>CAWUFW010005556.1:0-1312199 GCA_963921515.1 Calotriton arnoldi | reverse complement strand
CATCCTAATAGACCCCTATAACTACCTACTGGCGACCACCAGTAGGTAATATACATATATTACATAAATACATATATATACATATATACATATATATATATATATATATATATATATATATATATATATATATACACACACACACACACACACACATGCATAAATACATATAATACACTTACCTTTATACATACATTTTGCGTGGTAATGCATGCATTGTAAAGGCAGGTTGTTGTAAAACAACTGCATGGTAAAGGCATGCATTTGAAAGACGCATGCGTTGTTAAGTTTTCGTTGTAATGGCATGTGTGGTTCAGACCGCGTTGTAATTGCTGTTTTTCAATATCAACGAATGCAACATTGCCAGGTTCATGTCCTCCAACAGTAACAGCAAAAGGCCAGCATGCAAAACAATAAACAGCATCTTTAAGTGTTGAATACTCTACTCAAGGATGGGTTTTGCACTTTCCATTAAACCTACGGCATGTAGTTAAGGGGAATGTTTGATGTTTTGGTTGCATTGGGTCACTATAATGACTCAGTGACAAGTCGTCTGCCAAGAATTTACTGGCTGGGTGGGATTTTGATGTTGGTATCTGACTAGGCGCTTCGATTCGAGGTGCCTCTATTATGTCACTCCCCAAAAAAGAGCTGGCTGTATTGTCATATCAGGATGATAAACAGTCAGCAAGGCCTGCCAGGGAAGCACTGTTGTCAGATGCCAACATAAGAAGATGAATCTTTAACCTCAGGTTGAAATGAACACTCAGCACTGTCAGCATGTGAAGAAATATCAGTAATGTCAACAATGACAGAACTATTATCAGAACAGGGAGAAGCAGCTGCAATGGCAGCAGATGATGTTTCAGGGATGTCATAAGAATGTGAAGATATGCCTTCACTGCTAAATACTAGACAGAGCAGCATCAGACAAATCTTTTGTTCTCTTAGAACCTGTAGGAGGGTCTTCGGAACTCGTACCCCTGTTTTTTAGTGAACAAATCCAATACTTATTTTTGGGTTTTCTAGTAGGGAAAGACATATTTTTCTTTATATCTTTGTGTGCAGCTGAACTCAGCAATTCTACTCCGAAAATGCTGACAATACAGAAAACGGGCTAGGGCAATGCATGGTACACTGCACATAACAGTGAGGAAACACAGAGAGCCTTTCACACACATGCATGTGATTATTGATCTATAGTATACAAGAGATGTTTTATTGCATATATTATTTTCTGTATGGTAAAGTTGTATATTATTGAATACACAATCATGTCGACTGTCAATGATTACTGTAGCATACCTCTACTTTTTGAGTGTCCAAGGGTCTAATTTCCTTATTTTTGGGTACAACACCAGTGAAATCAATGGAGATACAAAGTGGTGTTGACTCCGAGCTGGGCCAAGTACTTTTATCAGGGCAGACACAATTGAGCATTTCAGTGGGATTTGTCATGTTTTGAAATGGAGGAAGCAAAAGATACACAAATGATGGATGGAATGTGGAGCAAATCAAACATTCATCCCCAGTCAAGATGTCTGGGTTAAATCCATTGTTCTTTATCTCACCATGCCACCCCAGTTTAGACCCAGCCACATGCAAATCAGTCTTGATCCTACTCTTCATGGCAACAGTCGAGCCCAAACTGCCAAGCCAGGTTCTCGCTGGACCAGAAACAAGCATCCTGGGACCGGTTTTGGTGTATCACCCCACATCAGCCAGACTAGCTTGAATCCAGTGGCACAGTGTGCCAGGGACCGACGTCTGTGCATATCCGGCGCACTTAGGAAGAGAAAGCAAAAGATACACAAATGATGCACGGAATGCAGAACAAATCAAACATTCACCCCCAGTCAAGAGATCTGGGTTAAATCCATCGTTCTTTTGCTCACCATGCCACCCGAGTTTAGACCCAGCCTTTTCCAAATCAGTTTAGATGCTGCTCCTCAGGGGAATAGTCCAGCAAGAACTGCCAGGCCCTCCTTGGACCAGAAACAAGCATCCCGGGACCAATGTATCCTCTATTTTATTTCCTCTGTGTGTGACAGTGTAAGGTCTATGTGCGCTGAAGCCTAGGCTATGTGCGCCAGTTATCAGACCGCGCATGTGGGTGCAGCGCCAAATATCACTTAAAACTTTTTCTTAAAAAAGTGAAAAGACGGTGCATTTCCACACATACAGCGCCACGTGAAGGGTCTTAAGGCAGGTTTGCAATTAAGATACACATGCCATGACATGAATTGGTTACAGAGGCAAGTACACTTCACGTATAGAAAAGCACAGGACTCCAACGGTGGTACCATTATAAGATTTTACTAAAAATTCTCAACTGGAGAAATGTTGAGAGCCTATACAAGGTCACATATACACAATAAGTTACACAATAACATACCATATTTACAATTTGATGGGCACGCTACTGAGTAATGTCTGGATATCCCACCTGAGAGATAGTTTGTGAAATGTGTGACATCCAAGTAAATATGGACTGTGGGAGAGGGCAGTTCACACAAGTCAAGTGCCATCACTAGATGGGTGACATGGTTACTTCTCACATTGATCCTTGCCATTTTTCCAGTGCTGATAAACTGTATCAAAGTTAACTTTCCCATTCAGGAGGTAGGCCTTTGTCCTCATTAGCATATCCAAATGCTTCTCCTCTAGTCTATGTCTCAATTTACTCTTGATAGTGTTCATGACGCTAAATCCTCATTCACAATCGGCACTATATGCTTGAAATGTTGCACAGACATCAACAAGCTTACTGTAGGTTTTACTTGTTGTATAATATATCTGGATGGGTAACTAGTCACAATATCGAATTTTTAATATCGATATACAATAATATCGAGTTTAGTATATCGATAATACTAAAATATCGATGTTATATATATCGATGTTAAAAATATCAAATTTTCTTTTGTTTATAAAATATCGAAGTATAAAATATCGACTCAAAAATCTCGTCATTAAAAAATATCGTTTGTTAGTGTTGTTAAAAATATCTGAAAAAATATATAGAATGTATAAAATTTCGTTTTTTTAAAATATCGCCATAGTATTATTTCATATTAAAATATTGTTGTTTCATTTCATTTCATTAGTCTTTATTTCGATTTATCAAATCATTAAAGACATTCTACATCAAATATAAGAAAATTCATAGCAAAGATTAAAAAGACATAATATTGACATTAAAATCCATCATATACTAAAATATATATTTAAACAGTACGACAATTTTAGAACAAGAATTAAAACACAATAAAAAGCTTCATACAACCATTAAAACTACTTAAAAAGACCACTATAGACACTCAGGGGTCGATTCCGATCCCGGTCGGAGGCACACCTAACACTATTCGCCCGGGAAAAAACCCAGGCGAATGCGTGTTTCCCGACCGATTCGTACATACGTCCGAACGAGCAAGTACGATGCGCATAACTGCCCAGATCCCGACCCAGTCGTACTCACCCAATCCAGGTCCTGTTCTCCGACCGAGCCGGATCCGGAAACGCAGAATCGAGTCGCACAGAAGCCAAAATGCAGCCCCGTCCGGCCGGACTAGTAAGATGCGCACTCCGTACGCGCCGAACCCGTCGCTACGCAAGGCATGTCAAAGCATCCGGGAGAGGCACACATAAGCTCCGATTCGCGCCACAAGACGATCCACGGCTACGAGACGAACACGCCAGCCACGAGTACGAGTCGAAGCAACGAGAAAGACGAACGAGACGAACCAACTATGAATCCCATCGCGCAGATCCTACCAATACTCTACATCTATTACCGGAACTGGTACGGACGCGTACGGCGCAGAAGGTAAGTCAGACACCCACCACACAAACAAACCACACGTACCCGACATATAACACACACACATAGGGATGCAGAAATTACTTACACCAGCAACAGCAGCACCATAGGGGCGGGATGGCTATCACCAATGCCATATACACACATAGGGGCCTGGATGCCAACCACTAACACCACCCCTACCCATGGGGGGCTGGATGCCTCCCACTACTACCACCCCTACTAATGGGGGGCTGGATACCTGTCACCACTACCACCCCTACCCATGGGGGGCTGGATGCCTACCACTACTACCACCCCTACTAATGGGGGGGCTGGATGCCTACCACTACTACCACCCCTACCCATGGGGGGCTGGATGCCTACCACTACTACCACCCCTACCCATGGGGGGCTGGATGCCTACCACTACTACCACCCCTACCCATGGGGGGCTGGATGCCTACCACTACTACCACCCCTACTAATGGGGGGCTGGATACCTGTCACCACTACCACCCCTACCCATGGGGGGCTGGATGCCCACTACTACCACCCCTACCCATGGGGGGCTGGATGCCCACCACTACCACCCCTACTAATGGGGGGCTGGATGCCTACCACTACTACCACCCCTACCCATGGGGGGCTGGATGCCTACCTCTACTACCACCTCTACCCATGGGGGGCTGGATGCCTGTCACCACTACCACCCCTACCCATGGGGGGCTGGATACCTGTCACTACTACCACCTCCACCCATGGGGGGCTAGATGCCTACCACTACTACCAACCCTACCCATGGGGGGCTGGATGCCTACCACTACTACCACCCCTACTCATGGGGGGCTGAATGCCTACCACTACTACCACCCCTACTAATGGGGGGGCTGGATGCCTACCACTACTACCACCCCTACTAATGGGGGGCTGGATGCCTACCACTACTACCACCCCTACCCATGGGGGGATGGATGCCTACCACTACTACCACCCCTACCCATGGGGGGCTGGATGCCCACTACTACCACCCCTACCCATGGGGGCTGGATGCCCAAAACTACCACCCCTACTAATGGGGGCTGGATGCCTACCACTACTACCACCCCTACCCATGGGGGCTGGATGCCTACCACTACTACCACTACTAATGGGGGCTGGATGCCTACCACTACTACCACCCCTACCCATGGGGGCTGGATGCCCACTACTACCACCCCTACCCATGGGGGCTGGATGCCCACCACTACCACCCCTACTAATGGGGGAAGGATGCCTACCACTACTACCACCCCTACCCATGGGGGGCTGGATGCCTACCACTACTAATGGGGGCTGGATACCTGTCACTACTACCACCCCTACCCATGGGGGGCTGGATACCTGTCACTACTACCACCTCCACCCATGGGGGCTGGATGCCTACCACTACTGCCACCTCTACCCATGGGGGCTGGATGCCTACCACTACTACCACCCCTACCCATGGGGGGCTGGATGCCTACCACTACTACCACCCCTACCCATGGGGGCTGGATGCCCACTACTACCACCCCTACCCATGGGGGGCTGGATGCCCACCACTACCACCCCTACTAATGGGGGCTGGATGCCTACCACTACTACCACCCCTTCCCATGGGGGGCTGGATGCCTACCACTACTGCCAGCTCTACCCATGGGGGGCTGGATACCTGTCACTACTACCACCCCTACCCATGGGGGGCTGGATACCTACCACTACTACCACCCCTACCCATGGGGGGCTGGATGCCCACCACTACCACCCCTACTAATGGGGGGCTGGATGCCTACCACTACTACCACCCCTACCCATGGGGGGCTGGATGCCTACCACTACTACCACCTCTACCCATGGGGGGCTGGATGCCTCTCACCACTACCACCCCTACCCATGGGGGGCTGGATACCTGTCACTACTACCACCTCCACCCATGGGGAGCTGGATGCCTACCACTACTACCACCCCTACCCATGGGGGGCTGGATGCCCACCACTACCACCCCTACTAATGGGGGGCTGGATGCCTACCACTACTACCACCCCTACCCATGGGGGGCTGGATGCCTACCACCAACACCACCCCCACTCATAGGATGGGTAATGCATGACACAACCAGCACACTCCAACATAAGGAATGCAAGAAAAAGACATCCCCCAACACCATGACAAGCGTGTGTAGACTGTGTCAAATGCCTACAACACTGAACATGACTTTGAACATACAATGTGACCCCCTATCACATGTGTCACACATAAATGTGTGTGGCCTCCACAATGCAAGCAGACCATGACCACTGTGGCAATGGGGGGTCTAAACCCCCATCATCACAGTGACCAAAAGGTAAGTGTGGGGTCCATAGCTGAAGCACATTTTGAACATTGTGGCAATGGGGTCTAAACCCCCATCATCACAGTGACCAAAAGGTAAGTGTGGGGTCCATAGCTGAAGCACATTTTGAACATTGTGGCAATGGGGTCTAAACCCCCATCATCACAGTGACCAAAAGGTAAGTGTGGGGTCCATAGCTGGGGCACATTTTGAACATTGTGGCAATGGGGTCTAAACCCCCATCATCACAGTGACCAAAAGGTAAGTGTGGGGTCCATAGCTGGGGCACATTTTGAACATTGTGGCAATGGGGTCTAAACCCCCATCATCACAGTGACCAAAATGTAAGTGTGGGGTCCATAGCTGAAGCACATCTTGAACATTGTGGCAATGGGGTCCAAACACCCATCATCACAGTGACTATAAGGTAAGTGTGGCCATGGAAAAAGCTGAAACTGCCAAACAGCATGGCTGAATCCTGGTCACAGAACAACAAACACATCAGTGGCAAAGTAGTGTTCGTGTCCCATAGCAACATATATTGGGTGAGGCAAACAGTGCAGTGCAAATAAGACATACCTTTGGCCATGTGCAGACAAACATCACCCATGGGGGATGACACTGTCAACATTCATCAATAACACAATGACAGAAGTGACCATCATAATGCAGAACACATATCTGCTCCAATGGGCACACAAATGTAGACATCCTGTGGAGACTGTAGATGTGAGGTGAACAGATATCATACCATGGCAGCAATGGGACACACAAACCATGATTATCGTGCTGACTGATGACCTAGGAGTCCCAGGGACAGCAGGTGAAACCCACCAAACAACATACAGCCAATGGCACACTAAAGATATGCCAATGCAGTGGTGCAGATGCACAAACACAAACAGGCAGCCCCACACTGCACATCAAACACAACAGGTGAGGCGGGGGGTGCCAGTGTCCCCAGGCAACCACACAACACATGATGAGACCTGAATACCAATTACACAGATGCGCATACAGTGCCACACAAAAGTAACTCATGGATCCAAATCCCCTATGTGGGCAATCAGGCATTGTTAGATGAGAGGGAGCACAAATCACACATGTCACACAAGCATGTAGGAACAGCAACTAACACAGCAAGACACAGACACACCACAGCACTACCCCCAGGGTCCCCACAATGTGGTGACCCTGGGCTGCATGAGAATCCACTGTGATGACAAAAAGCTAGATGTCGTTCACACTGTGAACCACAGTCATGTGTCCTGAGCAACAAACTACCATCACACCTACACAAGCACAAATCAATCAGCACGGCCAGTCAGCCAAGGCCAACATGGAGGCAGGGGCCTAGCTGGGCAACAACTCTCATCTGCACACACTCAACACCACACACCTCGACCTCCAACAATGTGCAGCAGTGAAGATCACATGCACTGGTGACATTGCACATGCACCCATGACAATTCCAGGGGTGGTGGTGGGAACTAAGGTGCAGAAACCCATCACACATGGCCAGTCAACAAGACTCCTGAATGTCTGACACACTGCACAGTATGCTGTACATGGACATGACGGCAATACCACACCAACCAATGGGATCCCGGCCACAGTCACACACCAATGAAGAAGCCAAGGTCACCCACAAAGAACACACATAGACAACTTCCAACATTGCAGCCCTGACCCTGAGGAGTGCCAGCAGTCACACACACAACGTGTCACAATCACTGAAAGCTAACACAAACTGGAAATGACATGGCAGGTGTAAACAACAAGTGCCAAGGGGAATCCTGACTGTGTCCCATCTGCGTTTGCCCACAAACTCAGCCCTGACAGCAAACACACCTGTGGGTGACACCCTGATGACCAGTAATGTGCCATGCACCCACATCCCAGAGAACCCAGGGAGAAGACTTTGGGGGAACATAGGTCAACTCAGCAAGCATCACAAACAGGAACATCACTAGGGATCCCAGCATGCCCAGCAAAATGGAAGTGAACACACACAGACATGCTCACACAACACACACCTTGGGCTCAGGCAATGTCACAGAATTACACACTGCCATGAGGGGACTCCACTCCTGTGTGAGGAAAGCTGTGCCATACGTTGTCTCAGTAGGGCTCCATCATGTCAGCAGAACACTTGGTCACACAGTCAACAATTAGCACTAAATGAAGGCTCCCGTCATATCAGCCTGGTCATGGGAGTGTCACCGAAATCATCAGCACAGATCCAACACACATGTATAGCAAGTTGCACTGATAACACAGATGAGTCCTTCCCCATTGATGCCCAAACTTGCATGTCCAGTGGAGATGGCCACACGGTCAGGGAAGTAGACTAATTGAACAATGGCAAGCACAACAGATGTGCAGGGGTGTAAGCCACAGATGTGATATTGCAAATCTAACTAGGAAATCCCATTGCCAAATATTGAAAACATGACACCCTCATATTGCTGCAAAGGATGACATGGATACACAACAGGATAGTACACATTCCCCGTGGACCACATGGGGTCCTGCACAGTAACACTTCATTTTCCTGAGACCAAAAATCACCATCACTGCAGCAAGGGCACGGTTAGCATCATCAACATCATGTACATCAGAAGCAAAACCACAAGAGAACAGAAAGTAGCTTTATTCAGCATTTGTGGTGAAGAAGTGAAAGTCCAGAGATATAACAAAGGCCAATGGCCAGTCCATAATCAGAGTCCAAACAGGGTGACAGTGCCAGATGTCACCCTTTGCATGCCTGCACTGCTACACACCAGGGACATTCCCCTCGGAGGGGCATATGGGGGGCAGGCCAGGCACCGCAGGGACAGGATCAGGGCTCACCAGAAGGAGGCAGGGAAGGGGTGGTGGGTGCTGGAGAGTCACTGACCACTGCAGTGGAGGTGTCTGACATGGTGTGTGCCGGCACAACTGGGGGGCATGACTCAGATGGTGTGGGTGCCGGCACGACTGCAGTGGGCCGTGCAGATGGAGTGGACAGGTTCCCCACTGCAGTGCCCAAGTCAGACGGGGTGGTAGTGGACTCCACTGCAGTGCCTATCTCCAGGGGAGGAGAATGGGGTTCAGGTAAGGTGGGCAGGACAGAGGGGGAGGACACCGTCTCCACACCAGTGGCACAGACATGCGCAGCGGGGGGTGTGGTGCTGGAAGAGCAAGTGGCAGGGGGAGAAGGCCGGATCATTTTGGGGATGGTGTATCTGTGGGTGGGGGAACCTGGGGCAGGGTGTGGTGGGGGCACCTGTGGAGTGGGGGCCTGAGGGATGGAGGAAGGAGACTTGGTGCTTGAGCTGCAGGGCGGCGGAGGGGTCTTGCTCTTCCGGGTCCGGGGGGACTTGCGGATGGGGGCCTCAGTCTGTCTGCGCCTGGGGGAGGGTGTCCGGGGGCAAGGGGCACTCCCCTCTGTGTGGGTGGGCTTCCTCTTCCCCCTGAATGCTGGATCAGCTGTATTGGAGGGGAAGAGGCCTAGGTCAGAGAGGAAGAGCCGCTGTGTAGGTGGGGTTGCAGGTGAGGCAAGGGAAGGGGCCTTGGAGGGAGAGGTATCTGAGGACTGCGCAGTGCTTGTGGATGTGTGTGTGTGTGCCTGGGCCCCATCCCCTGTGAGTGTGGTTTCAGTCCCCTGACTTTGCATGCGTGTGCGTCTGGATTTTGGCGTGTGTGTCTGTGTGCTGCTTGTGTCTGTGCTGGTGTGTGCCTGTGCCGGTGTGTGTGTGCTTGGGACAGGTAGGGTGCTGGGGAGTGTGGATGGGGAAGAGGTAGGAGGGGTGAGGGACTGTCGGAGGAGGGACACTGCTGCCATCAGGGAGGAGTCCATGGACCTATTGCTCCTCTGTAGGGCAGACATGCCCAATGATATGCCCTCCATGAACGACACCAGCTGAGTCAACAGAGTGGTGTGGGCATGGAGGACACTCAGCATTGCTGTCTGACCTACATGGAGCTGGCGAAGGAGGTACACAGACTCCTCACTCAGGGCAGCAGGGGACACAGGGGCAGGGGGTGCGGTGCCTGGCACGAAGGAGACATGCTCCCGAACACGGGAGCCTCCACGGACCTCTGGAATGGGAGCCGATGGGAGGGCGGTGGTGGTGGTGGCGGGGACAGCAACACTAGCTGGGGTGTGGTGGCTGCTGACACCCGCCTCCACAAGGGAGTCATCCTCCGAGCTGCTGTGGTCCTCAGCTGAGGTGGATGCTGCTGAGGACTCCTCGGTGTGGCTCCCCTCGCCCTCCGTGCCACTGGGTCCCTCCGACCACTCCTCGGCTGCTGACCCAGTCTGGCTCTGTGGCTCCTCCTGGTCCGTGGAGCTGTCCCCTCCTGTGGCCGTGGATGTATCTGCAAACAATAGGGAAACAGACAAACATCAGTCACCTGCACCGACCGCACACACCACAGTAAGTACAGCACATTACAGACCAAGCCCTGGCATCCTTAGTTGAACATTGCCAAAAGTGCCCAAACAGAGTAGGAGAAGCCAATTGTCAGTCTGATGGTCAACCATGGCACTCACATCCCTCCTGGCCTTGCACCCATCTGTCTGGTGTCTGTCGGATGGCAATACCCCAGTGTGGACACATGCACCACCTACACAGTAGTTGGACAGTGCAGAGAACACGGTGAAGTATGTGAACATGCACACATCACAACTCTTGCCACTGAGTCAGTACAGATGTCCGGATAAAGGGATGGCCAGAGTCAATTTTGAAATGCATGTGATGCATACCAGCACCAGACACCATGATGCACCCATGTCCTGATAGTCATTGCCACAATGGGGTGCATGTAGCACATGTCACTCCCCTGCAGGATCACTCATTGGAAGTTTCATGCCATGGCACAGGCATGCCTGCTAAGTCATACATCACTGTCTCCAGTCACATGGGCAGGGCAGCCAGACAACAACAGTCTGCACTGTGTCACAATCCTAGGTCATGGGGAATGCAAGTCCTGGAGCTGACAAGTGCACATGTCCATCCCCCACACACCACATCATCTGAACTCTTATTTGTCCACGTCATACCAATTGGACATATGGGAGACCTGTAACACAACCCTCGGAACCTGATCACCTCACAATCTGCTGTGAATGGGAAACAGCTGCCTGAACTTCACATTCGCATACCCCAGTCTGCACGGTCAAGTGATCAAACACCTATGTGTCACACAAGTATCGTCTCCTATGGTCACATCTCCGGTGGCATGCTGAGCCCCAACCGAGAAACACCCCAGTAGTCCTGACAACGAAGCCACAGCACAATGACACAGAGGCAGACACCTGAGGGGACATATCACTGAGCACAACGTGTCAGCTGATACACGGGAGTGGGAGTACAGAGTGTATTGTATGGCCTGGAGTAGGCATGACTGTCCTGCCCCACGTGAATGAGGGATGAGCCCTGGACAGTAGGCAGGTGGCTAAGTATGTGTGACACACTTGATATACATACTCCTGAGGCCCAAACATTGTTCACACACGCACCATGGATGTGTGCCAAATACCCCAGGCACATGTGGTGGATCAGCTCAGCAATTGGACCACATATCAAAGTAACACGCAGATTACATGTCAGAACACAGGCATTGTGTAAGCAATGGACCCACCCATGATGCCCACCACAGAGTTAGGGGAACAAATGCTGTCCCCCACCTTGAGCTAAGCAAAATGCAAGGACACAGTACCCAAGTGACACAATTCCCTGACTGTAAGGGCCACACCTGGGTATCAGATGAGGAGTGGGCAGTGCACAATTGAGGGACATGGGTCCTGGACCACATGACTGATGTACTGTGGAAGTTTAACCAGGCCGGAGGAGGGCACATAGCATGGCAGACAAAGTTCGCAATGCAGTCATGGACTCACCCCCTCCTTGCTGCTCTCTGGCCTTCAGCTGCCCATCCAGATCAGGGAAGACCACCGCCAGGATCCTGAGCATGTGGGGGGTCAGGGTCCGGTGTCCGCCCCTCCTGCGAGGAGGCGACAGCTTCTGCTGGACCCGTGCGATCCTCCGGGTCCAGCCCCGAAGGTCCTGCCACCTCTTCTGGCAGTTGCGGATCCGGCGCTTGTAGTCCCCCACGGATCTCACTGCCCGGACGATGGTCAGCCATATCTTCTGCTTCTGGTGGGCATCAACCTGTGAGGATGACAAAGTGAAAAGGCCATTACTACACATGCAACATATCCGTGCATTACACAGTTGGATATACATGTCTCAATCACAGGGGCACATGATGTACACAGGCAGTGCAACAATGGCTATGAACAGTTTGCCAGCAGTTACTACATGGTATCATTGCCTGGGAAGTAAAACCTCGTTTAAATGCACTGTCACTGCACTATACCTGTTCAGTGCATGTAACTACACACTATGGGGGGTGACAACTACTCAGTGAGCCTGCTAGCCAGTGGCGTGCACACTGTAAGTCTTGCCAGTCAGACAACATGCACATTTAGTAAGGCAGTGGACAGCACACTCAGCTGCTCCCCTGGTTTCCCATACAGCTTGCTGTACTGTGGAAGGAGGCTGTCCAGCAGGGCCTGGTTCTCCTCAGTGCTGAAGGCTGGGGCTCTCTCCACAGTACGTGCCATTGCATGATCCAGAGGATGCAGATACAGCAGCAGTGGTGGTGGCAGATGTCGTCCTGGAGCATGTAGTGCAGGCAAGTGAGCTCTCAGGGGAACAGCCAGCATTATATGTGTGCTGCAGAGGCAGATACTGTCCCATGTGTCCAAAGTGATAGGTCCAAGTCGTTTGCATCTTCTGAATCTGGCCAATCCATGGAATTGCACCACTTACACACGCCCACAGCATCCTTCAAAAGTTCAACTTCATGAGACCCATGAATTTGCAACATTGTTGTGGGTGACCAACTGAATTCACAGCATCAGACTCGTTAAAGGTTTGAAAACGCGTCCGTTGCCAGGCCAGGCCATAGCCAATGGGTGCGCACCGATCGGTCCATTGCTGTACAACGCGTACATCGGATGACAACGCGTACCCGCTCACATCATATGCAATGGCCAATGCGTGCGCACAGATCGGTCCATTGCTGTACAAAGCGTACCCGCTCACATCGTATGCAATGGCCAATGCGTGCGCACAGATCGGTCCATTGCTGTACAACGCGTACCCGCTCACATCGTATGCACTGGCCAATGCGTGCGCACCGATTGGTCCATTGCTGTACAACGCGTACCCGCTCACAACGTATGCAATGGCCAATGCGTGCGCACCGATCGGTCCATTGCTGTACAGCGCGTACCCGCTCACATCGTATGCAATGGCCAATTCGTGCGCACAGATCGGTCCATTGCTGTACAACGCGTACTCCGCTCACATCGTATGCAATGGCCAATGCGTGCGCACCGATCGGTCCATTGCTGTACAACGCGTACCCGCTCACATCGTATGCAATGGCCAATGCGTGCGCACCGATCGGTCCATTGCTGTACAACGCGTACCCGCTCACATCGTATGCAATGACCAATGCGTGCGCACCGATCAGTCCATTGCTGTACAACGCGTACCCGCTCACATCATATGCAATGGCCAATGCGTGCGCACAGATCGGTCCATTGCTGTACAACGCGTACCCGCTCACATCGTATGCAATGGCCAATGCGTGCGCACCGATCGGTCCATTGCTGTACAACGCGTACCCGCTCACATCGTATGCAATGGCCAATGCGTGCGCACCGATCGGTTCTTTGCTGTACAACGCGTACCCGCTCACATCGTATGCAATGGCCAATGCGTGCGCACCGATCGGTCCATTGCTGTACAACGCGTACCCGCTCACATCGTATGCAATGGCCAATGCGTGCGCACCGATCGGTCCATTGCTGTACAACGCGTACCCGCTCACATTGTATGCAATGGCCAATGCGTGCGCACCGATCGGTCCATTGCTGTACAACGCGTACCCACTCACATCGTATGCAATGGCCAATGCGTGCGCACAGATTGGTCCATTGCTGTACGACGCGTCCCTGTACATGTCACTGGCATATGTCACCATGCCTGTCACAGATGAACGTATGCCAGCCACATTTACGTTCCAGGGACTCAGGGGCACACCTACAACAGCACAGCCTGTCCACACTGTATCCTAAGGCATGTAAGGCTGCATTACCTTTTCTGTGTATGGGGGTCAACATGTGTTTTTTTGGGTGGCACTTGGGGGCAGCCACTCCCAGGTTGTGCACGTGTTCATGGGGACAGAATCCTTTGTGTGTTGTGCACATGACCACTGTGATGTGCAACTGTTCAGTTCAGAGCATGTGGGATGGTCACATTTCCAGGTTGTGTATGTGTATGTCATGTCACATACCCCCTGAGTCCCATGTGGGACGGTATGTACGTCACAGGCTGACCCATTGCAACAATAGTGATGGCCCTCCACAGTCTGTGTACATGTTGTGTTTACAATGTCTCTGATTCCATGTGCACAATGGGGGACAGTCTCCACATCCACGTTGTTCGTGCATGGACTTTGATGTTGTGCGTGTGTGTGTCACAGACATCCATGTCTGTCCTGCCGAGGGAAAAGGGACCACTACCTGTGGGGGTCATAGTTGTTTTGCTGTGGTGTATTCATGATGCACCATGTCATGCCAGTGTCCATGTGGCAATACAGGGTCCCTGGGAATCTACCTGTCAATGAGCTGTGATGCCTGGGGCACATCTGTCCTCACATGTCACTGTGGTGTGTGTTTGGAACGTGACAGCAGTACATGGGAACTGTGACACAGCCTAATGATATCCCATGGCACAACCTGGGACTTGTTGACGACACTTGTTGAACTGTGATGTTAGATGTTGGCCATGTAGGTGCCATACATGTCCTTACGGAACAGCACACATCATGTACTTGTGTCTCATAATGATGTATCATGTGATATTGAGTATGGTCAATGCCACATATGTGGGGTGACTGACAATCTTTCTTTCTTCACCTATGCACTGCAGGGCACCAGCTGTCCATAGACCATTCCCTGACCTTGCATCCATGGTCGAACGGGACTGCATCCGACGGTACCGCTTCACCAGGCCGCTGATTGAGGAATTGACGGTGCGGTTGGCCCCACATTTGCAACCTGGCCGGACATACCCTACAGCGCTGACCCCCAAGGTGAAGGTGATGGCAGCACTACACTTCTTTGCCACCGGTACCTTTCAACACACTGTGGCGTCTGCTGGTGGGATATCACAGACCATGTTCAGCCGTGTGCTACGCGATGTTTTGGAGGCTATGTTGAGATACCTGAACCAGTACATCTATTTCCCTAAACGTCAACAACTCACTGACGTCAAGAGTGACTTCTATGCCCTGGGGAGGATGCCGCATGTCATTGGCTCCATTGATGGGACACATGTGGCTTTGGTACCACCACAGGCGCATGAGCAGGCATACAGGAACCGCAAACATTACCATTCGGTCAATGCACTGGTGGTATGTCTTGCAGATATGAGCATCTCACACGTGTGTGCCCGTTTCCCCGGTTCTGCACACGATGCCTACGTGATGAGGAGTAGTCGCATCCCGAGGATGATGTCACAGATGCGGAACCAGCGTGCCTGGCTTGTCGGTGTGTACTGCCTTTGTACCATTGTGTGTGTTCTGCAATGTAGTATTCCACCCTCTTTTCCAACTCAGCTAATGTGCAATTGTCCGTATGTAGGTGACTCCGGATACCCCAACATGCCGTGGTTGCTGACGCCCCTCAGGAACCCTGTGACACCAGCCCAGATGCGCTACAATGAGGCACATGGTCGGACCAGGAGAGTGATTGAGCGGACATTTGGTCTCCTGAAGAGCTGCTTCCGCTGCCTGGACAAGACAGGAGGGGCCCTCCCATATGCCCCAGCAAAGGTGTGCAAGATTGTCATCGTCTGCTGCATGCTACACAACCTGGCAGTGCGGAAGGAGTTGCCTCTCATCCTGGATGACGATGACCAACATCCGCCACTTGTGGAGGATCCTGGCCTGGACCATGATGCCAGTGATGATGATGATGATGAGGGTGATGTCCGGACACAGCTCATCACCAACTTCTTCAGCTGAATGTGAGTATCCGGAGATATCATGTCAATGATGTGAGTTTGCATGATATGTGTTGGTGGTGCTCTGGTGCTGTTTGAGTGTGTCCATGTGCTACATGACTGTATGCGTGCAGCGATGTGTCCTTACAGGTAGTCTGTACTCCCCAACAGTGTTGACATGCTAACTTGGTTCTGGGTGGGTATCTTGTGACATGTATTGGGCATGAGTATTGCAGTTCTGTCCTGTTCTTCAATGCTTTTGACTGTGTGTCATTTCTGTCCTTCACAGGGTACTTTCAGAGTTGTTTGGTCAACTGTGATCCCCCGACACCGTGAATCAACTTCCAGGGTGGTAGCTGTCGTTTCCCTACAGGTGATGTGCGCCACACCCATGGACTTCCTTTCTTCTACACTTGTTGACTGTGTGCCCACTGCCAGGTGGGATTACCTTGCATCTGTAGTGGTTACAACATGTTGCAAATGTGTAATAAACCTGTGCTTCACTTTGTGATGTGCGTTGTCTGTGGTCACACATCTGACTGACATTTGCTTACTGCACCAGTGGGCTAGTTAACACAGACTGTGAATAGGTGTTGTGTCTGTGCATTGCACCGTATTTCCTGGCAACATCAGTGTAGGCGATGAGTCAGATGGCCCTGGTGTGTATGTGTTGTGTAGCCCTGGTGGTGTGTCTCCCTTATATGTGTCACGTCGCCATGACTCACATGCCGGTGTTGTACTTGCTATAGCAGTTAGCATGCAAAGTGTCATTTCTCAGATCATCATCTCCATGACAGAAACAACGTTGGAATCACAACAGAGGCAAGTATGGTGTATTAGTGAGTTTATTGACATACATGTGTGAGTATAGTGCACAGGATGGTGGGTGCTGTACATTGTGATTGTAATCCAAAGTTCCTAGATGATTTGGAAGTCCTGGTAGCAGAAATGTCCTGAGTAAAGTCCACAGTCATCTGATACATTGGTCCAACTTGAACTCCCCATGTCATGTGGGAGAGTTGTGTTGCATTCGACAGGGTGAACAGTTTGCGCACAAAGGTGATTTTCCAGAACAGGTGTTGGCTTCCTGGGGGTTGTGCATGGCCATCAGCCTCTCAGTTGCCCTTCCTCGGACGACCCCTCTTCTTTGGGGGGACCCTCAAGTGCAGGCTGCTGCGGTGCAGGGGACTCTCCGCCAGAGTCATCCTCCCTCCCTGTGGCAGTTGCAGTTGTTGCAGCACCAGATGTTGTGGGCACACAGGGAGGTGTTGACATGTTGGTGCAAATCTGGCGGAGGCATTGTAATATGTCCCTATGCACCGCCGTCAGTTCTTGCAATGTGTCCCACTTGGACTCCATGCGGGACATGTGGGAGTCCAAGCGGGCATGATGGGCAGCCTGCTGCTGGTGAATGTCCCTGAGGATCCCCACTACCTGGCTGACCTCTCCGGTGCTAGTCTGGTATGCATCAGCTATGCGTACCAGTTGTGGGTCGTCATGCAGTCCAGACCCCTCTGCAAGCAGCGACCTATGTCTACCACCCCTCCCACCACCCCTGGCGACATGTGCAGGACCTGCGGTGGCACGCACAGGTGACCCTGGGCCCCCTTGGGGGTTGTTGCTGGTGTTGGTGTCCGTTGCTCCACGTTGGGCCGGGGTCCGTGTGCTGTTGGTGGTGGTGGTCCTTGGTCTGTCCGTGTCGGCAGGGGTGGTCTGTGTGTTGGCAGTTGTTGGAGGGGTGGGTGCAGGGGGTGCAGCTGGTGGTCCTGCTGGTGCTGCATGATGACTCACTCCGGAGGTGCCAGGTAGGTCTTCGTCATCCGAGGAGGGCAGAGGCTGTTTCACACCAGTGAGCTCAGTGTCCCCCGGAGCCTGGTACAGGGACTCCTCAGCATCTGCTGCTGTGTCCCCATCATCACCTGTTTTTGGGAGACACACACAATGTATGTTATGTTTCTGCAGGCATCAATGGTTCACACACCTGACAGTTGTGACTGTACCTCTGGATGCGGGCCTGTACATTGCATTGTCCTAAGTTGTCACAGTCAGAGGTTGATATTGGTGTAGCACATTGTCCTGCATACTTTGAGCATTTCAATATGAATGTTGAGGTGTGTACATGGCCAGCATTGGTTGTATTTGGTGGACATCCGGCCCTCCTTCTCCCCCCAGCCCAGTTATCCCACCATGAAGCATGCCACCCTTGCAGTGGGTTCAGGTTGACTCTCAGGATGTCAGTCAGTGGTGTCCTGTTGTTTGTTGGTGCCCAGTTCCCAGCATGGCCTTGTGATCCCCACAGCAGTACCCATTGTCAGCCATCTTGTCAGTTCTTTTCCACTCCCTGTGAGGTGTGCATGCTTGAGTGTGAGGTTGCTGGGCCATGTGGGTGGGGGATGTTTTATTTATTTATTTATTTTTATTTGAAAAGTTTTATATAGCGCTGGCTAGACCCGGAGGTATCAGAGCGCTTTACATGAGATTAGACATTGCATCAGAACATTGTTACATAGTTACATCAGTTACAGTTACGGTTGCAGTTATCAGTAAATGCTTGGGAGAAAAACGTGAGCTTACACAATAATATAAGATGTTAGCGCGTAGCATATCCAAGACACACGTCATATGGGGAATGGAAGGTGTTGGGGGAAAGGTAAACAGGGGAGAGGAAAGCAGACAGAGTCAGATAGATCTGAAGGGGGAAAGTACTTCAGGGGGAATAAAGCAGTCAAAGTAGTCGAAGAGAGAGACAAATAAAACCATGAAGAACTGTGAAGAACGATGTCCGATGTCCGGCTGGGTAGGTGACGGCCGATGGGGTGACCCAGAGCCAGACTCCGCTATAGCTGCATAGGACAGCTCCACCGGGCATCGGGCTGTGACCACCACTCCCATCATGCTATTGCCTCCACCCCCCTTCCCAGCATGCCCATACTTCCTTCCTTTTGAGTGGACTTCACTGTGTGTGAGTGTGACAGCAATGGCAAGATGGCTGACAGTGGTGTCCTGCTGTTTGTTGGTGCCCAGTTCCCAGCATGGTCTTGTGATCCCCACATCAGGGCACCATTGTCAGACATCTTTGAAGTGGCTTTTCACTCCCTGTGAGGTGTGCATGCTTCAGTGTGAGCTTGCTGGGCCATGTGGCTGGGGGATGTTGAGCTGTGACTACCACTCCCATCATGCTATTGCCTCCACCCCCCTTCCCAGCATGCCCATACTTCCTTCCTTTTGAGTGGACTTCACTGTGTGTGAGTGTGACAGCAATGGCAAGATGGCTGACAGTGGTGTCCTGCTGTTTGTTGGTGCCCAGTTCCCAGCATGGCCTTGTGATCCCCACATCAGAGCACCATTGTCAGACATCTTTGAAGTGGCTTTTCACTCCCTGTGAGGTGTGCATGCTTCAGTGTGAGCTTGCTGGGCCATGTGGCTGGGGGATGTTGAGCTGTGACTACCACTCCCATCATGCTATTGCCTACACCCCCCTTCCCAGCATGCCCATACTTCCTTCCTTTTGAGTGGACTTCACTGTGTGTGAGTGTGACAGCAATGGCAAGATGGCTGACAGTGGTGTCCTGCTGTTTGTTGGTGCCCAGTTCCCAGCATGGCCTTGTGATCCCCAAATCAGAGCACCATTATCAGACATCTTTGAAGTGGCTTTTCACTCCCTGTGAGGTGTGCATGCTTGAGTGTGAGCCTGCTGGGCCATGCGGGTGGGGGATGTTGAGCTGTGACCACCACTCCCATCATGCTATTGCCTCTACCCCCCTTCCCAGCATGCCCATACTTCCTTCCTTTTGAGTGGACTTCACTGTGTGTGAGTGTGACAGCAATGGCAAGATGGCTGACAGTGGTGTCCTGCTGTTTGTTGGTGCCCAGTTCCCAGCATGGTCTTGTGATCCCCACATCAGAGCACCATTGTCAGACATCTTTGAAGTGGCTTTTCACTCCCTGTGAGGTGTGCATGCTTGAGTGTGAGCCTGCTGGGCCATGCGGGTGGGAGATGTTGAGCTGTGACCACCACTCCCATCATGCTATTGCCTACACCCCCCTTCCCAGCATGCCCATACTTCCTTCCTTTTGAGTGGACTTCACTGTGTGTGAGTGTGACAGCAATGGCAAGATGGCTGACAGTGGTAGCCTGCTGTTGGTTGGTGCCCAGTTCCCAGCATGGCCTTGTGCTCCCCACAGCAGTACCCATTGTCAGCCATCTTGTCAGTTCTTTTCCACTCCCTGTGAGGTGTGCATGCTTGAATGTGAGCTTGCTGGGCCATGTGGGTGGGGGATGTTGAGTTGTGACTACCACTCCCATCATGCTATTGCCTCCACCCCCTTCCCAGCATGCCCATGCTTCCTTCCTTTTGACTCTGCTTCCCTGTGGGGTAGTGTGCCTGTGCTGACAAGATGGCTGACAGTGTTATCCTGGGGTTAGTTTGGCTACAAGTCCCATGTGTGTCCCTGTGCTTCACACAGCATAACCCAGGGTGGTGGTTCTTTGTGGGATATTTGATTAGAGTGTGAGGCAATGCATTCTTCCAGGTGAGTTGTGTGGAGTTTGTGTTAGGGGGGTGTGTGAGAAGAGCTGCTGGTAACTATGGTCAGTGCTGTCAGTCCTCCTTCCCACCCAGCCAGATATCCCACCATGGAACGTGCTTCCATTGCAGGGAGTGCAAGTTTGCTTTCAGGATGTCGGTCAGTGGTGTCCTGCTGTTGGTTGGTGCACAGTTGCCAGCAGGGCCTTGTGCTCCCCACAGCAGTAGCCAGTGTCAGCCATCTTGTCAGTTGTTTTCCACTCCCTGTGATGTGAGCATGGTTCATAGTGGTGTTGATGGGCGTATTGTGAGGGTGGGCAATATCTGTGACTACAACTCCCATGATGCTATTGGCTACACTGACTTGACCTGCATACACAGAATTCCTTCCTTTCAGTGGGCTTCCTGTGAGGTGGTGTTGTAGTGGTGGCTACATATCTGACTGTGTTTGTTGGTTAGATTTGTGCCACTGCCTAGCTGTATTTGTTGTTGTGTTTGTACATGTCATGACACAGTTACATATCACTATGAGATGTCATGTATTGTGTTTATCTGACTGACATACACATCTTGCGATGATTATCTTTTGGTTGGTGTGTAATTGCTAAGGGTGCATGGTTTGACTATCCCCTTTACAGTGATGTGTGTGTATTGTCACACAATATTGTGTACATTTGTTGTGTACTCACCAGGCTCTGGGATGTTTGATAGTCCATATACGCTCACTGGTGGTAGGATGGCCCGCACCTTCTCCTCCCAGGGCCTGAGGTATACAGGTTTGGCAGGAGGGCCACTGCCGGTGTGTTGGCTCAAGGCGTAGTCCTTCTTCAGTAGGTCCCTGACCCTCCTGCGCACGTCATACCACCTGTTCTGGATGTCTTCCTTTGTGCGCAAACATGGTGATTGTGCGTTCACCCTGTCGACGATCCTCTCCCACATCTTGGTTTTCTGAGACATGGGGGTCTGTTGGACCAGTGTACCAAACAGCTGTGGCTCTACCCTGAGGATCTCATCTACCAGGACTTCCAATTCACTGTCTAGGAACTTTGGATTCTTCTTTGGGGGCATGGTGATGGGTGGTGGTGGTGAGTGATGTGTGTGTTGGTGTGCAAGTGAGAGTGTGTGAGTGTGGGTTTTGCTGGGTGTATGTGAGGGTGCTATTTGTTGAGGTGCTGATGGTGTGTGGCTTGTGTGATGGATGAGCTGTGAGTGTGTGTGTGGTTGCTGTCTGTTGGTGTTGAGTGCTGGCAGGTAATTCGAATTTGCAAAGGATCATGGTAGGGACTTGTGTCCTTTATATGGGTGGAGTTGTGGGTGTGTCTTTGTTCCATGTCCCCCCCCCAGTATTTATTGGCTTTGTAATTGCTTGTTTGTCCCTTTTTTTTGTGTTTTTTCCTTTGTACTTTTTGTGCATGTAGGAGACGTTCTTCTGACCGAGTAGGACGCTGCAGTTGGTCTCGTGCGAGCTTCTCCGACTCGTTCACGCTGTATTACTGCTGTGTTTTATGTGCGGCGTACGCGTCGGTCGCGGTGTATTGGGTTGCTTCGGCTCGCTGTTTTGTATGCGTGTTGGTCGTACGGCTTGAGCTCCGTGCGACTCGGTCGGGTTTTCCACGCATTGCATCGTACTGTGCGGGTCGGAGTTCGCGGGTACGTTTCGTTCGGGTTCCTTCCTGGTGTGTGTCGGTCGGATAGATTCACCTTTTTTTCCGGCCGGATAGCTGTTTTCCGTGCGGTTCGGTCGTTCGTCTTGGGTTCCGTGCTAGTCGGTCGTAAATCGCATGCATTACATCGTACTTGGCGGATCGGGCTGCACCGGTACGTGTCGGTCGGAATAGATTCCCGATCCGAGTCGGTCGGTACGTTTTCCGGCCCGAATCGGAATCGGCCCCTGAGTGTCCAGCATCTTTCCTGAATTCAAGTAACTGAAGTGGGAATAGTAAATTATATAAGTTCAGTGTCCAGCACCTTCCCTGAGTTAATAGTAACTGGAGTGGGAATAGTAAATTATATAGGTTTAGTGTCCAGCACCTTCCCAGAATTAATACTAAGTGGAGTGGGAATAGTAAATTATATATCTTTAACCCCTTCCATGCGCGGCCGATTTTCGCCCTGTGCGAGGCATTGCATTGAGCGGACGGGTTCATGACGAGCTCAGCTCGTCATGCGCACACGAGCACTGCGCAGCATGACGAGCTGAGCTCGTCATGAGCATGGAAGGGGTTAATGTCCAGCACCTTCCTTGAGTATATATTAATTGGAGTAGGAATAGTAAAATATATAAGTTTAGTGTCCTGCACCTTCCCTGACTTAATACTAACTTGAGTGGGAATAGTAAAATATATATCTTTAATGTTCAGCAACTTCCCTCAGTGTATATTAATTGTAGTGGGAATAGTAATTTTTTTATGTGTAGTGTAGAGCATATAAATTTACTTTATACTAATTGGTGTAGAAATATTAAATTATATATGTTTATAGGTGTGTGAGTTTAAAATGTTTTTATACTTTCTAGTAGTGATGGAAATGTGTAATATTTTATATTATCTTTACAATTATAATAATTATAATCATATATTGAGATTATATATATTAGTTACAAAAATTATACATTGCATTAAAATATACATTTAAGAAAAATATTTAATAATAATAACTTAATATCAAAAGAATAACACTTGTCAATTTTTAAATGATCTTTATTTTTAAAAAATAAAATACTTAGGGGCCCATTACGATGTCGGGCGGAAGCAGCACCGCCGTGCTGGCAGATGCAAAAACCGCTACTTACCGTCCGCCAGCAACGGGCCACACGGCCGCCAAATTAGGATGTGAAAACCCAGGCAAACACCGCCCGCAAGCCCGCGACGCCGCCCGCCATCAAAGTGCGTCCGACCACATAGCGGCGCGAGCCAATGGATCACACCGTCCGACGAAATGACGTACCGCCCGGCGTACAAATTACGATGTCAGAACCAAACAGCCTCAACGGCAAAGATACACCGCACAAGAAACCAAGGCGGTAAACCGACTGTGCAGTACGGGGATCGAAAAGGCGGCCCACCCAGACATGAACCCTGCACTCCAGGCCATCCCCATGCTCTACCTGATGCACCACCTAGGACTGAACGCGCAACGACGACGCAGGTAGGCAGACACACAACAAGGGCACGCAAACACTGCACGTAATGCAAGGGCGGAAAAAATGTACATGGCCCCCCCAGGCACCCCTGTGTGGACAGGACACATCCACTACTGTATCCACACATGTCCCACCTGTCAAAACAACACAACTCGCAACATCCTGGGCACCCACTACCCGGGACCAGGAACAGACGTCCCCGTCACGGCACAGCAGCGTAGCGGCGATGACGCAGGTACACATGCGCACAACGCAGAGGCCAACGACAGCGCCACGCATGGACTGCACACAAACACCACAGAGACACAACTACACACCACACACACCAGCACCACCCTGAAGGCACATGTCGCGTGGCCTCCCTGCATCACCCATGACCCCAACCGACAACTCACAGTTGTCAACGTGATGTCACACAAGTGTCCCGAACAGGGGAGTAATGTGATGGCAAAATAAGACACACTCTTGTGTGGAAAACATGGAGAAGCACACGGCGGCTGCTACATAACAGCGCACAATCTCGACAATGTCCGGAAAAGGCACGCCAATCACAACAAGAAATACCTATCCCATCCTACTCGCAACAACAACACATGCAATGTGCAAAATAGGAAAATCATGCTGCATGAGAACAGGTGTGCCCAATACCACACCCACACAGAAGCTGGAACGTACAGCGCCAACGGAGTGTCCCTCCCACACACGGGAGAGCAGATAGCACTGAATGTCCTTCCATTCCTACTCCCAAATAACAGTGCAAAAAATCATGCTGGAGAATGGAGCCATTGTACCAATAAGATGCTAAACAGAGCCATGCAGAGTAAAACGTCCACTGGCAGATAGCGCACAACATGAAAGACAGATAACACCACAAAATACAACAATACCACTCCTACATGTGGACCAAATGCAAGTAATCTGGAAAGAGACAGACACCACTGGCCTCGACTATTCATAGAAGCATGTGGGATGAGGGACTGTGTCCTTCGCCCAAGCCATACCTCAAGTCCTGCCGCCATACATCCGTACCAGAATTCCCAGCATCGTCGGAGGCTGCACTCTGCTGACTGCTCAGGCACCCGGAGCACACCATCACAGCACCCCGTAGCAATATGGCTGTTGCACCAGTGAACCTCAACTACGCCGGACAGATCAAGTTGTACAGTGACAGCTTGCTACAGATAGTGGGCTGTACAAATCTGGCAATGCTGAATGTAAGTTACGGAGTAACTTACCGCGTTGCAATGTTCAGCTGCGTCATCCCCGTCTTCTACTGTCGGAGGTGTCCGTTCTACTGGCCTGTGGATTTATGTCTCTCCAACCCGGCATGTCCAAAGGCGGACTTGGTACACCTGTTTGCACCCCTGGACGACCACGACAGGATCTGTTCAGTGAATGGGGGCATGGCGTGTGGCTGCAATCGGGGACATACTGCAATGGGACCAGTGTGCCTCCACACGACGTCTCCTGGCACACAGTTTCATCGAATGCCATCCAACATGTCCCATCAGGATCCTCCAAGGGACAACCTACGAAGAACACGCTGCAACCCACAATCCGCTTCATTGGATGACATCCATGTCTACCAGCAATGGGATGGATGCCCTGCTGGAAGGTGTCGCATACACGTCAACTTGTTAATTCATGGGACCCCGACTCAATGCCCCCAACTGAACATTGATGTACAACACCGTACCCATGCTTGGCATTCGCACGGAGTGGGCAGTTAGCTGTACAAGAACTATACCATATAATCTGCGACTAACACCTTACCATCAACTCCACTGCCATGACATCTGACATTTTCGGGACATGCACCCTGTACCTCACCATATCCCGTGTCTCTGCATGAACAGGGGGAGGCAGAGGTATGGGACTTGTGTACAGTAACCACATGGCCAATACAGCATGAACAACTATGCCATAATATGAATTCTGCGCATCTGGACACATGCACCTGTCAGTGCACACCCATCTGTCTGATGCAGTACGTGAGAACTGTCACCTCACCTTTGTCTGCACATCCGTGCCAGGACTCTTGCATGGACAACAAATGCAACCCACCACAACATGGGCCTAGTCACAGTGTCATGCTCAGTAGCCACCACATAGCAACAACTGGTGAGACGCTGCTGCATGCAGGTAGGCACATGCCCTGAAGTCACCCCTGACGCCGGTGTGTCGGAGTCACTATTGTACCAAACCGGTACCATGGAACTGAGATGAACTGTCCCTATGATGTCAAGCTGCCTGGTAGGCCAAATTAAGACTGTCTGTGTCAAAGCCCAGAGACCATCAGTAAGTAGCAAATGTATCCTAGCATAACAAGGGCAAGGCAGTTGTAACCCTGAAGCCACCATTCCCCAGTCAACAACTAATTACATCTACCTGTACCCCTTTCGTATGTGTAATCATGCTAAGTATATCCTCCACATGCATTTTGCTGCCAGTAGTGTCCACTATACTGCATCACAGAGGAAGTAAGTCCAAATACATGCCTCGAAGCCAATATGTGACTCTGTGGAATTATTCTCAGAAGACAAGTACGAATGAGAGAGGATGAGAGTTTGTGAAGTACACGAGAGTCGTGAGATGAACATGTAGTCCAGTGACATTGGATGTCAATGCATATGATCTGCCGCCACAGTGGTCCTAGTGCAATCCTACAGCTCGTGGGCCTCTCATTGTCAGACCCTGACGTGGCCCAACAGATCATCACAGTAACACTGATGGGCTGGTCACTCCAAAGCACAGTCCCACATATGAGTATAATCACCTACACAGTCGGACATCACACTCATCAAGCAAACGTAGGGCCCACGCAAGAAGCATGCAACAGCAATGCATGACATAACCCACACAGGATACCAGTGTGGGTGTGCAGGTCCGCACAGTGAGTACGAACTGCTTAAACCCACATACATGCCCAATTGAACCAGGCACATACCCGACAGTCACACACTCTGCAGACGCACAATGGTCAAAACATATTAAGTAGGAGCCATCCGGAACTGCAGGGACACACCCACACACTGCACACTGTGCAACTTACAATACACACATGCGCCCACATCCACAGACCTGAACACGGATACAAACACCCACCATGCCCCTGGGTAACACATGTGTGCAATCGACATTGCCAGAGTGCACACACACATACCAACACTACCCCAAAGTCACATACATCACACCACACACACCTACACCTCCCAAATGCACACCTTGAAAGTAAGCCATGTGTCCAGGCTCAATGTCCATCACGAGATTAACATACACCTACACTGCTGGCCAGCCAGAAGGTAAGCTCACACATACCCGCACACTATGCACATGCTACCTGTCATCCTGTGGCCAGACACACACCCCGTACTGTGCCTGCACGCAAACATGACCCGTATACATTCCCCATTAAATACCAGCAAATACATGCAGACGATCCGTGTCACTAAAATTCTTATTCATCACACACACAAGTAGCAGAGTCCGAAAGAAGTGAAGTCACAGCCACGTGTAAAACACATCTGGATGTGAGACCAGACATTGCAATAGTTGAGGTACCATACAAGGCATGTGCCTCACTGAACCATGCACACACAGCAACAACTGCAATCAGCAACTACACAGACACAACCGACTACAGGAACAACAGCAATCAGTCACAGATTACATAGACAGGCGGCAACACAGTTCAACACCAGGGACAGTGGCCAGTCCGATGTGCAGAGTAGTGATACGAAAAGCTGCGCATGCATTGTGTGTGAGTGTACCCTGCCATGGCCAGCAACACCAACATGGCAGTCACAATAGCCATTACAGCCACCACTGTGTCACAGGTAGTTGTGTGAGGGTGCCTACCATTCAAACAGGATGCCAGACCGATTCGGTGCTGCCCGTGTGCTACGGGACAGTAAGTGGTTCGCCCCTGGGAGAGGAGCACAACTGTGGAAGACACACATGTGGCATGTGAAGCGGGAGGGCTGCTTGGCCCAGGTGGATTGGTGGCACGGGTGGGTGCACTCATGCAGTGTTGAAACAGACTGTGTGGGGAGGATCCCGAGTGGTACAATTCCACTGTGGTGGGAATTAGGAAAGCCCACCTGTCTGGGGATGAATGTGAACTCGTGTGGGCACAACAGGCGGGCAGACGATCAATGCTGCCTCAGGTGAAGGCGTTAGCCCTCCCTCTGGGGACATGCTGGATACTGCTGTGCATCTGCCCGGCCCCTGCCAAGGCACTCACATCCCATTTCCCCCAGGTGTATCCCCCACATTGTCCACCTGCACAGGCTACCCAGGGCACGGGAGGGCAGTGGAGCTTGGTGGGTGGGAGGTCATGGCGAAGTTCTCCTGGTCACATCTCGCAGGCAACACATTTGCAGTGTGCAGCAGGGCACAAGTCCGAAATGAGAAGTGGGGGGACGCTGATGTCACGACAGGGAGTGACGACACGAAATGTGGCTTGCGCCATCAGACTCATTGCCGCCCCTCGCTCACCCTTTAGATGCGATTGCATCAGAGATGCCAGCGCGTGAGCAGCAGCTCCAAACTCGCCCCAGAGAGTCCAAACAGTGAATGTGTCGCTACACTTGCTCCAGACATCGAGCTCACGGTAAAACAAGTGTGGGGACGCTGTCCACCCGCGTGGTAGCCCGACTCGAGCCCTGGACTGTGCAGGCAAAGTGTCCTATTGGACTTGCAAAATGTGTGAGTTGCATGACACACGTTGGCGGGGGAGGGCTCGGAGGGCCGTCACCCTGCGGCCCATATCTCACTCTCTGGGTCCCTTGTTAATGGCAGCGGATGTAATGACCATGCGCGCAGGGGTGGGCCTACCTGTCGACTGGGATGGTGTTTGCGGCTGTCCCGCCAGGGCCGCTACGGCTACTGTGTGTTGCATGTGGTGTATCCGGACTCTGGAGACTGTCACGCATTGTCACTGTTGTCCAGGGCCAGGGTCGGGGTACCACGCGGGTGGACGGCATCCCACCACTCATCCCACCGCGAGCACGATGCTTGGAGCAAATCGAGCCACACATCCACTCTTTGGCCTCTCTGGGGCGAGATCGGAGCTGCTGGTGCACGCACTGGCTTCTCTGATGCAATAGCATATATTGGCTGTGCGAGGGGGGGCAATGAGACTGACGGTGCATGCCACCTTTCGTGATGTCACTCACTGTCGTGACGTCAGCGTCACCCCACTTGTATTTGTCAGTGGCACATGTGTTGTGCACAGAGCACAACACCCGGACTGTGTCACCCTGCGACCATAGCCACTAATCGCTGTGTGCACACTCACTGTCCTGATGGTGGAAAGTGTAGGAAGGTGGAATCTGACTATATGGTTGCCCCCACTTTTTTATGGTGTTTTGCTGGTTTATGACTTAGTTGGACTGGGATCCTGCTATTCAGGGCCCCAGTCTATCTGCTTTCTCTGTAAAATGGATTCCATGTGCCTTAGGCACATCTCTGATTGGGATCTGGAGTGCCCTTATAAGTCCCTAGTATATGGTATACTATGTACCAAGGGCATAGGTACCTCAGAGGCCTGCCAGGGGCTGCAGCATGTATTATGCCACCCCTGGAAGGCCATCCAAACTGACACCACAGGTCTGCTACTGCAGCCTGGGTAAGGTGGTGCATGCACCTCTTACTGTGATATAGGTTACCTATATCACGAAATACATACACACCTAGAAACCTATAAGTCACTCCTAAGGCAGGCTTTATCAATCCTAAAGGCAGAGTGCATGGTTCCTATGTGAGAGGGTGCCCCTGCATGAGCAGGGCCCCTCTGCAGCGTTCGGAGACCATCTCTGATGCTGTTTGTAGTGCAGCCTGACCATATACTCTTAAGCGCATTATATCCTCGCGGCAAAATGCTAACTTTGGAATGGCTGCACCTAAACATGTCGTGTTTGGTGTCAAACATCTTGGAATACTACCCCCCGCCAATCCTGGCGGCGGGGGTAGCATTCCACCCTTCTAGAGGGAAAGACATGTTAACTCTGGCTTACCCGGTAACTTCTTTCTGAAGCCCTGGCATCACAAAATGGATGCTGCTGCCACAGACACAAGTCTGGCCTCCTGCTGCTGGACGAAACTCCGGCAGGGGAGGCCTGGACAATAGGTTTCCTGTTGCAGGGAGGTGTGACCACCTCCCCAGACAGGATAATGTGTATTGGGGCTGGGTGGGTGCACTCTTAGAGTGCTTTGAAGTCCTGCACTGGGGGAGCAAAAGGCTCCTCTGTGCATATGCCAGTTCAAACCAGCTCAGGGGCTACCTGCCCCTGCTCTGGCGCGAAACTGGACAAAGGGAAGTGGGTGTAGCCACCCCCTCCCTTGACCCTCCCATAGGTGGGGTCATAGAGTTAGTCCCTCCCTGTTTTACTAGTTAAAATGGGGAACCCTTGCCACAGCAAGATTAGATATCCCTGGACTAAACTTTGAAACTGAATCCTGGACCTTCGACGCTCTACATCACGATTAGAGGACTGAAGAATCTCCCTTGGGGTCAAGGAGTGACTCCCTGCTTGGCAGGCACCAAAAACGATAACGACGGTCGCAAACTACGCCGCTCCCGCCGGAGTCCGAAGTCCCTGCAGCCCAAGAAGTGGATTTCCTGACTTCTCCAAGGCCATCGTGAGTCCCCAGCGAAGCTGAGGCAAGTGGACCCCACGAGTGACGAGGAACCGCGACCCCTGGGTACCGTGCACTATTATCGAGTGCAACCCCTTCACAACGTTCTACGAACCTCTACTTTGGACCACGTGTGGTCCCAACCTCCAGCAGGAATTCCTCCGAAGATCAGAGGCCTACATCGTCCTGAGTGACCGTGGGACCCTGTTGAGTGATTCCGCTCGAGGTGTCTTCGCGATCCCTTGCCAGCCGGCTCGTGGGTCCCCAGAAGACTTTCTAAAGAAACCAAAGGGCTCCCCTGGTTGCTCCAGGCCTGCCCTGACTTACCCTCACTGGGTGAGTTCCCCAGACCTTGCTGGTCTGCACCATCGACGATCTTCAGCTACATCGAGACTTGCCGTTGCCAAGGCTTGTTGGGTCCAATCCGGTCGCCGACACCGTAGCACTCGACAGACATCGTGTACCAGCCCGAATCCTGCTCCTGGTCGCCAACAACGCCTCCTGGACCTCGTGGCTGCAGAAACGAGACGACCATCAACACACCTGAAGCACTCGACATCGGTGGGCATCTGTCCATCGCCTTCCTGGTCACTGGCTAGTGACCCAGACTCTGTCCCCTCTGCTTTCAGGTTCTTCAGAACTCCGATCCACTCTTGGATCCACCCGGACACTTTTCTCCTGGTCGCCAGCAGCACTTTGCAGCAGATCGCCATAAGAACCGACGACGAAACCCGACCCCGAAAGGCACCTATGCACCCGGCTTCCCTGGGTGAGGTAACACGAGTACTCCGGTGCTCCCGTGGGTAGAGACTCTTCAAAGTCCTAGATCTCAAAGGGTTTTGTCCTAGTCCTCTTTTAAGTGTCCCTTTCCTCTATTTTCCCGATCCCGACTTTCTCCATAGAAGTTAACGGCGTATCGCGGTTGTGTATTTACACTGCACGCGTCTCCCGTGGGTCCCCTGTGTCACTACCTTGGGTGGTTCCTTGTGGTCCAAGCACTTCTAGAGGCTCTAGGCCTAGTGTCTAGTTCAGTCGTGGTTCGCATACCACTTTATTGGTATATGGTTTGGTACGCCCCTAGGGCCCAAACGTGTATTTGTGCTATTACTGTGATTTAAGATCTTATAACCTATGTATTTCGAACTCTAGCCTCATAAAGAGACTAGAGGGGTGTGTTTAGTAATAAATACATATATTTTGAATATATACCTGGTGTGGTGCTCTTTCATTTGGTCACTCAAGAGATTATAGACTGGTAAAACAAGCTGCTTTACATTCCTTCAAGACTTAGCCTGAAGGCTGCTCTCCATAGCTACCACTAGGATAGCTTTCAATAAGGTTGTCTTTAACCTACCTACCATAAGAGTCGATTTGGACTGGTGCAAGGTGCCCACTATAATTAGTGGACAGCATATGCCAGGCCAACTTCTCACATTGGTGTGCAGCGTGTGGGATTCCAGCTTGCTATTGTTTTACCAGATAATCTCAATTGAATTGATCAACTGAAAACCACTAAAGGTACCTAAGGTACATATAATTTAAGCTTAGAATATCAGTAAGTTCTACTGAACTTAGAGTTGTGTGTTAAGGGATAGCACAACCCTTTCTACAACTCAAGAGAGTTTAGTAGGCCACACTAGAGTAGGTAGTGCATACACCACACCACACTAGTAATGTCTTTAAAAGCAGGATCTAGAGATGCCCTGCAGGAAGCCATTGAGCTTCCCCCTCCAAGTATGACACACTCCCATTCTTGGAACTGAGAGCTTTGTGTAACGTGAGGAAATTAAGGACAGGCCAAAGTCCCACCACCCAACACCTCCAGGAGTTGTTGGTGGCTTATGATCTTAGTAAGTCTTCAGAGACTGAAGGGGTAGGAGCAGAGGGTGGGCCAGCAGATGAGGAAGGGGCCAGGGGTACTACTACCCCCAGCCCCCTCTGAAACTGACCAGGAGGGTGACAATGACCCTGACCTGGAAAACCCAATCCCTTCTGGGGAAGATGAAGATGAGGATCTTGAGAACCACACCTTTGTCCCCCCAGGAAGGATTATGAGTGTGCTCAGAAAGTCTAGGTCTCCTTCTCAGGAGTCTAACCACTCTGGCACCTCAATAGGGAGCTCTGTTTCTTCTCACAGGAGGGAATCCTCTCATGAGAGAAGAAAGAGACTGGTCCAGTATGAGGAAACTCAACTGGAGATCAGGAAGAAGCAATTGGCTTTAGATAGAGAATCCCTAGATCTCCTTAGAGAGAGAAGAAAGTTGGGACTAGAGTCCCATGGTGGCAGCAATATCCCTAGAGATAGGGACAGGTCTTATGACCATAGAAACCTAAACAAGATTGTCCCTCCCTACCAGAGTGGGGATGACATCCACAAATGGATAACTGCACTGGAGAGGGCCTGTAAAGTTCAGAAGGTCCCCCAGAGGCAGTGGGCAGCAATCTTGTGGCTCTCCTTTGCAGACAAAGGTAGAGACAAGCTCCTCACTGTAAGAGAAGAGGATGCTGACAATTACACAGTCTTGAAGAGTGCTCTGATAGATGGGTTTGGCCTAACCACTGAACAGTATAGGTTGAAGTTCAGAGACACCCAAAAAGCTCAGACTCAAGACTGGGTTGATTTTGTAGATTGTGCTACAAAGGCTCTGGAAGGTTGGATACATGGCAACAAAGTGCATGACTTTTTAGGATTGTACAATTTGATTATGAGGGAGCAGATCCTTAATAATTGTCAAAACCAGCTTTTGCACCAGTATCTGGTGGACTCTGATCTGACCTCTCCCCAAGAATTGGGAAAGAAGGCAGACAAATGGGTCAGAACCAGAGTAAAAACTAGAAATCAGGGTGGTGACCAGAAGAAAGATTCTACTAAGTCCCAAGAGAAAGGTGGGGATAAATCTAAGGATAAGTCCCCTACAGGGCCCCAAAATTCCTCTTCTGGGGGTGGGTCCCAAACTCCTTCCTCTCCTGAAAAGAAACCATATTGCCATGTCTGTAAAAAGCCTGGGCACTGGAAAACTGATCCCAGTTGCCCCAGGATTGGCAATAAAGAAAATGTTCCTCCCACAACTACTACCACCCCTCCTGGTACTACCAGTAGTAATCCTCCAGTTGGGAGTAGTGCACCCAAAAAGTTGGGTGCTTTTGCAAGAGGAACAGAGGTGGGCCCTAGTTTAGACAGGGACCCCTCAACAGACTCCTCTGACTCTGATGGTGGTATAGGATTTGCCACCTTTACCATGGGTCCCATAGCCTTGGGCAGGTACAGACTGGAGCCAATGATTAATGGTCAGAAAGCTGTGGCATTTAGGGACACAGGGGCTAGTGTCACCATGGTGGCAGGGAAACTAGTCCCCCTCACCAGCTTTTACCTGAGTTTAAATACCAGGTGACCAACATTGATGGTGTCAGAACAGATCACCCCATGGCCATAGTCAATCTCAGCTGGGAGGGGGTCACAGGCCCAAAAAGAGTGGCAGTGTCCCCAACCCTACCTGTAGATTGCCTGATGGGCAATGATTTGGAAATTTCAGCCTGGGCTGAAGTTGAACACCAAACCCATCTTAGGATGTTGGGCGTCCCTGCAAAGGTTAGTGGGGCTGTGATGGCCACAGCCCCAGCCCAAGACTTTGGAGAGATGGAGCCTGAAAGAATGGCCCACTCTCCCCCAAAAGAGAGCAAAAGGGTTGAAGAAAAGTCTTCTTCCCCCAGACAGTAGGTAAGGGTCAGCCTCCTCAGGGAACTGACCCTACCCCTAGTGAAGGAACTGCCACAGAGGTAGTCAGGCCTGGCCTGGCCACACCCCTGATGGCAGAGGACCCTTCCACGGTGGTACCCAGTCTGGAGCAGGTAACCTGCCCCTCTCTACCCTGCCTCAGTCAGCCCAGGGCTGCAGAGGTCAGGGAGGTCAGTGGACCCCCCGGGCCCCCTGTCCAGAGGAAGCCCCCCATCAGCAGATTAGGGGCAGCCAGTCTAGTAGCCCTAGCCAGGTGAAAATTCCTCTACACACTGAGGGATCCCCCATACCTTTATGTAGGGACCTCCCCAGAAGGACTCTGGTAGGCAAGGGCAAACCTGGGACCAGAAGGTTCCAAACCTGCCATGTCCCTCCAGTGTTCCATCCAAAGGGACCCAACCCCCAGCTGTAGGCAGCCAAAGGTTGACCCTTAGAGCAAAGTGCAACTCAGTCATGGAAAGACAGGCATACATGGTGACCAGTGATCTGAGGAAACTGAGGCCAACATTCCTAGGGCCTCACTTCCCTACTCAGACACCTCACCAGCCTTGTACTTTACCTAAGCACACCAGAGGTAGTGATTCCCCATGGTGGAGACCCTCTCATACCCTTAGGGTGAGGGATTGCTTAGTGGACCATAACATAGGGGGCAACCATGCTAGTGCAGGTGCTTCCTTATATGGCCACTTAGTCAATATAGGCTCAACTGGCCAAGGTTAGCCTTATCTCCTTTCGTTTGGGGGGGTTATGTAGGAAGGTGGAATCTGACTATATGGTTGCCCCCACTTTTTTTATGGTGTTTTGCTGGTTTATGACTTAGTTGGACTGGGATCCTGCTATTCAGGGCCCCAGTCTATCTGCTTTCTCTGTAAAATGGATTCCATGTGCCTTAGGCACATCTCTGATTGGGATCTGGAGTGCCCTTATAAGTCCCTAGTATATGGTATACTATGTACCAAGGGCATAGGTACCTCAGAGGCCTGCCAGGGGCTGCAGCATGTATTATGCCACCCCTGGAAGGCCATCCAAACTGACACCACAGGTCTGCTACTGCAGCCTGGGTAAGGTGGTGCATGCACTCCTTACTGTGATATAGGTTACCTATATCACGAAATACATACACACCTAGAAACCTATAAGTCACTCCTAAGGCAGGCTTTATCAATCCTAAAGGCAGAGTGCATGGTTCCTATGTGAGAGGGTGCCCCTGCATGAGCAGGGCCCCTCTGCAGCGTTCGGAGACCATCTCTGATGCTGTTTGTAGTGCAGCCTGACCATATACTCTTAAGCGCATTATATCCTCGCGGCAAAATGCTAACTTTGGAATGGCTGCACCTAAACATGTCGTGTTTGGTGTCAAACATCTTGGAATACTACCCCCCGCCAATCCTGGCGGCGGGGGTAGCATTCCACCCTTCTAGAGGGAAAGACATGTTAACTCTGGCTTACCCGGTAACTTCTTTCTGAAGCCCTGGCATCACAAAATGGATGCTGCTGCCACAGACACAAGTCTGGCCTCCTGCTGCTGGACGAAACTCCGGCAGGGGAGGCCTGGACAATAGGTTTCCTGTTGCAGGGAGGTGTGACCACCTCCCCAGACAGGATAATGTGTATTGGGGCTGGGTGGGTGCACTCTTAGAGTGCTTTGAAGTCCTGCACTGGGGGAGCAAAAGGCTCCTCTGTGCATATGCCAGTTCAAACCAGCTCAGGGGCTACCTGCCCCTGCTCTGGCGCGAAACTGGACAAAGGGAAGTGGGTGTAGCCACCCCTCCCTTGACCCTCCCATAGGTGGGGTCATAGAGTTAGTCCCTCCCTGTTTTACTAGTTAAAATGGGGAACCCTTGCCACAGCAAGATTAGATATCCCTGGACTAAACTTTGAAACTGAATCCTGGACCTTCGACGCTCTACATCACGATTAGAGGACTGAAGAATCTCCCTTGGGGTCAAGGAGTGACTCCCCTGCTTGGCAGGCACCAAAAACGATAACGACGGTCGCAAACTACGCCGCTCCCGCCGGAGTCCGAAGTCCCTGCAGCCCAAGAAGTGGATTTCCTGACTTCTCCAAGGCCATCGTGAGTCCCCAGCGAAGCTGAGGCAAGTGGACCCCACGAGTGACGAGGAACCGCGACCCCTGGGTACCGTGCACTATTATCGAGTGCAACCCCTTCACAACGTTCTACGAACCTGTGCTTTGGACCACGTGTGGTCCCAACCTCCAGCAGGAATTCCTCCGAAGATCAGAGGCCTACATCGTCCTGAGTGACCGTGGGCCCCTGTTGAGTGATTCCGCCCGAGGTGTCTTCGCGATCCCTTGCCAGCCGGCTCGTGGGTCCCCAGAAGACTTTCTAAAGAAACCAAAGGGCTCCCTGGTTGCTCCAGGCCTGCCCTGACTTACCCTCACTGGGTGAGTTCCCCAGACCTTGCTGGTCTGCACCATCGACGATCTTCAGCTACATCAAGACTTGCCGTTGCCAAGGCTTGTTGGGTCCAATCCGGTCGCCGACACCGCAGCACTCGACAGACATCGTGTACCAGCCCGAATCCTGCTCCTGGTCACCAACAACGCCTCCTGGACCTCGTGGCTGCAGAAACGAGACGACCGTCAACGCACCTGAAGCACTCGACATCGGTGGGCATCTGTCCATCGCCTTCCTGGTCACTGGCTAGTGACCCAGACTCTGTCCCCTCTGCTTTCAGGTTCTTCAGAACTCCGATCCACTCTTGGATCCACCCGGACACTTTTCTCCTGGTCGCCAGCAGCACTTTGCAGCAGATCGCCATAAGAACCGACGACGAAACCCGACCCCGAAAGGCACCTATGCACCCGGCTTCCCTGGGTGAGGTAACACGAGTACTCCGGTGCTCCCGTGGGTAGAGACTCTTCAAAGTCCTAGATCTCAAAGGGTTTTGTCCTAGTCCTCTTTTAAGTGTCCCTTTCCTCTATTTTCCCGATCCCGACTTTCTCCATAGAAGTTAACGGCGTATCGCGGTTGTGTATTTACACTGCACGCGTCTCCCGTGGGTCCCCTGTGTCACTACCTTGGGTGGTTCCTTGTGGTCCAAGCACTTCTAGAGGCTCTAGGCCTAGTGTCTAGTTCAGTCGTGGTTCGCATACCACTTTATTGGTATATGGTTTGGTACGCCCCTAGGGCCCAAACGTGTATTTGTGCTATTACTGTGATTTAAGATCTTATAACCTATGTATTTCGAACTCTAGCCTCATAAAGAGACTAGAGGGGTGTGTTTAGTAATAAATACATATATTTTGAATATATACCTGGTGTGGTGCTCTTTCATTTGGTCACTCAAGAGATTATAGACTGGTAAAACAAGCTGCTTTACATTCCTTCAAGACTTAGCCTGAAGGCTGCTCTCCATAGCTACCACTAGGATAGCTTTCAATAAGGTGGTCTTTAACCTACCTACCATAAGAGTCGATTTGGACTGGTGCAAGGTGCCCACTATAATTAGTGGACAGCATATGCCAGGCCAACTTCTCACAGAAAGGATGACCACTACGTAAGTAGGCCAAGGACATACCTGCATGGAGCGGAATGGGACACCACTCACACAGACTGCTACATGACAGTCCACAATGGTCATGTGCCCATGCCTTCCACCTGTCGTTCGCACGAGCACAACTCCTGTTGCACAGTGTTCCGGATGTGTAAGTACCAGGAATATGAGCTGAGGCATCGCACACATATGTCCGGACGTAATCAGAGTAGGCACAGTGCCTCAAACATACATGTGAATTGCCACTCCAGCCTACTACAGGTCGTTGCCGAGGGCTACGACTCTGGATGCATTGACATTGCAGAGTGCTCTAATTACATCTTGGACCCCAGGAATCGCATATGCATGTCAGATGCACCCAGCACAGAGTACACTTTCAACCCACTGCATCACACAGCAGACATCACATTCCCAGATTATGGGTAGGCTGTGGACACATGCTGCCTCTCACACCAAAAGACACCATCCCACTATGCTGTACACTTGCCTGCTGCTGCTGCCCCTACACACGTGCATCCGGCACAGGCTGTGTGACTGTCAAGATGCAGACCACCAGTGGTGACATGCATCGCCGTGCCAACCTGACAATACGAGGGGCATCCCCGATTCGTCTCCGCCACGTAGTCGCTCATCAGGCAGAATACGTCACACCCTTTGTGGAGTTGGCTGCACTGTCGGTTACACATACACAGAGGCATCAACTTGGATGCAATGGCTCATCACAAGGCCTTGGGCTGGAGGACTTCCAACTGCAGGGATGGTACACAAGAGGGTTGGAATATCACTCATACACTTCTCCTCATCACCCACATCCAGCAATTACAGTGGCATGATGCTAACCCATCCAATATACTCAGGGTTGTGTAACAGCGCCAAGAAGTACTCGGACATGTCATCACAGCATGTGTACAGCACACGTTAATGCATGCTGGTGGGAGTGTGTGCACAGTACCTGTCCATCCCATTCACATGCAGGATGCCAGTACATCGAGCAATGTGTAGTCTGCCCACATCTACTGTCCATTGTCAGGTAAAACAACACATAGTACACAAGGCAATATTATCCTCAACATTGCCCTCCCATAATTATGTTGGTGGACTCACTGTGTCCAAAACTGCGCAGCCCTCAACGTACTCGCCCTGTGAATGGCTCACCCCGCAATGGAGGTCACATTCAGTGCCATTATCTCTCACACATATCCCTATCACGAGGCCTGGGGTGTAGAATCGACAGGGCTGAGGATGCGCATTTCCGGAGCGTTGTGAACTGAAGACACATGTAACCCACTGTACAGTCAGTGTTGTTGTCTCCTTCTGGTATTGGGCGGTCAATGTGCAGCCCAGGTCTGCTGAGACTGAGAAGGGCAGCAGGGCCCCAGCCAGCCATTCACACAAGCAATGACTGCCCTGAGTCCTGCATTGCCAAGTGGGATGCAGTACGCGCAACGTAATTCATTTTATTTATTTCAATGTTTACTTACCTGTATTCGTCCTTAATCCGTAGTTTGCTACCCCCCGCCCCACGTCACCGCCCGACCGGCACGCCTACCACCGACCGCGCCTGGGTGTGTGCCATACTCACCCTGCCTCGGAAGCTGTGTCAGGCACGGCAGCTAGGTGTATCGCCCTGGTGTTGCCGCTCCACACATATGCAGTCTGGATTGATCATCATGCCTTTCAAGCAATTGTGGCCTAAATCCCCATGTGCATGCTCATGGCAATAGTTGGTGTCAGTGGTCATTGCCATTGGTAAGGGGACCTGTGTAGGAGTATTGTAGCTGTGCTGTCCCTACTTGTCAGCTATACTGTGTTTCCATAGTTTTGTCATTGATTCTGGTTTTGTGTATGTGGAAATGCCATGTGGTGTGTCGCATTGACATGTGTCCACTTCCATCTGTCCTAGGAGGAGACCAAACATACATCGCCCCTACCAACTGCTGTCAGACATGGAGGATGTGGAGGTAATCCAAAAGTTCCGTCTGGACCGATCCACCCTGCATCGCCTATGTGCAATGTTGGAACCCCACCTTCGTCCTCGCAGGGTGTATCCGACAGCATTCACCCCCACGGCTAAGGTGATGGCTGCACTGCATTTCTTCGCTACCGGATCCTTTCAACACACGGTGGGCAGTGGAGGTGGGATGTCCCAGCCCATGTTCAGCATGGTGCTACGGGATGTCCTGTCAGCTCTGATGCTCTACAGGAACCGGTACATCAGATTCCCCAGGGCTCGTGATTTGGTGGCAGTGAAGGGTGCTTTCTATGCCCTTGGACGCATCCCCCACGTTGTTGGTGCTATTGATTGCACCCATGTTGGCCTTGTGGCGCCAAAACCAATGGAGCATGTCTATTGAAATCTCAAACATTACCACTCCCTGAATGTGCAAGTGGTGTGCCTGGCGGACATGATTATAACACACGTGTGTGCGAAGTTTCCCGGATCCGTCCATGACTCGCACATCATGCGCCACAGCATCCTCCCACGTATGATGACCAATCTACAACTGGACCGTGCATGGATTGTTGGTGGGTATGCATTCTCGTGTAGCGTGCTGTGTGTGACCTGCTGTCTTGTATCCTGTTGGAATTGCAACGATTCTCTGTGTTTCTCACACCCAGGTGACTCTGCATGCCCAAACGGGGCTTGGCTGCTGAGCCCACTACGCAATCCTCGGACACCAGCTGATGTCAGGTACAATGAGGCACATGGGAGGACCAGACGTGTGGTGGAGCGGACATTTGGACTCCTGAAGTCCAGATTCAGATGCCTGGACCGCACCGGGGTTGCACTGGCATACTCCCCACAGAAGGTGTGCCAGATAGTTGTGGCATGCTGCATGCTGCACAATCTGGCGATTCACAGGCACATCCCCCTGAGAGTGGATGACGGTGATCAGCCAGGGCCCCCGCCTGCAGACCAGGCCGTGTCCAGTGACGAGGACAGTGGAGAGGAGGAAGCAGTGAATGAGCATCAGCAGCTCATCGCCCGCTACTTCACTTGACAGTGAGTGACCATGTACGACGGCTGATGTTGCTGTAGTTGTGTAGGTGTATGTGTGCATTGTCACTGCGGCCTATTGTTCACTGAGTGCTGTGTGGCAATGGTCCCTGTCCAGGGTAGTATGCCACTGACAGTGGCTGTAGCATTGTGCCCTGTTGCTCTGTGAGATTTGTGTACATTGCTTGCACTTGTTGACATGTACTGTGTGATGAGTGTGTGACACACACATACAATGGACTCTTGTTCTGTTTTCCCCCCTAGGTCCCTACAGCCTCTCCTGGCCTATCGACATACCACACTACAGATGTATTTCAGATCATGGGGACGGTTGCACATCTTTCATTAAACACAGAGCATATGAGACACAATGTGATCCAGGTGTATTTATTTTAAGCAGTGACATGTTATTGTGGGCAAGGTGATCACACAAGTGGTGCATGCTGGAACAATGAGTTGACGGACATGGCCGCGTGATGGTCAAGGTGTCCCCATGTTGTACTGGGTCCCCAGTCCGACAGACACATGCCATTCACATGGCAGTGTGGGGTAGGATAGTAGTCCAAGTGAATGCAGTAGTTGGGCACCATGGCTGGCTGACTCCCTGGCGTTTGGAGCGTGCAAAGTCTTCTCTGGACACCTGTTTCCTCTTCGGACGACCCCTTCCACGTTTGGGAGGGGGGGTGTTGGTGTGGGCTGCTGGTGGTGGCTGAGGATTGCCCACTCGCTGTGGACGCAGGGGAACTGGATGTTGCACGACCCTGCGCCCCAGCAGGTGGTGGCGGAGGTGGTGTGGTTGGCCTTGATTGGGCGCTCACCGCCACCACTAGCTGGCCCATGAGGTCGACTAGTTGGCCCATACGGGTCACGAATTGGCCCATATGGGCATCCATGGACCTCAACACCCCAAGGACTTCCCGCGTATCGGCCGATGTGCGGGCCCATTGTCCCTGGGCCTCTTCATAGGCCCCAAGGACTCTGGCGATTTGCGGCAGGGCTTGGCTCCCAGGCTCGGATGGCGTTGTCCTGATCCTGCTCCTCCCACCTGTACTGCTGCCACCGACCTGCCCACTGGCCACAGTGGTCACCCGGGGACTCGTTGTCGCTCCCAGGGTCGATGCCACCATGCGTACGACACCTTGCGCAGGGTTGGTGGTCAGGGAGGCCCTGGTGGTGGTGGTGGTGGTTGCGGCGGTGGTGGTGGCCTCAATGACCGTGGCAGCAGGGGCCTGGGACTGGTCGCCAGCCCTGGGAGATGGGTTGGTGGGTAGGAGGGGTCCTGGGGAGCGGTTGCGCCCTGCCACACCAGATGTGCCTGGTCGGGTGTCCTCGTCCGAAGAGGTGTCCAGGTCTTCCACATCCGTGAGTCCGTGTGGAGGGCTTGGAGACTGGCTGTGATGGCTGCTGTCTCCCTCTCCGGCATCATGCTGTTCGTCACCTGTGGGGCGGAGACAAAAATGTTATTGTGTTGCACCTTGCAAGGTTTGTGTTAGATGTCTGTCATTCACAGTTTGTGCACAGTTGTGCACTGATTTCCCAGATGCGTGTGTATGGCTCTGCGATGTGTGTGCGTGATCAAGGCAATGGAATAGTGTGATGGGTGCATGTGGCATGGGACGGATTTGGAATGCCAATCGGTGTGTGTTGCAGTACCCCTACATTCCGTGGCTTTGGTGGAAACGGGGTACAGCCCCATGAACGCTTTGGAGCCGATATCTGTTTTTGGGGTTCAAATAAAACGCTTGGAAACGCAGATGGCAAAAGGGGTACAGCCCCATGGACGCTTTTGGGATGATATATGTTTTTGGGGTACATACTGTGACATATGGGTGCAGAAGGGGACATGTGTTTTGGCCACACGACACTGCAGGGACAAAGGTGGGTGTATGTCTGACATACCCGGCATATCTGCTCACTGTTATCATTTGGGGACATTGCACTGCAGGCATTGTGGTGTGTGAGTGATGGTTGTGTGACACACAACGTATTGCAGATGGGACAATTCCTTGTTGTGCGTGCTACCCTCAGCCATGTGCGGCAATGCAGTGCTCTTGGTGTGTAGACTATTTTAGGTATGTTGTAAATCACAGTGTGACGTACGCTTCAGACACTGCAGACACATGTTTGGTCATCGGCAGCGATCTTTGCTGTCCTACTGTATATGGGACAACTGTTTAGATGATATACCTTACATGACACTGGGGCTTAGGGATGAGATGGATGAGATTTTGGATGTGCATTGTGTAGCTGTGTGGTTCATGGGTGCAGTGGTGTATGTGACATTACTGGGGTCCCACTCTGTTACATTGAGACAAGATGGACTTACATGGGTGATGTTGTACAATGTCAAGGGAACAAGCAGACACGACTACATGGACAAGACTTCGATGGTGTTGCTGATGTGTGTGATGACTGGCACAGTGCACGCCATGTGGGTCAGTACTCCAGTGAGACTTGTGCATGCAGACGGGACTCCTTACGTGTTAGTGTATTTGACATGGCTCATGTGGGCTATGACTCTGTAATTCATGTCCGTGTGCACATTAGTCACATGGTTATGACAGGGTGCAGTGCTACCTGTTCCTCTGCTACGTGACATGTCCCAAATGTTAGTCGTAGTACAGTCCTCATGCCTCCAGACATCCCGCCCTGTACAGTAGTCTACCTACTTGTTGGTTTGGAGGGTGCAATGCAATGGCTACCACATGGTTATGGGAGGGTGGGGTGCTCCATCTTGCTGATCTGTGGGTGTGGGGGCCGTATTGTGTGTTGTGGTGATGGCTTAGCACCCACAGACACCCCTCCATGTAGGGTGACATATCTACCTGTCGGGTGAAGGTGTGCACTGCAATGGCTGACACATGGGTGTGGGGTGTGCTCCATCTTGGTGCGCTGTAGGACTAGGGGCCTGTTGGGTGTTGTACTTCTGCAGTCCCACATTCGATACACGGACTTTGTGGTAGGGCTACTTACCGGTTACTTGTTGGTTTTTGCAGCTATGGCTGACACATGTGTGTGGGTGTGGGGAGTGCTCCTTCCTGCGCATCTGGGGTGCAAGGTGACCTGGTGGGAGTTGTGGTGCTGGCTGACTGTACACATGCCCCCATGGTTTTGTTTGTTGGTACCTTTGGGCTGCATGTGTGGGGGTGTCTGTTGCATGTGTGTGAGTTGTCTTGTGTGTTGTGTGCTGGACATGGGGGTGTTTGGGCCTAGGAGCTATGGCATTCTGGTAGTGCATGACAGTGCATAGCAGTGTGCTGGTATACATTTGTTTGTACTTACCAGCCTCCACTCCCCCTGGTATTCCGGTGAGACTCTCCGGATGTAGGATGCCTCGCACCTTCTCCTCCCACGCCTTGAAGGTCTTGAATGGCGCAGGATTCCCGCCGCCAGTCCTGTCAGCCAGCTCACGGTTCTTGGCCTCCTTCTTCCTGACCACACGTTTCAGGTCGTGCCACCTCTTTGTGATTTCATCCCTGTTGCGTGGCACGTTCCCAACTGCATTCACCTGATCTACTATCCTTCTCCACATTCTGTTCCTGGTGGCTAGTGGTGTCTGTTGGACCTGGTTGCCATAGATTTGTGGGTGCACCTTGATGATCTCGTCGACCATGACCGTCAACTCAGTGGCAGTGTACTTCGGCATTCTGTGTGTTGCCATGGTGTGCGGTTTGGTATATGTGGTGCTGGTGTGTGGTGTGTGGTGTGTGATGTGCAGGGTGTTCGTGGTGCCGTTGTGTGAGTGGTGATGTTGGTGTTGGTGATGAGTGTGATGTGTGCGTGCATGTGGTGTGCTGCTTTCCTTTGGGGCTGTCTGGGTTCTCTGATGGCATCTTCGCTTTGTAGTGGTGCAAGGGATTGTGGTCTGTGAAGGGGCTGCTTTTGTACTTACCTATGTGGGTGTGTCATGATGGGCTGTCGTTTTCAGGTGTGTTGTGTCTGGTGTCCTGGGATTTGTAGTTTATTTGTTTTTGCCAGGGGGGGTGGTATCTTTGAGATGTGTTCTGTGTTTGGGTATTTTGGCGTAGTTTGCTGTGTGGAATTGTTGGCCATGTCATGTGTGTTTCTTTGTTCCGACAATGATTTGCGTGCACGGACGTGGGCGCCAGGCCTTCCGCCGTGTCATTTATTCATCGCTGTTGTTCACGGTGGCGGGCGGGGAATCTGTGGATTTACTGCGCTCATGTCTGGGTGATCATAATTTCACGGTCGTTGTCTCGCTCTGCGGGGCGGGCGGATTTGGGTTTTCGTGCGGCATTGCGTCCGTGGCGGACGGATGATCTTCTACTCTAGATTGGGCGGGCGGAATTTTGTGTGGTTTTTCCGCCGTGGGCGTGGATTGCTTCCCTGCATTGTAATTGCTCGGTCGCTATTCCCATGGTGCAGGCGGGCGGTTCTTGCAGGCATGGCTGGATGGCGGATTTTTTTCCGTCCGCCATCGTAATGACCCCCTTAGGGTAAAAAAACATATTTTATTAAGGGAATTATATATAAGTGAGGAAATATACAAAATAAATACAAATTTTTCTTCTTGAAAAACAAAATAATTGGGATATATGTTTATTCACATATATTATATTTTTGAACATACATGTTTTTAACATTTTTATATTTTAGAAAACAGGTACTTATCTTTTGTAGCAGAAAACATTTTTTGACATTTTAGTTTATAACATTTTTGTAACACATTATTTTTGTCATATATTTTTACAGTTTTGTTTTTGCATTTTTAACATTTAGTAAATATATATATATTTCATTTTAATTAAACAATATCACATTATACATATTTTGCCAAAATAAAATCACATTGTCACTTGTTAATTATTTTTGAACATGTAATATATATTTTTAATTAATATTATTAATATATGAAATCTTAATAATAATTATTACATTGTTAATTTTTATACAAACATGTTTTTCAAAAGGTAAGTTTTTATTTAACATTTTAGGCATTTTTAGATAAGCATTGTAAATGATAAAAATAAATAAGTAATTATAATAATTATTAATATATTTTAGATTAATTATTATTATAATTTTACAAAGTAGAAAAAATTTGAATTTATTTTTAACATATTACTGCAGTATTCTAATATTTTTAGAAAATATAAAAGTTGTTTATTTATGACTGTGTTATATGTTGTGACATTGTTTTCTATGTGTTTTATTATTTAAGCAGCCATTTTTGTTTTACAGGTACTATTTTGTAAGGATGTATGTTCATACAACGCAAACCAAAACAACGCATGCCATGACTTCGCATTTTTTACATCGCATGCACCATTACACCGCATGCATTCACCACGCAAACCATTACATCGCATTTCCCCTTCACATGCATGCAAAATGCCTTCCCAATGCACACAAATACCACGCATTCTATTACCTCGCAAAATTCTCCCTAACGGCCCCCGTAACACTAATATAGCAACCTACCAAACACACTACGCCCCCTGACACTACCCTTAACCATAAGCCCTAAACACTAAAGCCTATAAAACGACCCTAGACTGCGACCTCAACCCTAAGCCCTAACACCGAAAGCCAAAAACAGAACCCTACACTACTATTAACCGTAAGCCCTAAGCCCTAACACCGAAAGCCAAAAACAGTACCCTACACTACTATTAACCCTAAGCCCTAACACCGAAAGCCAAACAGTACCCTACACTAGTATTAACCCTAAGCCCTACTCCCTAAACCCTAAAACAGTACCATATACTACATCCTCAACCCTAAGCCCTAAAGCCTAAAACACGACCATACAGTACTTCCTCAACCCTATACCCTAAAGCCTAAAACACTATCCCCCACTACACTCCCTATCAACTACCCTAAAGCCTAAAACACAACGAGTCCTTACCTGTCTCTCGTCGTGGTTCCAGCGTTGTCTCCCCGTCGTCTGTGTCCCGCCGCACGACCTTCCCGGAGCCCGTCCCGCCGCACAACCCGTCCATCACATCCCATGCGCTCTAAAAGCATGCGTTGTCAAAGCGCATGCGATGTAATGGCACGCGTAGTGAACGCACGCATCATACCGTCGCGTGCGTTGTGACGGCACGCGATGTTAACGCATGCGTTGTAACGCATGCGTTGAGATGGTTGTCTCCCATTTTGTAACCGCTTACTGTTGTTTTGGGTCATTTCACAGGGGAGAAGCTCGCGGTTAGATGCTGCGTCGCGTCCAGCAAGGTAAGTGTAATTTTTTTTATTTAAACTAAGGGGGTCATTACGATGACGGGCGGATCGCCACCGCCCGTATGGCGGTGGCGATCCGCCCGCCATTTCACTCCACCCGCATGCCATTTCCCCCCGCCATATTACGATGGCTGGGGGGTTCGCGGCGGACGGAAAGACCGTCCGCCGCTTTTCCGCCGGTCGACTCGTCGACCGGGCGGAAAACATACATTACATGGCAGCGGTGTCTGCAAGACACCGCCGTCCATATTATGATGATGGCGGAGATGAGCCTTTCCATGGCGGCGTTGCCGCCATGGAAAGGCATACGGTCTTCGCTGTCGGGGGCCCGTAGCGGGCCCCCAGGATGTTGGGGGGGTGGAGGGGTGCACATGGGGGGTACCTATGGTACCCCCCTGCATTGGCATTGACAAGGTGGCAGGCACCGCACGGTGCCTGTCACCTTGTGCATGTGAATGCCCAACATGCATTCCCAGCATTGTGGCGGGCGGTGCTGTGAACACCGCCCGCCACAATGTTGGGAATAGGGGATGCCACCGCAACCGTGGCGGTGGGATCCTAATACTCACGGCGGGACCGTCGCTCCTATGGCGGACGGTCCCATTCACCGTTACGGTGGCGGGCGGAGTTTGTCCGCCCATCATCGTAATGACCTCCTAAGTTTTTATTTGTATTTGAATGTAGTTAGGTGGTAGGTAGTATGTGTAGTGTTGGTTCGTTGTGTTTTTGGTGTGTTTTAATTGTTAGTTATGTTTTAGCGAGATGTCGAGAGTTTGTGTTTGAGGCCTAGTGTAGAGAGGGTAGGATATGTATAGAAATGTGTGTATATGGTAGCTAAAGTGTTTTTACATGTAATTTATTATAGTGTATGTGTATGTTTGTGTGGGTGGGTATGTTTATTTCCATTTTTACAGGTTTCGCTATCGGAATCGCGTTTTGGAGAGGATAGCGTTTTTTTTTATTAAGAAGTGTGTATTAGTATTCAATACTAATATTTATTTAACACTTTCTTAATTTTTCGGGTTTTCCTGGAGCGTTTCTTTTTTTAAGAAATATTTTCGGGTTTTTTATGGTTTAATTCCGTTGGATTTATCGACCCTGGATTTACCTTTTGGAACTGTTGTATTTTTACATTTTTTTGGGGGTTAATTTTAACATTCATTTGTATTGAGATATACCTGGCTGGATTAACGATGTTTGGATTACGTTTTCTTCAGCTACAGAAACCGTAAGTAATTTATTTTATAATTATGGGAGGGCAATGTTGAGGATAATATTTTATATATGTGTTATTTTTTGTAAAATGTAATTAAGATGTCAATATTTATTTATGTTATTAAATTAAATATATATGACAAATTATTTATATTTTACAAAGTTAAGATAAATTATATGTACAGTTACAGTTTGTGTTTTGTAAGAAAGCTATTTTAAATTATTTTAGATTAGTAATTTAAAGTATCGTTTTAGCTATTAGTGATAGGTATTCTAGGCCTCTTGTGGTTGGGTATAGTGTTACCTGACTTTGTAGTAATTCGTAGATTTTTTTGGTTTGCTTGGTGAGTTTAGGGCCTATTTGGGTCACAGATTGTTCCATTCTAAGGGGCCCATTAGGATTGCGGGCGGATCGCCCCCGCTGGGTCGGCAATAGCCACAGCTGGGCCGGCGGGGGCGATCCACCCACCATCCATGCCTGATTGACCCCCCGCCATATTAGTATGGCTGGGGGGTCCGCGGCGGACGGAAAGACCGTCCGCCGCTTTTCCGTCAGTCGACTCGTTGACCGGGCGGAAAAGGGGCACAATATGGTGGCGGTGTCTGCAAGACACCGCCATCCATATTATGATGCAAGCGGAGATTCGCCTTTCTATGGCGGCGCCGCCATGGAAAGGCATGCGGTGTCTGGTATTGGGGGCCCGTTGCAGGCCTCCAGGGTGTCGGGGGTTGCACATTGGGGGTACCCATGGTACCCCCCTCAATGCCATGCACTACGTGGCAGGCACCACGTTTTGCCTGCCATGTAATGCATGGCAATGATGTGCGCACTCCTATTGCATTGCGGGCCGGTCTGCAGCCAGCAGTTCCACCCGCAAGGTAATAGGCCCAGGATGCACCCGCCAGTGTGGCGGGCGCATCATAATATGCATTGCGGGACCACCGCAACTTCGGCGGTCGGTCCCTGGCTCCGTTGCGATCCGCCCACCATCGTAATGGACCCCTAAGTTCCTGATAACTTTGGGGTCTATTAGGATGGCTGTCAGAAAACCACCCCGACCGCCATGGTAGCGGAAAACAACCGCCCGTTGGTACCGCGGCAAAACCGGCGGTCAGATCAACCGCCATTAAAACCCGACCGTGGCGGAAAGAGGCAACGAAAATCCACCCGCAGCGGGCGGAACCGGTGATAAACCGTCCGCGACGGTCGGATTCGCAGCGGAAACACCCAAAACCAACGCCAGGCACGCGGAGTAACCGCCCGTGAAATTAGGATTCCCCCGATGTGACGGCGGTACGTTCTGCAGTTCCCGACCGTCGCGGTCGCAAACAGTGAGGAATGGGAGAGCCGGCGGAAGGGCTGTAGCATAGCCACCGCTGCGGCGCTCTGTGATAAAAAGGGCGGTCGATAGAAAAAACCCACAACAAGGCCAGCAAGTGCACACAGGAAGCTAGCCCTGCCCCCAAAAACACATAACACACCCCAATGACCCACCCCCATGGCAACTCCTAAACTACAAATCCCAGGACAACCCACCCAACACACCTGACAGCAATACCCCATTCTGACACACCCACATAGCTGAGTATAAAACCAGCCCCTTTCCTGACAACAATCCTTTGCAATACTCCAGAAGTGAAGGGCCAAACACCACAGCTGAAAGGAGAGGCAAATCAACACACCATCACTACACACACACACACCACACACATCACCACCACCACTCCCACACCTGCACCTCTAACCCCTTAGCACATCACACACAATGTCACCACAGAAAATGCCCAAATTCACAGACAGTGAGTTGACAGTCATGGTAGATGAGATAATCCGAGTAGAGCCACAATTGTTTGGTAACCTCGTCCAACAGACACCATTAGCCACCAGAACGCAAATGTGGGTAAGGATAGTTGACAAGATCAATGTAGTAGGTACCACCCCACGCAACAAACAGGAAATCATGAAGCGGTGGCATGACCTGAAGAGTGTCGTCAAAAAGAAGACGAACAAGAACCATCAGCTGGCTCAGAGGACTGGCGGTGGCCCTCCCATTCCACCAAGAACATTCACTGCATGGGAGGAGAAGGTGCTTGCCATACTGCATCCAGAGAGTCTCACAGGAATAGCCGGGGAGTGGAGGCTGGTAAGTACCAACAAATGTCCCTCATCACACTGCTATGTACTGTCTTGCACAACTACTAAGCAACACCTCCCAAGCCCAAATGCATTCATGTGCACCTCAATACCCAACACAGCTCTCACAGATGTAACATGCACTCCATGTTAATCACCCCAAAGGCATCCAATATGTACAGGATTGTATGTGACCAGGCAAACAGCACAACAACTCCCACAAGGTCTCCCTTACCCACCCCTGAGCAGGATGTAGCACTCCCCCCCACACCCAGAAGCATGTGGCAGCCATTGCATTGTTCACCTTGACCCAACAGGTAGGTAGCCATCTTCCCAGGGAGGGCTGCTTGGGGGTGGGAGGCCTGCACAACAACTCCCACCAGGCACCCCTTACCCACCCCTGAGCAGGATGTAGCACTCCCCCCACACCCAGACGCATGTGGCAGCCATTGCATTGTTCACCTTGACCCAACAGGTAGGTAGCCATCTACCCAGGGAGGGCTGTTTGGGGGTGGGAGGCCTACACTACAACACCCACCAGGCACCCCTTACCCACCCCTGAGCAGGATGTAGCACTCCCCCCCACACCCAGAAGCATGTGGTAGCCATTGCATTGTTCACCTTGACCCAACAGGTAGGTAGCCATCTACCCAGGGAGGGCTGTTTGGGGGTGGGAGGCCTGCACTACAACTCCCACCAGGCACCCCTTACCCACCCCTGAGCAGGATGTAGCACTCCCCCCCACACCCAGAAGCATGTGGCAGCCATTGCATTGTTCACCTTGACCCAACAGGTAGGTAGCCATCTTCACAGGGAGGGCTGCTTGGGGGTGGGAGGCCTGCACAACAACTCCCACCAAGCCCCCCTGTCCCACCCCTGAGCAGGATGTAGAACTCCACTCCCACCCAGAAGCATGTGGCAGTCATCAAATTACAACAACCAAACTTACAGGTAGGTAGCCATCTTCCCAGGGAGGGCTGTTTGGGGGTGGGAGGCCTGCAATACAACTCCCACCAGGCACCCCTTACCCACCCCTGAGCAGGATGTAGCACTCCCCCCCACACCAGAAGCATTTGGCAGCCATTGCATTGTTCACCTTGACCCAACAGGTAGGTAGCCATCTTCCCAGGGAGGGCTGCTTGGGGGTGGGAGGCCTGCACAACAACTCCCACCAATCCCCCTGTCCCACCCCTGAGCAGGATGTAGCACTCCACACCCACCCAGAAGCATGTGGCAGCCATCGTATTACAACATCCAAACTTACAGGTTGGTAGTCATCTTCCCAGGGAGGGGTGTTTGGGGGTGGGAGGCCTGCACTACAACTCCCACCAGGCACTCCTTACCCACCCCTGAGCAGGATGTAGCACTCCCCCCACACCCAGAAGCATGTGGCAGCCATTGCATTGTTCACCTTGACCCAACAGGTAGGTAGCCATCTTCACAGGGAGGGAAGCTTGGGGGTGGGAGGCCTGCACAACAACTCCCACCAAGCCCCCCTGTCCCACCCCTGAGCAGGATGTAGCACTCCACACCCACCCAGAAGCATGTGGCAGCCATCGAATTATAACAACCAAACTTACAGGTAGGTAGCCATGTTCCCAGGGAGGGCTGTTTGGGGCTGGGAGGCCTGCACTACAACTCCCACCAGGCACCCCTTACCCACCCCTGAGCAGGATATAGCACTCCACACCCACCCAGAAGCATGTGGCAGCCATTGTATTACAACAACCAAACTTACAGGTAGGTAGCCATCTTCCCAGGCAGGGCTGTTTGGGGGTGGGAGGCCTGCACTACAACTCCCACCAGGCACCCCTGTCCCACCCCTGAGCAGGATGTAGCACTCCCCCCGAATCATGTGGCAGCCATTGCATTGTTCACCTTGACCCAACAGGTAGGTAGCCATCTTCACAGGGAGGGCTGCTGGGGGTGGGAGGCCTGCACAACAACTCCCACCAATCCCCCCTGTCCCACCCCTGAGCAGGATGTAGCACTCCACACCCACCCAGAAGCCTGTGGCAGCCATTGTATTACAACAACCAAACTTACAGGTAGGTAGCCATCTTCCCAGGCAGGGCTGTTTGGGGGTGGGAGGCCTGCACTACAACTCCCACCAGGCACCCCTTACCCACCCCTGAGCAGGATGTAGCACTCCCCCCCACACCCAGAAGCATGTGGCAGCCATTGCATTGTTCACCTTGACCCAACAGGTAGGTAGCCATCTTCCCAGGGAGGGCTGCTTGGGGGTGGGAGGCCTGCACAACAACTCCCACCAATTCCCCCTGTCTCACCCCTGAGCAGGATGTAGTACTCCCCCCCACACCCAGAAGCATGTGGCAGCCATTGCATTGTTCACCTTGACCCTACAGGTAGGTAGCCATCTTCACAGGGAGGGCTGCTTGGGGGTGGGAGGCCTGCACAACAACTCCCACCAAGCCCCCCTGTCCCACCCCTGAGCAGGATGTAGCACTCCACACCCACCCAGAAGCATGTGGCAACCATCAAATTACAACAACCAAACTTACAGGTAGGTAGCCATCTTCCCAGGGAGGGCTGTTTGGGGGTGGGAGGCCTGCAATACAACTCCCACCAGGCACCACTTACCCACCCCTGAGCAGGATATAGCACTCCCCCCCACACCCAGAAGCATGTGGCAGCCATTGCATTGTTCACCTTGACCCAACAGGTAGGTAGCCATCTTCCCAGGGAGGGCTGCTTGGGGGTGGGAGGCCTGCACAACAACTCCCACCAATCCCCCCTGTCCCACCCCTGAGCAGGATGTAGCACTCCACACCCACCCAGAAGCATGTGGCAGCCATCGTATTACAACAACCAAACTTACAGATAGGTAGCCATCTTCCCAGGGAGGGGTGTTTGGGGGTGGGAGGCCTGCACTACAACTCCCACCAGGCACTCCTTACCCACCCCTGAGCAGGATGTAGCACTCCCGCCCCACCCAGAGGCATGTGGCAGCCATTGCATTGTTCACCTTGACCCAACAGGTAGGTAGCCATCTTCACAGGGAGGGCTGCTTGGGGGTGGGAGGCCTGCACAACAACTCCCACCAAGCCCCCCTGTCCCACCCCTGAGCAGGATGTAGCACTCCACACCCACCCAGAAGCATGTGGCAGCCATCGAATTACAACAACCAAACTTACAGGTAGGTAGCCATCTTCCCAGGCAGGGCTGTTTGGGGGTGGGAGGCCTGCACTACAACTCCCACCAGGCACCCCTTACCCACCCCTGAGCAGGATATAGCACTCCACACCCACCCAGAAGCATGTGGCAGCCATTGTATTACAACAACCAAACTTACAGGTAGGTAGCCATCTTCCCAGGCAGGGCTGTTTGGAGGTGGGAGGCCTGCACTACAACTCCCACCAGGCACCCCTTACCCACCCCTGAGCAGAATGTAGCACTCCCCCCCCACACCCAGAAGCATGTGGCAGCCATTGCATTGTTCACCTTGACCCAACAGGTAGGTAGCCATCTTCCCAGGGAGGGCTGCTTGGGGGTGGGAGGCCTGCACAACAACTCCCACCAATCCCCCCTGTCCCACCCCTGAGCAGGATGTAGCACTCCACACCCACCCAGAAGCATGTGGCAGCCATCGTATTACAACAACCAAACTTACAGGTAGGTAGCCATCTTCACAAGTAGGGGTGTTTGGGGGTGGGAGGCCTGCACTACAACTCCCACCAGGCACCCCTTACCCACCCCTGAGCAGGATGTAGCACTCCCCCCACACCCAGAAGCATGTGGCAGCCATTGCATTGTTCACCATGACCCAACAGGTAGGTAGCCATCTTCACAGGGAGGGCTGCTTGGGGGTGGGAGGCCTGCACAACAACTCCCACCAGGCACCCCTTACCCACCCCTGAGCAGGATGTAGCACTCCCCCCGAAGCATGTGGCAGCCATTGCATTGTTCACCTTGACCCAACAGGTAGGTAGCCATCTTCACAGGGATGGCTGCTTGGGGGTGGGAGGCCTGCACAACAACTCCCACTAATCCCCCCTGTCCCACCCCTGAGCAGGATGTAGCACTCCACACCCACCCAGAAGCATGTGGCAGCCATCGTATTACAACAACCAAACTTACAGGTAGGTAGCCATCTTCCCAGGGAGGGCTGTTTAGTGCTGGGAGGCCTGCACTACAACTCCCACCAGGCCCCCCTGTCCCACCCCTGAGCAGGATGTAGCACTTAAACACACAGCCAGAGAGATGTGTTACAAACTCCACCCCAATGTGACAACAGAACAGGTAAGTAGGCAGAGCATGCACACCACCATTCCTTCCCAAAAGCATGGAGCCATATGACAACACCAGCCCTCACATCCCAACAAAATTGACACAGATACAATATCAAATTGCAGTGTGCAGACAGCTAAGTGTATGTAACTGTCACAGAAACAAACGTTTGACTCACCAAATACCATGTTGAAGTGAATCCGGGCCCAGACATGTACAGCACTGAATGCTACCTGTAAGATCCATGTGGGCTGAGCTTGAAGGACCATATGAAAACAAAGCAAGCATGGTCTGTAGAAAAAACAAATCAAAGCACAGGACATGACAAAGGTATGCATGAGATGACAAAGGCAAGTTCATGCGCAGATGTAACGCATGCCAGGCAGAGTAATCAGCAAAGATGCTGCACATCAAGTCGTATATCCGCCAGTTGACGGATGATAACATGTCCTTGTAATCACAAAATTTGCACGTGGGGCATGGTATCCATTGACATGTCACACTGTTGAATATTGATGTATGTACCTCCACATCATGTCAAGATGCACCTTACTGTGCAGACATTCAATGTGCAAACTAATAAACTGTGAGTTGCATTACCTGTAAATAAGATACATTGAACAACAAGCCTGAGGGGTGCCCGTCAGTTACCATTTCCCCTCTGTCCCACAGGTGACCAAGGACTGACTGCAGAGGATGACAACAACAACCTGCAGAGCCAGCCTCCACCCCCGGAACATGGACTCACTGATAATGACTCCCTGGATTTCGAGGATGCGGTGCTTGAAGCCAGCCCATCTGGCATGCCAGGGCGCAACAGGTCCCAGGTCCCCACTGTCCCCCCCCCACCATATCAGCAACAACAACAACCACGCTGACCCCTGCTGGAACGACCTGTGCGGCCTCCACCACCACAACCACCAGTGCTGCCGGCAACACTCGGACTGCCCCAGAGGATGACCACCCCACCCCAACAACAGAGGAGGGCAGGGAGAGTATGCGTGTGCGTGCAGTGGTGAGGCAACCGGTCCGTCACAGCAGGGCAGATGGGAGGGCAAGGAGGAGTTTGAGCCAAACGGACACTGGGACCGAAGCCCTGGACAACATCACCAGAGTCATTGGGGCCTATGAACGGGCCCAGGGACAAACTGGCCAGGCACAGGAGGATTCCCGCAAGCTCCGCCTGCTGCTGAGGTCCATAGACACCCGCATGGGCCAAATCGTGGACCTCTTGGGCCAGCTAGTGGCGGCACTGAGGGCCAGGCCTGCGGCACAAACAACACCTCCACCTCCCTCTGGTGGCCCGCAGGATGACAGTTCCACACCCTCCCCAGCCGCCACAGAGAGGGTGGACTCCTCAGACACCACTGGCCCTGCAGCAGAGGCCCCCCTGCCAAACGATCAAGGGGCCGTCCTAAGAAATCCCTGGGAGTATCCCGTGGCAAAGCACCTGCCAAACTCCAGTCAAGGAGCCAGCCATGATGGCACCCCTCTTCACCCTGCCATAGACTACGTAGACTGTCCTTCCCCACACTTCCATGTGAATGTCATCCGTCTGTTGGACTGGGTCACCACATCTATGTGGTGACTACTTGATTGTCTCACCTTCCATCACTGACAACTCATTGCTTCACCATTCACCTTTTGGTAAATATGCACTCCACTGTCACATGTACCCATTGTAAATAAACACTCCTTACACACCAATGTTGTTGTGTCAACTCCGTGTTTTAATCACAGGATGTGCAATGTTCACCATGAGTACAATGTACCAGGAGCACGGATTGTTTGTAGGCAAGGAGAGGCTGATGGGACCTGGAAAAACACAACATAACAATATTCACTAGTCATGCGGTGGCATCACAGCCATCACACAACACCTGTCATCAAGGCACTCCAACATGCACACATCACAATGTGCAACAGTACCGACAGATACATCCTGGAACTGTGACAGACTACCCTGTCCAAGAAACGTTGGCAGCCAGCACTGAGTCAACTACAGCCTGCAGTCACAAAGCTCACATAGACCTTTTCAACAACAACAACATCAGCAGACAATGGGTCTGTTGTACATTGTCACTCATCTTCAAGTGAAGTAGCGGTTGATGAGCTGTTGACGCAGGTCGACACCTTCCTCCTCTCCACTATCCTCGTCACTGGACATGGGTTGGTTTGCAGGCGGGGGCCTCGGCTGCTCATCAGCGTCCAGGAGCAGGGGGATCTCCTTGCGCAAGGCCAGGTTGTGGAGCATGCAGCATGCAACTGCAATCTGACACACCTTCTTGGGCGAGTACATCAATGCACCTCCGGTCCTGTCCAGGCAGCGAAACCTTGACTTCAGGAGACCAAAAGTACGTTCCACCACACAACGTGTCCTCCCATGGGCATCATTGTAGCGGACTCCACTTGGGGTGATGGGATTTCGCAGTGGGCTCAGCAACCAAGGACGGTTGGGATATGCAGAATCACCTAGGTGGGAGATACACAGACCAACTTTGTAATACAACTGTGTCAGAGGACAGCATGTCATACACACAGCACGCTACTTGACACTGCGTACTCACCCACAATCCATGCACGCTCCGGGCGCAGATTATCCATCAGCTGGATTCAAGCTAGCCTGGCTGATGACGGCTGATTAGCCAGAAACCGGTCCCAGGATGCTTGTTTCCGGTCCAGGGAAGACATGGCTTGGCAGTTCGGGCTGGACTGTTCCCATGAGGCACAGGGTCAGACTGATTTGCATATGCCCATGTCTGAACTGGGGTGGTGGAGTGAGCTAAAGAATGATGATGGATTAAACCCAGATCAGTTGACTGGGGGTGAGTGTTTGATTTGCTCAAACGCTCCGTCCATCATCCCCTTTGGTATCGCTTTGTTCGCCCTAGGTTGGCGGGGTATGCCCAGACGTGGGTCCCTTGCTCACTTTGCCACTGGATTCAAGCTAGCCTGGCTGATGACGGCTGATTAGCCAGAAACTGGTCCCAGGATGCTTGTTTCCGGTCCAGGGAAGACATGGCTTGGCAGTTCGGGCTGGACTGTTCCCATGAGGCACAGGGTCAGACTGATTTGCATATGGCCATGTCTGAACTGGGGTGGTGGAGTGAGCTAAAGAATGATGATGGATTAAACCCAGATCAGTTGACTGGGGTGAGTGTTTGATTTGCTCAAACGCTCCGTCCATCATCCCCTTTGGTATCGCTTTATCCATCAGCTGTGGCACAATGCTGTTACGCATGATGTAGGAGTCATGGGCGGAGCCAGGAAATTTGGCACAGACGTGTGAGATGATCATATCGGCCTGGCACACCACCTGCACATTGATGGAATGGAAATGTTTCCTATTCCTGTAGATGTGCGCCCGTGCCTGTGGTGGAACCAGGCCAACATGTGTGTAGTCAATGGCACCAACAACATGGGGGATGTGCACAAGTGCATAAAAATCGCCCTTCACAGCCGCCAATTCATGCCTCCTGGGGAATTGGATATATCTGTCCTTGTAGATCATCATAGCGGACAGGACATCCCCTAGCACCATACTGAACATAGAATGTGACATCCCACCTGCGCTGGACACCGTGTGCTGGAAAGAGCCAGAAGCAAAAAAATGCAGGGCCGCCATCACCTTCGACGTTGCTGTAAAAGCACCCGGATATGTCCTGCGAGGCTGCAGGTGGGGCTCCAACATAGCGCATAGGTCTTGGAGGGTGTCCCGATCCAGCCGGAATTTTCGTATGACCTCCTCATCCTCCATGTGTGCCAGCACTGTGAAGGGACGATGCAGATTTGGTCTCCTCCTAGGTGAGATGAATGAGGACACATGTCAACGCAATACACCAGGAGATGTGTCTGACATCTTACGTTTTGACTGACACAATGGAAACAATGACTAGCACCACAGTATATCTTACAAAACAACTTACTTGTAGGGACACCTTCAGATACACCATCCGTACACCTGTCCACTTTTCACACAGCTAGCATCTCACAAACAATATCCAACTATGTGAATGCACAAAGGGACATGGCCATATCTTGCATGGGCAGCCCAGAGAGTAGTACCAAAAGCATATGTGTGAAACAGCAACACTACTGTCTCCTACATAGCTGCTGTAAGTGCCACACATTCTTGTGTAAGTCACACAGGGCACACATCAACCACACAATGACCCAACACTGTGCATTTCATTGCCAAGTATGTGCATGAGCCAGGAAAAGTAGACAGTCAAATCTGCACATTCTGTAGTGAGACATTCATCACTGTAAGTTGCTCAGCCCTTTCACACATTGACATGTGTACCCATTGTAGAGTCCATCACAACACTATTCTGTGTACATGCCCAGAAAACCACAAGTGACATGTGAGTGAGTCCATGCCAATGTTCATAATCATATACTACAACATGGCATGTGCAGTCAGCAGTGGGGTAAAGGTCAAATTGGCATTGAGTGCACAATCTTGTGCCATGAATCATGTGTCTACTGTGCAATGTGGAGGACTAGCCTTTGGCCATTCACACTGCATGACGTGTCCGTTAGTTCTGTCAAGGTGATCTGATACCCAAATCACAGTCACTGCCTCAAATGCATGACACCCATATGGCGGTGGCTACCACCTGTCCCCTGCGGTGTGTCACCGCCAATGCCCCCGCCACAATCGCGGTAGTGTCTGGCATATACACATGGCCAAATGGCGGTTGGCATGCTCCGCCACCTCAATCCCAGTCATTCTCAGCAAGGCATGGCACCCATATGGCGGTGGCTACCGCCTGTCCCCTGCGGTGTGTCACTGCCATGGACCATGCCCTCACAGCCAATGGAAACCGCAATCGCGGTAGCCTAATGGTATTTTAAAATCGCGGTATGCGTGCTCCGCCACCCCGGAGCCGGTCATTGGATGCAATTGAAAGATACACGACTGTGGTAGCGCCAGCCTGTCCCCTGCGGTGTGTCACCACCATGGACCATGCTCTCACAGCCAATGGGAACCGCAATCGCGGTAGCCTAATGCTATTTTGAAAATCGTGGTAGGCGTGCTCCGCCACCCCGGAGCCGGTCATTGGATGCAATTGAAAGATACACGACCGCGGTAGCGCCAGCCTGTCCCCTGCGGTGTGTCACCGCCATGGACCATGCCCTCACAGCCAATGGGAACCGCAATCGCGGTAGCCTAATGCTATTTTGAAAATCGCGGTAGGCGTGCTCCGCCACCCCGGAGCCGGTCATTGGATGCAATTGAAAGATACACGACCGCGGTAGCGCCAGCCTGTCCCCTGCGGGGTGTCACCGCCATGGACCATGCCCTCACAGCCAATGGGAACCGCAATCGCGGTAGCCTAATGCTATTTTGAAAATCGCGGTAGGCGTGCTCCGCCACCCCGGAGCCGGTCATTGGATGCAATTGAAAGATACACGACCGCGGTAGCGCCAGCCTGTCCCCTGTGGTGTGTCACCGCCATGGACCATGCCCGTACAGCCAATGGGAACCGCTATCGCGGTAGCCTAATGCTATTTTGAAAATCGCGGTAGGCGTGCTCCGCCACCGCGGAGGCGGTCTTTGGATGCATTTGAAAAAGGCTGATCTGAAACACCAATTGCAGCAGCTTAGAACCACTGAAACTACCCCAGGGGGCTATAAATGTGTGTGCGAGAGCCTCACATTTCCACAGCTTTCAGACACTGCTGCCTGCCACCGCTCACCACCAACTGCTGCTGCTCCTGTCTCCAGACACTGCTGCCTGCCACCCCTCACCAACAACTGCTGCTGCTCCTGTCTCCAGACACTGCTGCCTGCCAACCCTCACCACCAACTGCTGCTGCTCCTGTCTTCAGACACTGCTGCCTGCCACCCCTCACCACCAACTGCTGCTGCTCCTGTCTCCTGGACACAGTGATTTTGAGGACTGAGAAGATCCGTGCCAGTCCCTTCACCACCGAGGAGCTGGAGGTCCTGGTGGACGAGGTGCTCACACAGTATGGGAGGCTATATGGTGCTCCAAATGTCGTGGTAAGTGTTTCACAGTAGAAGTGAGAGTGCAGGGGGTGCACACATGACGTTGATGTGGTGCAGTATGTGCCTGAAAGTGGGGGTTTGTGTCATGCACTGCCTTGCATGCTCTCACCAGGTGAATGGGGTGTGTAGCCTATTTCACACGTTTCCCTGCCTGAACATCAGAACTGGAGGGACATGTATTGTCTTGTCAGCCATACAGTGAAGCAGAAAGTTGGTAATGCAGGACTCAGGACAGTAGATGCTTGTGTGACTGGCTGTGTGGGTCCCTGATGCCCTTCACAGGCTCATCTGTGGCCTTAGCAAGGCTTTTCGTCCAGAGGGTAGTGATGGAATTGTGTCTGACTCACAATTGGCATCATCTATAGTTCAGCACTGTGCTCAGGACGTCAATACTCGAGGGTGACACTCTTGGTGGTCATTCACCTAGGACACAGCTGATTGCCGTACTATTGTGCACAGCCCCTTCCATTTCCACCAGCATGTGTACAGACTGGATGTGTAGGCCCTGTTCATGCTCTCAGATTGTCCCTTCATGTGACATTGCTGATACCCCACATTGGACCTCAGTGTGATCACACCTGGCCTGCACAGTCACTGCCCAAGCAGACAAGGACACATCACTGAATGTACAGAGTGTCACATGTGAGTTTTTTTAAGGACTCTCCATCAAAGAGCCATCTCAGCCCTATGGATTGCACACAACAGGCCCTGTGAGAGTGTGTGGGTTTGTAGGATCAGGTCCCTCAATGTGACCTCCATGCCACAGTGAGCCATTCACAGTGCAAGGACATTGAGGGCTGCGCAGTGTTGGACACAGTGAGTCTTCCCCCGAACAAATATTGAACTGTCATGTATGTCTTGGTCACCCTCAAAATGGACAGTAGATGTGGGCAGCCTACACATAGCTTTCTGTGTTGGCATCCTGTATGTGTATGAGATGGGCAGGTACTGTGTCCACCCTCATACCTGCATGCATTTGCGTATGAGTCTTCCATGCTGATGTACCATGTGAGATGCATGGATATATCCATTAGACATATCTGTGGATTTGGCATGAGTCAGTATCATGCTACTGTACTGAGAGATATTGGTACATAACACTGTGTCACTGATGTTTTCCCCCTCTTGTCTCCCATGCCTGCAGCTCAAAGTACACCAGCGTAAGGCCGTGTGGAGGGCCATTGCATGCAAGGTGCGGGTTGTGGGTGTCTCAAACCGACGGTGCAACCACTGCCACAAGAGGTGGGATGACATCTGCCGGCTGAGCAAGAACGTGGTGGAGATGATGCTGGGCCTGCTCCCTCGGACTGGCAGGTTGGCGCGGCGCAGCATGACACCACTAATGGCCCGCATCTTGGCCGTGACACAGCCTGAGCTGGATGCACGTTTGAAGGAGCATCAGCAGCAAGCTAGGGGTGAGTATTCTGGGAAGGGTGACTTTGGCTGTGAGTGGCTGCATGTGTTCACAGCCTGGGACAGCGCTGGGCTATGTGATGTTGGTAGTGTGATGCAGTGGCTTGTAAATGGCCTCTGTGCTGGGTGCAGCTGTCATGCATTTGCCCTACCTGTACTTCCTAGTGTGATTTGAGTACTGGGCATTGACATTGCATTCTGAGTCGTGGGCTGCAGGTATCGTCTGCATTGGGGTAGTCTGGGAAATCACATGGAAGGGAACGGCAGTGTGCCTAATCTGAGTGTGCTTTCATCAATGCGTGCATTGCCTGACCTCAGATTTGTGAGGCTTAGACATCTGACGATAATGTGCTACAGTAGTTGTGCCCCAAAGTACAACATGGTGGATGGCATGAGCTCATGGCCATTGTGGACTGTTATGTTGGAGTCTGTATCTGTGTTGTCCCCTTCTGCTCCATCCAGATATGACAGTGGCAACATGTTGTGGGGTTCATCCTTGCCCACATCAGGGCCCTAGGTGTGCTCAGAGCTATTTGTGTGTCTGGTTGAACGGAGCCACCGGCAGGATATTGTGCTGTGTGGTCATCACATGGCTCACTTATGCCTGGTTTTCTTGTTTACATGCACTGTTCAAGTTCAAAATTGAGGGTGCACAATGTTGTTGCACAGGGTGGTGTGCAACATGTAGATTTCTTCGTCTTCAGTGATGCTTTGCTTGCATATGTTTGTTCTGTTGATGCCAATGAACTTACCCTACATCTCTCTCTCTCATGCAGCATCTCCCGTGGGCACGGAAGGACAGGGGACAGACACCAGTGGTGAGGCATCAAGCACAACAGCTGCACACGAGCACAGTGACACAGATGTGACCCGCGCCTCGGAGGGGGACAGGAGTCTGCTGGAGGAATCGCAGCCAGAGACCCAAAGCTCAACGTTCTCTGACGCTAGCGGTGATGCATCCATGTTGGCGGGCACAGGGAACGGAGACTCTGCCTCCTCTTCCACCACACAGCGTACAGTGCCCACCCTCCCAGCTACTTCCACTGTTGCTGCCCGTGTTCGCACCAGTAAGCAGGGAAGAGTGTCCTTCACCCCAGGCACCGCTGCCCCTGCCCCTGTCCCCCCTGCTGCCATCAGTGCTGAGTCTGTGGACCTTTGCGCAAGCTGTGTGTGGGCCAGACAGCTCTCCTCAATGCCTTCATAGACCATGACAAAAAGTTGGCACAGGTGGTTGCTTTCATGGAGGGCATACATTCAGACGTGGGTAGGCTACACCGGACTGTCCAGTCTTTGTCCTCCGCAGTGACGGCAGCCCTTCAACTGGCACAATCTCGGAGTCCAGCTCCAGTCCCTTTGTCCACCCCCCTGCCAGTGGCCACATCTGACGATAGTGACCACGCACAACAGACCTCAAGGTCAAGATACAGCACACGCAGCACACAGCAGCAGCAGCCCAAGCGGTCCAGGGCGCAGACACCATCCCCACAGAAAACTAAAGCCACCCCAGAGCGCAAAGACATAAGCCCGTCATGCGACACCAAGGGCCACAAAGCCAAGAAGCAGACCTCAGGGTCACATGCCTCAGAGGCATCCCCAGCCAAGGACTCTCCTGTCCCAAAAGCGTCTCGCAAAGACAAGCCGACAGTTTCCGTGCCCGCTGAGAAGGTGGTGCCTGCTAAGAGTACACATAAGAAGAGCTCCAAGGCAGATTCACCCACAACCTCAACTCCCATCCAAAGCCCTGTGAAGCAGGGAAAGGAGGGCACTGTAGGGGGAAAACCTGGTAAACAGGGGATGGAGGGGCAAAGTCAAGGCCAGGCCAAGCGAACAGCTGGATCAAGCATGTCCCCAGAGGTAGGGCCACCGTCTGCACCTGATGCAGCTTTGGTGGTGGGTGTGCCTGTTGTGTCCGCACCACTTGACAGTAATCCCAAGACAGGGAAGCCATTTTGACTCGCCAAGAAGTGGAAGGGCACCCCTCCACAATCTCCCACCCACACTGTGTCCCACGGCAGCATGACTCCACCTCCACGTGCCACTACACCACCTGGTCCAAGCAGCCCTCCGGCTTCCCAAGCCACTGATGCCTCTACCTCAGCTGGGCCTCTCTCTGCCCGGTCAAGTCCTCCAACTGTCCCCGCCACACAGCCAGCTCCCAGTCCGACTGACAGCCAAGTCTGAGTGGTAGTCCCCCTCAAACACCAGTCTCTCCCACAGCGGTGCCTGTACTGCCCTGTACTGACTGTGTTGCTGACCATGGCAGGGTACAGTTGCACACATTCCCTGTGCAGCTTCTCATGGACTTACTCTGCACATTGGACTGGCCACTGGCCTTGTTGTTCACTGCTGTTTGCCCCTTGCCTGTGCAGCTTCTCATGGACTTACTCTGCACATTGGACTGGCCACTGGCCTTGTTGTTCACTGCTGTCTGCCTCTTGCCTGTGCAGCTTCTCATGTAACTACTCTGCCCTTTGTGCTGGCCACTGGCCTTGTTGTTCACTGCTGTCTGCCCCTTGCCTGTGCAGCTTCTCATGGACTTACTCTGCCCTTTGTGCTGGCCACTGGCCTTGTTGTTCACTGCTGTTTGCCCCTTGCCTGTGCAGCTTCTCATGTAACTACTCTGCCCTTTGTGCTGGCCACTGGCCTTGTTGTTCACTGCTGTCTGCCCCTTGCCTGTGCATCTTCTCATGGACTTACTCTGCCCTTTGTGCTAGCCACTGGCCTTGTTGTTCACTGCTGTCTGCCCCTTGCCTGTGCAGCTTCTCATGGACTTACTCTGCCCTTTGTGCTAGCCACTGGCCTTGTTGTTCACTGCTGTTTGCCCCTTGCCTGTGCAGCTTCTCAGGTACTTACTCTGCACATTGGACGTGCCACTGGCCTTGTTGTTCATTGCTGTTTGGCCCTTGCCTGTGCAGCTTCTCATGGACTTACTCTGCACATTGGACTGGCCACTGGCCTTGTTGTTCACTGCTGTTTGCCCCTTGCCTGTGCAGCTTCTCATGGACTTACTCTGCACATTGGACTGGCCACTGGCCTTGTTGTTCATTGCTGTTTGGCCCTTGCCTGTGCAGCTTCTCATGTACTTACTCTGCACATTGGACTGGCCACTGGCCTTGTTGTTCACTGCTGTTTGCACCTTGCCTGTGCCGCTTCTCATGTAACTACTCTGCACTTTGTGCTGGCCACTGGCCTTGCTCTTGTCTCATATTGGTGCCTATCTGTGCAATATGTTAATAAAGACAGTTGCTCCTGTTGTCTGTTTTGTCAGTGTCCTTACTGATTAAAGTTTTTTCGGTGTGTGTGTATGGTTTACTTTGCCACATGCTCTGTATGCCACTTCAACTTTGCCAATGGCTTGTCTCACTTTTTCTAGTTGTGACAGGGGTGACAGGGACTTCATTTCTTCCTGACTCTGATACTTGTGGGTGCAATGATGGTGGTTTTAGATGAAGTACTGTTGTCATTCTCATTCTTTGTTCATGTTAGCTATATTGTACACATGTCAGGTTTGGAGGCACTGCCAGCACAGAGTGGGAATCTATCCACAGGATTGCAGGCAGCCTGGCCAGGGTCATCATGTATGTGTGATCTTACTTAATGTGTGCCCAGCAGTGTAGGTGTATAGTCATCTTGTGATGGTCAGTCATCCTAGTCACATGGGTTACTTTCAATGTGTGCACTTGGGTGGTCAAGAAGTGTGCAGTGTGAAGGTGGTGACTTTGTCGTGAGTGTTGATGTGTGTGTGTACCTGCAATGTCAACTACACACATGTGTCACCCAGGAGTAGAGTGCCTGTTTGTGTAATTGTTCAGCCCTGTGATTGTGATTGTGTGCACATGTGTGTGTTGTATGTTGTGCACTGTGCAGTGTGTTGGTGTGTCCTTGCAGTTCTGGCTGACTCCTACTTGTTGTTTTTGGCAATTGTGAGTATGCAGAGTATGTGACTGGCAAGTCAGTGTTGTGTTTTGTTGATCATCCATGTGTCTTGATGCTGTTTGTACTCACTGTGCATCCCTGCTCAGCCACACTGACATTGTGGGTGTGTTTTCTCATGCATTGCTGTCACATGGGGCTTTATTGCCTCCAGTATGGCATGTGGTGTGTTGTGTCATACCATCCCCTATCTGTGCTTCAGATGCCTACCCATTGTGAGTCTGCACTCCATCTATTTGTGTATGGTACACTCCTGCCATGTCCACTACTGATGTACACACCACTTCACTTTCATGTCAGCTGTCCCCTTGGGTTGCCTGTGTGTGTGATTCCTCATCACTTCATTTGTAACACTGTGCTTTGTGGTGCAGATCTTTGCACAGGACCAATGTGCCACTCAGGACATTTTCCCAATTGGTTATATGTGATTTTCTTGTACTGTTTAGCAGTCATGGTTGTTCATATGCAGTTCAACTGTTTGTGCTGCACAGTCCTCTGGTCAAGTTTTTGCCACTTTGGTGTCCCTGACTTGTGCATCTGTGGGTGTTGGGTTAGGTGTATGTGTGTTTGCTGGGGTACTGCTTCACTTCCTGAGTGTGATGTTGTCAGTGTGCTGGTTTGATTGTTGTTGTGGGTGTTCATGGTGTGTCACTCATATCTGTGTGGGACTGGTATGTTTGGTGTGCACACACTGCTTGGTGTGCATGCAGTGCTGTGGGTGTATGTTGCCTTGTCCTTGCCTGGTGTGCATCCCCTGATGTCCTGCTGTGTTTGCTATGTGATTTATTGGCATGTGCATCTGTTGTGTGTTTGATGTGGCTGTGTGCAGTGTTTGGGCTGTGTTGTCTCTTGCAGATGACAGATGCTCTGTGTGTGGTGTTCTATTTGCATGTCAGTGTGTGTGTTTTGTTGGTGTGTTGTGTTTCATTCAGATGTGTGTTGCCAGTGCGGTGTGCCTTTCTTGTGTCTGTCACATGAACTTAGGTCTATTCTAGTCCCTGGGCTTGTGTTAGATGCGTCCTTGTTGTTTTCTCCTCTCATATCTGAGCTGTCTCTTGTCATTCTTGTGCATGTGCAAGCATGTGGTACACTGTGACATCATGTGGACTTGATGGGTGGTGTGGTATGTCTGTCTGTGTGTCATTGTTGGACGATTTCTCCCAGTTTGTGTCCATGATTGTTTTGTGATGGTGCACTTCTTGTCTGTGTTGTGGTATGTTGTCTGTGCATTGTTCCTGACTGATGAGGTTGTGCACTCCTGTTCTGTCTGTGCTCCCATTGCCTTTCCACAGTTTGGCTGCACAGGTCATGCCTGGTCTTGTTGTGCTTCTGTGTGTGTTTTTGTTGAGTTATGTGTTTGGCTGTTTTTTTTGTGCAGACATTGGTTCTGGCATCCCTGTGTGTGTGTGATGTTTTTGGGTACCCCCAGGGAGTGTGATTGTTTGTCTGTGTATTGACTGGACATTATTGACACCCTTCTGTGTGTCTGAAACTGGTGTTGTGTGCTGCAGGTGTGATGGGTGGGGGGTATATGTGAAGATTCCGACTTGTGTTTGTCAGTCATGGAGTGTGTCAATGGGCCCTGTGTGTTGTGCTGCTGACATGCTCCTGTCAAGTAGTTGGATACATATGTGTTGCTGTTCACTGTTTGACTTCAGGGCCTTCCTTTCAGCCCTGTGCCTATCCATGGGTTGCCTTGCTGTCTCCCTGAGGTGTTGCACTGAGGTGACTGTGGTTTGACTTCACTCACTGTGCCAGCCATGTGTGATTTGATGGGCTGAGGGTGTTCTTATATGTTCCTTGTCTTGCATGTGATGTACACATGCTTGGTAGTTAGCTCCTTGGCCTTCCAATTGTGGGCACCTCACTTTAGCTTTCCTATATGTTGTACTCCATTGCTGCTGGCATGTGGTCTGTGTATGTGGCTGTGTGTCGGTGTGGGCTATGTCTGTGTGACTTGGCAGGCTGTGTGTCCAGTGGAGTGATTGCTCAATATCTGTGTGTGTGTTCATTTTCTGCTTGGACTCAGTTTTCTTGCCATGTGTGTGGTGTTGTTGTGGTGTGTGGGTTGCCCTGGTCCTGTGCTTCTGTGCTGTGTGTTCCTCTGCAGCCACTCCTGTTGTGGCTGTCTCCCTAGTTGTTTGGTGTGTGGTGCAGGGTGTGGGTTCACCTGGCTTGTTGTGCATGGGGGAGCACAGGAGGGGCACATGGCATATCCCTTCATGGGGGGGCCTGGTGTGTGGAGGGTGGAGGTGTGGCCCTGTGGTCTTTGTGCACTGCCCATGCCAGGCGCTGGCCCTGCCTTCTGCATTGTGCGCATGTTTTCCCGCGTCTTCACCGCTGCGGTGACGTGACCGGGACATTACTTCATGATCGCGGTAGATGGGTGACCTGGATGCGGAGGGGTGATTTGGTGACAGGTAGGACATGTATGGGTACACTTGTGGATGTGTTCCTGTCCCCACCAGGGTGTCTGGTGTGGACAGGAAGCCTATCTCAGCCCATGAGTTGTGTGTTGTGGTTGTGTGCGGAGTTGTGTTGTTGCGTACCTGCGGGGTCGTCCGCGACGGGCCCTGAGTTGCTGGTGGTGTATCAGGTACAGCGCCGGGAAGACGTGTAGAGCTGGATCCATTGCGGTCGGAACCGGGTGGAAGGGACCGGGACTCTGGTTTCGCGCTCTGCTGTGATGCTTCCGCCGTCTCTGGTTGGGCGCTTTCTCCGCTGCGGTGCGACTGGCTGTTTGGGGCATCCTGATTTGTACTGCGGCGGGACGTCATTCCGCACGGCGGTGAGTCTCCATTGGCTCCCACCGCCGCGGTGGCGGGTGCACTTTGATGGCTGTTCGCGTCGCACCGCGGCGGCCGGGAAATGGGCTATGTTTGGCCATACTAATATGGCAGGCGTGAGGACCGCTGCTGGCTTGCGGAAAAAAGCATTTTCCGCCAGCACCGCGGTGGTGCCTCCGACCGCCATCGTAATAGGCCCCTTTGTTCTTTTTGGAGGGCTTGGAGTAGTTTATGTAGGGTAGGTATCCCTCTCCCTGTTGTTGATTGGAAGGCATTATGCCATCCTTCAACAGCATTGTTGGTTTTGGCTTGTTTGTTTAGTGTGCTCAAGTACACATTCCACCATGGAATGTGGAATTTGGGTAGTCTTCTGTGGCCTGATCTGTGGAGTCTTCCCACCCAGGTATCTTCGAAGTAATCTAAAAGTGGGCTTAGTTTTTCTTCATTTCTTTTATAGCAGGGGCTTTCTATTAGGAGGTTATAGTGTTCTGCTACCTCAGTTACTGGGACATAGGCCAGTGCAATCAGTTTTTTTACTTGGTATGCAAAACTACTGTTAGTTGCATAGTCCACACTTAGGGTTGACTTTTGCAGATGTCTCCATAGACATTGATTAAAATGGTAATAGCAACCCTGGATTGCTGTATGTGGGTAGCATTTTAGTATAGTATTAATCATGGCTTGCTCAAAATCAATAATTATTTTCTGGGGGAAATAATTATTGGTATTATCTTTTATTTGGTTTAGAATTTCAAGGTAGGTAGCTTGTTGTTTATTGGGGAGTAGGGTATAGATAAATGGAATATTAGTATTTTGAAAAAAACATGGATTGTGTACAACTGATAAAATGGTTTGGGACAAATTTTGAAGGTCCCATCCATCATCCAGGTGTTACATTGTTGTAATTTAAGTAAATTGTTTGCAGTAGCAAACATAATAATTATTTTATCTTTGCATTTATTATCAAATAGTATAAATGGTTCATTACTGTGTGTTATACTTAGTTCAGCGGGAATCTCTACCCCTTGAAAGGTTTTAGGGGCAGGTGTGGTAGTTGTAGTGGCTTTCTTTTGTCTAGCTATTGTCCTTTTTAAAGAATCAATAGAGGGTAATTGGCTAGATGCATGTTGGGGTACTCTTAGTAACTGCTCTTTTAGTATTTCTGTGGTAGGTCTATCTGTACTAGTGCTAGCTTCTTTTATTGTTTCCAGAGCATCTCTTACTTCAATCTCAGTTATATTTGGGGTGTGGTTATGTTCTTTTACAGGTACAACACTAGTTTCTTGTGCAATAGCTCTTCCATAGCATTTATTCGAATAATATTTGCTGCATTTCCAAAATACTTTTAAACCAGTTTGTTTTTCTTGTGTGTATACATAACCCATATAACACAATAACATTTTCCCTTTTTGCGACGTAATAAATTGTGCGCCTTCAGTCATGGTGGTCTTTTTAGTTCTAAGGAAAATATTTATAAAAATTAATTGAAATAATACAGTATAGTTTTTAAGTAAATACATATAAATTTCTTTGCATATACTTACAATGTTGCTGTTGATGTCAGTAAAGATGGTGTTAAATATTTTTCAAACTTATATTTTCGTTTTCTTGAAGATGTTTCTGTTGGGAAGAAAAAATATAATGTTAATATTTTTGTTCTATTGTGTTGTAGGTGATGGGGACATTGTGGATAAGTGAGTTTTTGGGTGGGCATTTTAGGGAGTTGCTCAATATAAAATTATAATATACTTACTTTTTTAGTAACTTTATTGTTGATGCAGCAGAAGTAGTTTTGGTTTCTTTTTAGAAGGTATCTGTAGAGGAGATATAAGTTTAAGAGAATTATATTTTTATATATTTTTTGGTGAAGACTATAAGTAGTGTTTTATTCTAACTTCAGTTTTACTTACTTAGTGCAGTTGCAAAGCTTCTTTCTGCAATGTAAATCTGTGTTCTGGAAGTAATCCGGCAGAGTCTCCTCTTCTTTTTTCTGTAGAGTTGTAGTGTATATTAAATGTAAATTTTTGTTGTTTATATAGTGTTTGTTTAATTGATAGGTTTATTTCATTGGTGTATTTTATTAGTGTGAGGTTTTCATTCGTTCTTGTTAATTTTTTTTTAGTTTTTGGCAGTTGTTTTCCATATATGGGAAACGCTAATTAAGAAGTTGTTAGTGCTAATTATTTTTTTTAACAGATTTCTTTGCTTATGTATGTTTTACATTGGTTATAATGTTAAATGTTGCATGTGTTATGTTTAATAATATTTTATTTAATATATATTAGTGTGTTTTGCTATTATTTTATGCTTTTATATGTTTATATGTTATAATAAGATTATATTATAGTTATAATGTGTGTAGTGAGTGTTTATATTGTGAAAATCATTTTGGCTTCAAGATATATTGTTTTTAGTTATTTTTTAAAAGTTGATATTTGTATAAATTCGATAAATTTGTTGTCTATATTTTAGTATTCGATATTTAGGACATATTGTATGTTTTAAAAGAAATGTCGATATTTTATTTAACGGTATTTGTGTGTTCGATAATGTTGTTTACGATATTTATTGTTGACGATAATATGGATTCGATATTTGTGTTATTTCTTAAATAAGTATTGTTAGTCGATAATAGTGTTATCGATAATTTTCTGCCGATATTTTTGCATGTCGATATTGTGGTTGTCGATATTATGTCAGTGATTCATCTGGATGCGAAGACAGAAAGAAGCAGCGAAATACCAGTCGGGCGGCACACTGTGCTAAGTAGAGATTTCTATTTACATGTTTTGAGCCATGCCCTTAATTATATCGGCCACGCCCCTTGGAGAGACCCCGCCTCCCACCAGTTTTTCCATTTGACTTAAAGCCTGATTTTAGGCTCCTGATTTTCTGATCTCCAAATCAATCTGCCCCGGAGACACGCTCTATTAAGATAAGAAATGCAGCGAGTCTACAAACACAACGTGGGCTTTCAGAATCATCTGAAAGCACACTTCATGCTTTTAGACTTGATGCATTTCTCTTCTTAATAGAGCGCGGCCGCGGGGCAGATTGTTTAATTTGTGAAAGAATTCATGTTAATCAGAGACGTTTTAAGGCGTGGGCAAAGTGGGCTCTGGCCCAGGGCCCTAGCCTTTCATGGGGCCCCCTGATAAACACAGTCTGTTCTGCAGAGAGTCTTGCTCTGAATACCTTAAATAATTCTTACACATATTGTTTTAAATGGAGTTTTCCTTTAATTTATTTTTAATGTGCATGAAGTGTGAGAGTCTATTACAGGTATTTTGCAGATAAAGGTTTTGTTTTTGATTCATGCAACATCCATAAAAAGTTCTTTTAAATCAAGACAGGTCCTCACATATGAGAAATGGGAGGGTGTCACAGATATTATTTACAGTAATAATAGTGAGCTGCTCCTGTACTACAATATTGAAAACACACGTGGTCCCTGAATATTAAATGTAAAAACATTTAGAATTTGGACCAATGGGCCTGTGCATGAAAGAGCTGAAACTGGATCATAAATTGAATTCAGTCCTGAAAAGGGGCCCCCAAAATCCTTAAGATGTCCCTTAATCGCAGCTCATGACGGGTGCTGTGATTAACATCAATACTTTAACAAAGCAGACATCCTGCCCCACAGTCACGCTCTATTAAAATAAGAAATGCAGCAAGTCTACAAACACGGCGTGTGCTTTCATGTTTGTAGACTTGCTGCAGCCCTGCCAAGTACCCCCATCAAGGGTGAGACTAACTCATTTTAGTGTGATGGTCCATATCAGCGCACTGAAATGCTTAGGCACGCATTTATAGCACCTCCTGACACTGACGGTGCTGAGACAGAGTAGCAAGTGGGGAGCGCTGCTGAAGCAGTCAAGCAAGCAGAGCGCGTGGATCACGCACTGTGAGCCAACCAGCGTCAGTGCACTGTACTGACTGCACATTGATTGTGCAGTGCTGCCGGCTGTTTAAGGGTTTTACTTTTATCAGAGCAACGGATCACGCCATCTGTGGGGAGGGGCGGGCGGGGGGATCAACTACATTGGCGGCTGCATATTGCTGCTGAGAGTCAGTCAGCCTTAGCCGGCCGCATCACGTGACATTGGCGTCATATGAATGTGTCATTTGCCAACAGGAATTCACTAGTGAGGCACAGCGGCAATTATGTTTATTTGCGCACCACTGCCTATACTCATGCATGACTATTGGGAGAGCAGAGGAGGTTGTACAGTCATCTCTACAGAGAGAGGCAGGATATCAAAAGATGTGGCTGCCTCCAGTGCCGTGCTGAAAGGAAGAGATCACTCGTTGAGTCGGCCGCTCAGGTCTGGTAATTTATGAGTTTTGACAAGTTAATTTACAACAACATTAATAGTACTTGGCAAGAAGGGACAATACCACCTGCATTTTACTAGTGTTTCTGCTTGGTGAACGGCATTAGTGATTGAGCGGGTCTTGGAAAGGCAAAAACCTCTCAAAACTGTTGCAGATGAAATAAAAGCAAGCTTTTGCAATGGAACTATATTTGAATCTTTAACTCCAGCTAAAGAAAACATGCTTGCAGCAGTGCATTTAAAATAAATTGCTGTGCCTGTATTAAGCATTGATGACATACCAAATTGCATGTGTAATGACAACATACTTTTCAAAGTTTTAAAATAGTCCCTCATGAATTTCAAAGGAGGAGGGAGGGATGTAATTTCGGATATTTATGTTTCCCTCGTCTTCATTGCTTGCGAGAAAGTGTCACTCAAAGTCGTTCCAATGCAGGGTCTGCGGCTCTAGGGCGGTGCGATTGGTGCCACTGCACTGAGTGCTGACTTTATAAGGGCGCCGTGTTTTCAAGTACAATACAGGTTTAAAAGCACCTGCTGCCACGTTCCTTGTCTCCATCAATTTTCAGGCAACCATGAAAATGTCAAGATAACTCTGGAAATGGATGGACCTGCTGCAGAGAGATCGGGGGTTTGTCTAGTGGAAGTTTTAACTCATCATAAAGTAGCGCAGGAGGTTAAAATGTCTGATGCAAAGTCACCTAACACATCTTTACTACTACCTAACACATACCCAACCTACATCATAGGAAGAAAGGCAAGCTAAATGACGTTGACAGTAGCCAGGTCAGGATGAAATACCTGCCACATAAAATGTCACCCAGTGCAATGTCTGTCCCATCTGGATGTCAACCCACATAGACATCAATCCAACATTTACCCTTGTCCTGTCTGACTCCAGCACTGGCTCCAAGGGCACATCATACAAACCACTTCAACTGGATCAGCAATCAGGGATCAAACAAACACAACTGTTCTCACACAGCACTAACTATGCAAGAACATCAAATAAATAGCAAAGTAATGGCAGGACTCATGTCTTCCAAACAGTGAAATCATTTACTGAAAGGATTTAAAGAAACCCAAAACAAAGGCAAATGGCCAGTCCATGAAATGGCCATGTGCTACAGCACAATGCTGTGCCCCTAAACTTGCCCTTACTGACACTGCCAGGGAAACCTCCCCAGGAAGGGGCACCCAGTGGGCAGAGCAGGCACCTCAATTATGTTATTTGGGAGGGCTGAGTTTGGTGTTGGGAGGGGTTGGGATTACTTTTGTAGGGGGGTAGTGGCTGTGGCAGAGATAAAGGCAAGGTCAAACATAGGGCTTTCCTTGGGAGCCTGGGGAGGTGGGATGACAACAGGTGGGCTTTTGGAGGGAGAGGAAGTGTCTGTGTCTGGTTTGGGTGTGCCTGTTGTTGGTGCAGGTGTGTGTGGGTCTGATGTATGTTGTGTCTGTGTTATAGGTGTCTGATGATTGGATGAGATTTTGCATTTGAGTGTTTTTTGGTGTGTGCTGTGGATGTGGTGGGTAAGTTGTGTGTCTGGGCTGTCTCCATTGGTGCAGGTTCTGTTGGTACGTTTGTGGTGGGGCTGGTGAGGTTGGTGAGTGTCTATTGAGTGGTTGCATACCTGGACTTCTTGCTGTGTTTTGGTGTGTGTGTGCTTGATGTGGATGTTGTTGTGGGTGCGTGCTTCAGTATGTGTGTGCTCTGGACAGGGCTGGGTAAAGGGATTTGGATGGGAAGAGGCAGAAGGTTGGGTGGAAGGCTGGGGTGGGTGGAAGGCTGCTGTTAGTGAGGAGGCCAGAGCCTAAAACGGCCCCTGTAGGCCAGACATACTACTGTGGAGGCCTTTCAGGTAGTCCAACGTCTGTGCCAACTGGCTGGACTGCCCCATGATGGCATTCAGCAGTGCAGTCTGCCCAACAGACATCTGTCTCAGGAGGTCAATAGCCACCTCACTAATGGCAGCTGGAGGCACAGGGGCTGAGGTGCCTGGACCAAAGGAGACGCCGTCCCTTTTACGGGAGTGGAGACGGACAACTTGGAGGGGATCAGCAGGTAGGGTGGAGATGGAACAGGGGTGGCAGACAAGAATGTTGTGAACACTGGTCCTGTGGGGTCCGCCACCACCAGGGAGTTGCCACTGGAGGTCAACTCAGAAGAAGATGACATCAAATCATTGGCCTCCAGGGAACCCCCCTCACCCTTTGGGCCACTGCCTCCATCTGTGTTAGTCTTTCGACTGGAGGCACTCAGGCCAGCTGCATCCCAGCATCATCAGCACGGTCTCTTCTGGTCGCCTCGGTTGGTGCTGAAAAGACAGTTGAAATAGGTGTAGGACATCTGCGTAAACTCAATGTACGAACAGCTCTTAACAATAACATCATCAAAGGTGCACAGATTACTCCATCGACAGTGTTTCCTAAAACTTGCATGGAGACACAGTGGCCCTAAGTTTTCTCTCAGAAGTTGCACATATATGTATAGTACCAGACACCACCTACGGCTAGGTACAACGCCAGTCCACATTGGTCTTGGTGGGAACACTATCCTTAAATTGCATATCTACAACCCAATAGAACAGTGAAAGTCTTAAGAGGTTCAGGTAATCTATAGTCCATGGAGATAAGGTATCCTTTGTGCCCAAAAGGGGAGGCACACCACAGTACCCGAAATGATTTGCACACATAAATTCCAATGTATCCCAGTGTTCAAAAACCCACATATGACCACAACAAATCTGCTTGTCACTCCCTGATGCATGACATTAGTCAGTGAATGCACCTTCAAACGTCTACATGTGTAATTCACATAACTACACACTCCCACTTCAATGGCATCCATGACCGATTTGTGAGACATAACTGTAAGTGTACATACCATAAAATACAAAGCCTCAACAATTGAACATGACTAATAAGGGAGATCAATGTCTCTTCGTACATCTAACAAACCCACCCATGTTTACACACTCCTATCTGTGTGTACATATCACCTGCATCACCAGCATGAATGAACATTGTCCTTTACACATTGGCCAACACATACAAGTGTGGAGGACTCTCACCTTAACCTATGTAGACCCTTACATCATGTATCTTATCCTTGTGCAGTTGATTGCACAACAAATCAAAGCTTCACGTGCCTTCATGTATGCATAAATACAGATGGCACGAGTGCTGTTTACCATCTCAAAATGCTGTATATACCCCACTTACCAAAGCCAAGTATGGCTCATTGTTTGCACCCTATGTGTATTGTATGCCATGTCACATGTAAGAGATCCCCAGGATAAGATAAACAGTATTGAGGGAGCATCACTCCTGACACAAAGAAGACACGTGGTCTGTGTGGGACAGCTGGCATACAACATCAAACATATGTAGGTGAACAGTCACATTACTCAGCCATTTGTCTATACAACTCTGAAGATAGACTTGTGACTTGACTCACCTTTAGATCTGGTTCTAAATACATACGTTTTGGCAAAACATCATGCACTTACGACAAGTCCTACACATGCAACAACACTGCTAATCCTTAGGACATGAGTAACCTACTATGTTGATCTGGAAACTGCTGCTTCCAACTTGGATCAAAACGTTAATGCATAATATCTGACTTGGCCCAATACTCACCCCCTCCTAGCTGCTGTTGGGCTCTCACTGCCCATCAAGCTCCGGGTAGGCCACTCCCAGGATGCGGGCCATTAGGGGAGTCAGTGTCCGGCACGCGCCCCTACCACATTGGGATGACTTCCCCAGCTGGACCTCCACAATCTTACTTGTCCAGCATGTCAGGTCCTCCCACCTCTTCATGCAGTGGATGCTGCACCGGCAATAAACCCCCAGGGACTGCACTTTCCGGGCTATAGCTTTTCACATCCCCTGCTTCTGATGGGCATTGACCTGTATATATATATATATATATAAGAGATGAAGCAAAACATTTTTACTGCTAGTAAATGGATCAATGTCTGGGTCACACACTTTTTGGAGACATCAAGTACAAGCAAGTAATAATGCAAGCATGACATTAGGAAGAGTTACAACACTCCTGTGGAAGTAAATGGCCTGACCTAATTCAATCACACACATCCATTTTGTGGGCCAACGGAAAGAAGTATCAGGTCAGGGGGTGATCTCTGACAACATACAGAATTTACAACATGCAAAGGCAATCTGGACAAATAGTGGGGGAAGGGACTCAGTTTGCGAACATTCAAGGATCAGTAGAACTACAGGGAGGTAAACATGTGACTCACAAGTGCAGCCCAAAGTGACTGTGCCTCTCAGCAGCTGCCATGGCCAATGATGGGCACAATTCTTCATCATCCCTTGCCCTCTGCAGGCAGTACAGACTCATCCCACTTGTACAACACATTCTCCCAACTTCAATCCTGAAATGTACATCTTAGGGCCAAGCTGTATGTGACATGACCATTGTGTGGCACTCTGAGGGGGCCATTGCTGTATTGCTAACTCCAGTTTACCGAGTACAGATCTGGCCTGCGTAAGTATTTTGACTGTACACATGCCTCGCATTATCCTTACCTGCTCCTAACAGTATAAATACACAGCTCAAACTGTAGGCCTATAAATATTTACCACCCTTTACCATGATTTGGTAACTCAAGGTTTACATGGCACCATCACCTGAACATATGCATTGAAATGTGCATGCTACCCATAAATGATCCAAGGCTTAACAAACGTCACAATGATGATGTGAAGTACACAGAGTACAAAGCTTCACAATCCCTTACATGTATGTCCTATGTAGGGACACCAAAAATGTGCTTCATTGCTATTATAAGACACAGTGGACACCAAAGCCTCATCATCGTCAGTGAGACAGGAAGCAATGCAGTCCAACAGAGTGAAGTATGTATGCTAGGAAGATACCTGTTCCTCTGGTGAGCCATAGAGCTGGCCATACAGGGGAAGGACCTATTGACGAGCATCTCCAGTTTCTCTGGATAGAAGGTTGGGGCCTTCATCCCTTTAGCGCATGCCATGATAGCTCCCAGAGATGGCAAACAGCAGCTTAAGTCGAGAAGGTGTACATCGCAGCAGTGTTACTAGGCAAGTGAATAGTTTTGCAAACCACGACGTACATGTACGCCACATAGGTGGTCTTCTGTATACACAGACACAGCCATTGGACCACGACCGTCATATGCAACAATGTTAGCCAATGGTTGTGTCCGCCGTGGTTGACAGCGCCTACAGCGCAGTCTACTTCCGCCGGCAGTAGTTAATTCAGAATGTCCGATAAGCGAAGTCAGGAAACCGCCAAATTGGCGTTTGAGATGAGAGGATTCCTCAAATTTTCTACAGCGTCACCATCACTACATGTGTTTTGGGACATGACTACAGAGGTTGTAGACCAATGCTCTGTAACTACCACTTCACAAATGAGATTGTACAGCATTCCTGCTTATGTCTCTATGATTTCTACGCTGAATTTTGACCCCGTCGATGACGGAAATAAGGTGTTAATATCGACAGATATAGGACAGGTTGTATATATGATACAATTGGAGATTGTACAATGTGCACATCGCTGAAATTCACCCATGTGGAGTCCAGAATTAGTATTTAATGGTAAACATTGATGTCAGTCAGTACATACGTGAGAGTTTGTGTAATGCTTACACATCCAGTACTGTTTGTTCACATGATTAATTTGGCCTTCTCCTCACAGATGTTACTGCGGACACTGTGAGTATAGTTCAAATATATGAACACCACAGAAAATAGATAGTCTGGAACAGTAAGAAGACGCTAGGCTCTAGTGTAGTGTACTACCTGCCATTCCCATACCTTCAAATCATTGAAGACAGAGATGTCATGAAGAAGTTCTGTCTGAATAAAAAATACCTATACATGAAAGTACTCACTGCACCATGTGGGTTCCTGACAGTCTGAGGGCATGGGCCACAGACAACGTAGCGCATGACTCCAGATCTGGATGTGCACAGTATGAGTGGTCTGAAGTATATCAGGGGCTAACATTATCCTAACCAACAGCCATGCAAATCAGGGAAATGTGGAAGTGCAAGTTGGCTAAACAAACACAGGAGGAACTGATGGTGTGACACAGGATGATTTAGGTGAAAGTCCAACACTCATATCTGGACATATGCCCATTACAAATCATACAACATTAGGCATGCATAACACCCTCCATGTGTGGTGAATCACGTTTGTTACTTCAACACATCAAACACATATCCAACCTACACCATTGTGAGATCTTCAAGACAAATGAGATTGACATTGTCCAAGAGAAGTACAAATACCCAGCATATGACATCCCACCTAATTCCATGTCATCCAACATATCCATCCATGGAACAGATAGCCTTCTCCTGTGCCATACCATCACTGATGCTATTTACAGGATTTACAAACCTCTGTTAATTGCACAGCAAACTAGATGTTAGACCCAAAACTGTAGTCACACATTACAAAGTATATAGCAACTTCACAATGATAACAGAAACGTGGCAGGACTCAAACAAAAGGATCTGCTTTATTCAGATCAATACCAAACTTTAAAAAAAGATTTGTCAGGCCATTGGCCAGTCCACATGGATGCTGGTGGGAGCAGGTGACCAATAGGTTTGCCACCAAACTTGCTTACAAAACACTGCCATGAGATAACCCCCCCAGGAAAGGGCATCTGGTGGGCATGCCATGCACCTCAAAGATCTCAATTGGGAGGGGGAGTCTTGGGCTTGAGAGAGGTAGCATTTTACCCTGGAAGGGATTTTTGGGGTTTGGGAGGGGTCTTCGGTTTTGTCTTCCTTTTGGTTTGGGATTTGAGAGGGGTGTTTCTTGAGGTGGAAGGGATGGGTATGGAAAAAGGGAGCCTGGGCTGGGGGAGAGAGGTATAGGAAAGTACTTCTTTTGGCATGGTTACCCTCCACTTTTTGCCTGACTCTGATGCATCTTTGACTGAATGTGCACTGGGTTCCTGCTAACCAGGTACCCAGTGCCTGTGTTCTTTCCCAAAACTGTACCTTTGTTTCCACAATTAACACACCACTGGCTCACATGTGAGTCCCTTGTAAAAGACCCTATACCAAACACATGCACTCTCCTACTGAAGTCTGCGTGTTTTGGTGCAGATACAAGTGAAGAGTAGACCTGGCACACATTCCTGTGTAAATTTCGAAGTGCTTGTGAAGCACGAAATGCATTGGGTTGAAATAAAGTACACTGTTTTGGACGAATCATGCGTTCTCATCGTGTTCTTGAGAGAGGTCTGGATGGGCACATCTTGAGCACTTGAAGCTTTGAAAAAGCATGATACCCTACATGTGGTTGAAACAAGGAAGAGCAAGAAAAATTGGGATTAAGAGTGGAGGAAATAGAGTAACAAGAATGATTTAATCGGAGCATTATTGTAAATTTACTTTGGCTGTGCGACCGGGTTTGGGGTGTAATATCGCTCCACACAGCACGGTTGATTATCAGTGTGCCATTGGGGCAAGGCACATGCCCAGTGAGCACGCATCCTTTGATGAAAAGATGAAACGGATTAATTGTGAGAAAGAATGGTGTGCATACCATCACCTTTTGATGAACATTTAATGGAATTTTTGCCCTAGTGATGGTTTTGCACCCAAAGGAAAAACAGAAGATATTTGTGTTAAACTGCCAGCATTACCACATGTACGGCGAAAACAGCACGTCCACAGAGTAAGTTTGGGTTATCATCATATTGAAAATCACCATGTGTTTATTTTTGGAATCGTGGAAACATTGGCTGTTAATATATGTATAACTATCTGTAACGGAGCAAGTTCACTAAATTGCATCTTTGTGGATTGGCGTTGGTTACTTGAGCACGGGACCGTGGGGTTTTGGGAGTTGTAGTTTATGACACTGGGTTGTTTTTAGGCAGCTGAGGGAGTAGCAGGTGATCAATTAGGAAGCAGCAATTAGGGAGGGGTGGAGCGTTGGCTCGTAGATTTAAATGGGAGGATATGCAGGGTCAGTAAACACTTTCACGGAAATGGAGGGGATGAAAGCGTGATGCAGTTTTTGCAGGTAGGTGACGGCCTGTGGTCGAGGTGGTCGGGGTTTGTTGTGAGCGTGTTACATTACAAAAGATGTGAGCGGAGCGAGTGAGAGAGCGGCACGAGTGAACGCGATAAGTTTGAAAGAAAACAGAGTTGGGGAGCTGAAGATGAGAGGGGGTGAATGCAGCGTGAGGTTGTTTAAGTTCAGTAGAATGGTGGGTGAGTGCGGGGGGAATGGGACAGTTTGCAGTAATGAGGGGTTTGACTGGTGAGATTTATTATGGATAGTGTGAAGCGTGGAAGTAGTTGGGGAGAGTGTGAACGTGAGAGGTTTGTAAACAGTTGGAGTTGGAGAGCTGAAAATGAGTGGGGGGTGAGTGTAGCGTGAACATGATTAAGTTTAGCTGAATGGTGCGGGGGGCATTAGACATTTTGCAGGAATGAGGGGTTCTATTTATGAGTGTTTAGTTGAGAGTGTGAAGAGTGCAAGTGGGCAGGGTGATGGGATGGGAAAAGAATCATGGGGTAGGGAAGGGATGTAATCAAAGTAGGTAGGCACTTGGGGTTTATTTTTGGTGTAGAGTAAAAAATTCAATAATAGAAATTAAACTAGACAGAGAAAACTTTTTTTTTTAAATAAAGTACACTGTTTTGGACGAATCATACGTTCTCATCGTGTTCTTGAGAGAGGTCTGGATGGGCACATCTTGAGCACTTGAAGCTTTGAAAAAGCATTATACCCTACATGTGGTTGAAACAAGGAAGAGCAAGAAAAATTGGGATTAAGAGTGGAGGAAATAGAGTAACAAGAATGATTTAATTGGAGCATTATTGTAAATTTACTTTGGCTGTGCGACTGGGTTTGGGGTGTAATATCGCTCCACACAGCATGGTTGATTATCAGTGTGCCATTGGGGCAAGGCACATGCCCAGTGAGCACGCATCCTTTGATGAAAAGATGAAACGGATTAATTGTGAGAAAGAATGGTGTGCATACCATCACCTTTTGATGAACATTTAATGGAATTTTTGCCCTATTGATGGTTTTGCACCCAAAGGAAAAACAGAAGATATTTGTGTTAAACTGCCAGCATTACCACATGTACGGCGAAAACAGCACGTCCACAGAGCAAGTTTGGGGTATCATCATATTGAAAATCACCATGCGTTTATTTTTGGAATCGTGGAAACATTGGCTGTTAATATATGTATAACTATCTGTAACGGAGCAAGTTCACTAAATTGCATCTTTGTGGATTGGCGTTGGTTACTTGAGCACGGGACCGTGGGGTTTTGGGAGTTGTCGTTTATGACACTGGTTTGTTTTTAGGCAGCTGAGGGAGTAGCAGTGTTATGTGCTGGATTGAGGCCCTAACATAGGTGCGCTCGTTTCAGAGGCACAAATCCTTCGTGCCACAAAGACAGGCAGGCCCTTTCACCCACTAAAGGCCCTTTCACCTACATTAGCCCTCCCTTCACAATAACGAGCAACAGAGGCTGTCCCTTATCTGACGTGTGCTCTGGGTGCAGAAGACGGTCCATCCTAAATACGTCATCTCCATGTCCAACAGTGACTAACCTACGTCCAACGAGTTCTTAGAAACAGACCCTTAACTTAAGCTCTTGGGATTTTCCCTAGCACAGGATTATTGATTTCTCCAAGAACTCATTAAATATGCATGAGCCGAGGGGCGTGGCTAACCAACATGGCCGATCGGACGTGATCCCGATCGGCTCCGTCCCAGGCCCTACTGACTGTGAAGCATAAAGGCATCGCACCGGCTTGACGAACACTGCTCCTGGATGCCGTAACAGCGCAGAACATCGCGACCCGGGGTGCGGGGTCTGGGAGACCCGGTGAGAGCCCAGCCGAGTCCCGAGGAGCGCCGGGCGGTGCAGCGGTGCCAAAGGCAAATGGCGGAGGTCCGGGCTCAGAAGGACGGAGCACGGAGCTGACGGACGCCCGCAACGCACAGCAGTGGTTGTCCCCGGGTAAGCCCTGCCATCGGCACCCGCGGGGGAGCGCAGACGCATCTCTTGACCCCGCAATCACTCCCGGTGACATGCGAGACCGCCCTGGGCCTGACGCAGAGCTCCCTAAGATGGCGGACAGCCGCGATGAGCAGCTCGCGAGCGGCCACTCTCGGAGGCCCGGCGGGGAAGGATCACCACGGGCATGAACGCGCTGCCCTACCTCAGTAAATAGCGGCCCACCAAACGTTGCTGGAGATGGCGGGACCGACCCCCCAGAAGTTCTCATCCCCTTGGGTTGCTGGCGAAGTCCCAGGGATCTCATTGAAGTCCCAGGGGTCTCATTGGAGGAGCTGCGACCCTCTTCCCTCACGAGGGTGAATCTACAGCAAAGCCGAAGGTAGACATAGGAGGGGGTCCTTTGATTCGCGCTGAGGCTGCCTGGAAGAGGAGTGCCTGACCCTAACATGGCTGCCAGGAGGCCTTACCTTGCTGATATGTGCCCACTGCGAGGGGGCTGGAAGCAAGGGTAAAGAGCGAATAGAGGGCGCTGAGGTGGTGAGTGGGTGGCATCCTCTCGTGAACCTGCTGACTCTTGAGGGCTGCCGGAAGAGGCGCTGCAAGCGGACTGGGTATGCTACCTGGAGCAGAGGGGTAGTGTGAATCCGCGAGCGGGGAAGTGGTCGAGGGAGTCCCTGTGTGTGGCCACCGGAGCGGCGCAGATTCCAAGTACGCGAGGGGCGGCCGAGGGCTGGCCGGACGGAGGGCCCCCTATGCCACCCAAGAAGAACCTCAATAATAGGGTCTCCAACTACTTCACGACGGCTGGAAAGGGGCATACGGAGGAGGGAGCGACCATGGCACTGACCCGAGACGATCTCTTGTCTTCCCTGCGAGATTTCAAACAAGAGCTCCGCACCGAGCTGCGGGCGGACATTAAGGCGGACATGGAAGCCTCCTTCGAAACCTTCCGCGTGGAGGTGCGCGAGAAACTAGTGTCGGTCCAGGCAGATGTAGACTCCGTGGGAACACGTACACTCGATTTGGAAGCGCAGCAACAGGAGACAGCGGGTAAGATTAAATCTCTGGAACAAAGCACGCCGACCTACACAAGCAACTTCGCGACTCACTACTCAAATGCAAAGATTTGGAAAATCGCTCACGCCGCGAAAATATAAGAGTCCGAGGCCTGGAGGAGGAATGCGAGGGCCCAGACTTGGAGGCGATCATGGTGGGTCTCTTCTCCTCTGCTCTTGGAGAAGATGGCACAGAGGTCCGGCTGGAGAGAGTGCATAGAGTTGGCCCGCGCCTACCGGGGGAGAATCGTCGCCCACGAGATGTTCTGGCGAAGTTCAGCTCATTTAAAATAAAAGAGCTAGTCCTGCAAAAAGCTAGGGCCTCCGATTCACTTTCCTTCCAAAACACCACGTGCACCCTCTATCAGGATGTAGCCCAGGCCACTCTCATACCGCCGTCAGCAGTTCCAACCTGTCACCGAATATCTAAGAGAGAAAAACGTCAGGTACCGTTGGACATACCCCTTTGGGATAGCCTTCCTATGGCAAAACAAACAGCAACATTGCGTGGAGCTATCGGAGGCGGCGGCCTTGCTGGGCTTGGAACTCTCCAAAGCCTCTTCGGACCACGAAGGAGAAAGCCGATCAGATCGACGCAATGGCGGACAATGGCGCAGAATGGGCAGGAAAAATACAAAAACTCCAGACTGAGGCCACAGCTTTAAGGGAGCAGTGAGATCCCCAACCACTGGTACGGAGGGAGTGACGACGGTCTTCACTCACCTCCCTCTTTCGCCCAAGAGTGGGTCAGGTGGGAGTCTTGGGGATATGGATGAAGTGGAGGACTTGCATCTTCCACGTTTCGCTGCGGGATGGCTGCCCCGCTGTCCCTTGAGCAGTTACTCCTGGTGCCCACCACAGTCAACACGTGAGCTAAATGTCATTGAGAGCTCAGGCTGGGGGGGGTCTTTCAACTACCCGGAGGTGGGAGGCCTCAGGGGGTTGGGCTGTGGAAGCCGGGGCCTGTCCGGCAAAACAAGCTGGAGATGTCTACTCGGGACATTGTTGAGGTTACTCACTGAACAGTTTTAAATGTCTTTGTTATCGGTTTCTTGGTTTGGGGGGGGAATAGTTTCCTCACGCAATGAAAGCCTTATTTTTTTCTTCTGCTAGGGCAAGGGCTGGGGGATGTGAATTAGTAATGTTCCTGGAGTGTTTCTTAGTTTTGGACTTCCCCTCTAGGAGGGGGACTCCACACACTCATTTCATATGTTTGTTGTGGTTTTTTATTTTAGTTAGATGTCATGGTGCTATTATCTTTATTGGTTTCGGGAGGGGAGGGGGGGTGGGATATCCAGTGGGTTGAGCCGAGGGGGTCCCTCACCACTACGGCAACATTCTTCCCTATGTACTCATGGCAGTTAGGGTGGTATCTTGGAATGCATGGGGGTTGAATTCCCCCAATAAGCGCCAGCGATTCTGGAAGTACATGCTTGACCACAATGTTCACATAGTAGCTCTTCAGGAAACACATCTCAAAAAATACGATGATCAGAGACTGCGCCACAAGGCTTATCCCCACATATTTAGGTCCTCACATTCCTCTAAACAAAATGGGGTGGCACTGTTGTTTCATGCAGGGGTTCCTTTCCAAGCTCAGGACACTAAAGCGGACAGGAACGGGAGGTTCCTCATGGTCAGGGGGATCTTAGGGGTCGACCATGCACATTTGCGGCGCTCTATGCACCTAACACGGGTCAACAGGATTTCATCCTCTCCTTCCTTATGACTCTAGAAACTTTTGCTCGGGGGGATATAGTGCTTTTGGGGGACTTCAATCTAGTCCGGGATTTGGACAGAGACACGTCACATTCACATAGGGCTCCAGGGGGGGCATTTGGCAAGGCGCTGCACTCACAACTTCAGCGCTTGGGATTGGTGGATGTATGGAGGGATGCCAATCCCACAGTGAGGGACTACTCGTTCTTCTCGCATTCCCACAGAACGTAGTCCCGTATCGATTACATTTTCCTGAGCCAAGCCCTGTTACCATCTGTTTTACAATCTCAGTTTCACCCAATCTGCTTATCGGACCATGCCCCCGTAGAAATGACGATTACTTGGCCCAACCCGCGCCCTAAACATGCCCGATGGTACTTTCCCCACTTTTTATGCAGGGATAGTCTCCTTAGAGACGACCTTCGGAAGACTATAAAAGGGTATCTCGAGACGAATGCACCTGAGGACACCTCTCACTCCACTACTTGGGATGCCCTTAAGGCTGTAATCCGGGGCAAGTGCATTGAACTGGCCACTACGTTACGTTCCCAGCAAGGTGCGGAGCGTCTCCAATTAGAAAGTGACCTTAAATCCGCGGAACAGACGCATAAGTCCCAACCTTCAGTTCTGACCCTTAGGAAGGTCACAGCCCTGAAAGGGAAACTACAGGCCATTTACACTAACAGAGCTGAAAAATCTATTTTACGACTCCACTCCAAGGGCTATGAGAGTGGGAATAAAGTTGGCACTTTACTGGCGCGCCAATTACGGGCTAAACAGGAGCGGGAGTACATCAAGCGCATAGTGGACGAAAAAGGCATTTCCCACAGAGAGGAGGAGGGCAAAGCTAGAGCCTTTGAGGATTTTTAAAGAGCCCTTTATACTTTGGAGTCCTCTGGGTCGATCGACCCCTCGGGCTACTTGGACTCACTAGACCTCCCTCAGGTAGGGGCGCACACCAATGAAGAACTATCACAACCCATTTCAGCCGAAGAAGTGCAAAAGGCGATTGACTCCCTTAAACTCCAGAAAGCTCCCGGCCCAGATGGATTCTCAGCCCACTTCTATCATACTTTCGCACCAGAGCTTGTCCCCTTCTTGACTACACTATTTAATGTCATCGCTTCCTCACATAAGGTCACTCCCTCGATGGGAGAAGCAGTAGTGGCAGTAATTCCCAAACCTGGCAAGGACCCAGCCCATTGCTCTTCCTATCGCCCGATCGCTCTTCTAAACCTTGATGCCAAAATCTACTCCAAAATCCTAGCTACACGTCTCGAAAATATTCTACCCGCTCTCATAGATCCGGACCAATCTGGGTTCATTAAGGGGAGACAAACACACGATAACTTGAGGCGCATCATTCATATTATTGAGAAGGCCCGCAAGAAGAACATTCCCACTGCGCTTCTCTCGCTAGACGCGGAGAAAGCCTTCGACCGCGTGGAATGGTCTTTCTTATTTAAAGTGCTTCAACAATTTGGCTTCAGCGAAGCCTTCATTGGAATGATTCGCGCTAACTATCACTCTCCAAGCTCCCGGGTCCTTGTGAACGGAGTGGCGTCCTCCCCCTTTCCCCTAACGCGAGGGACGAGACAGGGTTGTCCCTTATCCCCCCTTCTCTTTGCTTTGAGCATCGAACCTCTGGCGCACAGGATCAGGGGTAACGAGGCGATTAGGGGTATGAGTTTTGGCACAGATGTTCATAAGATCTCGTTGTTCGCAGACGACGTGCTCCTTCTGGTGGCGGACCCCCAGGTTTCTCTCCCGGCCATTCAGTCGGAGCTGAAGGCGTTTGAGGGGGTGGCGGGTTTTAAGGTTAACCTGACAAAGTCCTTTCTCTTGAACCTGACAATACCCACAGGCAAATGGCGGGGGATCAAAGGGATGACACCTTTCCAATGCACTTCCTCGGAAATTACCTACTTGGGTGTTAAGCTTACCCCACGAGTGCGGGACCTATATCAGGCCAACTTCTCTCCCCTCCTGCGTCAACTAAAGACCAATATGGGCAACTGGAGCGCAGCTTACATCACATTGCTGGGCAGGATTAATGCCGTTAAGATGAATGTTCTCCCTCGTTTACTTTATCTTTTTCAAGGGCTTCCTATTCCAGTGGAGAGAGGACTATTTAGGGAACTGCGAATCATGCTGACTAAATTCATTTGGCAGGGAAAGAGGGCCAGACTTACATACAAACTACTCATTAGACCACGCAAGGAGGGTGGCCTGGCGCTACCGGACTTTCAATCCTATTATAGAGCAGCTCAATTGCGAGTAATCACGGAGTGGTCACTGAGGGTCTCGGAGAAGCATTGGCTTCACATAGATAGACAGATAACAGGGCGCACTATCTGGGACCTCCTCTGGAAACCAAAGCGAGACAGACCACTTAATGCTTATATTAGCACCCCCACCTCCACCACACTCAAGGTCTGGGACACTCTCACCTCTAAACTTCAGCTTACGACCTTTCCATCCCCCACACGCCTATACACTTTAATGCTGCGTTTCCCCCTGCCTTACAGGAAGGACCCTTCGAGGCTTGGAGGGAGGGGGGCTGCCTCATGATATCGCATTTGTTTGATAGGGGAGAACTCCTCACTTTCCAGAAATGCAAGACACAGTTCGCATTAACTAACAAAGAAGAATACCACTACCTGCAGTTGAAACATTGGGTGCAGCAGCCCCTGGTGCGGCAGGCCGCTATCAGGGAATTGCTCCCTCTTGAAAAGTTCGCTGGGTCGGGGTCCTCTTCCAAGGGCTGCATCTCCTTTTTATATGCTCTTATTCAAGAGTTGAGCCCCAGGGTGATGCCGCGCTTTAAGCACTTTTGGACTAATTTGTTGGTGGCCCCTTTGGAAGACAAACAATGGGAACATTTGGGTAGGGACATAGTGAAATTCAACCGTTCCATGTATCTGAGGGAGGCACATTACAAAATAATGTACGATTGGTATTTGTACCCTCAGAAACTGCAAACGATTTTCCCGGGAACCTCCGACAGGTGCTGGAGGGGATGTGGGCTCTTAGGTGATTTCAGACATATTTGGTGGGACTGCCCTGTCATCAAACCTTTCTGGAAGGAGATCCTGTCCCAAATAAAACTTATCTTAGGCTACCCCATTCCCAACTCTATGGAACAGGTGTTGCTGGGGGTTCGAGATCCACTCCTGAAGAGACAGACACAGAGTGACCAATCGGTATTGTGGCTTTGCTTGGAGGCCGCCAAAATGTCAGTAGCCGCGGCATGGAAGAAACAAGAGGGCCCATCCCTAACCCAGTGGCATGCACGATTGTGGCAGGCTTTGGCTCTGGAGCGAATGACTGATATCATTGAGGACACCAGGAAAGGTTTCGATTACATTTGGTCACCATTGGTCAGTTACCTATCAGAGGGGCTCCCTTTGACAGCTTGCAATCCAAGGCTTAGGGCCCTCCACTTGTTCTTAATCTAAGTACCCACCGTCGTAGGGAGGTACAAGTACTGCACTGACCATCGGAGAGAAGACCTCGATGACCCAAACCTCATACCCATTTTTCTGCGCTTTTTATTTGCACCATGACATCTTAGTTAGATTTATTCCCTTTCTTTTTTAGGGATAATTAAGTTTCCTTTTCATGTTACTCTCTTGGGAGGGTAGTGGGTTATTAGCTCACATTATTGGAAAGCAACATGTCCAGTTGAAACTGAGTCATATATTCAAAACTCATTCGCTTGAACATGGGGGTAAAATGTAGTTTTTATGAACTTGCTGTATTCCTGGGCGGATGTTATTATTGAGAAAGGTTGCATATGTAATGCTTTTGCTGCACTCTCTGAGAAAATTTCAATAAAAATATTTTGAAATAAAAATATGCATGAGCCACTATTCCCTAAGGGTTCATTCCTGACGTCTTCCTCTGACCGACTTTACGTCAATACTAACATTCCAAGGCACCTATCAGGTATAAATATACCTCCCTTTGCCCAAGCAAACTAGAGGGGACCGAGACTTCCATGCCGACACTCTGACCTGAGACGCTGCAACCTGCGTCATGCCACAGCTCCAGCTGGCAGAGGTCCATCCACCCATCCTGGGGTGTCCAGCTCGAGATCAGGATGAAGTCCCACTAAGGTAATGGGGTTAGACTAATTCCTAGGGGGATTCTTGGCTCTCTAAGACCTACACACATGCTAGGTACACTTAGGTACATCTAGTTAGGCATCATAGGGGTATAGGCTTTATCTTAACCCCTTCGATGCTTATGACGAGCTGGACTCGTCATGGCACACAGTGGTCGTGTGCTCATGACGAGTCCAGCTCGTCATAAGACCACCCACGGGGAAGCGCTGGCGCTCCCCCGTGGGAATCCGATCGTTAGTTTTTTGGGGGAGGCAGGGAAGGGCTTCCCTGCCTCCCCCGCCTCTCCCCATCAATGACGTCAGCGCGAGGCGCGCTGACGTCATTGAGGGTTTCTTTCTTCCCGACGCGCTGGAAGCCATTTGCTTCCAGCGCGTCAGGGAAATCAGGTGAGTTTTGGCTCGGGGAGGGGGGTTTGAATCAAAGAGGCATCGAGGGAAAGGAAAGGGTTTTCCTTTCCCCCGATGCCTCTTTTGTGCATTCCTGCTGCACGATCATGCAGCAGGAATGCCCATTAGGGTGTGTGTGTGTGTGTGTGTGTGTGTGTGCGTGTGTGTGTGTGCCTGTGCGTATGCGTGTGCGTGCGTGTGTGTGTGTGTGTGTAATGTAAATTATTCAGTACCAGATATTTGATAGAGAAGAATAACTTAGCCATGTTTTGATGCATCATTTTGCATGAGGCATGTTCTCATTGAAGGTCTCATAGCTGAAAGTACGGGTTATTAAGCTCCACAATGATCAATAATCAAGACTTGCTGTGGCACTTAAGTTGCGATTGGGGTGGATCCCAAGGATGGCAGCTTACTGTGCCTCTGTCATTTCTAGAGTGTGAAAATCTTCTTTGAAATATTATTAATATGCTTGCTCTTCAACACTCATAAATTGAAATGTGTTAATTATGCTCATGACGCAGATTAGTTTAGGGAGGAGGATATTAGTATTTCAACATGAACGCCATTCCATATATTCGAAGAGCAGGTCTGAGGATTCAAGTAGAAACATTCACCTGGCTATGAGGTAGGGTGTTCTCTTTATCAGGTAAACATACCTTGGTGGACTAAAACAAAAGCTTCCAATGCTTCTCTGCTACCCAATACCAGTGTAGTGCAGCAGCCAGTGCTGCATTATATATTGCAGTGCCTGCTGCAGAGGACAGGCACGCATTCTCGCTGCAAGCACTGCCTCTGTAGCATCTAATGCACCCTGATCAAAAGTGGTCAACCTCCCACTGTAATATGTTCCTATGAGGGCCCGATCTTTAATGAGCTACTAATGTAATCTGAGCAACAAATCTGTTGTCAGGTACCTGAGCCAATAAGCAGTCTGCACTGAAGGACAGCTGTGCAAGAATAAGTCTGAACCTATAAAATGTTTCTGATGAGGCATAACATCAGGATGAGACACTGGGGACTGTGAGGTATGTGAAACTGAAGTTTTGGTGTGCAAAGTCTATACTGAAATCTGTGTATAGTTCTTTGTTATGAGATTTTAGCCTGTTAAATCCATGTAACTTGAGTGGCTGACTTAGTAGAATAGCAAGGGTGATGGCTGAAGAATTGTAACCTGAGCCTGTAGTATTGTGTAATCTTGGAGGCAGCTTTCCTGTTCGAAGCCTATCGGTGTCACATTGTTGTATCTTTGCTGTCTGAAATATGAGTCTGTATAATCTCTGCAGCCAGAGACAAAGCTCTGAGGCATAAGCCTACTAGACCCCTTTAGTCTGAAGAATGATTGCCTGAGCATGAAAGATATGTGAAAGCAAAGAGTAGCTTTCCTGCATGAGCCTTGAGCATTATTAAAATCTGTGTAAAGCTTACACCTGTATGATTTGTGTAACCTGGTGATAGCTCTGTTTTCTGTTAGAGCTTACGGATCTCTGGCTACCCCAAGTAATTCAAACTATGCAGTCTATTGACATATCTTCCACTGTTTGCCTTACAAGCACTGTTTTCATTGTAATGTTGAAAAATGCATTCATTTTTAACCAAGATGCTACTCTTGCTGTAGTGCCAAAAACTCTTCTACTGTAGCACCATGAATAAATCTGCTGTACATTGTTCAAATAGATGAAAAACCTTGTTAAAAGAAATTAGAGTTTTCAGTGTGTGTGTGTGTGTGTGTGTGTGTGTGTGTGTGTGTGTGTGTGTGTGTGTGTGTGTGTGTGTGTGTGTGTGTGTGTGTGTGTGTGTGTGATGTACAGGAAAAAGTACAATCGAAAGTACAGTGTTGCAGAGCTCAATAAAATATTCAACGGCAAAATATATATATTTTTTAAAACATCTATCCACTGGGCCCCTCGACGTAAACTCCAGAAATACAATGGAGTCTTTTTATAGGCCCTTCCAAGCTGCTATGCCAACGGGGGCTGGCTGCCCACACACGATTACAGGGCTGTGGTGTTTTATACACCAGAAACGCTAGGGCAGCAGGATTCAAGGGCACTATTTTAAATAAAATGGCACTGCAGGGCGCACCGCGTCATTCAAGCTTTTCAATAGGTTTTATGGATGTGCAGGGAGGGAGGGAGGGAGGGAGGGAGAGAGAGAGAGAGAGAGAGAGAGAGAGGGGGCGGGAGGGAGAGAGGGAGAGAGGGAGAGAGGGAGAGAGGGAGGGAGAGAGGGAGAGAGGGGGAGAGAGGGAGAGAGGGAGAGAGGGAGAACACGTACATACATACATAAACTCCAGCACGCAAGGGTGAGGAATGTACAGGAAAAAGTAAAAATTTACAATGAACTTCCAATCAGTACTGGGATTCCTAGATTTTGGCAGAACATACATTTTGGATTTCGCAGAGAGAGTAAAACCTTTCTATGACCTTTTTCAAACCTGACTTTTCAGTCAAACACTGGACACAAGAACACACCAATGGGGCATATTATCAAGCGGCAGTGAAAATTATCGCAGCCGCGCTTAGCGTGAGATTAGTTATCGCCGGCTATCGCTGGAAATTATCGCCATGCTAGCGCTGTATTAACAACGCTTAGCGCAATGGCGATAATTATTCCAGCGATAGCGATGTTTTCCATGGAACTTGCTGGTTTTCCAGCGATGTTCCATGGAAAACAGCGATATCCTTGATGATAGGGCCTGTGGTCTTAGCCACACAATACACCCCCCATGTTAGGTATGCCTTAGTCTGGAATTTAACAGACGTTAAATTCCAGCGTTAAGGCATAGTTAACGCAATTTCAAATATCGCTACCCCTCGTTGATAATATCGCAAAGCTGGGTTAGCGATATTTTCACGTGGGGTTTTGTCAGGCACGCCTCCTTTGCATCTCATTAGCGATGCGATGCGAGGCGTGCTGACAACGGGCGCTAAGGCAAGGAAACACGCGCTAGCGTGTCCTTGTTAATATAGCGATAATATTATCGCCGCTTTTCGCCCGAAAACGGACACTAAAGCGGCGATAATCTTATCGCGGCCCCTTGATAATATGCCCCAATATTCTTTGTTCACTCCAGGAAGACATGATTGCTTCCAAACACATACACACGCGTGTAAACTTGCACCACTTGGTACTCAGTATCATTTTGGGTCAATACGGGTACACTTATTAAACCTTTAATGAAGGTGAACCTGTACCAATCACATACAAATCTCATCTGTACACAAACACAGAAATGAGTTTTAATTCAACAGAAAAAAATTCTGACAACCATTCAGACTGCTGTAGCAAAAGAAAGAGCACTGGCTCATGGGAAGATGCATTATTGTCGTCACCCCAGTACCTGGGCTAGCATTCCTAATGCCAAAGCCTTACATCCAGAATGGATACAAAGGGCTAATTCTTTTGCTGCATCAGACTTTGAATCCAGATTTGATCCAAGTTTAAAAACACAGGCGTCCCTGCAATATGAAAAAGAACATCATCTACCAAATGAAATCTTGCCTCTAGATCAGTATGAATTTTTAAACTTTACACTGATGGGTCTGCCCCACCGGCCGCCTTTGTTAAAGATCAGATGCTGGATGGCAAGTTCCGTCCTCATTGCACCAAAAAACTACCTCTAGGTAATAGCACGGCTCGGTTGGCAGCTTTAAAAGCCCTGATACTTGCACTTGTAAACACGGATCGAGAATTCCCACACTCATTGTGTGTGATTCCTTTTACTGTGTGCAATCATACAATAAAGCATAAAACGCTTTGGGAACAAGTAGTTCAGTTGAGAAACGAACTACCTCTGCCCACTGAAATTTTGCCTCTCGATCAGTACCAATTTATAATTTATACTGACGGATCAGCACAACCGGCTACAGGGAGTAAGCAAGCTTACAGTGCAGCGTGCGCAATCGTTAAAGGTCGCATGCGCGATGGTAACTTCAGACCAATGGTCACTAAAACTCAATCTCTAGGAGATTGTACAGTTCAGCAAGCTAAACTACAAGCATTCAAACTGGCACTTGAAAATACAGATCGCGAATTCCCCACACTTATAGTGTGCGATTCCTTTTACTGTGTTCAATCATATAATAAATATTTACACCATTGGGAACAAAATGGGTTTAAAGATGAAAAAGGTGGCATAATTAAACACAAAAATTATGGGAACAGGTAGTGGAGTTGAAAAACGACCTATCAAAAACTCACGTGATTAACACGCTGAGTCATCAACATGATGGCGTGCACCTTGAAGGGAATTCATTGTCTATAGAAGCCACACAGGGGGCTGTTCACACAGCTTCCGTAGCTGAGCACACTCGTTCAACAACGAGAATAGACTGTGAGATATGGTGGCTGAAATTGCTTCACGCAAGGGCAGCACAGCAGTGCCTAAGAAATTTCCACTCATATACTCCTACAAGTTAGGTGCAAACAACATTCCATATGCTCAGATTCCTGGAGTGGGGGATAGAGTATTTCCAAATATGGATAGTAGGCAGGAATTAATCATTTAAAGCACACAAGGGCTTGGGCTCCGCGCAATCAGGGGTAATAGCTATTATTTCTTCATTGCAACTGTGCTATTGGTGGCCAGGGTTCAGAAGTCAGACTATTGACTTTGTCTTGAACTGCAACATCTGTAAACAGATGCCAGGCTCCACCATCACAAGACCCGCACAGGTCCCATTGCTAGACAGCATCAGACTGTCCACTAGATTGTGTTGTGTAACAGGATCACTGTGGTCCCTCAAATTTTGAGGTGGCTTAAAAATATATCTTGGTGGCAGTGGATCCGTGCTCAAGTTTCCTATAGGTATGGCCTCAGCACTCGGCTGACGCTCAAAACTGTTATAGAAAGATTTGCGAGTCCATAACAGGAGATACGCAATCAACGTTACACCCTGACAGTGGCTCCACGCTTTGCTCTCGGGCTGACAAAGAGGCCATGGAAGGGATGAACGTAGTATTGCGGTACTCCTCTCCAACGCCATCCTGAGGGAATTTAGGTAGAGAAGAGGAAGGACTGGGGCATAGAGCAATGCTTAACAGCTAGGGTATTAGGCAGGGCGTTAGTGAGGTCAAACACTTATATGGATTCGGGGGGCAATACACACCCAGCCAAGAAGCTCTCTAGGAGGTCTGACTCCATTTACGAATGTGGGAACCTGATCATAAATGTGAAGGCACAGTGGCGGATGAAAACCATTCTGTATCTATGATCGTTTGGCTGTTTTACAGGAACTAAAGGAAACAAAGAAACAAACAAAGATTCTGTCAAAGTGAAACAGGCCGCCACTGGGAAGTCGAGGTAATCACGGCAAGACCTGTCTGAATCCCAAAAGTCGGGGATCTGGGCAGAGAGAGATAATGATCGCGGACACAAAGGAATTTGGCCCCTCATACAGGAAAACCTGTGCCATTCCTTGAAGTGAAAGGAACAAGAACTGTACTTTTGCCGCATCTTGCCGTGAAAAAGGAAAACAGATTCATTTCAAATGAAAGAATCAACCAAAAACTATGTGGCCAATACTGGGCAGTAGGCCTCGTGAACTCCACAGTAGTAGAAGTCCCTCTCACTACTATTCAAGAACTTCAAACTGAAAAGCTCATCACGTTTGAGAAATCAAATCCATGGAGTGGGGGACTATGCAACAATGCAATGGAACTAGTTCTCCTTGAACCAACCTTTCAAATTCAAAATAAAAGTCAAGACAACACTCAAGTTGCAATTTGGCCAAAAACAAATGTGTACACCAACGTTTTTCAACAAAAACATCAAATAATAAAAGCTTCAACGTTTTTTCACAAAAGCATCAAATAATAAAAGCTTCAACGTTTTTTCACGAAAGCATCAAATAATAAATGAATCAACGTTTTTTCAACAAAAACATCAACTAATAAATGCATCAATGTTTTCCAACAAAAACATAAAATATTAACTTCAACATCTGAACGTTTTTCAGCAAAGACATCAACTATTAACTTCAACATTTCAACGTTTTTCAACAAAAACAGCAGAAATAACTTCAGCTAAACACGATGCAATTTCAACAATTGATCATACAGCTACTGGCTATTTCATTAACTGTGATACGTTTTCCATTGAACAGGAAGCGAAGCCAGCCCAAAAACAAGCAACGAACATGCAAGTACAAACTTTTGAACCTTTTCTTTTTCCAAAAGATACAGACCTGGCTTCACCATGGGTAGAACTATGGAGTATTTCTGGGTTCATCTTTTCTGTTCTGGCTTTGCTTAGAGCTAGCTTTTAGTATGACTCTTAGTGGACACTTTCTACAAAACAGGATCAACATAAAACTGAAGCCACGTCCATTTTCAATTCAAATGCAAAAGAGACTTATAAATGTATTCGGCCTGAACAAGCCTTTGTATTCTAAATGATGTATTTAATCATCCGGTTTTTAATTCTGATTAATGTATTTTGAACTCTCATTCATTTTCATTCATTTTATCATTCATTCAGTGATGTCATTACCTGCAGTACATTTTTCTGAAAATTGGGTTACTGATACAGTGAATAATATGCTGTCTGTTTGAGGAATAATTGCTACATTTTCAGATCATGAAATGTTAGAGATTTATTCTTATTGTGACGCTTTATACCTGTTACCTTCATTAAGGTTATCAACTCCTACACAATTGTAATGCATCTAGAAATGTGGCTGTTTAAACACCAGTAGGAACGTTGCCAAACACCACCAAACACTATCGCACAGGGGTGGAATAGTTGACATACATCAGCAGGGGCAACGTTAGATGCCATTTACAAAACAACAGGACAGACCCAGTTAGGAAAGTATGGGTGGTTTGGCCTTTTCACAAATACCTGCCACAAAAATGATTCCTGAACATCACCAAGGGACTTAGTATACATAGGCCAGACCTACATTATGTACAGATAACATCCAGAGGTAGTGAAATCCTACAGTGTAAGGAAGTTGTGCCCTTTTTGGCTAGAAGCCCCAACACTGAAAGTAGTGAACCAAAAGTTTCCTTTATAAAGTTCAAATGCTTTGAGCAATCTGAAAACCATACTTGTGCAGCACTTTTATTTTTCATTTCACATCAGCTAAAGAAATATTTTTTCTTTTTTGCAAAATAGCACTCTTAAATACAGACTGCCTCTCTTTCCTTTTTGATAAATTTTATCTTTCACATACAAGCAGTATGATACACCTTGGGAATACCTCGCGAACAGGAACTATGCTTTTCATGGTTTCTAATATTTAAAAGACCAGTCTGAAAAGACTGCAACTGCAACATACCTGTTCTCTGATGCCTGTTTTTAGCAGTGAAGAATGCGTGGTCATCATCTGTCTGACACTTCCAAAGGAAACGCCAGCGGCATTTACCACCAGGCTGGAACTGCTGAAGTCCCATGCTTGGCTGTGTCCCAAGCGTATTCCCATCAAACCAAAGCATTCCTTGCAAATCCAGTGGGTGCCTTTTTGCTTCCTTTAGCAGCACCAAGGCATCGATTACAGCACCGGCTGCCTTAGAACCACCAACTGGCTGCACTATTCTGTGCTCCCACAACGATTCTGCGAGGTATTACAAAGGTCCGTCCCCTGCAGTAACTAGCAACAGAAATGTTGTGTCTCCCAGCAAGCACTTTTTATCTCTATTTTGCTAAAACATGTCCTGAAACACATTTTTTCTCTTATTGTTTCAACTCTCACCGAGTGCTTGGAGCTTTCCCTCTAAATTGACCTTTTTTTTTTCCCTAAAGAAAGCATGGTCTTCTGAACAGCTTGTAAGAGTTTTCAATTTTATAAACAGGAACTTTTATAAGTAACTACTGACTCTAAGAGAGTATTTTTTAATGACACTATAGATTTTTCTTGTCTCCACAGAGTCTATAGTAATTTTACATATTTTAACAGCTGCTATTTTTTCAGCTCATAAACCACTCTCATGCAACTACCTGCCAATTATATGCAAATGCCTATTTTAGTCACATAGTTTGCTTTTAATGGGTTATTCACGATTGTCCATAGATTGGAGTGGGTGTTATGTGCTGGATTGAGGCCCTAACATAGGTGCGCCGTTTCAGAGGCACAAATCCTTCGTGCCACAAAGACAGGCAGGCCCTTTCACCCACTAAAGGCCCTTTCACCTACATTAGCCCTCCCTTCACAATAACGAGCAACAGAGGCTGTCCCTTATCTGACGTGTGCTCTGGGTGCAGAAGATGGTCCATCCTAAATACGTCATCTCCATGTCCAACAGTGACTAACCTACGTCACAACGAGTTCTTAGAAACAGACCCTTAAGCTCTTGGGATTTTCCCTAGCACAGGATTATTGATTTCTCCAAGAACTCATTAAATATGCATGACCCACTATTCCCTAAGGGTTCATTCCTGACGTCTTCCTCTGACCGACTTTACGTCAATACTAACATTCCAAGGCACCTATCAGGTATAAATATACCTCCCTTTGCCCAAGCAAACCAGAGGGGACCGAGACTTCCTTGCCGACACTCTGACCTGAGACGCTGCAACCTGCGTCATGCCACAGCTCCAGCTGGCAGAGGTCCATCCACCCATCCTGGGGTGTCCAGCTCGAGATCAGGATGAAGTCCCACTAAGGTAATGGGGTTAGACTAATTCCTAGGGGGATTCTTGGCTCTCTAAGACCTACACACATGCTAGGTACACTTAGGTACATCTAGTTAGGCATCATAGGGGTATAGGCTTTATCTTAAATGCATTCTGTATTTCATGTATGTGTTCATTACTATTGCACAATGGTAAAACTGTACCATGCATTTTTATTTAACTGCACTGCTGGCCATATTTTTCTGCTACTGTCCAACAGTTGTTGCAGCACATATTACCAGTACTAGAATAACAACTGTGCAATAAATTTTATTGTAAACACACCCGACTGTTTCTTCTATGTACTTCTCTGAGATGAGTGACTGAATGAAAAGTAGTATATTGTTTCCACGATCCTGAGGGATCAGGGTTTTATGTTATGTGGTTGCCAGAAGCTATTCCCTTCTTGTTGTCAAGAAGTTTCTAGTGGCCTCTGAGCTAGCTGGTACACAGTAATTAAGTTTAATATACGCGATAGGGGCATACCGACCTCAGTCCTATGCCAAGCCTATAGTGTATGTTATTCCAATGCGCAGAACTTATCAGGGAAATAGGAACTACACTACAGCAGGTGATCAATTAGGAAGCACCAATTAGGGAGGGGGTGGAGCGTTGGCTCGTAGATTTAAATGGGAGGATATGCGAGGTCAGCAAACACTTTCACGGAAATGGATGGGATGAAAGCGTGATGCTGTTTTTGCAGGTAGGTGAAGGCCTGTGGTCGAGGTGGTCGGGGTTTGTTGTGAGCGTGTTACATTACAAAAGATGTGAGCGGAGCGAGTGAGAGAGCGGCACGAGTGAACGCGATAAGTTTGAAAGAAAACAGAGTTGGGGAGCTGAAGATGAGAGGGGGTGAATGCAGCGTGAGGTTGTTTAAGTTCAGTAGAATGGTGGATGAGTGCGGGGGAATGGGACAGTTTGCAGGAATGAGGGGTTTGACTGGTGAGATTTATTATGGGTAGTGTGAAGCGTGGAAGTAGTTGGGGAGAGTGTGAACGTGAGATGTTTGTAAACAGTTGGAGTTGGAGAGCTGAAAATGAGTGGGGGGTGAGTGTAGCGTGAACATGATTAAGTTTAGCTGAATGTTGCGGGGGGAATTGGACATTTTGCAGGAATGAGGGGTTCTATTTACGAGTGTTTAGTTGAGAGTGTGAAGAGTGCAAGTGGGCAGGGTGGTGGGATGGGAAAAGAATCATGGGGTAGGGAAGGGATGTAATCAAAGTAGGTAGGCACTTGGGGTTTATTTTTGGTGTAGAGTAAAAAATTCAATAATAGAAATTAATATAGACAGAGAAAACGTTTTTGTTTTAACGTGTAACCAGTGTCCAATTATCGTAATATGAATAGTATGGATTGTTATATTTCCTAAACAAAGGTCTATGCAGTAATGGTGGTTTTCTAATTGATATTTGCAGTGACCCCTGAAGAAGTGCTTGTGAAGCACGAAATGCATTGGGTTGAAATAAAGTACACTGTTTTGGACGAATCATGCATTCTCATCGTGTTCTTGAGAGAAGTCTGGATGGGCACATCTTGAGCACTTGAAGCTTTGAAAAAGCATGATACCCTACATGTGGTTGAAACAAGGAAGAGCAAGAAAAATTGGGATTAAGAGTGGAGGAAATAGAGTAACAAGAATGATTTAATCGGAGCATTATTGTAAATTTACTTTGGCTGTGCGACTGGGTTTGGGGTGTAATATCGCTCCACACAGCACGGTTGATTATCAGTGTGCCATTGGGGCAAGGCACATGCCCAGTGAGCACGCATCCTTTGATGAGAAGATGAAACGGATTAATTGTGAGAAAGCATGGTGTGCATACCATCTCCTTTTGATGAACACATTCCTGTGTGCCAGGTCTATTAGTGCTGCAAGAGGCATAAAGTAAGTCATCCCTACAGCAGGCCTTCCAGCCCTAAGGCAGGGTGCACTATACCTCTTGTTAGAGCATACCTACATGAACAGATATGCCCCTTATAATGTCTAAGACAATTCTTAGACATTATCAGTGCACAGTAAAGCCATACTGAGTACATGGGCTGGGAGCTTGTGAATACGATTTCCACAATTCCATGATGGCTTCACCGAATTCCCAGATGTTTGGTACCAAACATCTCAGATTAATGAGCCCACACTGGTGCCAGTGTTGTATTAATTAATAAATGCACTCAGAGGGCACCTCAGAGGTGCCCCCTGCAAACCTACCAAACCACTAGTGTGTGCCTGACTGGTCTGCACCAGCCTATCACTTATAGACATGTTTTTGTCCCCCTGAGGTGGGAGCCTTTTTCTCTTGTGGGTCAGAAACAAAGCCTGCTCTGGGTGAAGGTGCTTCACACCTACCGCCATGCAGGAAAAGCATTGAGAGGCGGTGAACCTCAAAGGCTTCCTGTCCTTTGTTATGCTGACCAGGGTCTCTCCAGCTAGTGGAGATGCCCGCCACCCTGACTCAGCCCCACTTTTGGCAGCAAGGTCGGAGGGAAAATTAATAAGTAGGAGAGGTGTGTCTCCTCTCTGCGAGGACCACCCCTAAGGTGTCCTGATCTGAAGTGACCCCTTGCTTTGAAAATCCTCCATATTGTTTTGGAGGATTTCATTTTAGCCAATAGGGTTAGGGGTATGCCTACTCCACAGGGGGAGTGTCCATACAAAAGGTGTAGTCACCCTAAAGGTAAGTAGCCCATTGACTACAACATTCTGACCCCTGTAACAAACTGCTGGACCAAGAACTGAGCCCTGCTGCAAAAAGAAACCGGCAAAAACCCTGCCAGCTCCTAAAGGGCTAGGCGATTGCGACCTGCTGTCTCTCCTGGAACCTACGAGGCCACTCCTGTTATATTACAACAGACGCATGCTTATTACATACATTTGGAAAGGTGAGTATAGTTATCACCTTGTAGGAGATCACTGTCTCTGTTTATGTAATAAGTTCCGATAACACATTATGTTTCCTCCGGAGGAGAGGGAAACCTGTAGTCACACTCACTTCAAGTCTCCTCCTCCGCATTCCAACCTACTAGGTCTGCCGCCAAGGACCACATATGCCAGCCTAGTTATATCACGTAGCCCAGGGCCACAGCACATGTACTATGAATGTAGTCTAGATGCACCACAACACATCATTGGGAACAAATGACAGCTAAATTACATGTGTAAAGTTCAAGTGCATGACAGTACAGACACTTTCACTCCAATACAAGAGGTTGGGGAGGACTGATGTGACTGGGAGGACTGATGTGTGCTGGGAGAATTGGGGTACTATTCTACTGCACCTTACATTATACATACATAAGTCATGCAGTCAAACATATTCTTTCATTTGCAAATTGAACAAGATCTGCATGTGAAACCCACAATAGTTAACATTACACTTTAGCATGCAATTATATGTGCATGGCACAGGGCTAGGATATAGGGCTTCTCCCACATGACTATGGAGTTTTTGTCGACAAGGTACAGAGCACCATGCTCCATCACATGACTGACCTAAGTAGGGACAACACATCCTAAGAAATGTGTCTGTGATTTCACTCTGGGACTCAGAGGCCCATTGTAGCAGATGGACATGGTAAGGATGAGCTGTCATATTTCTTCAAACATCATGTACCAAGTTAACTGCTCCTCTGATGAGCCATAGAGCTGGCCATACAGGGGAAGGACCTCACCAACCAGTGTCTCCAGCTGGTCTGGTGTGAAGGCAGATGCCCGCTCTCCTGCTTGGCTTGCCATGATTGCTACCAGAGGTGGCCCACAGCAGCTGAAGTTGAGGAGGTATTGATTCCAGCAGTGTCAGTAGGCAAGTGAGTTTCTTTTCAAATCGTGGCATACATGTACGCAGCGTACGTGGTCATGAGCGTAGACACACATAGTCATTGAGTCGCGGCGGTCACATTCCTTCCCCAACTTTAGCCTATGGCTGTGTTTGCCATGAAGTGTAACGCCCAACGTTTGGTCATCTACCGGCGGTGACAGAATGTTGCATTTGTCCAGTATGCGAAGTCAGGCTTCTGACATTTTTGCAGTTGTATAGACATTATTATTGACAGTATTTTAGCATTTGCTGCTGCTGTATTTGTGACGGTTAAGTGTGTCACCACCACCACAAATGAGGGCAAATATGTTTACATTTGTAATGCTCCATTCCCATGTCATGTCCAGTATGAAACTTCATCTGTGTAGTATTTTACTGTGCACAAAGGAAAAATGTGTGTGGCGCAATGTACTTCGCAGTTGGTGGTAATGCATGTAATGCTACCCTTACTATAGTGGCAATTTGAAATCTTTGATTTGATGATGTGCACAGTTCTGTTACAGACCTGTGAAGGCCAGTTTGGGACGGACAGGTGGATGTTCAAGATCTGCAAAGGATAATGTAAAATGTGTACTGCTTCATGAAGCACTGATGTGAACACGTCTTTGGCCTTACTCTTCACATATGTTACTCTGCACACTGTAACCAAAATACATTTTCATGTTACTACTTACATAGGAACCCTGTGAGAGGAAGGAGATGCCAGCCACCTGTCTACCGCCCATTTCCAGACCTACACACCATGCAAGAATGACATATAATCACAAAGTCCAGTTTAAATAGGCAAACAATCGTGGATCTGTAGGCTTTAAAGTTACCGTGCAATTCAGTCCTAGTCCCGTATATCGACAACCTATTAGTGGTGTTGATGTCTCAAGAGGCATGCAAACAAGATACTATTACTCTATTGAATTGTTTAACCGAGAACAGACATAAAGTGTCCCAAAGCAAGTTGCAATACTGTCAGAAGGAAGTCCTTTATCTAGGACATCGTATTGAGAAAGGAGCAAGGAGGGTGTTGCAGGAAAGAATATCTGCCATCCTGAAAATGAACCCTCCAGTGATACAGAGAGAAATCAGTATGTTTCTGGGAATGGTGGGCTACTGTCGCCAGTGGATATCCAACTTTTCCCTTGTGTCCAAGCCTCTACAGATGCTTCCATACAAAGATGTGTCTGATCTGCTACCTTGTGCCAGCGAAAGCATGAACGCCTTCCTCAAACTGCAAGAAAGTCTCTCTCGTGCCCCAGCTCTAGGAATGCCAGAATACAGTAAAGAGTTCATTCTGTACTGCAGTGAGAGAAAAGGGTGCACTTTCTCAGTACTTAAACAAACAGATGACAATTCAAGAGACCTATAGCTTATTTCTCATTCAATCTTGACCCAGTGGCCGCAGGGCTGCCGTATGCCTAAAGATGGTGGCGGCAGATGGTGTCAGCAAATAGCAGAGAGAAGGTATTGCTATGGAACACCCTCTCACTGTAAAGATAACTCACTCTGTGAACGTCCTTTTGATGCATACTAACACACAGCATGTGACTAATAGTCGCATCACCAGATATGAACAAGCCATTCTAGTGCAAACAATATTTTACTAAAGCGGTGCTTGTGTCTTAACCCTGCTATATTATTACCATTGCCTGAAGCTGAAATGGATGAGGAGGAGGATGACCATGACTGTTTTAACATAACTAAGTTGTGCACCAAACCAAGGCTGTACATCAGAGATGGACCCCTTGCAGAGGGGGATTGTGTATTGTTTGTGGACGGCTCTTGTTTAAGAGATGACAGGAGAAATTTGAGAGCTGCTTATGCTGTTTGCATCTAAGGGTTTGCAGTGGACGCCTCCTGGTTGTGTGATATAACCTCTACCCAGGTGGCTGAATTGGTTGCTCTTACAAGAGCCTGCTACATTTCACACCAATTGAGAGTTACCATTTACACCCAGAGTCAGCATGGCTGTGGTGTGTTCCAGGACTCTGGGCATTTGTGGTCACAAAGAGGGTTTATGACATCTTCTGAGCCCCCAATAAGACGTACATTATGAGACGGTTCGAGGCCTTAAAAATGCCGATTGAGATAGAAGTCAATAAGTGAACAGCACATAGGCGAAGGAATGGTGTTGTAACTGACGGAAATCGGTATGCTGACAAAGTTGGGCGATATTGCTCTCATGGGTCCTGTGCATTCAATGGAGTGTATTCAAATGAATCTGAAGGTGAATATTTACAGCAGGTGGTAATGGTTTGAGAGACCACACATCTCAATTCTTACAATACAAGGGATGCTTGCAAAACAAGACAAGACTGTTTGAGAACTGTGTATGGTCGGTGCTATATTGGTACAATAGCACCCTACTGCCATAGGTGCATAAAACATGTTGATACAAAATACCTCCATGTAGACATGAGAAAAATGTGGTACTAAAGCACTCAAAAGGAAGTCAAACAGAATAATTTAAATCATCACAATTTTGAATATTTCGGTTACTATTAATTCTAGTAAGAGACACAAGCCAGATCGTTGTAGATCAGCAACGTGTATTGAGACCAACAAAAGAAGCCCACACGTGCTTCGTCACGACAAAGGACTGTATATACATATATATATAGATACAAAAAAATGTAATTTACGACATCTCCAATAAATTCTAACATACTGTAAAAGTAGCTATGTTTTTCTCAACAAAGAGAGGAAGGAAGCCATTCATGCATTGACACATGGATAGAGTAGAGGTCAGTCTTGTGTATTTGTTCCAGAACTTCAAAAAATTAGAATATACATTTTTTTGTTTTTATTACACAGCTAGACGCAACAGTACGCAATTTAATGGAGCTGAGTTACGGGGTTGTGATTTCAACTATGATGCTTAGGTAAGGGTTTACAGCCTCTATGGCATCCTCTCCCCATTCTCTATGGGGGCTTCTTCCCCAAGCGTAGGTATAAGCATAAATTAGGCACAGGTGCAGTTTAAGTTGGACTTGTTTATTTAACAGTCAATGTTCACACTCCAGAACATAGGGGCTCATTACGATGGCGGAACGATCGCCACCGCCGGGCCGATGGTGGCGATCGTTCCGCCATCACAATGAGATTTACCCACCGCCATATTAGGATGGCGGTGAGTATCGCGGCGGACGCAAAGTCCGTCCGCTGCTTTTCCGCCGGTGGCAATCGCACCGATTGCCTGGCGGGCAGAGCAGGGCCACTAATATGGTGGCGGTGCCTAGCAGGCATATTAGGATGTGTCTGTGTAGAGGCCTTTCCATGGTGGCGATGTCGCCATGGAAAGGCTGGCGGGGATTGGGTTTGGGGGCCCGCTGCGGGCCCCCCTTGGGGGGGGTCGCTGCACTGGGGGTTACCCATGGTACCCCCTGCATTTCCATGCACCAAGTGGCAGGCACCACGTGGTTTCTGCCACGTGGTGCAGGGAAATGCGGTGCAAGCACCTTTGACATTGCGGACGGGGCTGCAGCCAGCAGCAGCGCCCGCAACGTTAAAGGCCCAGGATGCGCCCGCCAGTAAGGCGGACACATGTCGCTGTTGGGCGTTCTCCTGGCTAGCGCCTTTATTGGTGGCTCTGCGGACTCAGGACCACAACTTCACTCGGAACTTGGGCCTTGGCGGCTGAGCAGCACAGATGGCTTGCTCGATGGGTTCCCATCCTGGCAGATGTGGGCTCTGGGTTTGGATCTGATGGGCGCTCATTAAGGACAGTGCAGGTATCTGGTCTGGAATTAGATGGGGTGCTTGTCTGGCAGGTGCCATCTCTGGGCCGGATCATGCTTCTGTTTGGGTCACAATAGCAGCTTCTCCACTTGATTCGCTTGGAGTCGGGCAGCGGCAGCACCGGACCATTGGGTGTTGCAGGGATGCTAGACAGCACATGGTTATTTATCTGGCTCGATGCTTGTACACAGCAGGGGCTGTGATGGAAGACCAGGAGACCCGATACACAGAAGACACTTGTTGGCTCCTGCTTTGTTCCCAAGGGCAGGCAGCAACTTCTGGGTGTTTCACATACAGGGAACACAGCTGGCTTCTCCTCCTGGACATTCTCTCCTCCTGCAGGGCCAGGCAAGCTCCTTCCCTCTCCCTCTTCTAGGAATTAGGCAGACCTTCAACTTCTGCAACAAGCTATGCAGAGTTCATGTGCTGTCCTCCCATCTATGTGAGTAGCTGCCATGCAGACACCAGCCCTCTTCACAAAGCAGTCCTACGAGTACTCTGTAGAGCACTCCCTTCCTTGGTCAGGAACAACTTGTAACTGGAGTAAAGTAGGGTGGTTTGGATCACACGCTTACACTCATTTTCCAGACCTGGGATGTGGATTCATTCTCTAAGATTTTAGGACCAGTTTGGGATGGTTTTCTGTCAGACACAGTAACACGCATGACCATTACTCACATGCATGTGTGCACATGTTACTTTACACTTAGATTTAGTGAAACAAGTGATGTATATGTTTTCTATTAACTATAGTTAGAACATGTACATCTTAACATTGACATGAGTGGGCTTAGGCGCCCGACTCTTCTTGGAAAGTAAATTTTGCATTTATGCTTGTTTTGCATAACCCTGTTTTCATTATAGGCACCAGAGTCACTGTGTCCTCATTCTGTTAGCTTACTGTGTGATGGTCATATTTGCTACAACTGATTAATTTGACAATGTTTCTCAGCACCTGCAGGGGATGGGAGAAAAAGGAGGTGATATCATGAAAGGCTGAGACGATGGAAGAAGTTGCCATTGAATTACTATTGAGAAGGAGGCTGACTCCAAATACAGAAGGAAAACACTGGTTTTTGATTGGCTCTTACTCCATGAGAACCTGTAGAATGTATCACGTGGAAGATAGATCTCTTGAGACCCAATGCTTCTTATTTTTCTGTTCATAGGTTAACTCTCAAAAACTTTCATTTGGTTGTTCTTGTGATGCTGTATTTGCTGATACATGTTGCTTCTGAGTTTCCTGACTTATCCACAATTTTACTTTAGCATTAGGGAGTTTCCCTTTTGGGAACGCAATTTTATCTTATTTTGCACATGCTGTCTTTAATAATGTGTACATGCATTTGCTGATTTGAATTGTCTGGACTATATTTATTCATACTGCATTCAGGTGACTATTGATTTATGCTTAATTGATTCAATTTGTGCTTGCCATTTTACTAATGTTCTACTAAACCATGATGGTTTGTAAACTTACTCCTCTTTATCCTTACTGTGGAGCAAAACCTGCTTCACTGTCATCGAGATGTTATTACATTTGTGATTTCAGCCTCAGATTGAGATAAATGTCCATCCTAGTGGAAGTAACAGAGTTCTGAATTTGCTCCAAGTCTGTGCAGTGCAAACATCATCCTTATCTATCTCGCCATCACTATCTCTAAGCAGGAATATCCAAAGCAAGAGCACAATGAAGTGTGAGATCTCTGCACCTGGCTGTGATCAGCCTTCCTGAAACATTATTAAGGGACAGGCCTGCCTAGAAACGTCCTTGTTTTGAACAACAGAAACTGTACTTGCGCACTCACCATTACCATCTACCAAATGGCAGTGCTCAGGAAGAGATAATAAGCAGCCTTTTGGTAACTAACAAGGTCCAAAAAGCTGTCTCCATCCGCTCTCATTTCAGTTTCACGATCTGCAGCTTCCAGCCATTGGAATGCAGCCAGTTCACTTCCACTGCCTGTGGAAGTCACATCACCCACCATCTTGAGCCATGCTAACCCAGGGGCCATACAAAGAGATCCCACTGTTCTCAGTAATCAGACTCATAGCACACATATGGTCCGATTACCATACATGTGCCACACAGTCACTGCACATGCACCCACTCCACACAGGGAATGTCAGAGCAGGGTTGAAGGTGTTCACACAACAGCACAGCTTTAAATGAGATTGTTCAGTAGCTCTCCTGACACATATAACAAGCATGGGAAATGCAATAGGCCTTGCATTTGTTGGACTTGGAACTATTGGCATTATAAATGGCAATGTTTTTTACTTATGTGTTATGGAGTGTATGTATGTGATGTGTTGTGGAATTATGTGGGTTGGACTGGATTAGTTAGTTGTGTAATTGTGTGTTGTGGATTTGTGTGGTGTGGATTGGATTTAAATTACGTGGCATGGTGTGCTGTGGAATTATGTGGTGTTGAGTGTATTGGAATTATGTGGAGTGGGATTGTGTGTTTTGGAGTGTAATTATGTGGAATTGTATTTTGTGTTGTGAAGTGATATGCAGTGGAGTTTAATGATGTGGTGTGCTGTTGAGGGCTGCACAAAAGCTCCTATAAATAATACTTTTAAAATTACATGATGTAAACGGCCAAACATTAATGCACTTGGTAAGGATATGCCCTCCCCACCTTAATAAAAAAGAAAGAACTTCGCTGGAAAGGAAACTTGAAATAATGATTAAATGCTATATGTGGCACTGGCTGTCCCTTAGCACAGGAACATCCTATACATTGCAAAAGCAGGACCTTTGCATGATGATGCAACTGGGCTTGATGAACAAGACTTGCTATGCGTGCACAGGTCCGCATTTTCTGCGCTCTTACTGTATTTTCTCTGTAGGTTTTTACAGCCTCCATAACTAGAAAGGCCATTTCAGGGCCGGCTTTAGCGCTTGTGGCGCCCGGTGTGACAATGTTTGTTGGCCCCCAATGACCACCTGCACCACAGATTCTCTCACTATCACCCTTTAACAGTGCCCCTCAAGTCTCCATAACCACTCTCTCGCCAATGCATTTCTTTTGTTTTATAGCACCACTCATACCAGTATAGGGTGTCAGAGCATTTTACATCACACATTCATAACACAGAGACAATCAATCATACGTCAGTAAATCAGTGTTTAGGAAATGCTACATCAGACAGAACACTACCAGGTGTAGAAGTCACATGCCACCCATACTGCTAGGCAGTATAGTTTAAGAGTGCTTAGTCTGGAGAAGCACAAACTCAGAATTTAAAAAGTAACACCATGGTTAGGGGTTGTCTTTACTAATAACAACCCAAAGGAACCCTTTAGGCAACATTAGAATAATGAAATACTGGGGGAAAAAATCATAACGCTCTAATCAATACCTTGTAGTTTTCATGCAGCTCTCTGATGAAAGCTAATAGCTCACTGTTCTATATTAGATTCTAACTTATAAACTGCAAGTAACAAAAGGATCTCTCTGACAAAAGCAGTAACACACTGACCAATTTACATTATATGCACTCTGTGATCTGCATGGTACACCTTCTTAGCAGCATGCATAGTAACCCTTGGAGCTACCTTACTTCCACTAGAGGAATCTCCGATCTCTCCAGGAAGAACATTAATCACCGGAGTTATTTTGACATTTTTATTGTTCCCTGAAGATTGTTGGGAGGCCAGGAATGTGGCAGCAGGTGCTTTTAAAACCATAATATGCTTGCAAAAAATGCACCGCCACCTCAAGTCAGCGCCCAGTGCAGTGGCCCACTGCCCTACAGCCCTGGGCCAGGTCGTTTCTTTGGAGCACTGTGACCCTGGCACAATCCTCTTAGGAGCCCAAGAGATGCACTTCGTGGAATCAGATGGGCCTGCCCTTCGTAGAAGATAGAGGTCTAAGGAGCATCTCACATTAACTTCCAAGTGCTGTTCATTAGCAGGTTAAATGTTGTTCTTCACCATATGTGAAATAAAACATAAAATTAAACTGCTTCTTCATTCGGAAGAGAGGCGATATATGTGATCCAGTGAGCAAGTCAATGGCAAGTTGTTTATGAGACATACATTTGAATCCTAGCTTGCACACTTTATCAGTTTGTGTGATCCTAAACACATCACTTTATTTCACTGTCTGCAAATGCTTGGAGTGCACAGAAACAGGCGATCCACCAGCTCAGCCCTATACAAATACAAAAGACACACAATTGATGGACGGAATGCAGAACAAATCAAAACATTCACCCCCAGTCAAGAGATCTGGGTTAAATCCATCATTCTTTTGCTCACCATGCCACCCCAGTTTAGACCTGGCCATATGCACATCAGTCTTGACCCTGTGCTTCATGGGAACAGTCCAGCCCAAACTGCCAAGCCAGGTCCTCTCTGGACCGGAAACAAGCATCCTAGGACCGGTTTCGGGGTTTCACCCCTCTTCAGCCAGGATAGCTTGAATCCAGTGGCACAGTGAGCCCGGGACCCACGTCTGAACATACCCGGCGCACTTAGGGCGAGAAAACAAAAGACACACAATTGATGGACGGAATGCAGAACAAATCAAACAATTACCCAGTCAAGAGATATGGGTTAAATCCATTATTCTTTTGTTCACCATGCCACCCCAGTTTAGACCTAAGACCAGTTTTGGGGTTTCACCCCTCACCAGCCAGGATGACAGTTCCCATGGGGCACAGGGTCAAGACTGATTTGCATATGGCTGGGTTCAAACTGGAATGGCATGGGGAGCAAAAAAACGATGGATTTAGGCCCAGATCTCTGTATTGGGGTGAATGTATGACATTGTTCTGCATTCTTTCCATCAATTGTTCTTTTTACTATACAAATACATGCACTTTGTACTTTGTTACTGACAAAAAACAGTGTCACATTTTGGACAGCCCCCACAAGAAATCAGACAAAGAATGCCCCGATCACCAATACTATACCAAAGTGAAATGATTTTCATCCCAATTTCGACATACATGCAAAATCTAAAGTTAGCAGGAAGATAACAACAATTCTTTAATTCCAGTCGTGTAGACCGAATGTTCTGTGTACCCTTGTGGTCCAATAATGTCATAAACAAAGGCTTGTGGTCATCAAGAGATCTGCACTAGAGGATCGCTGCAGTCAGTGGCGTAGCTAGGCACTTTGCTGCCCGTGGCAGTCTCTGCCTTTCCCACCACACGGCTGCTTTGAAGAGCGGAGGGGCGTTGCTGGCGATGATTTATGCGTTTGCCGCCCCTCTGCAAACACATGTGAGAGTGGGGGTGGTGAGCCGCCGCCCCCAAAACTCATGCCGCCCGGGGAGGATCGCCCCCTTGCTTACTATGCCACTGGTTGCAGTAAACACAAAGCATCACTTCTGCTGGATCAGTGTTTGCAGGACTGAGACGGCCTAGGAAGAGATGTTCATTCAAACCTGAGAGTTTTCGAATAAGGCGTGGGGCGGGATGGAGCTCAGATTTCACCTATAAAATGTATGCATTCTAATATGACAAAAAGCTGCAGACAGCATTTCTAAAAATGGCACGCAGATTTTGGTGCATGCAAATGAAAACATGAAAGAGGCCTGCAAATGAAATCATGTAAAACAATGCTCATTTAATTAATCATGGTTGTTTTAATGTGTAGTTTAGATTTAACCTCATTATAGAAATATATATTTAATTTAGATTAATTTAGAAAAAGAATCTTGAACTAGCATATTTGTGCTAAATTAACACGCATTTTTGCGGTGTAGAAAACCACGTGATTTCAGTTTACTTTAGTAGACTCAGCTTACTGCAGTTTTTTTTGCCCTTGAAGATTAGAATGGAATGTGCTCCTCTTCCCTCCCAACTTTCAATGAAAGGGCTTTGTTAATAAATCACGCCCTCCTGTTTCCGTCTCTTCGACCTTCACTATGTTGCATATTTTTTGTAGCCTGTTTAAACAGTGGAAGTGAAGAGAAAAACTCACAATTAATACTTTTTGTTACAGAAAAATGTAATTGTTTTTAAAATGTAAAAGGATGTGAAGTCATGTAATGAGGAACATGCCTGATTAATGACGTATCCAGTCAGCCCATGGGGAGACGATGTGTCTTGAAGTTCTGATTGGACCAGCTACGAGGACCAAGCACGTGGGCTTTTGCTTGAAATATGGCTTACAAGTGGGAGGGGTGGCTTTTTGCTCATTTTTTCCTGAGGGCCAGGCCCAGCTTCTGTGCTGGACACAGAGACGGGGAGGAGAGAGAAGGAGGGGCTGCGTCTGTGGGGGCTATTTTGCAGCTCCTGAGACAGAGAGACAGACCAGCACAGCGAGGCAGAGAGGGAGAGCTGAGAGGATCAGAACAGGTTTAGATTTTAGGTTCTAAACTTTAAATTTCATGCTTTGACTAACTGATATTGAAAAGATGTATTTGTCCTATGCATTTATTTCTCTTTATGGGAGATTTTTGCCATTATTAATTATTGATTAGCCTTGCAATACTCACTCTTTTCTTAGAAACTCTTTAAGAGTTTCTGACTGACAATTTTTCGCCACATTTTCTTCCTATATGGAATACCTCGTATGCATTGCAGTCTGTAATATGTTCTGTATTAATGCTATTTTTCCAATTTTTTCAATTCTGTAACCTGATTGATATTTGACTAATGAATAAAGAGTCAGAGAACCTTAACTTTTGACTTGAAAATAAAACCCTTTAAAATACTCACAACTCTCTTTATTGGCTTAAATATTAATTGCATTTTTGATTTTTCATGTTTATATAAAGTCTCCTGAAGGTAATACATGGTGTCAAGGGCCCAACATCTTTACAGAGGTAAATAGAGGTAAATGAGGTTTTGCATTGAGAAATTACCGTGAAATTACCGCTGCATCAGGCGCTTGATGAATTCAAATACAAATAGACCCGAATTGCAGTTAGCATCAATTCCTCTCAGTTTCCCCAGCTGCCGTCAATTTTAGCAGATTTGCCTGGAAATCAAACTCGTTTCCTTTACGGCTGCTCTAACAGACGTGGGCAGCGTCTGATATGAAAATGAGATTTATTACCCAGAGCTCATGCCTGACCGTGTGTTTATTCAGCACGCATGCCTGCCTGTTCGGCGAGGAGCCAGGGCTGGCCTAGCATGGATGGGCACTGGAGGCAGAGCTTGGCACAGCGGCTGGGGATCTGGCAAAGTGTGGCTCCATGGAAAGTGGCATGGAGCAGTGACCGCGGGTTATAGAACTAACATGAGTCTAACGTAGATGTTACCATGCGGTGGGGAGGTGCTTCATACATGTTTCAACCCAAAGCATCACAACTCCAAGTCAAAGTCCTACTTAATATGGACACAAACCAGCAACTTTAAACGAATGAATAAGTTTGACAAAGACCGACGACCAGTGCTTTAAATGGGCCAGTACTCACCGGCACTAAGTATCGGCACTTCTAAATTTTCTGCCTTTGAGTACCGAAACTTTTTCTTGTCCCAAAGAGAGTACCGGTACTCATGGGGCAGCAAGTCATTTTTTCATTTAAAATCTTTATTCGATCTGTTTACAAATAGATCATAAAAGCACAATTTCATCATATCAAACAAATATTGTAAAAAGCCATAAAACAATTTAAAATCGTAATTAAGTTTAAGTGCCCCTTACAGTGCTTTAAGGCAGCGCACCCATCAACTTTCTTTTTCTCATGCAGGCCCACAGAAATGATGCTACCGAAAAGCAGACATAGGGGTTAGGTAAGGACTTTAAAAAATACAGTGCCACCCTACATTGGTTAAAATTATGACGCCTTAAAATAGGGAGGATAAGCGCTTCTCTTTCACTTTGGTAGAACTTGCAAAACAGTATCAGGTGTAAATCAGATTGGGGCGAAAAGTTGTCGCAGGGACAAAGACTCAGGTCAGCATGCTTGAACTTCCTCGCTGGAAACCCAAGCATCAAAGGAATGAAGTTCAAGCAGAAACGCAGCAAAATGAATCTATGCTGAACTATGGTGATGCGTGAGAGGTATGAATAATCTACCCCAGATCTTGGCGGGACTAGGGCATAAGCAGTGAGCGCTTTTTTGATGGCGATTATTTTCCCTACAAACAAAACTGGCTCTCTGCATATATTGCTCAATTCTTTTCTGTTTGGTGACCTTTCTGCAAGAGACAGGGTCTCTGAACAGATCTTCCTGCCCAATAGCAGTTAATTCCGCTTCTACGTATCTGAGCCATCCAATCCTGCTGCGACCCTCCAACTTCAGGCAGTCACCAATTATACGTTGGGTTAAATTTACCGTCGACCTTCGCCAAATGGAGAGCCACAGCAGGATCGGCGCCAGTCTAATAGAGTCAGACAAATAGCGAAGCCCTAGTTCAAGATGAAAAATGTAGTTGAAGATGAAACCCTAGACTTGAAAAAGATGTCTTCCATTCTCTGCAGTTGTTCAATGTGGGCCATCCCCCAGACTCCCGCACCATAGGTTGCCGCCGCCTTTGTTTTAGCTTGATAAATGTTTCTAATCGTGTCCACAGGGCTGGCTCCCAGCTCCTTCGTGAAACCTTTTATAGCTTGTAGACTTCCTTCCATACGCAGGGCTCTTGCTGCCAGTAAGTTCGACCAAGTTTGTTTACTGTCGAACAGAACTCCCAGGTATGCAAAAGAATCAACTACTTCAATTTTCTTTCAGGCCAGGTGAAAATAAGGGGGTTTTGCACCTCTGGCAGCTCCAGCTATAATGATGAAAGATTTGGTTTCATTAACTCGAAGATCTAAGGAAGCCATGAATGAGGCATATGCTGTTATGAGGCTCTGGAGAGCTACCCCTGTCCTAGCAATTAACACTGCATCATCAGCGTAAGCCAATATTGGGAGGGGAGTGTTGTCGAATCTAGGCACATCCGGAGTCGAGCCAGACAGTGCTGCCTCCACCCCGTTGGTGTAGATGGAAAAACGGAACGGGGCAAGGACACATCCCTGCCTGACACCTTTCTCAATTTTAAACGAGCATGTGCATTCCCCATTCAAGCCGTACCTCACACAGGCAGTAGCGTTGGCGTATAGCTGACGGATGAAGCGGATGATCAGGGGATCGATCCCCATTTCCTCCATCATCAGCCACAACTTCTGATGGGACACACAATCGAAGGCGGCTGACAAGTCCATAAAGGCCATGTATAACGTCCCACTTTTAGCCTTCGTGTATTTGTCTATGCAGAGCGAGAGGTTGAGACATTGGTCCACTGTCCCCTTACCTTTTTGGAAGCCATATTGCGCCTGCATTAATGTTTCGTTCCAGTGTCCAATCCTCCAGCCTGGCTAATAGCAGCCGGCCCATTAGTTTCGCGGTTGTGTCCAGAAGGGAGATGGGTCTATAGTTCTTCGGGCTGCCCCTGTCTCCCTTCTTGAAGATTGGAACTATGACACTGCGTTTCCAGGATGGAGGGGGGCCCTTTACCGCTATGCTGTTGAAGACGTTTGTTATTAGGGGAACCCACATATCGAAATCGGCCTGGAAGAGGTCAATTGGCACCCCATCGGGTCACGGGGCCTTTCCGGGGACACAGGCTTCCAACCCTCTTCTGACTTCGTATAGCGAGAATGTCAGTGTTCTATGTGAAGGGGATGCTAAGTCAGGTTGTGGAAGATCCAGGGTGGATTTTCGACCGAAAATACCTTCAAAGTGCTCTATCCATGCCTCTTCCTCTACATGCGTGTCCAGGGACAGGTCTTTTGTATCTTTAAAATAAGGGGCATTTATAACTTTCCAAAACTCCCTACTATTCCCCGAACTGGCGGCTTGTTCGAGGTCCTCCCAGGCCTTCTCCCTTATATCCTTTACTCGTTTGTTTCTAGCCTGCTTGTACTAATTACGCAGTGATCTTACCAGGACCGGGTCCCTGGGTTTAGATTTTAAAGCACTGACAAGGGATCTCTTTGCTATGGAGCATGATGTATCAAACCAGCGACTCGGTTGTAAATCACTTACTGGCTTGTGTCGAGTGAGAGCGGCTTTTAATTTTGTTAATAAGGTTCTAAACTGAGTAACTAATAGAGAGGGAGAGGACTCCTCAGCCAGGCAGTGTAGGATGTTGTCCCTTACTTGGGCTATTATTGCAGGGGCCAAGTTCTGCTTCACGACCTGTGCCCACTTTAGTTGGTATCCATTGTTCCTAGCTAATACAATATCGTCTACTACCTGTTGGGATCTTTTCATTTTTTGGGGGAGGCTTAGATGAATGTATAGAATTGCGTGATCGCTATGGCATGTGAACAAGGTGGCTGAGTGGTCCACTCTATCTCGTGTTGCAGAGGAAACTAAGACAAAACCGATCGTGGACTCACAGTTAATCCTCCTGAATGTTCTCTCTATCTGGCCAGTCTTCAAACTATTAATGACACTCAGGTGCCTCGAATAAAGTAATCTGTGGAGGGTGTCACCATATTCATTGTGTGTGAAATGGAGGAGGGGGTAGCCCTGGAGATCGTCCAACCCACACACCCTGACCTCATTGTACTTGCACAAATGTGTGTTAAAATCCCCCATCCAAATTGGACTAAGTGGGCCCTTGTGTGTTCGTGAATTAAGTAAACCTAACTCATTGTTTAAGTCATCTGCGACTCGCTTCATGTTTCCCCCAAATTCATTATTATAAAAATTAATTAAAATCCAATGGCTATCGTTTATGAGCTCCAATTGTAAGATTTGGAAGTAGTTATTCTGGGCACCAACCTGCTTTACTTGAAAGGGTAAGGTATTAGAGATTAGGATTAATAGTCTCCCTTTGGCTCTACCTGACACTGAGGGCACTGCTGGTGTATGAAATGTATGGTACCCTGCAAAAAACACTGGGTCTTTAGCCCATGTTTCTTGAAAGCAGATAATATCCAACTTTAGCCAATAGTTTAGCCACTCGGCATTTCCTGCCTTGGAGGAAATCCCTGCCACGTTCCATGATGCCAGACTGATCCTATTTCTCTCCGCTAATCCCTGGGTTAGGGGGGACATGGGGGACACCTGTGGGCCAGAGGCTAAACTGTCTAGTATAGGGAGTGGAGAATAGGTGGATACTGATGGTCAATCGCACGCTTCCAGGTCTGTGAGGGGGGTAAATCTATTGGATAACCCAACCCCCGAGACAGTGCTCGCACAGTCCAAGTATCACGGCATATATGTATCTGGCCTTATCCCCCCCCTCTGGTCAATGCCCGGCTGGGGACCCTGCTTATAGAAGTACTCCAGTTCTAGAGGAATTATCTGCGTGCTACTAGGAGGAGTTCTATGGAGGTTTTTAAGAAGAGCGGTACCGAAGTGGGCTTTATTAAAATTTATCACCACGCAGTATCCTGGAAGGGATTTAATGGAGTTACCGACCCATCCCACTCTCCTCACCATGATAATTTTATTGGCTAGTTGATGACTCCCCATGCCCTAGTCCATGAGACGGTTTGATAACCAGTGCAGACATTTGTCCATTAACTGTGTGGTGCATTCGTCCTGCTGGTCCCGCAGAGGAGGAATATTCGCCAGGACCAACACGAGGGGGGAAGCTGCAGATGGAAGATGAAGGACTTGCTGGGGGTGGTTGAGCCCCGTTACCACGGGGGGATCTTGAATTCTTGATGGATAAGGTCCCAGTCTTGTAACCCCCAGTCCTCGAGGTGCCCGATGATCATTGACCCTTTTGCCTGGGGGCGTTGGAGGTTGAGCCTCCCTTTGTTCAATGGGTTGGGCGTGGGCTGAAGGGGCCAATCCACTTTGCGCCGATGTCCGTGTTGGAATACCCCGAGACGGTGAGGGACTTGCGGCCCGACCGGCGTGCACATCAGATTCGGGCTTGTCCGTAACTGTAGATGAGAGGTCAGCAGGCTGGGACGTCATTACAATGGGGGCAACTGTTTTTTGGGCCTCTATGCCGGCTAGTCTCTCTTCAATTTTATCTAGCTTCAGCATGATGGGATCAAGTAAGGTAGACATAAATTTAGATACTTCTGTCCAGAAAGCGTTATCGAAAACTGTTTCACGAAATGGAACATTAGGAGTTAGAGGCATCGATGTTGTAGGAGTATTTGAAGTAACTGTCTTAGCACGAACGGCCCGGGGTTTAATAGCTCGGGTGGTTTGGGCTTGTCGGCCCAGGACCCCTGCCTCGCTTTGTTGGAGGATCGATTGCAGGCTCGATGGAGGTTGGTAATGCAGTGTTCCTCCTATTGAAAATGGGAGACGATTGAATGTTGGGAGAAGGCTCCCGTTGGCCAGTCGGAAGGTCATCAGATAAGGCCAATTGTATTAGTGGGGTGTGGGAACATTTTCTGGAGTACTCCCTAGTGGTGACCTATTAGAGAGAAGGAGTGGTTCCAAGGATAAGCGTCTCTTTGTCAGTTCGATTTCATGTGAGAGATCACTCGCTGCTCTTGACAGGAACGCATCGAGTGTTGCTACCTTCCCGCCCCCTGTTTTCTCCACCAGGACCTTCCGTCTCCACATGATAACGAGTAACCAATAAGCGATAAAAAAAAGGAGGAAAAGTACCTTAGGTCAGAAGCAGGACGTTAGAGGGGGGGCCCAGCCCAGCCTCTTCCGGGCTCCGACGGGCGTGGACGGGCCCGCCCTTGGCCCGGGCTTTGCCCGGGCGCGTCCCGCGCCGTGGCTTCACGACGTGCTTTTGTGCGCGGAGGCAGTAAGCACAGCGGGAGAGGAGGTCGGGAAGTGTAGTCCTCCCCTGTGGCGGCGATAAGTGTCAGGGCTCCGCTCCTTGAATTTCCCCACAAGCGGCTGCACAGGCGGCTACACTCGCCGCGGGTTCACGACGCGCTTTTGTGCGCGGAGGCAGGAAGCACAGTGGGAGAGGAGGTCGGGAAGTGTAGTCCTCCCCTGCGGCGACGATAAGTGTCAGGGCTCTGCTCCTTGAATTTCCCCACAAGCGGCTGCACAGGCGGCTACAGACGCCGCGGGTTCACGCCGCGCTTTTGTGCGCGGAGGCAGGAAGCACAGTGGGAGAGGAGGTCGGAAGTGTAGTCCTCCCCTGCGGCGGCGATAAGTGTCAGGGCTCCGCTCCTTGAATTTCCCCACAAGCGGCTGCACAGGCGGCTAGTCAACTCAGTGCAATTTGGCATGTAAAGAAAGAAGCGTGACACAGCTGGGGAGTCGGTCCATTTTCGTGAAGCACTCGAGTGCTAATCTCCCTTTACAATCTGCTAATTGAGCAACGCCCATATGCATTCAATCAGAGCAGGCAGGGAGTTTGGGAGGGGCCGGAGTCACACTGTGATTATTGACACAGTGTCCACTCAGGCTCTGTGGAGACAATTGCACTGTAGGTGTGCGAGAAGGGCCTGCTAAGAGGCACATCTCCTGACTCGGGAAACCTAAGAGAAGGCTTCCTGCTGGCATAGCAGGGTAGGGCAGCACTTGATTGGAGCCAGATCGAGGAGAAAGGTGGTGATGATGACGCTGTAGCACAGCAGTGGTGGGTGAGGGGGGGAATCAAGGTGTAGTAATGTGGACATCAGAATATGCGTTTCTAAAACACATGAACTAAATACCCTGTCTGCCTGCACAAGTGCATCTATGTCCCTGTGCATGTTCTTGTATGAGTGAGTGTTGTCTGCAGTGTGCATATCTGCACACCAATTAAACCTCAATCAAATAAAATGTGTGCCTCTGGCCCCGTCCCTTAGCACTGCCCGTAGCCCCGCCCCCATAGCCCTGCCCCCCCTAACCTCACCCCCTAGTCCACATCTCAGGTGAGTACCTGCACTTATTTTTTTCCATTTAAGGCACTGCCGACGACACTCCTCTCACCCAACAGCTGGCCTTCTCCCATAGAGCCATGACTACCCATGTGAGCGAATCAATGCGCTAGATGGAAAACAGAACAGCTGTTGTTGATTTTAACACCGTCTTTTGTAATTGTAATTGTAATTGTAGCTTGTAAAGCGCATAATCACCGTCAGGTCTTTAAGCGCTGTGAGAGAGAGCCCTACCCTAGCACATGGTCAGGATATAATTGATTAGGTTGTGCCCCAGGCTTCCACAAAAGGAGTGTTTTTAACTTCTTCCGAAATGAGAGGAGGGCATGTTCCTTACGCAGATTCTCCGGCAGCTTGTTCCATAGTAGAGGAATTGAGGTTGAAAATGCTCTACCTCCTTTGGAGGCCATGTTAAAGCGGGGACAGGCCAGCAGGCCGGCTTCCGAGGAACGGAGCGACCTGCTAGGTGTGTAGCTTACTAGACGATCTTTAATGTAGGTTGGGGCCTGGCCATAAATGGCTTTATGCGCGATACAAAGGCCCTTAAACCTGGTTCTCTGCCTGACCTGGAGCCAGTGAAGCTGGCGTAGGAGGGGAGTGGCGTGGGCCCTCCTAGGAAGTCTAAAGATCAGTCTGGCGGCATCGTTCATGATCACCTGTAATCTGGAAAGCAACTTTTCTGGGAGGCCAATGTACAGAGAGTTTCCGTAGGCCAGTCGTGACACTATCATGGCCGATACTGCCATTCTAAGTGTTGCGAGGGAGAGAAGGGGAGCTAGTTTCCGTAACTGTCTTAGCAGACCAACACAAGTTCCTACTACGGCAGATACCTGGTGGGTCAGGGAGAGCTTGGCATCGATTTTGATGCCCAGGCTTTTTACGGCCTGGGCAGGTTCGGGATTTGTGCCCAGCCCTTGTGGCCAAAAGAGGTCGCTCCAAGGATTGGTGTCCGTGGGGATGGCCAGTACCTGGTCTTATCCGGATTGATTTTGAGGGAATTGGCCGTCATCCAGTTGACTGTGTATTTTAAAATGTTTTGCATTCGTGTGCGTGCAGCAGGGGAGTTGTCTATCTCAATGAGGATTTGGGTATCGTCCACGTAGTTATAAACCTGGCACTCCATGTGAGTCAGTGCAGCTACCAAGGGCTGGAGGTAGGCATTGAATAGGAGGGGGACAACGCCGAGCCCTGTGGAACCCCACACGGGAGTTTGCCGGCATCGGACACCTGGTCAGCCAGCTGTACTTTCTGTGATCGGTCAGTAAGGAAGGACGTGAGCCATTTAAGGGCCGTTCCCTGGATGCCTAACTACGAGATCCGCGACAAAAGTTGGTCGTGGTTGACCGTATCAAATGCCGCGGATAGGTCTAGCAGAACCAGGGCACATGGCTTTTTCTTATCGGCCCTGAGCCTAAGTTCATCCATTACTGCCAGCATTACCATTTCCGTACTATGATGGGCCCTGAAGCCTGCCATGGTTGGTTTGCAGGAGTTGATTTGCTTCTATGTGGTGTGACAGGGATTTCAACACGTGCTGTTCCAGCACTTTTGCCAGGAACGGGAGCTGGGAAATTGGCCTAAAATTTTTAAGGTTCTTCACGTCTGCCCCTGGTTTTTTCAAAAGGGGGATGACTTGTGCTTCCTTAAAATCGGTGGGAACATGGCCAGATTCAAGGGACCGATTTAGTAGCGTGAGGACCTCACTCTCTATCCCTGGTAATGCCATACTGAATACCCTCGGTGGGCAGGGGTCCGCAGGTGACCCTGACTTAACCCGGCCCATTAAGGGGGTCAGGGAGTCATGGTTAAGCATTGGGAAGGCGGTAAGCGGTTTATCGTATGTGTGTGACAGGGGGGCAAATGCTAGTGAACAATGGACAGTAGGAGTAAGGTGGATCTCTGCCAGCAGGTCGTTCACTTTTTTTAAGAAGAAGGACTGAAATTTGTTACAATCTTCAGGGCAGGTGGGGGGCTTCTGTTCCTGAGACTGCCTCAGCTCTTTTAGAATACGAAAACTCTCTTTTTGTGTATTGTCAGCAGTCAGGATCCTAGCTTCATAAAATTCTGCTTTCCTTGTTAAAATCGCTTTTTATAAACTGCGAACATTGATTTATATTTCAGCAGGGCGCCTGGGTCATATGTTTTACGCCAGGCTCTCTCGCACTGGCGTAAGGTTTGTTTCTTAGCGCCTCATTGAACCAAGGGGCCCCGTTGCCTTTGTTCCTCACTCTTTCCCTGCGTGCAGGGGCTACTATGTCAATGGCGTTCTTCAGTCTCATGGAGAGGGCGACACTTTCTAGGTCAAGGTTTCCCTGTGCTGGACTAGGGGGGGGGGCTGATTTATGTAGAGTATTAACCAGGTCGTCTGCTCTAATTTTATTCCATCCCCGCAGCACTTTCCACTCCGGGGGGGGGGGACTGCTTGTCTTGTGAGTGGAAACAGGCCTCTGATTAAAGGATGATCGGACCAGGCACAGGGACTGATATCTAATGGGCTAATTAATGAATGGGACGTCCAGACCAAGTCAAGTATGTGGCCTTTCTCGTGTGTAGAGGCATTCACCAGTTGTCTGAGTTCTAGAGAGACCAGTGCCTCCTCCAACTGTTTGGCCTGGCTGTCTTTGGGTATCAGATCCCAGTGGAAATTAAAGTCCCCAATCACCAGGATACATTGATACCGGGAGCGGATATTGTTGACTAATTCGGCGAAGAGCCTACATTAGCAAACCAGGTTCCAATTGACGAGATACTATTTGTCCATCTTTCCCATACACTATCAACTTCCAGTGGTTTAAGTTCTTTCTCAAGTTTAGTTATATTCTGTATATACGTTCCAATTTCTGCACTCTTATCAGGAATATAAGTGCAACAATGTTTCGTCTTCAATAATTTACAGACTCCGCCCTCTTTTGCAAATATAATATCAAGAGCAAGTCGATTTTGCATCACCATAGATCTAATCGCAACCATTTCTGCATTAATCATTAGAAATCCTCCAGCAGTGTCAGTTGATAAACGATCAACTACTGTAGACAATTTACATATTTTCCTTGAGTTCAGAATTACTCCCACAGAAGGTATCAATGCACCAAATATATCACCTACAATTTCTGAAAAACTAGCTCTTTTATTGCGTATTAATTCATTATTGTTTTCATTGCTTCCAGTGTTTCTTTTTACGTGGTATATCTTTGGAAATACTATTCCAAAATAACAACTTCCATACCACCGTGCGGGAAGCCTAAAGTAAGCCTTATTCCCACATACATAATAGATTCCAGGAAAAACTGAATCTGTTCCTCCTTTGAGTCCCCAACCTCCAATAATTAAAAAATTGTGTTCACATTCACTGGTACCAATAAAAACATTGCTATAATCAGTCTTTAACCTATGAAGACAAATTTTTCCTTTCTTTTCAAAATCCAGAGCCATAGCAGCTTGAGCCTTTCCAGGTATATAACTCCCTTCTTTTTCTGCCCAAGGTGGTAAATGAGCTTTATGTTCAGAAGCTTTCTTTTGAAAATCTTGTCTTCTATCTTCTACTAAATTCAAAAAGATCTTTTCTTCTTCGTGTAAGGAACATGTTAGATTGTGTCTATGTGCATGTGTTATGTCTATCGATTTCATTGTTAAGAAAAATTCTCCCATAAACTGTGCGTCTTGACTAGTAAGCACTGGGTTCATACTCTTGCGAATCGGAACCTCAGAAAATATCACATCTACGTTTGAATATTAATACTGAAGTTTCCCTGTTCTATAAAACAAACTAGACAAAACACTACATGATATGCCATATGTCAGTGGTAAGTGATGGTATGTTAATCCTTCTGCTACTGATTCAGGTAACTTCATACAGACATAACAATTACTAACTTCCATTGTCTCTACATATTGAAACAATAACTTTGTGAAAACGTTCAAATTAGTGTCGTTATCAGCTATTTCATGATGAATTTCTGGTTCATTCTCTACCATTAGTTCTACTCTATTGCCTTTCATGTGTGCTGTCTTCTCTTCTGTTTCATTATTAATCTTCTTATCTATTATCATAAGGTAAGGAATTGCTACAATCAGGATTAACCATACTATAAGCACCAATACTAGACTACATATGCAAAATGCACAGCATCTCCTACAACACTTCTGTTTTGGTCTCCCAGTAACTCTTGTGAGAAGTTGGCCTGGCATATGCTGTCCACTAATTATAGTGGGCACCTTGCACCAGTCCAAACAACCCCTTATTGGAGATAGGTTAAAGACAACCTTATTGAAAGCTATCCTAGTGGTAGCTATGGAGAGCAGCCTTCAGGCTAAGTCTTGAAGGAATGTAAAGCAGCTTGTTTTACCAGTCTATAATCTCTTGAGTGACCAAATGAAAGAGCACCACACCAGGTATATATTCAAAATATATGTATTTATTACTAAACACACCCCTCTAGTCTCTTTATGAGGCTAGAGTTCGAAGTACATAGGTTATAAGATCTTAAATCACAGTAATAGCACAAATACACGTTTGGGCCCTACGGGCGTACCAAACCATATACCAATAAAGTGGTATGCGAACCACGACTGAACTAGACACTAGGCCTAGAGCCTCTAGAAGTGCTTGGACCACAAGGAACCACCCAAGGTAGTGACACAGGGGACCCACGGGAGACGCGTGCAGTGTAAATACACAACCGCGATACGCCGTTAACTTCTATGGAGAAAGTCGGGATCGGGAAAATAGAGGAAAGGGACACTTAAAGAGGACTAGGACAAAACCCTTTGAGATCTAGGACTTTGAAGAGTCTCTACCCACGGGAGCACCGGAGTACTCGTGTTACCTCACCCAGGGAAGCCGGGTGCATAGGTGCCTTTCGGGGTCGGGTTTCGTCGTCGATTCGAATGGCGATCTGCTGCAAAGTGCTGCTGGCGGCCAAGAGAAAAGTGTCCGGGTGGATCCAAGAGTGGATCGGAGTTCTGGTGAACCTGAAAGCAGAGGGGACAGAGTCTGGGTCACTAGCCAGTGACCAGGAAGGCGATGGACAGATGCCCACCGATGTCGAGTGCTTCAGGTGCGTTGACGGTCGTCTTGACTCTTCAGCCACGAGGTCCGGGAGGCGTTGTCGGCGACCAGGAGCAGGATTCGGGCTGGTGCTCGATGTCTGTCGAGTGCTGAGGTGTCGGCGACCGGATTGGACCCAACAAGCCTTGGCAACGGCAAGTCTCGAGCAAGATGTAGATCGTTGATGGTGCAGACCAGCAAGGTCTGTGGAACTCACCCAGCGAGGGTAAGTGAAGGCAGGCCTGGAGCAATCAGGATGCCAAGTAAGGAAAAGATTGGCCTTCGTTAAGGGCTACTAGCCAACGGGCTAGCGACCGTGAAGGAGCCTCGTGACGCCGTACGTGGAGCTGGCTTACAGGACACTCGTGGAGTGGGGGCCAGTGATCTTCGGTGCAGGTGGTGCTGGAGGCTAGGGCTACTCGGAGCCCAAAGCACGACTTCTTGGGAGACCCAGAAGATGGTGCACTTGCAAGTGTGCTCGGTGTCCAGGGGTCTCAGCTTTGCTGGGGACTCAGGGTAGCCTCGGGGAAGTCTGAGAATCCACCTCTGGTGATGCGATGACTTCGGCGTCCGACGGGAGCTTCAGAAATGCGAACCGGACAGATGCTTCTTTGGTGCCTGCCAAGCAGGGGAGTCACTCCTTGACCCCAAGGGAGATTCTTCAGTCCTCTAATCGTGAGTAGAGCGTCGAAGGTCCAGGATTCAGTTTCAGAGTTTCGTCCAGGTATAATCTAAAGTCCTAAGGACTGGGTTCCTACCTTTATTCTAAAAATAGGGGTTGGACTACTCTGTGGCCCCACCTATGGGTGGGTCAGGGCAGAGGGGTGGCTACACCCCTTTCCCTTTGTCCAGTTCGCGCCAAAGCAGGGGCTGCAAGCCCCTGATCCGGTTTGAACTGGGGTATGCACTAGGGACACCAAATGTGCCCCCAGTGCAGGACTTCAAAGCACCCGAAAGTGCTCCCGCCCAGCCCCAATACACATTATCCTGTCTGGGGAGGTGGTCACACCTCCCTGGGACAGGAAACCTATTGTCCAGGCCTCCCCTGCCAGAGTTTCGTCCAGCAGCAGGAGGCCAGACTCGTGTCTGTGGCAGCAGCATCCATTTTGTGATGCCAGGGCTCTGGAAAGAAGTTACCGGACTCGTCAGAGTTAACATGTCTTTCCCTCTAGAAGGATGGAATGCTACCCCCGCCACCAGGATTGGCGGGGGGGGGGGGTAGTATTCCAAGATGTTTGACACCAAACACGACATGTTTAGGTGCAGCCACTCCAAAGTTAGCATTTTACCGCGAGGATATAATGCGCTTAAGAGTATATGGTCAGGCTGCACTACAAACAGCATCAGAGATGGTCTCCGAACGCTGCAGAGGGGCCCTGCTCATGCAGGGGCACCCTCTCACATAGGAACCATGCACTCTGCCTTTAGGATTGATAAGGCCTGCCTTAGGAGTGACTTATAGGTTTATATGTGTGTATGTATTTCGTGATATAGGTAACCTATATCACAGTAAGGAGTGCATGCACCACCTTACCCAGGCTGCAGTAGCAGACCTGTGGTGTCAGTTTGGATGGCCTTCCAGGGGTGGCATAATACATGCTGCAGCCCCTGGCAGGTCTCTGAGGTACCTATGCCCTTGGTACATAGTATACCATATACTAGGGACTTTTAAGGGCACTCCAGATCCCAATCAGAGATGTGCCTAAGGCACATGGAAACCATTTTAGAGAGGAAGCAGCTAGGCTGGGGTTCTGATTAGCAGGGCCCCAGCCAGACTAATGTCGAAAAACAGTGAAGCATCAGCAAAAAGTGGGGGTACCCATGTGAAGCAGATCCTACTCTCCTACACAACCCCCCAAACGTAGGGACATTAAACTAACCTTGCCCAGTTAAGTCTTCATGTTCTAAGTGGAAATACCTAGAGAGTCCATCTGCATTCGCATGGTTACTCCCAGGCCTATGTTCCACTGTAAAGTCCATCCCCTGTAGGGAAATGGACCACCTAAGCAGTTTGGGGTTTTCACCCTTCATTTGTTTTAGCCATAAGAGGGGCTTATGGTCTGTCTGAACCAGGAAGTGTGTACCAAACAAGTATGGCCTCAACTTCTTCAGAGCCCAGACCACAGCAAAGGCCTCCCTCTCTATGGCTGACCAACGTTTCTCTCTAGGGGTCAGCCTTCTGCTAATAAAAGCTACTGGCTGATCCTGACCTTCTTCATTCAATTGTGACAGTACAGCCCCTACCCCCAATTCAGATGCATCTGTTTGAACAATGAACTTCTTGGAGTAATCAGGACTCTGCAGAATTGGAGCAGTGCACATGGCCTGCTTGAGGTCATCAAATGCCTTTTGACAGCTAACTGTCCACTGAACCTTTTGGGCATTTTCTTAGAAGTTAAGTCATTCAAGGGTGTCACTATTGATCCATACCCCTTGACAAATCTCCTATAGTACCCAGTCAGGCCTAAGAAGGCTCTCACCTGAGTCTGGGTAGTGGGAGCAGTCCAGTCCATGATGGTCTGGATCTTGCTCTGCAAAGGTTGAACCTGGCCTCCACCCACAAGGTGGCCCAGGTACACAACCTGACTCTGCCCTATCTGGCACTTAGTGGCCTTGATAGTCAGGCCTGCCTTTTGCAGGGCCTGTAAAACATTCCTGAGGTGGACCAGGTGATCCTCCCAGGTGGAGCTAAAGACAGCAATATCATCTAGATAAGCTGCACTATAGGCTTCCAGTCCTGTGAGAACTGTGTTCACCAACCTCTGGAAAGTGGCAGGTGCATTCTTCAGACCAAAGGGCATTACCACAAATTGATAATGCCCACTAGGGGTTGAGAATGCTGTCTTGGGCTTTGCAGTATCAGCTAGTCTGATCTGCCAGTAGCCAGCTGTTAGGTCAAATGTGCTGAGATATTTGGCAGAGGCCAAAGTATCTATGAGCTCATCTGCCCTGGGTATTGGATGGGCATCAGTCCTAGTGACTGCATTGAGACCCCTGTAGTCTACACAAAACCTCATCTCTCTTTTTCCACCACTGGTGTGAGGTTTCGGTACTAGGACTACTGGACTAGCCCAAGGGCTATCTGAGGGTTCAATTACTCCCAATTCCAACATTTTCTGGACTTCAGTCCTGATACAGTCCCTGACATGGTCAGGTTGCCTATAAATCTTGTTTTTAATAGGCAGACTGTCCCCAGTGTCCACTTCATGAGTGCACCAGGTGGTCTGACTGGGTGTCAGTGAAAACATATGTCGAAACTGATTGAGGACTTGCCTGCAATCAGTTTGTTGCTGGGTAGTGAGGCTGCCTGCCAAGGCTACACCATCAACTGACCCATCGTCAGGGTTCTGTGAGAGCAGGTCAGGGAGTGGGTCACTCTCTTCCTCCTGCCCTTCATCAGTAGCCATGAGCAAGCCCATGTCTGCCCTGTCCACATATGGTTTTAACCTGTTGACATGGAGAACCCTGTGGGGACTCCTGGGTGTTCCTAGGTCCACTAAATAAGTGACCTCACCCTTCTGCTCAACAATAGTGTGGGGTCCACTCCATTTATCTTGGAGAGCTGCTGGGGCCACTGGCTCCAACACCCACACCTTCTGTCCTGGCTGGTAAACAGTCAGAACAGCCTTTTGGTCATGCCAGGCCTTCTGAAGTTCCTGGCTAGCCTCAAGGTTTTTGGTTGCCTTTTTCATGTACTCAGCCATCCTGGAGCGGAGACCAAGTACATAGTCCACTATATCTTGCTTTGGGGGCTTGAGAGGTAACTCCCATCCTTCCTTCACCAAGCACAGTGGACCCCTCACAGGGTAGCCAAACAGAAGTTCAAAAGGGCTGTAACCAACCCCTTCTGAGGCACCTCCCTATATGCGAATAAAAGGCAGGGCAAGAGTATGTCCCATCTACGCCTAAGCTTTTCTGGGAGCCCTTTAATCATGCCCTTCAAGGTTTTGTTGAATCTCTCAACTAAACCATTGCATTGTGGGTGATAGGGTGTGGTGAACTTATAAGTCACTCCACACTCCTTCCACATTGCTTTTAAGTACCCAGACATGAAGTTAGCACCCCTGTCTGAGACTACCTCCTTAGGAAAGCCCACTCTTGAGAAGATTCCCAGGAGGGCCCTTGCCACCACAGGTGCTGTAGTGGTCCTGAGGGGAATAGCTTCTGGGTACCTGGTGGCATGATCCACTACCACCAGGATAAACCTGTGCCCAGAGGCTGTTTGGGGATCCATGGGACCAACAATGTCAATCCCTACCCTCTCAAAGGGCACCCCCACCACAGGTAGTGGTATCAGGGGGCCTTTGTAGTGCCACCTGCTTTGCCACTGGCTTGGCAGGTTACACAGGAGCGACAAAACTCCTTACTGTCTTCAGACATGTGGGGCCAGTGAAAGTGAGGGACAATTCTGTCCCAAGTCTTGTTCTGGCCCAGGTGTCCTGCTAAGGGAATATCATGGGCTAGGGTCAATAGGAAGCCCCTGAACTTCAAAGGTATTACCAACCTCCTGGTAGCACCAGGCTTGGGGTCTCTACTCTCTGAGTACAGGAGTCCATCATCCCAATACACTGTATGGGGACCACTAGCTTTCCCAGCAGCCTCAGCAGCAGCTTGCTGTCTGAGGGGTTCAAGGGAGGGGCAGCTCTGCTGCTCCTGGCTCAGATCTGCCCTAGAAGGTCCCCCTGTCCCCAAGAACTCAACCTGGTCAGGTTCAAGTTCCTCTGGGACAGTTCCTTCTTCAGGGCTGAGATCATCCCCCTCAAGGGACTGATCTTCCTCCTGAGCCAAGGGGGAAGGCACTGCCTTAACCCTACTACTCCTCCTCTTGGAAGGCACTTGGTCCATTCTTCCAGAATCCAAGGCCTGTTCAGTGCTAGACATTTTGGCTTGTGACCTGGTCACAGCAAACACATCTGCAGGGATCCCCAGCATTTCTGCATGGGTCCTGAGCTCCACTTCTGCCCAAGCAGAAGTCTCTAAGTCATTGCCAAGCAAGCATTCGACTGGTAGGTTTGCACTTACCACAACCTTCTTAAGGCCAGTTACCCCTCCCCAGGAGAAGTTAACAACTGCCAGAGTATGGTCTGTTCTGACATTGCTAGCATTGGTCACTTGGTACATCTCACCAAGCATAACTTGCCCAGGCAGCACAAGGTCTTGTGTCACCATTGTGACACTTGCCCCTGTGTCCCTAAATGCCAAAGCCTCACGTCCATTAATTAAAGGCTGTTGTCTGTACTTGCCCAGATTACTGGGACTCACAGTGGAGGTCACATCCCTGCCTCCATCACAGACTAGCACAGCCTGAGTCAGTTCCCTGACTAAGTCAGAGCCCAACTCAGTTCCCAGGGTGAACCCTACTAAACCCTTTGCTGGAGCACTTCCACCAACTGTACTAGGGGGAACAGGTGCCTTATGGGCATTGGTGGGTGCTGGACTGGAGTCTTTGGACTTGGTGCAATCACTGGTCCAGTGGGTCTTTTGCTTACAGACCTTGCACCATGGTTTTCTTTGGCCTTTACCCTTGGTAGACTGGGAATCCCCACCAGAAGAAGATTTTTGGGGGCCTGATGAAGACTTTTGATCTTTACCCTTCTCCCCACCCTTGTCAGAGTTCTTAGCATCTTGCTTCTTGGTTTCCCCACCTTGGTTCTGTACCTTCTGCTTCACCCTGGTTCTGACCCATTTGTCTGCCTTCTTTCCCAATTCTTGGGGAGAGGTCAGATCAGAGTCAACCAGGTATTGATGCAACAGCTGATTTTGACAGTTATTAAGAATCTGCTCCCTCATTATCAGATTATACAATCCTGAGAAGTCACACACCTTACTGCCCATCAACCAGCCTTCCAGAGCCTTGGCAGAACAATCCACATAGTCTACCCAGTCTTGAGTCTGTGCTTTTTGGGTGTCTCTGAACTTCAACCTGTACTGTTCAGTGGTTAGGCCAAACCCATCAATAAGAGCACTCTTCAAGACCTTGTAATTGTCAGCATCCTCCTCTCTAACAGTGAGGAGCTTGTCTCTACCTTTGTCAGCAAAGGAGAGCCACAAGATTGCTGCCCACTGCTCCTGAGGGACCTTCTGTACTTTACAGGCCCTCTCTAAAGCAGTTATCCATTTGTGGATATCATCCCCACTCTGGTAGGGAGGGACAATCTTGCTCAGGTTCCTATGGTCATAGGACCTTTCCCTATCTCTAGGGACATGGCTGCCACCATGGGACTCTAGTCCCAACTTTCTTCTCTCTCTAAGGAGATCTAGGGATTCTCTATCTAAAGCTAATTGCTTTTTTCTGAGTTCCAGCTGAGTTTCCTCATACTGGACTAGCCTCTTTCTTCTCTCATGAGAGGATTCTCTCCTATGAGATGAGACAGAGCTCCCTATAGAGGTGCCAGAGTGGTTAGACTCCTGAGACGGAGACCTAGACCTTCTGGGCACACTCTTAATCCTTCCTGGGGGGACAAAGAGGGCATCATTTTGATCATCCTCATCATCATCCACAGGAGGGATTGGGTTTTCCAGGTCAGGGTCATTGTCACCCTCCTGGCCAGTTTCAGAGGGGGGCTGGGGGTACTGGTACCCCTAGCGTCCTCCTCTTCTTCTGCCCCACCCTCAGCTCCTACCCCTTCAGTCCCTACAGGCTTACTAAGGTCATAAGCCACCAACAACTCCTTGAGGTGTTGGGTGGTGGGGCTTTGGCCTGTCCTTATTTTTCTCAAGTTACATAAAGCTCTCAATTCCAAGAATGGGAGTGTATCATACTTGGAGGGTGGAAGCTCAATGGCTTCCTGCAAGGATTCTTTGGATCCTGCCCTTAAAGACATTACTAGTGTGGTGTGGTGTATGCACTACCTACTCTAGTGTGGCCTACTAAACTCTCTTGAGTTGTAGAAAGGGTTGTGCTATCCCTTAACACACAACTCTAAGTTCAGTAGAACTTACTGTTATTCTAAGCTTAAATTATATGTACCTTAGGTACCTTTAGTGGTTTTCAGTTGATCAATTCAATTGAGATTATCTGGTAAAACAATAGCAAGCTGGAATCCCACACGCTGCACACCAATGTGAGAAGTTGGCCTGGCATATGCTGTCCACTAATTATAGTGGGCACCTTGCACCAGTCCAAATCGACTCTTATGGTAGATAGGTTAAAGACAACCTTATTGAAAGCTATCCTAGTGGTAGCTATGGAGAGCAGCCTTCAGGCTAAGTCTTGAAGGAATGTAAAGCAGCTTGTTTTACCAGTCTATAATCTCTTGAGTGACCAAATGAAAGAGCACCACACCAGGTATATATTCAAAATATATGTATTTATTACTAAACACACCCCTCTAGTCTCTTTATGAGGCTAGAGTTCGAAGTACATAGGTTATAAGATCTTAAATCACAGTAATAGCACAAATACACGTTTGGGCCCTAGGGGCGTACCAAACCATATACCAATAAAGTGGTATGCGAACCACGACTGAACTAGACACTAGGCCTAGAGCCTCTAGAAGGGCTTGGACCACAAGGAACCACCCAAGGTAGTGACACAGGGGACCCACGGGAGACGCGTGCAGTGTAAATACACAACCGCGATACGCCGTTAACTTCTATGGAGAAAGTCGGGATCGGGAAAATAGAGGAAAGGGACACTTAAAAGAGGACTAGGACAAAACCCTTTGAGATCTAGGACTTTGAAGAGTCTCTACCCACGGGAGCACCGGAGTACTCGTGTTACCTCACCCAGGGAAGCCGGGTGCATAGGTGCCTTTCGGGGTCGGGTTTCGTCGTCGATTCGAATGGCGATCTGCTGCAAAGTGCTGCTGGCGGCCAAGAGAAAAGTGTCCGGGTGGATCCAAGAGTGGATCGGAGTTCTGGTGAACCTGAAAGCAGAGGGGACAGAGTCTGGGTCACTAGCCAGTGACCAGGAAGGCGATGGACAGATGCCCACCGATGTCGAGTGCTTCAGGTGCGTTGACGGTCGTCTTGACTCTTCAGCCACGAGGTCCGGGAGGCGTTGTCGGCAACCAGGAGCAGGATTCGGGCTGGTGCTCGATGTCTGTCGAGTGCTGAGGTGTCGGCGACTGGATTGGACCCAACAAGCCTTAGCAACGGCAAGTCTCGAGCAAGATGTAGATCGTCGATGGTGCAGACCAGCAAGGTCTGTGGAACTCACCCAGCGAGGGTAAGTGAGGGCAGGCCTGGAGCAACCAGGATGCCAAGTAAGGAAAAGATTGGCCTTCGTTAAGGGCTACTAGCCAACGGGCTAGCGACCGCAAAGGAGCCTCGTGACGCCGCACGTGGAGCTGGCTTACAGGACACTCGTGGAGTGGGGGCCAGTGATCTTCGGTGCAGGTGGTGCTGGAGGCTAGGGCTACTCGGAGCCCAAAGCACGACTTCTTGGGAGACCCAGAAGATGGTGCACTTGCAAGTGTGCTCGGTGTCCAGGGGTCACGGTCTCAAGTCACCCACGATAGCCACGGGCCTCAGCTTTGCTGGGGACTCAGGGTAGCCTCGGGGAAGTCTGAGAATCCACCTCTGGTGATGCGATGACTTCGGCGTCCGACGGGAGCTTCAGAAATGCGAACCGGACAGATGCTTCTTTGGTGCCTGCCAAGCAGGGGAGTCACTCCTTGACCCCAAGGGAGATTCTTCAGTCCTCTAATCGTGAGTAGAGCGTCGAAGGTCCAGGATTCAGTTTCAGAGTTTCGTCCAGGTATAATCTAAAGTCCTAAGGACTGGGTTCCTACCTTTATTCTAAAAATAGGGGTTGGACTACTCTGTGGCCCCACCTATGGGTGGGTCAGGGCAGAGGGGTGGCTACACCCCTTTCCCTTTGTCCAGTTCGCGCCAAAGCAGGGGCTGCAAGCCCCTGATCCGGTTTGAACTGGGGTATGCACAGGGACACCAAATGTGCCCCCAGTGCAGGACTTCAAAGCACCCGAAAGTGCTCCCGCCCAGCCCCAATACACATTATCCTGTCTGGGGAGGTGGTCACACCTCCCTGGGACAGGAAACCTATTGTCCAGGCCTCCCCTGCCGGAGTTTCGTCCAGCAGCAGGAGGCCAGACTCGTGTCTGTGGCAGCAGCATCCATTTTGTGATGCCAGGGCTCTGGAAAGAAGTTACCGGACTCGTCAGAGTTAACATGTCTTTCCCTCTAGAAGGGTGGAATGCTACCCCCGCCGCCAGGATTGGCGGGGGGTAGTATTCCAAGATGTTTGACACCAAACATGACATGTTTAGGTGCAGCCACTCCAAAGTTAGCATTTTACCGCGAGGATATAATGCGCTTAAGAGTATATGGTCAGGCTGCACTACAAACAGCATCAGAGATGGTCTCCGAACGCTGCAGAGGGGCCCTGCTCATGCAGGGGCACCCTCTCACATAGGAACCATGCACTCTGCCTTTAGGATTGATAAGGCCTGCCTTAGGAGTGACTTATAGGTTTATATGTGTGTATGTATTTCGTGATATAGGTAACCTATATCACAGTAAGGGTGCATGCACCACCTTACCCAGGCTGCAGTAGCAGACCTGTGGTGTCAGTTTGGATGGCCTTCCAGGGGTGGCATAATACATGCTGCAGCCCCTGGCAGGCCTCTGAGGTACCTATGCCCTTGGTACATAGTATACCATATACTAGGGACTTATAAGGACACTCCAGATCCCAATCAGAGATGTGCCTAAGGCACATGGAAACCATTTTAGAGAGGAAGCAGCTAGGCTGGGGTTCTGATTAGCAGCGCCCCAGCAAGACTAATGTCGAAAAACAGTGAAGCATCAGCAAAAAGTGGGGGTACCCATGTGAAGCAGATCCTACTCTCCTACAACTCTATCATCAGGCATTTTCGACAAGGAAAATTGCTCTTCTTATCTTTTCTTTAGTTTATTCTTTTGCTTAGTCAGGGTGGTCTTGTTTCTTCTTCGTACGTTAGTTCTGTACTTGTTCCTTCGCCACCACTGTCACTTGATTCTGAGCTTTCAAAATCTTCAAGGATGATATAAGTCCATTCAGGACCCTTGAATTTGTTATTCAAAAGTTTCAGTCTTTCACTTCTTCTTTTCTCAGTTTTATTTTCTTGTTCAGTTTGATTTGTTACTTCATTCACTTGATCTGGATCTTCACTTCTGGTTGTTATGTGGTACTTCACTCTTTTAATGACACTTGGCCAATGATCTCCTTTTCTTGTTTTCTTTGTTGGCACTGCTTCCTTGTTTTTGTCTTCAGATATTTTGTTAATTTCACTGTTTAGCACTATTTCGTGTTCTTCAATTACTGTGTTCCTTGTTTGCTCTTTTTCAGGTCTAATTGGTTTCTCTGTAACAGCTCCGCTGTGAGTATCCAATAACTGACCTTGTTCTTTATTTATTTCTTCATGTTCAGGTTTTTCAAGCTTTTCTTCTTCTGTGCTTTCTTCTTGATCTAACTTGTTCTGATCAGGGCTTATTGCACTGTTGAACTTCTGCAGCCTGACCGGATTCTTCTAAACCTGTCTGTCCCTGATCAAAGTCTATTAGGTCTTCACTGTTTTGAGTCCAATTTTCTTTCCCTATCTGACCTTGTTCAGGATTTCTTAGTGTCTCTTCTTCTTGTTCCTGAACTGCTTCTTCTTCACCTATCTGATCTTCTTCAATTTCTTCCAATTTTGTTTGACTTCTTGTTCTATGGTATATTTCAGGAACTTCTACCACAGGTATCCAATCCTGACTTGTGCTCGGTTGTTCTTCTTCAGCTTCTCCAGAATCTCGAGCCTGAGATTCTTCCGCTGGGCAAACTTCAGCTTCTTCAGTGATTGGCGTTGTCTGAGGATTTTCTGATCTCAGGATCTGGCACTCTTTTGGTGTGGCTTACGTGAATCCAATTAGGAAATCCAGCACACTTCACTGCTGTATTCGTTGTCAGTATGACTTGACACGGTCTGCCCCATCTAGGTGATAGACACGTTTCTCTTGTGTGATTCTTCACTACCACCCAGTCACCAGGATTCAGATCATGTTCTTGCTCGGGCTGCCTGGAAACTGCGTCTTCTCCAACCTGATGAGAGACAGAACGCACTAGATCAGCCAATCCTTTACAATAGTCCAGAACCATATCATCAGATATATTCACCAGTTTGTTTGTGGGAACATGTGTTTGTCTCATTGCTCTTCCCATCATTATTTCGTGGGGGCTCAATCCTGTGGTTCTGTCAGGTATACTTCTGAGTCCCATTAAAACGAGTGGTAATGCATCTGGCCACTCTAATGATGTTGATGCACACACTTTTCCCAGTCTTGACTTTATAGTGCCATTCAATTGTTCAACCACTCCAGAAGCCTCTGGGCGATATGCACAATGCAGTTTCTGTTTGATTTGGAATGCTTCACATATTATTTGAATCACTTCGCTGTTAAAATGTTTTCCTCTATCTGATTCCAAAGTTACTGGAAAACCAAATCTAGGTATGAGCTCTCGTAGCAACAGTTTTGCAACTGTAATGCTGTCATTTCTCTTAGTAGGGTAAGCCTCCACCCACTTTGAAAACAGCCACACTATGACTAGTACATATTTCAGCCCTCTACATGGTGGTAACTGTATGAAATCAAACTGAAGTCTCATAAATGGACCCTCTGCCTTTCCAATTTTTCCAAATCCAATTACTGTCTTCCTCCCTGGATTATGCATCTGGCAAGTTAGACATCTCTGGCAAAGACTCTCTGCAACAGCTCTGAATTTGGGATTGTACCAATTTTGTCTAAACAGCCTAATCATTGCATCTCTCCCTATGTGTGTATCTCCATGATGCATTCTAGCCATTTGTGAGAGTAAACAGTCTGGCATAACTGGTCTGCCATCAGCACTGTCCACACTTCATCCTCTCCTCTTTGGGAGCAACCCACTTTGATCCACAAATTCTTCTCACTTTCATCAACCTCATCTTGCAATTTCTTCACCTCATTCCAAGTTTCAGGTGGCATATACAGCATAAGTTGGCAGCTGATTCCTATTCTTTCCACCCTCTTATTGACTGACATTCTGGTTTTGGCACAATGTTGAGCCACCAGATCCGCATATCTGTTGCCAACTACCACCCAGTCATCTCCTGACTGGTGTGCGGCACATTTCACCACAGCCAATTCTTTCGGTGATTGTATTGCTTCTAGCAATTCCCTTACAAATTGTCCATTTTTAATGGGGGATCCTGAAGAAGTCATGAAATCCCTCTGCATCCACAGTTGGCCAAAATCATGCACGACCCCGTAACCATATTGACTATCTGTAAATATGGTCACTCTCTGATTCCTCCCAAATTTGCATGCTTTTATCAATGCAATCAATTCAGCTACTTGTGCAGATTTGACTCCTGGTAAATAGGATGCTTCAACTATTCCAGTTAATTCACATACCGCATAGGCAGCAGTTAATTTGCCGTCTTCATGTCTTTGACACGAACCATCAACAAATAGCTCCCTGTCTGGCTTTTTAAGAGGCTGTTCCTCTATATCTGGACGTGGTTTTGTGCATAATTCTGTAATTTGTATACAATCATGTTCATCTTCTTCATCGTCTTTTATTCTTTCATGACATGGGTCTGGTAGTAAGGTTGCTGGATTTATTATAGTACACCTTACCATGTTCACATTTTCAGCACCCATTATTATTCTTTCATATTTAGTCAGCCAACTAGGAGTAAGATGCTGAGTTCGGGTTCTTGTCAACAGAATAACAACTGCATGTGGAACATACACTTTTACAGAGTGTCCCATCACAATTGACTCACTTTGTTCAATGCTCAAACAAGTAGCCGCTACTGCTTTTAGGCATCCTGGCAACGCAGCTGCTACTGGGTCCAATGTAGCAGAAAAATATGCTATAGGACGTCTTTCCAGTCCATGCCTTTGAGTTAGGACAGAAAGAGCACAATTCTGTCTTTCATTACAGAATAATGCAAATTCTCTTTTATAATCCGGCATGCCTAAGGCAGGTGCTGAACATAGGGCATTTCTTAATTTTACAAAAGCTTCTACACTTTCGTCTTCCCATTCAACAGGGTCTTTTGCTTTCTTCTTTGTCATGTTAATTAAGGGCTTAGCTAACATGGAAAATCCTGGTATCCATTGTCGACAGTAACCTACTATTCCTAGGATCATTCTCACTTGTCTTTGTTTTACTGGCATTTGCATTTTCTTTATTAAAGCTACTCTTTCAGCTGTTACTCTTCTTTTTCCTCTCCCAATTTGGTGTCCCAGATACTTAACAGCTGTTGTACAAAATTGCAATTTTTCAGGTGAGACCTTATGCCCTTCTTCTGCCAAAAGATTTAATAATGCTATGGAATCAACAACACAGTCCTCTCTGGTGTTTGATGCCACTAATAAGTCGTCAATATATTGGACTAAGACTGAGCTTCCTGGCATTACTAGTTTTTCAAGGCACTTTTTCAGTATCTGATTAAAAATAGAAGGACTTTCTGTGTACCCCTGAGGAACACGATTCCACACATAGACTTTATTCTCAAATTTAAATGAGAAAAGATACTGGCTGTCTGGATGTAATGGTATTGAAAAGAACGCTTGACACAAATCAATTACTGTAAACCATCCTGCATTCCATGGAATCTGGTATAGAATTACTGCAGGATTTGGCACTATAGGACAACATGGCTCTACAATCTTATTTATTTTCCTCAGATCCTGAACAATCCTATATTTTCCACTAGGTTTCTTCAACCCCATTATAGGTGAATTACATGGGCTACTCATTACTTCTTTTAAGATGTTTTGTTCTACCATGCGATTTATTTCTTCAATGACTCCTGCTTTTACTTCTGCACTCATTTTGTACTGTCTGGTATTTGGGAAAATTGCACCTTCTTTTACAGTAACTTTAACTGGGTCTATTTTAGCCATAAGTCCTACTTCCTTTCCGGTGAAATCCCATACTATGGGGTTTACTGTATCTTTTAATTCTTCTGGCAACTCATCTTTTGTTATTAACGAAAACATTTCATCCACTTCTGTACCTTGTTTTGCAATCATAAATTTATATACATGATCTTCATCTGGGGTCTGAACTGCCACACCATCCGGTGTACAAAAGATTGTACAGTTCATTTTGCACAACAAATCCCTACCTAATAAATTCACTGGACTAGAATCACATACTACAAATTGATGCATTTCTCTGAAATTTCCGATTTTAACTTCCATGGGTTCGGTAAGAGGTGTTCTAATTCGCTGATTAGCTACCCCCACTACTTGGATATTTTCACCAGAGAGAGGAAGGTCTGGAATGTCTGCTGTTCTCACAGTAGACCGGGTAGCACCAGTGTCCAAAAGGAAAGTAATATTATTACCTTTCACATTCCCTTCAACATATGGACCTGACTGATCTACCTGTAAGGATGCGCCAAGTATGCACTCCTTCTTCCCCTCTCCTAGGCACCGTCATGAGTTGTATTCACAGTAATTGTCCTGCAAAAGAAATTGTGATGTCATATAATCATTTTTACCACTTCCTCCTTGATATCCGTGATCTGCACCATGCTTTGCTCTACTTACATTACCCTGAATAGGTGCAGGTGGCAACTGACTCTGAGGATTTACACCCTGCTGTGAGTCATTCTGCATCTGTGGATTTAAATTTTGATTTGGGCCATTATTATTCCGAATCTTTTTACATTCATCCTTCCAATGCCCCAATTTTCCGCATCCATGACAAGGAAATTTCTTTTTAGCTTCTTCTCTACTCATTCGTCCTCTAAATTTTCCACCATTCCCAGTATCACCACTCGTTCCGGAGTCTTTTCCTGGATTTTCATTCGGATTTTCCAAATTAATTCCCTGTTTCTCGGCCATTTTCACCTGTGCCCACATCACTTTTTCCTGCAATTTCTTGTGTCTATCCTCAATATCGTCTCCACAATATTTTGCGTACTTCAAAATCTCATCTATGGGCTTTCCCTGCCAACACAGCATGTGTTGTTTAATCATTTGACAAATCTCTGGCTTCAGACCGTAAACAAACCTATACACAAACTGACTCATGTTCTTGTCTCCAATGTCCTCAAATCCACTATATTGTTTAAATACCTGCAATAAACGCTCATAGTAGGAATGCACTGATTCATTAGCTTCTTGAGTAGTTCTATCTATTTTTACCCAATCTGTTTCCTTCGGTTGTATTTTCCCTTTCAGGTAAGTTATCACTTGGTGATACTTTTTCATCACATCATTTGACGGGGCACCTGTTTTCGGATCTCTAGGATATTCATCACTTGGCCAATCTACTGTGATTTTGCAATCTGTCCATAAATCGGCAGGTACCACTATGTCAAACAAACCATCCAAATCCTTCAACAATACCTTCGACACCTTCACAAACCTGTCAACCTGCTTGTACCATTCAATTGGTTTTTCTCTCAACTTTGGAAAATCATTCGTAAATGATAAAATATCCTGTCTGCTCCATGGGACATGTACATATCCTCCTCCCGCAACTTCTCGCATTGGATACATTTGGTCTGTTTTCCCTGATTCCTTCATCACATATTCTGATGCTGTTTTACTTGTTCGTGCTTCTTCCTTTTTCTTGGCCCACCTAGTTTTCCATTTATCTAAGTCTCCCCATTTTTGCAAAACTAACATTAATTCTCTTATTTGTAATCTTCTTCCAGAGGCATTCATATTTTCTAAATCTTTGTCTGCAAATTCTGCTCTATAAGGTTTCTGTAGTACTTTTGATCTACCTATTTCTATGCCCATCTGTAGTGCTAAATCGGACAATTTTTCATGGAATATCTTTACATTTCTGGTGATACTCCTGCACAGGAATAATAATTCTTCTTCATCATAGGTATTTAAGCGTTCTGGTCCTACATTTCCTGCTATTATTTCTTCTAATTCAACTTTCAATTTATGAATGTCCAATAATTTTGGAGGTGTACACTGCTTAACTGACCCTTGCACCCATCTTTCCAGATCTTCAGGTGTTACTATGGTAGCACTTTTTGCTCCCGATGAAGTTATTAAACTTACATCTTTTGAACCTCCAAGTACCTCTTTTCTGGGAGTACTGTTTACAGAACCTCGAATAGGCAAGTCCATGAGTGATATTGTGGATTCACAGTCACTAAATTGATCCTCAATTATAACTGGAGCTTCAGGTTTGGGATTATTCACAACAGTCGGTGTAAGTATCGGTGGAGGACAGCTTCCCTGAGTACCATATAATGGAACTACTGGACCAATTGTTACTGGTATGGTCAACGAATCAGGATGTACTTTTATCTGAGTTATTTTCTGTATTAATTCTGTTCTGGTCTTTTCTAGGGCTTCTTTTTCTTTGTCATGAAGTATTCTAGTCGGGGTGAACTCATGCATTACCTTTGGTAACATGGGAGTTTGTGGTGGTGCACTAGGAGGGCATCCACTTGTCCCTTCCTGATATGGTGGGGGATTTCTTAACATTTCTTCCATAAATTCGTCTTCTGACTCCTCATTTCTCATTAAATGTTTTGTCTTTTCTGTGCACTTACTTCCTAATTTCTCGTCTGCTGGAAACAATGGATATAATCCTTCTGTAATCATTGCCCTTTTCCATTGTTTCATCTGACCCTCCCTAGATTCACGTTGATATCTGGGAAAAAATCCTGGATAACTCCTATTACTCCGAGGTCGATCACCCTCAAATGCCTCGGTTTCCCATTCTTCTAGAGCTTCGTATTGGGTTAATCTAGGTCTGGGTTCTAAGTCATTCATCCTCAATCTCAAATTTTGAAGAATTTTTCCATTGAAGGTACCATTCTCGGGAAATGCTAATACTCCATCATTTTTGGTGTATTCTATCCAATTCTCCATCCATACACAAGTATGATAACCTCTTTCCATCATCATAAATTAAGCGGGCGTTTTAGCTGGTGGAATAATAATTCCTTCTCTAGTTTTGATTGGTTTGTCCTTTTTAAAATAATTCTTAACCTTTTGTAAAAATGACATTTTTCTCCTTTCTCCGTACATTCTATCTAATCTTCGGTGTACGAAATTATATTCTGCAAACCCTAGGAATCTCCTATCTGGACGAGTTCCTATTAAAGTCGGATCGCGTTTTACCATGCAATCTTTATCCACTAAGATTTTGGCTTCTAAATTCTCAACCAATCAAATGTCTGCTATCTTTTATTTCCGAACCAATCCTTGCGCGGCCTTTTGGTGACGTTTCTCAGTCAACCCCTCCTTTACAATCTGCTCTTTCCTGTCCTTGCTGGTTTAACCAATCCCAGCGCGACAGCTGTGACGTCAGTACTACTCCTGACTACTAACCCCTCCTTTACAAGGGTTTTCCACACCCGCTGGTTCAACCAATCTCAGCGCGGCGTTTTGTAACGTCAGCTCCCTCTCTGGCGACTGACCCTCCCTTTACAAAAATTTACGCAAACTTATTTTCTCTATAAATCTTAATTAAATTTCAGTAACAACATAAAACATTCGCTATCGTGCCAGTTTCCTCTAAATTCGGAAAAAATAGTTTCTTCCACACTTTAGTAAAACCTTTCCGTTTACTTAAACATACACTACGAGTAAAACACTTCCGTCTACTCTTCACGCAAGCTCCAGAAGTACCTGTTACTTCTCCAATGTTACCCTTACTAGGTGATATAACATCAAATTTTTATCAGCGTACCCTTTTTGCTATTACTCACACACATAGAGTCCCTAACGAGTACTGGAAGTCCTGCTTAACTTCTCAGTACTAATTCTGCCTGGCAGATAACCTCACTGCAGTATGGCTTCCACTTGCCACCCACTATTCTTTTTACACCCGGGGTATTCTGGACAACATAAAACAAACTCAAAAATAATCGGATGTTAGTTCATATAAAATACAAATAAAGTTCTCATTACCCAATTAACAAAAAGTAACCATAACCGTCCTCTGCTTACCAGAAAACTGATCCAGCGCGATATCAGCAAACAGCATTCATACACCATATACTCACTTGGGCCCATACATTCACACTACGCTAATACTTACGCTGGTTTTATCAGTTGTTACTCTTATCAAAAATCCCTGCTACCAATTACCTTCTGATTGAAGAGTAATGACTTATCGATGAATCCTTTTGCTAATTGGGAAGTTTAAAATGAGTGACATTCATTATAATCCAAAATCCTGAAATAACCACTGAGTCAGGAAGTTTTAAAATGTTTATCTAAAGATTTAGCAGAGTAAAATACAAAGCCACATGGTACTTAATCAAAATACCCAAGAATCAGCATAGAAATGATTATTGCTAATAATGACGGTGTTTAAAGAGGAGAAGAAGATAGAGACAGCAGCGCAACTAAAGGTTGCATTATATTTACCTAAGTGCGAGAATCAAACCCCTTAGCCAAGGAGTTGAAAGAATAAGACCCAGGAAGGATGAAGAGCAAAGACTTCTTCCAGGATCAGGACAGGACCGGTGACCTCTCTACAACGACGCCTGCGTCGTTCCCCTCTATGGTACTCGACTTCTCTCGATTCTCCCGTGCCTCCCTTCTAATGGACTCCGCCGCCCCCTCCTCAGGACCTCTTCAGGACAGGGATTCAGTCAGCAACCGATCAGCTTAGCGGTCTGGAGCTCTTCTGTGCGTTCTGAGAGTCAGCTCTAGCTAATTAGCTAATTCTATATCTATTATACCCTTCTACGCCCATGTACCTCCCCTTAATGTTGCTAAAATATGGGACCACTACTTCTGATTGGACAGGGACAGGGGGTGGATTGTCGCACCATATTGATTTGTCCTAAATTCATAAGGTTCTTTGTTCTAAAATACCGCCCCTCAAATTCAATACATTTGCTTTATTTCCCACCCATCTCACGACAAAGTTTGTGTCTTTTTCATGTACAATATTACAAATTTGAGAACATTCGAGGATGTGACAATATAGGCCATCAGGTCACGGCCTTGGACGACGTCCAGGTTGACTTCATCCTTTCCGTTCTGGGCAGTCTGTCAAGGAGCATGCGCAAGACCCACGTCATTCGAGTTTTCAGTTCACCAACCCAGGCCCAAGTTTTATGAATTACTAAAAGTGCAAGAAGAAAATATTAAAATCACAAATAAAATGTTTCACTGTATACCCACTATTTCTATTCTATTCCCATTTAAGTATATATACTATCCCGCATTAGTAGCGTTAGGAAACGACAATTTAATAATGACATGAGAGCAAGCTGAAGCATGTTAAAACATCAAGCAGCCATTTTATGCACACTGCGCAGAAGCAGAAGTTTCCCACCAAGCAAAGAAAGACGTCACACCATGTGATCAGGTTGCGACATGCGCAATAGAGTTCCCGCGCTTTAGCGGCCATTTTAGATTACAGACAAACGTTATTCATTAGAAAAACACATAGGCAAGCTTCTCTCCCCTTTGTGTAGTGTATGCAAAGGTTAGTATTAACAATACAAATTTAATAAATTAATACTATGAGAAGGATTGCGTACAAGCAAGTTTCATTTGTGAAACCTTGCTTCATCAGGGGGACTGGCCCCTGGTCCCGGTCGGTCGCGGACGGGCGCAGACGGGCTTGCCAGCGGCGCGCCCGCTGCGCGCGGGCGCTTCGCACTTGCTCCAGCTCCGCAAATAAGGGATTAACTCCTCCCACCCCCCAATCAGCCCTGCTGTGCAGCAGCTGACCGTCCCCGAGCACTAGACCGTAAAGTGAGGCGGAAGTGCACCAGGGTAGCGGAAGTGAGGGAGCGCTGAGCGCGAATAAAATACAGTGCAAAATACAAGATTAAAAGGTTCCTTCAGTTTTAAAAAAGTAGCAGCGTTTTTTCAATCAATTATCAAGCAGCGCCACGAGCAAACCTCCACGAATGGATGAGCACGTCTCTCTCTGCCTGCGCGCTTACTCCAGCTCCGCAAATAAGCGATTAACTCCTCCCACCCCCCAATCAGCCCTGCTGTGCAGCAGCTGACCGTCCCCGAGCACTAGACCGTAAAGTGAGGCGGAAGTGCACCAGGGTAGCGGAAGTGAGGGAGCGCTGAGCGCAAATAAAATACAGTGCAAAATACAAGATTAAAAGGTTCCTTCAGTTTTAAAAAAGTAGCAGCGTTTTTTCAATCAATTATCAAGCAGCGCCACGAGCAAACCTCCACGAAGGGGTGAGCACGTCTCTCTCTTTTCAACATCATTGCACACAAAATGTTAAAACAAACAGCATATGCAGGGGTAGCTGGGGAGGGCATGCAGACATGGGAGGAGGATGTCGAATTGTGCTTTTAAACTGCTTCACATACACGTGCTGATTAAATAAAAGGCCTGTTTTTAATCGTGCTCAAAAAACGAAAGGCAGGGGGAGCAGCTGTGCAGCCTTCGGATGCCTGTTTACAGAAAGTCAGAGCACAGAGCACTGAAAAGATCATAAAATGAAAGCAGCCAATGCGCTGAGCAGGGACCCAAGAAAAAATAGTCCCCCAAAGAGCATAAATAAAATAAAATCGTAAAGATTCGGTACTTAGTCCCTGCTGCCTGGGAGGAATGAAAGAGAATAAGGAGCGACAAAGAGGCAGGACTGACAACTAGCAGGCAAGGATTTTTAAAGGACACGAAAACAAACAAATGGATAGCGGGGGGATGGCTTTCAGTACACAAGAGAAGTTACAACAGGTCTCGAATTCTCGACCTGAAAAGGGATGCTTACGCTTCTGATTCCTATAAGCTGCCAGAGCCGCTTTGCATGATTCAACATTGCATGGAAAGTGGCATTACGCCCATCATGAGGGCACGGTTTGTGCTCCCCTCCAGGTCACAGAACAGGTTCTTGCATAACCAGGAACAGGCCTAGGCATCTGTAAGCATGCCAGATTAGTGTGAAGCCTGGCCCAAAATAAAGTAGAAATGCAAGCTTCACATACAGTCAAGCACCAGGGCTGGGTGGTGCCTGTTTATCACGAAGGGGACATTCCCATCACAGCAGTTAGCCATCTTTGCACCGGTCAGACTTCGGGAGAATGAATGGTATCTGATGTCATCTCGTGGGCCCGACGAGGTTCGACCCAGCCATGATGCACAAGCTGGGATGTAGATATCCTGTACTGGATCAATGTAACACCCTAATGGAGGGCTTTCTTTTCCAGAAATGCACTGGGACAGATCTTTTGGTAATGCTGTGGAAAATGCATATATGTAGGAAGCTACATATCTACATTGTTTTTAATTTTGTAAATGAAAAGACAGTTTTTAATTTATTGGACTCAAATGTGTATTACTAAGAAAGACAACTCACTATAGGAGGTGCACAGGACACCACTGCAGTGGGATGGGCGATGCATCAGCAGGCGGCGGTGCCTTCACTTCTGTAACACCTTGCTGGGGAATTGGCCCAGAGCCTGACTAAACATTGGAATTAACATTTCAACACTAGCGAGTGCTACTGCGGAGCCAGCATACCTTTATCTTTTCTGCACATTCTCATCAAACATGTTTCCCGAATCATGTCTAACAGAAGTTGTTCTTGTTTTATGCTGCAAGCAAATTGTGAACGGGTCACCATACAATTTCACAAAAGCCTAGAAAACATGTCTGGCTACTCATGCACACACTCATTTACCTAAACCCTGTTTCAATTATCTTTGTGGCTTTACAATCTAAAACATCTACTGTATCTGATCCCACGCCTTCCAAGTGCCAGGACACCTCTATTTTGAGGTATTTGTGGTAAATTCATTCATTTAGTAGTACGAGGGCAAAGAATGTGACAAAAAAATCAGGGAATGAATGAGTTTCGATGCAGCTTCTTTAGCCCCCATTCGACCATTAATTAAACTCCAGATCTAGCAATTAACAATTGTAGGGCTTTGCTTCTAAAGACTGTAAGCGCATTTATTGATCACTTCTGTCAACATTTACTACAGTGCGCAGATGATTCAGGAAATGAAGTACTAAGGGACAAACAAACGATTTCACAGGGTGGATTAATTCAGAGTGACATAAAAATATAGGTAGGGCCTCACTGTTGTTACTCAAATGTTTAATGTGATTACATTATGCAAAATGTTGATAAAAGTGATGAATAAATGTGGTCCTTGTCGTTAGGAACATTTCCATTGGATAGTGTGTTGCTAGAAACTGGAAGTTTAATTAATGGTCGATTAGGGAATAATTGTAAGGTGTTATTGTTGAGCCCCATCCCCAATAGTCCTTAAAGGCTAAACCCTGTTCAAACAAAAACTGGGCATTGAAGGAATCAAACTCAACTTCTTCTTGGTTTTGGAACCTTCAATAACATTCTATGGAGAGAACGCCATCTTGGAAAGGGCTGGATATAGCTTTTGTCTACACCCCTTTCCTGGAATTCATGGCGTATGTTTACAGATCAAGAAGAAGCCCAAGTTTGACATCTTTCCCCCTGTGATGAATTCTGCTGTTCCGTCGCCACCCTCCATGTTCCATGCTCCAATCAATCAATCAATCAATCATGTCACTTATAAAGCGCACTACATACCCGTGAGGGTCTCAAGGCGCTGGGGGAAGATGGGGGTGGTGCTGCTACTGATCGAAGAGCCAGGTCTTGAGGAGTCTTCTGAAGGCCAGTAGGTCTTGGGTCTGCCGAAGGTTGGTGGGGAGGGTGTTCCAGGTCTTGGCGGCGAGGTGGGAGAAGGATCTGCCGCCGGCGGTCGTTTTCCGGATGCGGGGGACTGTGGCGAGGGCAAGGCTGGTGGAGCGGAGCTGGCGGGTGGGGGTGTAGAAGCTGAGTCGTCTGTTGAGGTAGGCTGGTCCGGAGTTGTGGAGTGCTTTGTGTGCGTGGGTGAGGAGCTTGAAGGTTATCCTCTTGTTGACAGGGAGCCAGTGCAGGTCTCTCAGGTGGGGTGTGATGTGGCTGCGTCGGGGGATGTCGAGGATAAGACGTGCAGAGGCGTTCTGGATGCGTTGCAGCCGTCTCAGGAGCTTAGCCGTCGTTCCTGCGTAGAGGGCGTTTCCGTAGTCCAGCCTGCTGGTGACGAGGGCCTGGGTGACTGTTTTTCTTGTTTCGGTGGGGATCCACTTGAAGATCCTGCGGAGCATTCGGAGGGTGTTGAAGCAGGATGAGGAAACGGCGTTGACCTGCTTAGTCATGGAGAGGGTGGGGTCGAGGATGACCCCTAGGTTGCGTGCGTGGTCGGTGGGTGTCGGGGCTGTTCCCAGTGATGTTGGCCACCAGGAGTCGTCCCATGCTGAAGGGTTGGAACCAAGGATGAGGACCTCCGTCTTGTCCGAGTTCAGCTTCAGGCGGCTGGTACTCATCCATTCGGCGACGGCCTTCATTCCTTCATGGAGGTGGGCTTTGGCGGTGTGAGGGTCTTTGGTGAGGGAGAGGATCAGCTGGGTGTCGTCGGCGTAGGAGATGATGTTGAGGTTGTGCTGTCGGGCGACGTGGGCGAGGGGTGCCATGTAGATGTTGAACAGCGTTAGGCTGAGGGAGGAGCCTTGGGGTACGCCGCAGATGATCTTGGTGGCTTTGGATCGGAAGGGGGCGAGGCGGACGCTTTGTGTTCTGCCGGAGAGGAAGGATGTGGTCCAGTCCAGGGCCTTCTCTTGGATCCCGGCGTCGTGAAGGCGTGTTCGTAGTATGTGGTGGCAGACCGTGTCGAAGGCGGCTGATAGGTCCAGGAGGATGAGGGCTGCTGTTTCTCCGTTGTCTAGCAGGGTCCTGATGTCATCGGTGGCGGCGATGAGGGCGGTTTCGGTGCTGTGGTTGCTGCGGAAGCCGGACTGGGAAGGGTCCAGGATGTTGTTCTCCTCGAGGTAGCGGGTCAGTTGTTTGTTGACGATTTTCTCGGTGACCTTCGCGGGGAACGGGAGCAGAGAGATGGGTCGGAAGTTCTTGAGGTCCTTGGGGTCTGCCTTGGGTTTCTTGAGTAAGGCGGTGATCTCGGCGTGCTTCCAGCTTTCCGGGAAGGTTGCTGTCTCGAAGGAGATGTTGATTATTTTCCGGAGATGGGGCGCGATGGCTGTACTGGCTTTGTTGAAGACGTGGTGAGGGCACGGGTCTAGCGGTGAGCCGGAGTGGATGGTGTTCATGATCTCGCTGGTGTCCTCGTCATTGATGTTGGTCCAGGAGAGCAGGCGGTTGGTGGTTGTGGGGGCAGTGGTCTCGGTGGTTGCCGGGGCGGTCGTGGTGTTGAAGCTGTCGTGGATGTCGGCGATTTTGCGGTGGAAGAAGGTGGCTAGTGAGTCGCACAGGTCTCGCGACGGCGGGATGTCGTTGGTGTTGGAGCTGGGGTTGGAGAGTTCCTTCACGATGTTGAAGAGCTCTTTGCTGTTGTGTGCGTTGTTGTCTAGGCGGTCTTTGAGTGAGGCCCTTTTGGCGGATCTGATGAGGTGATGGTGACTGCGGGTGGCGCTCTTGTGGGTGGCGTAGCTGTCCGCTGTCCGTTCGTGGAGCCAGATCTTCTCCAGTTTTCGGCATGTTCGTTTGGAGGCCTGGAGGTCTTCGGTGAACCAGGTGGCTTTCTTGCTGGTGTGGCTGTTGGGCGGATTCTTGAGCCGGGCGAGGGTGTTGGCGCAGTCGTCGATCCACTGTCTGAGGTTGCGGGCGGCGGTGTCGGGGTCGGAGGGTTCGGCGGGTGGGCTCAGGGCGAGGGTTGTGGTTAGCTGGTCTTCGGTGACTCTGCTCCAGCAGCGGCGAGGCATTTGTTCGGTGCGGTGGTGCGTGGTGGGCTTCCTGTAAGTGAAGTGGATGCAGTGGTGGTCAGTCCAGTGGGGTTCGGAGGTGTGGTTGAAGGAGACGTGTGGGCTTGCGGAAAAGATGGAGTCTAGCGTGTGGCCGGCGGCGTGGGTGGGTGTAGTCACGAGCTGTCTGACTCCGAGGGTGGCGAGGTTGTCGATCAGGGTGGTGGAGTTGGTGTCCTTGTTGTTCTCGAGGTGGAAGTTCAGGTCCCCGAGGAGGATGTAGTCCGTGGAGGCGATGGCGTGTGTGCTGACGAAGTCAGCAATAGAATCGCTGAACTGTGGTCGGGGTCCGGGGGTCTGTAGATGAGGGTTCCTCTGAGGGTGGTGTTGGGATCGGTGTGGATCTGGAAGTGCATGTGCTCGGCGGTGCTGAGGGTGTCGTCGGTGTTGGTTGAGACTCTGAGGGTGTTCCTGTGGACGATGGCGATGCCTCCTCCGACTCCGTTGGTGCGGTCCCGGCGGGTGATCTTGTAGCCCTCCGGGATGGCAATGGCGATGTCGGGGGCTGAAGCGGGATTCAGCCAGGTCTCCGTCAGGAATGCGACGTCTGGGGAGGTTGAGTCGAGAAGGTCCCAGAGTTCGATGGCGTGTTTGCGGGCGGAGCGGGTGTTGAGGAGGATGCATCTGAGGTAGTTGGGTTCTTTCCTGGGCGGTGGTTTGGCGGGGCGGGTGCTGGCGAAGCTGCAGTTCCACGAGGCATGCGAAGCACCTCTCTAGGTGACTGAAATCACAGAGACGCCAGAACAATCCAGGTGGTGAGGATGCCCAGCCATGAGCCGAGAGCAGTATCCGACAACAACTGTCAGCAGCTTGTGGTGCTCTTCTCCCTCCTCTTAGCGCATGCAGTCTCTGGTAAGCTCTTGGTATTAATCTCAGCGCTGCTCTCAGCAGGGTTCTCAGCAAAGATGTAACAATCTGTTCTCACCCTAAAGCTCCAGGTTTATCCATGTGCTGTTGAAATAACCGGAGACGCACAAGGGAGGATAAACTGAAGAAGCATGTTCCCAAGAAGGCCCACTATAAGGATAAGCTTTCCAGTGGATCAGATATCGAAGCTGACCATGAAACTTTAGAAAATTTAACTTTTCTTGAAACTTATATTTTGGTTGCCATCATATCATAAGTGGCAGAGGTTCAGACGAAGCCAGTGATAAGGGTCAGGAACATAGGGCTTTAGATGGGCAATGAAAGACAGATTGAATCTTTCAAGTGCAAGGCAACTTCAATGAAAAGGCCACTGTCTTGAGCTGATAGGTTAGCAACTTCAACACAAAGGCCACAGCACTGATCTGATAGGTTACCACAAATGAACCACAAAGTCATAGCAGGGTTTTAACTAGCAATGCATGTACACGAAGAAAACAAGAAGACAGACAAACTTTCTTTCCAGTACTAAAAGGAAAAGTCCTTGATATTTATTTATCAGCATATTCCTTCATTGTGACTTAGAAAGGTGTTCGCTTTCATAAACAAATTTTCTATGCTACCGTAACTGATTCAAATAATCAGAAGCTGCTGGAACCAGAAGACCAATATGAGAAGAAGATGAAAAAACTATTGAATGAAATCCTTGCATTCAAAAGAAAGGCAAATCTTTGGTGACACTATGGGTTCCATTATTATATTTATTATAGGAAAATTCTACAATTGTTAAATAGAAATCAATTATCTTGATTTGCATTACAGTAGCACCATAGATATTGCTCTAAGTTTTGATTAGTTCATTCTGCTTGCCAATTTGACTGGGGATGTTGACCAGAAAAAAAAGCTTGTTCAACTTCTAGTGCTTTACACAAGAGTATCTTTATGAGAAATAATGGCATAAGAAAAATCATGAAGACAAAAATAAAAGTAAAAAACAATTGCCTATTTCTTCAGCTTCTGTTTCAGGAATTGTGAAGTGGATCTATGAAACAAAAAAAGGGCCTTCCGAAAAGCCCACTCATCCCCTTGTTCCAATTGAGGTCACAAATGTAAATACCACAATTATGAACCACTGGGAAAATGTGAGTATGGAGAGGCACTGGAGACACAGGCTAAGAACAAAATATGCTTTTGGGTCCCAGCCTGGTCATGCGAACGCGGGAGCTTACCTCCACCCAAGCTAATATATTCTAAAATGTCTTTCTCCTTGCTTCTTCTCCTCCTTCCTGCCCCTGACGGTCGCAGAAAGTAGTATCAGGTGAACTTTTCTATAGAGTAGGATTGTAAATCCTAACTGGACACCTTATGCCCTTGAACTCTGTGTTGCTGTCACCCCTTTCTCCATGGACACTGTGCTTTTCTACACTGTACATTTGACCCTGCACTGCATTACATGCTGCTCCTGCACCATATCCTTCCTAATAGTGGCACTTGCTTTACTTTTCAATAGTGAAAAGGTATTCACCAAGTTACGCTAACATGAAACACAGACACGGCATGGGTGCAGCAATGCCAGCTTCCTGATCCTCTCCCTCTTTTAGGCAAGCTGGGATTTTGTTTAAGGGCTTTCTTTGGAGGGTGTGAGGTGAGCTTGAATTTAAATCATTCTGTGATTGGATTTCTACTTGTGTCTGTGTTTTCTCAAACTGTTTCTCTTCTCAGCACACTTTTGACACACAGTTATGAAATTGCGACTAACTTGTCAATGTCTGGGGCAGACTAAAAATGATTTCCCCTTTTTGGCATTTCAATGTAATGGCAATGTGCCCCCACTTGTGGCATATACATTCACATCCTGATCATTTAGTTTGAAATAACTGTAGGCAAGCATCGATTTTTAAAAAAGTATGTTGTTTTTAAGATTTTCCTTGTTGTTTCACATCATAGTCTTTTTATCTCTATGGGATTGGAGATCGCTGCACAGTCAACGCCAGTCTCAAAGTTCTGTCTCCAGATTCAACAAGTTCGATTTTTTTAAATGGAAAGGTGTACGTTTCTTAATTTCATTTTCACCAATGTGTTTTCATTTACTAAACAGGAGGAAAGGAGTGTTGTGTTTACAATTTTATTCTTTTTTGCACCATTAGTAAATCTGCTATATTTTTTAACAGTTTGTGACTATCTAATATTGAACAATGAGTTTAGTTTGGTTCTTTTCAAGTGTCCTTCTCAGGCTCCCTCCCTTTCTGTAGAGTGATACTTCTCACAGCAGGTAACTCTGAAGCTGGCTTCAGGAGTACCCACAATATGAGGACAATGATATGTGAGATCTCTGCACCTACTGTCAACCTTTCTGAAGCAACAATTGGGAACAGAAAAGGGCATGCCTGGCCTAGAAACTTTCTCACCTCCAACACTTCCACTGTCTGATTCTGAGAAGCTATCCTCATCCCCATTTTGTGTCACGTCAAGACCAGGGACATCCAAGATGGATCCCATTTTGCTTTCGTAATTAATACTGTGAGCATAACTTGAAGGGTGAATATGAGAAGACATCTGATCTAGCGTTTGCGGACTCTCCTTTTTGATGTTTGAATTTGTTGGCCTGTTTAGAGTGCTTTCCCTCGACTTTTTGCTTTTGCCTCTCCTAGTTTTCCGCTGATCTATGTGCTAGCCTTAGGACTTTGAGCACTTTTCAATCAATCAATCAATCAGGATTTATAAAGTGCGACTAATCACCCAATAGGGTATTCACGTGCTTGGAGGTCCCCGAGGCTTATTCGAACAGCCAGGTCTTGAGGGCCATTCGGCATTCCGGAAGTGAGGTGATGGTCCAGAGGTTCGTGGGGAGGTTGTTTCAAGTCTTTGCTGCACTGTGAGAGTAGGAGCGTCCTCCCCTTCTGCTTCGGTAGACTATGGGCAAGTGAAAGGTAGGCGGAGCATATTCTTCTCGATGGTTGGTGGAAGTTCAGATGGTGGTTAATGTATGTGGGTCCTTGGTTGTGTAAAGCCTTGTGTGCGTGAGTCAGGAGCTTGAAATGGCATCTCTTCTGTACGGGGAGCCAGTGGAGTTGCCTGAGGTGGGGTGTGATGTGGGTTCGTCGGTAAAGGACGAGGATGAGTCTGGCTGTGGCGTTCTGCATGGTCTACTCTGAAGTCTCTGTAGGAGGTGTGCGGCGATTCCTACGTAGAGGGCATTGCCATAGTCCAGTCGGCTGGTGATGAGGGCCTATGTCATGGTATGTCTCGTGTGTAGGACTAGCCAGTTGAAGATCTTACGTAGCATGCAGACAGTGAGGAAGCAGGTGGAGGAGACAGCATTGATCTGTGATTTCATGGTGAGCTTGTTTTCAATGATGATTCCGAGGTTTCTGACAGGGTGGGAGGGAGTGGGTCCTAGGTTTGATGGCCACCAGGAGTCGTTCCATGTGTTGCTATTGTTGCCAAAGATCAGTACATCCATCTTGTCCGTGTTCAGCTGCAGGCAGTTCTTCATCCAGTCGGTGAAGTTTGTCATGAATCTGTGGAAGTTGGTTCTGGTGGTGGTGGGGTCGTCGGTGAGTTAGAGGATGAGTTGTGTGTCGTCTGAATAGGAAATTATGTTGAGACCGTGGGATCTGACAAAGTTGGCCAGCGGGGTCATGTGTTGAGGGATGGACCCTGGGGGACACCACAGTTGATCTCCTTGGGTTCAGAGATGAAAGGTGGGATATGGATCCTCTAGGTTCTTGTGGTGAGGAAGGAGGTGATCCATTTGAGTTCGTCCCCTTGGATGCCAATGTGGTGGAGTCTTTCGATCAGAGTGTGGTGGGATATGGTGTCAAAGTCTGCAGAGAGGTCAAGAAGGATCAAAACTGCTGTTTCTACTCTGTCCAGGAGGGTTTGGATGTCGTCGGTGGCTGCGATCAGGGAGGTTTCAGTGCTGTGATTGCTGCAGAAGCTGGATTGGGAGGCGTCATGTAGCTGGTTCTGCTCCAGGTGTATCATGAGTTGATTGTTGATTACCTTTTCCAGTACCTTCGTTGGGAATTGGAGAAGGGAGATTGGCTTTTGGTACTGCCATTTAGAGCCAAAGCACTGTGCTCGTCACATACATACTGGTGATTGGTGTATACATGATTGGCTGATTTGAGTGAGCTGTAAGTCCCTTGCCTAGGGGTAAGACATATACCTAGGGTATGTAACTCAAATGCTCCTCCGTGGGCATAAAGCACTGGTTGTGCCAACCACGAAGGTACCTCTTCAAACGGGCCACAGGCTTGCCATGGCGGGTCTGGGTGTGCAGGTTACTGTTACTCAGCTTAGCATTTAAAAAGCTTCTTGCCAAGGTTCTGCATGTCTCTCAGTACATTAGGAGTACTCCCTGGGGACAGGGTGCGGTGTCAGGAAGAGGTAGGGCATGTGCGCTTGTGTGCCACATGCACTCGTAGTGAATGGCACTGGATGGTGTGTTCGGTATGGTGGGGCCTGCTTCTCGCATTGATTGACATGGGGGATCTGTGGAAAGGCTATTGAGCTGTATTTCCTACGTGCGGGAGAGTGGCAGTTTTGCATTTGATACGGATGAGTTAGTAATGGAAAATCCTCTCCGGTAGTGCAAGTGGATTCAATATTACTAATGTGGAAATGCCACTTTGGAAAAGTGTTTTGGAAAAAACAAGGTCTGGGGGAGGCCAATAGGGTCCTCGTGTGGCCTAGGCTACTCAAATTTCTTCAGAACAGCGTTACTCAATTGGAACAATTTAAGGGAGTCCAGGTGGGACTGGTTACGCAATGTATGCTGGGACACAGGGTTTGGTATGACATCACATTTATTGACAGCATAAATGGAGTATCAAAATAAAGTTTAAGTAATAGTTCCGGTGCTCACATAAAAAGTGCAAGTGCGTGAAGTGAGGGGTGATCGTGACATTAAAATTGGTGATTAGCTCCCGTATCTTCGAGACTTCTGCTGTATTTCTCCCGGACTTTTCAGAATTGGCTGGCCCCCTTGGTTACTAACAAAGATTAAAACGCATGGTTCTACGGCTGATGCAGACCGCCCACCGGCCCGATTCATCACGGGTCCCCCGCCTCTGTGGCCTCCCGTGGCCTTCCCAGTATCCGCGGTTGATTGCACCGCTACTTCCTCTGAACCTTGAGCAATCCGGATCTAATCCGCTACTTAACGCTCGCCGTTTTCCGGAAGGGTATTGAACTTCCAACCCTGATTAATTCCTTCTCCATCCGGCTCCTATGCTTTCCAAGATTCCATCTTCTCACAATTGTTTCGTCCTGATGATGATCTCACTTTATTGAGATCGAAACGCCGTCGACCTTTACAACCAAAACTCCTCTAGTGCAATTGATTAATTTGGAGTTTTGTTTATTGTTGTTGTCAATGCGATGTAAATTTTAATGTCACAATCACCCCTCACTTCACGCACTTGCACTTTTTATGTGAGCACCAGAACTATTACTTAAACTTTATTTTGATACTCCATTTATGCTGTCAATAAATGTGATGTCATACCAAACCCTGTGTCCCAGCATACATTGCGTAACCAGTCCCACCTGGACTCCCTTAAATTGTTCCAATTGAGTAACGCTGTTCTGGAGAAATTTGAGTAGCCTAGGCTACACGAGGACCCTATTGGCCTCCCCCAGACCTTGTTTTTTCCAAAATACTTAACTACCCCAGGTCTCAATACTGGGGTCCCCTTGTTCTTTGCAACATATACTTTGGAAAAGTGGGCATTTCTGTTCTCGGGGCTCTGTGTGCCTGTCAGCCTGTCTCCAATCCACATCTGGGTGCTGGGGGGGACTGCTACATCTGTGCATTCCTGATAGACAGCCATAAACTAGGGGCTCAAGTGAAACTTTAGACCTTTGAGGGGCCTTCCTGGGACGGATAAGAGGGGGTGGAATTGGCACTTCCATTCCAAGGGACAGGGTCCTGGCCCCACTAAAGATATGGAGCAAGCCTCCCAGGATAGGATGGAAGACAGGATAAAATTTAGAGAGGTTTCAAAGGTGGCCTTTTGAACTGATCTCATCTTCAAAGGCCATTGTGTGTGTATAATGAGTTGGACTCTGCCCTCGGGAGCTAAAGATGCTTTTGGGATTGGAACCATACTACGCTGGTTCGATGTTGGGACATCAACCAGAGGAACCATTAGGGCAGGAGGGACTGCAACTGGATCATCTGCAGATTTGTGGTAGGCTGGGTCTTGTCGTGCTCCAAGAAGGGGACTATCACTTGCTGGATTTTGCCTGGATGTTTCTGGCCTGCAGCTCATTGCCAACTGCTGTGGCCCGGGTCCCTAAGTACTCTCCAAAGGCCAGTAGGCTGGCCTCCTGTCCATGCAATCCCAGGGACAGAAAGGAACTCCCCGTTTCCAAGAGATCATAAGGACCGCACAGGGTGCGGCAGAAATTGGTGGAAGTGATCGTCGGTTGGAACAAAGATTGTCCTGTCATATGCAGTAATCACACTGTACTGAGGAGTGTGCTCGCAATGATCAGCGGCCCACCTGGGGGTGCTGTAGTGTGAGGAGTTCAAGGATTGCTGGGGAAGTTTGCAGAGTCCGCGGGACCTGAGCTGGAAGCCTAGACTGTTTCCAAACTCCAGATCGGGAGGACAACAGTGCCTGAGATTGCCTTCTCAGTCTGAGGTTGCCGGCTCCCTCTCCATGGACCCACATCACAATGCACTCAATTGTTGAGAATATTGTGACTGGACCCAAGGGGTCTTGTTGTGCCTTGTGTGCACTCATGGCTGGCTGCCTGGAGCAACTGCAGCTCACACCTCGGCTGAAGGGGAAACATTTCTCCAAATTGGAAGCGCGCCAGCTTCCGATGTCACAGTCTTGCCTATGGGGGGGTAGTGATCCTGCACTTGTGAAGGTGCCGCTGGGTGCCTCACGGTCTAATCTGGATGGATGAAACCAAGTAACTATTTCCTTCCACTTTAGGTGGTCCCGGCTATCTAATCAAACTGTCACCAGCTGGTGCAAAGTGTATCGTTGGTTGGTGTAATTTGAGTGGCTGAGGGGCTGGGTCATGAGGCATGGTCAAAACTTGTGATTTCTTGACCATTACAACTGTACGGGGTATGCGATATTGGGAATGTCATGTTTATGCTAATGTGATAGCTGGAAAGTGGAATACCACGGAACAGCCTGCATATATGTTTCTGTCATTGTTGATGTGGGAGGGATCGCTTAGATTGTGAACACCTCAGGGAAGTACGCATACGGGGTTATGTCACTTACAAGGCTGAGGGGATAGTGGGGCAAGTGAATACTTGTGACTAGTACATATATGTTCATGCCGTTCTGCGGCTAATGGGAGAGTTTGCCAATTGCATATAACTGTAAAGCATATATCCAATGTGTATGTAATTTTGATTTCAAAGTGTGTGTAATACAAAGATCAGTGTTTTATACATATGGTGTGGAGTCTTTTTGTAGTGTACTCAGTGTGTTGTGAGGGCAGTTTTGTTCCAATACTTTACACTTTGACCCTGAGAATAAGCCTGACTGCTCTGTGTCAAGCTACCCAACGGTGAGCACAGGTTATCGGATGAGTGTATCGTACTCATCCTATCTAGGATGGTGGATTATGCCTAGCTTCAATGCGTTCCAGTCAGCCAGAAACCGCTGAGTCTAACATTTGGTGATAAGTAGTGAGGATAGGACTTGTGTTGGCACAAACCCTGGCAGCACAGTGATTCACTACAACTCTGGTGTGCAATATTGTTTTCCTGCCTTGTTTTTTTTTTTTCTGTGGTTCACCATTCTAGTTGGAAACCTTTCTGTGTTCACAACAGGCATGTCTAAGTCTGGAGAGCCAGCAGGGGTACTTGCTGTGAGGGAGTTTGGGCAGGATGAATGGGAAGCCGGGGAGGTGACCCTGCTCAGGAGACTCTGCACAGACCTGAAATGCTCTTTAAAATGCCACCAGAGAAAGGGGGAGCTGCAAAAGTTATTGAGGGCCTAGCTGGAGGCCATGCGTGCCACTGGGGATTCATTGGAGAGTGATGTGGATAATGAGGTACAGGGTCTGCCTCTTGATGCTGTCTAGGATCAGGAGCTGCAGGGATGGGAAGTGGTGCCCTCCTGGGTAGGGAGCAGTGTCACCTCTTGTCATGTGTTTCATAAAAGGGTCCATTGTAGTTTTCCCTATGTTAGTCTCACTGTGCCCGAAACAGGTCATAGTAGCTTTGCACACGTTACTACATAATCACTTTTGCTTTTCTGCCACATAACACAGATCTGTAGTTGTTTTCTCCATCTGTTCTCTCCTGGGATTTAGTCCGAACAGTAGACAAGGTCAAACAATAATGTCCCTTGCTATTGTGTTCTGGTCAGGCACTTGCACCTAGACACAACACAAAAATGCAGCTGTTGTTTATGAACATGTGAACCTTGTCATATAGGTATCCATATCACTGTAATGCACAGAGAGAGACTGCTATTTCCTGAGAGAAGATCACGGCTGTATCTGACATGTAATACATTCATCTGTGTTTGCTAAGGTACGGGGTCCGCTACTAATCCCAGAGATCTTTGCTGTATAATCAGTTTGTTTCTGTATAAGGGGAGGGGGTATAATATGACAGGGCTGTTCATAATATAGAATATATTGACAATGCTGATGGTATTTTTGCTAGGCAGCTGTTTTCTAATTGTGGCACGTATACTGCATTTCAGGACAAAATAGTTAAAATAAACATTTCAAACTTCCTTCGTATCTCTTTCATATCTTTTTGTGGATAAGTATGAGTGGGTGAGCGAAAGGGAGTGTCCTGTCACCGCGATCTCTGAGAGGGTTGGGAGTGTTGTGTTCTGGGGTGTCAATTCACTTGTTCCTCTGGTTATGAGTAGGAGGGCAAGTGGGACACTATAGCTAGTCGGACTCGGGCTCATGGTACTGAGGTGATCTGGAGACTCAGTCCCTAACCACTGATGTTCTATGGTCCCAAGCATAGTTCTGTTCCTGAGCAAAATCCCTGCAACATGGTGCCAAACAACGTTTGGTCTGGTACTTACTTACTTGTGGGAACCCTGAGTAGCACTTAGGCTGGTCCACAATACCCTTGCACCGTGTTGCAGAGACGTCCGTGGTGTTTGTGACTTCTCCACAGTGTTTAGGACACACCTATTTCTGTTGGTGTTTCAAGCTTGAAAGTTAAAAGGATTATAACCTCCTTTGTGCTGCCTTTTTGAATCCATAGTTTATTGGTTATGCATGTGACCATTGTGGCTAATTGCTGCCCTGCTGTTTTCAACACTTGCTTGTGCATGGTGTCCCTAATGCGGGGACCCCTGTTGTTTGTGTCATTGAGGCGGATGCAGCATACCGCTTTGAAGTTTTTTATTCCTGGGTCACTTTTCTGGCTGTCGACGTTAATGATAATATGTTTTATTCTTATACTGCTGCTGCAGTACCGAACGCTTATCGTCCTTATGCACTTTTTGAGATTACTCTTACGGTCTGGGAACACCAGATTTGGTTTAATGGCGCCCTTCCCCATGTTCACGACATTGTTCGTATGGGCCCCATAAGTACTGACGTGGCCCCCTCGTCTACTCTTGCAGGCTTTACACCTTACCTTAATTTAGCTGCTCTAAATTTGGCTGAAATTTGTGTCTTATATCACCAGTTTGTTCTTTTATATAGACGCTTGATACAATTTGTTTCCCGTGCCTTTCTTGTGGGTCTTGCTCGGCCTGGTGCACCTGCTCAGGCTCACCAGGCTGCAGGACTTGTTATTAGTCCAGTTATTGTGAATTCATTAATTGGCAAACGCCCACCTAATCCTGAGGACATTCCACTTTGGATTGCCCCAAAAATTGATCAACTTGATGCTGTGTTCCCCCTTACGGGTCCACAGGAAAAACTCAGAATTTTAACTATGTGTTTGCCTAATGGTCTGGTTCCCCCTTAAGCCAACTGCAACACCTGGGGCACCGTCTTTGCCACAGTGTATACTCTCTGTTATGGCACTCCCTCGATGTGTGTTCTGCCGAACGTCCTCAAACAAATACATAATGAACATGGGCCAGGTCCTGCCCTGGATTTGGGGATGAAACTAGTGGTGAAACTTTCCGGTTGTCTCCAAATTGATTCTTTCATATGTTAAAGGTGAAACATCTTCTTTGGCTATAAGCCAGCGGCTTAGCGCAGTAGCAATAGCAGACCATGAGCACGAGTTGCCTATTATTATTTCACAGGTGTATACGTCCCTAGGACGTAATAGTTTTGGGACCAGACCGTCAGTCTCCACCCTTGTAAAACCAGCTTCTGACAAAGACGCTCGCCCTGCCCATGATTTTCCAAAGAAAACATGGATAAATCTAAAGAACCACAACAAAATAGTAGACCTTGTGGTGGTACGCAGCCCCCGGAATACTCGGAGCAACGTTACGACTTTCGTGACCGCTCAAAAATTAAATCTCCAGATTGTTTTTAGGTTCCTGATACTCGTTCTCCTCGTTCCTTTCAGGACTCGTCTGGTCAACGGTTTGACAGGGGAGGACGGTTTGATCGTAAACAAGGAGAGTACGAGCCACCTAAACGGGACACACAATGCTCTTTCGACGTGAAGATCAAGAAGGAGGATCAACCTCCTCCTTATAAGCCCCCTTTCCAGAAAAAGAAAGTTGCAACTTTGACAGCAAAATATGCCCCAGTCAGTGAGAACCCTACTCCTGGACAGGAGTTGGGCAGTGACTCTCCTTGACAGTGCAGCAGAAGTCCCCACAGTGCGCAAGACACTCCGCCAGCTTCTGGAGGCGAGAGCAACTGAAACCTTTGTCACTGTAGAAACCGCAGACATACCCATTGCACCCCCTGACAGACTCTATCACTTAGACATTCAGATTGAAGGTGACGTTAAACGCACCAGTAAAGCAATCTTTTGGGGCAATTTAACTTCTTCTTATGATATTCTGTTGGTGGAAATCGATAGACCTCCTCCTTTTATTCTTGTTTGTCCCCAGGGTGAGAGTGTTATCCTCCCTTCATTTTTGCATCTGGTTCCAGACGCAGTTAAACAGACATGCTTCTGAATGGGCCCTTCCTTTGGCCCCTGCTTTTTATCGCAGCCAAGCTGGATGGAATAAAGATTCTCCTTTCCATGTAATCCCTATATGGTCCACACTACAACCTCAAGCGCAGTATCCTATTAAACGTGAAGCCAAAGCGGTTGTTAAAGACATTTTTACTCAATCAGAATACCAAGGAGTAATTCAACCCTGTGTATCACAGATGAATAACCCTCTTTTTCCGGTTTCAAAATCTGATCAGTCTTATCTTTTTTTATGTGATTATCGACATTTGAATAGTCATACTCGCACTTTTGCTGTCCAAAATACACACAGCTCAGCTTTGATTAATAACACTTGATATTTCAAATGGTTTCTTCAGTCACAATTTGTCTTTAGAGAGCCGTGATTGGTCTGAATTTACCGTCCTTGGCTCCCACAGCGATACACCCATTTACCTATGGGGTATAAGAATAGCCCCGAAGTTTTTGCAGCTCGAAGCTTAATTCTCCATGAGATTGATCCTGATGCTTTGTCCTATGTCGATGACATCTACTTGACAGATGATGCATTAAATCCTCATTTAGCAAGAGTAGATCGCATAATTTTGCGGTTTGCGGAACTTGGCTACAAGTTCAACTCTTCATAATCTCACACTGCTTTCCTAAGTTTCCTTTTCCTTGGTTATGAATTAACCAATGATGGTATGAGCTTGGCCCCTCACGTTTTAGAAAAATGTGTGCAGTTGCAACCCCCAACTTTGCTCAAAAAGCTTCAATCTCTGCTTGGCTTATTAAATTTTGGAAAGAATTTATATTCCAGACTATGCTCAACGCATGAAATTGCTATACGTCTTGATACGACCAGACTTTTCTGCATCCTGCTGGATAACTGAACACAAAGCAATTCTCAGATCTTTACAGTCTGGTTTGCTTGAAACGCAACACTTACATTCTCGTCTTAATTTGGTCATCTGGATTATTCCGGGTTCCATTGGATTTACCTATGTCACATTCAATGAAGGTGATACAGTTCCTATTGCATATATAATCACATTTATGTTCCCAGGCTGAAATGCGTTTTGCATCTATTGAAAAAATTCTAACAGCAATCCAGATGGCCGTCCTTAAAGAATGACCTTTGGCTCAAGGTAAATGAATTATTCTTGTTTCTCCTGTGCCTGCCCTAGAGGCTGTCACGAAAGCTAGCGTTCCTAATTCGAAAGCCGTTCATCCCCGGTGGATTCAATGGGCTACATCATTAACAGCAGTTGATGTAAACTTTGTCTTTGATCCTTCTTTACAGACACAGGAATTCTTTAAGTATGAACATGTTGATTCTGTTCCTTCTTCTCTTCTTTCACTTCATGAATAAAAGTGTATTATTTACACTGATGGTTCAGCACAACCTGCTTTAGGTTCTAAGCAGCAATATTCCGCGGCATGAACTATTGTTCTAGGCACTATGCTGGCGGCGTTTTTCAACTGACAGTTCTTCACACTCCGGGGCAAATTTACAAGCCCCTATCGCCACCAGAACATCACTTTTAGTGATGTTGTGGTGGTGATAGGGGCTTCGCCTTATTTACAAGGCAGCGTTAAGCCACTTAGGCAATGGGTGTTGCGGTGGGCGTTGCACTGCAACACCCATTGATTTTGACGCTGCCCCCTATTTACAAGGGTGGCGTAAATAGGAGGCAGCGCCAAAATTATGACCAGGGAAAACCGTTTTTGCAGTTTCCATGTGTGCTGTGTTGTGCAGCACACAGTGAAACAGCAAATTGCCCCTGATTGTTTATGTGCAGGAACGTGACCCTTCCTGCACATAAACATTCCCCAAAAAATGAGGTTTTGCAACTTCTATGTGTGCTGCATTTAGCATCACACATAAAAGTTACAAAACACCATTTTAAGATTGTTTATGTGCAGGAAAGGAGACCTGCCTGTATATAAACAATCTTCCCCTCAACGCAGACACCCTTGCACTATGGTGCAAAGGTGCCTGCTTTGGCGCTAGGCTTCTAAGTTTAGCGCCAGCGCAGAGGGAAACGCAGGGCTGCACCATATTGTTGTAAATATGGTGCAGCCCTGCGTTTCTGAAGTGGCGGAGCGTGGCGTTAAGCCAAGGAGGCTTACGCCGCGCTCCGCCACTTCGTTGTACATATGCCACCCAGTCTATAGGAGACTGTACCACGCAGTTGGCTGAACTGAAAGCTTTGCTTTTCACTCTTGAACATACGAATCTCGAATTCTCCACTCTTATAGTGTGCAAATAATTTTACTCTGTACAATCATTTAATGATAATTTGTATTTTTGGTGACAAGCTGATTTTAAGGATTCCAAAGGTAGCACAATAAAGCATAAAATACTTTGGTGGTAGATTTTAAAGATAAGTTGGCACAAGTTCATGCACTTCATACATTAGGTCACCAACGTGCGGGAGCGCAAGCGGTAGGGAATTCTCTGGCTGATGAAGCAGCCAAATCTGCAGTAGCAACTTGTAAAGTAGCAGCAGTTAAGCATTCTAAAATTAGTGTTGATAATGACATCTTGGCTGCCGTCCAGACCTTTTAGGCCGGCACCACTTTACCTACAGGTTTTCTGCTCAAATACTCTTATTTTTTAAATGAGCATAATGTTCCCTTTGCAACTATTCCTGGGGTTGGTGATTGTTGTATCCCCAACCTTGGCGGCAGACAGTATTTGATAGTTGCCGTCCATGAGGGAGTCGCATCCGCACATGCAGGAGTGGCTGCCACTATTTCACTCTTACAGCAACGTTATTGGTGGCAAGGTATATGCAAACAGACTAAAAAATATGTTTTATGCTGTGACATTTGTCAGCAAATAAAAAGTTATACTCTGCCTCGTCCACCACAGACACATTTGTTTATTTCTAATCAGCCTTTTGGCAGTGTTTACCTATATCATTGTGGTCTCTTGAATTCTGAAACCGCTTTCAAATTCATTTTGGTTGCAGTTGATTCTTGCTCCAGGTTCCTGTGGGTTTGGAAACAGAGCTTGGCTGACGCTCAAACTGTTATAAAAGATTTACAATTCTTTATCGGGACTAATGCCTGTCGCGCATTCCACTCAGAACAAAATCTAGCTTTCGCCTCTAAGGCGTACTGTGATTCGATGAAGTCCTTAGGTGTACAAGTGCATTATTCGTCTCTGTATAGGCCTGAGGGCAATTCTGTTGTGGAGAGAATGAACAGTGACTTAAAGCAATCCTTAACGCCTAGCGTATTAAGTACAGGGGTTGGTTGGTTGAATCATCTTTATGGGGTACAACGGGCACTTAATAATCTCCCTAAAAGATCTCTGGGTGGGCAGACCCCATACGAAATGCTCTTTGCCATCAAGATGTTTGTTCCCGACCTGATAACCACTGTACTGTCTTGCAGGATCTACAAAAGTGTTGTGATGACGTAGCTCGCAATCATTTGCCTGCACTTCTCTCTACGAGTCCAGACACTCAAATTCCTATATCCGGTTGGCTTCCCAAAGTTGGAGACCTTGTCCGTGAAAAGGTGGGCCTCAAAAAGGAATTCGGCCCAACATACTGTGTTCTTGTTCCAGTCCATATTGTCCAGGGTACAAGAACTGTGATTTTGCCACCGCTTCCAGGTCTTAAAAGAAGACCGCTTTATCTCCATTAAACAGGTCAAATTACACCATATGGCCAATTCTCCATAGTATGCCCAGGAGTGCTCCTTCACAAGACTTTCCTTTGCAGCCCGTGAGCACCACCATTGCTGCTTCTCCCTGGCTGCCGGGGGGTGGGGGGAGTTGATATTTCTGTCGATTTGGTACCTGTTTCGACTTCTCCATCTTCTACAATGGATATCCTTTATACCAATCCGCCATTGGCAACACCTTCTGAGTTACATTTGTCAAATCCTACTGCTGAATCGCAGCCACTGCTTTTACATTTGAGTTCCTCAGGGTACTATATGGATCAAGACCATTTTTCATCAAACAGTTCATTAATGTCTTTGATTCTACATTCGCCTCCTGCACAGATTTGTGTCTTTATTTCTTGGTTTAAACGCACTTATCTAGTCCCTCCTGGGATATACATTTGGATCAACTTTTCTTTGGTTCTCTTATTCATGTGGATTGGATTCGTGACTGTCTTTTTTTCTTCTCATCAATGGCCATTACCCTCCAGAATGTTCTGTTACAGAACTGGTCGACAGGGTGTTGGCTCCTCATTTCTCTTCACACAAAATGAAACAAGACTTGTCCCATGTCAACATTTCAGCTATTCTAGTGACTGATAGAATTTCTTGGGATAAAGTTCAATTTGATATATATATATATATATATATATGTTTTCCAAATGTTGCCCAGAGACGAGCGCGCACTCCACTGCAGGTGAGTAACAACCCTTTATTAGAAGAAACATGCAGCTTGACACCCCGATTATAAGTCCCTGGCCTTACGCGTTTCGAAGCAATTGCGCTTCTTCCTCAGAGGCCCGTGTCTGCAACCAGTCAAATACATGCTCCACATCTTCCCCTCTTGTGCTTCTTTAAATAGTAGGCTTCCGGTGTGCCCTCTTGATAGCAATTCATTAACGATGCACTCTGGGACATGTGGTTTCATTCCGCCATTCTTCCCTCCAGTGGGTTTGGTTGCTTGCACGTAATAAAGGACATTTTTCAACAACAGCCCTTCGGTGGGCTTCCGGATGAAATTCTGCATGTTAAATTAATTATCCTGCTGTGCCCCTACAGAGACGGTTGCAGACACGGGCCTCTGAGGAAGAAGCGCAATTGCTTCGAAACGCGTAAGGCCAGGGACTTATAATCGGGATGTCAAGCTGCATGTTTCTTCTAATAAAGGGTTGTTACTCACCTGCAGTGGAGTGCGCGCTCGTCTCTGGGCAACATTTGGAAAAAATATATATATATATATATATATATATATATATATATATATATATATATATATATACGCATGAGCGTGAAGCCGCAGCTGAAGCACTTCTTCTTCTTTTTTTTTTAATAAATGTATTTTTATTTTTCAACAAAACAAGTAGCGCAAGACGGGTGTCACATAATACAATTGCAGGAATCAATTGCAACATAATACAAACACTATCATCAACATGGGGGCCATCTGTCCCCCTCCCTCTCAAGCTAATCAAGGTAAGATTCGCCACCAGTGTCTTATCGTTCTGTTCCTGTCGCGTCACTACAAGCCCGGGAATAGTAATGAGTGAGTCGCAGTGAAGGGCGCCAGGACGTTTGCACTCGGTCGTCATTGCAAGGTCCCTTGTGTGGTCTGAGTATTGGGTTGTTATGTGTCATCTCCTATTTCAAGTCCGCAGTATCGTCTCCACGGACCCCAAATCTTCTGAAATTTTTTCGGACATCCTCTACTACGGTATGTGGTGTGTTCAGCCGTCCTATATAAATCCATCCCCTTCGTCCATTCCTGGATGGTCGGTCTGTCAACTACCCCCCATTTTCTGGCTATATCCCGTTTGGCCACCACCAACCCCAGGGAGGCTAGAGTTAGTTGTATTCTGGTGATGTCCACTTTACTTGGTATCCCAAGTATTACAAACTTTGGGTCCATCGGCAGTGCCACCCCTAGGACTGTTCCCAACAGTTCAATTACTTGCTTCCAGTATAACTGTATCTCGGGACATGACCATACTGTATTGAAAAAGTCACCTCTAGTCACGGTACAGGCCAGACAGGATGGTGATTCCGCCCTACCCATCCTATGCAACCTGTCCCTGTCGTAATAAATTTGGTGCAGTATTTTAAGTTGAATAAAGCGAAGTCTCGCTTTTATGGCGGTTTCTCTCGGGTGCATTAAGCCGCCTCCCAATCTATGTCTACTTCCCTCTCCCACCGTGTCCGGAGTCCCACCAGTCCATCGGGAATGTTGTTATTAATGGTCTTGTATGTGAAGGAAATCACTTTGTGTGTCAGTTCTTCCTGCAGGAGTCTGCCTTCAAGGGGTGCGTATTCTGGGAGTTGATCACAGGGGAGGTTCTCTGCCTGCCAGGCATGGTGCAATTGTGCATATTTAAGGAATTGGGAATTGTGCATATCGTATTCCTGTTTGAGTTTGGCCCATGTTTTGAGTTTTCCTTGTTCGAGGATATCCCCCACTGTGGAGATCCCCAGGGTGTCCCAGGTCCCAAACCCCTTAAGCCTGCATAGCTCCCGAAACCGGGCTCCCTCCCATAGCGGTGTGCTCTTCGTGATTTTCCCCGTCCAACCCATAGTCTTAGTCGCCCTCTCCCATGCTGTCAAGGTCACCTGAGTCGCTGGCAATAAGCGGGAACTACCCTTCCCCCGTAGAGGTAGTGCACGTATGTGTGCAGCAACATTTCCTCTCTCTCCAGGCGATATGTGGGGTGGTCTCCATGTTTATGTGTCCATTCGTTTATGGGTATCAGGTGGGACGCCCAATAATATGCCTTTATGTCGGGAAGTGCTATCCCTCCATTGTATGGATTGCGTTGCAGCGTCCTAAGAGATATTATCGGGTGTCCCCCTTGCCACAAGAGTGTTCGTATTTTGCTAGCTATTTCCACAAAGATAGCCTTGGGGAGGGGATGATACGAATTTTGCAGGGCATATAAAAGTTGGGGCAAGGTGATCATTTTAAAGAGTGCTGCCCGACCGAGCAGTGTAAGGGGGAGATCTTTCCACCTCTCCACGTCTGACCTGAAGTTATGTAAGACTGTTCCAAGGTTTTTCTTCCTGCACAGCTCCGGGTGTGAAGTAACGAACATACCCAAGTATTTAAAGCCCTCCTGCACCACCTGTAAAGCCCTGGGTAAGAGGCAATCCACTTGTTTGGCTGTCGGGCAGTAGAGCGTGGACTTGTTCCAGTTGATCTTGTAGCCCGAGTAGCTCCCGTACTCCGTGATCGTGTCAAAAAGAGCCGGTATGGACCTTTCAGGTTTGGTAATATACAGCAGTATATCGTCGGCGTAGAGCAAAATTTTCTCCTCTCCCGAGCCTGTGAGTGAGGCACCGAATCCACAGATGGAAGGGTTATGTCTAATAGTACAAGCCAAGGACTCGAGGGTGAGCGCAAAAAGAAGAGGCGACAGGGGGCAGCCCTATCGCGTTCCTCTCTCAATAGGGAAGAGGTGCCGAGTGTTGACCATTGACACGCACCGTTGCCATTGGTTGGTTATATAGAAGTGTCACCCAGCTACGAAATTTTGGCCCAAACCCGAACCTGACCAAAGTGGCGCCCAGGAATAACCAATCCACAGCATCAAACGCCTTCTCAGCGTCTAATGATAGGAAAACCTGTGGTTCCTCCCTATGCCTCACCTTCATAAGCCAGTTGTGCGTGCGCCTAAGGTTCAGGCGGGTAGACCTGCCCGGCATGAATCCGGACTGGTCTTCATGGATCAGCTCTGTGATCACCCCCAACAGCTGTGTCGCCAAGATGGTGGCCAGGATTTTAACTTCCAGGTTCAGCAATGAAATAGGTCTGTAAGAACCACAGTGGTCACGGGGCTTGTCTGCCTTGTGTATGACCACAATGGTGGCCATCCTCAGGTCTGGCGGCAGAACACCCTCCTCGTGAGAATCTGTAAAGAGTCGGAGGAGATGAGTGCCCAGGATGGTTGTATAGCGTCGATAGAATTCTGCGGGCAACCCATTGGTACCAGGGGTCTGCCCGGGGCAAAGCTTCGCCATCGCCACCTGGACCTCTGTCAGTGACAGATCCTCCTCTAGACCTCGAGCCTCCTCCTCACCCAACTCCGGTGTGGGGATGGCTGCCAGGTATTCCTGCAACTCTGTCTGTGATTTGGAGGTACGCGCACAGTACAGGTCCCTATAGTATTCCGCGAAAGCATTTGCAACCCCCACATTCGTAGACTGAGTGGCACCCCCGAGATCTTTCACCTCCCTCACCCATCTATCTTGAATCTCCCTTCTGCTAATCCAGGCGAGGAGCTTCCCGGCTTTATCTCCTACCTCATAGAGCCGATGCAATGTCGCCAGATGCATTTGCTTGGCATGGTCCATGGCCAGCTCTTTATATTCCGTTCGGAGGGCTATCACTCTACGTGTCAACTCGGGGTCCCCGTCTTGGGATATTTGCCTATCTAGTTCCTGTATTTTATGCTCCAATGTTACCATGTTTTTGTCTCTTTCTTTCTTTTCCCAGGCTATGCGGTTTTGGGCTCTATCCAGCAATACCGTCTTATATGCCTCCCAGACCGTCACCCCGGACGCAACCGAGTCTTTGTTTTCTAGGAAGTAGACCTCAGTATCGGCTCAAATGCCCTTTCCTATTTTGTTTTTTTTTAAGTCCCACGGGCTTAGTCTCCAGTTACGAGTTCCTCCCCGGTCTCTCAGACCCATCTCGACCAGAAGCGGGGAATGATCCGACAGACCCCTAGCCGTGTAGTCTGCACTTCTTACGTCCTGTAACTCCCCTTTAGGGATAAATATGTAGTCTAACCTGGAGTGGGTGTCATGGGCCCCGGAGTAGAAGGAGAATGTCTATCATTGGGTGTGTCTCCCTCCAGACATCTGTTAGTCCCATCGTTGTAGAGAATCTCCTCAGTGGCGTACGAAGAATGGATCTACTCCCCTCCCCGGTGCGGTCCAGTGTTGGGTCCATGACATCGTTAAAATCAGCTCCCACAATATGTAAGGTGGAGGGTGTTTCAAGTAGGATGTCAATCACTTTAGTCATGGTGGGTGTTTGTAATCTGGGTGGTGCATATACACAAATAAGCGTAGTCTCGATCCTTTCCCATTGTCCCATTACTCCCACGTATCTGCCTAAGGGATCGTGCCAGAGGCGCCAAGTTTGAAAGGGAATATTCTTTTTAATCAGGATAGCCCCCCCCCCTCACCCCGGATGTAAACCCTGAGTGAGCTTTGGCCTTGTAGGCCCCGCGACCTATGAATCCACACTGCGTGCCTTTAAGGTGCATCTCTTGAAGCATTACAATATCTGGGTGCAATCTCTTGATGTGCTGAGACACTAGTCCTCTTTTGATCTTGTCCCCCAGCCCATTGACGTTCCAAGTCAGAACCATTAGGTGAGGTTTATGGGTCATGTTACGTCTGGCAGCATTATGGTCCCCTCCCCAATATCCAGAGGTAGGTGGGAACTCAACTCTCCCTTACTTCTCAATCTGTGGAATTGTCCTGCTATGGCAGTCATTGCGCTCAACCAAATAACATGTAAACGTTTAAACCCCAACTGTGCAAATCCCCATCCTCCCACCCTCCCCCCATACCCATCTGCCCCCCCATCTTTGGAGGTGGCTCTTGGCAGGCGAGAACCGGTCGGTCTGTCGTCGTCCCCACCCCAATTAGAAACCTCAAAATCCCAACTCTTACAATTTACTGCTCAGATGTCCAAGGTAATCACTGTTCGAAGCTCGGGTCGCTTCAAAACATTGGGGGAGTCAATGCTGGTAGGCGATGTCCTCCCGCCGGCGTTCAAGTTGCAGCACTCAGTTCATTCAGTTCGATCTCTGAAGGCGGAGCGTCCTCTACAGGTCTACCAGCCTCTTCGTCTTGTTCGAGAACCAGAATTGAGTTCTCTAAAGGGTGTCGAGAGTCCGTTCCAGAGGACCATTCGTTGTCTTCAGAGTCTGTTTGTTAATTGGGAGAACCCCTCTTCCGTGCCATTTCAGTGTCGGATTGCAATTGGTCGTGCCTATTTTTGTCCGGGCTGCGCTGAGCAGATTTAGGTTTCCGCAGGGCATATGGGGTCCCTTTACCCAGTCTCCGGGTTCGGCTCGCCATTAAACGACATTGTTGTCTGGGAGCCCTCTCTCCCACAGGTCTGCTCTGCGGCACAGCATTGCCCAGTTGTGATCCCCCATGGGGTCGGGACACTGGTCTTTCTTCAATCCATGCCCAAGCTTCTTCTGGGGTTTGGAAAAAGTGAGCCCTCCCCTGGAAGAGAACCTTTAGTTTCACCGGAAACAGGAGCATATACTGGAGTTGGAGGGCCCGCAGCTTCACTTTAACGAAGTCAAAGGTGCGGCACTGCTTTTGAACCTCCCGACTGTAATCTGGGAAAGTCATAACTTTGAGATTCTCGTACCTGACTTCCCCCTTGTGGCGCATTTCCCAGAGTATCATGTCTCTATCTAAAAAGTTCAACAGTCTTGCAATGATAGGTCTGGACGGGGCTCCAGGAGGGGGTTTGGCACTCAGTGCACGGTGTGCACGTTCTATTATGAAGCACTGGGAGAACCGTTCCGCCGGGATGAGATCCTTCAGCCACGTCGTCAGGAATGCCACCGCATCATTACCCTCCGCCCCTTCCGGGAACCCCACAAAGCGGAGGTTGTTCCTTCGGGCCCGATTTACGGCATCATCGATTCTCCAATGCATGTCAGTTGCTGCACTTTGCATGTCTCTCATCCCCTTTTGGAGATCTCTCACGGCGTCCTCCACCTCCGATACTCGGGTCTCGGCCTCCGTCACCCTCTCAGATACTTTGCGGGGATCCTGTCTGAGCAGCGATACCTCGGTGCAGACCTCTCCGATCCTCCCCTCCAGAGCCTCCTTGGAGCTTTGTATAGCCTATAGGAGTAGAGTCGTGTCAGATGATGAATGCGCCGCCTCCATCGCTGCAGCCTGCGCTGGGAGCACTTTGGTATATTTATCCATCTTCCCCTGCCATGGGGGTTTCGGATCCTTATCTTTGGTCATCGCACTGACCTGTGTCTCACCTACAGGGGAGAGGCATCTTCAATCTATGCCCCCTCTCCGGTCACAGCCAGGAGAAAGCGAAGATATGGCCTGCTTCGTCCGTATCCGGGACCAAAAGGGGGGGAGGGAGAGGAGAAGCAGAATTACGGAAGAGAACCTGCGGTGTCTCCGTCAGCGCCTCGGATCGCAGTTCCCGGCTTTCCAATCAGGTGCACTGGTTCTAGGACTCACTCCTCTCCAGCTCCCCAGGTCTACTGTGTCTTCCCTGTGTTTCAGTGTTAACTGGCCGCACTTATCCGGGCGTCTGCTTCTAGGCACCGCTAGTCTCGGGCACTGAACCTCTCCTGGCTCCCACGGTGTCTCGGCGGGGGGGAGCCACTAAACAACGGCACTCATCTGCACAGTGTGTGCCTGGTCACAGGGTTTGTGGTTACCAGTGGATGTCCCCCACACCTTTCCCATCCAGCTCTCTCTCCAGCGGGCCCACACACCCACCGGGCGATCTCTCGGTATTAGCTGCAGCCTGTGCGTGATTCCGGAGTTGCGCTGACTTGTCCCGCCCAGGAGGGGGGGGGGAGATCCTCCATTTTTGCCTCACGGGCCTTTCCTTGGGGACACCTCTCCAGAAAGTCAACTGCACCTCAGCAAGAGGGTGGGAGGGGGGGAGGCCCAAGCTCTCCCCCTCACAGCCCGCTGTCACCGGGCGACACAGTCTTTGTGCGCGTCTCTTTCCTCACCTCCAGTCTAGATGGGTGCTTAGGACAGACAGGAATCTCGGACACCTTGCAGCTGCCCCCCGGTGTGCAGAGTCTTTTGATCTTTGCCAGCACCTCAGGGAACAGCTTCCACGGCCCCTCGTCTCAGGCCCCAGCCCGGGTCCCTGCAGCGCACCGCCGCACCACCCAGGGGGGAGAGGCAGAGGGGTTCACGCTCCGAACGCCCGGTCTCTTCCGAGGGTAGCTCACTGGATCGAGATCGCCGGACCCTTTCCGTCTTCACCAGCGTCACGTAGAGCGCTCACCCTGTGCTCGGAACAGCTTCGTCCGCCATCTTGGGTTCGTCTTCCACACCGCTCCGGACAGGATAACTCCTTCGTCTCTCCTTAACTACGGTTACCGGAGCCCCCACAGGCCGGCAAGGGGTGTCCGCTTCACGGGGGTTTGGTTTGGTGCGAAATCAGCACCGAGTTGCTGCAGGATTTTTCTCGGATGTGGGGCTCCGGCGGGAGCTCGTTCCCAGCACACCTTACACGGCCATGAGCTAGGCCACTTGTTTCCTGAAGCACTTTTTTTTAATCTTCCTGAGGTTACTAGTGACTTGAATAACTTACAAACAAGTGAAAAAGGAGTCAATAATGACGCAAAAACTTTATATAGAGCATTGGAAAAAAACATGAAAATGGAACTTACCATATGGTGGGAGAAGAAATCTTTAGAAAAATATCGAGATGCAGGAAGAGTACCAAGGGGCTTGCGTGTAATAATAGCATCGAGTTTTGAGAATCCCAACCCCCTAATGTTGAAGGACTGGGCCGAAAACAACTTGCAGGCATCCATGAATGTGGTACTTATTTTAATCAAATATGCCGAAATAGATAGGGAGTAAACTGTAAAAGAAATTGAACGCATCAACAGTATTCTTGCCGAAATGGAACAAAAGGAAATGATAACGAAAAGGCGTAAAGAAATAGAAGAACGTCTAAAAAAACACGAGGAAGTTATAAAAGCAAGAAAAATCTTCAAGTTCGCAAGGGATAAAAACGATCATGAATCTGGACGAGTGTTCACATTTTCTAAGAAATTTGACACAGTGAAATGTCAACACTTAACCAATACAATAACAACAACTAATCAAGCAGCAGGTGTGGTCAGTGCCAACGATGACATCTCTACCTCAGATCTAAGCTCCATTCAAAGTAGCATAGATTCAGATGACAACAATGAGATGCCACGGGGTGATAGGGCAACTATGTCTACAAACTTCACGCCTGCAGAAGAGTTGAATTTTTTAAGACAGAACTGAAGACACACCCTGCGCCCTCGGAACCCTCAACGCAAACAAGGAGGCACAGAAACCAAAGAAGAAGGGAGAGGAGGAAATCGAGCAAGCACCACAAACAAAGGGACACAAGCCAGAAAATGGAGACGGTAGCAACACCTAGCGAGCATTCAGTGATTAATCTCACCAATATGGAGCTAACAAAGGCAGAAACACAAATACTTGCCCTGGGCCTAACTTATTGCCCTGGAAGCAATTTCAGATATAAGCAATCCAGGGTCGATGTATATAAATTCATCAGGAAGCTCAAATTAATGAAATTTTTCATAACTTAAAAATGCTTCTAACCATCCGTCAGAAGAGCCAACGCTGGATGACAGCGCAATACATGGGATGTGGCAAGCCGCGGATGTGGCCACAATAAAAACAATGCGTTCATTGGAAACTGACAAAGATGCACATAATATGCCTACTCAAGAGATTGTGAGCGGGGCTGGCATCAACACAACTCAAGCTGCCAAAAGTCCATTCAAGCCAGCATCAACGCTTGTCAATGCAATAGATGTATTCAATGACTGTGTAATAGAGGAACTAAAAAACTCAATCGTACAGTAAACCTCAAAAATCAGAAAAGCAAATATCAGGAAACTCAGTATTTCAATTTGATGAAAAAAATTGGGGACAACAAGGAAATCATCATCAACAAAGCGGACAAAGGAGGAAACATCGTCTTATGGCCTAATGATCGGTATCTGAAGGAAGCACAGAGACACTTGGAGGATAAATTGTGCTATAGAAAAGCTAACTTTCAGGACTTATGGAAAGTAAAACATACAGTAGGCAATGAATTGACGCAATGGAAGCGAAAAGGTCTGCTAACGAAGGATGAGGTAAATTTCCTTAAAAGAGAGTTCCCTATAACACCGGTGTTATATTTTATCCCTAAGGTTCCTAAAGGAACTGTACCTATTCCAGGTAGACCAATCATTTCTGCCAGAAACAGCGTATTTGAACCTATTTCCAAGTATGTGGATTATTTTTTACAAGACTTTGGGGCCGATTCCGATCTCGGCCGGTAGGGCACCGAATCGGATTCGGCTTTACCGGATCCGATTCGGAGCCCTATTTCCCGACCGAATCGTACGTGCGTCCAGGCGAGCGAGTACGATGCGAAATCGCCGACCGACTCGTTCGGGCGTCCCGACCGCTCCGACCGACTCGTTCCCGGGTCGAACCGCACCGACCGACTTGCTCGGACACGACTCGCACCGCGCAATGGAGACGTTCCCCGGCCGGGTAAGTACGATGCGCGCCGCGAGCAGTCCGACCGAGTCGCGCACTCCGGCTCCAAAGAGCAGTCGGAGCCGCACTTCGGGGGTCCGTGTCTGACTCCCCTGAACGCGTAGCCACGCGAGTCGCACACAAGGGGGACCCATGGGTCCCCCCTATCTGTGCATGTACGGCGCGAGTCGCTTCGCCGCGTACCCACTGTAGGGGGCGCCCTTGTTCGCCTCGCACCCATTGAGTCAATGGGAGCCCGCGTACGCGTTGTACGACCGGCTCCCATTGACTTCAATGGGAGTCCGACCGACTCGAGTACGATAGCATACGGACGCATCGTACTCGTTCGGTCGGGCTGCTAGGGTCCAATTCGGTCGGAAATCTCCCCGGGTCCGGCTCGGTTGGAGAGATTTCCGGCCCGAATCGGAATCGGCCCCTTTGTGTCTGAGTTGTCATCTTACATCAAAGACACTAGTGATTTCCTTAGAAAAATACACAATATGAATTGGGACAATGAACTATTATTCATAACCATGGATATTACGTCGCTATATATAAGTATCAACCATAATGATGGTTTGAAAGCGGTGGAATATTTTCTCCGTAAAAGACCGATAGGCCTATATAAGCACAACAAAATGCTGGTAACTTGAAATGATAAACTTGTGTTTAACCAACAATTATTTTTTGTTCAATAAAGAGGTCTTTCAACAGTTGAGGGGAGTAGCCATGGGGGCATGTTTCTCCCCAAGCTAAGAGTGTCTTCACGTGGGCTGGTGGGAGGAGCAGGTCCTCAGGACTCAAATGAGCCATGAGTGGGAAATTCATGTGGTGAAATGGTTGCAGTTCATCGACGATGTTTTTATTGTTTGGAGGGGAGCGGAAGAGAGTGCTAAGGCTTTTGTGGAAAGAATCAATGACAATGATTTAAATCTAGTATTTACAGCCCAGATCAGTAACCAATCGGTCGAATTCTTGGATATGCTATTATATATAATTCATAATAAAGTAGAAACTAAATTACACAGGAAGACAACAGCAGGAAATTCAATCCTCCATGCTAACAGTGCACATCCAAGGCATCTAATTTGAAGTATACCTTTTGGGGAGTATTTAAGAATACGTAGAATCTGCAGCACCGACACTGCTCTGGAAGTTTGCCAAAAAGAGGCAACAGACAGATTTATTGCATGTGGTTACAATATCAAGGATCTGAACAAACCCAGATATAGAGCTAACGCTCAACCCAGAGAGAGTGTGTTGTTTAAAGATATTAGTGAAGGGGAATCAGACAGCACTTCCTCACTCAGTACAGTTGAGAAACCGCAAGAGATCAGATTAATCACAGCCTATAGCAAACAGGAAAGGCAAATAAGGAGAATTATCAGCACACAGTGGCCTATAGTATTAATAGACATTACACTTGGCCAAATTCTCCCTGATAAATCCTCTTTGACGTTCAGAACGTGCACCATCAATGAGGGATTCATTAGTGAGCAGTAGCCCAGAAATCAGCTCGGCCCAAAATTGGTTCTCACCAAAAAATGGGTTCTTCAAATGTAATACATGCAGAGCCTGTAAATTTGTAGTCAACATGCAAAGTTACACTACAGCATTTGGAGTTAAACCAGTTAAGATCAAAGGGCACTACACTTGTAGGAGCGATTTCGCAGTTTATGTACTTGAATGTTCCTGCGGACTGAAGTACGTGGGTAGTACTAAACTACAAGTATTCAATACAATCCTGCAACATATCTGGGCTATTGTAAACTCAGACTCCAGTTACACGGTGGCAAGGCATTTTAAACTTGTACATCACAGTAATTTACGGAATCTCAAATATTTTGTGATTGAAGCTGTCCCCACATTAAGAAGAGGAGGCAACAGGGAAAAACTGTTGAGGCAGTTAGAATCCGAATGTATCATCGAACTAGATACTAAAATGCCAAACGGTTTAAACATGAGTGAAGACAATTTTGTGTAGGCTATTGTGAACCCCCCTTTTTGGTAGTTCCCAGCAAGTAGGTAAGCATCCGCTTGAAATCCCCTAAGATGAACCAATTCCAATGCAGTAATAGGCATAATGAAATCAATTGGTATAATGTATACCCTGTATAAAATTGACAATTACCTTTTGTATTTTGCATAGGCACTCAGGCACTTTAATATGTCATTGGCAAGTCATTATAAGATGAGTAACCTAATATGTACTTGTACATATGAAATATAGAAAAAAGTAATTTGGTGCAAAATATGATATGATTCATCGTATGCAAAATTTGGAAAGGTCATGAATATGGGGCTTTATGTACAGTAAGAAGACATTTAGTTGCACTTTAATAGCACCGAGCACTTTATATTACGCTTTGCACTTTATATGGATTGTGCAATATAAGTATATTAGCACTTTATAAGATGAGTAACAGCATAGTTTGGATCATGATGGCATGAAAAACATGGTTGACATCACGCATATCGCAGTTTACAATTATAATTTTGAGTCAATCATATACATACTCCTTAGATATCAACCTGTGATTACATGTCAGGCAGTTTATGTATCAGAGCATAGAAGATTATTCATGATGGTATTGGGAGTAGAACTATTAGGAGTTACTTCAAATGCGCAACATACCATTCATGAACAGTATTGTGAGGTGCCCAATCAACTAGAAGGTATAAATGTATTTATAATTTTTAGAGTTTTATTCATTGAGTATGTATATATGAAAACTATATTTTTTACAATGCCAATGTAAATTTTAAGCTGCTGTTGTCCAAACTAATGTGTTTTATATCATCAAAAACATGATGAAAGTCTTTTTTCCATTGGAATTAATGAGCTCGCACGTAGACACAGCTAAGAGGTTTAAATAGCACAGTTAAACGCAGGGTTGGCATGTGATCAAGACCGTGGTCAAATGGTCGAAACGCGTTGTGGACGTAAGGCAGTAGCCTGGAGAAGTTTGGAAACTATGATACCTGAATAAAGCACTTGAAATTTGGAATCAATGAGTGGTCCGTTTCTATGTTGCAGCATGGAGACTGCCTGTGCGCGTAGACTTGGTTTGACATATATATATATACATATATATATATATCCAATTGCTAAACATTTTTTTGAACATCACTCGAGTGACAGCCAAAAATTAAAATATTTTGGCATAAAAATTGTGAAGCCAAAGGAACGAGGAGGTGACAGAATCCTGGATTTAAGGAAAACAGAATCTTGACTCATCTTAGCCATTGGAACTGAAAATCCATTTGGCCACAATTTGGATGCAGAACTGCATATACATTTGCAATAACATCAAATGTAAGAACTTTCGACATCAAGATCTTGCACCTGCATCTGAGATGGACAGATCCTGTATAAAACAACTGTAAGAGATTCTACACAGGGATGAACCAAGAGAATATATATTGAAAGGACATTCACCACGAATGAATTTGTTGATTAACTTAAATACACTGGTAAAAGAAGGGGAATCTTGAAAAAACTCAATTTGTGAAAAATGCAAGCAACATGTTTTTATGGAATGCTACGGGACCTTGTTTAAAATTCAATGAATTTTCACTAATTAATTTATTAGGAGGGTGTTGTAAAGTCATCCTGTGCCCTGGGCACCCCCAACGTTTTGCTGACTGGAACTGGTGGTAACTGACTCTGACTGACCCTGGGCTCTGTCTAACCAGGCCCAGGGCCAGTGCCAAGCTGAAAGGAACACATTAGAATACAGTTAAGACACCCAACATACACTAGGGTACACTCTGGTATGGTGGGGTACCCCTGTAATTGGCATGACCTACCCCATAAACCCCTAGTATATACTAGGGCAGGGGATTGAAACTACCTAGAAGTCCCCAGTATCCTGGGGCATGGCAGTTTAGAGGCCAGCAGCTTTTCTGCACATGCATGGGTGCACTGCTGAAGCCAGGGGTCAGTTTAAAAGCAGCCCTGGGTGCCAGGACTGCTTTTAAAAAGCAAATTGTGCTCAAATTCGACTTTGGGATTTGGGGCACTTAAAAATGGATAACCTACAATGTTTTGGCATTTTAGGGGCCCCCAGGGTCTTCCCTAGGTATCCCAGGGGTGGGGGTCAGTTATCTATAATGTACACCCTTATAAAATGAGTTTTTATATGCCTGGGTAAAGTGAAATTTCACATTTCACTCCCCACATTGTGTTAAAGTGCTGCCCAAATTCGACTTTGAGGCTAGGAGCACAGGGAATTGAGGATCTGCAATATTTTTACAGATTCAGAACCCCTAAAGTCTCCCCTAAGTGCACAAGGGTTGGGGGTCCTGTAGAAATTAGGGAAATACTTATAAAATATGTTTTTATAAGCCCTGGTGCTAGAAAACTGGCCCAAGTCATTTTCCCCATTGCAAACCCCATGGCCCATAGGTTAACATGGTAGGAAGTTATTGATTAATAAATATTGATAGGAGAGGACTAGCCGGACCATTCAAAGACTTCCCAGAATGGTAGTAGTAAATCCAACAATATTATATTGTTGAATTTCTCCTAAAGTGTACATACAAGAAGTTATAAGACTTTCTTGTTTGTAGGTCCAAATTCAGCCTTCCAGTGGTCTGCCCTGATTGGTCAGAGTTAAGGGGATTAGCCAGGCTGCGTTGAAGAGGTGATAAAGATCCCCTGGGGTAACCAACTGTCCTGGGAGGGCAGTGTGCTGGTCTATAGGAATGCCAGGCCAGGGGTGGAGTCGTAAACCATGCTCTTCAAAGGCAGAGGGGAGGCCTGGGTTTCAGTTTCACTCTGACACTCTTGACCCAGAGTCAGGGCTAGGCTTAAGGAAGGTATGTGCAGATGGTAGGGGGAGAGGCCAGGGATATAAGCCATCCCAGGGGGTGTGTTTAGCCAGCTCTTACCTCCTTGCTGGAAAATCAGCCATTATGGATTTGGAAGATTTGATGCACTCTGGGATAGAATAATGCCACACTCTGCAGGAAGGAGTCACTCAAGTGGGAGGGTACCCTACTCCTATTGGTGAAGCTTGACCTCCTGGATGACCCAGAGACTGTGGAATAAGTATCTGAGAGAGGCCCTGCCCCTCAGATCTGCTGCTTGAAACTGAAGAAAGCAAGACTGGCCCTGCTGAAACTTCTGCTGTGCAAAGACTTCTAAGGCCTGACCTCTGGAGACTGCACCACCTGAAACTACAGCTTTGTGGACTAACTGTGCTGAGTAAAAGAAGTCAAGACTGGACTCCCTGCAAGCTACAGGTTAACAGAGCTCACCTGGACATCCCCACAAAGAATTCCCAGCCTGGAGTACCAGTGGATTTGTAAGGGTTTTACTCAAGTGGATTGCGGAATTGAAGTTTCACACTTTCAAGGACCCTCTTTGAGATCCCAGAACCTTGGATTGTGTGTTGGATACTTTGGGACCCGCAAGCAGAACTTCAGGAAGGAGTTCTAACTGGACCCCGCTTGCTGAAGAAGGCGGCACAACACAGTGGTGAGAATTCTTCAGAACAATTTCTAAAGGTGTGTCCCTGTCAGAGAAAACGAAATGACTAAAAGGGGCACTGTTGGTTTCTAAGCACTAGAAAGTGACTAATCTTTAAAAATTCATATCTCTGGTTCCCTACAGTGGATTTTTCGTTTTGGTGTCATTTAAAAGATAAATATATTACCTATTTTTATAAATTGGTGTTGGATTTTTATTTTGTGTTGTGTCTTAATTATTTACTGAAATGGTGTTTTTGAATGCTTTACATACCTGTCTTTGAAGTTAAGCCTGTCTGCTCGCAGCCACGTTACCAAGGGTTGAGCATAGGAATAATTTTCTAAGACCTATGCTGAGTCCTATCATGTGTTAGTGGCCTTATTGCCAGTGGCAGACCTACATTTGCCCCTACCAATAACCCACTTTCCAACATTTGGTGCTCAGCGGTGTGGATGTGGACTTGTGTTTAAAAAGTACACCTTTCAGTGAATGATTTAAGATTATAAAAATCCTCTAAATTGCCTTAGAACAAAACTTTTGAGTTTGATTTTTGGAATTTGGACTAAACTGTTTTTAATCCATTGTTTTGATTTTTCCAAATTGTTCTAAGTCTATTGTACCATGTTTTGTGACCCAAAACTAGGGAACCATGGAGTTGGACCTGGCTAAACTGTCCCAGTTTAAGTTGGCTGAGCTTAGGGAACAGTGTAGGCTTAGGGGGCTGCCTGCTTCCAAGAGGTATAGGAAGGCAGGGTTGTTTCAGTTTATACAAGCCCATGACCAGGCAGCTGAGGGGAATCAAGGGGGATAGAGGGTTTCCCCCTACCTCCTCCCAGAGGGGAGGAGGTTGAGGATGATGCCTCTTCCATTATAACTAGTGTAAGCCAACAGAATCCTGATGGTGGGAGTGGGGCAGGGTCCCTTACTCAGGAACCACTACGGTCCCTTGCAGAGAGACAGCTTCAGGCTCAATTAGCTTTGATAGCTTTAGAGCAAAGGAAACTGGATTTGGCTGAGAAGAGGTGGGAGAAGGAGGAGAAGAGAAATGGTGGCAGCGAAAGCGAAGAAGATGCTGAGATGTCCAGGGGTGGCAGATTTGAACCTAAACTTCCAAAGGGTATTGTGCCCAAGTACACTGAGGGGGATGACATTGACAAATGGCTTGCAGCTTTTGAGAGGGCCCTTAAGATGAGTAGGGTCCACTCTAGGTATTGGGGTGCACTCCTGTGGGAGTTGATTCCAGTAGCTGGGAGGGATAGGCTCCTGATCCTGAAGGGAGAGGATGCAGAATCATACCAGCAGATGAAAGCCTGCTTAGTCAAGAGGTTTGGTCTGACTCCAGAGCAGTACAGGGTGAAGTTTAGGAACACCCAGAAATTGAATTCCAAGTCTTGGATAGACTTTGTGGATGTTTCAGTAAAGGCACTGGAAGGCTGGATTTGTGGTAACAAAGTGAGCACTTATGAGGGATTGTATAATTTGTTTTTGAAAGAACACATTTTGACTCATTGTGCAGAAGAGAAGTTACGCCAGTATCTAGTGGACTCTAAGCTGACAGACCCCAGAGAGTTGGGGGAGTCAGCTGATGAGTGGGTGAGAACCCGGGTTTCCATTCAGCACCAGGGGGTGACCAGAAGAAAGGAGGACAGGTCCCTCCCCAAGGGAAAGCCCAGGGAAATGAAGGTCAAAAACCTAAGGAGTCCTCCAAAGACCCACAAAAACCTGCACAAGGAGGGGGCCCGAGCCAACCGAAATCCAAAGGGAGGTGGATTCAGGGAAAGACTGGTAAATTCTTTGATCCCTCAAAAGTGGGTAAGTGCTTTGACTGTAACCAGCCAGGGCAGAAGCAGGGAGATGCTGTCTGCACTAAGAAGCTCCCCCCTAAGGGGCCATCCACCGGGATTGCCAGTGTGAGTGTAGGGGTGGAGAGTGGTACACCAGAAGGGGGTATTCCAGTAGGGGCAGCAACCTTAGTGTCCCTGGGTGGGGTGAATATTGCAAACCTTGATGCCTTACCTCCAAACATGGATAAGTACAGGCAGAGACCTAAAGTGAATGGGACTGAGGTTGAGGCTATCAGAGACACTGGGGCTAGTGTAACTATGGTCCTGGCTGAGCTGGTGCCTCCAGAGAGGGTGATACCTGGTGAGTTTCACCAGGTGACTTATGCAGACAGCACTACCAAAATCCATCCCATGGCTGTGGTGGATTTGGAATGGGGAGGTGTGACAGGCCCTATGAAGGTAGCTGTGTCAAAGGTGCTCCCAGTCCAGTGTTTACTGGGCAATGACCTTGAAGCCTCTGCGTGGTCAGAGGTGGAGAGAGGACTCCATATGAAAATATTGGAGCTCCCTGAGTGGGTATGTGCTGTGACTAGGTCACAGACTAGCCAGAAGGGAGGGGCTGGACACTTGGACCCTGGAACAAAGGGCCAAGCATCCATGGACAAGGGTACTGGGCCTGGTGAGCCAGCCCAGGGAACTCCAGAGGTGCAGGCAGAATCTAACCCTGATGGGGAGGATCTGGCCTCGGAGGGAGGGACTCCATCCCTGCCAGAACTGTCAGATTTGGCAGAACTGACAGGAGCCGGTGGACCCTCCAGAGAGGAGTTCAGTGAGGGACAGCGTGACTGTCCCACCCTTGAGAGCTTGAGGCGGATTGCCTCTAAGCAAGAGGAAGGGGATGACAGTGGGTTTCATAGAATCTACTGGGAAGATGGACTGCTTTATACTGAGGCCAGAAACCTCAAGGAGGGGCCACCAGGAGGTTGGTGGTGCCCCAGAAGTACAGAGAGTTCATCCTGACTTTGGGTCATGATATCCCCTTGGCAGGACATTTGGGACAGACAAAGACATGGAACCGATTGGTGAACCATTTCTACTGGCCCCATATGTCTGAAAAGGTAAAGGAGTTTTGCAGCTCCTGTGTCACCTGTCAGGCCAGTGGCAAGGCAGGGGGCAAGACAAAGGCTCCCCTAATACCACTGCCAGTGGTTGGGGTTCCTTTTGAAAGGGTGGGGATGGACATTGTTGGTCCCCTGGACCCACCCACTGCATCAGGGAATAGGTATATCTTAGTGGTAGTTGACCATGCCACTAGATACCCTGAAGCAATACCTCTTAGAACCATTGATGCTCCTGCGGTGGCTAGAGCACTGCTTGGTGTGTTCACCAGAGTGGGGTTTCCAAAAGAGGTGGTGTCCGATAGGGGCACGAACTTCCTGTCCAGCTATCTGACTGCTATGTGGGATGAGTGTGGTGTCAACTACAAGTTCACCACCCCCTATCACCCACAAGCAAATGGTCTTGTTGAGAGATTCAACAAAACCCTGAAGGGCATGATAAATGGGTTGTCAGAGAAACTCAGGAGGAGATGGGATGTTCTCCTCCCATGCTTACTGTTTGCCTACAGGGAGGTGCCACAGAAAGGGGTTGGTTTCAGTCCCTTTGAGTTGGTGTTTGGACACCCTGTGAGGGAGCCATTGAGCCTGCTAAGAGAGTCTTTAGAGAAGCCTCTTAAAGAAGCTAAGGACAATGTGCTTGATTATGTGCTAGGCCTGAGATCTAGAATGGCAGAGTACATGTACAAGGCAAACAGGAAACTGGAGGCCAGCCAGGAGCTCATGAAGCACTGGTATGATCAAAAGGCTACCATGCCTGAGTATACTCCAGGACAATTGGTGTGGGTGTTGGAGCCTGTGGCTCCCAGGGCCCTCCATGACAAGTGGAGTGGGCCCTATCCAATCTTAGAAAAGAAGGGTGAGGTTACCTATTTGGTTGACCTTGGCACCCCCAGGAACCCTCATAGGGTTCTGCATGTGAATAGATTGAAACCCCACCATGACAGGGCAGACATGACCATGTTACTGGTCACTGATGAGGGGGTGGAGGAGGAAACTGAGCCTGTGCCCGACCTCCTCTCCACTAATGTGCAAGATGGGTCCGTGGAGGGAGTTGTGCTCTCTCCCAAATTGACAGACCAGCAGCACAGAGACTGTAAGCAAGTGCTGGAGCAGTTTGCTGGCCTGTTCTCTTTGACCCCAGGCATCACTGAGTGGTGCGTGCACCACATTGACACTGGTGACAGCCTACCTGTCAAAAATAAACTGTACAGGTTGTCTGACCATGTCAGAGCCAGCATTAAAGCTGAGGTTGCTAAGATGCTGGAACTGGGGGTAATTGAACCGTCTGAGAGTCCATGGGCCAGTCCAGTGGTGCTGGTACCCAAACCTAATCCTCAGGGGGACCCAAGGAGTTAAGGTTCTGTGTGGACTACAGAGGATTGAATGCAGTCACAAAGACTGACGCTCACCCTATACCTAGAGCTGATGAGCTCATTGACAGGTTAGGGGCTGCTAAGTACCTGAGTACTTTTGATTTGACTTCAGGTTACTGGCAGATTGCCCTCACTGATGGAGCAAAGGAGAGGTCAGCATTCTCCACACCAGAGGGACATTATCAGTTCAAGGTAATGCCCTTTGGATTAAAGAATGCACCTGCCACCTTCCAACGGTTGGTGAACAGGGTCTTGTCTGGGTTGGAACAGTTCAGTGCAGCTTACCTGGATGATATAGCTGTATACAGTTCTAACTGGGGGGATCACTTAAGCCACCTAAGGGAAGTGCTTCAGGCCATGCAGCAGGCAGGCCTGACTATTAAGACAAGCAAGTGCCAAATAGGGCAGAGTTCTGTGGTGTACCTGGGCCACCTGGTAGGTGGGGGCCATGTACAGCCTCTCCAAGCTAAAATCCAAACTATTTTGGATTGGACAGCACCTGTTACCCAGACTCAGGTCAGGGCATTCCTTGGACTGACAGGGTATTATAGAAGATTTGTTCAAAATTATGGGACCATTGTGGGGCCCCTAACAGAACTGACTTCTAAAAAGAGGCCCAAGAAGGTGATTTGGACCCCAGAGTGTCAGACGGCTTTTGACACTCTGAAAGCTGCTATGTGTTCAGCACCAGTGTTACTGGCCCCTGACTACACAAAAGAATTTGTAGTTCAGACAGATGCTTCAGAGCAAGGGATTGGGGCAGTGTTGTCACAGCTAAATGAAGGGGGCCTTGATCAGCCAGTTGCCTTTATTAGCAGGAGGCTTCTTCCCAGAGAGCAGAGGTGGAGTGCCATTGAGAGAGAGGCTTTTGCTGTGGTGTGGTCCCTGAAAAAGTTGAGACCATATTTGTTTGGGACTCACTTTCGTGTTCAAACTGACCACAGGCCTCTCAGATGGCTCATGCAGATGAGAGGGGAGAATCCCAAGCTGTTAAGGTGGTCCATTTCCCTACAGGGAATGGACTTTACAGTGGAACACAGACCTGGGGTTGCCCATGCAAATGCAGATGGACTTTCCAGGTTTTTCCACTTAGCTGAGGAGGACTACCAGGGTGTAGGTTAGTAACCCCTCACCTTTCGTTTGGGGGGCTATGTTGTAAAGTCATCCTGTGCCCTGGGCACCCCCAACTTTTTGCTGACTGGAACCACAACACAGTGGTGAGAATTCTTCAGAACAATTTCTAAAGGTGTGTCCCTGTCAGAGAAAACGAAATGACTAAAAGGGGCACTGTTGGTTTCTAAGCACTAGAAAGTGACTAATCAGTGCTGGTCTATAGGAATGCCAGGCCAGGGGGTGGAGTCGTAAACCATGCTCTTCAAAGGCAGAGGGGAGGCCTGGGTTTCAGTTTCACTCTGACACTCTTGACCCAGAGTCAGGGCTAGGCTTAAGGAAGGTATGTGCAGATGGTAGGGGAGAGGCCAGGGATATAAGCCATCCCAGGGGGTGTGTTTAGCCAGCTCTTACCTCCTTGCTGGAAAATCAGCCATTATGGATTTGGAAGATTTGATGCACTCTGGGATAGAATAATGCCACACTCTGCAGGAAGGAGTCTCTCAAGTGGGAGGGTACCCTACTCCTATTGGTGAAGCTTGACCTCCTGGATGACCCAGAGACTGTGGAATAAGTATCTGAGAGAGGCCCTGCCCCTCAGATCTGCTGCTTGAAACTGAAGAAAGCAAGACTGGCCCTGCTGAAACTTCTGCTGTGCAAAGACTTCTAAGGCCTGACCTCTGGAGACTGCACCACCTGAAACTACAGCTTTGTGGACTAACTGTGCTGAGTAAAAGAAGTCAAGACTGGACTCCCTGCAAGCTACAGGTTAACAGAGCTCATCTGGAACATCACCACAAGAATCACCAGCCTGGAGTACTACCAGTGGATTTGTAAGGGTTTTGTTCAAGTGGATTGCGGAATTGAAGTTTCACACTTTCAAGGACCCTCTTTGAGATCCCAGAACCTTGGATTGTGTGTTGGATACTTTGGGACCCGCAAGCAGAACTTCAGGAAGGAGTTCTAACTGGACCCCGCTTGCTGAAGAAGGCGGCACAACACAGTGGTGAGAATTCTTCAGAACAATTTCTAAAGGTGTGTCCCTGTCAGAGAAAACGAAATGACTAAAAGGGGCACTGTTGGTTTCTAAGCACTAGAAAGTGACTAATCTTTAAAAATTCATATCTCTGGTTCCTACAGTGGATTTTTTTCGTTTTGGTGTCATTTAAAAGATAAATATATTACCTATTTTTATAAATTGGTGTTGGATTTTTATTTTGTGTTGTGTCTTAATTATTTACTGAAATGGTGTTTTTGAATGCTTTACATACCTGTCTTTGAAGTTAAGCCTGTCTGCTCGCAGCCACGTTACCAAGGGTTGAGCATAGGAATAATTTTCTAAGACCTATGCTGAGTCCTATCATGTGTTAGTGGCCTTATTGCCAGTGGCATACCTACATTTGCCCCTACCAATAACCCACTTTCCAACATTTGGTGCTCAGCGGTGTGGATGGGGACTTGTGTTTAAAAAGTACACCTTTCAGTGAATGATTTAAGATTATAAAAATCCTCTAAATTGCCTTAGAACAAAACTTTTGAGTTTGATTTTTGGAATTTGGACTAAACTGTTTTTAATCCATTGTTTTGATTTTTCCAAATTGTTCTAAGTCTATTGTACCATGTTTTGTGACCCAAAACTAGGGAACCATGGAGTTGGACCTGGCTAAACTGTCCCAGTTTAAGTTGGCTGAGCTTAGGGAACAGTGTAGGCTTAGGGGGCTGCCTGTTTCCAAGAGGTATAGGAAGGCAGGGTTGTTTCAGTTTATACAAGCCCATGACAAGGCAGCTGAGGGGAATCAAGGGGGGATAGAGGGTTTCCCCCTACCTCCTCCCAGAGGGGAGGAGGTTGAGGATGATGCCTCTTCCATTATAACTAGTGTAAGCCAACAGAATCCTGATGGTGGGAGTGGGGCAGGGTCCCTTACTCAGGAACCACTACGGTCCCTTGCAGAGAGACAGCTTCAGGCTCAATTAGCTTTGATAGCTTTAGAGCAAAGGAAACTGGATTTGGCTGAGAAGAGGTGGGAGAAGGAGGAGAAGAGAAATGGTGGCAGCGAAAGCGAAGAAGATGCTGAGATGTCCAGGGGTGGCAGATTTGAACCTAAACTTCCAAAGGGTATTGTGCCCAAGTACACTGAGGGGGATGACATTGACAAATGGCTTGCAGCTTTTGAGAGGGCCCTTAAGATGAGTAGGGTCCACTCTAGGTATTGGGGTGCACTCCTGTGGGAGTTGATTCCAGTAGCTGGGAGGGATAGGCTCCTGACCCTGAAGGGAGAGGATGCAGAATCATACCAGCAGATGAAAGCCTGCTTAGTCAAGAGGTTTGGTCTGACTCCAGAGCAGTACAGGGTGAAGTTTAGGAACACCCAGAAATTGAATTCCAAGTCTTGGATAGACTTTGTGGATGTTTCAGTAAAGGCACTGGAAGGCTGGATTTGTGGTAACAAAGTGAGCACTTATGAGGGATTGTATAATTTGTTTTTGAAAGAACACATTTTGACTCATTGTGCAGAAGAGAAGTTACGCCAGTATCTAGTGGACTCTAAGCTGACAGACCCCAGAGAGTTGGGGGAGTCAGCTGATGAGTGGGTGAGAACCCGGGTTTCCATTCAGCACCAGGGGGGTGACCAGAAGAAAGGAGGACAGATCCCTCCCCAAGGGAAAGCCCAGGGAAATGAAGGTCAAAAACCTAAGGAGTCCTCCAAAGACCCACAAAAACCTGCACAAGGAGGGGGGGCCCCGAGCCAACCGAAATCCAAAGGGAGGTGGATTCAGGGAAAGACTGGTAAATTCTTTGATCCCTCAAAAGTGGGTAAGTGCTTTGACTGTAACCAGCCAGGGCAGAAGCAGGGAGATGCTGTCTGCACTAAGAAGCTCCCCCCTAAGGGGCCATCCACCGGGATTGCCAGTGTGAGTGTAGGGGTGGAGAGTGGTACACCAGAAGGGGTATTCCAGTAGGGGCAGCAACCTTAGTGTCCCTGGGTGGGGTGAATATTGCAAACCTTGATGCCTTACCTCCAAACATGGATAAGTACAGGCAGAGACCTAAAGTGAATGGGACTGAGGTTGAGGCTATCAGAGACACTGGGGCTAGTGTAACTATGGTCCTGGCTGAGCTGGTGCCTCCAGAGAGGGTGATACCTGGTGAGTTTCACCAGGTGACTTATGCAGACAGCACTACCAAAATCCATCCCATGGCTGTGGTGGATTTGGAATGGGGAGGTGTGACAGGCCCTATGAAGGTAGCTGTGTCAAAGGTGCTCCCAGTCCAGTGTTTACTGGGCAATGACCTTGAAGCCTCTGCGTGGTCAGAGGTGGAGAGAGGACTCCATATGAAAATATTGGAGCTCCCTGAGTGGGTATGTGCTGTGACTAGGTCACAGACTAGCCAGAAGGGAGGGGCTGGACACTTGGACCCTGGAACAAAGGGCCAAGCATCCATGGACAAGGGTACTGGGCCTGGTGAGCCAGCCCAGGGAACTCCAGAGGTGCAGGCAGAATCTAACCCTGATGGGGAGGATCTGGCCTCGGAGGGAGGGACTCCATCCCTGCCAGAACTGTCAGATTTGGCAGAACTGACAGGAGCCGGTGGACCCTCCAGAGAGGAGTTCAGTGAGGGACAGCGTGACTGTCCCACCCTTGAGAGCTTGAGGCGGATTGCCTCTAAGCAAGAGGAAGGGGATGACAGTGGGTTTCATAGAATCTACTGGGAAGATGGACTGCTTTATACTGAGGCCAGAAACCTCAAGGAGGGGGCCACCAGGAGGTTGGTGGTGCCCCAGAAGTACAGAGAGTTCATCCTGACTTTGGGTCATGATATCCCCTTGGCAGGATATTTGGGACAGACAAAGACATGGAACCGATTGGTGAACCATTTCTACTGGCCCCATATGTCTGAAAAGGTAAAGGAGTTTTGCAGCTCCTGTGTCACCTGTCAGGCCAGTGGCAAGGCAGGGGGCAAGACAAAGGCTCCCCTAATACCACTGCCAGTGGTTGGGGTTCCTTTTGAAAGGGTGGGGATGGACATTGTTGGTCCCCTGGACCCACCCACTGCATCAGGGAATAGGTATATCTTAGTGGTAGTTGACCATGCCACTAGATACCCTGAAGCAATACCTCTTAGAACCATTGATGCTCCTGCGGTGGCTAGAGCACTGCTTGGTGTGTTCACCGGAGTGGGGTTTCCAAAAGAGGTGGTGTCCGATAGGGGCACGAACTTCCTGTCCAGCTATCTGACTGCTATGTGGGATGAGTGTGGTGTCAACTACAAGTTCACCACCCCCTATCACCCACAAGCAAATGGTCTTGTTGAGAGATTCAACAAAACCCTGAAGGGCATGATAAATGGGTTGTCAGAGAAACTCAGGAGGAGATGGGATGTTCTCCTCCCATGCTTACTGTTTGCCTACAGGGAGGTGCCACAGAAAGGGGTTGGTTTCAGTCCCTTTGAGTTGGTGTTTGGACACCCTGTGAGGGGGCCATTGAGCCTGCTAAGAGAGTCTTTAGAGAAGCCTCTTAAAGAAGCTAAGGACAATGTGCTTGATTATGTGCTAGGCCTGAGATCTAGAATGGCAGAGTACATGTACAAGGCAAACAGGAAACTGGAGGCCAGCCAGGAGCTCATGAAGCACTGGTATGATCAAAAGGCTACCATGCCTGAGTATACTCCAGGACAATTGGTGTGGGTGTTGGAGCCTGTGGCTCCCAGGGCCCTCCATGACAAGTGGAGTGGGCCCTATCCAATCTTAGAAAAGAAGGGTGAGGTTACCTATTTGGTTGACCTTGGCACCCCCAGGAACCCTCATAGGGTTCTGCATGTGAATAGATTGAAACCCCACCATGACAGGGCAGACATGACCATGTTACTGGTCACTGATGAGGGGGTGGAGGAGGAAACTGAGCCTGTGCCCGACCTCCTCTCCACTAATGTGCAAGATGGGTCCGTGGAGGGAGTTGTGCTCTCTCCCAAATTGACAGACCAGCAGCACAGAGACTGTAAGCAAGTGCTGGAGCAGTTTGCTGGCCTGTTCTCTTTGACCCCAGGCATCACTGAGTGGTGCGTGCACCACATTGACACTGGTGACAGCCTACCTGTCAAAAATAAACTGTACAGGTTGTCTGACCATGTCAGAGCCAGCATTAAAGCTGAGGTTGCTAAGATGCTGGAACTGGGGGTAATTGAACCGTCTGAGAGTCCATGGGCCAGTCCAGTGGTGCTGGTACCCAAACCTAATCCTCAGGGGGACCCAAGGAGTTAAGGTTCTGTGTGGACTACAGAGGATTGAATGCAGTCACAAAGACTGACGCTCACCCTATACCTAGAGCTGATGAGCTCATTGACAGGTTAGGGGCTGCTAAGTACCTGAGTACTTTTGATTTGACTTCAGGTTACTGGCAGATTGCCCTCACTGATGGAGCAAAGGAGAGGTCAGCATTCTCCACACCAGAGGGACATTATCAGTTCAAGGTAATGCCCTTTGGATTAAAGAATGCACCTGCCACCTTCCAACGGTTGGTGAACAGGGTCTTGTCTGGGTTGGAACAGTTCAGTGCAGCTTACCTGGATGATATAGCTGTATACAGTTCTACCTGGGGGATCACTTAAGCCACCTAAGGGAAGTGCTTCAGGCCATGCAGCAGGCAGGCCTGACTATTAAGGCAAGCAAGTGCCAAATAGGGCAGAGTTCTGTGGTGTACCTGGGCCACCTGGTAGGTGGGGGCCATGTACAGCCTCTCCAAGCTAAAATCCAAACTATTTTGGATTGGACAGCACCTGTTACCCAGACTCAGGTCAGGGCATTCCTTGGACTGACAGGGTATTATAGAAGATTTGTTCAAAATTATGGGACCATTGTGGGGCCCCTAACAGAACTGACTTCTAAAAAGAGGCCCAAGAAGGTGATTTGGACCCCAGAGTGTCAGACGGCTTTTGACACTCTGAAAGCTGCTATGTGTTCAGCACCAGTGTTACTGGCCCCTGACTACACAAAAGAATTTGTAGTTCAGACAGATGCTTCAGAGCAAGGGATTGGGGCAGTGTTGTCACAGCTAAATGAAGGGGGCCTTGATCAGCCAGTTGCCTTTATTAGCAGGAGGCTTCTTCCCAGAGAGCAGAGGTGGAGTGCCATTGAGAGAGAGGCTTTTGCTGTGGTGTGGTCCCTGAAAAAGTTGAGACCATATTTGTTTGGGACTCACTTTCGTGTTCAAACTGACCACAGGCCTCTCAGATGGCTCATGCAGATGAGAGGGGAGAATCCTAAGCTGTTAAGGTGGTCCATTTCCCTACAGGGAATGGACTTTACAGTGGAACACAGACCTGGGGTTGCCCATGCAAATGCAGATGGACTTTCCAGGTTTTTCCACTTAGCTGAGGAGGACTACCAGGGTGTAGGTTAGTAACCCCTCACCTTTCGTTTGGGGGGGGCTATGTTGTAAAGTCATCCTGTGCCCTGGGCACCCCCCAACTTTTTGCTGACTGGAACCACAACACAGTGGTGAGAATTCTTCAGAACAATTTCTAAAGGTGTGTCCCTGTCAGAGAAAACGAAATGACTAAAAGGGGCACTGTTGGTTTCTAAGCACTAGAAAGTGACTAATCAGTGCTGGTCTATAGGAATGCCAGGCCAGGGGGTGGAGTCGTAAACCATGCTCTTCAAAGGCAGAGGGGAGGCCTGGGTTTCAGTTTCACTCTGACACTCTTGACCCAGAGTCAGGGCTAGGCTTAAGGAAGGTATGTGCAGATGGTAGGGGAGAGGCCAGGGATATAAGCCATCCCAGGGGGTGTGTTTAGCCAGCTCTTACCTCCTTGCTGGAAAATCAGCCATTATGGATTTGGAAGATTTGATGCACTCTGGGATAGAATAATGCCACACTCTGCAGGAAGGAGTCTCTCAAGTGGGAGGGTACCCTACTCCTATTGGTGAAGCTTGACCTCCTGGATGACCCAGAGACTGTGGAATAAGTATCTGAGAGAGGCCCTGCCCCTCAGATCTGCTGCTTGAAACTGAAGAAAGCAAGACTGGCCCTGCTGAAACTTCTGCTGTGCAAAGACTTCTAAGGCCTGACCTCTGGAGACTGCACCACCTGAAACTACAGCTTTGTGGACTAACTGTGCTGAGTAAAAGAAGTCAAGACTGGACTCCCTGCAAGCTACAGGTTAACAGAGCTCACCTGGACATCCCCACAAAGAATTCCCAGCCTGGAGTACCAGTGGATTTGTAAGGGTTTTGTTCAAGTGGATTGCGGAATTGAAGTTTCACACTTTCAAGGACCCTCTTTGAGATCCCAGAACCTTGGATTGTGTGTTGGATACTTTGGGACCCGCAAGCAGAACTTCAGGAAGGAGTTCTAACTGGACCCCGCTTGCTGAAGAAGGCGGCACAACACAGTGGTGAGAATTCTTCAGAACAATTTCTAAAGGTGTGTCCCTGTCAGAGAAAACGGAAATGACTAAAAGGGGCACTGTTGGTTTCTAAGCACTAGAAAGTGACTAATCTTTAAAAATTCATATCTCTGGTTCCCTACAGTGGATTTTTTTCGTTTTGGTGTCATTTAAAAGATAAATATATTACCTATTTTTATAAATTGGTGTTGGATTTTTATTTTGTGTTGTGTCTTAATTATTTACTGAAATGGTGTTTTTGAATGCTTTACATACCTGTCTTTGAAGTTAAGCCTGTCTGCTCGCAGCCACGTTACCAAGGGTTGAGCATAGGAATAATTTTCTAAGACCTATGCTGAGTCCTATCATGTGTTAGTGGCCTTATTGCCAGTGGCAGACCTACATTTGCCCCTACCAATAACCCACTTTCCAACAGAGGGATATTGTTTATATCATTGGATTAAGATGCACAATTTTTTTTTTTTTAATTCAAATTATTTTTGAAAAAGATCTTTTTTATGAAATATATACTTCATATTTTTCATATTGTAGCTCATGAGAAAACTACGCACAAAGCACTTTTGTGATATACAGACCTCTTTCTTCTTCACTTTTTCTCTCTCCTTTTTTCTTATCTTTAATTCTAAGTGGCATCTAGATATTCACACTTTAATTAAGAAATCATTATGGCTTGATTAGATCTATCCCTTATGAAATTGATTACCATCATTTTATTCCCATGTCATCTTAAGAAATATATGAATTAATTTTGTAACACATTGATAATTTTAATGAATGCCATGCGTGTTAACAGTTTTATCAAATTCAATCTAGTACTTCACTGTAATTGATTCTTTTTACTTAAACTGATCAATTTTAAACACGCGAATTGAATATGGACACAAACATTCATGAAACCAACAGTTGCTTGCATCGAGAAAAAACTCTTTTAATTGAGCAATTAATTTCTTTTTATAAACTGTATATTGTATACATTGTAAATTTATGTCCCCATGAAAATGAAATTATGCCCTTGCACTTTCTGCCATATAATGATGATCAAATGTACTTTACAGATAGCATTGTAAAAAATGGCGGATTAATATTGCCAATATTTAAATTTGAGGGTTAGCAGCCTAGTACTGGTATAATAGTAGAAAGTAACAAGGGATCTAAAAGCACTTTTGCACTTTTAAATGACGCTCTAGACTAATGGACTCTATGGTCCAGTAGAAGGCGGAGAGCCGAAACTCGTAGACCGTCCATTCTTTTGTATTGCACTATGGTGTGCTGAATAAACACTCTTTTTTAAAAGGCAAACTACCTGCTGAGTCCACTCTTTATGGTGCTGTGAAGTCCTCGCCGCGCGAAGGTGTGGAAATCGTTGGAGACATATATATATATTTCCACAAACTTCCCTCCAGGTGAACAAATGGAGCACAAATGGAGCACACTCACGGAAAAAGGTTTAATCAGCTTTAATTCAGCTTTCCGATTTACGAGCAATTACCACAAAACAAACCAACGCGTTTCGGTGACCCTGAGACCTTGGTCACGGTTCAACTACGCGTTTTTTTTCGAGTCAATATATTTTAAACTCACAATCATGTGATTTCCTGTTTGTTCAAAACCGCTAGGCATTATGGAATATGCGGTTTTATCGGAATGTAGAACACACACCCAAAACAATAGTGCAATACAAACCATTGTGCTTTAAACTAAAATAATCCATGAAATTTTCATTCACCTCCTCCAGTATATACATATACATCATATACATTCACAAATTGAAGCTGCTATGCGTTTGAGGCAAATTGACCAAGATAATTTGGATAAAGTACTTCCTGTAGTAGACAACAGTATTAATACATTATCATCTCGTATTTATAATTTGAACAGCATTCTGTCATTTGTTATTGATATTGTACAAAATGATATGTCAACATTGTATCATGGTCAGAGTCAACTCAGATCCATTATGCAGTTTAGTTGGACACCTCTAACCCTCAAAAATTGCACTATTTGAATTGTACCGCTTTGTTTCTGCCTTTTAATTTAACACATGAACAACAATCAACGGCTATGAAAGACGCAACATATACCATGTAAAGTTTTGAGAAATTAGGAAAATTCCTATTTGCTGTAGTCGAGACGCCCTCAGCGGTATGGTTAATAACGGAGTCATCTCCCTGCCCATATCAACATTTCATTTTACAACGTGTATGAAAAATTTTTGATAGGTAGATACGAACCCCTTGGGAGCAGTTACATTCATGAATATGGTCCCTGCCATTTACCTATCGCGGTGAATGCGCTGATAGAGAAGTTTTTCTCATGGGGTAGGAGTGTGACTCCATCGCTGGTCATTCACTTGTTTGTCAACATGTAAAAATCCACGTAGCTTGTAATGTTTCTGCACCTAATTTGGCCTGTTATCTAAAAGGAACACCAGTTCCCGCAATTCTTCCCTTCATAACTATACTTTCAAATAAAAGCTTTCTCATGCTTAATAATCAGGACTGTCGCAATATGCAGGCAGGAGTCCCGTATATTGTGTCCGTTTCCCAGTTAGTCACTTGTTGTAACAATGTCCTTTTTCCCCCTCCGCACAGAGTGGTAGTTAGCTCGTTGTGGCCTTCCATTCTGACTGTGAAGGCAGATTTCAGCAAGCTAAGCAGTCTTAACAAGAAGTGGCTCTTACTTCTGCCCGCGAGACCTTCGAATTGCACGTGACTAGAACAACTGTTGAAATATAGTCATTGCTAAATATAAATCTTTCCCTGCATTTCGGGGAACTGATACATCAAATATTTAATGCTTCTGATACCACGGGTGTAGCCTGTTTTTTCAAACTTGTAGGCTCTGGCCTCGTCACATCTTTTCAAACTATCTTTGGAGTAATGCCGGCTTTTATACACTCTTTTTTTTCAAGCGTATTCAGTGGGTTTCCGATACAGCTGTTCCTCATTTGTGGCATTCTCATACTATTCTTGCTGTTCCGTAATGAATGCTGCTTCTGGCATCACTCCAACATGTGTATGCTTTAGCTGTTTGGCATGACCCCGTTACAGGCGTTATATGTGGATTGATATCTAACATTCCGCCGAGCGTACTTCACCTGTGTACAACCTGTATTTCACTGCATCTGGTGCCCCTTTAAATGGGCACTAGACATATGTCTGGCTCTACAGACACCAGCTGCCTTGGACATCGAACTGCTGATGAGTCCCTTAGTGGACCATTATCAGGACTGTTCCTTGCGTTTGCGACGTCTACAAAATTCGGGTCTAGAGCAAATGGTCAACGGGAGTTCCTTTGCATCAGTAATGAGATTGCTGGATCAGAGTTTCATTGAAACTTACCCATGTTGCCCGGTGATTGTACCTGCATCAGTTGGAGCCAAGGATCATGTCTGTTCGTTGGAACTTATGAACTGGGCCACAGACTTAGCCATCTACGTGGATGCAGACCCCATCATGGAGTCCTTTGCCTCTACCATAACTGCATACATACTGGATCCCTCTGACACGCATTAATTGGATATTTTTGTTTTCAAATTGTCATTAATTGGACCCTGATGCTTCAATTGATTTATAGTACATCATCTTGAGTTTGCTTGTCTTTTGAATTCGGTCATCCCTTTAGTGCTTCCTTCCTGACAAAGGGGAGGGTGTCATGTGTTTCATAAAGGGCCCATTGTAGTTTTCCCTATGTTAACCTCACTGTGCATGACACAGGCCGCAATAGCTTTGCACACATTGCTACATAATCATGTTTGCTTTTCTGCCACATTATATTTTCACACAGACCCTGCAGTTGTTTTCTCGTTCTGCTCTTTCCTGGGATTTTGTCTGAACAGTAGACAAGGTCAAACAACAATGTCACTTGTTATTGTGTTCTGGTCAGACACTCGTACCTAGACAAAACACAGAAATGCAGCTGTTGTTTATGAACATGTGAACCTTGTCATATAGGTATCCACATCACTGTAACGCACACAGAGAGACCGATATTTCCTGAGAGAAGATCACCGCTGTATATGAGATGTAATTCATTCACTTGTGTATGCTAAGGTATGGGGTACGCTACTAATCCCAGAGATCTTTGCTGTACAATCAGTTTGCTTCCGTTGAAGGGAGGGTTAGGCTATTCTATCTTATATATGACAGGACTTTTCATAATATACGGTATATTGACAATGCTGATGGTATTTTTGCTAAGCAGTTGTTTTCTAATTGTGGCACGTATACTGCATTTTAGGACACAATAGTTTAAATAAACATTTCAAACTTCCTTTGTGTCTCTTTCATATCTGATTGTGGACGAGTACAAGTGTGTGAGCGAAAGGGAATGTCCTGTCACCGCGATCTCTGAGAGGGTTGGGAGTGTTTTGTTCTGAGGTGTCAATTCACTTGTTCCTCTGGGCAAGTGGGACACTATAGCTAGTCGGACTCAGGCTCATGGTACTGAGGTGGTCTGGAGACTCGGTCCCTAACTACTGATTTTCTATGGTCCCAAGCATAGTTATGTTCCTGAGCAGATCCCTGCAACACTCTAAGTGCCGGTCATCCAAGGTACAGGGGGACAGACGGGGAGAAAGCAGGCTCAAGGTGGAGCCCGGTAGATTCCAATGGGAAAGTAGAAAGGCAAGAGCAGAGAGAAAGGCGTGTCATGAATGCGAAGAAAGGGATGTTGGCTCCAGGGTTGAGTGCAACAGGGTCAGATTCATATGCCAAGGGGGCTAGGTCCGGCCCAGGTGGTGGAAGCAAGTCAACTTGGTCCAGTGCAGTGGCTGAACACGTAATGGTGAACAGGCCTAAAGTGAGTGGCTCCGTTGGTCCCTTACCAAGGGTGGGGGGAGGTACAGATAAGCATGGGCAATTCCCCTTGGAGTTGGGGTGTTGGGAGGTCCCTTATCCCTCCTCAGAGGAGGAAGGAGGGTAGGGGTGGACAGAGGTCCAGGATGCCTCCTACTCAGCTCCAGGGTATGGTGTATTCCCAGAGGAAGCACCAGGGGAGGAGCCAGAGCAGTAGCACAACGTTATCCACTGAAGGGTTTTCCCTAGTGGAGGGAGAACGCAGAGGGGCGGCTGACACACGTCAATCAATCAATCAAGCATTTGTATAGCGCGCTACTCACCCAGAGGGTCTCAAGGCGCTTGGGGGAGGGGGGTCCGCTACTGTGGAAGAACGAGGCGAGCGAGTTGCAGAGGTCTTGCGAGGGAGTGATGTCGTTGTTTCCGGCGCTGGGGTTCGAGAGTTCTTTGACGATGATGAAGAGTTCCTTGCTGTTGTGGGCGTTGTTGTCCAGTCGTTCCTTGAATGCGGTTTTCTTGGTGGTGTGGATCAGCTGGTGGTGTTTTCGGGTGGCGTGCTTGAGGGTGGTCATGTTGTCTGCAGTCGGGTCTCTGCGCCATGCTTTCTCGAGGGCCCGGCAGTTCTTCTTGGATATCTTGAGTTCGTCGGTGAACCAGGATGCTTTCTTGTTGCCGGGTCTGACTGGGGGGGTCTTCAATGGGGCGAGGTCATCTGCGCAGTTGGTGATCCATCTTGTGAGGTTGCTGGCGGCTTGGTTGGGGTTCGTTGAGCTGGCGGGAGGGTTCTGGCTCAGGGATGTGGTGAGTTGGTCGGTGGTGATCTTGTTCCAGCTTCTGCGCGGAAACTGTTGCGGGTGGTGGTGCGTGGTGATCCTGCTGAAGCTGAAGTGGACGCAGCTGTGGTCTGTCCAGTGGAGTCCGGTGGTGTGGCTGAAGGAGATGTCCTTGCTGGAGGAGAAGACGGGGTCAAGCGTGTGGCCGGCGAGGTGTGTGGGGTGGTCACCAGTTGCTTGAGTCCGAGGTTGGCGAGGTTGTCCAGCAGGGTGGTGGTGTTGCGATCGTTGTTGTTCTCTAGGTGGAAGTTGAGGTCCCCAAGGAGGATGTAGTCAGCCGAGGGGAGGGCGTGCGGGCTGATGAGGTCGGCGATGTCTTCGCTGAATTGTGTGCGTGGTCCTGGGGGTCTGTAGATGAGGGTGCCTCTGAGGGTGGTCTTGGGGTCGGTGTGTATCTGGAAGTGCAGGTGTTCGCCGGCTGTGAAGGTGTCGTCGGAGTTGGTCGTGATGCGGATGGTGTTCTTGTGGACGATGGCGATGCCTCCTCCTGTCTGGTTTGCGCGGTCCCTTCGGGTGATCTTGTATCCGTCCGGGATGGCGATGGCGATGTCGGGCGCTGAGGAGGCGTTCATCCATGTTTCCGTGAAAGCGACGTCTGGTGATGTGGAGTCGAGCAGGTTCCAAAGTTCCACGGCGTGTCTGTGGACGGAGCGGGTGTTGAGCAGGAAGCACTTCAGGTGGTTGCTGCTGGTGCTCGGCTTGGCGGGTGTGGTGCAGGTCCGGAGGCAGGAGAACTTGCAGGATTGGCAGGCGAAGGGTCCGTGGGTGCGTCCTGGGGTGGCACGGTGGCAGCCGTGGATGCGGCCGGTGTTGAGTGCGTTGAGGGTGGCGGTGTCGTAAGTCCGGTGGGTGGGTTGGCTGCTGCGGGGGCCAGGGGGTTTGGCGCTGGGCGCGGTCCAGGCGCGGACGGGCGCAGACGGGCTTGCCTTAGGCGCGCCTTCGGCGAGCCAGCGGCGCGCCCGCTGCGCACGTCCGCTGCGCGGCCGCACAGCGGCCGCCATTTATGGGGAGGTGGGAGGGAGGAGCAGCTGGGAGGCGGGAGGCAGGGGCAGCGAATGGGCAGTCTGGGGGGGGGGCCGCAGGGGACGCAGCGGCGGGAATGGCGAGAGGCAGCGAGGGGTACAGAAGGAAAAGTGGAGAGAAAGCGGACACAAATACGGGCACAATTCAAAATGGGGCAGCGAGGGGTACAGAAGGAAAAGGGAGAGAAAGCGGACACAAATACGGGCACAATTCAAAATGGGGCAGCGAGGGGTACAGAAGGAAAAGTGGAGAAAGCGGACACAGATACGGGCACAATTCAAAATGGGGCAGCGAGGGGTACAGAAGGAAAAGTGGAGAGAAAGCGGACACAGATACGGGCACAATTCAAAATGGGGCAGCGAGGGGTACAGAAGGAAAAGTGGAGAGAAAGCGGACACAAATACGGGCACAATTCAAAATGGGGCAGCGAGGGGTACAGAAGGAAAAGTGGAGAGAAAGCGGACACAAATACGGGCACAATTCAAAATGGGGCAGCGAGGGGTACAGAAGGAAAAGTGGAGAGAAAGCGGACACAAATACGGGCACAATTCAAAATGGGGCAGCGAGGGGTACAGAAGGAAAAGTGGAGAGAAAGCGGACACAAATACGGGCACAATTCAAAATGGGGCAGCGAGGGCTACAGAAGGAAAAGTGGAGAGAAAGCGGACACAAATACGGGCACAATTCAAAATGGGGCAGCGAGGGTACAGAAGGAAAAGTGGAGAGAAAGCGGACACAAATACGGGCACAATTCAAAATGGGGCAGCGAGGGGTACAGAAGGAAAAGTGGAGAGAAAGCGGACACAAATACGGGCACAATTCAAAATGGGGCAGCGAGGGGTACAGAAGGAAAAATGGAGAGAAAGCGGACACAAATACGGGCACAATTCAAAATGGGGCAGCGAGGGGTACAGAAGGAAAAGGGGAGAGAAAGCGGACACAAATACGGGCACAATTCAAAATGGGGCAGCGAGGGGTACAGAAGGAAAAGGGAGAGAAAGCAGACACAAATACGGGCACAATTCAAAATGGGGCAGCGAGGGGTACAGAAGGAAAAGGGGAGAGAAAGCAGACACAAATACGGGCACAATTCAAAATGGGGCAGCGAGGGGTACAGAAGGAAAAGGGGAGAGAAAGCGGACACAAATACGGGCACAATTCAAAATGGGGCAGCGAGGGGTACAGAAGGAAAAGGGGAGAGAAAGCGGACACAAATATGGGGACAGTTCAAATGGGGGCAGCGGGGGCACAAAAGGGAAAAGGGGAGACAAGCAAGCAATACGGGCACCGAGGCCACAAACGGAAGGGCGATCTTACCAGCAGCAGCAGCGGGCGGCCAGCACAGGCGGATCTGTGTGGTGGGGAGCGACCTACCTGGCAAGGTCAAGGGTCGCTCACCTCACCGCGCAGCGGCCGCCATTTATGGGGAGGTGGGAGGGAGGAGCAGCTGGGAGGCGGGAGGCAGGGGCAGCGAATGGGCAGTCAGGGGGCGGGGCCGCAGGGACGCAGCGGCGGGAATGGCGAGAGGCAGCGAGGGGTACAGAAGGAAAAGTGGAGAGAAAGCGGACACAAATACGGGCACAATTCAAAATGGGGCAGCGAGGGGTACAGAAGGAAAAGGGGAGAGAAAGCGGACACAAATACGGGCACAATTCAAAATGGGGCAGCGAGGGGTACAGAAGGAAAAGTGGAGAGAAAGCGGACACAGATACGGGCACAATTCAAAATGGGGCAGCGAGGGTACAGAAGGAAAAGTGGAGAGAAAGCGGACACAAATACGGGCACAATTCAAAATGGGGCAGCGAGGGGTACAAAAGGAAAAGTGGAGAGAAAGCGGACACAAATACGGGCACAATTCAAAATGGGGCAGCGAGGGGTACAGAAGGAAAAGGGGAGAGAAAGCGGACACAAATACGGGCACAGTTCAAATGGGGGCAGCGGGGGCACAAAAGGGAAAAGGGGAGACAAGCAAGCAATACGGGCACCGAGGCCACAAACGGAAGGGCGATCTTACCAGCAGCAGCAGCGGGCGGCCAGCACAGGCGGATCTGTGTGGTGGGGGAGCGACCTACCTGGCAAGGTCAAGGGTCAGCATTCAGGGGGTACCCCTCTTCAATGGGGGGTGCGGAACTTCCAAAAGGGGGCAAAGGGCAAAAGAACTCATCCTTGGCCCCTATCCAGCTTCAGGGTCCTGACCCTGGGCTTCAGGCTCTGGCTCAGGAGACCATTCCTGAGCTGCTGAGAGGGGGAGCAGATAATGGGTGCGGTGCACTTGGGATTTGCAACTCCCCCTATGGGAAGCCAGAGGGCTTGGGGTGGACAGAGACCTGGTTCTAGACACTGACGGCTGTCAGTGCCCTTTTTGTTTCTTGTACCGGTAAACTAGGGTTGCCCGGGGGCTAGGACAGGAGTCAGTCTCTCAGGGCTAACAAGGGCACTGGATTGGTCTTGTGGGCGGTTCCCAGGGTAGGCTTAGTGAACCCTGAGAGTAGGCAGAATGGATCCAATGAGGTTCCGGGAGCATAAGACAGGCGGGCTCCACTGTGTGAGGTGGACCATTGTCCAGGGTCTATTGTCCGGCACAGTGAAGTTTATCAAGGCATTGATTAAACTATCCTGGCTTTCGGCTGGGAGGAGGTGGTGTTGGAAATGGCCCTTTTTAGGGTTCTTTCCCTCGACTTTTAGCTTTTGTTCCTCCTGGTTTTCTGCTCAAATGCTCCACCTTGGGCTTTCAGCACTGGTTGTGCCACCCACGAAGGTAGCTCTTCAAATGTGTCACAGGTTTGCCATTGCGGGCCTGAGTGTGCAGGTTACTATGTTATGTTATGTTATGTTATTTTAATCTTATAAGGCGCACAGCTACCCAAGGGTTTCCCTGCGCCGCCTGATAGGAACAAAAGGAAAAAGAAAGTGCTCTACATATTAAACAACCAGGTTTTTAAACACTTACGAAAATTCTCTTAAATAGTTTCAGTCCGAAGTGACATAGGAAGGGAGTTCCATAGAGAGGGACCTAGACAAGAGAAGGACCGGCCGCCCATACGCGACAATCTGGTCCTAGCCACCGTAAATTTCGCCTGAGTGGCGGAACGTAAGAGATGTGGTGGAAGGTAAGGATGAACTAAAACATTTAAGTATTGGGGTGCCTTACCAACTTTGATTTTGAACATATAGCTCAGGGCTTTGAATTTAATACGATTCTCAACCCTGAGCCAATGAAGATCCCGAAGAGAACCTGAGATGGAAACTGTTTTAGGAACCTTACAAAGTAGCCTAGCCGCCGCATTCTGCACCATCTGCAGTTTACGTAACACATCCTTGTTGACTCCTAGATACAGAATGTTTCCGTAGTCCAGTCTAGAAGTGACAAGAGCCTGGACCACGGTACGTTGCCACTATTACTTGGCTTGGCATTTAAAAAGCTACTTGCCAAGGTTCTGCATGTCTCTCGCTACATCGGAGTACTCCCTGAGGGCAGGGTGCGGGGTCGGAAGAGGTGGGGCATGTGCACGTGTGCTCTACATGCACTGGTAGTGAATGGCACCGGATGGTGTGTTCGGTATTGTGGGGCCTGCTTCTCACATTGATTGACATGAGGGATCTGTGGAAAGGCTATTGAGCTGTATTTCCTACGTGCAGAAGAGTGGCAGTATAGTGTTTGAGATTGATGAGTTAGCAATGGCAAATCCTCTCCAGTAGTGCGAGTGGATTCGATATTACTAATGTGGAAAAGCCACTTTGGGAAAGTGGGCATTTCTGTGCTCGGGGCTCTGTGTGCCTGTCAGCCTGTCTCAAATCCACATCTGGGTGCTGGAGGGGGGGACAGCTACATCTATGCATTTCTGATAGACTGCCATAAAGTAGGGGCTCAAGGGAAACTGCAGACCTCTGACTCTGAGGGGCCTTTGTGGGACAGATAAGAGGGGATGGAATTGGCACCTGCATTCCAAAGGGCAGGGCCCTGGCCCCACTAAACATATGGAGCAAGCCTCCCAGGGTAGGATGGCAGACAGGACAAAATTTAGAGAGGGCCTGTGCATTTCAAAGGTGGCCTTTTGAACCAATCTCATCTTCAAAGGCCATTGTGGGTATAACTAGTGAGGCTTTGCCCTCAGAAGTTAGAGACACTTTTGGGATTGGAACCATACTACACTTGTTCGCTGCTGGGACATCAACAAGAGGAACAATTGGGGCACGAGGGACTGCAACTGGATTATCCGCAGACTAGTGGTGGCCTGGGGCTTGTCGTGCTCCAGGAAGGAGACTATCACGTGCTGGATTTTGCCTGGATGTTGCTGGCCTGCAGCTAATTGCCAACTATCATGGCACAGGTCCCTAAGCACTTTCCAAGGGTCAGTTGACTGGCCTCCTGTCCACGAGATCCCAGGGACAGAAAGGATCTCTATGTTTCCACAAGATCGTAAGGATCGCCCAGGGTGCAACGGAAACGAGTGGAAGTGATCATTGGTTGGGACAAGGACTGTCCTGACGCATGCAGTAATCACACTGTGCCGAAGAGTGTGCTCGTAATGATCAGCGGCCCACCTGGGGGTACCGTAGCGTGAGGAGTTTGGTGAGTGCTGGGGAAGTTTGCTGAATCTAAGGGACCCGCGCTTACAACCGGAAACCTGTGCTAGCTCGCACTTCGTAGCATGTGGTGTCCGAGGAGTTTTGGGGAAAGTTTGCTGAGTCTGCAGGAACTATGCTTGAAGCCTAAACTGTCTACGACCTCCAGATCGGAAGGACAACAGTGCCTGACAACGCAGCTTCAGTCCGAGGTCGTCAGCTCCCTCTCCCTGAACCCATGCCACAAGGCACTCTGTTTTTGGGAATATCATGACTGAACCCGAGGGTTCTCATTGTGCCTTGTGTGCACCCACGGCTGGCTGCCTGGAGCACCTGCAGCTCGCACCTCCGCTTTAGTTGGTTCTGACTATCTAATCAAAGCATCACCAGTTGGTGCAACATGTATCGTTGGCTGGTGTGGTTTGAGTGGCTGACGGGCTGAGTCACAAGGCGTAATCAAAACCTGTGATTTCTTGACCCTTACTGCTGCACGGGGTATGCGATATTGGGAATGTAATGTTTTATGCAAATGTGATAGCAGGAAAGTGGAATACCTCTGAATAGCCTGCATATATGTTTCTGTCGTTGATGTGGGAGGGATCTCTTGGATTGTGAATACCTCGGGGAAGTGCACACATGGGGTTATGTAACTTACGAGGCTGAGGGGATAGGGGGGAAAATTAATACCTGTGACTAGTACATATATGTTCATGCCGTTCTGCTGATAATGGGAGAGTTCGCCAATTTCCTATAACTGTAAAGCAAATATCCAATGTGTATGTCATTTTGATTTCAATGTGTGTGTAATACAAAGATCAGTGTTTTATGCATATGGTGTGGAGTCTTTTTGTAGTGTACTCAGGGGCATATACACAAGGACTTATCTCCGATTTATCTCCACCTTAACTCAACAAAAGTGGAGACAGATTTAACACCCCATTCACAAGCGGGTGCAAACCGCAGACATCGCCAGTATTCCCGCGATAACTGCACCCAAAATTTAACACCACGGTGGACACCACCAACTAACCCTAATGAGATGCAGAGTAGGCGTTCCCGTGCCAAAACACACGAAAAAACCACAACACCACTTTCACAACAAACTGCCAGATCTGCGATGCGAACTAAAAACAGGCGATAAGCCGCGGTAGCACCAGGAATTTAACACCTGCCTTTTGCTGGTGTTAAGCAGGACGACTACCTGCAGTATCAAAGGGAGCCCAGCCAAGAGCCACACCCGAAGACCCACAGATGCCATGGAGACAATCATCATGCAGCTCCGATACCCATGAGGGCCACAACACCCACCGCCACCCCCCCTGCACCCCTCCGGACATACACATACTGTGCACGATACAAGAGCCACAAAAAGCGCCAGATGACGCACATTGATCAAAAACAACACACATGTGTGGCCAGAAGAACGAGAAACAGTCACACAGCACTGAAGTAACAACCAAAAACTTTATTGAAATACAACACAAAACACCAATGCGGAAGACTCCTGTCGGGTCCGTCAGGGACAATCTCGACGTCACAGCCTGGAATATAAAGCACAAAATCAGAACGTGTGTCATGCGCACATCAAAGGAGTGAGACACAGAGAAGGAAAGAAAGGCAGAGAGAGAAAGAGAGAGAAGGAAAGGAAGGGAGAGAGAGAGTGAGTGAGAGAGAGAGGGAAGGAAAGGAAGGGCGAGAGAGAGTGAGAGAGAGAGGGAAGGAAGGGAGAGAGAGAGAGACACCGCCACCCCTGCGCACCCAGGCCCCACTGTTCACCTGCTGCCACCGGTGTGTCTCCAACCACGTGCCGGGGTACACTGCAAGCCACCAGGTCTGCAACCTGCAATCAAGGCCAGAGTCAATCATGGCAGAGTCCATCACACAGCACACGGCAACAAGGCCTGTCCGTCCCTGCGCACGCATGCAGCCGCACCCCACCCCCTCCCGCCGGCCAGTGCTGGCTGTCCGCACTTGCGCACCCCGGGCCCACTGCTCACCTGCCGCCAACGGTGTGTCCACCAGTGGGCACACCACGTGCCCGTGCAAGCTCCAGGCCCCGGTCCCACCACCATGGCATGGTCCACATCATGCGGAGCCGCCCCGCGGCACAGCAGGTCCCACATATGATGCTGAGTCCTGAGGCATCAATGGCAGAGACCACATCAGTGCACACGTCATCATCGCAGGCTGCACACCCGCTCAGCTATTTCGGTGCCACTAACCCTGTGCAACCCCAGTCAGCGCCACGTGGTGGTAGGCCCGTGACGGGCGCAAGGCTTCGGGTGCCACTAACCCTGTGCAACCCCAGTCAGCGCCACGTGGTGGTAGGCCCGTGACGGGCGCAAGGCTTCGGGTGCGACCAACCCTGGGCGCCACAACTCATGGGCCCTTCATGATTAAGAACCGTGGAGCGTCCGTCATCCAGTCACCACCGGCAGTGGGGAATGTGATGTTGCCGGCCCCTTATATTGGCGGGGTCACATGGCCTGTGACGCCTGTGCCGGATGGGTGTGGTGTGTGTGCAAAGCTGCCCTCAGGGAGTGGCCGTGGCATGCTGACAACTAGACCAGTGACCTGCATACCACCAGCGTGTACGCCTGCGACATGTAGCTATGTGGGCCCCCCCTCGGAGCGTAAGCGGAGTGGTCTGGCCTGGCGTACGCCGCACCAGCGCAGGGCTTGCAACAATGACTCGGGGGCTCTGGGCGTGGTTCAGTCCATGTCCGGACAAGGAAGTGACTAATGCGTGTGTCCCTGTTGTAGTGTCCACGGCAAGCAGAACACAATAGGCAATGTGGCACACTGTGACTGGCATCCCACTAGATGAGCATCATTGACGTGAGGGAAATCACTGTCCCTACATTCATCCACACATTCATACATGAATGATGAAGGTCATGACACTGCAGTGCGTTTATGGATGTTTGTTGCACATCCGGTGGAGTATTGCAGCTGGAGCAGTACAGGTCCGTGCCAAGCACACTACACAATATGGGCCCGTGGAGGGCCATCCAGAGTCCATCTGGGGATGACAAGTACTGTGGAAGAGGAAGGGTGCAGTCCGCAGTCTGGTCGCCGTGTCATTGGTCATCAAGCAGGATATGGCAGTCCATGTCGCGGTCCAAGGTGAGTGCAGCGGAGTGTATCGGGGGTCAGTGGAGGTCATGGGGCCATGTGCGGCACCAAGCAGAAACAGGCAATGTGGCGGAAATGAATGCTAGTGCCTCTTACTGAACTCAATACCATCCACGTCCTCAGATGTGTGCTCTGCCACACCTGTGGGTGGTGCAGTACCGGCTGCGGCACTGTGTGGCAGTGACACATCAGGTGCCGGAGTGGATACGCCTGTGGCACTGTGAGGCACTGACACACCAGGGGGCAGAGTTGTGGATGGTGAGGGGGCAGCAGCATTCATCATCGCCACGCCTTGTGGCAGCAATGCCATGATGAGGACATGCAGAGCCTGGTAGATGCCAGCTACATTTCGCTGATGTGCAGCGGTGGCTGCCATCCTTTCCGCCTCCATCCACACCATGTCCTCCATGAGCCTCCGCATGTGTGCCAGCTCACGGCTGGAATCGCTGGAGCCACTCTGAGCGGACAGGTGTTCTTGTCTCCGAGTCAGGACTCCAGCGACCTGAAAGCAGCAATGCAGACTGGAGGTGGGAGTCCAGCAACACACCAGGAGCTGGATGAGATGGAGGAAATGGTGACCCGAGTCATCATTGGGGAGACGGTGGCAGGAGTTGGGGGACCGGACACTGCACAACATGACCTGAGCCAACAGCAACAGGGTGAGTAACGACCAGGGACTGGGGTAGGTGGGGGGAGATGGGCACAATGGCACACATGCACAATTAAGTATAGCACATCTGCGGACAAACCATGCCCAAGAGTCACAACTCCGACCAAGAGCCCAATTTACCCAAGTCTGCAACATCTCAGCACTGTATAAGCACAGAAGTTAAAAGCACACCGCCTGAAAGGGATAAGGGCCAGCCAAATCAGAGCTGAAGGGGCAACACACCCGCAATGCAGCACACACACATAAGAATCAGAGCACCTCAACATTGACAACAATGTGGTACAAACTGCAACACTTTCACAACAGAACAGAGGACACAAGTGCTGCCGCTTGTGTGTAGAAAATGGCCATTCGCATTTGACATAGCAGGAAACTGTGAGATGATAATGTACAAGTACAACCTCACATCCCTGATGGTGTAGAAATGTCAACTGTCCCACATCAAATAGGCATCTCCTCACAAACAGTCACAATGTACATTGTCATGCAGTCTGTTAGTAAACTTGTACAATGCGTGAACATACATGTGAACACAATGTCAATCTGCATCTCCCCTTCACATTGCAGAGGGAGAATCAACACCTCCTGCAGAGCAGACCCAACAACTCAGTACTGATGATGAAGAGGACCTCCCCAACATGGACACTGACGCCCTCCAACAGCTCATGGACAGCTTCGGCACCCCACCTCCAGGAGCAGGGCAGCCCAGCTGCATCGAGGAGACCCCACCCCCTGCACACACCACACAGCAGGAAGCACCCACCACCACGGCTGTCTCCCAGGACCCCCACGACCAACACATGGCATTCCAACGCCGTGTGTTAGGGTGCTAGGAGAAGATGGCTGATCAGCTGCAGGTGGGGTTCGACCTCATGGCAGCCAAACTAGATGCCATACGTGGGTGTCTAAGTCCCATCAGGGACGACTTACAGTCCCTAACAGACAACCACTGTCCGCTCCATGCTCTCCAACAATCCATGGCTGACATCGCTGGAGTCATGACTCTGAGCCAAGAACAACTGTCTAGTCAGAGTGGCTCCAGCGATGTCAGCCGGGAGTTGGGACACATAAGGAGAATGATGGAGAGCTTGGAGCGGATGCAGGCAGAAAGAATGTTTGCCACGGCTGCACACCAGTGAGATGTAGCTGTGATCTTCCATGCCCTGCAGATCCTCGTCATGCCATTGCCGCCACAAGGCCTGGTGCGGATGAATGCTGCTGCTACTACTCCATCCACATCTCCGCCCCTGAAGTGTCAGTGCCACACAGTGCGGCATACATTCCACCTCTGGCCCCTGATGTGTCAGTGCCACACAGTGAGGCAGACTAAACACCACCACCCACATGTGAGGCACCTGACACATCAGAGGACGAAGATGATGATGAATCTGGCTTTGTGGTAAGAATGAAGTGGTAGCATTCATCTCCGCCATATGGCCTGTTTCAGCTTGGTTCTGCCCTCTGCATCATGCCCTGGAATAACACCTTCCACTGTCCCCCGATACACTCAGCGACACTCACCTTGGACCTCGACATGGACTGCCATATTTTGTTTGGTTACCAATGACACAGCAATCACACTGCGGACTGAAGTCTTCCTCTTCCGATGAACTTGTCAATCCCTAAAGGACTCTGGCTGGCCCTCCACGGGGCAACAATGTAAAGTGGGGTTTGCATGGCCCTGTACTGGTCCAGCTTCAACACTCCACTGAATGCGAATAAAACATTCTAATTCACACAGATGTGTCATGGCTATGATCAATCAAGTATGAAAGTATGGATGAATGTAGGGACAGTGATTCCACAAAAAGGTACTCCCTGGGTAATGCTATCAATGCGCATGTATGACCGTGACCCAGATAGGCAGTGAGACACACATTGTCATTCAAATCAACACTCATCACAGTTGAATACAAGTGAAGGTGCGTAGACTTTATTAGCATATGCGTGTCAGTACGGGCAAGATAAGTGCCACAACATGCAGACCAATGCAGCAGTATGTCACAATGAGGAACGTTGCCAAGCGCCGCTGTCCACTCCGGGGGAGTGCCTCACCTTTCACAGGTGTGTGTTAACCTGCGTTGTTGTCCGCTCATGTATTCGGAGTCCAGGCGAATGCAGCCATGTCCACTGTTGTCGTGGGATATGTGACCAGATCTCCAAGTTGCAACAAGGTGTTGGGACATGTGCAATGGGTTCCAATCTGTTGTGGCTGCAGGTACGTAGTTACTTGTCCATGAAAGCAATTGCAGCTTCGTAGGCTATCATTTCCAACATGAGGTCGTTGTCGACTTCATCAAACAGGACGGCGAGGCAATCCATTAGCAGGTCCGGACAGATGTGCTGCGTCCACCCCCTTTCACCAATTAGCACTACAGCCCAATAGGGGAGCGGTTCAATGTGGTCACTGCACACGAGGAGTTGTGCAATCTCCCAGGTCCAGCTGCCAGCATGTATGCCACATATCAAGGCATCCCATAAACGGGTATCACGGTGACACTCCTGGTCGTGGGCCAACAGGGGGCGCACACACATGTCAAAATCCAGTTCAGTTACCGTCCTGTTGGATAGGCAGACATCCATGGATCACTCGAATATGCACGATCGACAATGCAACACAGGCTGAAGCAGGTGACGTTGGCAAGCGGAAGCTTAGCCGGTAACTGATCCGCAGCACTGCCAATGGCAGCGCCCCCAGTAAATGCAGCATACGTGCACGGTACAGTTCCACGTGACAGGGGTTGTGCATGTGTCCAGGATGTTCTGCCATTGCGTTAGTGGCTCTGGTTGAAGCGGCACTGTTCTGGCCTGCGCCAGTTCTGTGGCTGAAATGCCACAGCTCGGATCAATGAGTTGCTTTAGTGTGCAACGGTCGTACGCCTGGGATGGTGTGGGAGTAAGTGTGAAGGCCATTCCATGCAAGATAACTTCGAGTAAGGACTTCTGTGTGTGGGGTGTGTATACGTTGGTCTTTTGTCGGGCTGTGCGTAGTGTGGAGTCATCATCAGCTGCCATAGTATCTGTCAGGGGGTGCCGGGCACATGCAATTCCGAGGTCGGAGGTGCAGATGTGCTTCCGCCTGATAGTTCAGACAAAGGAGCTTTCATCCCTAATGTTAGTTTGTCATCTGCTTGCATTCAGGAAATGTGATGTGGCTTGTTGGGGGTGGGGTGGGATGTGTGCAACTTTGGGATTCATGTTTGACATGTCTTGCATGTGGTAAATGAGCGGCATCACTGTGTGTTACGTTGCCTCACAGCTGCTCCTCCCCCCCCGAGCCTATTTACTTGTGTGCGCTGCGCGGTTGCATCACTTGCACTCCTACGGCACACCATTGTCATGCCTGTCTGCGCATGTCCACAAGCCTGACAATGACACTGTGATGTTGGCTGTTGAAGGTGGGCGGCCACGTGAGTGTAGGCCTATGGTAAGGATAGGGTGGACACAGATGTAGAGTTCATGCCTGGCTGAACTCAGGCTGCGATTAAGGCTAGGCATTTGGCTCATGCTGCGGCAATACAGATACACACAACACTTGGCATGTATGAGCCAAGACCCCGAGCGGTCTTGCGCTCCTTCATTTCTCCGTTCGTGCGAGCCCGCCCTCCGGGTGCATGCTACATTGCAACATTGTCGATTGCAGGCCGGGTGGCGCCGACACTACAACAGAGACACACGCATTAGTTACTTCCTTGTCCAGGCCAGAACTGAACCACGCCCAGAGTTCCGGGCAAATTCTTCACACCCCTACGCTGGACTGGCCCACTCCGCTTATGGGGGGACGACAAAGCTACGTGTCCAAGGTCTTACCCACTGCCTGAGGTGACATGGTTGCGTCTGCTGTCCACAGCACAATGTAATGTGGTAGGGCCCGGGGCCATCATGCATACATAATGACCACACGGACACACTTAGATAGATAGTGGAACTGGCTACGGGCACGTGCGCCGGGCCCCTTTTTATTACCAGGGTCACATGTCCAGTGACGCCAGTGCTGGATGGGTGTGGGGTGAGTGTAAGCCAGCCCTCAGGGAGAGGTTGGTGATGGCAACAACTAGAACAGTGATCATCGGATCACACACACAGATTTAATCATAAAGGGTCCATGACTTGCAGTGCACTGAGGTAGGGGCACCAGATCTGAAATCACACACACAAGATTCAATCATAAAGGGTCCATGACTTGTGGTGCACTGAGTTAGTGGCACCTGAAGAGCTGAGCAGGGTATCAAGCTGATGATGGCATCCAAGACAGGTGTGAGCAACTTTGATAGGCTGGCTGTAAGACTCCTCCGACTCTGGCAGTTGTTGGTTGGAGGTGGTCCTGGCGGTGGTGGCGGGTGTGCAGCCAGAGATGATGGCGTGTCCTTGCAGGTCAGGATTGGATTTGATATGTGTGAGCCCTGCTGACCGCAGTGTAGGCCGGAGGCAGCGGTCAGCAAGGGCCCACAGCCACGTGGCGTTCACTTGAGCTGCACAGAGTTAGTGGCACCTGAAGCGCTCAGCGGGTGCGCAGCCTGCGATGATGCGTCGTCCGGGCGGGCCGCACTGGAAGCAATGTCTGTTGCCTACTGGACTGCGCCATCAATAAATCAAGACTCGATTTGAATTGGGGGACCTGCTGACCGCAGTGTAGGCCAGAGGCAGCGGTCAGCAAGGGCCCACAGCCACGTGGCATTGACTTGAGCTGCACAGAGTTAGTGGCACCTGAAGCGCTCAGCGGGTGCGCAGCCTGCGATGATGCGTCGTCCGGGCGGGCCGCACTGGAAGCAATGTCTGTTGCCTACTGGACTGCGCCATCAATAAATCAAGACTCGATTTGAATTGGGGGACCTGCTGACCGCAGTGTAGGCCGAAGGCAGTAGTCAGCACACACATAACTCCGCGGTGCTGTGCCACTGGGTGCGCTGGGGGCCTGTGTGGCGAAAGCCAGTGATCGGCTGAGGAGGCTGGCGGTCACGGCGGCGGACTCGTGGCAGGGTGAGGGGCGCCGCCCTGGCAGACGCGTTGGCCATCCCAGAAGTGAACCATGCCCAGAGCCCCGGCCTATTTATTCACACTCCTACGCTGGACTGGCGTACGCCGGACAAGCCCACTCCGCTTACGCTTACAGGGGGGGACGACACAGCTACATGACCGAGGTCTTCCCCACTGCCTGAGGTAACATGGTTGCGTCCACTGTCCACAACACTACAAACACCAGCAGTATATGTCCACATGGACATGTCTGTGCTCTGCATACTGAAGTCTGTCCAGCACATCACCGCCACACTTGGCATTTTGGTACATTCTTATTCATGGGTGACTTGCCTCCTTCAGACATACTTGATTCCCACCTCTCCCCACATTCTGCAATTGTGTGGCTGAGGGGCCATGCCGTTTTCGGAAGGTCAGCTGTCTTGTTCTGCGCTGCCTCAGTGGTAGTCCGGGGGGGGGCCTGGGGATGGTGGCGGTGGGTGTTGTGGACCTCTTGGGTCTCCGAGCTGCATGATCAGTAGCTCCATGACATGTGGTGGTCTTCAGATGTGGCTCTGGGCTGGGCTCCCTTTCATACTGCAGGTTGTCGTCCTGCTTAACACCAGTAAAAGGCAGGTGTTAAATCTCTGCTGCTAACGTGCCTTATCGCCTGTTTTTGGATCGCATCGCAGATCTGGCTGGTCGTTGAGAATATCGCGAAGTGGTGTTTTCGTGTGTTTTTGCACGGGAACGCCTACTCTGCATATCATTAGCGTTAGCTGTCGCTCTCATCCGTGGCGATGTTTTTTGTGGAAGCTATCGCTGGAAAACTGGCGATATCGGCAGTTTGCACCAGCTTGAGAATAGGGCGATAAATCTATCGCCACTTTTGCGGAGCTAAAGTGCCAATAAATCGGCGATAAGTCCTTGAGAATATGCCCCAAAGTAGAGGGACGTGAGCAAGGAGTGAAAGGCATAATTTTGAAGGTGACTCAGGTAAAAAACACCCTGCCATGGGGCAGGTTCTAAGATTGCATCATGGTGAACTTGCCTCGGGATCGAAATAGCTTTTTCGATGGGTTTTGCTTAGGTGAAGCTGCGTGACATCCATGCCTCGTTCTGCAGCGCGATGCTGGTCTGAAGACAGCGATGTGCGCTCCAAGCTTGAAGTAAGATGGAGTACTCGCGTGTGTGAACCGGCGAGCTCATGCTCTGCTGGTATTAATTACAGGCGCGTCACTTGAGCCTAAAGATAGTTTAATGGCACAGGCAGTGTGGCGGGATGAGAGAGCCCCTCACCAGAGAGTGAGCGCAGCACACTGAGGGAGCATCTCTGGACAGCACTCTTGTAGACTGAGCGCCAGTCCAAGCTCTGGCTCTGCAGAATACCGTGCAGGGCTGCGGATGCCTTTTGTAAAGCAAACCCCCAAAACCGAACGGTCAAGGTGGACTTCCCGGAAGTCAGGCCCCGAACGTGCGAGCGCACCTCTGATCACAGGTCAACCAGCCCTGAGTGTAACTCTCTATAGTGCAGATGGTGCAGTAACACCAATGCCCAGGAGCATGAAGGGTCCTTAGTACTTCTGGTATATCCGACTCACTCAGCTTGAAATGAGGGGCCCATTTTCCTTTTTAGGTCGAGCCTAGCGGCAACGCACATGCATTGCTCGCTCTGCAAGACTGCTGTAGTAGAGTATGGGAGAGAAGCCGCGCCCACTCTCCTCCCATATTTGTCATTGGCTTGTGTCATTGTCTTTCGTAAATGCTGCCTTTGGATTCGTTAATAGGCTTGTTAGTCCCTCCTTAGTACGGCCTTGTCTTCATTTGTAACCTCCCATGGCTACTGGCCCTTTTACTTTGGTTGTTACATGGGACCTGTTATTTAGTCTGTAAGCACTATTTACTTTATTGAGTTTCTCTTACTGCAGGCCGGACATGCGCTGCTTCAGCTGAAACCGCTTGTGTTTTGTTAAGCAGCAGGGCCGCCCCGTAACACAGGCGCCCGCTTATATCACTTTAACCCAGCAGTATCTGGTGTCTGTTTCAACCCTCCCCAAGTAAAATGGCATAATCGTGTGCTAATGGGCTGAAGCTAACAACAGCACATCTGCGTTACATGTCACCTGCACTAAGCCACCTGACGGGTTGTTTTCAAAAGCATGTTTTATTAACAACAACACCACCACCAACACCACCACCACCAATACCACCAGCACCATCATCAATATTACCACCTCTACCACCCCATCACCAATACCACCACCACAAATACCACCGCCAATACCAATACCACCACCAATACCTCCGCCACCACCAATACCACCACCACCACCAATACCCCACCACCAATACTACCACTAATACCACCACCAATATCAATACCACAACCAATACCACCACCACCAATACCAGTACCACCACCACAATACCACCACCAATACCACCACCACCAATACCACCAATGCCACCACCACCAATACCGGCACCACCACCACCACCAATACCACCACCAATATCACCACCACCATCATCAATATCACCACCTCTACCACCCCATCACCAATACCACCACCACCAATACCTCCGCCAATACCAATACCACCACCAATACCACCACCACCACCAATACCACCACCACCACCAATACCCCACCACCAATACTACCACCAATACCACCACCAATATCAATACCACAACCAATACCACCACCACCAATACCAGTACCACCACCACAATACCACCACCAATACCACCACCACCAATACCACCAATGCCACCACCACCAATGCCACCAATACCGGCACCACCACCACCACCAATACCACCACCACCAATACCACCACCACGACTACCACCACCACCGCCAATACCACCACCACCAATACCACCACCACCACCAATACCACTACCACCACCAATACCAATACCACCAATACCAATACCACCAATACCACCACCAATACCACCACCACCAATACCACCACCACCACCAATACCACCACCAATACCACCACCACCACCAATACCACCACCACCACCACCAATACCCCACCACCAATACTACCCGCAATACCACCACCAATACCAATACCACCACCAATACCACCACCACCAATACCAGTACCACCACCACAATACCACCACCAATACCACCACCACCAATACCACCACCAATACCACCAATGCCACCACCACCAATGCCATCAATACCAGCACCGCCACTACCACCAATACCACTACCAATACCACCACCATGACTACCACCGCCAATGCCACCACCACCACCACCAATACCACTATCACCACCAATACCAATACCACCAATACCAATACCACCACCAATACCACCACCAATACCACCACCACCAATACCACCACCAATACCACCACCAATACCAATACCATCAACACCAATACCACCACCACCAATACCACCACCAATACCACCGCCACCACCAATACCACCACCACCACCACCAATACCAACACCACCAATACCACCACCAACACCACCAATACCACCACCACCTCTACCACCACCACCAATACCACCACCAACACCACCAATACCACCACCACCAATACCACCACCACCAATACCACCACCACCATCAATAGCACCACCATCAATACCAACACCACCAATACCACCACTACCACCACCATCACCAATACTACCACCACCAATACCACCACCACCAATACCACCACCTCCACCAATACCACCACCACCACCAATACCACCACCAATATCACCACCACCAATACCACCACCACCACCAATACCACCACCACCAATACCAATACCACCACCACCAATACCAATATCACCACCAATACCACCGCCACCACCAATACCACCACCAATACCCCAACACCAATACTACCACCAATACCACCAATACCACCACCAATACCAATACCACCACCACTAATACCAGTACCACCACCACAATACCACCACCAATACCACCACCACCAATACCACCAATGCCACCACCACCAATACCAGCACTGCCACCAATACCACCACCAATACCACCACTACCACCACCAATACCACCACCAATACCACTACCACCACCACCATCAATACCACCAATATCAATACCACCACCAATGCCACCATCACCAATACCACCACAACCACCACCATCACCAATACTACCACCACCAATACACCACCTCCACCAATACCACCACCACCACCAATACCATCACCACCAATACCACCACCAATACCACGGCCAATAGCAATACCAATACAACTACCAATACCACCACCACCAATACCAATATCACCACCAATACCACCACCAGCACCAATACCTACCCCACCACCAATACCACCAATACCACCACCACTACCAAGACCAATACCACCACCACCAATACCAGTACCACCACCACCAATATCAATACCACCACCACCAATACCACCACCAATACCACCAATGCCACCGCCACCACCACCAGTACCACCAATACCAGCACCGCCAATACCACCAATACCACCACCACCAATACCACCACCAACAATACCACCAATACCACTACCACCACCACCAATCCCACCACCACCAATAACGATACCACCACCACCAATACCAATACCACCACTCAGGGCCTCTCGCTCACTAGTAATAGCAGGGGCACTGTACCAGGCCGGAGCTGCAGCCGAGACCATCCCTCCCTCCATGCCTGCCATGAAACACAGCCCGCCCTGCACCAGGAGGTGAAGCCAGGGCCCTACTACAGCTGGAGTGTTTTTATTAGGCCAAAGATAGCAATGACATTATGCAATGCCACACTGCACAATCAAATCACAGAGAGGGCAGGAAATAGGCCCACCCCTCCCGCTCTTCCTCCTGAACCGTGACAGTGTAATCACAGAATGAAAGGTATTAGAGCGCTTTGTTAGTGTTTATAGCTCGGATCATATGTAACTCTCACTTCACACTTTGTGTCTGTGTAATTTACAACACTTACACATCTTCTTCACTGCACTATTTATCACTACTTTGAAGACGTCGCAGTCCAGTCTCTTCCTCTGATATTTACAATTTAACAAGCGGTCGAGAAGGCCCTTTATTGCAATGCAGGAGGTCTCGCATTTGCGAGAGTTTAAGCTATTAGTATTGTAAATGGCAATGCCTTTTATTTATGTTTTAAAACCCAAAACATAAATAAAAGGCATTGTCATTTGCAATGCCAATAGCTCAAATTCACGTGAATGCGAGACCTATTGCATTGCAAATGCTTGCTTGCAATAGTGTATTTGTTACGCCACTGCAACCAGCTTCACAGTGAAGCAGCACCCAGGCCCCTACGTCACAGCTATCCTCATTTTGAGCCTTTCATTCTCTTGGTTGCACCCGGTGCTTCTTGACCGTAGTCGTAAGCGATCATCTTCGTTTATACTGCCTGTCAGGTTCAATGTGCATTCATACCAATCTGCTGACTTGAGGGGAAAACAAAAAATATAGAGCAAACAAAAGTCAGAACACTGGAGCCAATAAAAGTAATTACAAAGGACATCAGATTTTAATCGCACTTTGCATTTGGCACTTTAGAAAGATGACCTAAATAATACACTGGGTGATTGCTCCATGCAAAATGAATATGCTGCACAGTTAGGTCACAGGTCAAGGTGAGGTCTCTAATCAAACACAAAACCCCACTAAGTACCTCCGTATCTAAAGCCTGTATGATGATATCAGTGGAACATCTTGTTATATCTTATGTACTTTACTACGCATGTTCCCTGGTGCGCTGGTCCCTGCTGCTCAGCCAGTATGAATGTGCTGTGTGGAATGTCGGAGTGCATGCTGATGCAATTGAATGCTTGAGTGCCTGTGAAGTGGAGAGTGTCAGTTGGAGGATGAGCTGAGCACCAGGGAGGCTGCTCCTGGTGGGGCTGTCCTTAGGACTAAGCTAAGAACCTACTTTGAATATACTTATCTGCAACTAAGATCAATAAAATTATCATCTATAGCCTACACCTCGGACACCAGACTTTTCATTATAACAGATCTGCAGCGTTTTTAACAAGAAAATGCCCTTGAGTGTAGAAAACAACTTGATTGAGCTGAGCCACTCTATCATAAGACTTCCAGTTCCTGTGATGACCATAGGTTACGAGAGGGCTCTGTGTCATCAGGTATAAATGGGTTATTGACTGCGAGTAGGGAATACAACTCCCAGAATGCAATATGTAGTTAAAGAATAGCCAAGTGCCGGATAACTGTTTATATGATGCCACAGGGTGATCAGGTAACCTTATTACTATTTATGGGGTTGATGAAGCAAGGTTTCACAAATGAAACTTGCTTGTATGCAATCCTTCTCATAGTATTAATTTATTAAATTTGTATTGTTAATACTAACCTTTGCATACACTACACGAATAGCAAGGAAGCTTGCCTATGTGTTTTACTAACGAATAACGTTTGTCTGTAATCTAAAATGGCCGCTAAAGAGCGGGAACTCTATTGCGCATGTCGCAACCTGATCACATGGTGTGACGTCTTTTCTTTGCTTGGTGGGAAACTTCTGCTTCTGCGCAGTGTGCATAAAATGGCTGCTTGATGTTTTAACATGCTTCAGCTTGCTCTCATGTCATTGTCAAATTGTCGTTTCTTAACGCTACAAATGCGGGATAGTATATATACTTAAATGGGAATAGAATAGAAATAGTGGCTATACAGTGAAACATTTTATTTGTGATTTTAATATTTTCTTCTTGCACTTTTAGTAATTCATAAACTTGGGCCTGGGTTGGTGTCTTGAAACTCGAGAAACAGAGGGTTCTGCGCATGTGTCCTGTATGCCTGCCAAGTGAAGTCAACTTTGACGTCTCCCAAGGCCACGACCTATTGGCCGAAGATGATGTACCCAATGTTTCCGGCGGAACAGAACTGTTACTTTTCTCCTGTAAATTGTATAATATTTGTTGTGAGACGGGTGGGAAATAAAGCAAATGTATTCAATGGAAGGGGAGGGAACGTAAAGGACAATAGGCTTTACAATTTAGGCCAAATCGATATGGTGCGACAATCCACCCCCTGTCCCTGTCCAATCAGAAGTAGTGGCCCCATATTTTAGCAACATTAGTGGGAGGTACATGGGCATAGAAGGGTATAGTAGAATATAGCATTAGTAAATTAGAGCAGAGCATGCGTTCACGAAGAACAGGCGTCCATACTGCCAGAGCGCTCTCAACTCCAGACTGCCCAGCTGATCGGTTGCTGACTGAATCCCTGTCCCGAGAGGTCCTGAGGAGGGGGCGGTGGAGTCCATTAGAAGAAAGGAACGGGAGAATCGAGAGAAGTCGAGTACCAGAGAGGGGAACGACGCAGGCGTCGTTGTAGAGAGGTCACCGGTCTTGTCCTGATCCGGAAGGAGGTCTTTGCTCTTTATCCTCCCTGGGTCCTATCTTTTCAACTCCTTGGCTAAGGGGTTTGATTTTCGCACTTAGGTAAATATAATGCAACCTTTAGTTGCGCCTGCTGTCTCTATCTTCTTCTCCTCTTTAAACACTGTCATTGATTAGCAATAATCATTTCTATGCTGCTTCTTGAATATTTTGATCAAGTACCATGTGGCTTTGTATTTTACTCTGCTAAATCTTTAGATAAACATTTTAAAACTTCCTGACTCAGTGGTTATTTCAGGATTTTGTATTTTAATGAATGTCACTCATTTTAAATTTCCCTATTAGCAAAGGATTCATCGGTAAGTCATTACTCTTCAATCAGAAGGTAATTGGTAGCAGGGATTTTTGATAGGAGTAACAACTGATAAAACCAGCGTAAGTATTAGCGTAGTGTGAATGTATGGGCCCAAGTGAGTTTATGGTATATGAATGCTGTTTGCTGATATCGCGCTGGATCAGTCTTCTGGTAAGCAGAGGACGTTTTTTTTTTAGTTACTCTTTGTTAAAAGGGTAATGAGAATTTTTATGTGTATTTTTATAAACTAACATCTGATTATTTTGAGTTTTTGTTTTCTGTTGTCCAGAATACCCCGGGTGTAAAAAGAATAGTGGGTGGCAAGTGGAAGCCATACTGCAGTGAGGTTATCTGCCAGGCAGAATTAGTGCTGAGAAGTTAAGCAGGACTTCCAGTACTTGTTAGGGACTCTATGCGTGTGAGTAATAGCAAAAAGGGTACGCTGATAAAAATTTGATGTTATATCACCTAGTAAGGGTAACATTGGAGAAGTAACAGGTACTTTTGGAGCTTGTGTGAAGAGTAGACGGAAGTGTTTTACTCGTAGTGTATGTATAGTAAACTGAAAGGTTTTACTAAAGTGTGTAAGAAACTATTTTTTCGAAATTAGAGGAAACTGGCACGATAGCGAATGTTTTATGTTGTTACTGAAATTTAATTAAGACTTATCGAGAAAATAAGTTTGCGTAAATTTTTTTGTAAAGGGAGGGTCAGTTGCCAGAGAGGGAGCTGACGTGACAAAACGCCACGCTGGGATTGGTTGAAACAGCGGGTGTGGAAAACCCTTGTAAAGGAGGGGTTAGTAGTCAGGAGTAGTACTGACGTCACAGGTGTCGCGCTGGGATTGGTTAAACCAGCAAAGACAGGGAAGAGCGGATTGTAAAGGAGGGGTTGACTGAGAAACGTCACCAAAAGGCCGCGCAAGGATTGGTTTGGAAATAAAAGATAGCAGACATTTGATTGGTTGAGAATTTAGAAGCCAAAATCTTAGTGGATAAAGATTGCATGTTAAAACGCGATTCGACTTTAACAGGAACTCGTCCGGATAGGAGATTTCTAGGTTTTGCAAATTATAATTTCGTACATCGAAGATTAGATAGAATGTACGGAGAAAGGAGAAAAATGTCATTTTTACAAAAGGTTAAGAATTATTTTAAAAAGGACAAACCAATCAAAACTAGAGAAGGAATTATTATTCCACCAGCTAAAACGCCCGCTTCATTTATGATGATGGAGAGAGGTTATCATACTTGTGTATAGATGGAGAATTGGATAGAATACACCAAAAATGATGGAGTATTAGCATTTCCTGAGAATGGTACCTTCAATGGAAGAATTCTTCAAAATTTGAGATTGAGGATGAATGACTTAGAACCCAGACCTAGATTAACCCAATACGAAGCTCTAGAAGAGTGGGAAACCGAGGCATTTGAGCGTGATCGACCTCGGAGTAATAGGAGTTATGCAGGATTTTTTCCCAGATATCAACGTGAGTCTAGGGAGGGTCAGATGAAACAATGGAGAAGGGCAATGATTACGGAAGGATTATATCCATTGTTTTCAGCAGAAGAAGGTTCAGGAAGCAAGTGTACAGAAAAGACAAAGGGGCACATGCATCAAGATAGGCAATTGCGATTCCTTAATAGCGATTATTAAGGAATCGCTATTAAGGAATCGCAAATGCCTATGCATGTAGAAATCGCTCAATAAATAGCGATTCCTAAACATTCCTTAATTGCTACTCGCAAATTGCGAGTCGCAATTAAGGAATACCTACCCATTCATTCCTATGGGCCAGGAGGCCCATAGGAATGAATGGGAAGATATTCACTATTAGCGATTCGCTATTAAAGAATGGCTAATAGCGGGAGCTATTTCAAGGGTGCCAGGGTGTCAAAAGGACACCCTGTTGCACCCCTGAAATCTGAATATGAGTACATCTTGCACACACACATGCCCCAAGGGCATGTGTGTGTGTAAAATGGAAGTTTGAAAAATGAACTTTAGTGCATATTTCAAAGTTTTTGCAAATTACCATGCAGTTTAACTTCATGGTAATTTGCTCCCCCTATTAGCGAAATCACGAATTTTTTAACTTTAATGCATTGCATTTAAGGAATCTCAATTTGTGATTCCTTAAATGCAATTGCAATTTAAGGAATAGCAATTTTGCGAATCCTTAAATTGCGATTTCTACATTTTGGATGATGCATCCCAAATGCAAAAATACTGGTCGCAACGAGGCAGATTCTGAGAATCTGCCCGTTTGCGACCAGTATTTTGGTTGATGCATGTGCCAGAAAACATTTAATGAGAAATGAGGAGTCTGAAGACGAATTTATGGAGGAAATGTTAAGAAATCCCCCACCATATCAGGAAGGGACAAGTGGATGCCCTCCTAGTGCACCACCACAAACTCCCATGGTACCAAAGGTAATGCATGAGTTCACCACGACTAGAATACTTCATGACAAAGAAAAAGAAGCCCTAGAAAAGAACAGAACAGAATTAATACAGAAAATAACTCAGATAAAAGTACATCCTGATTCGTTGACCATACCAGTAACAATTGGTCCAGTAGTTCCATTATATGGTACTCAGGGAAGCTGTCCTCCACCGATACTTACACCTACTGTTGTAAATACTCCCAAACCTGAAGCTCCAGTTATAATTGAGGATCAATTTAGTGACTGTGAATCCACAATATCACTCATGGATTTGCCTATTCGAGGTTCTGTAAATAGTACTCCCAGAAAAGAGGTACCTGGAGGTTCAAAAGATGTAAGTTTAGTAACTTCATCAGGAGCAAAAAGTGCTACCATAGTAACACCTGAAGATTTGGAAAGATGGGTGCAAGGGTCAGTTAAACAGTGTACACCTCCAAAGTTATTAGACATTCATAAATTGAAAGTTGAATTAGAAGAAATAATAGCAGGAAATGTAGGACCAGAACGCTTAAATACCTATGATGAAGAAGAATTATTATTCCTGTGTAGGAGTATCACTAGAAATGTAAGAATATCCCATGAAAAATTGTCCAATTTAGCACTACAGATGGGCATAGAAATAGGGAGATCAAAGGTATTACAGAAACCCTAAAGAGCAGAATTTGCAGACAAAGATTTAGAAAATATGAATGCTTCTGGAAGAAGATTACAAATAAGAGAATTAATGTTAGTTTTGCAAAATTGGGGAGACCTAGATAAATGGAAAACTAGGTGGGCCAAGAAAAAGGAAGAAGCACGAACAAGTAGAACAGCATCAGAATATGTGATGAAGGAATCAGGGAAAACAGACCAAATGTATCCAATGCGAGAAGTTGCGGGAGGAGGATATGTACATGTCCCATGGAGCAGACAGGATATTTTATCATTTACGAATGATTTTCCAAAGTTGAGAGAAAAACCAATTGAATGGTACAAGCAGGTTGACAGGTTTGTGAAGGTGTCGAAGGTATTGTTGAAAGATTTAGATGGTTTGTTTGACATAGTGGTACCTGCCGATTTATGGACAGATTGCAAAATCACAGTAGATTGGCCAAGTGATGAATATCCTAGAGATCCGAAAACAGGTGCCCCGTCAAATGATGTGATGAAAAAGTATCACCAAGTGATAACTTACCTGAAAGGGAAAATACCACCGAAGGAAACAGATTGGGTAAAAATAGATAGAACTACCCAAGAAGCTAATGAATCAGTGCATTCCTACTATGAGCGTTTATTGCAGGTATTTAAACAGTATAGTGGATTTGAGGACATTGGAGACAAGAACATGAGTCAGTTTGTGTATAGGTTTGTTTACGGTTTGAAGCCAGAGATTTGCCAGATGATTAAACAACACATGCTGTGTTGGCAGGGAAAGCCCATAGATGAGATTTTGAAGTATGCAAAATATTGTGGAGACGATATTGAGGATAGACACAAGAAATTGCAGGAAAAAGTGATGTGGGCACAGGTGAAAATGGCTGAGAAACAGGGAATTAATTTGGAAAATCCGAGTGAAAATCCAGGAAAAGATTCTGGAACGAGTGGTGATACTGGAAATGGTGGAAAATTTAGAGGACGAATGAGTAGAGAAGAAGCTAAAAAGAAATTTCCTTGTCATGGATGCGGAAAATTGGGGCATTGGAAGGATGAATGTAAAAAGATTCGGAATAATAATGGCCCAAATCAAAATTTAAATCCACAGACGCAGAATGACTCACAGCAGGGTGTAAATCTTCAGAGTCAGTTGCCACCTGCACCTATTCAGGGTAATGTAAGCAGAGCAAAGCATGGTGCAGATCACGGATATCAAGGAGGAAGTGGTAAAAATGATTATATGACATCACAATTTCTTTTGCAGGACAATTACTGTGAATACAACTCATGACGGTGCCTAGGAGAGGGGAAGAAGGAGTGCATACTTGGCGCATCCTTACAGGTAGATCAGTCAGGTCCATATGTTGAAGGGAATGTGAAAGGTAATAATATTACTTTCCTTTTGGACACTGGTGCTACCCGGTCTACTGTGAGAACAGCAGACATTCCAGACCTTCCTCTCTCTGGTGAAAATATCCAAGTAGTGGGGGTAGCTAATCAATGAATTAGAACACCTCTTACCGAACCCATGGAGAAATGCATCAATTTGTAGTATGTGATTCTAGTCCAGTGAATTTATTAGGTAGGGATTTGTTGTGCAAAATGAACTGTACAATTTTTTGTACACCGGATGGTGTAGCAGTTCAGACCCCAGAAGAAGATCATGTATACAAATTCATGATTGCAAAACAAGGTACAGAAGTGGATGAAATGTTTTCATTAATAACAAAAGATGAGTTGCCACAAGAATTAAAAGGTACAGTAAACCCCATAGTATGGGATTTCACCGGAAAGGAAGTAGGACTTATGGCTAAAATAGACCCAGTTAAAGTTACTGTAAAAGAAGGTGCAATTTTCCCAAATACCAGACAGTACAAAATGACTGCAGAAGTAAAAGCAGGAGTCATCGAAGAAATAAATCGAATGGTAGAACAAAACATCTTAAAAGAAGTAATGAGTAGCCCATGTAATTCACCTATAATGGGGTTGAAGAAACCTAGTGGAAAATATAGGATTGTTCAGGATCTGAGGAAAATAAATAAGATTGTAGAGCCATGTTGTCCTATAGTGCCAAATCCTGCAGTAATTCTATACCAGATTCCATGGAATGCAGGATGGTTTACAGTAATTGATTTGTGTCAAGCGTTCTTTTCAATACCATTACATCCAGACAGCCAGTATCTTTTCTCATTTAAATTTGAGAATAAAGTCTATGTGTGGAATCGTGTTCCTCAGGGGTACACAGAAAGTCCTTCTATTTTCAACCAGATACTGAAAAAGTGCCTTGAAAAACTAGTAATGCCAGGAAGCTCAGTCTTAGTCCAATATATCGACGACTTATTAGTGGCGTCGAACACCAGAGAGGACTGTGTTGTTGATTCCATAGCATTATTAAATCTTTTGGCAGAAGAAGGGCATAAGGTCTCACCTGAAAAATTGCAATTCTGTACAACAGCTGTTAAGTATCTGGGACACCAAATTGGGAGAGGAAAAAGAAGAGTAACAGCTGAAAGAGTAGCTTTAATAAAGAAAATGCAAATGCCGGTAACACAAAGACAAGTGAGAATGTTCCTAGGAATAGTAGGTTACTGTCGACAATGGATACCAGGATTTTCCATGTTAGCTAAGCCCTTAATTAACATGACAAAGAAGAAAGCAAAGGACCCTGTTGAGTGGGAAGACGAAAGTGTAGAAGCTTTTGTAAAATTGAGAAATGCCCTATGTTCAGCACCTGCCTTAGGCATGCCTGATTATAAAAGAGAATTTGCATTGTTCTGTCATGAAAGACAGAATTGTGCTCTTTCTGTCCTAACTCAAAGACATGGACTGGAAAGACGTCCTATAGCATATTTTTCTGCTACATTGGACCCAGTAGCAGCTGCGTTGCCAGGATGCCTAAAAGCAGTAGCGGCTACTTGTTTGAGCATTGAACAAAGTGAGTCAATTGTGATGGGACACCCTGTAAAAGTGTATGTTCCACATGCAGTTGTTATTCTGTTGACAAGAACCCGAACTCAGCATCTTACTCCTAGTTGGCTGACTAAATATGAAAGAATAATAATGGGTGCTGAAAATGTGAACATGGTAAGGTGTACTATAATAAATCCAGCAACCTTACTACCAGACCCATGTCATGAAAGAATAAAAGACGATGAAGAAGATGAACATGATTGTATACAAATTACAGAATTATGCACAAAACCACGTCCAGATATAGAGGAAGAGCCTCTTAAAAAGCCAGACAGGGAGCTATTTGTTGATGGTTCGTGTCAAAGACATGAAGATGGCAAATTAACTGCTGCCTATGCGGTATGTGAATTAACTGGAATAGTTGAAGCATCTTATTTACCAGGAGTCAAATCTGCACAAGTAGCTGAATTGATTGCATTGATAAAAGCATGCAAATTTGGGAGGAATCAGAAAGTGACCATATTTACAGATAGTCAATATGGTTACGGGGTCGTGCATGATTTTGGCCAACTGTGGATGCAGAGGGATTTCATGACTTCTTCAGGATCCCCCATTAAAAATGGACAATTTGTAAGGGAATTGCTAGAAGCAATAAAATCACCAAAGGAATTGGCTGTGGTGAAATGTGCCGCACACCAGTCAGGAGATGACTGGGTGGTCGTTGGCAACAGATATGCGGATCTGGTGGCTCAACATTGTGCTAAAACCAGAATGTCAGTCAATAAGAGGGTGGAAAGAATGGGAATCAGCTGCCAACTTATGCTGTATATGCCACCTGAAACTTGGAATGAAGTGAAGAAATTGCAAGATGAGGTTGATGAAAGTGAGAAGAATTTGTGGATCAAAGTGGGTTGTTCCCAAAGAGGAGAGGATGAAGTGTGGATTAGTGCTGATGGCAGACCAGTCATGCCAGACTGTTTACTCTCACAAATGGCTAGAATGCATCATGGAGATACACACATAGGGAGAGATGCAATGATTAGGCTGTTCAGACAACATTGGTAAAATCCCAAATTCAGAGCTGTTGCAGAGAGTCTTTGCCAGAGATGTCTAACTTGCCAGATGCATAATCCGGGGAGAAAGACAGTAATTGGATTTGGGAAAATTGGAAAGGCAGAGGGTCCCTTTATGAGACTTCAGTTTGATTTCATACAGTTACCACCATGTAGAGGACTGAAATATGTACTAATCATAGTGTGTCTGTTTTCAAAGTGGGTGGAAGCTTACCCTACTAGGAGAAATGACAGCATTACAGTTGCAAAACTGTTGCTACAAGAGCTCATTCCTCGATTTGGTTTTCCAGTAACTTTGGAATGAGATAGAGGAAAACATTTTAACAGCGAAGTGATTCAAATAATTTGTGAAGCATTCCAAATCAAACAGAAACTGCATTGTGCATATCGACCAGAGGCTTCTGGAGTGGTTGAACAATTGAATGGCACTATAAAGTCAAGACTGGGAAAAATGTGTGCATCAACATCATTAGAGTGGCCAGATGCATTACCACTCATTTTAATGGGACTCAGAAGTATACCTGACAGAGCCACAGGATTGAGTCCCCACGAAAAAATGATGGGAAGAGCAATGAGACAAACACATGTTCCCACAAACAAACTGGTGAATATATCTGATGATATGGTTCTGGACTATTGTAAAGGATTGGCTGATCTAGTGCGTTCTGTCTCTCATCAGGTTGGAGAAGACGCAGTTTCCAGGCAGCCCGAACAAGAACATGATCTGAATCCTGGTGACTGGGTGGTAGTGAAGAATCACACAAGAGAAACGTGTCTATCACCTAGATGGGGCAGACCGTGTCAAGTCATACTGACAACGAATACAGCAGTGAAGTGTGCCGGATTTCCTAATTGGATTCATGTAAGCCACACCAAAAGAGTGCCAGATCCTGAAGAAGAAAATCCTCAGACAACGCCAATCACTGAAGAAGCTGAAGGTTGCCCAGCGGAAGAATCTCAGGCTCGAGATTCTGGAGAAGCTGAAGAAGAACAACCGAGCACAAGTCAGGATTGGATAACTGTGGTAGAGGTTCCTGAAATATACCATAGAACAAGAAGTCAAACAAGGTTGGAAGAAATTGAAGAAGATCAGATAGGTGAAGAAGAAGCAGTTCAGGAACAAGAAGAAGAGACACTTAGAAATCCTGAACAAGGTCAGATAGGGAAAGAAAATTGGACTCAAAACAGTGAAGACCTAATAGACTTTGATGAGGGACAGACAGGTCTAGAAGAATCCGGTCAGGCTGCAGAAGTTCACAGTGCAATAAGCCCTGATCAGAACAAGTTAGAACAAGAAGAATGTAAAGAAGAAGAAAACCTTGAAAAACCTGAACTTGAATAAATAAATAAAGAACAAGATCAGTTATTGGAAACTCACAGCGGAGCTGTCACAGAGAAACCAATTAGACCTGAAAAAAAGCAAACAAGAAACACAGTAATTGAAGAACAAGAAACAGTGCAAAGCAGTGAAATTAACAAAATCTCTGAAGACAAAAACAAGGAAGCAGTGCCAACTAAGAAAACAAGAAAAGGAGATCATTGGCCAAGTGTCATTAAAAGAGTGAAGTACCACATAACAACCAGAAGTGAAGATCCAGAGCAAGTGAATGAAGTAACAAGTCAAACTGAACAAGAAAATAAAACTGAGAAAAGAAGAAGTAAAAGACTGAAACTTGTGAATAACAAATTCAAGGGGCCTGAATGGACTTATATCATTCTTGAAGATTTTGAAAGCTCAGAATCAAGTGACAGTGGTGGTGAAGGAACAAGTGCAGAACTAACGTACGAAGAAGAAACAAGACCACCCTGACTAAGCAAAGAATAAGCTAAAGAAAAGATAAGAAGAGCAATCTTCCTTGTCGAAAAATGCCTGATGATAGAGTTACTGGGACACCAAAACAGAAGTGTTGTAGGAGATGCTGTGCATTTTGCATATGTAGTCTAGTATTGGTGCTTATAGTATGGTTAATCCTGATTGTAGCAATTCCTTACCTTATGATAATAGATAAGAAGATTAATAATGAAACAGAAGAGAAGACAGCAAACATGAAAGGCAATAAAGTAGAACTAATGGTAGAGAATGAACCAGAAATTCATCATTAAATAGCTGATAACGACACTAGTTTGAATGTTTTTACAAAGTTATTATTTCAATATGTAGACACAATGGAAGTTAGTAATTGTTATGTTTGTATGAAATTACCTGAATCAGTAGCAGAAGGATTAACATATCATCACTTACCACTGACATATGGCATATCATGTAGTGTTTTGTCCAGTTTATTTTATAGAACAGGAAAACTTCAATATTATTATTCAAACATAGATGTGATATTTTCTGAGGTTCCGGTTCGCAAGAGAATGAACCCAGTGCTTACTAGTCAAGACGCACAGTTTATGGGAGAATTTTTCTTAACAATGAAATCGATAGACATAACACATGCACATAGACACAATTTAACATGTTCCTTACACGAAGAAGAAAAGATCTTTTTGAATTTAGTAGAAGATAGAAGACAAGATTTTCAAAAGAAAGCTTCTGAACATAAAGCTCATTTACCACCTTGGGCAGAGAAAGAAGGGAGTTACACACCTGGAAAGGCTCAAGCTGCTATGGCTCTGGATTTTGAAAAGAAAGGAAAAATTTGTCTTCATAGGTTAAAGACTGACTATAACAATGTTTTTATTGGTACCAGGGAATGTGAACACAATTTTTTAATTATTGGAGGTTGGGGACTCAAAGGAGGAACAGATTCAGTTTTTCCTGGAATCTATTATGTATGTGGGAATAAGGCTTACTTTAGGCTTCCTGCACGGTGGTATGGAAGTTGTTATTTTGGAATAGTATTTCCAAAGATATACCACGTAAAAAGAAACACTGGAAGCAATGAAAACAATAATGAATTAATACGCAATAAAAGAGCTAGTTTTTCAGAAATTGTAGGTGATATATTTGGTGCATTGATACCTTCAGTGGGAGTAATTCTAAACTCAAGGAAAATATGTAAATTGTCTACAGTAGTTGATCGTTTATCAACTGACAATGCTGGAGGATTTCTAATGATTAATGCGGAAATGGTTGCGATTAGATCTATGGCGATGCAAAATCGACTTGCTCTTGATATTATATTGGCAAAAGAGGGCGGAGTCTGTAAATTATTGAAGACGAAACATTGTTGCACTTATATTCCTGATAAGAGTGCAGAAATTGGAACGTATATACAGAATATAACTAAACTTGAGAAGGAACTTAAACCACTGGAAGTTGATAGTGTATGGGAAAGATTGACAAATAGTATATCGTCATTGGAACCTGGTTTGCTAATGTAGGAAAAGGACTTATAGGTCAAATATTAGTACCCTTAGCAGGGATAGCAATAATAATATTAGTAATAATGATATGGTGCAGATGCTGTAGAAAGAATGGAACATACAAAGTGACAGAAAAAGGAAAGAAGAGAAAACTAGATGAGATAGAGCTTGAAGAATGGAGAAGTGAATTATACAAAAAGTTAAAAGGGGATGTGAAAAACAGAAAATGTAAAAATGAGAATGAAACGAATTGCTAGAAGTTGGCATCTGATTGAGGGTAGTGTTTTGATGGCTCAGAAACACCATCAGAGAGGGGATTGATGAAGCAAGGTTTCACAAATGAAACTTGCTTGTATGCAATCCTTCTCATAGTATTAATTTATTAAATTTGTATTGTTAATACTAACCTTTGCATACACTACACGAATAGCAAGGAAGCTTGCCTATGTGTTTTACTAACGAATAACGTTTGTCTGTAATCTAAAATGGCCGCTAAAGAGCGGGAACTCTATTGCGCATGTCGCAACCTGATCACATGGTGTGACGTCTTTTCTTTGCTTGGTGGGAAACTTCTGCTTCTGCGCAGTGTGCATAAAATGGCTGCTTGATGTTTTAACATGCTTCAGCTTGCTCTCATGTCATTGTCAAATTGTCGTTTCTTAACGCTACTAATGCGGGATAGTATATATACTTAAATGGGAATAGAATAGAAATAGTGGGTATACAGTGAAACATTTTATTTGTGATTTTAATATTTTCTTCTTGCACTTTTAGTAATTCATAAACTTGGGCCTGGGTTGGTGTCTTGAAACTCGAGAAACAGAAGGTTCTGCGCATGTGTCCTGTATGCCTGCCAAGTGAAGTCAACTTGGACGTCTCCCAAGGCCACGACCTATTGGCCGAAGATGATGTACCCAATGTTTCCGGCGGAACAGAACTGTTACATTTCTCCTGTAAATTGTATAATATTTGTTGTGAGACGGGTGGGAAATAAAGCAAATGTATTCAATGGAAGGGGAGGGAACGTAAAGGACAATAGGCTTTACAATTTAGGCCAAATCGATATGGTGCGACAATCCACCCCCTGTCCCTGTCCAATCAGAAGTAGTGGCCCCATATTTTAGCAACATTAGTGGGAGGTACATGGGCATAGAAGGGTATAATAGAATATAGCATTAGTAAATTAGAGCAGAGCATGCGTTCACGAAGAACAGGCGTCCATACTGCCAGAGCGCTCTCAACTCCAGACTGCCCAGCTGATCGGTTGCTGACTGAATCCCTGTCCAGAGAGGTCCTGAGGAGGGGGCGGTGGAGTCCATTAGAAGAAAGGAACGGGAGAATCGAGAGAAGTCGAGTACCAGAGAGGGGAACGACGCAGGCGTCGTTGTAGAGAGGTCACCGGTCTTGTCCTGATCCGGAAGGAGGTCTTTGCTCTTCATCCTCCCTGGGTCCTATCTTTTCAACTCCTTGGCTAAGGGGTTTGATTTTCGCACTTAAGTAAATATAATGCAACCTTTAGTTGCGCCTGCTGTCTCTATCTTCTTCTCCTCTTTAAACACTGTCATAGATTAGCAATAAACATTTCTATGCTGCTTCTTGAATATTTTGATCAAGTACCATGTGGCTTTGTATTTTACTCTGCTAAATCTTTAGATAAACATTTTAAAACTTCCTGACTCAGTGGTTATTTCAGGATTTTGTATTTTAATGAATGTCACTCATTTTAAATTTCCCTATTAGCAAAGGATTCATCGGTAAGTCATTACTCTTCAATCAGAAGGTAATTGGTAGCAGGGATTTTTGATAAGAGTAACAACTGATAAAACCAGCGTAAGTATTAGCGTAGTGTGAATTTTTGGGCCCAAGTGAGTATATGGTATATGAATGCTGTTTGCTGATTTCGCGCTGGATCAGGGTCATAAAATGCCTGACATGATAGCAGGGTTCCCTGCTGAAGGATTTCCCCACAGGCCTACTGTGCTGTCCACTCTCACTTGTCTCCTTCACACATGGGTTTAAGAGCAGCTCTTCAGGTGAGGGAAAGCATTTTCGATCGAGTCTGTATGTCTTGTGTTATTTTCGCTCATAGGGCTGGACTATGGCGGCACTACAAATGTTTGCTTCGGTTTTGAGAATGAGACAGGATCTTTTAAGCAAGATGCAGCTGTCGCAATTTTCTCTGCTATTCGCAGAGTTATGAGTACATAAAAAGCCCTCCCCATTCCCGTGCAACCAGAACGACCGCATGTATGTATTATTGTAACATTCCTGTATTCTTGTATGTTCTAACTGTGTACAGTGCGTCACGTTTTATATAATAATGTGTATGCATGTTTTCAGTGTAAAGAAGTTTGACATATTGTTTGTTCACTGTTGTGTTCTAAAACTTGTCCTCAACTTATTATGGGGCCAACTGACTGCTTTCATTCGGATGCGGGGTTTTTGGCTTTAAGGACAATGCACGGAGCAGTTTGAAGGCTGTGATTCACATCGAGCTCAGCTGCGCGTCCGTTTCACAGCTGAGCTGTGCCGCACGTCACGTCACGTAGAACGTGTGCTGACGTAGCAACCATCTTGGGTGTGGCATCACTATTTAATGCCACACCCAACTTCCAGAAGGTGCTTAGCCTTCCACCAGTTGCCAAGGAACAAGCTGTGTCTAGGGACGCTTACCTGCATTCCGACACGGCATTTCTTCGGCCTCCGATTTTCCTTTCCAGCAACATCGCGGCTTCACTGCAGATCTTCGGCTCTTGACAGCTGTTAATCCTGGAGAGAAAAGAAGAAAGAAAGTTAATTGACTTAATCTATTTACGGCTCCCAACGCAAGACAGTTATTTTTGCTACAATTTTTGGAACGTTTTTTGTATCACACAGGAAAAAGCATTTTGTGGACAATCAAAGTGAAATAGCATTTTGTGGACAATCAAAGTGAAACAAAGCTTTTCAAAGAAGCACAGAGTTTATCATAACAAGGGCTATGTTAACCCCTTCGATGCGCGTGACGAGCTCAGCTCGTCATGCTGCGCGGTAGCGCTGTGCGCATGACGAGCTGAGCTCGTCACGACCACACCCGCGATCGGAATGTCCAGCACACGAGCGGAATTCCGATCGCGGTCAAGGGGTTAACAGATTCAAACCTTGCATCTTGTTAATGTCACATGTAACATCAAAGAATGCTTTTGTTTGTTTTTTCTTTTGTTTTTTTTTCTTTGTCTATTTCTACTTAGTCATGGAAAACATCAGGGGAACACTTTGCAAGTAAGTGTAGTAAAAGAACAGAAATAGGAAAATGATTGTATTTTAAATACCTTGTAGTATTAGATTCTAGAAGTCATTGTTATTTGTTTTCTGCAGAAGAGAAGATTGATGACACCTCACTCAAAAAACACGCCCCACTTAAAAACAACTCAACATAAAAAGAAAACCGAACCATCACAAGTCAACTAGGACGCGGAGCCCACGAGCTCAAGTGCGCAGGTAGGAAGTTAACCATTATAGTATACTAACTAGGAAGGGAAGGAAGAACTAGTTGTGTGCAAAAGGTCAATAGTTACACCCTGGTAAATTAAATCTTGTTGCCTCGCAGGTCGACAACAAGAGCCCACCAGCGTCCAGTATCTGGCCCTCCTCCCTGAACCCTATTGCATAGCTCAAGTGGAAATAGAAACACTGGTTATAAGGTAGGGTACTGGGAAGTTGGTCCATAACGTCTCTGCGAAACTCAACTACGCACCTTCAGAGGTAAGAGTGCATGGTTGGTCTGACAGAAGGCTAAGCCCACGTAACTAGTTTCGCCCAGACGCTATGGATCAACCTCAGGAAATATCTTTACAGGACATTGCCACCATCTTAGCTGACATAAAATCTGAAAATGCAGCATTACGCAGAGATCTCTCTGCTTTGCAAAGTAACATGCAAGATCGTTCAGCTTGGAGTTTTCCCTCAATGCAAAAACCTATCCTCAAGCCACCTAGTTTTCAGCCAGTAACACAAACGTTACATAACTCTACAACCACTGCACCAACGCAAATACAAGTGGTTACCCCTGTCTCTGTTCCCTTGGCATCCCCAGAAAGATTTAATGGGTATTGTAATAAATGTACCATCTTTTTAAATCAATGCCATTTACATTTCATAGCAAAACCCATAGCCTTTCCAGATGATTCCTCTAAAGTGGCATTTATTCTGTCATATTTAGGAGGAGACGCAACATTGTGGTCAGTCCCATTAGTAGAGCGAGATGATCGGCTCCTATACGATTTCAGACGGTTTAAAGATACCATGAAAAAATTATTTGCCAAACATGTGTTTGTGCAATCAGCAGACAATGAATTACTCAATTTAAAACAAGGCTCTTCAGACCTACTCCATTACATTTCCGTATTTAATAGATTAGTAATAGAAGCTGAATGGCCTGAAGAAAAGAGAGTATCTCTCTTTTATAGAGGATTACGAGATGAGCTCAAGGATATGGTAACCCAAATTTTAGACCCTCCAGATGACTGTAGTGAGTTCATCGATCTGGTGGTAAAATTCAACCATCGTTTACTCGAACGTAAGTGCGAAAGAGGTACAACATACCATAGAGCAGACCATAAGATGTTGCTGTTCAGGGAAAGGAATAGTACTAAAGTTGATTCCACTGGTAAACCTGATATGGGGGAACCTATGCAAATTGGAACAATTAGAGGACCCCTCACCAAAGAGGAAAAGGATAAACGCAGAAAATTAAATCAATGTCTTTATTGTGGGTGTTAGACCTGGCACCATTGGCGTGGGTCTCCCTTCCATTTTTCGCTGTTGTCTCCTCCGTTTTGCTGGTGTTAGATGTTCTGGGCGCTGTGCCACTGCCCTTCAGTGCCACAGCGCGAATGCTCCCTGTGTAAATATGACATATGAACTGGTATATCCCTGATTGGCTTATTTGGTTTACCTGTTAGTCCCTAGTAGCGTGGCCTGTGAGTGCCCAGGGCTGGTAAACCGAATGCTGCCGGTGGGCCTGCAACGCTGGTTTGCGCCACCCCCAGAAGCAGCTTGTAAAGTGTGTCTCAGACCTGCCACTGCAGAGTCTGCGTGCAGTCCCGAACTGCCATCTTGGCTGTGAAGTGCACCCACTTCCCAGCCCCTGAACCTTCCCTTGGCATCATGTAAGCCACCCCTATGGTAGGGTGCATTGTATGTGTGAGGTAGGACATGCCTTGGTGTGTGTAGCATGTCCTGGTAGTGACTTACACCCAATTTCGTTTTTCACTACTGTAAGGCTACCTGTTCCCCATAGGCCAGAATGGGCAATTGTGACTATTACATTCTATAGTCCTAAATGACCCCAGGAACATGGTAGAAAAACGAATTTAGTATGCCTGAGCTCAGAATATTAAAATACATCTTTTAGGAAGGTTTATTTTTATATTCTGTGTTTGAAAATACCACTTTTAGAAAGTGGGTATTTTCTTGCCTAAGCCTTCCAGTGTGCTCTGCTGTTATGTGTATTAGCTGTCTGGTTTTGGAGGGACAGGGCAGGCTGAGCCAGACCTGGGTTGAATAGAGAGATCTGTGGTTGGAGTATGGGGAGGGGTGACCCTTTGATCTGAGCAGGGCTGTGCCTGGCAAGGTGAATGATGGCTCCACCTCCCACTGTGCGTCTGATAGCAGACCCCTCTTCCTGACAGGAAGGATGCAGCCTGGTAAACAAAGTGCTCCAGGACTGAACAGAACTGGTTCTGGCTAGGCTCAGTGACTTGTAACTTTTAAGAACAAAGACTTTTGGGGTATAAATATCTGTGCTGAAACCCCTACAATTGGTATTGCCCCTGGATCTCAAGACGAACCTCTGTCCGTGGAACTGAAGGAAGCTGCAGGAGAGGACTGTCCTTGTGTTGTGCGCTGTTCCCTGGATTGGCCTGCAGTAGTTATCATTGGACTGGAAAGAAGAGGGAAAAGGAGCTGTAAGAGAATTTTTTAATCTTGAACCTGCAATCACCCAAGGGCTAGAGAGAGAACTAGCCTCCTGACTGAAGTCTCAGGCCCATTAGACTTCATTTCGTCGCTAAAGCCTGTTAGCGAGCCGCCGCAGCCGAGGAGCGTCAAGAAATCCGTCGCACTGCTGCCGCTGAGTGCTCGCTGCCCAAAGTCATCGCCCCGCACGTTTGTGGACCTTGGAACCATCACTATCGCCCGTTTGCGAGCCACCGCAGCCGAAGAGCGCTCGGAAATCCCTTGCGCTGCTGCCACTGAGGGCTCGCTGACCTGTTCATCGCCCCGCACGTTTGCGGGCCTCGAAACCATCGCTAAGGTCCGTTTGCGAGCCACCGCGACCAAGAGCGTGAGGAAAAACATCGCTATCACGCCTTAGCGGCATCTTGTGGATTATTGACACCAACATCCAGGAACTGTGAGTAAAAGGGTCGCAGAGGAGAGACCACTGCCCTGAACTTTGCATTCCCCATTTGAACTATTTTTGCAGCATCAAGAGAGTATTATTTTTGTACAGTATTGTGGCTTTCTCGTTATTTGGTCTTGTGATAAACCTATATATAAAGATGACCATTTTTTATAACTACCTGTGTTGAGTCCCTTTGTAGTGTTCCTCACTGTATTACTGTGTATGGTCATAAATGCTTAACACACTGCCTCTGAGATTAGCCTAACTGCTCGTGCTACGTTACCACAGGGTGGAGCAGGGGTTGTCAAAGGGGTGCAGCCCTTCACTCTGACTTAGAAAGAAGGGTCCCTGCTTGGACAGTGGCCATCCACTGCCAACCAGAGACCCCCATTTCTAACATTGGTGGTCAGCGGTGGGGATCTGGACTTGCGTTTGTGACCGCATACAGTAATTATAGTGTACACTACTAGTGAGTGCAGACCATAACGTACCACATACATATTTGAGGATTTTTTTTTTGTGTCTATTTTTGATTAAGAGTGCCAGTTATTGATACAATGGCCAAGCCCAGAGCCGTTGACCCAGAAGAGTACTCTTGGGAAGAGGAGAAGATAGATACCTACACTTCCAAGGAGCTCAAATGTTTTTGAGAGAAATGTACAGTCCCTACCACAGGTTTCACCAGGAAAGAAGAGTTTTGCAAGGCACTGAAGGCCTGGCCAGCAGCCAGGGATGCCCTTAGGAATATGGGAGAGCCTGTGGTGGAGGGAGAGAATGTGGATGAAGTGATTGATGTAGTAGGTACTAAAGTGCTTTCCAGCCCGGGCACGAGTGTGTCGGCGAGGGGTCTGTCCCCAGAGGAGATGGAGGACAGGGAAAGAGAGAGACGCCATAATATGGAGATGGCTAAGATGCAACTAGAAGATCAGAGGGAGAGAGACCTCGAGAACAGGAAGCTAGAAGCTGAGAACAAGAAGCTAGAGTTTGAAATGATGAAAATGAAGCTTGAGCATGAGAGAGCATTGAGGGAGCTGGAGATTAAGGCAAAGAGTGGAGAGACCTCCAGTCCCTCTGGTGGCAGCATACCAGTAGTACAGACGGAGAGCAGAGTATACATTCCTAAAGAAGTTATTAAAGATTTCCACAAGAGTGAGGATATTGGGCAATGATTTGCCGCTTATGAAATAGCCATGGTGTCCCACCGGGTCCCTGAGAAGGATTGGGGAGCGGGGTTGTGGGGACGGTTTGTGAGTGAGGGGAGAGACACCTTGTTGGATCTGCCCCCAGAAAGGAGAATGGTTTATGAACCCATGAAAGAAGCGCTGATGACCCGCTATGGGTTGACCCCTGAGATGCACAGACAAAGGTTTAGGGTCCTGTAAGAAGTTGGAAGGTACCACGTGGGTTGAATATGTCTTTTTTTTTTGCAGAGCAATGGAACGCTGGGTAAAAGGTAGCAAAGTAGAAACCTTTGAGCAACTATATGATTTGATTGTATGGGAGCATCTATCTGATAACTGTTTTTCTGAGCTACGCCAGCACCTCATTGATTGCAGGCTGACTAACCCTAGGAAGCTTGCTGAGGAGGCGGACCGCTGGGTCAGCACCAGGGTTCGCAAGGGTCCAATGGGAGACTTCGCCAGAGGTGGGCAGGGTCCCCAGCAGAGAAGTGGGGGGACAGGGGTCAACCAAGGGAGTTCCGCGGAGGGCCCCAAAGTAATGCCCAAGGGAACCAAGCAGTGGTGTCCCAGCCTCCCCAAGAAAGGAAGACAATGCCCCCGACAGGTAGGCCTGTTCACAGGGGGCCCCCTACTTGTTATCATTGTGGCCAAGTGGGCCACCGGTCCTTTGATCCCCAGTGTCCTCAGAGGGCTGCTGCCGCACCCCCCCGTGCACCACCCCACCAGATGGCTAGTGTAGCCTTGGAAGGAGAAGAGATGGATGCCCAAGAGGGGTGGGACCCTGTACAGTTAACCCTTGTCTCCCTAGGAGACTGCGAGATGGTCCCTAAATCTGCACTGCCTGACAACACTAAGAAATACAGGCAGTGGGTGACCATCAATGGCCACAAAGTGGAGGCTCTCAGGGACACAGGAGCCAGTATAACTGCTGTCAGCTCCCGGTTGGTGTCCCAAGAGCAGATTATTCCCCATGCATTCTGCCCAGTAGTGTCAGCCGACAACTCAGAGAGCCAATGTGAGGTGGCTCAGGTTCCCTTCGAGTGGGGGGGGGTCTCAGGAACTCTTCAGGTAGCTGTGAGGCCCGCCATGCCTGTAGACTGTCTGTTGGGCAACGATTTGGAGAACTCCCCGTGGGCTACGGTGGAGAGGAGTTCTCACTTGGAAATGCTGGGTCTGCCTGAATGAGCGTGTGCCACCACTCGGTCCATGGCAGCCAAAAAGGGTGTTGAGAAAAGTCTGGAGCCTGAAAGTATGGCCCAGATCCCTGCCTTAGAGAGAAGGAGCAGGGGGCGCGGGAAACCAGCCCCCTTAGTTCCCACGGCCCAGGAAGGAGCAGACCTTAAGGGGGATGCCCTGGAGCCTATCGGGGAGCAAAGCACCGACCTGGGGGACCTGTCTGAGCTGACCCATTGGCAGCAGGAGGGGGGGGCCCACCAGGGAGGACTTTTGTGAACAGCAGAAAATGTGCCCTTCTCTTGAGGGTATGCGGCGTCAGGCTGCAGCCCAGGCAGCAGGTGATATGTCTGGTTTGCATCTGATCTATTGGGAGAACAGTCTCCTGTATAGTGAGCCTAAGGCTGCTGAGCTGGGGTCGGCCCGTGTGCTGGTGGTACCCGAGTGCTTCAGAGCCTTCCTACTGGGGTTGGCTCATGACATTCCGTTGGCAGGACATCTGGGGCAGACCAAGACCTTTGAGAGACTGGTCACCCACTTCTATTGGCCCCAGATGCGCAAAAGTACAGATACTTATTGCAGGACCTGTGAGACTTGCCAGGCAAGTGGGAAGAGTGGGGGGAAGATCAAGGCCCCACTCCAGCCCTTTCCAGTTGTGAGTACCCCATTCGAGCGAGTGGGAATTGACATTGTGGGGCCTCTGGACCCCAAGACAACCATGGGCAACAGGTACATCCTGGTCTTGGTGGACCATGCCACCCGGTACCCTGAAGCCAACCCGCTCAGGACAGTGACGGCCCCCGTGGTGGGACGGGCACTGATGGGGATCTTCTCCCGTGTGGGGTTCCCCAGAGAGGTGGTGTCTGACAGGGGGACCAACTTCATCTCCCAGTACATGAAGTCTCTGTGGGAGGAGTGTGGGGTAACTTATAAGTTCACCACTCCTTACCACCCCCAAGGAAATGGCCTGGTTGAAAGGTTCAACCGGACCTTGAAAGGTATGATTATGGGCCTAGAGGAGCCCCTGAGGCGTAAGTGGGACGTCCTCTTGCCATGCCTGTTGTTCACCTACCGTGAGGTGCCCCAGAAGTCCTTAGGGTTCAGCCCCTTTGAACTACTCTATGGTCACCCGGTCAGAGGGCCTCTGAGTCTGGTCAGGGAAGGCTGGGAGCAATCTCCCAGGAAACCTCCCCAAGACGTATTTAGCTACATCTTGGCCTTCAGGAACCAGACTCGGCGTTTCAGAAAGATTGCTGAGGCAAATCTGGAAGCCAGCCAGGAGGAGATGAAACATTGGCACGACCAGAATGCCACCCTGGTCGAGTTTCAACCTGGTCAGAAGGTTTGGGTACTGGCCCCAGTGGAGCCCTGCGCGCTCCAAGATAAGTGGACCGGTCCATTTGAGGTGGTGGAGCGCAAAAGTCAAGTTACCTACTTGGTGGACTTTAAGTCGTCCAGGAACCCCCTGCGGGTCCTGCATGTGAACCGCCTGAAGCCCCACTTTGCGAGGTCTGAAGTGGGCATGTTGCTTGCCACAGATGCTGGAATGGAGGAGGAGAGCGAGCCTCTTCCTGACCTCCTGTGCGCAGAAGAGAAGGATGGGTCAGTTGAGGGTGTGGTCCTCTCCACCACACTGACCCCTGAGCAGCAGAGAGATTGTCACCAGCTGTTGGGACAATTCTCAGATTTGTTTTCCCTAGTGCCTGGTGTCACTGACTGGTGCGTCCATGAGGTAGACACCGGGGACAGCCCCCCTGTCAAGCATAAGGCTTACCGGGTGTCTGACAGGGTCAGGGCCTACATTAAGGAGGAAGTCCCCAAAATGTTTGCCCTAGGGGTGATTGAGTCCTCTAGCAGCCCTTGGTCCAGCCCAGTGGTCTTGGTTCTGAAAGCTGCCGCGCCTGGTGAGGCCCCTGAACTAAGGTTCTGTGTGGACTACCGAGGTCTCAATTCGGTCACAAGGACCGACGCGCACCCCATCCCCAGAGCAGATGAGCTCATTGATCGGCTAGGGGCTGCCAGGTACCTCAGCACGTTTGATCTGACGTCTGGGTACTGGCAGATCGCCTTGACTGATGGGGCAAAGGAGAGGTCCGCATTCTCCACACCAGATGGGCACTACCAGTTCTGTGTGATGCCCTTTGGGATGAAGAATGCCCCTGCAACCTTTCAGAGGTTGGTCAACCAGGTGTTGGCTGGGCTGGAGGATTTCAGTGCTGCCTACCTGGACGACATTGCAGTGTTCAGTTCCTCCTGGGAGGACCACTTGCGCCACCTCTGGGAAGTGTTGATGGCGCTGCGCAGAGCAGGCCTCACAATCAAGGCCAGTAAGTGCCAGATTGGGCAGGGTTCTGTGGTGTACCTAGGACACCAAGTGGGGAGTGGCCAGGTGGCACCCCTGCAGCCCAAGATTGAGACCATCCTGGCTTGGGAGCCCCCAAGGACCCAGACGCAGGTGAGGGCCTTCTTAGGACTCACGGGGTACTACAGGAGGTTTGTCAAGGGGTATGGCAACATTGTTGCCCCCTTGACTGAGCTGACTTCCAGGAAGCAGCCAAAGATTGTGAACTGGACTGACACCTGTCAAAAAGCCTTTGATGCCCTCAAGACTGCCATGTGTACAGCACCCGTACTCCAGGCGCCCAATTTTGCTAAGGAATTCGTTGTCCAGACAGACGCTTCAGAGCATGGGGTGGGGGCCGTTCTGTCACAGATAAATGAGGAGGGACTAGACCAACCCATAGCCTTCATCAGTAGGAGGTTACTTCCACGGGAACAGAGGTGGAGTGCAATTGAGCGTGAGGCATTTGCTGTGGTCTGGGCACTGAAGAAGCTGAGACCATACCTGTTTGGGACTCACTTCCGGGTTCAGACAGACCACAGGCCCCTCAGATGGTTGATGCAGATGAGGGGTGAGAATCCCAAGTTGTTGAGGTGGTCCATTTCCCTCCAGGGTATGGACTTCACGGTGGAACACCGCCCTGGTACAGAACACGCCAATGCTGATGGTCTGTCCAGATTTTTCCGCCTTAGTGATGAGAACCCCCAAGGGGATGGGTAGTTCTCCCCACATTTCAGCTGGAGGGGACGCGTGTTAGACCTGGCACCATTGGCGTGGGTCTCCCTTCCATTTTTCGCTGTTGTCTCCTCCGTTTTGCTGGTGTTAGATGTTCTGGGCGCTGTGCCACTGCCCTTCAGTGCCACAGCGCGAATGCTCCCTGTGTAAATATGACATATGAACTGGTATATCCCTGATTGGCTTATTTGGTTTACCTGTTAGTCCCTAGTAGCGTGGCCTCTGAGTGCCCAGGGCTGGTAAACCGAATGCTGCCGGTGGGCCTGCAGCGCTGGTTTGCGCCACCCCCAGAAGCAGCTTGTAAAGTGTGTCTCAGACCTGCCACTGCAGAGTCTGCGTGCAGTCCCGAACTGCCATCTTGGCTGTGAAGTGCACCCACTTCCCAGCCCCTGAACCTTCCCTTGGCATCATGTAAGCCACCCCTATGGTAGGGTGCATTGTATGTGTGAGGTAGGACATGCCTTGGTGTGTGTAGCATGTCCTGGTAGTGACTTACACCCAATTTCGTTTTTCACTACTGTAAGGCTACCTGTTCCCCATAGGCCAGAATGGGCAATTGTGACTATTACATTCTATAGTCCTAAATGACCCCAGGAACATGGTAGAAAAACGAATTTAGTATGCCTGAGCTCAGAATATTAAAATACATCTTTTAGGAAGGTTTATTTTTATATTCTGTGTTTGAAAATACCACTTTTAGAAAGTGGGTATTTTCTTGCCTAAGCCTTCCAGTGTGCTCTGCTGTTATGTGTATTGGCTGTCTGGTTTTGGAGGGACAGGGCAGGCTGAGCCAGACCTGGGTTGAATAGAGAGATCTGTGGTTGGAGTATGGGGAGGGGTGACCCTTTGATCTGAGCAGGGCTGTGCCTGGCAAGGTGAATGATGGCTCCACCTCCCACTGTGCGTCTGATAGCAGACCCCCTCTTCCTGACAGGAAGGATGCAGCCTGGTAAACAAAGTGCTCCAGGACTGAACAGAACTGGTTCTGGCTAGGCTCAGTGACTTGTAACTTTTAAGAACAAAGACTTTTGGGGTATAAATATCTGTGCTGAAACCCCTACAATTGGTATTGCCCCTGGATCTCAAGACGAACCTCTGTCCGTGGAACTGAAGGAAGCTGCAGGAGAGGACTGTCCTTGTGTTGTGCGCTGTTCCCTGGATTGGCCTGCAGTAGTTATCATTGGACTGGAAAGAAGAGGGAAAAGGAGCTGTAAGAGAACTTTTTAATCTTGAACCTGCAATCACCCAAGGGCTAGAGAGAGAACTAGCCTCCTGACTGAAGTCTCAGGCCCAGTAGACTTCATTTCGTCGCTAAAGCCTGTTAGCGAGCCGCCGCAGCCGAGGAGCGTCAAGAAATCCGTCGCACTGCTGCCGCTGAGTGCTCACTGCCCAAAGTCATCGCCCCGCACGTTTGCGGACCTTGGAACCATCACTATCGCCCGTTTGCGAGCCACCGCAGCCGAAGAGCGCTCGGAAATCCCTCGCGCTGCTGCCGCTGCCCCATTTCTAACATTGGGAAAACGGGACATTTTGTAAAAGAATGTCCTACTCATCCAAATAAAGGTAAAACAAGGATAACTGAGGTTGTCGCAGTTCAACATTCGGAAAACTAAACAGCTCGACGAAAGACGAGGTCAGTTTGTCGAGTGAACTCTCTAGTTTGGCCTCCACAGCTCCCGAAGCCTCCTTTCATCACCTTAGTATTCGGGTAACATTAAAATCATTAGACAATAATGCACCTTCATGGTCCGTAGATGCTTCAATAGACTTGGCTCCCACCCGAGAGAGGTTCAGAGCAACCGATACAACATTGCTTGCACCACACTAGGCGCTTTTGAGTAGACTGTTTTTAAGCTCATGATTGGAGTTTGTGAAATATCTCTCTGACCTCTCGAGGACCTGTTGCAATCTAGTCTATTGAGGACAAAAGAAAACATAGTCCCATTATTGTATGCAAATAAGTAGGACTTCTTTAGGTTTAAAAGCTTATTATTTTGACTGTTTTGTTTTGGTCACTAATCACATATATGTATGTCCTGTAAATAGTCTTTATGTCACATGTTTTTTCTATTTGCTTTGTCAAGAGTTGTTGCTGTACAAAAAAGTAAGAGGAGTATGTTTTAATGCGTTAAGTGGTAGGCACATCCTTTTTGAAAAACAAAGTACGAAGTATGAAATTACAAATAAATATAACCCAGGGTTAATTAAGAAGACTGCTGCGGTATAAGAAAAACCTTATCGATGGTGTCAGAGGTATCTCTCTTTTCTTAATAGCATTGCCGATTCCAGCCTCTGTACTCCCTCAACTGAATCACTCCCCTTCATTGTTAACTATTAATAGACTCAGGAGCCACTGGCAATTTCATTGATACACAGTTTTTGCAGGACTTAGGGTTAAAAACACTACCAAAATCCAGACCAGAAATCGTAAGGGCTGTAGATGGTAAAGAATTAACATCAGGTTTAATACAACATCGTACCGAAAACCTAGTCATGTTGTGCTCCTCAACTCATAGTGAACATATCACTTTTGATGTTATTGATGCACCTCAGTTTCACCTCATCTTAGGAGTTCCATGGTTGGTTCAACATAACCCCAAGATTGATTGGTTAAAGAAAACAGTTTTGTTTCAATCTGATCATTGTTGTAATGTATGTTTTCAACACAAAGTAATGGAAGTGCTTGTACAAGGTTACGATTTCCCCAAAAATCCTCAGAGTGTGTTACTCCTAGATGGGGTTCCCAAAGAATATTCGGATCTCTTGGATGTCTTTGATAAAAAAAAGGCAAACACCTTACCACCCCATAGAGATTACGATTGTCGCATAGATTTGGTACCTGGGGCAACTTTGCCATGTAGCCGTATATATGCTCTCACTGAGAAAGAAAATGAATATTTGAGAACATATTTAGATGAATACCTTGCCAACGGTTTTCTTAGACATTCTAAATCTCCTGTCTCATCTCCTCTCTTCTTTATACCCAAGAAAGGGGGTGAAATATGCTCGTGTATAGATTACCGCGCTTTGAATAATGTGACCATCAAAAACCGTTACCCGCTTCCTTTAATACCAACTTTGTTAGACCAAATAAAGGATGCAACCATTTATACAAAACTTGATTTGCGTGGAGCATACCATCTTGTACGAGTTCGTGAAGGCGATGAGTGGAAGACCACATTTCGCACAAAATTCGGCCTCTTTGAATATGCCCTTCGGACTCTGCAACGCTCCAGCTGCATTTCAATTTTTTATAAATGAGGTTTTGCAGGACAGTTTGGATATTTGTTGTGTAGTATACATAGACGATATACTTATTTATTCTAAAACTGAAACAGATCATCTACAACAAGTACGAGCCATTCTTCAACAGCTTTTACAAACTTCTTTATATGTCAAATTAGAAAAAAGTATGTTTCATACTTCCAAAGTTGATTTTCTAGGATATATTATTAGTCCCTCAGGAATAGAAATGGATACAAAAAAGATTGACTCAATAATTTCCTGGCCAAGTCCTTCTTCTGTTAAACGAATCCAAAGTTTTTTAGGATTCGCCAATTTCTATAGACGATTTATTCGTGATTTTTCCCAAATTATAACTCCAATTACTAAGCTTCTCCGCAAAGGTGTAAAGTTTGAATGGAATGAATTAGCAGAGAATGCCTTTCAAGAATTAAAAGACAATTTACGTCAGCACCTATTTTGATGCATCCTGATCCCTCTCACCCATTCATTGTTGAAGCGGATGCTTCACAGTTTGCTTTGGGGGAATTTTGTCACAAAGACATAAAGATACTGGTCAAATGCATCCCATAGCTTATTTTTCCAGAAAATTATCACCAGCTGAGCAAAATTACGCCATAACCGACAGAGAACTATTGGCCATAAAAGCTGTCTTTGAAGAATGGCGTCATTACTTGTTAGGAGCAAGACACCCAATTACAATTTACACAGATCATCGTAATCTTCAAACCTTACGATCTGTTAAAGCTCTTTCAGCTCGTCAACTTCGTTGGACAATGTTCTTTAATGATTACAATTTTATCATCACATATCGGCCAGGAAAAGAAAACAATAAAGCGGATGCTTTATCACGTATTGGCATAGGTGATGATAGCAGTATACTACAAGAGGAATCACAAGCAATCTTACCTACACATTGCTTTCAAGCCAGCATTTCTAATAAGGACGTGGTGTTAGAAATTCAAAAAGAACTCAAAACAAAAACTATAGAGGAATGGCAAGAACTGTATCCTTCGCTCCAATGGAAAGATGAACTATTATTAATGAATGACCAACTGTTTGTACCATCGAAGGCATTACAAAATCAGGTCATACAAATACATCATGATACCCCTTTGTCCGCACATCCTGCAATCATGAAAACTTACCAATTAATCAAACAGAGATTTTGGTGGCCTTCTATGTTTAATGAGTAAACAAAGAGAGAGCGAGGATGATCTAGGGGTACGTCCCTATCCCCAATCTAAGCTATACATAAACAATGTGGACGAACCCACTTGCAAAAGTCGACTCACTTGCAAACAGATTTTCAAGAGTGCCAGAAAACCATTAGGTTTTGTAAAAGACCCCTCACACACCAACATAGTTGGTGTCATGCTTCATCATTGACGTCCCAACCGGGTAGCCGAATGCCACCCGGTTGTGCTACAACGCCTGATAACAGTGGAGCTGGTATTTGAGTGATATGTGAAGAGAGTGCTGCTGAATTAAAATTATCTCTGGGGATCCTTACTAAATACCCTTTATTCTTAGCGGCCCAGGATAAGGTTAAAATCAAAAAAGAAGGCAACTTTGGAGAAAAATGCTCCTTGTTGTCACAAAAAATAGGTCTACATGTTTCAGCCCTTAAAAGAGTATATGGGGCTTTCGTCAGGACCAAGTGCGTGAAGTGCAGGAGTGGCAAAATTACGCCACGTGTAAAGTGAATTATCAACACACGCGCTAAGGTGTGTTATGGTGAAAGTGGGGTCTGTATACTTACGGACCCACTGATAAAAACCTGTAAGGAGAGAAAGACAAGACAAAACACAAATAGCATAAATGCAACATAAAATGCAATCTTTGTCGCAGTATTAGTGTGCCACTGTGAGTGTCTCAGGTAAGTAGGCACAGGTGTGAGTCCATCAATGGTGTAAACCGGGTGATACCTGGTAATTCATGCTGTTCCAGCGTGAGGTACTCCCTCATCGTGCATCGTTCTACTGGGAGTGACGAACACGTAGCATGCTGGTGTGTTGCTATGACTACAAAGGTAAAAAGGCTGGAGGGCCCTGTGGTGCCTTACGTACTCATTAGCATTATTATTATCAATAGCCTTATTGTCGTAAATTCAGAGCAACAAGTGCTTGTGCGCGCGCAGACTCCGGCATATAAAGGGTCATGCGTGAGCTTTATCAAAGAACAACATTTGGACAATTAAAATAAGATTGCATGCATGAGAACATGGTAAAGGACGTCATAGTTACACTGTATTTGTGTTGCTAGTAGCAATAATCAGGACCCGGGAGGGTTACCAGTCTGTAGTCACACACTGGGGGCAGATAAAAGGAAAATATATTGATGAGTTCTGTCTTGGAAGTGGTATGGTAAAAGGCAGGAGTGGGAACCTGCGCTCGAGCGGATAGGAAAAGTCTTACTTCGCCAAGACTAGGTAACCGCCTCTGTTACCTATTCCGGTCTCCTCGTAGTCCTGGACGCCACAGGAATGGTCCTGCAGATGGGTTAAGAATGCAGGCACCGGCCGGTAACGGGAGACGTGTACGCGTCATCGCGTCGCGGGAGCGGCGTGCGTGTAGATGGGGAGACTAGACCGCCTCAGAGAGGCGACTACTGCGCATGCGTTAGAAGCGCCATCTTAGTAGTAGGAATAGCGCATAGGTTAGTATACGTTAACAATGTGACAGACTGAGGTAAAAGCGTGAAAGTGACATGGTGGGTTGGTAAAAGATTGTGCGACTTCCAGTGTCATGTTAGTTGACAGAAGCAGGCTCCTCCTGCTTCAAGAGAGATGATATTTTTTAAGGGTTTATTTTGTCAGTAGTACTCTCTTGTAGACAGAGCAAGAGGCTCAATTAGGCTGAAAGCGAAGGACATTAAATGATGGGCAACGATACTGTATCTAATGGGGTGCATAGGTGAATTGTCACGGATCGTAGCCCCCAATATAAGGGTTATGTTCATAGTGTTGTGTGCCGGAATGCTTGGCTAACCCCTAATAAGAGGAAATGTAACACAGTGTAATGAGACAGGAATATCCATGGAAAAAGGCTCCCGTGTGGTTTAAGGAGGTTTATTAAGGGAATTCCAGGGGATATTGCCATTAAGGCCCGTGAGGTGGGTGGACAAGCGGTAAATCCACCGCTGTTCTTCTCCAAAAGGCGGCTTTGTAGGTTGGGCAGCTTGGTATCAAGTATTTCGATTACTACCCACTGCATATCATTGGTAGTATGACCTGCCTCTAAAAAATGGTTTGTCATCCGCGTAGTATTTCTTTTGCATCGGATTGTGCTGCGATGCTCGCATATGCGGGTCTTGATTTTTCGGCTGGTCATGCCGATGTATGTCAGACCGCAAGGGCAGATAATGCGGTAGATGGCGTTCCCAGTATTGCAGTTGGTGTGTTGTCGGATGTACCATGTCTTGCCAGGTTCCAAATGCAGGGTTTTGGTGGGTGCTGTTAAATGACAAACACTGCAATTTCCGCAGGGGAAATGGCCCACGATATTAGGAAGGCCCCATGCATTTAGTACGGTGTTCATAGGTCTCGTGGGTTGCGTGGGACGTGTAGACACTAGAGTGTCCTTGATGCTCTTCGCCCGTTTGTAGGAGAACAGGGGTTTCTCCCACTGAAGTTTGCCAGCGTTCAGAATTTTCCAGTTCTTTAGAATGATGCGGGAAACTTTGTTGGAAACTGAGTTAAAAGTAGTGATGCATGTGAGGGGAATGGAGGTGGTCGTGCGCTGTGTGCCTTCCAACAATCCTTCTCGGTTTTGGTTGCGAGCACGTTTTTTGGCCTTTTCAGTGATCCTTTTGGGGTAGCCACGTTCTTGTAGTTTTGTGGTTAAGAAATTTGCCTGTTCCTTGTAATCTTGGATTTCGCTGCAGTTTCTACGCAGGCGAAGGTATTGCCCAAATGGGAGGTTTTCACGTAATGTCTTGGGGTGAAAACTGGTATAGTGAAGTAAGGAATTACGTGCTGTGGGCTTAAAATGGGTCTTGGTTTTGAGTTTTCCCATTGTGGCTTGGATGTCTAGGTCCAGAAAAATCATGTTGTGCCTGTGGACATTGTATGTAAACTTGAGGTTAGGATCACAGCCATTGATCCATTCGAAAAATGTGTGTAAAGACTGGTTATCTCCTTCCCAGATAAGTAGGATATCATCTATGTAACGATTGTAGAATTTAATCTTGGTAACGTGTGGCATGTTGGGGTTAAAGAGGTGTGTCATCTCGAAGTTATAGACATAAAGTCCGGCCACACTTGGGGCGAAAACGCTCCCCATAGAGGTTCCATACTTTTGTAGGTAGATCTCCCCCTCAAACTCAAAGTAGTTATCTTTTAGCACAAGTGTCGCACATTTTAAAACAAATGATTTAAGAGTGCGATAGTTCCAAGTGGTGGTGTCCAAAGCCTGTTGGAGTACGGCTAGGGTGTCGTCCTGATGTAAACTGGTGTAGAGACTTTTGACTTCAAGACTGACTAGAAACGACGTTTCAGGGTTGTAAGTCAGGGTGTCGATGTAGCCAAGAAGGTCCTTCGTGTCCTTCAGGTACGTGCTGGTTGACTGCACAATCGGTTGGAGGAAGAAATCACAGTAGCGTGAGAGAGGCTCCAGTAGGGACCCTATGCCCGATACAATGGGGCGACCGGGTGGTGGTGTCCTGTTTTTATGGATTTTGGGGACTGTATAAAAATATGGAATCTTTCCTGCAGTGGTTGTGAGAAACTGGGCTTCTTGTTTTGTGATGTGACCGGACATTTCTGCGTCCTCCACAAGGTTTTGAATTTTCATCTTAAGGATTTCACTGGGATCCTGTTCTAGCCTTTGATAGTTCTTGGTATCACTCAAAAGGCGTTTGCATTCTGCGCGGCAGTCCTCCAGGTCCTGAATGACAATGCCGCCACCTTTGTCGGCTGGTTTGATGATGATCCTGTCGTTGGACTTTAGTGTTTTCAGGGCTTCATGTTCCTTGGTACTGATGTTTTGGAATGTCCGGTCTTCTTCCAAGGTTTCAATTTCGTTCAAGACTGCTTGTTCGAAAGCTATGATTTCGACTGGTATGGCACTCGGAGGAGGACTGAAGGTTGACTTTATCTTAAACATGGTATCTCCCTGTGTTTCTGGATTAGTCTGCTCCGGAAGATGTTGGAAAAATGCTTTCAATTTGAGTTTGCGGAAATAATCCGCTAGTTCACATTGTAGTTGGAACTTGTCAAGTTCCGCTGATGGGGTGAATCCTAGACCTTTGTTGAGGACTGTTTCTTCTATGGGTGTGAGCCTGTGAGAAGAGAGGTTCGTGACCAGGCTTAGCTGGTGCTGGGGCCTGGTTGATGTTCCTTCGTCTTGCTCCTTGTATGAGCTCCCGGGGTTTGATCTTCCTCCCAGTGGACTTGGGCTTGTCGCCGTCTTCTGCCTCTTCCGCGTCGGCCACTCCCTAAAAAAGGGAACCTTTGGTTTTGGTTCATGTAAGGTGGTGGCGGTCCAAACGGGGGGTTCCATCCATACATGAATTGAGGATTCATTTGTGGGTAAGGGGCCTGATAATGCATATTGCCTCCTGGGGGTAGTTGTGGCCATGGTTGTTGCCACTTGCTGTTCTTTCCTCTCCCACGTTGTTTATTTCTGAGACTTCCTGTACTTGAGCTGCTGCTTGCAGACGATGAGGGAGTACCTCACGCTGGAACAGCATGAATTACCAGGTATCACCCGGTTTACACCCTTGATCGACTCACACCTGTGCCTACTTACCTAAGACACTCACAGTGGCACACTAATACTGCGACAAAGATTGCATTTTATGTTGCATTTATGCTATTTGTGTTTTGTCTTGTCTTTCTCTCCTTACAGGTTTTTATCAGTGGGTCCGTAAGTATACAGACCCCACTTTCACCACAACACACCTTAGCGCGTGTGTTGATAATTCACTTTACACGTGGCATAATTTTGCCACTCCTGCACTTCACGCACTTGGTCCTGACGAAAGCCCTATATACTCTTTTAAGGGCTGAAACATGTAGACCTATTTTTTGTGACAACAAGGATCATTTTTCTCCAAAGTTGCCTTCTTTTTTGATTTTAACCTTATCCTGGGCCGCTAAGAATAAAGGGTATTTAGTAGGGATCCCCAGAGATAATTTTAATTCAGCACCACTCTCTTCACATATCACTCAAATACCAGCTCCGCTGTAATCAGGCGTTGTAGCACAACCGGGTGGCATTCGGCTACCCGGTTGGGACCCCAATGATGAAGCATGACACCAACTAGGTTGGTGTGTGAGGGGTCTTTTACAAAACCTAATGGTTTTCTGGCACTCTTGTAAATCTGTTTGCAGGTGAGTCGACTTTTGCAAGTGGGTTCGTCCACATTGTTTATGTATACTTCTATGTTTATTGACATTCAAAGTCATGTTGACACTTGTGTCATATGCACGCAAAATAAAGCAGTACATCAAGCCCCTTGTGGTTTATTGCATCCCTTACCAATACCACCACAACCATGGCACACTGTTTCCCTTGATTTCATTGTGAAACTTCCTCCTACAAAAACAGGGTACACTACTATTTTAACAATAATTGACCATTTTACACGCATGGCTCATTTTATACCATTTAAAAAACTCCCTTCTGCAATGGAATTGGCCCAGGTATTCATACAGAACATCATATGTTTACATGGAATTCCCTCTATCGTTATTTCTGACAGAGGCTCTCAATTTATTTCCCATTTTTGGCAAAACTTAAGTAAGTCATTAAACATGGAAGTACGTACCTCCTCAAGCTATCATCCTCAAACGGATGGTTTAACTGAACGCACAAATCAAACCATTGAACAATATTTACGTTGTATATTAACTGATGTGATCAAGAATGGTCAGATATTTTATGGGCTTTAGAATTTGCTTATAATAACATGGAACATTCATCTATTGTTATGTCACCATTGTTTTGTGCATATGGATTTCATCCAAAAAACATTCCGGGCCAAGTATCATCGTCTTTGCTCATCCCGTCCATTCATGAGAATGTATCTAACTTAGTATCCATTCAGCAACAAGCTCAGTTTCATTTGGCCAAAGCAAAAGAAAACGAAAAACGTTTGGCAGATTTACATCGCACTCCGCAACCTTCGTATGTCATAGGTGACAAGGTGTTGTTATCCACAAAACACTTACGGATCAAAAGCTCTAAGAAATTTTGTCCTCGCTTTATTGGACCATTTCCTGTCGAAAAAATGATTAATCCTGTAAGTATTAAATTGACACTCCTGCTAAAGTATCGATTCCATCCTGTCTTCCATGTATCCCTTTTGAAACCTTATAATCCCATGACCCGTATAAAGACACCTCCTCCTCCAATTGATATTGAAGGTGTACCTGAATTCGAAGTGAAATCAGTACTTGATGCAAAGAAAGTGCATGGAAAGTTATATTATTTGATGGATTGGAAAGGGTACGGCCCAGAAGAACGGTCCTGGGAACCTCTAGCTCATTTAACAAATGCCCCGCGTTTGGGAAAAACATTCCATACACAATACCCAGACAAGCCAAAACCAATTCCTCTAGTTTTAGGGGGGATTTTGAGAGGGGAGTACTGGCACGATTTCTCTGCTATTAGCAGAGTTATGAATACATAAAACGCCCTCCCCATTCCCGTGCAACCAGCACGACCGCATGTATGTATTATTGTAACATTCCTGTATTCTTGTATGTTCTAACTGTGTACAGTGCGTCACGTTTTATATAATAATGTGTATGCATGTTTTCAGTGTAAAGAAGTTTGACATATTGTTTGTTCACTGTTGTGTTCTAAAACTTGTCCTCAACTTATTATGGGGCCAACTGACTGCTTTCATTCAGACGCGAGGTTTTTGGCTTTAACCGCTTAGCTGCTTCGAACGTTCCGCGCCAGTGCGGAACGTTCTATTAAGCGGGCGGGGCCGCATCGGCCAACGGACGTGCGCAGCACTACCGAGGTAGTGCTCGCGACGGCCGTTGGCCGACGCACGCAGCGAAAGGGTTAAGGACAATGCACGGAGCAGTTTGAAGGCTGTGATTCCCATCGAGCTCAGCTGCGCGTCCGTTGCTCGAGAGGTAAAGAGAAAGGAACCAGGCAGCGCCGCACGTCACGTAGATTGTGCATTGACGTAGCGGCCATCTTGGGTGTGGCATCACTATTTAATGCCACACCCGACTTCCAGAAAGTGCTTAGCCTTCCACCGGTTGCCAAGGAACAAGCTGTGTCTAGGGACTCTTACCTGCATTCCGACGCGGCATTTCTTCGGCCTCCGATTTTCCTTTCCAGCAACATTGTGGCTTCACTGCAGATCTTCGGCTCTTGACAGCTGTTAATCCTGGAGAGAAAAGAAGAAAGAAAGTTAAGTGACTTAATCTATTTACGGCGCCCAACGCAAGACAGTTATTTCTGCTAGAGTGTTGTAAATAGTAAAAAAATAAATAAATTTGGAACGTTTTTTCTATCACACAGGAAAAGCATTTTGTGTACAATCAAAGTGAAATAGCATTTTGTGGTCAATCAAAGTAAAACAAAGCTTTTCAAAGAAGCACAGAGTTTATCATAACAAGGGATATGTTAACAAATTCAAACCTTGCATCTTGTTAATGTCAGATGTAAAATCAAAGAATGCTTTTGTTTGTTTTTTCTTTTGTTTTTTTTTCTTTGTCTATTTCTACTTAGTGATGGAAAACATCAGGGGAACACTTTGCAAGTAAGTGTAGTAAAAGAACAGAAATAGGAAAATTATTGTATTTTAAATACCTTGTAGTATTAGATTCTAGAAGTCATTGTTATTTGTTTTCTGCAGAAGAGAAGATTGAGGACACCTCACTCAAAAAACACGCCCCACTTAAAAACAACTCAACATAAAAAGAAAACCGAACCATCACAAGTCAACTAGGACGCGGAGCCCACGAGCTCAAGTGCGCAGGTAGGAAGTTAACCATTATAGTATACTAACTAGGAAGGGAAGGAAGAACTAGTTGTGTGCAAAAGGTCAATAGTTACACCCTGGTAAATTAAATCTTGTTGCCTCGCAGGTCGACAACAAGAGCCCACCAGCGTCCAGTATCCGGCCCTCCTCCCTGAACCCTATTGCATAGCTCAAGTGGAAATAGAAACACTGGTTATAAGGTAGGGTACTGGGAAGTTGGTCCATAACGTCTCTGCGAAACTCAACTTCGCACCTTCAGAGGTAAGGCATGGTTGGTCTGACAGAAGGCTAAGCCCACGTAACTAGTTTCACCCAGACGCTATGGATCAACCTCAGGAAATATCTTTACAGGACATTGCCACCATCTTAGCTGACATAAAATCTGAAAATGCAGCATTACGCAGAGATCTCTCTGCTTTGCAAAGTAACATGCAAGATCGTTCAGCTTGGAGTTTTCCCTCAAGTGCGCAGGTAGGAAGTTAACCATTATAGTATACTAACTAGGAAGGGAAGGAAGAACTAGTTGGTGCAAAAGGTCAATAGTTACACCCTGGTAAATTAAATCTTGTTGCCTCGCAGGTCAACAACAAGAGCCCACCAGCGTCCAGTATCCGGCCCTCCTCCCTGAACCCTATTGCATAGCTCAAGTGGAAATAGAAACACTGGTTATAAGTAGGGCTCCCTGTTTTCCATTTTTACTGATTTTTACAGATAAATACAGACAGAAAACATTTATTTTCTTGTCTGTATTTATTTTTAAATGTGGATAAAAACGGAAAATAAGTTGCTTTTTGAGTAATTCTAAATACTGTCTGCCATGCCTGCCATGCCAATAGCTGTATGGATTGATACCACCACCAGCAGTATATGTCGACATGTCGACATGGACATGTCTGTGGTCTGCATACTGCAGTCTGTCCAGCACTTCAACGCCACACTTGGCATTGTGTGCTTTCTCATTCATGGGTCACTTGCCTCCTTCACACATGCCTGCTTCCCACCTCTCCCCACATACTGCTGTTGTGTGGCTGAGGTGCCATGCCGGTGATGGCTCATGTACATGGCTAGCCCAGGTTTCTGCAGTACTTTGTGCAGTCGTGTCTGGTGGGGGGCATGTTGTATGTGTGTTTGTAACGTGTGCATTCCCAGGGTTTTGAGTTGCATGATTGTGGATTTGAGGTGTGTGGTGTGTTCATTTGGTACTTACCAACGAGCACTGCATTTCCGTAGGTGCCATCCTGGAAGCGCCGGTTGATGATGGACTGTTGGAAGATGTATGAATCATGCACACTGCCTGGGTAGTTTGCGACGACATTGGTGAAGAGTCCCCGGTGGTCGACTATTGCCTGCACATTGATGGAATGCGTGTGCTTTCTGTTTCGGTAATTGTGTGCAGTGTCGGCAGGGGGCACAAGTAGGACATGTGTGCAGTCAATTGCCCCCAACACGTGCGGGAAGCCTGCTATGGCGTAGAAGCCTTGCTTGGTCTCCAGTTGTTCCAGCGCAGTGTGGGGGAAGTATAGGTACTGGGGTACCAAGCTGGTGATGGAATCCAGGACAGGTGTGAGGAACTTGGATAGGGCTGGCTGTGAGACTCCTCCGACTCTGGCAGTTGTTGGTTGGAATGTCCCAGAGGCCAAAAGGTGCAGCACGGCCAGCAGCTTTGTCTGAGGTGGGATGTTGGTTGTCCGCTGTGTTGGTACCGTCAGCCTGTGGGCAATGATGGTCAGGAGGCGGAGGATGGTTGACCTTTTGAGTCTGTAGTGGGCAATGACATTCTCTGGTGTCAAGTCTGTGAGGCTGGTGGGTTTCCTGAAGGTCCGCTGTCTTTGTCTGCGCTGCCTCCGTGGTGGTACGGGGGAGCGGGGGTGGTCCGGGGGGGTGGCGGACCTGGGTGTGGTGGCAGTGGGTGTTGTGGCCCTGTTGGGGCTCCGAGCTGCATGATGAGTAGCTCCATGGCATCTGTTGTTCTTCAGGTGTGGCTATGGGCTGGGCTCCCTTTTCTGGTGCAGGTTGTCGTCCGACTTTGCACCAGGTCAGGGCAGGTGTTAATTTCCTGCTGCTAACGCGCCTTATCGCATGTTTTGTGATCTTATCGCGGATCTGGCTGGTCGTTGAGAATGTTGCGTTGTGGTGTTTTCATGTGTTTTTGCACGGGAACGCCTACTCTGCATATCATTAGCGTTAGTTGCTGGGGTCATCTGTGGCGATGTTTTTTGCGGCTGCTATCGCAGGTTAACTGGTGATATCGGCTGTTTGCACCAGCTTGTGAATGGGGCAATGAATTTATCACGACTTTGGCTGAGATAAAGTGCCGTTAACTCGGCGATAGTTCCTTGAGAATATGCCCCTATGAATGTTACGGACGGGAGAATGTTTAATCCGGGAGAAGCAACTGTAAATGTCACCTGTTGACTGGCCACCTGTTTGACTGGTTGAGTTAATTATTCAGTTTAAAGAAAATTGGGGAGGAATTTAGTGTTCACGTGACACCACAAATGAGGACACACAGCATGACAGGCATGCACGCATCCCGAGGCAGTGTTCGGCGTCGGTGGAAAGTGATTGAAGACTCAGAGTTGGATTCAGTGAGCATGGAGTCGACTTCAACATTTGTGTTGGCCTGATCACTTTATGCATCGAGAGCACAACACAGTCCAAGTGAACCCGATTTAGGATAGAAATGCAGCTGCACGATTAAAACATAATATATAATAATCAAGTAAACACAAATTAGCGGTAACTGGAAAGAAAAACATGCTTATTGGTGTGTGCTGTTTAAAGTGTTCAAGGAGAAAACATCAAGAAACCGTGACGTTTAGTATGCGTACATCTCAGGGACCGAAACCTAAAAAAATCAGGCACTTTCTTTTCTAACAGGAGTCAATGTTGCCTGCTAACACACTTCTGATACATACATTGACATTGTTGCATTCGTACTTATTGTAACCGACAAATACTTTTTCACTCGATTAGCTTTAATTTAAATCATATGCGTTTAAAACATAGGGGCATATTAGCAAGGAGTTGCGATATTTATCGCTAACCGCGCTTAGCGCGTATTTTTTTAACGCCGCCTATCGCTGGAAATTATCGCTGAGATAACACGCTATTAGCAAGGTTTATCTCCATTGCAATAACATTTCCAGCGATAGCGGCGAAATGCATGAATATCGCTGGAAATCCAGCGATATTCTCGCATTAACGCTATGGTGGACTTAGCCTGACAATCCACCTCCTATACTACAAACAGGTAAGTCATGTTATTAGCAGGTGTTAAATTCTAGCGATAAACGCGCTTAGCGCAATTTATTTTATCGCTTCGCCTGCCTTGCTAATAGGGGGAAGTTGTGTTAGCGACTGTTTTCAGTCGCTTTTAGTTGGGAACGCCTACCTTGCATGTCATTAGCGATAATTATCGCTGGCATGCAAGGCGATGGGAAAACCGGCCGCTATCGCCTGAAAGCTGTCGCTAACGCCTGTTAGCGACAGCTTGCTGATAGGGCGATAAAAATATCGCCGCTTTAGCGGCAAAAAGTGCCGCTAAAGCGGCGATAAAGCCCTTGCTAATATGCCCCATAATCTTATAAATTCCTTAAAACCCATTAGCCAAGGCCCGACATACTAAACTCTGTGTGGTTCAAAGTGAGACAATTACGAACTGTCGCAGAGTGCCCTAAGGTGATACAATGTGTCCATGTCCGTCCGTAATGTAACTGGTGCTTATCGAGTTCGCGCTATATAAAACTGCAAAAAAAACAATGCATACGGAATTTTCCCATGTCAAAGAAATACTAATGCTGCAGTAATGGTAACACAACATACAAGATCTCAACCAATCCCAACTATGGCAGCCGCCTTCTGATTCTGGGAGGGGGAGAAAAGGGTTGCTTGGAGCTGGGCAGTACAACAGGAACAGCTGGAGAGGTGTGGGCTGATTGATGCACGGGAAAAATGGCGAGCGATTCTGGAAGGAAGCAATTCTGGTAGAGCAACGACTCCAAAGTGCCCGGGAGGTCTGTGCATGGTTCTGTTTACAACATTCAGTTTATCATTGCAGCCCACTGCGGCAACGCAGTAAACACAGTATGGTGGATTGATGACATAGAGGGTGGGGGTATCTCTCCATGCCACATCCCCTCTAAGGCGCCTGCTCTGCTGTCAGACAGGACTCTGCAGCTTCTGTTCTGCAGTGCCCCTGCCTCTCCAAGATATAGATTAACTCAGGGAGCAGGTCTGTGAATGTATCCGCACTGCGAATGAAGTAAAAATTAAAAGGAAGGGCTCGCTCCACTGTTCCCGCTGATCCAGACCAAGGCAGTGTTTGACACAAGAGACCCCACAGGGAGCAACTTTGACCGTAACTGTGTCAGCATAGCTGCCGGCAGGAACTCCAGTGTTACACTCTATAACTTTAGTAATGTAAACAGGGGCAGGCACCCTGGATGCAGGACGTGACCTCAGGTCCCCATAAAGTGCGCTTGCAAAATCGGCGCCGCCATTATCCCGGCTGGGCACGTTCTCGTGCGTGCAGCAGGGGAAACTCATTACAGAAAATAGTGGATGCACTGTGTAACAACCAAGTAAAGGGGCCAGTAGCCATGGGAGGACACAAATGACGACACAGTGGTACTAAGGAGGGACTAACAAGCCTCATATTCAACCAGAAGACAGCATTTACGAAGGACAAACACACAAGCCAATGACAAATATGGGCGGGGTAGTGGGAGGAGCTTCTCTCCCGTACTCAACTACCCCAGATCAACCCCAGAGCAGCGCTTGCGCGCTGGCTCAGGGCTCGACCTAAAAAGGTGCCATACACCCAGAGTTGTTCCGAATCCCAAAAAGACAACTGGGGCACATGAAGGCGGAAGTTGTCACACAGGTCATCTACTAATCAGAAGGCAGGGAGGGTGGGTTTTTAAAGCCTCTCCCCGCAATCAGAGAATACTGCAATTTATCATAAGCAACAGAATACGGCGCTCTTTAAATTTCAGAATCACTGTCTATCAACAGGCATTTCTAAAGCATTTTAGTAACGAATAAAAACCTAAAAGCGATTAGTATATTCCTTGGGATAGCTAACCTTCAGAGTGTTGTCGTGCTCATAGTATGAATACAGAAGCGTTAGGTCAGTGATTGCTAGCGTAAAGGTAAGAGCGGCCGAGCTGGAACAGGGTTGGAGTCTCAGCATGTTTCTGTGTAAATCACTTCATCTCTGTGTGTGTGTGTGTGTGAAGTGCACTGATACCTTCGTTTGGGATTCACACTATATGTATATAGTAGCAAATTAATTAAGAAAAGAAGCATTAACTAAAAGAAAAAAGTCTAAACCACCAATGCAGATGTGAATGAGTAGTTTGGCCATGGAAACTAATAAGAGAGACACCGAAGGGAGAACAGGCTACAACCAATAGAAACAGAGGAAAGCAAACTGGCAAGCACATGGACCTATAAGAAGTCAAGGCGCGAGGTAAGTCCCTTTTAAGATATACTAAAAACAATAGAAGTCACAAGCACAGCGCAAGTGTCGTGCAAGTGAACCCTAAAAGGGTGCGAGTGAAAACATGTCAGTTCAGTCTTAAAAAAACTGGTTCATTGGCAACTAATCATGTCCTTTTGCCACTGTCACTAAAAATGTAATCACCTGTGAGTAAACATTGATGTTGTTACTGTTGTAGCACGTGATGACAGCTTGTCTATAACCACGCACCCCCAGGGAATTTAATTGGGGGTGCAACAAGGGTTTACACTCAGGCAGGAGTGCCGGACAAATGGAGGTGACGTGAAGTATTGATTTTTGTGCTTGGTAACCCCATCTGCATAATGTATTGGTATTCTTTGCTAGCCACGTAAGTTGATAATCCAAATCTGGCAGATCGCCCAGTCACAGGTTCATGAACTGCGTTTCAATTGCTTTCAAGTAGTAACTGTCCAGATAGGGTTGCCTGCCAAACTGGCCTCTTGGCGAACATGTTTTTGTCTTCCAGGACAGATAGCTGGTGAGGGCAGTTGTTGATTCCTTTTGTATACACTGAAAAAGAAAGAAGCAAGTCTCATAAATGCTGTACTTGGAGTGAATTCAAACTATCAATCAATCAATCAGTCAGCAGTTGTAGAATGCAGCACTGTCACCCGTGTGGGTATCTGGGCGCTGGAGTACGAGGTCTCTGGCGAAAAGCCAGGCCTTGAGTTTCTTTCTGAAGTCTCCCAGGGAGGGTGCTGTTCGAAGGTGGGGGGGCAGGTCATTCCAGATCTTGGCAGCGATGTAGGAGAAGGAGCGGCCCCCGCTGCAACAGATGGGGGTGTGTGCGCAAGGGCTAATGGAAAGGAGCGCAGGTGTCTTGCGGGTAGACGAAAGTTAAGTTGGTAGTTGATGTAAACCGGTCTTTGATCATGTAGGGCCTTGCAGGCGTACGTGAGGATCTTGTACTGACATCTCTTCTGGATGGGGAGCCAGTGGAGGTTTCTGAGGTGGGGGGTGATGTGGGTCTATTTGGGGAGGTCCAGGATGAGTCTGGCGGCAGCGTTCTGTATGGTCTGGAGTCTTCTGAGGAGGAGGGTGAAGATGCAAGCTTAGAGTGCATTGCCGTAGTCGAGACGGCTGGTGATGAGGGTCTGAGTGACGGTCTTTCTGGTATTGACGGGGATCCATCTGAAGGTTCTATGGAGCGTGCGTTGACTTGTCATTTCGTGGTCAGTTCGGTGTCGAGGATTATGCCTAGGTTGCGTGCATGATCTGTTGGTGAGAGTGTAGGTCTAAGTTCTGCTGGTCACCAGCTGTGGTCCCATATGGATGTGTTTTTCCCAAAGATCATTACTTCGTCTTGTCTTAGTTGAGTTTAAGGCAATTGGCTCTCATGCAGTTGGCTGCATTGTTCATGGCATCGCAGAAGTTTGTTCTGGTGGTGGAGGGGTCTTCGGTGAGGGAGAGGATACGTTGAGTGTCAACTGCGTAGGAAATTATGTTGAGGCCTTGGGATCTGACGATGTCTGCGAAGGGGGTCATGTAGGTGAGAGATGATCCTTGGGTACGCCGCACATGATGTTTTTGGGTTCGGAGGTGAAGGGAGGCAGCCGGCTGCTCTGTGTGCATCCTGTAAGGAAGGAGGCAATCCACTTGAGGGCGTTTTGGTGTATGCTGATGTTGTACAGTGTTGATGAACGTGTGGTGGGATACGGTGTTGAATGCAGCAGAGGTTGAGGGGGATCAGGGCTATAGTCTCCCTGTGGTTGAGGAGGGTTTTGATGTCATCTGTGGCAGCAATCAGCATGGTCTCCTTGCTGTGGTTGGCTCGGAATCCTGATTGGGAGGTGTCAAGCAGGGGGTTTTGTTCCGGGTATTCGTCAAGCTGTTGGTTGATGGTCTTCTCGAGGACTTTGGCAGGGTAAGGGAGCAAGGAGAACAGTCAGTGATTTTTGAGTTCGCTGGGGTGGGAACAGGGTTTCTTTAGGTGGGGTATGACCTCTGCGTGTTTCCATCTGTCCGGGGAAGCTGCTGTGGTGATGGAGGTGTTGATAATGTTGGGGAGTTCTATGCTAATTTGGTTGGCTCCGAGGTTGAAAAGACGGTTGGTGGGTGCCCCAGAGTGGATAGATGACATGATGGCCGTGGTAGTCTGTGTGGTGATTGGAGACCATGTGGTGATCATTTGGCTGATGTACGCTGGTTGGCCGAGGTTAAGAGAAGTGGGCTGGGGGTCAAAGTTATCGTAGATGGTGGTAATCTTGCTGTGGAAGTAGTCCAAGAGGGTGTCAAAGAGTTCTTGGGAAGGGTGGATTGTATTCTCTGTGGCTGCTGGCTTGGGGAATTCCTTGACTATTTTGAATAGTTCTTTTGTGTGATTGGCTACTGTATCGATGCGAGCTATGATGGCTGCTCTCTTGGCTTCCATGATGCGCAGGTGGTAGTTGCTAAGGGCTGCTTTGTGAAGGGCTCTGTCGGAGGGGTTCCTGGTGGAGCGCCATCGTTTCTTAAGTCGGTAGGAGTTGCGCTTGGTGGTTCTGAATTCTGGAGTGTACCAGCTGGCTTGTTTTGAGGTTTTGTTGGTATTTGCTGGTTTAATCGGGGTGACTCTGTCGGCGCATTTGGTGATCCATGCGGAGAAGTTCGGGACTGTCGGTTCTAGGTCTGCTAAAGCTTCAGGTTGGGTGGTGCTGAAGGCCTGAGAGCACTGTGTCTCTGTTACTTTGCCCCAGCTGCCATGGTAGGAGCTGTGATGCTTGGTGATGGTGTACTGAGTGCCAGAGATGGTGAAGTGAACTATGGCATGGTCGGACCAAGTGAGTTCTGTGAATTTGTCTCTGTCGCTGGAGGTAAAAATGAGGTTGAGTGTGTGTCCAGCTTTGTGTGTGGGTTCTGTGACCAGTTGGCTGTGGCTGATGTTTCAGGTTCTCCAGGAGGGTAGTGGAGTTGGCATCGTTGGGGTCATCGACATGGAAATTCAGTTTGCCAAGTAGGACGAAGTGGTAGGAGTCGATGGCTAGGTTGGAGATGGCGCCGCAGAAAGCCGGTCAAGGTCCCGGGGGTCTGTATATGAGGGTGCCTCCCATCATTGTCTTGATATTGGTCTGTAGGTGGAAGTTGAGGTGTTCCATGAGACGTGTGTGGTCATCATTGGTGGCGATGCATCAGATAGTTTCCTTGAAGATGTTGGCGATGCCTCCACCGTGTTTGTTGGTGTGGTCTTGCTGCATCATCTTGTAGCTGTCGGATGTTGCAGGTTGTTGTCGGGGTTTGAGGAGGGGCGGAGCCATGTTTCAGTGATGAAGACAATGTCGGTGGAGAGGGTGGTGATGGTGTCCCAGATTTCCGTAGCGTGTTTGCAGAGGAATCAGGCATTGAGCAAGATGCTTTGGAGCGGATCTGGGTTGTTCGTGGTCTTCTGGGAGGGTGTGGGGCAGGATCCTGTGTGGACTGGCAGTCCTGTATTGCAGGAGAAGCGGCAATGGCGGCAGATGAAGGGTCTTTTGGTTGTGCACGGGGAGGCGGGGCAGCAGTTATTGTTTTGGTGTCCAAGGTCCAGGGCAAGGAGCACCTCAGCGGTATAGTGGAGGGTTGCAAGAGGGCGAGGGTTCCAGGCACTGGGCGCGGTCCAGGCTCGAACAGGCGCAGACGGGCTTGCCTTTGGCACGCCGGCAGTGCGGCCACGCTGCAGCCTCCATTAAGTAGGTCCTGGGGGGACAGCAGGGTGCTGGGTGGCGAGAGAAGGGTAACTGCGGGAGGAGGGAAATAGCGTGAAGAAGCCAATAAACGAGCAGAAAAAGGCAAAACAGAGCAGAAAAAGGCAAAACAGAGGGCAAGAAACGAGCAGAAATGGCAAAACAGAACAGAAAAAGGCAAACAGAGGGCAAGAAACGAGCAGAGAAGGTGCAAACAGAGGGCAGGAAACAAGCAGAAAAGGCAAAAAGAGGACAAGAAATGAGCACAGAAGGCACAAACAGAGGGCAGCTGTCCGAAAAGGCAGCAAGAGTGTAGCGAACTGCGAGCAAGTTGGACAGGAGACCTGTCGCAGGGGGAGCTGCCACAAGGATCTGCTCAATGGAGTAGGTCCTGGGGGGAAGGCGGGGTGCTGGGTGGCGGGAGAAGGGAAACGGCAGCAGGAGGGAAACAGCAGGAAGAGGGCAAGAAACAAGCAGTAAATGGCAAAACAGAGCAGAAGGCAAAACAGAGGGCAAGAAACGAGCAGAGAAGGTGCAAACAGAGGGCAGAAAATGAGCAGAACAGGCAAAAAGAGGGCAAGAAATAAGCAAAGAAGGCACAAACAGAGGGCAGCAGGTCGACAAGGCAGCAAGAGGGTAGTGGACTGCGGGCAAGCTGGACAGGAGACCTGTCGCACTGGGAGCTGGCACGAGGACCTGCTCAATGGGGTCGGTCTCCGGCCTCCATTAAGTAGGTGCTGAGGGAAGGGCAGGGCGCTGGGTAGCGGTGGGAGGGAAATGGTGGTAAGAGGGAAACGGTGGGAAGAAGGTAAGATACTAGCAGAAAAAGGCAAAACAGAGGGCAAGAAATTAGTAGAAAAAGGCAAAACAGAGCAGATAAAGGCAACACGCAGGGCAAGAAACGAGCAGAGAAGGTGCAAACAGGGCAGGAAACAAGCAGAAAAGGCAAAAAGAGGGCACGGAATGAGCAGAGAAGGCACAAACAGAGGGCAGCAGGTCGACAAGGCAGCAAAAGGGTAGTGGACTGCGTGCAAGCTGGACAGGAGACCTGTTGTAGCAGGAGCTGGCACGAGGATACAAACTACTATTTGTAAGGAAGTCTCTGAAAGTCAATTTCCTGTCCGGGTTCGCTATTGCCTGCCAGAGCAGGTGGTCCAGTGAAGTTGTTACAGGGCATTTTTAGTTTGAAACAGAATTCCACAAATGCTCCTTTCCTCGCCCAGCGTTGATTTATAAGCCCTAACTCAAGCTGAATTTGGGTAGGAGAAGGATTGGGAGGCAAGGGCAAAAAGCTGTCTGTAAATCCTGAGGTTGAGTGTCTCCAAACCATTTTCCTCATGGCCACACAAGGGTTCACAACAATAACAGTATTAGAAGTTTGGCATTCAATACTCGCAACAACAGAATCATTGACCTGCCCCACAAACTATTTTGTAACTTAAAGATAGCTGCCAATAGTGAGGCTGCCTTAGATTCATTACAGCTTTTTTGGCGACGAAGGATCATCTGGAAACAACGATTAAGCAAGATACTTGTACTCCCGATGCTGAAATAGCTTAGTATTATTTAAATATCAGGGGCCATCCTTTGTCTTGTTCCTGGTAAATTTAACCACCTTTGTCTTCTTTGAATTGATTTCCAGGAGATTTTTTGCTGTATATTTGCTAAGTATTCAGTAGTCTTTGTAGATGTTGGATAGGGTAATCCCACCTAATATCGGAGCATGGGCATTTACCAGATATAATTTGGTCGGGAGGTCAGAGATGAAAATATTACATAAAGTTGGAGCAAGACACAGCCCTGTTTCAGACCGTTGTTCGTAGTTACCTTCCGAAATGTGCTGTTGCCATCTGGGAGTTTAATCTCCAGGTACTGGTGTAAAGCGATTGGATTGCTGTCAGGAGGTTTCCTGGTATCCCCCAGTTTGCTAACTTCCCCCAGATCTGCCACCTGTCAACCCGGTCGAAGGCTACCTTTAGGTTCATGAAGCAGGCGAACAATGTCGATATTGTTTTGTTGGCCTTGTTGGCCATCATGATATGGGATGAAAAATTTATTAAAGTGCCCATACCCGAGCAAAAACAGCTCTGATTAAATAGAATGATTTACTGCTCATAAGCCTTGAAGCACAGATCTCCGAATAGGAGGCTGACGTACTATATGCCTTGTTGTCCAGTAAAGCAATGAGCCAATAATTCAGCGGATCCGATTTGCAGCCGCCTTTGAATATTGGGTGCGGTATGCCCCCTCTCCACAACTCAGGTATCAGATTTGTTCATTCGTAATATCGTTAAACTTTGGGGCGAGAGCAGCTGCCAAGAATGCCGGATCCATCTTAAAGAGAGATTTTGGCACGCTGTTAGGGCCCTGAGCTCTTTCAGGCTTACTCTTTTTGATAATATTTTCGAGTGGCGTAATGGTGAACAGAATCGTTTCACCACTTGTTTGCCCTGTTGAAGGATGGACTGGGATGGTTGGGAAACGTTTACTGTTCACCAGCTCCTCAGACACCCTGAAGTTCCCTTTAAGATCCACAGTCCATGCTTGTTCACTAATGTATGCATTGAAGGCAGTAAGAGAGCCCATTTCCAAGTTATGTACTATTTTCTTTGGAGTTCTTTGCCCTACTAGCATGGATCAATTTTGCTCAACGCTTGTTATAAGCATCCCACTTTGTGATCCAGGTCTGCATCTTATTCTCGTTCCTGATGGACCTGAATTTTTCTTGGAGTAACCAGTTCCCAGGATTTTTCCTCAAGGTGCTTTGATGGCAGTTTTTCTCTCTTTTTAGGGCACAGAACTCTGGTCGGTTTCATCTCATTTGATGCCTGGGGTTCTTTTTTGTCAAAGTTTTTGTTATTGAATTTTGGGGCGCACAGCAAGATAATAACAGTGAAGTCGCCAATGGATACCATATACAAACAACAAGATTGCTAGTGTTACATGCAGTTTCCACCTTAAGATGGCATCCCCAGATGAGGAAAGTAAACACAAGAATTAATGCTGTCATTTACATACTCAAATTGAATATCAGCTTGTCTTGTAAACACTCCCCTCCCCCCTAAAACCCATATCAAAGGTACATGAATGCTGTAATGAGGTTAGAATATGGTGTGGCATGAGATGTTCAGGGCTAGAGCTCATAACTGCAAAGGGGGCCCACAGCATGATGCTCCAGTTAGAAGCGGTGATGGTCGCCAATGTTAAATCTGAAAGAGGTGGAGTGTCCTTGTGCATGTGGGACGGGCATAGAGCGGTAGACCTGTGGAGACAAATTCTACTAGGGGGCCCCAGGTATATATTCAAAGTTTTTATAATTATCTAAGAGGATGTCATCCAACCTCTCCATAGGGATGGCATGCCAGAGTCTAGCATGTCATTGTGATAATGAGGGCACCTCTCTCTTCTTCCATGAACACTATCTTTGCTGCCGCAAGGCATAACCATAGTATCGCCCTGTCACCTGAAGTTTGGTGCTTGAGCGACTCATCTCTTTATCCCAAACCCAGGGGTGTTTGGAATCGGGTATCCCAGAATCTCCTTGATTTGGGCTAGAATCTCAGCCAGAAGGGGCAGATATTTGGGCAGTCCTCCCAAATGTGACGGTAGTCTCCCAAAAGCCCACATCCCCTCGGGCAGAGATCAGACATCAGAAGATCTTTTTTAGTTTGGTGGGATATAAGTACTAATCAAAGAGTACTTTATAGTGTACCTCCTGCATGCTGATAGAGTGGTTAAATTTGGGAATGCCTCTCCACAACTGACGCCACCTCCCCTCCGAGATTTCTTCTTCAAGTGTGCACTCCCAAAAGGCAATGTGGCGAAGCTACGGTGTGATGCTTGTAGTAACCAATAGAGAGAAGAGGAAGGAAATACATTCTGTCTGACAAATATCTTAATGGGAGTGAGCTCCCTGGTGGCCGCCAATCTGGTGTCCAGATGAAGAACTCAGTGTTTTAACTGTATGTAGTGGTAGTGCTTCGTGTTTTGGAAAGTGAAATCATGTTGGCAATTCTCAAAAGTGCAGATTTCCCAACCATGAAACAAATCAGAGATAGTAAGATAACCCCCCTCCCTCCATAGATCAAAAGGGCCTGAATGCAGGGCAGGCATAAAAGCCGGATTATAGTGGATAGCGATAAACTGGGAGGGAAATGTGGTGCACTCTGAGGCCCGGGTTATGTCATTCCACACCTTGCGAGTCAGATTCTCGCAGAGATCATTCGGAGATTACTCTCAAATTTGCCGCTTTGTAATAAAGATAAAATGCAGGTCAGTGATGTCATTTGATATGTCATCAGTGATGTGACTGACCATGTCATGAGTGATGTAATATGTGAGGTCATAAGCAGCGCATTGAGTGGGCGTAAGTTATAGTCAGCTCAGGTAACTATAAATGCTGAACTTCTACGGTTTTGTGCATGTGAAATCTGAGCCTAACTATACTGTCCCTGTAACCTTTGATTTTTCAGTGCATTTCTAAGGTTTTTTTAATTCTATTTCCAAACTATAACGTCCCTGTAACCTTTGTTTTTTTCAGTGAATTTCAATGGTTTTTTAATGTTATTTCGTAACTATAACGTCCCTGTACCCTTTGTTTTTTTCTGTGAATTTCGAAAGTTTTTCAAATTTTTCTTTCCTAATTGTAGTCTTTGAGAGTGGGTATGTGAGTGACTGTATAGGTCAGTGAGTGGGTGTGAGTGGCAGTATGGGTCTGTAGGTAGGAGTGGGAGTGATTTTGTGTGTGTGTGAGTGGCTGTATGGGTCAGTAATGAGTGTGTGAGTGGATGTATGGGTCTGTGAGTGGGTGTCTGAGTGTCTATGTGGGTGTGAGTGAGTGTGTGAGTGTCTTTGTGGGTCTGTGATTGGCTGGATGAGTGGGTGTGTGAGTGTCTGTGTGGGTCTGTGAGTGGGTGTGTGAGTGCCTACATGGGTATGTGAGTGGGTCTGTAAGTGCCTGCATGGGTCTGTGAGTGGGTGTGCTAATGCCTGCATAGGTCTGTGAGTGGGTGTGTGAGTACCTATGTGGGTCTGAGAGTGGACCTGAGATTTCCTGTATGGCTCTGTAAGTGGGTGTGTGAATGTCTGTTTAGGTCTGTGAGTGGGTGCATGACAGCCTGTGTGGGTCTGTAAATGGGTGTGAGAGTACCTGTGTGGGTGCCCGAGTGGGTCTGAAAGTGGTTTTTCAAAGTGCGTCAAGATTCGGGGATCTGTTGCGGATTCGCACAGGGGCCGTGCTGAACCATGCGTGGGATCTGTGGATTTCCAAAGTGGAAAAAAAACAATATAACTCAATTTTGTACCCAATATAGGTCCCTGTGACACTCCTCTAACACCCCCTTGGGGTCAGGGTACCTCTACCCTGACCCCTTTAATCATTTTGCAGATTAAGTTTAAGACGTCAGGACTCTTCCCTGATACTTAAAATGGTTGCTGCAACCTCCGGGTCAGGTTGTGGTCAGCCTCCGTGTCCCTAGATATACAATTTTGTTTTTCTATTAATAGCTCTGCAATTACTGAACAGATTTACATCAAATCACAAAAAGGGCTCTTTCTGGACCAACAGCTACCTCTCTGCCAAATTTGCTGTAATTCCGTCCAGCAGTTAGGGCTGTAGTCATGTTCGAAATCCCTATGAGAAATTACATAGGAAACACACATTTTTGACCCCCCCCCTTTTTCTCAGTCCCGCTTTATCGATCTCTCTGAAAGTTTACATGGAGAACTAGACAAACCGTGCCACTTGTTTTGGAAAATTTCGTGAAAATTTGTCAAACAGCGCCAAAGTTATAAGCAAGTCAAAAAATGCTTTTCCTGTGGAAAACAGGTCCTAACTATGACTACATACTCACACTCAAACATTTATACTTCCCTAATATGGGTGGTGGTAAAGGCATGCGTGGTAAAGGCAAATGCATTGTAAAAATGTGCATGGTAAAAAATGCATGGTAAAGGTACTGCGTGCTATTTTCAACATTGTAAAGGCTATTTCCCCATTGGCTGCTGATCAGAAGCCGAATTCGGTTTAAGATTCTAGGGGTCACATGTAGAAAGGTAAGTGTATGCGATTTACCAAATCGCTAAGTTTTGCGATTCGCTATTTGGTAATCACAAAGACCCATGCACAAATGTGTGGTTTACACATTTTGCGATTCCCAGTGGGTTTCAAATAGACCTACCTCGTGAATAATAACGAGGTAGGTCCCGGTTTGCGACCCATTGGGAATCGCAAAACTCATCACTGCCTACTCATAAAAAATGTTATTACAAACATTCACCAAGGGGAAGGGACCCATTGGGGATCCCTTCCAATTTGCGAATGGGTTATCACCTACTTGAAGTAGGTGGTAAAATGCAAATGATTTGCTACTGCATTTCAGTTGCAAAACATTCACACATACAACTGCGATTCGACATTAAGACGGGACGCCCTAAACACGCCCCTTCCTAATACCAAATCACAAACCCACTTTGCGATACAGTAATAGGTTACCGAATCACAAATAGGGATTTGCACATTTCAAAAAGCCTTTCTGCGTTCACAAACGGGCCGATTATCCAATTCGGCCTGTTTGCTAACACAAAAACCCTTTGTACATGTGGCCTCAAATATTATTCATAGAGCAATACACAATTCTGGTCCTTCCAGTCTACAGAAATTCCTTAACATCTATTCTCCACCAAGGTCTTTAAGATCTTCTAATGCCCATCTCCTTCTGCTTGCCAGATTCTGGCTGTCCCGAAAAGAAGGTCGATCAATTACTGTGCTAGTTTATGGAATCATTTCCCTCACTCTCTGAGAGCTGTTTCGGACACATCAGTACTTTGCCAAGGATCAATTTTGGTGTTATTGCCATATTCTTAAATGTAATTGTTGAAGCTCCTCAGAGTTAGCGTAACCTCATCCCAACCATTTCCAAGAGTATGGAGTGCTTAAGGGTGTGAAAAATGCCGCTGATAGTCCAAGAAGCGTAAGCGGTGCCAGATCTCGTTTGTCGATGACACTAAATGTGGTGGTCTGAGTGTCAAATAGAATACTTCCTGTGGCCATAAAGGGATGAAATCCTGAAAGTTTGCCCCCAGGACTTCATTGTGGTGTATGAGATCCTGCAGTTGAATGTACGCTACCTTTTCCAGCCTCTCTAACAGCAAAGACCTCCCTGTCGCACTAGTGGCAAAATTTTGCAAATCCAAAGCTGTTAAGTTCGGAACATTAGTCTAGAATTGCCATACTGACCCACTAAACCCTTCTCTCCAATGTCAAATGCCTCCTGATTGTTCTAGTAGAACACATATTAAAGTATTCCAATTGTATGTTCACTTTCAGGTGGAAATAATTTCTGAGCGCACAAGCTAGCATCAGGTAGTCAGAGAAATTCCCCAGTGCTGGAGTGGGACATAAAATTTAACCCAGGGCAATTCTCGACAACTCTGATTGTTTTAAGACATGCTGTGTTGGTCTGTGAGGGGACCCCATGTATATGTGCTTACTGCAGGCAATGTTTGTGGTAATATTAGGGAAACAAAGTAGTGAAATTCACCATGACCCATATGTACTAAAGAATTTTCACATAGACACAGAATGGGAAAAACCATTTAATACATCAGACTCTCGACTCCTTCCTTATTTAAAAGATATAAACATTACCCTATCCGAGCCTTTCTACCCACAACATGCTGTTGCTGCATCAGCGCTGCCAAAAATAGATCATGGCATCCACAATGCACCTTCCTTCTCCTTTCCTCTCTCTCCTCTTCTTCACCTCTGCTATCCGCGTGATCACTTTGACAAGACTGCTCCATCTCAGGCACGCAACGCCCATAGGGCTGAAAGGGCTTCAGCCCCCCCCCCCGTCGTGTGTCGCAACCCGGGCTGCTGCAGCTTGAGCTGCTGTGGGCTCGGCTGGGCAGTGTCTGGAAGCTTATTTCCGGCATGCCCGAGTTTTTCACAGGTTTTTAAAGTCTATTTACATACCTTTGTAAACTGTTTAACAAGGCTTAGTTTTTTTTCTGGTTCTAGTACCCCCGGGCCCCCACTCTGCCTATTCCTTACATTTGGATTTTACTTTTACAGCCCTAGCGTGAGAATGCATTTCATGAAATGAAATATAAAGTAGGGTTGCCAAAAGAAAAATACCAGCCATTTGTTGTTTAAAGAGCCTGCAAAGGCCTCGTCTTGACACTAAATAGGGTTATAAATAAAATATATGTATTCATTTGTAATGTGACTTTTCTGTCTTTGTTCCCTTTCATTATCAGTCATAGATCATTCAGGCAGCCCTAGAACACAATTAAAAATGCTTTCTATTTATATTTACTGTTCCAAGTATGCACAAATACGTGCTGAAAATAGACTTTAGGTGACTGCTAATTTTTGTAATGTCTGGGACATCATTATAATGAGCTGGCAACCCTAATCACAAGACTGGAAGTTTGTTGCAGGATGAGCACAATATTTTTTTCCTCCACCCTCGATCCCTGAACAGGGCCAGACTGGAAACGCAAACCGGCCTTGGCAAATGACGGACTGGCCGTGGGGTGGGGGGGTGGGATGGAACGGGGGGGGGATGCGCGTGGAAAACACTGCAGCTGCTTTTGGTACAGAGGGCCTATATTGCAGCACAGCTGCAAAACCGGCCCCTGTACCAAAAACAGCCCCCACCGGTCCAAAACTGGCCCCTTCCCTTCCGGCCCACCGAGAAATCGCCCGGTGCCCGCTACAGCCAGACCGACCCTGTCTCTGAATAATGCCATAATAGCAATAGTTTAACTTATATCTGAAACCCTACACCAGCCCTCAATAACATGCTGAGTTACTTCAAGTGTCTGGGAATGCACCCTGCATTCAGACAACTCACCCCTCATTCTCGCCCTTCACTTTCACACTCACCCTGCACTCACAGCGATCACAATGCACTCACACTGATCACCATGCACTCACACCATTCACCATGCAATCACAATGACCACACATCACTTATGCCACTCACCATGAACTCACACCGTTCTCCCTCCACTTACCCTGCAGTCACATGAGCACACCGCTCACTCTGCACTCACAGTGATCACTCTGCACTCACAATGCACTTGCGCTGTTCACCCTGTACCTCACCCTGCAGTCACACGAGTACACTACTCACCCTGCACTCATGGGACACTCCACTCACCTGTCCCCCTCACTGCTCACTCTGCAATCTCACTCAAACAAGCCCATCACTAACCATACATTCATTCGCCCCACTCTGCACTTACATCTACACCCAAATTCATATGGTCACCTCACTCACCTGCAGTCACTCCTTCCACCCTACTCTCACACTGTCGCATCGCTCACCGTGCACTCACATGGGCACTCCTGTCACCCACACAGTGCAGAGGGTTAATGTGCCTGCTACAAAGAACGTGTACCATGCAGATCACAGAACTGAGTGTGAGTAAACTACGAGTAGCCCTATAAAAAAAATGAAATGTTTGTCAGAAAGGGGCTGTAGAGAGATGAGGTGCATTGTTGGTGAGTGGTAGTGAGGGAATTTATGGAGAAGGAGTAAGTGGGGCAGGGGCGCCAAAAAAGACTGTTGCACCGTGCGCGACCAGTGCTGAGGCCAGCCCTGGCTGGGAGTCTTAAACCCCCCCCGCCCCGGAAGTTCGGGTTTAGTTGCGCCCCTGCTCCATCTTGTTAGGATTCGAATATATGGACTACAGGGGGGCACAATCTTGGATGTAAAAGGGGTCTCTGGCCCCCACGGACTCTCCAGTCCACAGGGGATTTCATCCCCCACCTCAACAAATGCAAGCAGGCGCGCCTGCACAGCCAGCCCAGGAGGGGTCAAGGCAACCTCCTCATGTGCTGAAAAGTGCCTTCTGCATTCCCGCAGTGCGGGCAAAGCCCAGGCCAAGGGCGGGCCCGTACGAGCCCAAAGGAGGCTGGGCTGGGCCACCCCTCGAAAACCCCGCTTAACAGCACTGTGTTTTCAGACTACTTCATCTACTTCTGACTGATGTTCCACTTGTTTTAAGTGCTGCTTTTCTTATTATGGCACTTAGAAAACTGTTGTGTCATTAAAACTGAGCATATTTATTTCTTAGGCTTTGGACATGGGAAAGAGAAAGGCCAGTGCTCAGCAGGTGGGAACCGCGTCATGGAAAAAAAATCGAAGATCTTTTGGTAGAAATGGAGGAGATTGTAGGCACTCCTGATGACTTGAATCTAGCCGCTTCACCAATAGCCCGCTCAGGCCACGTAGGGAAAAAAACGGCAAAGAAGAATGTCCTAGATATGTTCAAGAAGATGGGTCCCCCCCCACCCCACTTGCCAACGACTCTATCTTGGGATCAGTACAGTCGCTAAATATATCCGATTAGTCTTTGGAGGGGAGCTCAGTGACTCTTATAAATGCGGTTGTGGTGTGTGAAAATAAATTTGCTATATTATGCCCGCAGGTCGGATGTTCGATTGAGAATGAGGAGGGGGCTCACTGATGTGCACCCCAGTGCGCCCCCAAACTTAGCAAATCTAATGAAGGCAATTGAGAGACTCAGGGATGAGGTCAGAGATTCAAAACTAATTGTAAAATCTTTAGAAGAAAAAATTGGTGCGGGTGTGCAAGTGAAGGGGGACCAAAGGATTGGCAAAGTAGTTGTGACTCGGGGGTGGGTGGAAACCAAACAACTTAGGGGCTTATTTAAAAGCCCCTTGTGCCGCCGGTACGTCACTTTTTCCCATTTTAAAAGTGACACTTCTGCGGCGCGAGGTGCTTGCATATAAGCCCTGAAGGGGCTTATTTACAAGCCCCTTGCGCCGCCGGTACGTCACTTTTTGTGACGCACTGGCATCGCATTTTGCCGCCCCGTATTTACAAGTACAGGAAAAGCCACCTGCGTGGCATTTCCTCTCCTTGTAAATGCGGCCCCTTTACACGCAGCACTTTGCATGAAAGGGGCGTTCCATGGGTGTTGCTGTGGGCGTTCCCACGCAACACTCATGGAACCTGACACATTTCTAGATTTACATGAAATCGTAAACCTGGAAATGAGTCTGAATGCTACGCCGCCCCTGGGGAGGTGTAGGGAGGCACAATGAGGAGAAATGTATTCATTTCTCCTTCTTTTTTCCTCTTTCCATGCGTGCTGCATTCTGCAGCACGCATAGAATGAGGAAATCTCCTCTAGTGATTGTTTATGTGCAGGAAAGTGTCCCTTCCGGCACATAAACAATCATTAAAAAAATTACGTTTTGCAAGTTTGATGTGTGCTAATGCAGCACACATAGAAGTTGAGAAACGCCATTTCAGATTGTTTATGTGCAGAAAGGGACACCTTCCTGCACATAAACAATCATCCCCATGATGCAGGCATCCTTGCACCATGGTGCAAGGGTGCCTGTGTTGGCTCATGCAGCCAGTTGTGCGCCAGCACAGGGGAAAGCACAGGGATGCAACATATTATTGTAAATATGTTGCATCCCTGTGCTTTGAAAGTGCTGCAGCATGGCGCAGCCAAAGGGCTTGCGGTGCCGTGCTGCAGCACTTTCTTGTAAATGAGGCCCTTAGCCTCTAGCCACCCTGCAGCTGAGCATACGCTTCCAGTTGAAGAGACCCATCCACCTGTGGCTGTCCAAGGACATACTTACCCAAACCCCAAAATAGTTCATGCAGCTCATGGTCACCCTGTTTGGTAAAACTCATGCCCTACAGTGGCTAGTCCCAAAAGAGAACCTATGAATTTGTGTTTGTCTGAGAATGGAGGCCAGAAGTGATGGCAGAAAAAATGGTGATGGTGCGGGTGGAGGACTCTTGCAGAATCGGGGATTAATTCGGGGAGGTCAATGGGGAGTAGTAATTGGGTTGATAATTATCAGCGCCATTGCCTCCCCAGGATTTACAATCCTTACAACCTCTACATCGCTAACACCAAAAACAAGGGAGAGGACAAGGGGACACGGGGCTCCTCCTGTGCACTCTAAAGGAGGGGCCGTTCTTCTTGACCCAGGTCCCTTAGATGGCCCAAAGGTCTTGGGAAGATCAAGACTCTTTAACCAATGAAGTTATCTATTGGCTTAGGGCTGTGAAGAGGTGTTATTCGATCATTAGGAGCGACATCCAACGAGTGGAGTGCATTGAGACCATAGTCCAACCTTGTGATGCAGTGAGAGAAATCTTGAAGAGTCAGGATTAGGTTAGTGGCCTACTAGCTATGAATGCTTGTAGAATTTGCTGTGCCACGACCCAAATCCAGATTAAGTATAGATCCGCTTATGAGACCCAGTATGCCTCCGAATGTGCTGCCCAGATCCCTGTTGTTTGTAGTGGTCTAAGGGGCAATGATTGACTGACCTCAATGAATCCCTGGAAGTAGCCACCAGGCTGGACAGGGATCCAGTGAACTAGAGCCCCTAGGAAGCATGAGATCAAACATAGTAGTAGAGAATTCAACTCTGATATGATCACGAGGACCCCTGATATGTGTGTAAGATCTCATTTTATGGGGGCAGCTTCTTCCCTGTGTAGTCAGATAGTGACAGTCGAACATGCACATAGGCCATTAAAAATTCTGTAATGGAATGTGGCGGTTATGGGCCCTCAGCTGGGAGAGGTAGATAGGGGGCTGTTCATAGATAACTAATATATATATTTGTTCCAGGAGACATGGAGTACCTCCCCTATTATCAGAAATGGGTATACTGCACTTTTTGTTCATACAACTCACTCAGCTAGAGGCAGGCCTTCAGGGGTCTTGGCAACATGGGTTTGAAGAGTTGCAATACTCAATTAGGCATCGACCTGTTAACTCTCAGGATGTGTTGGCTGTACGGGTGGATTTTAGCCGTGGCAAATCCTTGGTATTGATAAATAATAATAATAATAATAATACAGACACTTGTAAAGCGCGACAGCTACCTCAAACAGAGGTGTCCCGGCGCTAAGCGAAAAGTAGTGCAGCGCTGGACCGCTCAGGGCATAACCTCGGGCCTTCAGTCTGCCCTAAAAAGCCAGGTTTTCACCATTTTCCTGAAGAGGGACTCTGTTTCTATAATGCGGAAATTGCTCGGCAGGGAGTTCCACAACTTTGCAGCACCAAGCGTAAAAGATCTGCCCCCCATACGTGCCTTTTAAAACGGGGGATACACAGTAGATTTTGGGAATTGGACCTCAAGGTTCTGGACTGTTTGTATCCACGTAGTCTGTGTTTCAGGTAGATGGGGCAATTGCCATGCATAGCATGGAACGCCAGCGTCAGGGCCTTGAATTTGATTCTTTTCATCACTGGAAGCCAGTGAAGTGCTTTTAAATGCGGAGAGACATGCTCGCGGAACGTCACTCGCCTGATTAGTCTCGCAGCCGCATTTTGCACTATCTGCAGGTGCTTGATCAGATACTCAGGCTGACCCAAATAAAGGCCATTAGCATAATCTATCCTGGAAGTCACTAAAGCATGTACTATCTTTTTCCGACACTCCTCTGGTAGTAGATGCAAAAATTTCTTCAAATTCCTCAGTTGACAGAAGCAGGTGGCAGTCACCTGACGTATCTGAGCCGAGAAGGAAAGGTCAGCCTCCCACTTTACACCCAGATTTTTTATACAATCTGCCGGTGAGGGAGGGGGACCCATTTCAGTAGGCCACCAGAGATCCGAAGCTGGGGGTGGCTCTTTCCCGAAGAACATCACCTCTGTCTTTCCTGCGTTGAGCCTGAGTTTGTTGTTGTTCATCCACAACGCTATGTCTTTCATGCAACCCTTAAAGCTCTCAAAGGCAACCTCGGTCTGCTCTTTAAAAGTGAAAACCAATTGTGTGTCATCCGCGTAGGAGATCGCTTTTATCCCCCAATTGGCTATCAGGGTAAACAAAGGAGCCAGGTACACATTAAACAGGAGAGGGCTGAGTGCTGACCCCTGAGGGACTCCACACCAGAGCTGTTTCGGCTTGGATAGAAAAGGTTGGAGCGCAACCTTCTGAGTGCGATTCTCCAAATAGGATTTCAACCATGCCAGAGCCGAACCTCCAATACCAATATCCAGCAGTCGCTCCGACAGCATGGTATGGTCAACGGTATCGAATGCGGCCGACAGATCCAGGAGCACCAGCAACGCGGAGGCCCCTGAATCTACAGCCTGTCTAACTAGTTCCGCCACCTCCAGGAGGGCTGTCTCAGTACTAAATCCCGACCTGAAACCAGATTGGGTATCATGCAGGATGCCCTCCTTTTCGATAAAGCTAGACAGTTGCCTCTGCACCAATTTTTCCAACATCTTAGCCGGAGCTGGCAGCAGAGAGATGGGCCTATAGTTGGTCAGATCCCCGGGATCCCCATTCGGTTTTTTCCTTAGCGGAAGGAGAGTAGCGTGTTTCCAGATATCTGGAAAAGTACCAGTCGACAGGGAGGAGTTCCAGATGTGTACAACAGAGTTGATGGGAAGAGAGAGGGAGCTCAGACAATAAGCTTCCTAGAGGACTTCTTAACACACTACAAGGGCAAAGGGGAGGAGCTTATTGTTGCAGGTGATTTGAATTCCACCTTTAAACCAATCTTATCATTCTATCCAGATCTAATGGCAGAGCAAGATGTAAAATGGAAAATCCGTACTATAGATTTACCTGCTGTTAAATGGTCTCTGAGGGCTGTAACTCTAAATTTTAACTACAGAAGCTCACATTGCGCATAGAGGAACACATAGAAGATTCAGAGGGGAGATCTAGGAGAAATCTATGATTCGTAGGATTTCCGGAAAAAGCAGAAGGTCAATCGGTGGAACTGTTTCTGGAGGACTGGATCACTGATGCCCTGCTCTCTCGGAGGCTTTCCAAATTCTTTATGGTTGAGCAAGTGCACCAGGCGTTGGTCCCTCTGCCCTGGCCTGGCCGTGTGCCGCCACTCACCCTTATAGCATGCCTTTTTAATTTTAGGGACCGAGATGCCATCTTGCAGCAGATCCGTATCCGTGGCCCCCTTCAGTTTGAGGGACACCCGATATCCATTTTCCCAGACTGCACCCAGAAGGTACAAAACCAGTGGAAATCCTTCCTGGAAGTCAAGAAACGCCTGAGACACCTCAATCTACAATATAGCTTGATATTCCCTGCAAAATTGAGGGTAGTTTATGAGGGAAAAGTCCTCTTCTTCTTCACTTCAGAGGACGCCAGTGACTGGCTTTATACACTGCCTGGGAGATCTAGCTAAGGGTCAGCACACAAAGACACGACCAGCACAAATAAGCTGAGACACTCTGCCCGTCTGCAAAAATTGAAGACACGGACGACAGACCGTGGTGCTCCCAACCTGACAGGAAGAATTGTGGTCTGTTCGGACGGTACCCGATAAGGGTGGGTCGTCGAATCCTTGGGACTCATTTCAGCGCCGTCGGAGTGATCCAGGCACGAGCAGTGACAGCACCATCGTGGGTCTCTCCGAATTGACATTCATGTAACTGTAAGCATGGTCCTTCTGAGAGAGAGGCCCTTAAAGCCGGTGGTAATGTGGCTGAGGGAAAAGTCCACCTGGCCTGGCCTTCCTCGCAACTGTTAATACATAATGGTTTAAAGGAGGGGGGTGGATCCTAATGCAGATGTTTCCCCCCCTTTTTTTTGTCCTCTTCGTGGGGTTTATAAGTCGCAACATTATGGACCAAGGATGATATTATATGAGCTGGTGTGGACTGACTGCATACAACACATCCTACAACCAGAAGGAGCCATAGGGTAGTAAAGAGGCACGAGTACAAGGGGTGCTTCTTGAGTGCTTTGGCCTCGTGGTGACCACTGGGCTTCGGCCTCTAGCATAGCTTGAAGTTGTTCTTTTGAACGGAGAGACTTGTATTGATTACTCTCTTGGTTCACAGGTATGCGGCGGGAGATGCAAGTTTAGGACCTGCTAAGGTTTGGACAGGACAAGTTAGCACTACTGCTTAAGGGGCAGGGGATGTTGGGGGGGTCTTAATGGTTTTGTCAGTTGGGGGATTTAATCCCTGCTCTCATACATTGATGATTTGGTATCTATCTCTGTGATGCCCTCTGGGACGGCTGTGTGCCGACCCCTTCTGGAGGTCTGAGTAGTTGTTCGATCAGGTACTGTATGGCGATGGCGGACAATGTGTACAAATGTATGACGTGGAATGTTAAGGGCCTGGCCCAATTAGAAAAATGCTGTAGAGTGCATGCCTATCTGAAATGCTATCATGTTCTATTGCTTTTTTGCAAGAAACACATATTTGGGGGGAACTGCATCCCCGGTCTCCATAAGAGATGGAGGGGGCAACTGTGCCCCACCTCATACTCCAGATATGCCCAAGGAGTCATGATTTGGGTGGCACCGGGAGTTCCTTTCTACCATATGGGACAGGTGATTGATTCAGAGGGACGCTATGTGATTCTGTTTGGTGCTGTTGCGGGGATTCTGCTCATACACAGAACTATGCACAAGAAAACAGGACCTCAGTAAATAGGGGTGTACCTCCTATCACCTTAGTACCCAAAATCCCAACCGACTAGCAATAGTGTCTCATTCGGTCTCCTACAAATATCAAGAAGCTACGAATGTTTAGACAACCCAGAACACGAGCACTCCCGACTCACCTCAGAGTCGCGGGAACAAGACACTCTTTCGCTCTCACGTACTTGTCCACAATAAAAATAATCAGAGTCACTAAATAAGTTCAAAATGTTTATTTTGACTATAGTGATTCATGAAACAGTATGCGAACCACAACTAGCAGCAAAATGCATAAGGCTAGAATCATTAGCATTGTTACAATACCATAGAATATAAGAGGAGTCGTCATTTTATAAAGACTGTGAAAAAGGTAAAATAACTGGGCCTAATCACCCTCCCCAAGGCAGTAAGAAGTTATTTTATATAACAGAAGATCTCTAGGCGTTATTAGCAGACCCCTACCTGAAAGCCTAAACCCAAGGGTTTACATCATAGGAACAGCAGCGTTCAGCTCCATGGAACGGCTTTCTTCGAGTGTGTTTCAAAAACATGCAACAACGTTATATCAAAGCACGATTCTTCCACATTGCAGCTGGATAATAGGGACTGACCAGAACAGAATAACAACAAGACATTGTTGACCGACCTTGCACATTATGTTCAAACAGAATTGAAGGGAAAGCTGAGAACGTGAAAAACAATCTGTTGTCATGTGCAGGGCTGAGGCAAAGTGTTGCGAAAACTAACGCTTAGCAGAGGCGTGCGCAAAAGCAGCAGCATAGGGCAAGCAAAACTCATGCTAACTTAGCAAAGTCGACAATGTGTCTTAGGGCCATATAACCCCATATAACACCCTCCCCCTGGTAAGTCAGTAGGACATAGACAGAAGAACGAAAACAGAGTTTTGTCAGGCTTTGTTTAAAATATTGGTGAGGGACTTTCTAAAAAAAAAAAAAAAAACTAAAGGCACGTTGAGCTTGAAGAAAAAAAAAAAGTCTGTATGTCAGACAGTGGAGTAGGGACGACCCACGTAGTCAATCCATGAAGGTTTGGGTGCAAAGGAATGCAATTCCTTCCAATAGTTCATCATTGTCATTGGTGGAAAAAAGTGAAGACATCCAATTGAGTAAGTCGAAGGAACAATCATGTTCCTCACAGACAGGAGCATCCAAAAATAGAAAAGGCAAACTTGCGTGATATTCAATGAAACTTCGTTGTAGGAAAGCCTGCGCAGCCGCACAGATATCCCATTGATCCAAGATTCCAAGTAAAGCTGCATGCGTCATTAGACCATCCATAGAACAGGCCACGTCATGCGTCTCTAAGGGACCCATCAACCGGCTGAAATCAGGGATTGGACACCACGTGTTCGATAAGCAAAGTTCCATCGCCCAGGAGAAATGACATTGTTTGCAATGGAGCACTGGTTGCACGCAAGTAAAATAGGCAAAGCGGAATGTCAAGTCGTAACATACGCCAAGTGTGGCTAAAGGCAAGCATCCAAAAGCCTCATATAGGCGATCACGGCACAGTTGTAGCTGGGCCGGGCTGTGCAGAGCCACAAAGTGAGCAGCCATTGCGAAGCACAAGGAGAAGGAGCAGAACTCCAACTGCAAGCGCCAATATTAAGGGGAAACCTCCGAAGACGCTGGAAAATAGTGAATGAATAAAAGCCGGTATGACCCCGAATATAGTTTGAAAGGAAGAGACCAGGCCAGATCCCACACATTTAAAAAAATGGGCAAGGCCTGTTGTATCAGATGCATTAAATATTTGGTGAATGAGTTCCCCAAAATGAAGTGGGAGGTTAGTGTTAAGAAGCGACTGTATCTCACTGGACGTCCGTGCCACCTGCAATCTGAATGTTTCACGGGCGGAAGTGAGGGCCACCTCCTGTTGGAATAAAAGGGCTTTGAGCCTGCTCAAATTGTTGAACTCTGTTTTCAAAGTCCGAATGGAAGGCCAAAGCAAAGAATCTAAACTCCCTTGCGGGGGCGGGAAAAGGACATTGCTACAGCAAGTTACGCGCTGGGAAACAGTTACCAAGTATGGGACACCCGCCTGCAAACCACAGCAGTCTTGATTGTTTAAAATGAGATAGCTGCCATTAGTAAGCAATGTAAAGACAGGCGTGATGGATGGTACCGGGGTCCCCTTCAAAAAGCAAGCTAGATTGGGCGCTGACACATTACACTCGACGTGCAACTTAACGTTTTTGCACACAAGAGAGTGACCCACTACCGAATCACACTCCTCCCCTGTGAGGAAAACTTCTTTATCCTCCCTCAAACACCGATAAGCAAAGGGCAGGACCCATAATTCATGCAGAAAAGCAGTGCCAAGCGGTTCAAAGCAGCCAACAGGAAAGTGTTGCATACATGATTTAAATTGAAAAAGTGAAAAGGGCAAAGTGATAACGCCATGAATCAACCAAACAGCAGAGTCCGTTTCCGCTACAGAGAACGGCAAAGGCTCCAATTGTTCAATATGTAACAGCGTATATACAGCATCTTTCATGGACATAAACTTCTGTTTATCAGTCAGGTTAAAAGGCAAAAATAAAGCACTGGCATTCAAATAATCCCAAGGCACTTTACCCATTTTCAGTGTCTGCAACGTCCAAGCAAATTGCATGACCGACCTTAACTGATTCTGACCATGATATAACACAGAAACATCACTTTGTACAATATCTATTACAGAAGAAACAATATTGTCTAAGGGGTAGATGCGTGAAGGAAGCGTGTTAATGCTATTGTCCACCACAGCAAGGACTTTTTCCAAGTTTGCCTGGTCAATTTGACGCAGACGGAAGGCGGCTTCCATCTGTGAAAGTTTCCAAATTTCATTATAAGAGGCATAAAGAAATCTCTTGGCCCTTGGATTACGTGGGCCTAGGAGAAAATCAGCCAAATCGATATCATTCGACAGGATCGAAAGGTGCTGTTTAACAGATGCAAGGGTAGAGTGTTCTAGCCACTGCTGGCACAATTTACCTACCGAATATGTAGTCACAGAATGATGAGGTGGCTAACGAGTGTCAGGCTTAGTCTGAATGAAACCAGGTGTCACATTATAGAAACGCAACTGGCATGCATTTGCATTAGTTTGCCACAACAACCATCCCAATGGATCAATTTCAGAAACATTAAAGGAGACATTTGGAAGGAGAGCCTGCAAAGCCTCAATGGTGTAGTTATTATGCAACTGCCAATCGTCATATTCAGCTAATGATGGAATGGAGGGGGTATTTAGGTTTTTGACAGTTGCAAGGCCATAACACGATGTTTGGTAAATGGTTCTATTTAAAAACAGCAATTGAGTCAGGATCAGGCAGGCACGATGTAATGCCTCAGCGCCCTGAACCTGCCATGGCTTTGTGCCCCAGATTGATTTTAAATCTATAGTCTGTTTCCAATGGTCATAACCGTATGTGGCCAACTGTGTTCTAAACGAGTTGGCGTAAATTAGTTTAGTGTGTGATAACAGGTATTTAGATGTAGCGGATTTTGAAGCCGAAAAAAGTAGGATTCAGGATTGGTCAAATCATAATCAGAGAAATAGGTGAACTTATTTCTAAGAGTTGTAGAACTCCCTTTTAAGGGAGTGGGACAATGTTCCCATTGGGTCAAATTAAAAACAGGTCTCATGGTGTTTGTTTTGTGTAAAAAATGATGCCCATAATGTTGATAGCAAAAGAGATCACCATAATTGGCAGAATTTAAATATAAATCTTCAGCATCAAAGGCAGCATAATATTTTAAATCTGAAAACAATGCATGAACTGCCTGCACATCCCAATCATCCGAATGTATGTCCCGTGTCACCACATCTCCTAATGAGACGCGAAATACGTATGGAACTCTAAGGACCTCAGTCGGGCCATGGATTTCGTAAGCAACTTTGTCCCAAACGATGCCATCATGAACAGGAAAAGCTGAAATATTCACAAAAGTCTTGTCACGTTTCATTATATGGGACGAGGTGTGAGGAGCCAAAGTTCCATTGACCATTTTTACTGCAGAGCGTTCAGGGAGATAATGGCCATTTATAAGTAAAAAGAACACTGTCACAAATCCAATTGACATGAAGAGAAATAACATGATAAGTACCAACCAAATGTAGGTCCATGGGGGAACGAAGTATGTCTTTTTGAACCAGGAGTAAAAAATGCGCAACTTAGATTTAGGTGCATCAGGCAAACTGGATGATGAGGAGGACGAGGCAGAAGAAAGGTGTTAGACCTGGCATCATTGGCGCGGGTCTCCCTTCCTCTTTTCCCTTCTGACCTTTTATGTTGGCTGGATTTAGATGCTCTGGGCGCTGTGCCACTGCCAATCAGTGACACAGCGCAAATGCTCCCTGTGTAAAGATAACTGTATGAATTGGAATAATCATAATTGGCTCGTTTGGTTTACCTGTCAGTCCCTAGTATCAGTGCACTGCGTGTGCCCAGGGCTCATAGACCAAATACTGCTGGTGGGCCGGCAGCACTGATTTGCGCTACCCACCGAAGCAGCTTTGAAAGTATGTCTGTGTAGCATGTTCTAATAGCGAGTTACCCTCCATTTCACTGTTTGCTATTGCGAGGTCACCCGTTCTCATAGGCCAGAATGTGCAGGCTGAGTATTGCATGCCTTAATCCTCCCTGCCCCCAGGAACCTGATAGGAACGTCGAATTTGATATGTGTAAGCTCAGAACATGGAGCTGCATCTTTTAGTAAGGATTATTAGCGTAGCCCGTGTTCGAAAATGCCTCTACTAGAAGCGAGGTATTTTCTGGTCTGAAGCTTTTCTGTAGGCTTTTGCTAGCGTGTGTATTGGCCGTCTGGTTTTGGAGCAGCAGGGCCAGCTGGGTCAGACCTGGCCGGAGAGAGAGATCGGCATTTAGAGTATGGGGAGGGGTGACTCTTTGATCCGAGCAGGGCCGTGCCTGGCAAGGTGAATGATGGCTCCATCTCCCACTGGGCGTCTGATAGCAGACCCCCAGATTCCCAAAGGGCAGGATGTCGCCTCTTAAACCAAGTGCTCCCCGACCCCACCGAACTGGTTCTGACTGGCTGCAGTGATTTGTGACTGCAGAGAACAAAGACTTTCTAGGTATAAAGCGCTGGGCTGAATCCTGTTGGAGGTGTGTTCCTTCTGGATGTCAAGATGAAACTCTGTCCGAGCGGACAGAGGAAAGGACTTTGAAACTTTCACCAAGCTTGCTGAAGAAACTAGCCGAGGGCCTGAATTGAGAGCGCCTCCTGCTGAAGTCTCAGGGACATTAGACTTCACCCCATCAGCCGCCCGAATTCCTTCGCTAGGAATTCTATATGCAGGTGAGGCCTCCGTCGAGTAATCCGGAACCTCTAGTTCTACTGTGAGGAACGCGGACTGGTAACCTTTGTGAACTCTGTGTGTGGGCGCCGCAGCTAAGAGAGCTGCCGCCGCTGAGTGCCCGCCTTAATTTGAATCTGCAGAACCTGCGCTGAAACTGTGTGGGCCGCCGCAGCTGAAGAGAGCTGCCGCCACTGAGTGCCCGCCTTAATTTGAATCTGCAGAACCTGCGCTGAAACTGTGTGGGCCGCCGCAGCTGAGAGAGAGCTGCCGCCGCTGAGTGCCCGCCTTAATTTGAATCTGCAGAACCTGCGCTGAAACTGTGTGGGCCGCCGCAGCTAAGAGAGAGCTGCCGCCGCTGAGTGCCCACCTGAATTTGAATCTGCAGAACCTGCGCTGAGACTGTGTGAGCCGCCGCAGCTAAGAGAGCTGCCGCCGCTGGATGCCCGCCCTTGTGTTAATTGTGCCACCTCGTGGATCGTCCTTTGAGCCGCCGCAGCTAAGAGAGAGCTGCCGCCGCTGAGTGCTCGCACCGTTGCTAACTTGGCATCACCATGATTTGTCCTGTGAGCCGCCACAGCTCAGAGAGAGTTGCTGCCGTGGAGTGCTCGCACCCTTGCTAACTGTGCATCACCGTGATTTGTCCTGTGAGCCACCGCAGCTCAGAGAGATTTGCTGCCGCTGAGTGCTCGCACCCTTGCTAACTGTGCATCATCGTGAATTGTCCTGCGAGCCGCCGCAGCTAAGAGAGAGTTGTTGCCACGGAGTGCTCGCACCCTTGCTAACTGTGCATCATTGTGATTTGACCTGTGAGCCGCCGCAGCTAAGAGAGAGCTGCCGCCGCTGAGTGCTCGCACCCTTGCTAACTGCGCATTATCGTGATTTGGCCTGTGAGCCGCCGCAGCTAAAAGAGAGCTGCCGCCGCTGAGTGCTCGCACCCTGGTTAACTTTACATCCTCGTAATTTGTCCTGTGAGCCGCCGCAGCTAAGAGAGAGTTGCCGCCGCGGCGTGCTCGCATCCTTGCTAACTTTGCATCATTGGGATTTGTCCTGTGGGCCGCCGCAGCTAAGAGAGAGCTGCTGCCGCTGAGTGCCCACGTCTTTGTCAACCTTGCACCATCGTGAATTGTCCTGTGGGCCGCCGCAGCTAGGAGAGCGCTGCTGCCGCCACGAGCCCACCACGGAGCTGCATGACGAGAGTCATCGCCACCACCAGCCCGGGCCGCTGCAGCCGCGTGCTGCTGCCGCTGAGGGCCCGCCTGTCCCGGAGTACCCGAATCGCTGCGAGTGCACTTTGCGGACCACTGCCAGCGAGAAATGTGGTCGCTGGGAGTCCGCCTGTCACCGTCTCCGCTTCTTCGAGAAGCTACGTGCTGGGTCCCCGTCCAACGGCAGGTATCGGGTGCGCAACGGGTCGCGTGGGCCCAGGCCTTGAACTCAGTCAGTGCCACGTCCTGGTGAACACGTATTGCCCTGTTTTTAAGTCCCTAATGATTTACATGCCTGATGACTGGTTAAAACGCTTCTGAGAGTCTCGTACCAAACCTTAGATAAAGATACTATTTTTTCTATACCTACCTGAGATGTGTCCTTTTGTGGTGTCGTTACTGCCTTATTGTGCATGGTCGTAAATGCTTCACACACTGCCTCTGAGATAGGCCTAACTGCTGCGTGCTACGTTACCACAGGGTTGAGCAGGGGTTATCAAAGGGGTAGCCCACTTGCCCTGACTTGGGGAGAAGGGTCCCTATTTGGACAGTGGCGCCAGCCATTGCCAACTAGAGACCCCATTTCCAACATTGGCGGTCAGCGGTGAGGATCAGAACTTGCATTTACGATCCACGTACAATAACTGGTAGACACCACTAGTGAGTACAGACCAAAGCGCAGACACGCGCAGATTTTTTTTTTTCTCTCTCTCTCCATTTTTTTTTAGTTAGTTGTTTAATATTGAATTGTTGATCGCAGCCATGAGTACTGCTAACATGGGAAAGCCAACCTCCAATGCTTCGGAGGATCTCGCCTTTGAGGAGGGAAGATTAGATACCTATACTGCCAAACAGCTGAAGTCATTTTGTAAGCACTTCGCAGTCCCCGTGATAGGTCTCTCTAGGAAGGAGGAGTACCACAAGGCGCTGAAGGCCTGGTGGGAAGCGAGAGAGTCTGCTGTGGATGAGGAAGAGAATGCTAGAGGGCAGCCGGATGACGCAGTAGAGGGGGGGGAGATAGAACACCCTCCAATCCAGGTACTAGTGTATCCCAAAGGAGCCTGACCCCAGAAGAACTGGAGGACAGGGAGAGAGATAGGAGGCATAGTTTGGAGATGGCTAAATTGGAAGGTCAGAAGGACCTTGAGAGTGAAAGTTAGACATTGAGAAAAATCAATTGTCATTTGAACTTGAGAAAATGAGAATGGAACATGAGAGAATGTTGAGGAGATAGAGATCAGGGCGAGAGTGTCCCGGTCTCCCCCTCTGGTGGCAGCATACCGTTAGTAACTCCTGAGAATAGAGTTTATATTCCTAAGGATGTCATTAAGGATTTTCACAAGAGTGAGGATATTGGGCAATGGTTTGCCGCATATGAGATAGCAATGGTGTCCCACCGGGTCCCGAGCAGGATTGGGGAGCGGGATTGTGGGGGCGCTTTGTGAGTGATGGTAGGGATACCCTGTTGGACCTGCCTGAGGAGAGCAGGATGGTGTATGCCCATATGAAAGAAGCTTTGAGGACCCGTTATGGTTTGACCCCAGAAATGTACAGGCAGAGGTTTAGGACCTGTAAGAAGTTAGAGGGTACCACGTGGGTTGAATATGTGTCTTTTTTCTGCAGAGCAATGGATCGCTGGGTAAAAGGTAGCAAAGTGGAAACTTTTGAGCAATTATATGATTTGTTTGCGTGGGAGCATTTGTCCAGTAACTGTTTTCCAGAGCTACGCCAGCACCTGATTGATAGCAAGCTGACTAACCCTAGGAAGCTTGCTGAGGAGGCGGACCGCTGGGTGAGCACCCGGGTCCGCAAAGGTTTTGTGGGAGACTTCGCCCAAGGTGGGCAGGGTCCCCAGCAGAAAAGTGGGGGGGACAAGGGTAAACAGAGGGAGTTCCAGAGAGGGCCCCAAAATAATTCCCAAGGGAACCGAGCAGTGGTGTCCCAGCCTCCCCCTGAGAAGAAGCCAGTGTCCCCGACAGGTAGGCCTGTTCATAGGGGGCCCCTTACTTGTTTCAAGTGTGGTCAAGTGGGCCACCGGTATTATGATCCCCAGTGTCCCCAGAGGGACCCCAATGCATCCCCTCGTGCACCACCCCGTGCACCATCCCATCAGATTGCCAGTGTAGCCCTGGGGGAGGAAATGGAGGTCCAAGGTGGATGGGATCCCGTAGAGTTAACCCTTGTCTCACTAGGGGACTTTGAGAAGGTCCCTAACCCCACACTGCCCGACCAACACTCAGAAGTACCGGCAGTGGGTGACCATCAATGGCCATAGGGTGGAGGCTCTCAGGGACACCGGAGCTAGTGTGACTGCTGTCAGCTCCCGGTTGGTGTCCAAAGAGCAAGTTGTCCCCCATGCATTCTGCCCCGTAGTGTCAGCAGACAACTCAGAGAGCCAGTGTGAAGTGGCTCAGGTTCCCTTCGAGTGGGGGGGGGGTCACAGGAACTCTTCAAGTGGCTGTGAGGGCCGCCATGCCTGTAGACTGTCTGTTGGGCAACGATCTGGAGAACTCCCCGTGGGCTACGGTGGAGAGAAAGTCTCATTTGGAAATGTTGGGGTTGCCTCAGTGGGCGTGTGTGACCACTCGGTCCATGACAGCTCAGAAGGATGTTCAGGAGGATCTGGAGCCTGAAAGTATGCCTCACAGAGAAGGGGTAGGGGGCACAGGAAACTGGCCCTCACGGTTCCCACGGTCCCGGAGGGAGCAGACCTTGAGGGGGAAGCCCTGGGACCTACAGGGGAACAAGTGGCTGAACTGGGGGACCTACCGGAGCTGACCCATTGGCAGCAGGAAGGGGGGCCCTCCAGGGAGGAATTTTGCGAGCAGCAGAGAACCTGCCCTTCTCTTGAGGGGGTGCGGCGACAGGCCGCCGCCCAGGCAGTAGGTGACCAGACAGGGTCACATTGGATCTATTGGGAGAACGACCTCCTTTACAGCGAGCCTAAGGTTGCTGAGCCTGGGTCAGCCCGTGTGCTGGTGGTACCCAGCGCTTCAGGACCTTCCTACTGGGGTTGGCTCATGATGTGCCACTGGCCGGACATTTGGGGCAGACCAAGACCTTTGAGAGGCTGGTCACCCACTTCTATTGGCCCCAGATGCGCAGGAGCTCCGATGCTCATTGCAGAATGTGTAAGACTTGCCAGGCAAGTGGGAAGAGTGGGGGGAAGATTAAGGCCCCACTACAGCCCTTTCCCGTGGTGAGCACCCCAATCGAAAGAGTGGGTATTGATATTGTGGGGCCTCTGGATCCCAAGACAGCCATGGGCAACAGGTTCATCCTGATCTTGGTGGACCATGCCACCTGGTACCCTGAGGCCACCCCGCTCAGGACAGTGACGGCCCCCGTGGTGGGATGGGCACTGATGGGGATTTTCTCCCGTGTGGGATTCCCCAGAGAGGTGGTGTCCGATAGGGGAACTAACTTCATCTCCAAATACATGAAGTCTCTGTGGGAGGAGTGTGGGGTAAAGTATAAGTTCACCACTCCGTACCACCCCCAGGGTAATGGGCTGGTGGAGAGATTCAACTGGACCCTTAAGGGCATGATTATGGGCCTGAGCGAGCCCATGAGGCGTAAGTGGGATGTCCTCTTACCATGCCTGTTGTTTGCTTACCGTGAGGTGCCACAGAAGTCCTTAGGGTTCAGTCCCTTTGAGCTGCTCTATGGTCACCCAGTAGGAGGGCCTCTGAGCCTGGTCAAGGAAGGCTGGGAGCAATCTCCCAGGAAACCTCCCCAGGATGTGTTTAGTTACATGCTGGCCTTCAGGAACCAGACTCGGCGTTTCAGGAAACTTGCTGAGGCAAACCTGGAAACCAGCCAGGAAGAGATGAAACCCTGGCACGATCAGAATGCCACTCTGATCGAGTTTCAGCCTGGACAGAAGGTTTGGGTCATGGCCCCGGTGGAGCCCCGTGCGCTCCAGGATAAGTGGACCGGCCCCTTTGAGGTGGTGGAGCGCAAGAGTCCTGTTACCTACGTGGTGGACTTGCAGTCTCCCAGGAACCCCTTGCGGGTCCTGCATGTTAACCGCCTGAAGCCCCACTTTGAGAGGTCCGAAGTGGGCATGCTTCTGGCCACAGATGCTGGGATGGAGGAGGAGAGCGAGCCCCTTCCTGACCTCCTGTGTGCAGGGGAGCGAGATGGGTCAGTGGAGGGTGTGGTCCTCTCCACCACACTGACCCTTGAGCAGCAGGGTGATTGTCGCCACCTGGTGGGGCAATTCAGTGATCTGTTCTCCCTGGTACCTAGTGTCACTGATTGGTGTGTCCATGACGTGGACACCGGGGACAGTCCTCCCATTAAGCACAAGGCTTACCGGGTGACTGACCGGGTAAGGGCCTACATTAAGGATGAGGTTACTAAAATGTTTGTCCTTGGGGTGATTGAGTCCTCTAACAGTCCTTGGTCCAGCCCAGTAGTCCTGGTACCAAAATCTGCAGCGCCTGGTACCACCCCCGAACTTCGGTTCTGCGTGGACTATCGGGGCCTCAATTCAGTCACGAAGACTGACGCGCACCCCATCCCCAGAGCTGATGAGCTCATAGATCGGTTAGGGGCTGCCAAATACCTCAGCACATTTGATTTGATGCCTGGGTATTGGCAGATCGCCTTGACCGAGGGGGCAAAGGAGAGGTCAGCCTTCTCCACACCCGATGGGCACTACCAGTTCCGGGTGATGCCCTTCGGAATGAAGAATGCCCCTGCCACCTTTCAGAGGCTGGTCAACAGGGTGTTGGTCGGGCTGGAAGACTTCAGTGCCGCCTACCTGGATGACATTGCGGTGTTTAGCTCCTCTTGGGAGGACCACCTGCGCCACCTCTGGGAGGTATTGATGGCGCTGCGGGAGGCAGGCCTCACAATCAAAGCCAGTAAGTGCCAGATTGGGCAGGGTTCTGTAGTGTATTTGGGGCACCAGGTAGGGAGCGGCCAGGTGGCGCCCCTTCAGCCCAAGATTGAAACTATCCTGGCATGGGAACCCCCCAAGACTCAGACGCAGGTGAGAGCTTCCTTAGGACTCATGGGGTACTACAGGAGGTTTGTCAAAGGATATGGTAACATTGTTGCACCCTTGACTGAGCTGACTTCTAAGAAGCAGCCAAAGAAGGTAAACTGGACTGACACCTGTCAGAACGCTTTTGACGCCCTGAAGACTGCCATGTGCACTGCACCCGTGCTTCAGGCGCCCGACTTTTCAAAGGAATTCGTTGTCCAGAGAGACGCCTCAGAGCATGGTATAGGGGCTGTTCTGTCACAGATCAATGAGGAGGGACTAGACCAACCGGTAGCCTTCCTAAGCAGGAGGTTACTTCCCCGGGAACAGAGGTGGAGTGCAATTGAGCGTGAGGCATTTGCTGTGGTCTGGGCGCTGAAGAAGCTGAGGCCATATTTGTTGGCATCATTGGCGCGGGTCTCCCTTTCTCTTTTCCCTTCTGACCTTTTATGTTGGCTGGATTTAGATGCTCTGGGCGCTGTGCCACTGCCAATCAGTGACACAGCGCAAATGCTCCCTGTGTAAAGATAACTGTATGAATTGGAATAATCATAATTGGCTCGTTTGGTTTACCTGTCAGTCCCTAGTATCAGTGCACTGCGTGTGCCCAGGGCTGATAGACCAAATACTGCTGGTGGGCCGGCAGCGCTGATTTGCGCTACCCACCGAAGCAGCTTTGAAAGTATGTCTGTGTAGCATGTTCTAATAGCGAGTTACCCTCCATTTCACTGTTTGCTATTGCGAGGTCACCCGTTCTCATAGGCCAGAATGTGCAGGCTGAGTATTGCATGCCTTAATCCTCCCTGCCCCCAGGAACCTGATAGGAACGTCGAATTTGATATGTGTAAGCTCAGAACATGGAGCTGCATCTTTTAGTAAGGATTATTAGCGTAGCCAGTGTTCGAAAATGCCTTTACTAGAAATGAGGTATTTTCTGGTCTGAAGCTTTTCTGTAGGCTTTTGCTAGCGTGTGTATTGGCCGTCTGGTTTTGGAGCAGCAGGGCCAGCTGGGTCAGACCTGGCCGGAGAGAGAGATCGGCATTTAGAGTATGGGGAGGGGTGACTCTTTGATCCGAGCAGGGCCGTGCCTGGCAAGGTGAATGATGGCTCCATCTCCCACTGGGCGTCTGATAGCAGACCCCCAGATTCCCAAAGGGCAGGATGTTGCCTCGTAAACCAAGTGCTCCCCGACCCCACCGAACTGGTTCTGACTGGCTGCAGTGATTTGTGACTGCAGAGAACAAAGACTTTCTAGGTATAAAACGCTGGGCTGAATCCTGTTTGAGGTGTGTTCCTTCTGAATGTCAAGACGAAACTCTGTCCGAGCGGACAGAGGAAAGGACTTTGAAACTTTCACCAAGCTTGCTGAAGAAACTACCCGAGGGCCTGAATTGAGAGCGCCTCCTGCGGAAGTCTCAGGGACATTAGACTTCACCCCATCAGCCGCCCGAATTCCTTCACTAGGAATTCTACTTGCAGGTGAGGCCTCCGTCGAGTAATCCGGAACATCTAGTTCTACTGTGAGGAACGCGGACTGGTAACCTTTGTGAACTCTGTGTGTGGGCCGCCGCAGCTAGAGAGAGCTGCCGCCGCTGAGTGCCCGCCTTAATTTGAATCTGCAGAACCTGCGCTGAAACTGTGTGGGCCGCCGCAGCTAAGAAGAGCTGCCGCCGCTGAGTGCCCCCTTAATTTGAATCTGCAGAACCTGCGCTGAAACTGTGTGGAGCCGCCGCAGCTAGAGAGAGCTGCCGCCGCTGAGTGCCCACCTTAATTGAATCTGCAGAACCTGCGCTGAAACTGTGTGGGCCGCCGCAGCTAAGAGAGAGCAGCCGCCGCTGAGTGCCCGCCTGAATTTGAATCTGCAGAACCTGCGCTGAGACTGTGTGGGCCACCGCAGCTAAGAGAGCTGCCGCTGCTGGATGCCCACCCTCGTGTTAATTGTGCCACCTCGTGGATTGTCCTTTGAGCCGCCGCAGCTGAGAGAGAGCTGCCGCCGCTGAGTGCTCGCACCGTTGCTAATTTGGCATCACCATGATTTGTCCTGTGAGCCGCCGCAGCTCTGAGAGATTTGCTGCCGCGGAGTGCTCGCACCCTTGCTAACTGTGCATCACCGTGATTTGTCCTGTGAGCTGCCGCAGCTCAGAGAGAGTTGCTGCCGCGGAGTGCTCGCACCCTTGCTAACTGTGCATCATCGTGAATTGTCCTGCGAGCCGCCGCAGCTCAGAGAGAGTTGCTGCTGCGGAGTGCTCGCACCCTTGCTAACTGTGCATCATCGTGAATTGTCCTGCGAGCCGCCGCAGCTAAGAGAGAGTTGCTGCCGCGGAGTGCTCGCACCCTTGCTAACTGTGCATCATTGTGATTTGACCTGTGAGCCGCCGCAGCTAAGAGAGAGCTGCTGCCGCTGAGTGCTCGCACCCTTGCTAACTGCGCATTATCGTGATTTGGCCTGTGAGCCGCCGCAGCTAAAAGAGAGCTGCCGCCACTGAGTGCTCGCACCCTGGTTACCTTTACATCCTCGTAACTTGTCCTGTGAGCCGCCGCAGCTAAGAGAGAGTTGCCGCCGCGGCGTGCTCGCATCCTTGCTAACTTTGCATCATTGGGATTTGTCCTGTGGGCCGCCGCAGCTAAGAGAGAGCTGCTGCCGCTGAGTGCCCACGTCTTTGTCAACCTTGCACCATCGTGAATCGTCCTGTGGGCCGCCGCAGCTAGGAGAGTGCTGCTGCCGCCACGAGCCCACCACGGAGGTGCACGACAAGAGTTATCGCCACCACCAGCCCGGTCCGCCGCAGCCGCGTGCTGCTGCCGCTGAGGGCCCGCCTGTCCCGGCATACCCGAATCGCTGCGAGTGCACTTTGCGGACCACTGCCATCGAGAAATGTGGTCGCTGGGAGTCCGCCTGTCACCGTCACCGCTTCTTCGAGAAGCTACGTGCTGGGTCCCCGTCCAACGGCAGGTATCGGGTGCGCAACGGGTCGCGTAGACCCAGGCCTTGAACTCAGTCAGTGCCACGTCCTGGTGAACACGTATTGCCCTGTTTTTAAGTCCCTAATGATTTACATGCCTGATGACTGGTTAAAACGCTTCTGAGAGTCTCGTACCAAACCTTAGATAAAGATACTATTTTTTCTATACCTACCTGAGTTGTGTCCTTTTGTGGTGTCGTTACTGCCTTATTGTGCATGGTCGTAAATGCTTCACACACTGCCTCTGAGATAGGCCTAAATGCTCGTGCTACGTTACCACAGGGTTGAGCAGGGGTTATCGAAGGGGTAGCCCACTTGCCCTGACTTGGGGAGAAGGGTCCCTATTTGGACAGTGGCGCCAGCCATTGCCAACTAGAGACCCCCATTTCCAACAAAAGGTGTGCCAGTTCTCCTTCACAGGCACTCACTGGACTTGCAAGCAAAGGTGAAAGCGTTGAATCGTCCATTCGTACTCTTGGGCTAGATGGTATCTCACACACGGAATCAGTAGCCGGAAAAGGACACACAAGATCCATCGCAGAAGATGTTTGTCGCATAGGCTGAAGATCAATTACAGTGCCCATCATATGAGCAGACATTCTTGTGGCAGCAGGTGACGACAAAGTTAATGGTGCTAAAGATATTGCGTTGCACGAAACTGCAGGTGTCACACTATTCAGAATCGGCCACACGGTGTAACTTGACATTGTCCACTGAGATGTATCTGTTGTCTTTGCGACCTGGCAATGGTGGTAGAATGACAGTACGAGTACCCTTCAGTCCAAGTACAGAAACCGGAGCACGATAAGAGGGACCAAATTATTTTTTGTTTTCAATCTTCTCCCGCACTAGATCTCCAACTTTAGGAAGCCAACTGGCAACAGGAATCAGTTGTGCATCAGCAGGCGAAGATGGTAAATGCTCAGTTGCCAGAGTATCACGGGACTTTTGTAGATCCTGTAACATAGCAGAATGATTATCTACGTCAAACTTAGAGGCAGCCGCCACAATGTCCAGACCATCAAGGTCAGGAACAAACATGTGAAAGCCAAAGAGCATTTCGTAAGGGGTCCGCCCACCCAGAGATCTTCTAGGGAGATTATTTAATGCACGTTGGACCCCATACAAGTGGGACAGCCAGTCCCTGCCAGTACCTAAGACTCTAGCTGTCAAGGATTGCTTTAAGTCACGGTTCATTCGCTCCACAACTGAATTGCCCTCAGGCCTGTATGGAGACGAAAACTGCACCTGTACCCCCAAAGACTTCATTGCATCCTTGTAAGCCTTTGAGGCAAACGCTGGACCTTGGTCAGAATGGAAGGTACCACAGGCAAACATCCCGATAAAGACACGCAAATCCCTGATGACATTTCGAGCGTCAGCACTACGTTGTGGCCATACCCACAGGAATCGAGTGCATTAATCAACCGCAACCAAGATATACTTGTATGCAGTATCAGAAGAAAGAGGACCGCAGTGATCAAGATAGACACAGCCAAAGGTCTATTAGAAATACATAGCTGTGTCTGTGGCGGACGTGGGACTGTAGAAGGCTTGATTTGTTGACAAACATCACAGCAAAGAACATAGTTACGAGTCTGTTTATATAAACCACGCCACCAGTAACGTTGCTGAAGAATAGAGACTGTTGCCGACACACCAGCATGTGCAGAAGCAATGCCTTCATGTGCGGCCTTGATCAAAGCTTGTCTGCGGTCAGAGTTGGGAATCAGCCGATCCCCAACTGAAGGAATGGTAGCATAAGGAACTTGTTCGGGAGTTACATGATAAGAGTATTTAGAAGGGAAACCCGCAGAATAATTACCTCCCTCCCTAGTTGCAGCGACCGCTGCCAGAATTTCATTATCAACCTTAGTCATAGATCTTGTAACTGCTGCTACGGAACACGTGGCTACTGCAGACTTGGCCGCTTCATCAGTCATAGAATTACCAAGAGCGTGTGTTCCGATACGCTGGTGGCAAGAGTGTGAATAACATGTGTGAGAGGCAGACGTTGTTTAAGATCTGCCACTCAAACCCAAAGCGTTTTATGCTTAATTGCGCTGCCTTTAGAATCGCGGTAATCATTTTGAGACCAAAAGAATAAGTTGTCATTGAACGACTGAACACAATAGTAAGAATCGCACACAATAAGAGTATTCACAAGAAGATCAGCAAACTCTAGAGCTAGAACCAGAGCACGCAGCTCGGCCAATTGCGCCGTGCAGTCTCCTAGTGCCTGTGTGTGCACAATGGATGACTTAAACTCTCCATCTTCAATGGTGCAGCCACAATAGCACAAGCCGCAGAATAAGCATGTTTGGAACCCGTGGCCGGTTGCACCGAGCCATCGGTATAAGTGATGCAATTGTACTCACACAGAGGAAGAAGGGACAAAGGAGGAGGATGAACAAATTCATACTGCAAAAACTCCTGAGTCTGAAGAGATGGATCAAAGACAAATGGGACATCCGAAGACGTCAAAGAAGTAGCCCACTGAATCCACCGTGGGTGCAATGCCTTAGAGTTAGGCACACTAGCTTTAGTCACCGCTTCCAAAGCAGGGAAGGGAGTGACCATAAGAATGCGTTTGCCCTGCGCCAGTGAGCGTTCCTTTAGAATCGCCATCTGCACTGCCGTCAAGATTTTTTCAACAGAGGAAAAACGCATTTCAGCCGCAGTGTACAAGTGTGATTTGTATGCAATAGGTATTGTGTCTCCTTCATTGAATGTTAAGTACGTGAAACTCACTGCCCCAGAAACGATACGTATTACCAGGTTGGTGGTGTTATCACGAGTCATTAAGAAGTTAGTCGCAAGCAAATCCGCCTGCAAAGACTGCAGAACGGAAGTATGTTCCGGAAGCCAGCTGGCAGAAGAAAATTTAGGTTGTATCAACGCATAAAGCGGTTTGATACGCTGGGCATAATCGGGAATGTAAGTCCTCCCGAAGTTTAAAAAACCCAGCAGGGATTGTAACTTTTTCAAAGAAGAAGGTGGTTGCAAATGTGCACATTTCTCTAGGAAGTGAGGTGCTAGACCCTTTCCCTCGTTATTGAGCTCATAGCCCAAAAAGAGCACCGCCAGATGGGCAATGTGTGACTTTGCAAAATTAAATTTATAACCGCAGTCGGCAAAAGACAATATTATGTGGTCGACTCGGTCAAGATGCAGTGCGAGGCCGTCGTCAGTCAAATAGATGTCATCAACATACGACAAGGCCCCGGGGTCAATGTCATGCAACAAAGACACTATGTGTGCCGCAAAAGCTCCCGGGCTATTCTTGTAGCCCATTGGCAATCTTGTGAATTTTTTCTGATTTCCGACCGCACTGAATGCTGTCAGGTCACCACTCGCACGGTCTAGATTGTGACTGTAGAAACCATTGGAAATGTCAAGTGTCGTTTTGTATTTTTTACGAACAATATTATTCACCAGCGCTGAACTGTGTGTGTTTTGCACCGCAAAGGTGCAGCAATGGCTGTTCAAATTTCTATAATCCAATACAATCCGAAAAGTACCATCAGGTTTAGGGACAGTAAAGAGAAGATTATTCATAGGTGATACACATGACTCAATGACCCCCTGATACTCTAATTGTCTTAGAATGTCACAAACCGAAGCTTTCGCTTCTCGTTTGATGGGATATTGAGGTTGAGGTTGTGGCATTGAGCGCAATGGTATTTCATGAGCCGGCGAATCAACGTTCCAATCCACCTGATTGCGATACACCGCTGGGGCTAAGGCCAAAGCCCATTTCTCTGCGAAAGCCTGCGCTTGTTCCTCAGGGACACAACATGAAAAACTTGGAAGTATCACATCTTCCCCCCGAGAAGAGGATAACACAAAGGGTGGTGGCCAATCTTTCTCCGCCAATAAAATGTCATATGTAGCGGTTAGATTCTCCCAGAAAACAACCTTAATGGGACGCAGTATATCACCTTCAATTTGGAAAATCACTTTGTGTAGTCTATCCGGGGGGGCAACCCGGGTATCTGCAGTCTCAATTGTAACAAATGTGTCAGTTGCTGTCACATCCAGACGGGGACGTAGAGCCTCCCTGACTATGGTAACTTCCACCGCGCTGTCGAGCAGAGTCACTGCCCAAGTCCAATCCAGGAGTCGCGTCCTCACCGTCTGTGGCATATCTCGCTGTTAAAGTGGCAACTTTTTTCTTCTGAAAAGGAGGACGGGTTCGTGCGGAATCACCCTGCTTGTCCTTGACTTCAAACTGTCGAGGCTGTTCACAAAGTTGTGACGCAGGTTGACTTCTACCCCGATCCTGTCGATCCCCTCCACCGGCTTGTGAGCCTGATGTTTCCTGTAAAGAACGAGGAGAACGCTGATCAGGAACCTGAAATCTTTCAGGAGACTTAATTTTAGCGCGATCGCGCAAGTCATAAGTACGTTCAGAAGCATCAGGGGTCGGTGAACTAGCACGCGAACCCTGCTTCTGCTGATGGGAAACCTGTTTCTTATTTCTTTGCCAATTCTTTTTAGGAAAGAAAGGGCGCCCATCCTTGTCAGGCTGGGCTTTTTGTTGTACTTGAGACTGCGTTTGTGTTTGCGTTGTAGGCTTATTCCCCAAACTATTGCGGCCAATGGTTTTGTAAGCCTTTGCAATAATCTTTGGTAATTCTCGTGGTCTGTCAGCCTCCGCGACCGCCTCTAAGCGGTTTGCTACTTGAAAGCTAACGGCATCGCCCTTGACATTCGCAAGGATCATATCAGCAACCACGTCGAACACCCCCACCAGTCTCATCCCCAGCTCAACAGCAGCTACTGCTCCGTGTTCATCTTGAACGCGTTTAATCACAGAGGGGAGCACGGTCATGGAGGGGGTGCCGAAACACATAGAATATACCGCTGCAAACACCCTGCCCCAGGTGTTACAATCAGCCAATTCAGGAATTAAGTCTTTAGGTAAACTAATAGTTAAGATCCTGTGTTTATCCACAGGAGTGGTATTAGGAAAGACAGCTTCTATCTGTCCAAATTTCTCGGCAAGCCATTAAGGAAATTCATCCTTATTCTGTGGGCGCTTGCCCATGACAGAATTAACAATATTGGGACTGATGGTTACGCCACCAGGACCCGCAGGTTGTACCACAGCGCCAGGTGGTCCCACCTGGACGGTGCGTGTTACGTACTGTATTACAGCTCTATAGACGCGTACCAATGATGTATGTAAGACACGGAGCTCTGCCAGAGTTGCAGTTGTAAAAGCACGTGGGTGTGAGGTAAACCCAGCCAAAACGGGCCATGTGGCCCCATCTATAGATAAAGGGCCTAAACGAACCACCGTTATGGGTGAGGAAGGGCGCCATTAAACCAAATACGGTGTTGCCAAGCTGTAAGCGGAATCTCAAGCGCTCTATAAGGCTGATACTGCGGAGGAACAGCGGTGGCAGCATACGTGTGAAACAAATCATCAGTGCCATCCACCGCCGGAAATGGGACCCAAGAGTAAAAAACTTCAAACTGGTGAGCCGGATCGGCTTCCACCACAAAAATAAGTGCGACCCCAGCATCAGGGACCACATAATGAGTCAAGTGTGCCCTCAGCGCAGCTCTGCTATGAGCCGGAATATCAACTACAGCCATTATAGAGAAGACAGTAGAACAACTTAAAGAGTGGCAGCGCAAACGCGGGTTATAAGTAAAGAAAGAACTTTTAAAACTTCAAGCTTGAATAACCTATAAAAATGTCAATATAGGAGGTTACTCCATCACAGCTGTCTCCGGAAACAGAAGTGAGGGTATTGTGGACCAGCACGAGCACTTTTCAAGCGTCTCGCAGATAAGAACCAGACCACACATTGGCGGCGCCATGTTGCGGGGATTCTGCTCATACACAGAACTATGCACAAGAAAACAGGACCTCAGTAAATAGTGGTGTACCTCCTATCACCTTAGTACCCAAAATCCCAACCGACTAGCAATAGTGTCTCATTCGGTCTCCTACAAATATCAAGAAGCTACGAATGTTTAGACAACCCAGAACACGAGCACTCCCGACTCACCTCAGAGTCGCTGGAACAAGACACTCTTTCGCTCTCACGTACTTGTCCACAATAAAAATAATCAGAGTCACTAAATAAGTTCAAAGTGTTTATTTTGACTATAGTGATTCATGAAACAGTATGCGAACCACAACTAGCAGCAAAATGCATAAGGCTAGAATCATTAGCATTGTTACAATACCATAGAATATAAAAGGAGTCGTCATTTTATAAAGACTGTGAAAAAGGCAAAATAACTGGGCCTAATCACCCTCCCCAAGGCAGTAAGAAGTTATTTTATATAACAGAAGATCTCTAGGCGTTATTAGCAGACCCCTACCTGAAAGCCTAAACCCAAGGGTTTACATCATAGGAACAGCAACGGTCAGCTCCATGGAACGGCTTTCTTCGAGTGTGTTTCAAAAACATGCAACAACGTTATATCAAAGCACGATTCTTCCACATTGCAGCTGTTGGTAACATGTTTTATCTAGGTAATAGGGACTGACCAGAACAGAATAACAAGAGACATTGTTGACCGACCTTGCACATTATGTTCAGACAGAATTGAAGGGAAAGCTGAGAACGTGAAAAACAATCTGTTATCATGTGCAGGGCAGAGGCAAAGTGTCACGAAAACAAACGCTTAGCAGAGGCGTGCGCAAAAGCAGCAGCATAGGGCAAGCAAAACTCATGCTAACTTAGCAAAGTCGACAATGTGTCTTAGGGCCATATAACCCCATATAACAGTGCCCTAGATGGGCGTGAGATGTGCTTGGTAAATGTGTATGCCCTGAATATTGAATGTGTGGCCTACTATCGGGGAGTAACAGTGGCAATAACTCAGTTCCTGACAGCTGAAATGATCATGCCAGGGAGTTGTAACTGTGTCCTTGATAGGTTACTTGACCGCGCAACTCAAAAACCTCACACCCAACCAAAAATGATCAAAACGTTAACTGACATGATGCAGGGCCAAGGCCTGATAGATCTCTGGAGGGAGCAACACCCTCACATATAATGTACTCCTGCTACACGCCTGCGGCCGGTACATACAGCCGGCTTGATTACTGCTTATTGACATCCATCCTAGCTCAGGATGTGAAGGACATCTTGTATTTGGCCCCCTACTTGTCCAATTTTTCCCCTGTACGGATGAGCTTGAGGAGAGGACGTAGTCACCCGGCGGTCCCACTTTGGCGACTCAGGGCAGAAGCCCACACGGACTCCCCATACGAGGTAGAAGTGAGGGAGGGGTTATCTCACTACTTCCTTAAAAACTGAGGGAGCTCAGGGAGCAAGGCCATTGACTGGGAGGTGACTAAGGCTGTCATTCGTGGCATCTGTCTTAAGACCTCCTATGGTGTAAAAATGCAATTAGAACATGACTTGAGTCGCCGGGAGTCATACCTGGGTGAACTGGAAAGGGACCTTCCAGCCCGGCCATTTATACTCAAGGAATGGAGACAAACTCGGAAATATCTATTCGACAATTGGCGTAGGCTGGAGAAACACACATATTCAGCACACCGCCAGAGGTTACATGCGGAGGGGGACAAAACGGGAGCAAAACGGGAGCAGTTGACGAAACAACTGAAGGGTCGGGATCCGGTGCTGCTGCTTTGGAATAATATGGGGACCCTAGTCAACTCTCAGGTGGTGATCAATGTTGTCTTCCAGGACCACCTTAATGCAACATACACAGCGCGGGGGATAACACAGGTGACCATGGGGTCACCCTCCTCGCCAGAATACACCTTCCACATTTGTCTGATGCTGACAGTACCTTGCTAGAGGAACTCATTACTCGGGAAGAGATCCTAGCCGCCATTAACATTTTTAATACTGCTAAGTCCCTGGGGGGTGAATACCTCAGAGCTGAATTTTAACAAAAATATAAGGACCCGGTTGTAGACAAACTACTGGAGGTATATCTGGAGGCCCTGCAGGCAGGACACATAGCAGATACAATGCAGGAAGCCCTCATAGTGTTGATCCCCAAGCCGAGAAGGGACCCACTGGACGCCTTTTCTTTTAGTCCGATTTCACGTTAAAATCCTTAGTGGTATACTGTGGCCCAACTTTTGACGCACCTTCCAGCACTTGACCATGATGACCAATGTAGCTTCATACCACGGGGAAGCACTATGCATAATCTTATCCATCTGTCACATATATATCATGCTACACATTGTGGTGATGGCAACTACGCCCTGGTTTTCTTAGGCGTACGATTCTGTAAATTGGGAATACCTCTGGCAGGTATTTGGTAAAGTAGGGCTTGGCTCACGATTTAGGGCCTGGATCAAATTACTCTATACTGAACCAGGGGGCCAGAGTATGCACTAGGGAAATCGTTTCCAGTAAATTCCATCTACGCAGGCCTACTCACCAGAGCTGTCCGATGTCACCTCTCTTGTTCGCACTGGCCATGGAACTTCTGGCGGTGTTGGCACACCACACACTAAAACCTTGGGGAATTAAGGTGAGCTACATCATCTATGTGATATCCTTATATGCGGATGACGTCTTGGTGTTTCTACGAAGTTTGGAATACTCGGTCTCAATACTGCTGAATGTCTAACAAATGTTTGGAGAAGCCTCAGGCCCATATGTCAATATAAAAAAATCCCAGCTCTTCCCAATGGGATGTTTGACTGGTGCCCCGGCGGCTGCTATTCCACGATTGGCACTCCCATTGGGAACGGAAAGGATACGCTATTTGGGGGTCAGGTTAGCCTACACTGAACAAACTCTTTTGGAACTCAACTCTGGTAGAGTGCTGGAGGGTCTCCGAGCTTCAGTTCGATCCTGGCAGGACCTCCCCTGTCCCTGATGGGCAGGGCTGCGGATGTAAAAATGGTGGTCATCCCCAGGTGCCTGTATGCACTACAAGGCACGTTCTATAACATCCCCCAGCGCTACTTTATCGAACTTGATCAACTTATTGTAGCTCTTCTATGGGTACAAAAGAGGAAATGCATTGGACTTCCCATGCTCAGACAGACTTGGGAGAGGGGAGGATTAGAGGTACCTAATATAGAATTTTATTATATCGCAGCACATTTACAACATGGCATCCACTGGCTAGACCCAGCAGACAACTGGGAATATATATTGTTGAGCGGCTCCATGGGGGAAAGCAGCTCCCCACTTTGCTTATGAGTGTGGCCCAGGTCCCAACGGATGTGTCTTTTATAGTAAGACAGGTATGTCGGATATGGGAAACAACGGTGAAAAGAGTGCTACGTGCGCCCTGTACGCGAGAGATATATCGATCTGGGATCTGAAACCATTTGCACAAATTGCAGAAGAAATGTCCATACAGAAGTGGAAAGACGGTGGTTGTGACGTACTCGGAGATTTATATTTTGGGGGCCAATTTATAACCTGAGAGGATGCGATAGACTCCTTTGCGCTTGATATGGGGCAATATTTACAATATGTAAAGATCTCCGCAACAGCACGGGAGATCTGGCCCTGCTTCCCAGAGGAGCGGGAGCCCTCACAGATGCTATCATCACTTCTGTCACTGGTGGGGGACGCAGATTGATTTCACATCTTTACCATGCACTGAGAGCGGACCTCCCGAAAGTGATACCAAAAGCCCGCCCCAAGTGGGAGCCGGCCTTGGGAGAGCCCATGTCCATTCAGACATGGGAAAAAGTCTATGCAGAAGTACAACCGGTCAGCTGAAACGCACGATTTAAATTGATACAATATAACTATATATACCAGGCATACCTCCCCCCAAAAATGTTTACATACCATATATAACACCCGCTCGGCCAGATGGCCTCGGTGTGGACGCCCTCTGGCAGATTTCATACATATGGTGTGGCATTGCCCTTCCCTAACAGAATACTGGACTGGTATAGTAACAAATCTTAATCGAGCCACGGGCTGGTACAGAGGCCTCACAACCAATACTGTCCTGTTGGGCCTGATCCCAACTCCAAAACAAGCATTGGCATAGCCAATAGGTCTCGCCTTTGGGACCTTATAAGTGTTTAGCCATGCAACAGTTGATGTTGTTGCACCAAGGATATTGTGCTGGATAACTAAACACTTATAAGCTCCCAAAGGCGAGACCTATTGGCTATGCCAATGCTTGTTTTCTATGTCTGCACTACACCGAGGCACTGTCTAGTGGCCCCTGGGCATGTATTAAACATTTAGGCTCAGTTCACGAAAGGGCCTGTAATCCCTTTTGGGTTCAAATGTCTGTGTACATCCAAAACGGGATTACAGGTAATTGTAATTGTAATCGCATATGTCAAGCTCAGGAGCAGCAACATTATCGTGGTGTCACCAGGGCTGTAAGTGGAAGCTTTTTCAATATTATATACAAGCATAGTTGCTGCTTATTTATCTTATGCAACTAACAACCATTGACAAAGGCAATAGTCCTGACTTGTTGTAGGTATGACGTTACTTGTTGTATCATATATCTGGATCCAATGACAGAAACAGCAAAATACAAGTCTGGCGGCACACTATGCTAAGCACAGATTTTTAGCTTACGTGTTTCAAGCCACGCCCTTAATTACATTAGCCACACCCCTTTGAGAGACCCCCCAGTTTTTTCATCCCACTTAAAGACCTGGGTTTACATTTATATAGCGCTTGCTACCCCTAATGAGGTGTTGAAGCGCTTTTCAACGGGTAGCACGCTACTCCGGAACCCAAACAGGATTAGGAGCAGTGCAAGATGTAGGTGCTTTCTTTGGCGATATGCAAGTAAGCAGTTCACAAGCGCTATATAAACAACTTGAAATGGACAAAATTTCTCTCATTTTATTCTACATTCCAAGATATCAGTCTTGGAATCGTGCACAATTTGCGCACCCCCAAATTTGTGGACCCGGTGTAAACAAAATCAGCGAGTGCCCACTTTGCACCTGACTTTTGAGGATCCGCCCCTACTCATTTCTGTCTTGTGTGGCCAAAATGCGAGCACTGGCTAAACATGTCACATATGACACAGAGCCACTTGGCAGCATGCTTTTAGGTCGTGTGTGACTGTTGCATTGTAGGGTAGAACGTGTCGTCCATAACATTGTGCGCGGACAGGACTCCTCACAGAAACCCTAGGATGTTGGTGGTTGTGAGCTGAGCAGGCGAATGTGAAACACGATCAGGCACTCGGGGCCGCCAGCACCTGTTTTTCAGGGGAGTCTAGCAAAGCAAATCATTTTTATAAGCATTTCCTCTCCATGTGGTTAATTTGAATGTGCTAATGGGAGAGGCGTATGTGAAATCCTTGGAAGTAAAAGCATTAATATATTAGAAGAACTGGGGGAGGGGGGAGTGCGGGGAACGAGAAAGGTGCTTAGCAAAAAAAAAAAAAAAAACAGAGAGAGGTAGGGAGGGGGAAGAGAATAATTATTTTCTAAGGCTGCTGTTGTGGTCCACGCCCAACAAGCGCGTAGAGGTCTTACATAGAACTGCTTTGCAGCGCCTCAGGCAGAAATAGTGAAAATAGTAAAGAGCGGAGGATATGAAAGGTGATTATGTACCCTCTCTTTTCTACTGACCCCCTATTTTAGCAAAAAGAAGGAGCACAGAGGAGGGCTGTCAGAAGAGAAAGCAGGGGGTAAGAGGGTCTCGGAAAGTGGGGATAGAAGGGTAAGTTAAACAGGGTCGGACTGGGAAAAAAATAGGCCTGGGTAGCAAAATAAAAAGGCCCCCATTAGTGAATTAGAAAGCCAAAAAAGGGGTGTGTTGTTGTTGCACATCGGTGCAGTTTTGATTTTTAAAGACACGCTTTATTTGCAAGGTAAGATTGCATGGATATTAACGTGCTGAATGCAATGGTTGTTTTAATATCAGGAAATTAGCAGTAAAAATGGACCAGGAAGACGCACAAACGCCCCACACACGCTTACCTACCAGAGCAGCCCTTCAGACACTGCCTGATCGCCCTAACGGCCAGCCCGACCCTGAAGGTAAGTCCAGCTTTTTTTTTTTTTTTAAATTCGGCAGTTACTGGAATTTACCCGTTTCTATTATCTAAGTGGCCACCACGCATAGGATATATATATAGATAGACAGCATGAGTAGTTATCTGGATTTCTGGCACTACAGATAATAATAATCTGGCCAATGGATCTTATATTCACCGGTTAGATGGTAAAGGTGAGTTTAAAATTAGGCGTGAGGGCGAGGACAACGTTATATAAGGATCTGAGAGGAGAGAAAGGAAACATAGAGGCGAAAGGAGAGTAAAATACAAACAACGGGGGAGAGAAGGTGAATGTAGAGAGGGGGCAAAGAGAGGGAGCAAGCGAGCGAGGGAAATAGAAAAACAGCGAGAGAGGGCGGGCGCGCGCGCAAGAGAGAAGCAATTAACGAATAAGCAAAGCGTGAGCCATCTTCAAAGGAGCCGCTTCCAGGTTCAGTCCATCTACAGCGTTTACCTTACGGGAGCGAGCAGCAGCAGGCGAGATAATTGCAAACAGATGGCGCCGCTGCTCGCTCCCGCAAGGTAAACGCCGTACATGCATGAGTGCCCATTGGAAACAGTGCAGAACATGCACGAGTTTCCACAAAAGTACGGAGTGATACCAAAAGGTCACTCCAAAGCAACGCTTGTGCGCTGCGTAGGCGAGACCTAAAAAAACAAACAAATATAGTGCTTACCGAGTAATTGAAGGAGGCCGTGTCCCTCCGCAAGTAAACGATCCAATCCCGGTGGGCGGGGCCAAAAGCGGACAGGGTGGCAACCCTCAGTGTAATGATTGCCTCCGGTGCAATCATTACACTGTGTTTTGCATAATCCATGACGCAAAACGACGCGCACAAATCAAAATTGCAGGCGGAGCAGCGACACGACTTCTGGAACCGTTTTGATTCCAAGAAGCCCTCGCATGGCGAGAGCAGCGCATGCGCGCTGCTAATGCCAGGCGAGACCTAAAAAAAGAAACTTAGTAGGAAATGTTTATTACTGGGTCTCCCCCATAACACGGCTGGGGATCACAGCCCCCAGATACTTTGACTGGCCCGAGATATGTCGGAGTGGGCAGTGGCGGAAGAGATGCAAAGGAAACACGTGAGACAGGATGAACAAGTGATGGATGATCTGACTGCATGGGCGGCAATGTTGACTGACTTACGTGACACCCTGGAGCGAATGTGGAAGAGACAACCGGCGTGGACTTGATGGTTTAATCTCGGGGGGGGTTGGCCTTTGGACAAACAGAGAATGGGGGCTATCAGGTGGGGCAGCTGAAATTACGCACGCCAAAATGGGAATGCCAGAGAGGTACACATGCTTCCTGGGTTCCTCTGGAGTGGGAACCGTGCATCTTGCTCGGTGCCCCCGGAGGAGACCGTTTCGCTTTGGATTCTGCTAGTTAATTTCCATCTCACTGGGTATCGATCAGTGTGTTCCTATGGACTGCAGTGAGCAGCAAAGGGGGAGGGGGGACGTTGGGGTACTGTTACTATTAATGCAGTTTTTCTCAACCCTGTGTATACGGAAAAGTTGATGTTTCACAATGTCACGTCTTTTCCTGTGAAATATCAATAAAAAAATATATATATTTTTTTAAAACACTTGCAATGCATGAAAAGAAACAACTGAATTTGAAGTGCACTCTTTTCAAGTGTAGCAAACTAAGTTTACAATTAAAACAACTGGCAAAGCCAATTGGTCTGGACTTTGCAAGCATGTGCTTACTTATTGCAAGTACATACCACAAAATTAAAAAAATAACACGTAGCCACCTAATTGCAGCCGCTGTGTTCTTACAATAAAACTTTTTTTTTAAATTTAAAAAAACTTACTAGAGCGGGACAAGATGGGGGTATTGATTATGTGCCAGCAAGGTGGGTTGTCCTTGTTCGCAGTTACCCAAGGTTGAGAATTATGAGTTTCTGAGGGAACGAGTGATCTCTGTGACCTCTGCATGCTTTCATCAGACTTTACTCCTGAAAAAGATCCTTAGTTTCATTCCGCAACATCTGCATGCTCCTGTTCATAACCAACTATTCCAATACTTGCATTCTACGTCTACCTTGATGCTGTAGAGGTTGCACTGCAGTTGATATAGAATAAGGTGCATAGGATGGTAATCAAACTCCACAAATTAGCTCGGCTCTCAGAAGTACACCAGTTATTCCTTGGCTCCCCACTGGCCAGTGGGCCAACGTCTCACCTATCTGTCTAGCCCACCTGAGCTTTCATGAGCAAGGGCTAAGTGTATTAATTCCAGATTTTCTCAGCATGGCACTCCCTCCATTCTGTTCAGTCTGGCATGATTCTTTTGTTGATGGCCCCACATTTCTCGCCCGAAGGTTTTGGAATCGTCTCCCATTCAACAAATTGCTAATCGTGGAAAGTTCCATAAAGAACTTTAAAGCCATCTTTTAATAGGTCTTTTTTCATCCAAAACAGTACTAAGGCCTTCTTGCCTTTGAGTGAATGTCTGAATCACAAGAACTCACTCCCTCAATGTTCAAGAGACATCAGTCTAATTCAGCATCCTTATCCTCTGCATCTTCTGTAAATTGGATCTACACTGTAAGATTCTATCATGGGCACCCAGGAGGCAGTCGGAGAAATGCTGGTGCCTTTATAACACAGGATATTTACATATCTTTTAAGTTACATCTCGTGTACATGTGTTTATAATGTTGACCAATTATTAGAAATTCAGTACATCGGTCACACTGGACATCTTAATAGTAATTTGTTATTAGCATGAATCAAATATTGTTTTTTCTAAATCCCGAATACATCATTTGAAAGGAGCCAATCAATGTAGTAAAAAGAAACACAGCAGTACTTCTTAGACCTTATATTACAGCACGTAAAAATCACAAACACATAGTTGATTGTGTCCAAACACTTTATAGATCAATGATAATTCGACTGCTTTCTGCTTCAGTTGTCCTGAAGAAATCTCACACAATATTTAGTTTACGAAGCTGAAACACCAGCCTGGTAATCAAAGAAGACGTATCTAGATAATAACAAATCCTTGAAAAATAGCAGGCCTGTGTAGCAACCCTTATCTGGAATGAAGGTATGTGTTGGATTTTCTTTCCATTCTCTGGACGTCTGGAATTCCTGTACGTCAAGAGAATGGAAGGAACATTGTGGAGCGGGGGTTCTGGGTTCTTGGTCAGTTGCAAGATGTTCGTTGGATCGTCGGATCGTTTTTCTTCTGTCATGTTGACTACAGAATAAAAGTGTCTCAAAATCATCTTACCGGCTTCTAGACATCTTTACACTGGTGACGGGCAGCCAGTCAACAGGACCTCCACGCGTGCGAAGCTGCCGACGATTCGTCTGTCCACGCTGTGTCCAGTAGGTGCTGAGAACTTCTGATCTTCGTTCCAGTTAATTTGGACTGCTTTCCTGCTTCCCGGTAAGGCGCATAGGCGGTGCTGCACTTCTCTCATCTCTGTTTCTTTGCCATTCTGCCTGGATTTGGTTGCCCCCTAACCGCCATCGCTGCTGTGCGCGAGTGCTCCTCCATTCACATGAGCGTTCTTTCTTCATTCTCCTCTGTGCGCATCACAGTGATTCGCACACCACGTCACGACGCTTACGCTTACGCGTGACGTCACAACGCTTACGGCAGCTGCCATCTTTAAATCAGGCATTTCTTCATAGCCTGCAACGCTTTCTTCAGTCAGGCATTCATTTGTACGTGCCGATCTCGGTGATCTGCACACCGTTTCTAAATTAATAACATACAGGCATTATTCTTCTGCCCGCAACAATTAAATTAATAACATACAAGCATTATTCTTCTGCCTGCAACAATTTTACAGTAATTTGGACACATTTGCAGTGCCTATTTCGGTGATCTGCACACCATTTCTTTATTTCAGTATCATAAGTGCTGATCTCGGTAATCCGCACACCATTCATTCTAATTTCTTCTTTTCATTCTAAAATCTTTATCAAATTATAGAAGTGCACACTACCTTACTATTTTGCAGAACATCATTTTAATTCATTCGCAATGTTACAATCTATTTCCCCACCAGCACCTTTTATACCCAATCCTGCTTCTCCAGAAATTGACTGGGAAAAATGGAAAGAAGGGTTTGAAGCGTATCTTGAAGCTCTTGATGGAGAATCTTTTACTTGTAAAAAGAAATATGCTGTTTTAAGACATTGTTTAGGCACTGAAGGCCGCAATATATTAAAACACATTCCTAAGGAGACTGTTATCGTTGGTAATGGGGAAGGTGATAATATGGTGGATGAATATGCTACTGCCATCAGAGCATTGGATAATCGTTTCAAAGCTTGCAAAAATATTACTTTGGAAAGACATAAGTTTTATAAGAGGGTTCAATTACAAGGTGAATCCGCTTCAACATACGTTGGTGCTTTACGCATTCTGGCTTCTTCTTGTGGATATCAAGCTTTCGAAGAAGATATGATCAAAGACCAATTAGTTGAAAAGACCAATAACAAAAAGGTTCAAGAGGCACTTCTATCCAAATCTAACCTGACTTTACAAAAGGCTTTAGAGATCGCAACTAGGATTTCTTCGTACATGGAGCAAATGTCTTTAACCGACAGCAACAACCAAAAAGTGTGTGCAGTAAAATCAAAATATAAGAAGTCTAAGGATCTAAAAGTTAAACCCGATAAAAAAAGTACCAACACTACGTCAAGCAAAACATTGATGTGTTACAGATGTGGTAGTACTACTCACCTTGCTAATGCTATATCGTGCCCAGCCATTGATAAAATATGTGTCAAAAGCTCCAAGAAAGGACATTTTGCTGCTGTCTGTCTCTCTAAAAAGAACACACCATTCAAGAAAGTACACAATGTCGAATCTTTAACAGAAGAAAATTGTTCATCTAGCGAAGAAGACGAAATTCTCACTATTGTGGACATGGAATGTTCCAATGGTATTTGGGGTGTTAATTCCCAAGGTCTTAAGAGACCTCTGTGTACTATTACGGTGAATGGTGTAAATGTACAAATGTTGGCAGATTCTGGGTCTCCATTCACTTTAATAAGTGAATCACCCTGGAAAAAATCTTTTCCAGAGCAAACTCTCAATTTGTCTTGTGTACATCCCATTGGTTATGGTGGAAAAATTATTGATGTAATTGGCGAATTTAATGCTGATTTTGTATTCAGGGACAGTAATTCCAAAGGTGTTATATATGTGGCAAAGGACGAAGCATGTCTCCTTGGGTGGGGAGATCAAGGTAATCTTGGTATCATACTTGATCCAAATAACGCACAACAGGTAATATTGAAGAAAGATTTCTTTCAGGTTCAAACTGTCCAATCAAGTTCTTGGGAGGTGTTATATCCAGAGGTATTTACAAGGGTTTCAAACACATGATTAAACTATCAAATGATGCTCAACCTGTGTTACACAAGGTAAGAATGGTGCCTCTAGCCCTACAATCTGATTTAAAGAAAGAATTAAATAGATTGTGTTCATGCGATGTAATCGAACCTATTGAATCCTCTGATTGGGTGTCCCCTGTGGTTCTGGCTAAAAAGGCCAATGGCAATCTGCGCATGTGTGTGGATTTGCGCGACCTAAATAAAAATATATGGATTGATCAACACCCCCTGCCTAACATCACGCAGATGACATCTAGTCTCAAAGGTGCCAAGTTCTTCAGTTTATTAGATATGTCATCTGCATATCATCAGATCGAATTACATACTGAATCAAGGCACCTTACTGCTTTCATCACTCCTGAAGGCCTTTTCCAATTTAAGCGCATGCCTTTTGGTTTGGCCTCTGCGTCTGCCGTCTTTCAGAGAGTGGTTGAAAGTATGTTTAAAGGTATGCCTGCTGTCATGGCCTTTCAAGATGATGTATTGGTGTATGGCGAAGACCAGAATCAGCACAATAACAGATTATGCCAGGTTTTGTCTTTGTTAAAATCAAAGGGTGTCACCCTTGGCACTGACAAGTGTAAACTCAATTGCACTACTGTGGACTACTTAGGGTACAAGTTATCTGCTGATGGTGTGCAACCCAAGCACAGTCTGGTTAAGGCCATTGAAGATTTCAGAATTCCAAGTGACAAGGAACAATTAAGGTCTTTTATGGGCCTCATTGAATTTTATTCCCGTTTTATTCCTAATTGTGCGTCTAAAACTTTCAACATTAGATCTCTCCTCAAGAAAAACGTTTGTTTCTCTTGGAATGATGCATGCACTAAGGAATTTAATTTAATCAAACATGAAGTAGCTCATGCGATTGATTCCCCTTAAAGCATTTGATCCTTGTGACAAGACGATAATTATGACTGATGCCAGCCAAAAAGGTTTGGGTGCCGTTCTTTTACAGAATAGAGATGGCAAAGATGAAGTGATTGCTTTTGCTTCGAGGAGTTTGCATGGAGCTGAATCTTCTTATTCTGTGATTGAGTGTGAAACCCTTGCTTGTTGGTGGGGCATCACTCATTTCAAGCATTATTTGTATGGCTCAAATTTCGTGGTACGGTTCGACCATAAACCACTTATCGATCTGTTCACTACTAAAGGGGGAGGGAAAGCGACCCCTAGAATTGCAAGATGGCAATTTAGACTTATTGAACACAATTTTAGCATTGAATATGTACCAGGGAAAAGATATTTACTTGCTGATTGTCTATCTAGGTTACCGTCTGACAACAACATATTTGCTGAGACCAAGGATATTCATGATGATTTTGAATTGGTGTGTTGTGTTATTGATCAATCTGAGAATGTTATTTCAGAGAGAGAGTGGAGAGAAGCTTCCGAATGTGATTTGGAGTTTAAGGAAATTTTGAATTTTTTATGTCAAGGATGGTCTCACAACATTAATGCACATAATTGTGCCTACAAGTACAAGCATGTTTTTGATGAGTTATCCACTGTTAATGGTTTTTTGTATAGATCATCATTATTAGTGGTTCCCGAGGCCATGAGGAACAAAGTTCTTATGTTAGCCCATGAAGGCCACATAGGTATGCGTGCCATGAAAAGAAGAATAGGAGAAAACTTTTGGTGGCCGGCTTTAGACAGACAGGTGGAACATTTTGTTAGGGATTGCATGGAATGTGCTATTAGTGACAAATCGCAAGTAACCTGACCTCCTATTGAAGCCATAGAAGTTCCTAACAAACCTTGGTTTAAGGTTGCGGTTGACATTATTGGCCCTTTGAATTTGTCTGCCAATTTACCTGAGTATGGCATTGTTCTTATGGATTTTCATAGTCGTTGGCCAGAAATCAAGTGGGTAAAAACTGCTGATTCATCTTCTATCATTAAATTTCTCAAGTCACTTTTCAGTAGAGAGGGAGTCCCGGAGGAACTTCTCACTGATAATGCCCTCAATTTGTTTCAATTCAATTTGAAGAATTCCTAAGTTCTGTTGGTATTAAACATGTTAAAACTTCACTTTATCATCCAAGAAGCAATGGCCTTGTGGAAGTTTTAATAGGGTCATTAAACAGAATGTACAATTAGCTAAAGCTAGCGGATTGAATTGCAAGGCAGAAATTGAAAAACTCCTATGGGCTGTTCGCACTACTCCCAATTCTGACACTAGTGTGTCTCCATTTGTTTTGTTAAGAGGTCGCATACCTTCCTCTAAACTTTTGAGAAGGTGGATGGGTGATAAAGAGTTTGTTGTGTCCAAGGACAAGATTGATGATGTTAGCAGGAAACGTGTTGTTGCTCAAAACAAATATGATCAGACACAGTCCAGTCCTGTTCCTAAGCAATTGAATGTTTGTGTGGGGGACATGGTGAGGGTGAAGTGTTCTAGGATTTTACCCAAAGGGGAATCCAAATTTTCTGTTCTTAAGAAGGTGGTAAAGGTTAATAAAGGCGCTGTCAAATTGGATGATGGTAGATGGTAGATGGTGGAACAAAGGGAAGATTGCTGTGTCCAAAATGTCCAAAACGGGTTTGGGTGTTCAACCTAACAGAAATGTTAACAGTGGCACTAATTCCCCTTTACGTTCCCCGTCTTCCAGGACTGTCAAGTTACCTTCCAAGTTTCATGATTATGTCTTGCAATAGCCTTTATGATATCTACAATGTTAATTTTGTCCTTACTTTCTGTACTTGATTGTTCTTAGTTTGCATTTGCATTTTTATTGTTAAGGGGAAAGATGTGTTGGGTTTTCTTTCCATTCTCTGGACGTCTGGAATTCCTGTACGTCAAGAGAATGGAAGGAGCATTGTGGAGCAGGGGTTCTGGGTTCTTGGTCAGTTGCAAGATGTTCGTTGGATCGTCGGATCGTTTTTCTTCTGTCCTGTGGACTACAGAATAAAAGTGTCTCAAAATCATCTTACCGGCTTCTTGACATCTTTACAGTATGCTGTGTGAACTGTGATTCTAATAGCTGAAATTCAAGTAGTACAGATCTCTGTAGCAGACACAATAACCTAACCAACTATCTTGCTAAGATAGGACCCTGTGTTCTTTACACTAAAGATTTCTGCGGCAGGCACATGAATCCACCAAGCTGTATTTCACAAGAGGCTACCTCTGAAAAGGCTGCAGGCTAGAGCTGTGTCTGTCAAATGTAATCTATTCCAGCTCTAACTGATTATAAAGAACTGTCCATTATGACAATCTAGAGATTTCCTGATAGGGCATCTGAAAGGCAGGTGGGGTTCCGGCAGTGTCAGCCATGTATGTGTTAGTCATGGGAATGTCATGAAATGGGCTGGTTTGAGAGCGCCCTGACTAAAGATCCCGTGCATTATTGCAGTCTTTTGACACTGCCCACTCTCAGGGCTGGCTTTAGGGCAGTGCGACTGGTGCGGCCGCACTGGGCGCTGACCTGGGAATGGGGGCGCTGACCTCCAGGGGTGAGGGGGCTCGGTGTTTAGCAATCATTTATGATTTAAAAACACCTGCGGCAGAATTCCTTGTGCATCCAGTTTTCAGGCAGCAATAAAAATGTCAAGATAACTCTTGTGATTAATGTTCTTGCTAGAGAGAGATCAGAGTTTTGTCTAGTGGCAGTTTTCACTTGCCATAAAGTAGCGCAGAGGGTTAATATGCCTGCTGCAAAGAACTCCTACTGTGCAGATCACATCTGTTTTTTATGTGGGTAGCTGAGTGGATTATTGCTTTTGTCACAGAGATCCTTCTGTCACTGCAGTTCATAGGATACAACCCTAATATAGAACAATGACTGTTAAGAACTATCATCAAAGAGCTGCATGCAAACTGCATAAAATAGGTAAGGACATTATGTTTTTTTCCCCAGTGTTTCATTATCTATTCCTAATGTTGCTGAAAGGGATTTGTTTGGGTAGAAATACATTCTTATTAGTAAAGTCAGCCTTTACCAGTACTTTAAAACAAATTAAATGCATGTGAGAGAGTGTCTATGGAGAGATGAGAGGTACTTTTGACCGGGGTTCATTAGGGAATCCGAGGAGGAGGTTATGGGGTGTGCCAAAAATGATTGTCGCACAGGGCGCCATCAGCGTTAAAGCCGGCCCTGCTCGCTCTGACTTATCAAACCTGATCTAAAAGGTGAGAAGGGAGTAGTAAATATGGCAGTTAAGTTCTTGGACTTTTATTTGGAAATGCCAACTAATACTAGTATTAGCTACCGTTTGGAAAGCGCTATTAAAAGGCATTGCAGCAGCAAAAGACGGAGGTCTGCTGGGTAATGGTGTCAATGTACCTGCTGAGAAGTACTGATTATGTCCCATTCCAACTACAGCAGTTGTGGTTAGGGGTACTAACACAACCCCATTCAGGTTATAGGATCCCACAGTGGAAGCACTGGCAGTGTTCCCTCAAGACTCAGCAGCAGCCCTGCTGGGAAGGGCTGCTATTCTCCTACACTGCCCATCAGTGTACTTGATACCTATTCAGGAACACAAAGTGGGTGGGGGTGGGAAAATACCCTTATAATGCTTGGCCTCTCTAGCTGAGACTGCCAGTGTAATATCATTTCTTGTCTGTAAATAGCACTTCATACTAGACTTTTTCTAGGAACTTTGGGCCTGAGTCTTTAACAAGCAGCAAATCTGCCCAGCAGGTTTCCTACCTTGCATGTGTGTAGAATTATCACTATCAAGACATTCACAAAGCTTTCCAGAAACACTAATGGAAAATGCTTGTGAATTACTGTTTTTCGAGAAAGAATAGACTGGTATATTTTTGCATGCAAAAAAATGAGTAAATGCAAACACACTTCTAATAACCCACCCTGGAAGGACAACTATTTCTGTCCATAACAGGAGCAAATTTCTAAATGTGTCCAGAGTTTGAAAAGTCAGAAAACGGCTTGTGAATACTCACAAGTGTAGTTTTTTGTGTGTTCACAATCGTTCAGGTCATTTCTGCCCTACATCTACACTCCCCACCCAAAGGAAAATGTTTACTCGCACAGAATACTCTGGGAGAGTAAATCCTTTAGTGATTGCAAAACACACTTTATGGAAGTACAAAAGTGTTTTTGCGCTTGTAAAAAAGACTCTATGCACATGTACGTGAAACATTAGGGTTTCAATAGCTTTGTGACTAGGACCCCACATATTTTTTGATGCAGGAACTGTAGCACATGGACTTAAAGTGATTGACCAAGGATAACACAGTGAAGTGAAATGGAGAAGCCAGAACTCAAACCCAGGTAGTCAGTCTAAATGCTGCAGCACACTAGCCCTTTTCAAGCAGGCGACCTTAGAACACTATATATAAAGTACATCTTCATGTTCAGACCAGTTAGTTAGGTCAGAGTTCGTTAGTCTAACCAAAGCTTGTATCTCTGTTCCCGCTTTACTTTCCTTATGTGCCCTGAGCGAGACCTCTCAGCAGCACCAATCACTGTCTGCTGCTCCCAAGAGCAGGAAAGAAAAGAAGCACAGCTAAGAGAAGACATCCAGGAACAGAAAGCGCTATACTCTAGAACACACAAACAGGTGGTGTTAAAGAACATTATATGGGAGAACTGACTGCCTTCTGATAAGGGATGGGTGTCACGGTGCATTGGCCCAGCCCCCCCTTCCCCATGACCCCAGAGCAGAGAGCAGCTCTTCTGCCTTTTATGTGTGTATCCCAAGGTGAATGCAGCCTAGCTGAAGAAACCGAGAAGTTCTGTCAGCTGCCAGGGTCATTTGGAGGGGTGGGGGTGCACACATTAATATGTGCTGGCCCCGCCCTCAGGGCCCCTCCTCCAAAGCTGCGGCCCTGAAAGAAAGTAACAATAGCAGTGAGACAAACCGGCACCACAACGCCACAGGCAACAAACAATCATTGAGGGATTAGCAACCTGAAGACAGCAGAGTGCCAGACCCCAAGAGTGAACAAGCAGGCTTCAAGACGTCAGGGATGGGCGAGAGAGGCAATTACAAGACTTCAGCATCCAACATGTGAAAAATAAAAGCATTAGTAACAACCATATGAAGAAGCAGCTATGGAAGCATTAGTAACTGCGAGACTGCTGAATACAAGACTCAAACAGGCAAGCAACAAGCTCAACTCAAGGCATCAGCTACTGGGGGAGGGTGAAGTACAATCCTACAACAGGTTGACAACAAGCTGAACTCAAGGCGTCAGCTACTTAGGGGAGGGTGAAGTACAATCCTACGACAGGCAAACAACAAGCTGAACTCAAGGCGTCAGCTAATAGGGGGCGGTGAAGTACAATCCTACAACAGGTAAACAACAAGCTGAACTCAAGGCGTCAGCTAATAGGGGGCGGTGAAGTACAATCCTACAACAGGCAAACAACAAGCTGAACTCAAGGCGTCAGCTAATAGGGGGCGGTGAAGTACAATCCTACAACAGGTAAACAACAAGCTGAACTCAAGGCGTCAGCTAATAGGGGCGGTGAAGTACAATCCTACAACAGGCAAACAACAAGCTGAACTCAAGGCGTCAGCTAATAGGGGGCGGTGTAGTACAATCCTACAACAGGCAAACAACAAGCTGAACTCAAGGAGTCAGCTAATAGGGGGCGGTGTAGTACAATCCTACAACAGGCAAACAACAAGCTGAACTCAAGGCGTCAGCTAATAGGGGGCGGTGTAGTACAATCCTACAACAGGCAAACAACAAGCTGAACTCAAGGCGTCAGCTAATAGGGGGCGGTGTAGTACAATCCTACAACAGGCATGCAACAAGCTGAACTCAAGGCGTCAGCTAATAGGGGAGGATAAAGTACAATCCTACAACAGGCAAGCAACAAGCTGAACTCAAGGCGTCAGCTAATAGGGGACGGTGAAGTACAATCGTACAACAGGCAGACAACAAGCTGAACTCAAGGCATCAGCTACTGGGGGACGGTGAAGTACAATCCTACAACAGGAAACAACAATCTGAACTCAAAGCCTCAGCTACTGGGGGACGGTGAAGTACAATCCTACAACAGGCAAACAACAAGCTGAACTCAAGGCATCAGCTACTAGGGGAGGGTAAAGTACAATCCTACAACAGGCAAGCAATAAAGCTGAACTCAAGGCATCAGCTACTAGGGGAGGGTGAAGTACAATCCTACAACAGGCAAACAACAAGCTGAACTCAAGGCATCAGCTACTAGGGGAGGGTAAAGTACAATCCTACAACAGGCAAGCAATAAAGCTGAACTCAAGGCATCAGCTACTAGGGGAGGGTGAAGTACAGTCCTACAACAGGCAAGCAACAAGCTGAACTCAAGGCATCAGCTACTGGGGGAGGGTGAAGTACAATCCTACAACAGGCAAGCAACAAGCTGAACTCAAGGAATCAGCTACTAGGGGACGATGAAGTACATTCCTACAACAGGCAGCAACAAGCTGAACTCAAGGCATCAGCTACTGGGGGACGGTGAAGGACAATCCTACAACAGGCAAAAAGTAATACCAAAGGAGTGCTAACGGTAAGGATGCCAAAAACGAGACAACTAGCAAACGTCAAGGCATTAATGATAGCAATAGAGCCAATAATATCTCCAGCATCCATGAAGTAAAACACAAGACAAAGCATTCAAAACAGTGAAAGAAAAAAGTACAAGGCTCCAGCAGGCATTAGTAACCAATGCTGCACGATAGCTACACATAGTATGTTTTCTTGTGCACCAATGTTGCATGATAGTTACAGTGTGTTTTCTTCTACACCAATGCTGCGCCATAGTTACACAGTGTGTTTTCTGGTGCACTGATGCTCCGTGATAGTTACACACAGCGTTTTTTCTTGTGCACCAATGCTGCTCGGTAGTTACACACAGGGCATATTTATGAGAGCCCTGTGTCACTGTTGCACCACGTAAAGTGCTACATGCTTGACGCAAGGCTCTGAGTCGATTTTTGATGCCACGCAAGGCTACATTGCATGGCTTTGAGAGTTCTTTTAAATCTTGAGTAAGGAAACGCTGCACAAATAGCTGCGTTGCCTTACTCTGCACCCGGAGGTGTTTCATGGGCTTTGCGGTGGTTGCTCCCATGCAACTTCCCATGGGTTTTGACGCATTCCCAGATTTACAAGGACTTATAAACCTGGGAATGCGTCACAATGTTACGTCTCCCGAGGGCAGGCGTATCAAGGAGAAATATTGGTTTTTTCCTCTTTCTATGTGTGTATGGAAAACGCCTCTATGGATTGTTTTAGTGCAGGAAGGTAACCCTTCCTGCACAAAAACGAACCTGTCTACAACGCAGGCTCCCTTGAATCATGATGCAAGGGTGCCTGCGTTGGCACTAGGCTACCGAAAATGCACCAGCGCAGGGGGAAAAGACAAGAATGCACCAAATTGGATAAATACGGTGCATTCCTGCCCTTTCACTTTGATGTAGGGCAGCACAGCAAAGTGACTTGCTGCGCTGCCTTATGCAAAAACCCTATAAATGAGGACCAGTGGGTTTTCTTGTGCACCGATGCTGGATGATAGTTACACATAGTGTGTTTTCTTGTGCACTGATGCTGCGCGAGTTACACACAGTGTGTTTTCTTGTGCACCAATGCTGTGAGATAGTTACACACAGTGTGGTTTCTTGTACACCGATGCTGCGCACTAGTTAAACAATGTTTTCTTGTGCACCGATGCTTGACGATAGTTACACATAGTGTGTTTTCTTTTGCACTGATGCTGTGCGATAGTTACATACAATGTGCCTTCTTGTGCCCTGATGCTGTGTAAGCTATATAGTGTGTTTTCTTGTGCACACGTGCTCTGCACTAGTTGCACAGTGTGTTTTCTTCTGCGCTGATGTTGCACAATAGTTACACATAGTGTGTTTTCTTGTACACTGATGCTACACAATAGTTATAAATAGTGTATTTTCTTGTGCACTGATGCTGGGCGAGTTACACACACTGTGTTTCCTTCTGCACCAATGCTGTGCGATAGCTACACACAGTGTGGTTTCTTGTACACCGATGCTGCGCACTAGTTAAACAATGTGTTCTTGTGCACTGATGCTGCGTGATAGTAACACATAGTGGGGCATATTTACAAGCCCTTTGCGTCATCGGTGCGTCACTTTTTGTGATGCACCAGCGGCGCATTTTGCTGCCCCATATTTGCAAGGACACGTAAAGCCACCCTGCGTGGTTTTTTTGTGGCCTTGTAAATACGGCCCCTTTTCACGCAGCACTTTGTGTGAAAGGGGAGTTCCATGGGTGTTGCTGTGAGTGTTCCCACGCAAAACCCATGGAACCTGACACATTCCCAGGTTTACAAGAAATTGTAAACCTGGGAATGCGTCAGAATGTTATGCCTCCCCAGGGGAGGCGTAGAGAGGTGCAACGAAGACAAATGTTTTCATTTTTCCTCGTTGTTTTCCTCTTTCTATGCGTGCTGCATTATGCAGCACACATAGAAAGAGGAAAACACCTCTTGTGATTGTTTTTGTGCAGGAAGGTGTCCCTTTCTGCACAAAAACAATCTCCCTGCCTGCCTCGGCGCATGGTAGCCAATTGTGCGCCAGTGCAGGAAGGTGCACAGGGATCCGTCATATCGTTGTAGATATGACACATCCCTGTGCTTTGAAAGTGACTCAGTGTAGCGCAGCAAAATGGCTTCCGGCACCGTGCTGACTCACTTTCTCGTAAATAAGGCCAACTGTGTTTTCTTCTTCACTGATGTTGCATGAGTTAGCCTCTCACGTTGCCTCTGGCTCTCAGGCACTAGGTCCTGTAACATCATAGGAAGGATAGCCTATGCTCTTTGCCATTGCAAACAGCAAAACATATAGCAGGGCACGGATTATAGGCCATCCTAAACTTGTAAAAAAATACTCCCTTTTGTGTGCAAACATTGCTGCAAGGTACCGTGGCAGCCTCATGTTGATGGGGCACTGCTTGGCTTCATAAACGGGTGGGGTCACCAGCGCAGTGGCTAGAGGCAGGATGCCCACGTCTGAGGAAGCTCCCGTCACGTAGATGGTGCGACGAGTGCCAGATTGGCACTGGAGGAGTGTGTGCAGGAGATATTGAGCACGCAGCACTATCTCTTCTTTTCAGCACAGACTGTCAGAGCCTCGGCTTGCTGTACTGAGCCACCTGCGTGCAATGCTCGCAAGGGCCTCTGGGAAAATAGATTTTTCTTCCTGTAGATAAAGACGTTCCCGACCAGATAATCTTGAAAGGCCTGCAGAGGCTATTGCTGGTGTTTCCGAAGAGTATTTGAGCTGCATAGACATGTGTTATTATTATACCTGTTCCAGGTGGTCGGCAGTGTTTCCCCTTGAAGAGCTTTAGTGTGGCACATATTGTTGGCAGTCAGAGTCGTCCTCTTTTTTCGGTGCCTGCCGCTGGGGCCTTTGCAGTCTGCTGCTGGACTGTTAGCCTCTCTTCCTTGGCTTTCACCCTGTCTGTTGAAATCTCGTACGTGACTTTCCCTCCTGTGACCCATATTGTGATATCTGCCTTATGGCCACTCGTACACCGCTTGCAGTAAGTCCCTACACTCATTATTTTCTATGGAGGGTGTTGCAGGGCCAGTGGTTGGCTATGTGTACTGCTGGACTTTCTACAAAAGTGTAAGTTACTACAAAAGTGCAGTTTGTAACACTGAAAAGTATTAAACGTACTCAAAAGTGTAAGTTATCTTTGTGAATCAGGCCCTCTATGTGTAACTATTGCACATCATCAGTGCACAAGAAATCACTCTGGGCCTCATTCACTTCATTACTCATACTTAAAATTTTGAGTCTTATGAGCCAAGCTGCACTTAAGAACGAGGGTGCTAGTCTCAGTTTTAGAGATTCGTAGTGCATTAACACGATTTATTTATTTTTGGGTTTTATATAGCACTAGCTAGACCCAAAGGTATCAGAGCACTTTACAGATATAGAACAATACAGATTCATGTGAGTCAAAGCAGTCAAAAAAGCATAGAGCAATACAGCATTAAGGTAATTTTGTTAGCGACAGTCCAAAGATTGAACAAGTCAGGCGACTGCATCGAAGGATCCTGTCGATGAGGGTTGGATCTTTGGGAGATGTGTATCAACTTGTAAGTGTGTTGAAGTAGTTGTTAAGTATTAGAAATTTGAGGTCCCATTTGAGGCATGAAAAGGAGGGGATGCAGCGGAGTTCCTTAGGGAGTGAGTTCCAAATCCTAGGAGCATTTCCTGAGAAAGAGCACACCTGGTATGATTTCTTCCTCATATTTGGTGGTATGAGAAGGAGTGAGTTGGAGCTTCTCAGTGCCCGGCCTCTTTCTGCTGTAGAAAGTATGGTTTCTAGGTATTTGGGTTTTTTGTATGAAGGGCTTTGTGGGTGATACAATCTGTCCTGAAGATGCATCTTCCTTCTATGCGAAGCCAATTGATGATCTTGAGGGCAGGTGAGATGTGATCAAACCGTTTAATTACTGTGAGAAGTCTGGCAGCAGCATTGAGAGTTGCTCTTAGGGGCGAAAGGTGACTTTTCGGAGTTCCAGTGATGTTTGCATTACCGTAGTCAAGTTTTGAGAGGACTAGTGATTGCACTACCATCCTAAGATCGTATGGGGCAATAAACGGCTTGATTTTCTCGAGATGTTTTAGTGTGTAGAGTGCTCCTTTTAACTGAGTTTTTGATGTGCTCCTTCATTGACATGCTTTTGTTAGAGGTTGATACCCAGTAACTTTACAGAGCTGTAAAGTGAAAGAGAACTGTTTAGTGCGTCTAAATTCTTGAGCCATTCTTGAATTGGTAAAGGTTTATTTTTAGGGGAAATGAGTAGTAGTTCAGTCTTGTTGGGGTTCAGCTTTAGGTAGTTGGTGCCTAACCAGGTTTGTATCTTGGTTAGTGTGGCGTTCAGATGCCAGATGTCTCTGGGTGACATTTTTTGTAGTAGAGTTGTGTGTCGTTGGCATATAGGTGATATTTAACCCCTGCTTGGTTCAGTATCACTGTGAGGAGTTCCATGTAAAGATTAAATAGGGCTGGAGAGAGGATTGAGCTTTGAGGTACATCTTGTGGAACTGGTGCAGGTTTAGACATGGCTTGGCAGTTCTGTCTGGACTGTTCCCATGAGGCACAGGGTCAAGACTGATTTGCATATGGCTATGTCTGAACTGGGGTGGCGTGGTGAAGCAAAATAACGATGGATTAAACCCAGATCTGTGACTGGGGGTGAATGTTTGCCAATGTGCAGCATTCCGTCCATCATCTTGTGTGTTTTGCATTTCGCCCTAAGTGGGAAGGGTATGCCCAGACGTGGGTCCCGTGCTCACTACGCCACTGGAGTCAAGCTATCCTGGCTGATGAAGGCTGATAGCCTGAAACCGGTCCTAGGATGCTTGATTCCGGTCCAGGGAAGACATGGCTTGGCAGTTCTGTCTGGACTGTTCCCATGAGGCACAGGGTCAAGACTGATTTGCATATGGCTATGTCTGAACTGGGGTGGCGTGGTGAAGCAAAATAACGATGGATTAAACCCAGATCTGTGACTGGGGGTGAATGTTTGCCAATGTGCAGCATTCCGTCCATCATCTTGTGTGTTTTGCATTTCGCCCCTAAGTGGGAAGGGTATGCCCAGACGTGGGTCCCGTGCTCACTACGCCACTGGAGTCAAGCTATCCTGGCTGATGAAGGCTGATAGCCTGAAACCGGTCCTAGGATGCTTGATTCCGGTCCAGGGAAGACATGGCTTGGCAGTTCTGTCTGGACTGTTCCCATGAGGCACAGGGTCAAGACTGATTTGCATATGGCTATGTCTGAACTGGGGTGGCGTGGTGAAGCAAAATAACGATGGATTAAACCCAGATCTGTGACTGGGGGTGAATGTTTGCCAATGTGCAGCATTCCGTCCATCATCTTGTGTGTTTTGCATTTCGCCCTAAGTGGGAAGGGTATGCCCAGACGTGGGTCCCGTGCTCACTACGCCACTGGAGTCAAGCTATCCTGGCTGATGAAGGCTGATAGCCTGAAACCGGTCCTAGGATGCTTGATTCCGGTCCAGGGAAGACATGGCTTGGCAGTTCTGTCTGGACTGTTCCCATGAGGCACAGGGTCAAGACTGATTTGCATATGGCTATGTCTGAACTGGGGTGGCGTGGTGAAGCAAAATAACGATGGATTAAACCCAGATCTGTGACTGGGGGTGAATGTTTGCCAATGTGCAGCATTCCGTCCATCATCTTGTGTGTTTTGCATTTCGCCCTAAGTGGGAAGGGTATGCCCAGACGTGGGTCCCGTGCTCACTACGCCACTGGAGTCAAGCTATCCTGGCTGATGAAGGCTGATAGCCTGAAACCGGTCCTAGGATGCTTGATTCCGGTCCAGGGAAGACATGGCTTGGCAGTTCTGTCTGGACTGTTCCCATGAGGCACAGGGTCAAGACTGATTTGCATATGGCTATGTCTGAACTGGGGTGGCGTGGTGAAGCAAAATAACGATGGATTAAACCCAGATCTGTGACTGGGGGTGAATGTTTGCCAATGTGCAGCATTCCGTCCATCATCTTGTGTGTTTTGCATTTCGCCCTAAGTGGGAAGGGTATGCCCAGACGTGGGTCCCGTGCTCACTACGCCACTGGAGTCAAGCTATCCTGGCTGATGAAGGCTGATAGCCTGAAACCGGTCCTAGGATGCTTGATTCCGGTCCAGGGAAGACATGGCTTGGCAGTTCTGTCTGGACTGTTCCCATGAGGCACAGGGTCAAGACTGATTTGCATATGGCTATGTCTGAACTGGGGTGGCGTGGTGAAGCAAAATAACGATGGATTAAACCCAGATCTGTGACTGGGGGTGAATGTTTGCCAATGTGCAGCATTCCGTCCATCATCTTGTGTGTTTTGCATTTCGCCCTAAGTGGGAAGGGTATGCCCAGACGTGGTCCCGTGCTCACTACGCCACTGGAGTCAAGCTATCCTGGCTGATGAAGGCTGATAGCCTGAAACCGGTCCTAGGATGCTTGATTCCGGTCCAGGGAAGACATGGCTTGGCAGTTCTGTCTGGACTGTTCCCATGAGGCACAGGGTCAAGACTGATTTGCATATGGCTATGTCTGAACTGGGGTGGCGTGGTGAAGCAAAATAACGATGGATTAAACCCAGATCTGTGACTGGGGGTGAATGTTTGCCAATGTGCAGCATTCCGTCCATCATCTTGTGTGTTTTGCAGGTTTAGAGAGACAACTGTTGATTTTTACTTGTGGAGAGCGATGTTGCAGATAGGACGAGAACCATCTCAAGACTGAGCCATTGATAGCAGTACAATTCTTGATGGTCTCAAGTAAAGCTGGATGATTTACTGTGTCAAATGCTGTGGATAAGTCAAGTAGGATTAGTAGGCAGGAGTCGCCTTCATCTAAGGTTCTGAGAATATTTTAATAACCCCATGGAGTGACTTAAGGGCACTATCCGTCTGGCTCTAGTTTTAAGTATGCAGTATAAAAAAAAACAATTGTTTATTGGATTATTTAGAGCAACAACATACATGGCACATTTTGAGACTTAATAGCAGGGAGTGTCCCGGAGAACGTAAAGGTGGCTACGGGAAGAATGCCATACCTAAACTTCAAGTAGAGCGATCTTAAAAAATAGGAATTAATAAAATCAAGGAATTCTGCTTGCTTAAAATTGTTTTTATAAAGCAGGAAAGCCACAGACCGGCTATCAAGAGAGTTCCAAAAAGAGAACCCAATACCTCCCCTTAGCAGTAGTGACTAGAGCTGCCTGGATTATACCAGCAGTCACTCAAGACTAGGTCAAAGCAAAATTTATTGTGCCAGCCTGCCATAGACAGGCCATATAATATGCATAGGAAAATATACACACTTCTAAGATTTAATAACACACTTCAATCATTAAAATGTATCATTTATAATAACACGTACTGATGTATAGCAGACAGCCGGCTCTAAAAATACTAATACTTTTAAAAATTCATGATCTAATCAAAGTGAAAAAAATTGTGGAGCTGCATAGATAATTCCAAATCACCGAATCAGGTTAAATCGCTAATAAAGTGCTTTTCGAGATTGCCCGTGTCTATAAAAGTGCTAGTGCCTGGCCAATGACCAGCTCTTGAACATTGGTTCTTATAAGGACACACTATTACAGCTGGCTTGAAAGATATCAGTTGCTGGGCTGCATAGATGATTTTAGGACCAACCAAAACAAACTGGCTCACTATTAAAGTGAATCTCTGAGTGGCCCTAGCACTGTAAAAAAGTGCTTGTGCATAGCCATCAACCGACTCTAAAGTGTTGATACCTATAAAAATAGGCTAGTTACACCTGGTCAAAAGGGCATCTGGTTGAAAAATGAATATTTTAAAACTAATTCAAAATAGATTGCATTCGACAAGGAATATAGGCGGCTGTAAAGCAACTAACAATGTACAGGTAAAATAAGTAAGAATAAACTCCTTAAATAAAAATGGTAGTGGAGTTGTCTAGTTACTCTCCAAGCAACATACATATATATATATGGTGATCAAGATCGCTGTGGCAATCGAAACGCGTCTGGGGCGGACACTTGTCTGTTTCACTTGGGTGAAGACCGAATAAATTATGGAACTGTGAACCCGTGTTTTTGATCTTCTTTGGAATACGTTGGAGGTCCGTACCTGTGGTGTTTCCCTCTTGACTGCAATTAGAGGGACAGGACTTTGGTTTCAATATATATATATATATATATATATATATATATATATATATATATATATATATATATATATATATATATATATGTACATATATATATATATATATATATTCACTGAAAAAACCATAGGTTTCAGACACGTTATAGTTAGAAATTAGCATTTAAAAAACCTTTGAAATTCACTGAAAAAACCATAGGTTTTAGGGACAGTTATAGTTAGTTGGACATTTCACTCAGTACAAAACCATAGAAATTCCCCGTTATAGTTAGTTCAGCTAACTATAACTCGCGCCTCGCAATGCACTGCTGATGACGTCACATATTACATCACTCATGACATGGTCAGTGACATCACTGATGACATCACTGATGACATCTCAAATGACATCACTGATGACATCACTGATGACATCATCCAGTGACTGTGTGTTTCTGTAAAGTTTAAATATGTTTAATATATATAGGGAAAGGCGTATTGAAGAATGAGTGGGTGTATAAGTGTCTGAATGGATGATTTAGTACGTGAGTGACTGACTCTACAAGTGAGTGATTAAATGTATCTTACTGAATGCATGGGTTAGTGACTAGACTGTGTGAATGTCTGTATCCGTCTGTCTGTTGGTTTGTAAGCGGCTGCATGGCTTTCTGAATAGCTACATGAGTGTCTACATGGGTTATTGATTGATTGTCTGAGTATCTGTATGGGTGCCTGAGTGTTTGTGTGGGTGGGGTGTGTGTGATTCTGTGCATAGATGTGTGAGTTGGTGATTCACTGGGTGCATGGTTTCAAGAGTGCATCTGTGATGGACTGTATGGGTGGGTGAGTGTGTGTATGGGTGTGTTAGTGATTGAATGTATATCTCAGTGGTACATGTGTGAGTATCTACATATGTGAAAGGCAGTATATATGTGTGTTGGAGTATATAAATGGCTATAAGTGAGAGTGTGTGATTGTGAGAGTGGCTGTATGGATGAGTGTGTACTTGTATCAGTGATTGTATAAGAGCGTAAGAATGTGCTAGTATTTGTATGAGTAAGTGAGCTGGTGTGTGTATAACTGTATAGGTGAGTAAATGGGTGTGTGATTAAGTTTTTTGCATGACTGACTAGGTGTGTGAGTACCTCTATGGATGAGTGGCGGTGTGTGAGTGTTTATATAGGTGTATGAGTGCATATGATAGTCCTGTACTGAGTGACTAAGTATGAGTGACTGTACGGGTGAGTGAGTGGATGTGTGTGCAGACCTAAGAATCAGTGAGTGGGTATGTAGTTTTTGGTGTTGGAGTGTCTATGGTTTTGAGAATGGCAGTCTGTAATTTAGAGTGGGTGTATCAAACGTTATATTAGGGTGTGAGAAGATGCATGAAATTATCACATGGATGATGTCATCAGTGATGTCATTTGAGATGTCATCAGTGATGTCATCAGTGATGTCACTGACCATGTCATGAGTGATGTAATATGTGACGTCATCAGCAGTGCATTGCGGGCGCGAGTTATAGTTAGCTGAACTAACTATAACGGGGGAATTTCTATGGTTTTGTACGAGTGAAATGTCCAACTAACTATAACTGTCCCTAAAACCTATGGTTTTTTCAGTGAATTTCAAAGGTTTTTAAATGCTAATTTCTAACTATAACGTGTCTGAAACCTATGGTTTTTTCAGTGAATTTCAAAGGTTTTTAAATGCTAATTTCTAACTATAACGTGCCTGAAACCTATGATTTTTTAAATGAATTTCAAAGGTTTTTTAAATGCTAGTTTCTAACTATGCCTACAGAGGTAGGACATGTGAAGAAAGAAGAAAAAACGCACAGAAAGAAGCAAAAGATGTGCAGAAAGAACCAACAGAGGAGCAGAAAGAGGCCTTGTTGCAAAATTATCCTGTGCCCACAACTTTTTCAGACGGGTACTGGTGGTAACTGACTCTGACTAACCAGAGCCAGTGCTATGCTAATAGACACTTAGAATACAGTGAAAACACCTATATACACTAGGGAACACTATGCGTTGGGGTACCCCTGTGATTAGCATTACCTCCTCTGCAAGTCCCTAGTACATAATAGGGCAGGGGATTAAAACTACCTCTTAAAACGCGCTACAGGGCGCGTTTGCACAGTGGTGAAGGAGGGGGCCTGAGGTGACATGTGTGCAAACGCACCCCATGGCGCGTTTTAAGTTGCGGATTAAGTCCCCTTGAATTCTGAGGGTCCCTGGGGCCCAACTAGCCCCACAGGTACCTACAGTTAGGACCACAGAGCTGAGTTGCAGAGAGGCGTTCCGAGGCCACGCACCTTTTTCACCTCTCTGCAACGCAACTCTGTTGTGCTTACTGAAGGTACCAGGTGGGCTAGTTGGCCCCCAGGGTCCCTAAGGATTCAAAGGGAATTAATTCCCCAACTTAAAACGCACCACAGGGCGTGTTTGCGCACATGTCACCTGAGGCCCCGCCCCCTCCCTTCACCACTGTGCAAACGCGCCCCGTGGTGTGTTTTAAGTTGGGGGATTAGGTCACCTTGAATCCTGAGGGTCCCTGGGGCCCAACTAGCCCACTAGGTACTTCCAGTAAGCACCACAGGCCTGCGTTGCAATGCCTGTAACAAATTGTGCAGTTGTGTTTAGGTAGTGAAGAGGGTCGTGCTGGGGGTAGTGTTTTAGGGTTTAGGGTAGTGCAGTGGTGTTTGTGTAGTGTAGGGGGTCATGCTGGGGGTAGATTTAGGGTTTAGGGTAGTGCAGTGGTGTTTGGGTAGTGTAGTGAGTCGTGCTGGGGGAAGTGTTTTAGGGTTTAGGGTAGTGCAGTGGTGTTTGGGTAGTGTAGGGGGTCGTGCTGGGGGTAGTGTTTTAGGGTTTAGGGTAGTGCAGTGATGTTTGGGTAGTGTAGGGGTCGTGCTGGGGGTAGTGATTTAGGGTAGTGCAGTGGTGTTTGGGTAGTGTAGGGGGTACTGCTGGGGGTAGTGTTTTAGGGTTTAGGGTAGTGCAGTGGTGTTTGGGTAGTGTAGTGGTTCATGCTGGGGGTAGTTTTTAGGGTTTAGGGTAGTGCAGTGGTGTTTGTGTAGTGTAGGGGGTAGTGTTTTAGGGTTTAGGGTAGTGCAGTGGTGTTTGTGAAGTGTAGGAGGTCGTGTTTTAGGGTTTAGGGTAGTGCAGTGGTCTTTGGGTAGTGTAGGGAGTCGTGCGGGGGTAGTGTTTTAGGGTTTAGGGTAGTGTAGGGGGTCATGCGGGGTAGTGTTTTAGGGATTAGGGTAGTGCATTGGTGTTTGGGTAGTGTAGGGGTCATGCGGGGGTAGTGTTTTAGGGTTTAGGGCAGTGCAGTGGTGTTTGGGTAGTGTAGGGGGTCGTGCTGGGGGAGTGTTTTAGGGTTTAGGGCAGTGCAGTGGTGTTCGGGTAGTGTAGGGGGTCGTGCTGGGGGAGTGTTTTAGGGTTTAGGGCAGTGCAGTGGTGTTCGGGTAGTGTAGGGGGTCGTGCTGGGGGAGTGTTTGAGGGTTTAGGGCAGTGCAGTCGTGTTCGGGTAGTGTAGGGGTTGTGCTGGGGGTAGTATTTTAGGGTTTAGGGTAGTGCAGTGGTGTTCGGGTAGTGTAGGGGGTCGTGCTGGGGGTAGTGTTCTAGGGTTTAGGGCAGTGCAGTGGTGTTTGGGCAGTGTAGGGGTAATGCTGGGGGTGGTGTTTTAGGGTTTAGGGCAGTGCAGTGGTGTTCGGGCAGTGTAGGGGGTGGTGTTTCAGGGTTTAGGGCAGTGCAGTGGTGTTCGGGCAGTGTAGGGGGTGGTGTTTCAGGGTTTAGGGCAGTGCAGTGGTGTTCGGGCAGTGTAGGGGTCCTGCAGGGGGTGGTGTTTCAGGGTTTAGGGCAGTGGTGTTCGGGCAGTGTAGGGGGTCGTGCTGGGGGTGGTGTTTCAGGGTTTGGGGCAGTGCAGTGGTGTTCGAGCAGTAAAGGGGGTCGTGCTGGGGTTGGTGTTTCAGGGTTTAGGGCAGTGCAGTGGTGTTTGGGCAGTGTAGGGGCGGGGCAGGGGGTGGTGTTTCAGGGTTTAGGGCAGTGCAGTGGTGTTCGGGCAGTGTAGGGGCGGTGCAGGGGGTGGTGTTTCAGGGTTTAGGGCAGTGCAGTGGTGTTCGGGCAGTGTAGGGGGTTGTGCAGGGGGTGGTGTTTTAGGGCTTAGGGCAGTGCAGTGGTGTTCGGGCAGTGTAGGGGGTCGTGCTGGGGCTGGTGTTTCAGGGTTTAGGGCAGTACAGTGGTGTTCGGGCAGTGTAGGGGGTCTTGCTGGGGCTGGTGTTTCAGGGTTTATGGCAGTGCAGTGGTGTTCGGGCAGTGTAGGGGGTCGTGCTGGGGGTGGTGTTTCAGGGTTTAGGGCAGTGCAGTGGTGTTCGGGCAGTGTAGGGGGTCGTGCTGGGGCTAGTGTTTCAGGATTTAGGGCAGAGCAATGGTGTTCAGGCAGTGTAGGGGTTTTGCTGGAGGTGGTGTTTCAGGGTTTAGGGCAGTGCAGTGGTGTTCGTGCAGTGTAGGGGGTGGTGTTTCAGGGTTTAGGGCAGTGGTGTTCAGGCAGTGTAGGGGGTCTTGCTGGGGTTGATGTTTCAGGGTTTAGGGCAGTGCAGTGGTGTTCGGGCAGTGTAGGGGGTCGTGCTGGGGGTGGTGTTTCAGGGTTTAGGGCAGTGCAGTGGTGTTCCGGCAGTGTAGGAGGTCGTGCAGGGGGTGGTGTTTCAGGGTTTAGGGCAGTGCAGTGGTGTTCGGGCAGTGTAGGGGGTCATGCTGGGGGTGGTGTTTCAGGGTTTAGGGCAGTGCAGTGGTGTTCGGGCAGGGTAGAGTGTCGTGCTGAGGGGTGGTGTTTCAGGGTTTAGGGCAGTGCAGTGGTGTTCGGGCAGTGTAGGGGGTCATGCAGGGGGTGGTGTTTCAGGGTTTAGGGCAGTGCAGTGGTGTTTGGGCAGTGTAGAGGGTCGTGCAGGGGTGGTGTTTCAGGTTTAGGGCAGTGCAGTGGTGTTCGGCCAGTGTAGGTGGTCTTGCTGGGGGTGGTGTTTCAGGCTTTAGTGCAGTGGTGTTCGGGCAGTGTAGGGGGTCTTGCTGGGGGTGGTGTTTCAGGGTTTAGGGCAGTGCAGTGGTGTTCGGGCAGTGTAGAGGGGGTCTTGCTGGGGCTGGTGTTTCAGGGTTTAGGGCAGTGCAGTGGTGTTCGGGTAGTGTAGGGGGTCGTGCTGGGGCTGGTGTTTGAGGGTTTAGGGTAGTGCAGTGGTGTTCAGGCAGTGTAGGGGGTCGTGCTGGGGCTGGTGTTTCAGGGTTTAGGGCAGTGCAGTGGTTTTCGGGCAGTGTAGGCGGTCGTGCTGGGGCTTGTGTTTCAGGGTTTAGGGCAGTGCAGTGGTTTCGGGCAGTGTACGGGGTTGTGCTGGGGCTGGTGTTTCAGGGTTTAGGGCAGTGCAGTGGTGTTCGGGCAGTGTAGGGGGTCGTGTTTCAGGGTTTAGGGCAGTGCAGTTGTGTTCGGGCAGTGTAGGGGTTCATGCTGGGGCTGGTGTTTCATGGTTTAGGGCAGTGCAGTGGTGTTCGGGCAGTGTAGGGGGTCGTGCTGGGGGTGGTGTTTCAGGGTTTAGGGCAGTGCAGTGGTGTTCGGGCAGTGTAGGGGGTCATGCTGGGGGTGGTGTTTCAGGGTTTAGGGCAGTGCAGTGGTGTTCGGGCAGTGTAGGGGGTCTTGCTGGGGGTGGTGTTTCAGGGTTTAGGGCAGTGGTGTTCGGGCAGTGTAGGGGTCTTGCTGGGGGTGATGTTTCAGGGTTTAGGGCAGTGCAGTGGTGTTTGGGCAGTGTAGGGGTCTTGCTGGGGGTAGTGTTTCGGGGTTTAGGGTAGTGCAGTGGTGTTCGTGCAGTGTAGGGGGTCGTGCTGGGGGTGGTGTTTCAGGGTTTAGGGCAGTGCAGTAGTGTTCGGGCAGTGTAGGGGATCGTGCAGGGGGTGGTGTTTCAGGGTTTAGGGCAGTGCAGTGGTGTTCGGGCAGTGTAGGGGGTCGTGCTGGGGGTGTTGTATCAGGGTTTAGGGCAGTGCAGTGGTGTTCGGGCAGTCCCCATGGGGTCGTGCAGGGGGTGGTGTTTCAGGGTTTAGGGCAGTGCAGTGGTGTTCGGGCAGTGTAGGGGTCGTGCTGGGGCTGGTGTTTCAGGGTTTAGGGCAGTGCAGTGGTGTTCGGGCAGTGTAGGGGGTCTTGCTGGGGGTGGTGTTTCAGGGTTTAGGGCAGTGGTGTTCGGGCAGTGTAGGGGGTCTTGCTGGGGGTGATGTTTCAGGGTTTAGGGCAGTGCAGTGGTGTTCGGGCAGTGTAGTGGGTCTTGCTGGGGTTAGTGTTTCAGGGTTTAGGGCAGGGCAGTGGTGTTCGTGAAGTGTAGGGGGTCGTGCTGGGGATGGTGTTTCAGGGTTTAGGGCAGTGCAGTAGTGTTCGGGCAGTGTAGGGGGTCGTGCAGGGGTGGTGTTTCAGGGTTTAGGGCAGTACAGTGGTGTTCGGGCAGTGTAGGGGGTCGTGCTGGAGGTGGTGTTTCAGGGTTTAGGGCAGTGCAGTGGTGTTCGGGCAGTGTAGGGGGTCGTGCTGGGGGTGGTGTTTCAGGGTTTAGGGCAGTGGTGTTCGGACAGTGTAGGGGGTCTTGCTGGGGGTGATGTTTCAGGGTTTAGGGCAGTGCAGTGGTGTTCGGGCAGTGTAGGAGGTCTTGCTGGGGGTAGTGTTTCAGGGTTTAGGGCAGTGCAGTGGTGTTCGGGCAGTGTAGGGGGCGTGCTGGGGGTGGTGTTTCAGGGTTTAGGGCAGTGCAGTGGTGTTCGGGCAGTGTAGGGGGTCGTGAAGGGGTGGTGTTTCAGGGTTTAGGGCAGTGCAGTGGTGTTCGGGCAGTGTAGGGGATCGTGCTAGGGTTGGTGTTTCAGGGTTTAGGGCAGTGCAATGGTTTTTGGGCAGTGTAGGGGGTCGTGCAGGGGCTGGTGTTTCAGGGTTTAGGGCAGTGCAGTGGTGTTCGGGCAGTGTAGGGGGTCGTGCTGGGGGTAGTGTTTTAGGGTTTAGGGTAGTGCAGTGGTGCTTGTGTAGTGTAGGGGGTCGTGCTGGGGTAGTGTTTTAGGGTTTAGGGTAGTGCAGTGGTGTTTGTGTAGTGTAGGGGTCGTGCTGGGGGTAGTGTTTTAGGATTTAGGTTAGTGCAGTGGTGTTTGGGTAGTGTAGGGGGTCGTGCTGGGGGTAGTGTTTTAGGGTTTAAGGTAGTGCAGTGGTGTTTGTGTAGTGTAGGGGGTCGTGCTGGGGGTAGTGTTTTAGGGTTTAGGGTAGTGCAGTGGTGCTTGTGTAGTGTAGGGGTCGTGCTGGGGGTAGTGTTTTAGGGTTTAGGGTAGTGCAGTGGTGTTTGTGTAGTGTAGGGGGTCAGGTTTTAGGGTAGTGCAGTGGTGTTTGGGTAGTGTAGGGGTCGTGCTGGGGGTAGTGTTTTAGGATTTAGGTTAGTGCAGTGGTGTTGGGGTAGTGTTTTAGGGTTTAGGGTAGTGCAGTGGTGTTTGTGTAGTGTAGGGGATCATGCTGGGGGTAGTGTTTTAGGGTTTAGAATAGTGCAGTGGTGCTTGTGTAGTGTAGGGGGTCGTGCTGGGGGTAGTGTTTTAGGGTTTAGGGTAGTGCAGTGGTGTTTTTGTAGTGTAGGGGGTCATGTTTTAAGATGCAACGCTCCAATACCTGACCAGTCTGCACTACATAAAACTGCAAAAAACTAAAAATAAAAAGTGTTTTGCACACTTTTGTCATTGGGCTATATGTGGGCTACATCTGGGTAATATTTGTGCTACATTTGGGCTCTTTTTTCACTGGTGGCCATCTTGGAAGACTTCTTTGTTATGAAGTTTCCTAATTTCCTCATTTACTGCAGTCTCCTCAGTAGGAAATGCTTTCAGTTTTTACTTTGATTCCATCAAGAAGGCATTCAGGTGTGTCACACATTTGCCATAAATTCAGAATGTTAGCACTCTAGTTGTTCATTAGATCACTGTAGTAAAGCTACTGCTCACCAAGGAGTTAACTGGAAATCTACTGCTGGTATTGAAAGTTATTGTTTCAGTCTGCATGTCAGAATTTACTAATGAAATAGAAGAGGATTTGAGATCTCACTTAAAACATGCACTAAATTTTCTTTTTGCAGCACTAACCATAATTTCTATGGCAAAATTAACCCCCTCATTTTGTTCCTTTTTAAATTAAATGTTTTAAGTGTTACCAGTTTATTCCAATCAAGATGGCTTCAGGTGTGCCATACTTTTGTCATAAGTAAGGCTGTTAGCACTCTAGTTGTTCTTTAGAACACTCTGGGAAGCTGCAGTAGAACACAAAGGCATCAACTGACAGGCTGCTCCTGTTGAAATATAACAGGAAGATATTTGAGATCTCACTTAAAACATGTCCTAATTTTTCTTTCTACAGCACTAACCATAATTTCTATGGCAAAATGAACCCCCTCATTTTGTTCCTTTTTAAATTAAATGTTTTAAGTGTTACCAGTTTATTCCAATCAAGATGGCTTCAGGTGTGCCATACTTTTGTCATAAGTAAGACTGTTAGCGCTCTAGTTGTTCTTTAGAACACTCTGGGAAGCTGCAGTAGAACACAAAGGCATCAACTGACAGGCTGCTCCTGTTGAAATATAACAGGAAGATATTTGAGATCACACTTGAAACATGTCCTAATTTTTCTTTCTACAGCACTAACCATAATTTCTATGACAAAATGAACCCCATCATTTTGTTCCTTTTTAAATTAAATGTTTTAAGTGTTACCAGTTTTTTCCAATCAAGATGGCTTCAGGTGTGCCATACTTTTGTCATAAGTAAGACTGTTAGCGCTCTAGTTGTTCTTTAGAACACTCTGGGAAGCTGCAGTAGAACACAAAGGCATCAACTGACAGGCTGCTCCTGTTGAAATATAACAGGAAGATATTTGAGATCACACTTGAAACATGTCCTAATTTTTCTTTCCAGAGCACTAACCATAATTTCTATGACAAGATGAACCCCATCATTTTGTTCCTTTTTAAATTAAATGTTTTAAGTGTTACCAGTTTATTCCAATCAAGATGGCTTCAGGTGTGCCATACTTTTGTCATAAGTAAGGCTGTTAGCACTCTAGTTGTTCTTTAGAACACTCTGGGAAGCTGCAGTAGAACACAAAGGAATCAACTGACAGTCTCTGCCCTTGTTGGATGTACATGTTTTACTGAGAATGTCAGACTTCATTCTCACATGACTGAGAAAGATAATGTGAATTTACAGAAAATATGCTCTCATTTTAGCTTCTGGAGCACCTTCCAAAACTGTATGGGACAAGCATGTGAAAATAGTTTTCTCTCAAACATGATTCATGATATCCCAGCAGAAGGTTTTTCACAGGGTAAAATCACCTTAGAACACACCACAATTCCTGAAATTAGTATGGTACCATCAACAAATGAATTCTAATGTAACTAAAGTCTGTTATCACCCTTTATAGTTCTCCTTTTGGTAACCCTCAAAATCTTCGATTCACTACAATGCATTTCAATGCGGTACTATCATTTATACTGGTCCCAAGATGGCTGCCAGCAATTCCAGGATGAAGTGCTGACAGCCAATCAGATCTCACGATGACATGTGTGGTTAGGCTCCGCCCAGATATATATGTGTTTTTACTTTTGATTTTCTCAGCAACTACTGAACGGATTTACACCATTTAACAAAAGGGTTCTTTCTGAACCAAGAACTACCTCTTTGCCAAATTTGGTGTAATTCCGTTCAGCAGTTCGGGCTGTAGCCTTGCATAAAGTTTCCTATGGGAAATTGATTTTTTGACTCTTATTTTTTTAATTTCTCCACAACTACTGAACGGATTTACACCATTTAACAAAAAGGGTTCTTTCTGAACCAAGAACTACCTCTTTGCCAAATTTTGTGTAATTCCGTTCAGCAGTTCGGGCTGTAGCCGTGGCTAAAGTTTCCTATGGGAAAATGAATGGGGAAAACACGTTTTGGGACCCCCCTTTTTTCTCGGCCCCCACTTGACGAATCACCCTGAAACTTTCAGGGTAGGAGCGGACCGGAGCGGGCCATAAAGTTTGAAAATTTCGCGAAGATTCGTGAACCGACGCAAGAGTTATTTCAAATAGAATGTTGCGGATTTCCTATGGAAAATAGGTCCTAACTATAACTATCTACTGGCGACCGCCAGTAGATAATATACATATATATATATATATATATATATATATATATATATATATATATATATATATATATATATATATATATATATATATATATATATATATATATATTACCTACTGGCGGGCGCCAGTAGGTAGTTATAGTTCGGACCTTGTTTCTATTCAAAAAGCGTTTTTTCTTTTGGCAATATCTTTGGCGCCGGTTGACAAATCTTCACAAAATTCTCAAAACTAATGGGGCGCTCCGGTCAGCTCCTGTTTTTAAAGTTTCGGGGTGATTCGTCAAGCGGGGGCCGAGAAAAAAGAGGGGTCCCAAAACGCGTTTTCTCCATGTTAATTTCAATAGGAAACTTTAGACAAAGCTACAGCCCGAACTGCTGAACGGAATTACACCAAATTTGGCAAAAAGGTAGCATGCTTTTTTAAAAATGGTGTAAATCCGTTCAGTAGTTGCTGAGAAATTGAAAAAAGAAAATATCGATATCTGAGCACCGAGGAGATTTCGCGAACCCTCCCGGGCTCGAGCTTCACTCTGATTGGCTGCCAACACTCTAAACCAGAATGTGTTGGCAGCCATCTTGTGACTCGGTAACCGAGTCACAAGAAAAAGGTAAAGCAAAGGTAGAAAACAAGAAAAGGGGGCAGGGTAGAAACACCCTGACCCCCTAGGCCTGCTCAGGGTGTCCCTCAAGGACCCCCAGGGCAGAAAAAAGCATTTTTTTTTTTTTTAAATGGGCCGAATTCGCGCCTGTTGCGCGAATCCGGCCAAAAATTTAAAAGAAACGAAGCGTGGACTCCCGCGCTTCGTTAATTATAAGCCCAGTTAATAAGTGGGGGCCCACGGGGGCCCCCGCAGCCCCAGGGATTACCACCTCCCTGGGGCTTTTTTAAATAAAATGCATGGGGGGGGGCTCCTGCCCCCCCACGCTGCCCCGGGGTCCGCCACCTCCCCGGGGCTTCAAATTTATAGGGGTGGGGGGCCTCGTTGGCCCCCCCAAGCCCCGGGGACCACCACCTCCCCAGGGCTCAAAATAAATTAAAGTGTGGGGGGGCTCCTGGCCCTCCCCACACTGCCCCGGGGACCACCACCTCCCCGGGGCACACATTTCATTTAAGGGCGGGGGGCCTCGTGGGCCCCCCAAGCCCCGGGGACCACCACCTCCCCGGGGCTTCAATAATTAAAATTTGTGTGGGGGGGCTCCTGCCCCTCCCCACACTGCCCCGGGGACCACCACCTCCCCGGGGCAAACTTTATTTACATATGGGGGTCCGTTGCGGACCCCCTGGCCTCAGGGACCACCACCTCCCCGGGGCTTTACAAACGTTGGGAGGGGGGCCACGCAGCCCCCCTCCTGGAGCACTCCATGGCCCTGGGGACCGCCATCCCCCAGGGCCGGCTTCTGCAATGTCTCGGGGTGCCCACCCCCAGGACATTGCCGTTTGCTATGGCAGGGCGGGAGCATGGCTCCCGCCCTGTCATAGCAAACTCTGCTTTACTTTGTCGAAGCGAGAGCAGGGAACCTGCTCTCGCTTCAACGAAGCAAAGCAGGATTGCTTTTGAGCAAGGGGAGCTGCATGTTAGCAGCTCCCCTTGCTCAAAAGCAATGCCGGCTCCTGCAGAAGGCGGGGAGCCGGCTGGGACCGTGGGGGCATTGGGGCTCCCCCTACGGTCCCCAATGTGAGGGCCGGCCCCGGGGGATGGGGTCCCCGGGGCCAGAAGTGGCCCAGGAGGGGGGCCACTCGGCCCCCCTCCCAAAAAATAATAAATAAATAAAGCTGGCCAGGCCCCGGGGGATGGGGTCCCCGGGGCCACAAGTGGCCCGGGAGGGGGGCCACGAGGCCCCCCTCCCCTTTTTCAAAACATTATTTTAAAAAAAAATAAGGCCAGGCCCCGGGAGATGGGGTCCCAGGGGCCAGTAGTAGCCAAGGGAAGGGGGGCCACGCGGCCCCCCTCCCGTACTTACAATTTTTTTTAAATAAATAACGAGGCCAGGCCCCGGGGGATGGGGTCCCCGGGGCCAGAGGTGGACCAGGGAAGGGGGGCTACGTGGCCCCCCTCCTGTAACATAACATTTTTTTAAAAAGAGGCCATTCCCCGGGGGATGTCGGCCTCGGGAGGGGGGCCGCGCAGCCCTCTTCCCTTTTTTTTTTTAAAAAAAAAAAAGAGTCAGGCCCTGTGGGATGGGGTCCCCAGGGCCCCAAAAATACTAAAAGAAGGGGGGCCACACAGCCCCCCTTGTAAAAATAAATAGAAAAAAAAAGCTGGCATCTCGCCGGAGGCCCCGCCCCCTCCCTGCACCACTCTGCAAACGCGCCCCCTGGCGCGTTCTAAGTTTGGGAATTAAGTCCCCTTGAATACTGAGGGTCCCTGGGGGCCAAAAAGCCCACCAGGTACCTCCAGTAAGCGCCACACAGCTGGATTGCAGAGAGGTGGTCCGAGGCCAAGCCCCTTTTTACACCACTCTGCAAACGCGCCTCTGTATAAGTGAGTGATTAAACGTGTCTTACTGAATGCATGGGTTAGTGACTAAACTGTGTGAATGGCTGTATCAGTCTGGCAGTTGGTATGTAAGCGGCTGCATGGGTTGGTGAGTAGCTACATGAGTGTCTCTATGGGTTATTGATTGGTTGTCGGAGTATCTGTATGGGTGCCTGAGTATCTGTGTGGGTGGGTGGGGGCTGTGTTACTCTGTGCATAGATGTGTGAGTTGGTGATTCACTGGGAGTATGGGTTCAAGAGTGCATCTGTGAAGGGCTGTATGGGTGGGTGAGTGTGTGTATGGGTGTGTTGGTGAGTGAATGGATGTCTCAGTGGTACATGTGTGAGTAACTACATATGTGAAAGGCTGTATATGGAAGTGTTGGAGTATATAAAGGACTATATGTGAGAGTGAGTGATTGTGAGAGTGGCTGTATGGATGAGTGTGTGCTTGTATCAGTGATTGTATAAGAGAGTAAGTATGTGTTAGTATCTGTATGAATAAGTGAGGTGGTGTGTGTATAACTGTATAGGTGAGTAAACGGGAGTGTGATTGATTCTTTGCATGACTGACTAGGTGTGTGAGTAACTCCATGGATGAGTGGCGGTGTGTGAGTGTCTGTATAGGTGTATGAGTGCATATGATAGTGCTGTATTGATGACTGACTGCATGTATGAGTGACTGTATGGGTGAATGAGTGGATGTGTGTGTAGACCTAGGAATCAGTGAGTGGGTATGTACTAACTGGTATTGGTGTGTCTATGGTTTTGAAAATAGTAGTCTGTATTTTAGAGTGGGTGTATCAAAGGTTATATTAGGGTATGAGGAGGTGCATCAGATTATCACATGGATGATGTCATCAGTGATGTCATCAGTGATGTCATTTGAGATGTCATCAGTGATGTCACTGACCATGTCATGAATGATGTAATATGTGACGTCATCAGCAGTGCATTGCGGGCGCGAGTTATAGTTAGCTCAACTAACTATAACGGCTGAATTTCTCTGGTTTTGTACGAGTGAAATGTCCAACTAACTATAACGTCCCTGAAACCTGTGGTTTTTTCAGTGAATTTCTAAGGTTTTTTAAATGCTAATTTCTAACTATAACGTCCCTGAAACCTATGGTTTTTTCAATTAATTTCTAAGGTTTTTTAAATGCTAATTCCTAACTATAACGCCCCTGAAACCTATGGTTTTTTCAGTGAATTTCGAAGGTTTTTAAATGCTCATTTCTAACTATTCCTACAGAGGTAGGACATGTGCAGAATGAGGAAGAAAAGCGCAGAAAGAAGCAAGAGAAATGCAGAAAGAGGCAACAGAAGTCCAGAAAGACGAAGAAAGGTGCAGAAAGAAGCAAGAGATATGCAGAAAGAACCAACAGAGGTACAGAAAGAGGCCTTGTTGCAAAGCCATCCTGTGCCCCCAACTTTTTGCTGACTGGTACTGGTGGTAACTGACTCTGACTAACCAGGCCCGGAGCCAGTGCTATCCTGACAGACACTTAGAATACAGTGAAAACACCTACATACACTAGGGTACACTATGGGTTGGGGTACCCCTGTGATTGGCATGACCTCCCCTGTAAGGCCCTAGTACATAATAGGGCAGGGGGATTAAAAGTGCAGAAAGAAGCAACAGAGGTAAAAAAGAGGCAAGAGTGGTGCAGAAAGAGGGAAGAGAGGTGTAGAAAGAGGCAAGAGAGTTGCACAAAGAAGGAAGACGGGTGCAGAAAGAGGCAAGAGGGGTGCAGAAACAGGCAAGATAAGTGCAGAAAGAGGCAAGAGAATTGCTGAAATAAGGAACAGAGGTGTAGAAAGAAGTAAGAAAAGTGCAGAAAGAGTCAAGTGAAATGCAGAAACAGGCAAGAATGGTACAGAAAGAGGGAAGACGAGTGCAGAAAGAAACAACAGGGGTGCATTGCGGGGGCGCGAGTTATAGTTAGCTCAACTAACTATAACGGCTGAATTTCTCTGGTTTTGTACGAGTGAAATGTCCAACTAACTATAACGTCCCTGAAACCTGTGGTTTTTTCAGTGAATTTCTAAGGTTTTTTAAATGCTAATTTCTAACTATAACGTCCCTGAAACCTATGGTTTTTTCAATTAATTTCTAAGGTTTTTTAAATGCTAATTCCTAACTATAACGCCCCTGAAACCTATGGTTTTTTCAGTGAATTTCGAAGGTTTTTTAAATGCTCATTTCTAACTATTCCTACAGAGGTAGGACATGTGCAGAATGAGGAAGAAAAGCGCAGAAAGAAGCAAGAGAAATGCAGAAAGAGGCAACAGAAGTCCAGAAAGACGAAGAAAGGTGCAGAAAGAAGCAAGAGATATGCAGAAAGACCAACAGAGGTGCAGAAAGAGGCCTTGTTGCAAAGTCATCCTGTGCCCCCAACTTTTTGCTGACTGGTACTGGTGGTAACTGACTCTGACTAACCAGGCCCGGAGCCAGTGCTATCCTGACAGACACTTAGAATACAGTGAAAACACCTACATACACTAGGGTACACTATGGGTTGGGGTACCCCTGTGATTGGCATGACCTCCCCTGTAAGGCCCTAGTACATAATAGGGCAGGGGGATTAAAAGTGCAGAAAGAAGCAACAGAGGTAAAAAAGAGGCAAGAGTGGTGCAGAAAGAGGGAAGAGAGGTGTAGAAAGAGGCAAGAGAGTTGCACAAAGAAGGAAGACGGGTGCAGAAAGAGGCAAGAGGGGTGCAGAAACAGGCAAGATAAGTGCAGAAAGAGGCAAGAGAATTGCTGAAATAAGGAACAGAGGTGTAGAAAGAAGCAAGAAAAGTGCAGAAAGAGGCAAGTGAAATGCAGAAACAGGCAAGAAAGGTACAGAAAGAGGGAAGACGAGTGCAGAAAGAAACAACAGGGGTGCAGAAAGAAGCAAGACAGATGCAGAAAGAAGCATGGAAAGTGCAGAATGAATCAACAGGGGTGCAGAAAGAAGCAAGAGAAGTGCAGAAAGAAGCAATAGAGGTGCAGAAGGAGGCAAGAGAACTGCAAAAAGAGGCAAGAGAGTTGCAGAAACAGGCAAAAGAGGTACATGAAGAGACAACAGGGGTGCAGAAAGAAGCAAGACAGGTGCAGAAAGAAGCATGGAAAGTGAAGAATGAAGCAACAGGGGTGCAGAAAGTGGCAAGAGAAGTGCAGAAAGAAGCAAATGAGGTGCAGAAAGAGGCAAGAGAGGTGCAGAAAGAGGCAAGAGAGGTGCAGAAACAGGTAAGAGAAGTACAGAAAGAGGCAAGAGAATTGCTGAAAGAAGCAACAGAGGTGTAGAAAGAAGCAAGAAAAGTGCAGAAAGAGGCAAGTGAGATGCAGAAACAGACAAGGTACAGAAAGAGGGAAGACGAATACAGAAAGAGACAACAGATGCAGAAAGAAGCAAGACAGGTGCAGAAAGAAGCATGGAAAGTACAGAATGAAGTAACAGGGGTGCTGAAAGAGGCAAGAGAAGGGCAAAAAGAGGCAAGTGAGGTGCAGAAGGAGGCAAGAGAACTGCAGAAAGAGGCAAGAGAGTTGCAGAAACAGGCAAAAGGGGTGCATAAATAGGGAACAGGTGGGCAGACTGAGGCAAGAGAGGTGCAGAAAGAGGGAAGAGGGGTGCAGAAAAAGGCAAGAGGGATACAGACATTTGGAACAGAGGTGCAGGAAGAAGCCAGAGCAGTGCAGAAAGAACCAACAGAGGTGCAGAAAGAGGCAAGAGGGGAACAGAAAGAGGCAAGTGAAGTGCAGAACGAAGCAAAAGAGGTGCAGAAAGAAGCAACAGAGGTGGAAAAAGAGGCAAGAGTGGCCTCCTGTCATCAGTGATGTCACTGACCATGTCATGAATGATGTAATATGTGACATCATCAGCAGTGCATTGCGGGGGCGCGAGTTATAATTAGCTCAACTAACTATAACGGCTGAGTTTCTCTGGTTTTGTACGAGTGAAATGTCCAACTAACTATAACGTCCCTGAAACCTGTGGTTTTTTCAGTGAATTTCTAAGGTTTTTTAAATGCTAATTTCTAACTATAACGTCCCTGAAACCTATGGTTTTTTTCAGTGAATATATATATATATATGGCAGTTTTTCCCTCACCAGGACTTATAAAACATATTTTATAATGTCCCTGCTTATAGTTACAAGGCATCCTACACCTGGGCACCTAGGGGAGACTTAAGGGGTGACTTATATGTAAAAATAAGTTTGTTTGATACTTTAGGAGTACCTTCAAATCCAAAGTTGAATTTGCATATAAATTTAATGTAAAGGCGTTATACTGTCTCCTTCAATTAGTCGATCTTTTTACCCCTTCCCCAACAGCGGCAGAGACAGCACAAGCAGCGCAGTGCAGAGCAGAGAAGCAGAGAAGCGGGACGCCGAGCAAGGCGAGGTGCAGGTCACCGCCAGACCACTTATTCAGGGGCACGGAGGTGAAGCGGGTCATGCGATACGTCATCATACTATACCATACCCAACCCAACAGCAGCAGCAGCAGGCAGCAGGTAGAAGGTAGCAGTAGGCACCCGTGAAGGGGCAAGCGCGGCCGCCATTAGCGGGCGGCTGCGGTAAGAGTGAGCCCTCTGCTGCATCGCGGAGGGTGCCCAACTAGGCTTGGGTGCGGCCTGCGATTGCGCCCAGTGAGCCCCGCTTGCCCCCCCCTTGGCGTCTCCCTGTACTGCGCCCTCCTTGAGGCTCTCCCACCATCATCCGCCACTCACCACATAGGCAACCACGGAAAGGAGACAGAAGACAGGGAAGGACTGGGGGATATACGACCTGTTGCCCCCGTCGACCCCGGAAACCAACGCAACGCTCGTGGGCTGGTGCCCCCCCCACTTCCGGGACTCGGACCTTGACCAGGTACCCTTCTTCCTACTGGTAACCGGTGAGTGCGAGCACGCACCCCGAGGTGCGGAGTGGCAGGGTGTGGAAACGGTAAGGGCAAGGGCTGCACCTTGGGGGGCAGAGTGGGCTGATTAGTACATCTCACATCCTTACCTCCCTGCCGGCCTGCCATATTTTTGGACTGTTCTAACGACCCTCCCGCCTACTGGCCTCCGGTCAGCCCCTCTAAGCCCCCCTAAGCCCCTTGAGCATCCCTCCACACAACCTCTTCACAGGACTACTGACACCTCTCCTCCTTTCTGTGGTCTGCGGTCGGGTATAGGTGTTGCAATGTCCAAACAATGTGCCCGCTTGCCAACATCTAAACAGAACTTCAAGCCCACAGCTGTGGACATGCATACAATCAAGGCTGCTATGAGGGGGCACCCGATCAGCCCAAGGACCAGCTCAAGGTCGGCAAGTCGTACGATCTGCGCAGTTGGGTAAGGCCCAGGACCCCACCTCTGTATAGAGCAGCCCAGTATGGACAAACTTGGATGCCGAAAACGTGGATGACGAGACTTCGAAGGGTTTTGAACCTTTCACAGCCACCACGACCTCCACACTTATACACGAGGACGATGAGGCCTCCAAGAGCTCTGAACCTTTCATAGTCACAACGACTCCCATAACCACAAAAGAGGAACGCCCAAAGGCTATCATTGAGACAGGCGAGAACGAAACAGGTCCCGTCCCCCTACTAACGGAAATGGAGCCATCCCACCGGTCTACCACAACTATATTGCCCAAGAGGTGGAAGCAAAGGTCCCAGTCCTGTCACAATTTGGGAGCTTCCCCAGCTCTACTCGATGCTCATAAATCAAATTATGTGGCAAACCAGGAAGGGGGCCAGGTCATTGCAACAGCCGGGGGGTTAGTGGATGATACTGGCAGTCCGGACAAAAGTCTAACAATTTCGGCTGACAACCTCCACACCCAAAAAAAAGACATGGGCACTGCTGCATTGTTACAGGGCGTAACAACTTACAAGAGCAAGGATGGAACATGTATCACCATAGGGGGCTTTCCTAGGCAGATGGGGAGCAATATGCCTGGGGACATAGTAACAGTTGGTCTTGACCCAATACTGACCCAGCACTGTTCACCTGCGCCCACCAACCTAACTCCAAACAACGACAGGGAGGCCAGTGTGGCGGGGGCGGACTTAGGGGGTGGCCCTTTGCTTAGGAATATCGCTACCACCTGGCCCTCAAATCGGGTTGCAAGTTCCATCAGAACCCAGAGTGATATGTGGCATGGGAAAAATGTAACAAAAAGCCTGCCTAACATCAATGGAAAATCAACTTCACAGCCTCATCAGGCCAACACCGCCTCCATTAGATCAGAACCTACAAGATCAAACCAAGGGACTGAATCCGGCCTCCCAGGCCTCCCGCAAGTTCCTCAGTTCACGCTGAACCACGCGGTCAAAATTCCAACATCACAAAGGCCCCTCGATAACGACGGCATCTTCAGGTCTAACATGTCAGTGCCAGGTGGAGGACACTCAGCAAAAACGAGCATGACCCCATTGTACATTTCGAAGGGCAATCTCGACACTCTTAATAGAACAAATATTCTGACACTCCTTCAACATACACAGACATTGTCCCATATTACAAGCAGGGACATTGTCAGGGTGCAATTCGTTCCCTCGTCCCTACAATCAGGGAAGGAACAAACTATTGTTACTTGGGCCAACCCGGATATAGCCGAAAGGGTTTACATCGAAAAAGAACAATTCGCGGAATGGGGAATCGATATGCAGAGGCTAGAACAGGAGAAGTATCCATTCATTCTCCAGGCACCCATAAAGAACACGCCCATGGTCAGCATACTGAGGGGGATCCGTCGAGGGGATGGCACCCCCGAACAAGCAAACATGAACATCCAGTGCAGGGTTGATGGTTCGTGTGGGGGGAGACAGGTTACTTCCATCCTCAAAACCTTCTCCCCTTTTGCGCGCCACCCTCCTCAAATTCGGCCTATTGGGGCTGGGTTGCCTCCAACGTAGCCGACAAATCTCAGGCCCCCACCAAGTAAGGTGCCTTGGTCGTTAAAATTCAGGTCCCCTCTGAGGAAAGGGTCAGTCCAGCACAGATGCCCAGCAGCTAGCATCCAACCATTAAGCATCATGACTTGGAACGTCGCTGGGATGATTAAGGTTCTGCAAAGCCCATCGGCGATCACATTCCTTGAAGGGGCCGACATAATCTGCGCCCAAGAAACGTGGGCAACTGCATCCATCCCATTAGCAGGCTATGCAGAATACTTCAAACCTGCAACTAAAGAAAACATATTTGGGAGACCTTCCGAGGGTATCTCCATATATATTAAGCAATCCCTGAAACTACACTTCACAGAGATAAAGAACTCCTCTGACATGTTCCTAGCTGGCACTTTGAAAGGCCTCAATACGGTCCACGGCCCATTATCAATACTTTTAATTAATGTATACTATAATCCCCACGGGCAGAGCTCAAAGGATAAGCTCACTCAGCTGATTACACAGATTGAAACCCTGCTCACACAATTTGCATCCACGGAACCCATCATTCTTGGGGACTTCAATACGCACAAAATAGGGGAGCAGCCATCTGACGGCAACCCCTTTGGGAGTACTGGGAGATTTCACGCCCTTTTTCAGGCATATAAGTTGGCAACAACTCACTCTTTATCTATAGAGTCCAAGCCAGGGCTAATCCACGTACCTACCTATAACAAACGGACTACTATAGACTATATTTTATTAAGTGAGAGGCTACGAAAACACATGCTAAATTATGCAGTGCTCCCACGGAGCGAAAGCGATCATGCCGCCTTATTGCTGCATTTAACCATCACAGCGGAATCCCGTCATACTCTCCGCCTCATTGGAGCGTCCAAGGTTGAAGAACAGCACAGGCTCCTTAGAAGAATTAAATGGGGGCAGACGTCAATCAACAGATTTGACTCATGGAAATCGACATGGATGGGCTGGCAGACCGGCCCAAATAATTGGGGTCTCATAGGCGAATAGGACAAACTTGCATACGAACTAGCTTCGTTGCTCCGTGCGAGCACCACCTACAGAAACACAATTAAACTAACATATGCCCTGGGTCAAGTTCCAGCGATCAAGCAGTCTGCCAAACAACTAAACACCAAACGAAGAGAGTACCAAAAAACTGGGTCAGAGTCCGCCAAAAAGCAACTGAAACTAGCAGCAAAGACCCACTCCCAACAGGTTTGGAAGGCAAAACGAGAAGCCACAGAGGCAAAATGGCTGAAGATGTTTGAGTTGTTGGCGCCGTGCAAGTCCCAAGAATTCTGGCAATATCTAAATAATCTAATTCACGGGACTGCCAACAGAGAGAACCCACTTGACGCGGACATTTGGGTAGCTCATGTCAAAACTCTATATACTGTTGACTTGAACGTATCTTCTCCAAATAGTTCTACAGTACCAGGGGAGGGAATGGACAATACTACAGCAGCGCTCACCATATCCCCGGCCGATCTAATCCTTTCAGGCAAGTCTGCAGTCCGCACTGTCCTAAAAAAGATTCGGCATAACGGAGCGCCCGGCCCCAATTGACTGCCCGGCTCCCTCTTCAGGGAGGACACGCACTTTTGGACTCAATCTTGCACAGATATATGCAGAATGTAGACTCTTGGAGGACGTCCCAGATTTTTGGAGGGGCTCATTGCTGCAACCAATATACAAAAAAGGGCCCAACACCGACCCCAGGAACTACCGGATGATTGCCCTATTGGACATCGAGGGCAAGGCCTACGCAAGTACACTATTGCAGGAACTAGTCGATTGGGTTAGAATCGAAGGTCTTCTGCCCTTTTACCAGACTGGGCTCAGACCTGGGGGCTCTACCGTAGATAACATCACTGCCCTGTCATATTTAGTCCAACAAGCGGTGGCCCATCGCTCCCCGCCGCTCTTTGCCTGCTTCATTGACTATTCAGCAGCCTTTGATGGGGTAGACCGTACCATCCTCTGGCAGAAATTGGCACGCTGGAACATCAGTCTGTCCTTATTACAAGCAATTAGATCGCTGTACTCTCGATCCTGGGTAAGGGTCAAACTTTGCAGGGAGTCTGCCACAGAAAAAATTGCTACAGATTGGGGGCTAAAGCAGGGATTCGTCCTGGCACCGATGCTTTTTAATTTGTACACCGCAGGCATGGGCCGACCACTGCACGGAGCCACTTTAGCTACCCCTAAGATTGGCCACACAAAGATTCAGCTGATGCAATATGCCGACGCCCTGGTTCTTTTGGACCACACCAAAATAGGCCTTCAAAAAGCACTTACAGTCCTCCCCGAATATAACGTGGAAAACAAGCTGGTTGCCAACCCAAGCAAGTCCAAAATAGTTATATTCAGCCGCTACCCGAAGAAAAAACTGGTGAAGTGGAGGTTGGGTCCCCTGATTTTGGACTGTGTACAAACCTATAACTACCTTGGTGCCTGGTTTAGTGAAACGGGTCGCCCACGGGCCCACCTCCACAAACTGCGGCAGAAAGGAAAGATGGTCACCTATGCCCTCTGTAAATTATATGCCATCTTAGACAGTCCAACAACCATGGCCATTCAAAAAGTATTGAAGGCTAAACTACTACCGTCCCTTAACTACGCGCAACAGGCATTTCCAGGGAAGTTTGCGTAGGACTTGGAAAAAATACACTGCACAGCGTATAAAAAGATATTTTGTTTACCAGCCTGTACCAGAAACATCTTGATTCACCTGGAATTCGATCTTAACCAACAAAAATTAGAAGAGTTGGCTGTCCTGACGAAATACTTTTATTTAACAACCACGGCCTCGGAGAACACCATGAAGGCCGTCATAAAATCTGTTTTCCTAAAACCTAGTAACGCTTGATCCGCCTGCCTTGCCACAGCCAAAGATCTTCTGCAACTTGCCACAGAGAACTGGGACCCTAGCATAATCAACTACGCTACCATCAAAACAACAATAAAAAGCAGCTACGCTTACGCTCCCGCAGTCTGGACTTGGAATCCTTGACAGCCAGAGATTTTCATGAAACCCAAAGTCTCCCTCACATACTGCTTAGCCACAAGCCCCACCTCACGCAGCCCGTGGGGAGACAAGCTTTACATCGGAACCTAGCAGCCAGGCTACATCCGCTCCCCCTAAAAGAACTATATCCAACTGGGAAAGCTCGGCTGGGTATTACGGAGTGTCGCCTCTGCAATTACAAAAGAGAATCCCTGACACACATTTTACTCTGCTGCCCTGTCCTGTGGCTAGTTCGCGGAATCCATCTTAGACCAATTCTTCTCCAACTGGGCACCCGCACAGCAAAGGAGGCAGTCCAACAGCTTTACACTCTGGACATTGTGAAGCATATGGCCAACTTTGGGAAATTTGTGTACCATACCCGTATAACATTGAAGGACAAGTATCCACAGGCTGAGTACGGGGAACAGCCCGGTGGCCCCTAAACGTCAGAGCCCCCGCCCGGAGGTCTGGCCAACACCGAACAACTGACTCACCTTGGGGCTCTTTTCAGCCTTAAAATCCTGTCTCTATGCTGCAGGAATTAATAAAAGAAGGACAACAACAAAAAAACTACTGATTTTAACAACGTCCTGCACATATATTTATTTTTTTGACCCCCAAAAGTTTTTAATGTTGTATTTTGAAATGGTTTTAAGTAACCACACAAATAAAGAATTCATTCATTCATTCAGTGCTGTCTTTAAAATGATAGTAGTGCACACTTAAGTGCATTAAGTCTACTGGGCCTCTAAACCTACACGCCCTATTATATACTAGAGACATACAGCTGGGCTGTCAACACCAATTGTAATTAAACCTAATTACCATATACATTATAATCAGAGCATTGGCCTGGGTCTGGTAAGCAGAGCCCAGGGCACAGTCAAAGTCAGTTACCACCAGTATCCAGCAAGCAAATGGGGGTGATAAGGGCAAAAATGACGACTTTCTCACACAACCCTCCCAAATGAAAGGTGATGGGTAACTAACCTACACCTTTGTAGGCCTCGTCAGCTAAATGGGAAAACTGGGAAACTCCATGTGCATTAGCATGAGCAATGCCTGGTATGTATTCCACTGGAATGTCCAGCCCCTGTAGGAGAATGGACCACCTTAACAGTTTAGGATTTCCCCCCCCCCCCCTCACCTGCATGAACCATCTGAGAGGTCTGTGGTCAGTTTGAACACAGAAGTGAGTGCCAAACAGTAATGGCCTTAACTTCTTCAGGGACCAAACCACAGCAAAGGCTTCCCTCTCGATAGCACTCCATCTTTGTTCTCTGGCGAGAAGTCGCCAACTGATGAAGGCAACTGGCTGATCAAGGCGCTCTTCATTTTCTTGTGGCATCACTGCCCCAATACCTTTGTTCTGAAGCATATGTCTGAAACGAAAATTCCTTTGTGTAGTCAGGGGCCAGTAACACTGGTGCTGAACACATAGCATCTTTCAGAGTGTCAAAGGCCCTCTGACACTCTGGAGTCCAAATGACTTTCTTGGGATGCTTTTTAGAAATGAGTTCTGTCAGGAGAGCCACAATGGTCCCATAGTTCTGAACAAATCTTCTGTAATAACCAGTCAGACCAAGGAATGCCCTGACCGGAGTCTGGGTCGTAGGAGCTGCCCAATCCAAAATGGTTTGAATTTTGGGCTGGAGAGGTTGTACATGGCCTCCACCTACAAGGTGGCCCAGGTACACCACTGAACTCTGCCCTATGTGGCACTTACTGGCCTTAATAATCAGACCAGTGTCAATGTCGTGAATACATAGGCTTTCCTGTTTTCAGTGTCTATTTCTGGTAAATTCTGGTGGTTTTTTCCCATGTTTTCAAGTGATTTCACTGCCTAAAAAACAGTGGTTATCAGTGGTTACCCATTTTCACGCCATTAAAAACAAGAGAAACTGTGTTTTTCCAGTTTTTATGGAACATTTTGCTTTTATTATTGATTTCTGCACTGATAGTGTATGGTATATAAACAGTGTACATACAGTGTATATGAGGTCCAAATAAATTTTTACAACTGAAGCTTATTGTAGTACACCATACAATACTTCTTCAGTGAGTCTTTGGTCATGCGCACTCTCTCTTTCCTTCCCATGTGAACTTTTATCTGTGATAAACAATATCACTCCAATCTTTGTTGAACTTGGTAAGAACATTTTGCAGCAGCATTCCAAGTGACACTGTGTTCCATGTTTACTAAAAGTGTGGTGTCATGTTTTCACTACTATCCAAGATGCTTGGTGACAGCACTCTTTTCACGTATACCTGTCACTACAAGTTGCATTGAATGTTTAAAGCCTGGGGTGTTTGGCAATTCGCCTACTATCAATACTGACTCGCTAGAAAAGGAGGCTGATGTAACAAGGGGTTTTACCCATTCTCTGTGGGTAAATGTGATGGTACATATTGGGAAGGATTCTTATGAAACCAGCCATTTTACCTATCAGTGATAGAATCAAACATAGCCAAAATATCAAATATGATTTTGATATTTCCTGATTCTCTGCAGTTTATAAAATAATTAAACAAGACCTAAAACATGCTTCTAAACCCTGCATGTTTAGACCAAAGACCACAAAACTGAAAAAAGCAAAAGGAAGAAAAAACAATATTTTAGTGACAACCCTAAACAACAAACCTCAAGCAGAATACTGTGAGCCCACTCTTTCTTGCTGCTACCTTGTATAACATAGTTACATTGTATTGGCCCCTTCAGAAGAAATAAAAATGACCCTTTCACTCTCCTTTTCCTTTCTTTGAATGGCATTTAGTTTGTGGTTGTGCAAGTGCTTTTTCAGTGGTTATATGTTTACACTGGTGAGGGCTATTTCCCTTTCGGTGGGGTTTTATCAGTTATTATAGTTTTAAACCTAAAACAGGATAGCCTATGTATACACCAATCAGTGAGACTTGGGGACAAAGAGCACAGACAAATAAACTGCTCCAGCACCTGCTTGCAGTCTCTGTGCTACTGGTCTGTCAACTTGGGAGGGAGTACCACTCCCTGCACTGACCCATCTTGCACATTGTGGGAGAGAGGTCTTGCACTGGCTCAGTCTCCTCCTCTACTCCCTCATCTGTGACCATCAACATGGTCTGCCCTGCCTTGGTGGGGTTTCAACCTGTTTACATGCAGGATACTGTGGGGGTTCCTGGGGGTGTTAAAGTACACCAGGTAGGCATCATCTTCTTCTCAAGGATTGGCTCAGGCCCGGTCCAACTGTCCATGAGGGCCCTAGGAGTCACAGGCTCCAACACCCATGCCAATTGTCCTGGTGTATACACAGGTATGGAAGCCTTTTGGTCATACCAGTGCTACATGAGCTCCTGGCTAACCTCCAGTTTCCTGTTTGCTTTCTACATGTACTCTGCCATAAGAGATCTCAGGCTTAGTACATAGTCCAGCACATTGTCCTTGGCTTCCTTGAGAGGCTTTTCCCAAGACTCTTTCACCAGGCACAATGGCCCTCTTACTGGGTGCCCAAACAACAATTTAAATCGGCTAAAGCCAGCCTTTTTGTGGGACCTCCCTGTAGGGCAAATAGTAGGCATGGGAGGAGAACATCCCATCTCCTCCTGAGTTTGTCAGAAAAACCATTGATCATGTCCTTCAGGGTCCTATTGAACCTTTCCACCAGACCATTAGTCTGGGGATGATATGGGGTAGTGAACTTGTAGGTAACACCACATTCTTCCGACATCACCTTCAGATAAATAGACATGAATGTATGCCTCTATCTGAAACCACCTCCTTTGGGAAGAACACGCTGGTGAAAACACATAAAGTAGGGCCCTAGCATCCGAAGGAGCAGTAGCTGTCCTGAAGGGTATTGCTTCAGGATAATATGTGGCATGGTCCACTACCACCAAGATATACTTGTTCCCTGATGCAGTTGGTGGTTCTAGGGAACCAACAATGTCCACCCCCACCCTCTCAAATGGAGTCCCAACCACTGGCAATGGTATCAAGGGAGCCTTTGGCTTGCCCCTTGTCTTGCCCCTGGCTTGATAGGTTGCGCAGGAGCTATAGAACTCCTTCACTTTGGCAGACATGTTGGGCCAATAGAAATGGTTAGCCAACTGGCTCCAAATCTTATTCTGGCCCAAATGACCTGCCAAGGGGATGTCATGACTTAAGGTGAGGAGCAATTCTCTGTACGTTTGGGGGACCACCAACCTCCTGGTGGCTCCCTCCGTGAGGTCTTTGGCCTCAGTATAGAGAGCTCCATCCTCCCAGTAGACTCTGTGGAATTCACTGACATCCCCCTCCTCTTGCTTGGAGGCCTCAAGGGTGGGACAACATTTCACTCTGGAGGGTCCACCATCTCCTGTCAACTCTGCCAAATCCAACAGATCTTGCAGGGATGGAATCCCTTCCTCAGAGGTCAAATCCTGCCCCTCATGGTCAGATTCCTGCTCCACCTCTGGAGTTCCTTTGGCTGGCTCACCAGACCCATTGCCCTTTCCCTTGCCATTATATGCTTGGTACATTGTTCCAGGGTCCAAGTGTCCAGCATTTCCCTTCTGGATAGTCTGTGACCTGGTTGCAGCACATACCCACTCAGGGAGATCCAGCATCCTTGCATTGACCATTCTCACCACCCCTGACCTGCCAGACGCCTTAAGATAATTTAATGTGTAATCACATAGCTCACATATCTCATTATGCTGAGTTATGCTCATTATGCTGCCTTGGGGCTATTAAAAAAGGAAGGAAAAAAAACCCATTTTCAAAAAGCTTTTGGGCACCAGACTGCCGCCCATAAGCTGCACCCAGGCCGCCAGCTGACTAGCCTTAGCAGAACTCAGCCTCTTCTCTCCCTCATGCCCATGTGCAACCATACGCCACCTGCTGCTCACCCAACTGCTCTCCCAACCCTCCACACAGCAGCTACAGCCCACCCAACTCACCTCACCTCCACTACGTAAGAAGAGGGCGCTGCCCTGATGGGCCAATCAGAGACCTCTTGAAAGATGTAGTTTCGGCTTTATAAATTTCAATGGCTGGTGAAATCGAGTAAAAGGGTGGCAAACTTAAGTAAATCTGGAGAACTGTGCTTATCAATAGGGAACTTTTTGTAATTTGTGACACCCACAAATTGAAATTTGTAGTCAAATTCCAAGATACTCAAATTCTTTTACCTTCTCAAGGATGTTCTTGCCCAACCTAATGTTCCCCCTAAAGTTCTTCTGTTGATTACAGGCTATACATTTTGGTTTCTAAGCGTTAATTTCTAAACCCTTGTCACAAAATAAAGAAAACATGTTTTCAGGGTTTGTAGGCCTTTGGGAGTTTCTGAGGTGAGGAGAGTGTCAGAGGCAAAAAGTAGCACCAGCACCTTCTGGACTGCTAAATATGGGGAATCGTTTTCACAGTCATCCACAAAACGAATGCAACTGTTAATGAAGAGTAGGAATAAAATTGGAGCCAACACTCTGCCCTGGTGAAGGCCCTTATAAACATTGATTTTATCAGTTAGTTTACTATTTGGACCGCATGTAACCTGAGCATAATGTTTTTGAAGACAAACTATTATCTTTAAAATGTCTGGTGGTACTCCCATAGTGCCTGCCTAATACCGCCTACAATATTACTCAAGGGACCAAGTCGAAGAGGGCTCCGAGATCAAAAAAGGCAACGTTAAAATTCCCTCGTCAATGTCCACCACTCTCTACTTAGTCATAAGAAAGAGAAAAGCCTGATTCATTGTTCCAGTTTAAATCTAATTCCAGCTTGAAGGTGACTGCATGCATTATTCCTCTTAATCCACTTGGTCAACTTGTGGAGAAGTTGTATACAAAAAATCTTTTGAACATTATCCAAAAGACTAATGGGACAATTCTTAGCCGGGACATTATGACAACCCTTTTTAAAGACAGGTAAAATCTCTACTCCTTTCCACGAGAAGGGGTGGGGGGGAGTAGGGAGGATTGGCGCACCGGCTGTAATAGCGTTAGAAATAATGTTAATGTAAGGCACCCATATTTTAAGTTCTGAATTAAATAAGCCAGCGGGGACCTTATCCAAGCGTGGCACGTTCCTCTGCCTCTGAGAAATAATAGCTTTCTCAGTTTCTATCTGATAGAATGTGATGGGATGGCTAATGACACTCATGGCCTGGGGCTCCTACGCTCTGAAATATATTTGGATAGGGGGCTCAGCATGGATAAAGGATAATGCAATAGCGGTATGACCATGGCAACTATGTGTCAGAAGCTTATGGCATTTTTCTTTTTAGCTGCTTCAAACAAATCCCCTCAAATTCCCTGTTCCCAGGCCAATTTCTCAAACTATACAATTTTCCTAAATAAGGTCCTGGATTCAACAATTTTATCCCTATCACCAAACTTAATAGCCACCAGAAGTGCTACCTTGGCTGCCCTACAAGCTGGAGTATACCATTCCTTCGAGCCCTATTTACTGATTTGTAATCCTTTTGAAAAAACTCTTTGAGCTTTGAAAACAGTAAATTGTTGAACTCAATGATCAACTTTGGCTTTCCATATCACTTCAACAGAGCTACGGATCTCATTCCATTTTACATTCCAACAGTTGTTACGAGCTGTCATAGCATCAGCAATGGAAAAGGTTTCAGCCTTCAAGTTGTCATACAACATACCCCGAATAGTAAGAGATAGGGAATTGTGATCACTCTCTCTCTCTCTTCTAATAACTTTCATATCACAAATCGCTACCCAAGCCCTAATATCCAATATTGAGGATGATGATTCCTCCAATGATAATGGTGATCCTGCATCTAAATGACCCTCAACACATCTCAAGTCCAGAAAATGTAGTTCCCACAATGTAGTTGACCAATCTGACGATAATTCATGTATGGTACCTTTCTACCCTGATTCGAATTTTGACTGCCAAGGGGATTCGGACTTGAAATGGTTTGGTTCAAACAAAAACAAAATAAAAAGATTGACAACATTTTCTAAGGGCAAATATTCACCTACTTCACCAAAAGAAATTGGAGATGCCTCAGAGGAACCATTATTCAGGCATTTGCTTCTCTTCCATCCTATATCCTCAAATTGGTCCACAATTCAACATGTAGAGGAATACATACATGCACAATTTCGATCACCCCTGGACAAGGAAATTAGAAATGTGTTGGGATCTGAGTGCCTCATACCATTAATGGGGGACTAAGGGGCATATGTATCAATATTTCATTTTGCGAGTCCTTAATAACGAATTTTTGCGAATCGCTATTATGGACTCCCAAAATGAAATGTATGTAGGTTTCGCAATATTAATTGCGATTCCTACGTATACCTTAATTGCGATTCGCAAATTGCGATTCGCAATTTAGGAATACCTTCCCATTTATTCCTTTGGGCCTAGAGGCCCATAGGAATAAATGGGAAGACATTCTCAATTTGTGAGTACCCATTAGGTACTCGCAAATTGCGAATGCAATTTCAAGGGTGCAAGGGTGTCAAAAGGACACCCTGTTTCACCCCTGAAATATGCATGGGTGCACATGTGGCGCACACATGGCGCTTTGAAAAATGCAAAAAAGTGCCTTTTTCTAGGAAATCGCAAATTACCACCAACTTGAAGTTGGTGGTAATTTGCGATTTCTTAAGGCAAATTCGCACAACTTGGGTGCTTCCAGAATTGCATTTAAGGAATCGCAATTTGCGATTCCTTTAATGCATTCGCAAAATAGGGAATCGCATATTTTGCGATTCCCTATTTTACGATGGCCTTTTGGGATGATACATCCCAAAAGGCCGAGAATCGGCCCATTTGCGAACGGGAAAAAGGCTTGATACATATGCCCCTAAGTCCTGTCAACATCAGTAATTGATCAAAAACTTTTAACATTGTCTTTTACAAAATATGGCAAGGACACGAAAAAAGGCATTGACAGGGCTTGGTTGACCTGTTAGGATAAACTTTTGGATGCTATGGGATGCCATGGGCCTAATTACAAAAATGTTTGAGCAAGCCGAAAGAGCAACAAAGAGAGCAACCTCAATAAATCAGAATTTTCAATTTGGATACAAAAGGCTATATGTTTGATTGGCAATGCGAACACCGCAATTTCCATAGAGAGATTCAAAGGATTACTACTAAAACCAGATCCAAAATATTCAGAATTGGCAAAGCTCCATATATGCTGGAACTTTAAACTCCATGGATAAGACTAAGCCTTCCCTATAGAAAGTGTTTGGCAAGTGTGTTTTTATACAGACCTGCAAAAATGGCGGCCGTTCTGCTGGTTGGCATCAGTTCGATATGTCTCGGTTCTTCCACAACAGAAGACAACCATACTACCAATATGGAAGGCCAACCTTCTACCCACAAAGAAAAGGAGTTGGTAGAAATTAGTCTTAGATTACCATATAGAGTTGTATCAAGATCCAGTACAGACTTTGCTCTCACACAGAATTATTTTTTCTCACACAGATTCCATTCTTATTTCTTCAGAAGTAAAAAAACTTCTGATAAAAGGAGCAATGCAGACAATGATTTTAGATAGCTCATGATTATTAAGCAGTCTTTTCTAGTAAAAAAGAAAAAGAAGAAAATAAGACCCGTTATAAATCTAGGTCAGTTCAGCTATTTTGTTGTATACAGACACCTCAAGTTGGCAACTGTCCTTCATCTAAGAGACTGTCTCCAATCGTCAGATTGAATGGTTCGTCTACACTTTTGGTCCCATTTGTTCTTTGCACCGCAAACATTGCCAATTTTAGTGGAAGGATTTCTTTTACAATTTCACGGGCTTGCCATTTAAGATATCCTCTGCGCAATACTGTTTCACCAATATTCTGAAACCAGTGCTGTCCTACGTTCGTTCTCTGGGCTTTCGCCTTCTCATTTACTTGGATGACACTCCTCTTACCCAGAACAAAATTATGTGACAGAATAAATTACAATTTACAATTTCTTTCCTGGAATATTTTGGTTGCGTCATCAGCAAAGAGAAATATTTTTTAGTACCTGTTCAATCTATAGAATTCTTGGGTTTCGTAGTGAATTTTCAATGCTGCATACTTCAGCTAACAAAGTCCAAACTGGTCATCATAAGAAAATAACTATCACAATTCGTACTTTATTCTCATATTTTACTCAGACATTTGGCATTCAAATTGGGTCTATTAGCTTCATCAACTCAAATGATTTTCCCAGCCACACTTCATTACAGAGCTCTACAATGACTAAACATTTGACACTTCAGAAAAGGTTTAAGCTATTCAGAATTATGGCCTGATTTAGAGTTTGGACAGAGTCCCTGTCTGCCAAATTCTGAGACCTCCGCTGGCCCAGGGGCCATCTCTCACATTGATATCTCAGCATTGGCAAGCACCACCGTCAAGGAGGTTCCGGTCTTTGCATTGTAAGGTTGACAGGTGGCTCTGTCAACATGATGCAGCCGCTGGGTAAACTTACAATTTTTTATTTATTTCCCTAAACAAAAAACGAAAGTGGGATTTTGTTTTAGAAAATAAAAAAATCAATGTCCCCCTCACCACATGAGTTTTCTCCCATGCCGAGGTGGGACATTTCACAGCTTTCACTGCCCGTCCCCACCAGTGAAAACTGCCTATGTGTTCACTCACTCTAAATTGGGTAGGCGGATACATGGCTGAACCCCCGACTGCCCTAATTCTGTTGGGCTGTTGGAGATTTATGTCAGTTATGTCTCCGCCATCTACATATTGAAGGTCTGCCAGTCTCTAAATAAATAAAAGACACAAGTGGTCCCTAAGGGGAAAGTGTAGCCCTTGACTTCTATGGCAATAGTTAAAAAAAACATTCATTAATAAGGTTTATGATGCTATTAATACATTTATTGGATAATTCACAGTTAAAAAGTGTTGTATAGAGCAAGAACTCAATTTCTTGATTTTAAAGAAACAATCTTAGAACAAAATGCTCCTATTGGTTTGGTGGTGCAATGAAAGTGACAAAGTGAATGGATGGTGCACAAGTGCTATACAGAATTGCAGGTATATACATGTGACTGATAAGGACATATAGTTGTAAAACCAATAACCCCATTGGGAGTCTTGAAATCCTAAATACACTTAAAACAGTCCAGTGTAGTAGTTGCCAACGTTTCGACCCAAAATACTCACTTATTTAGAGAAGGGTCATCATCAGGACGAAAAATATACAGAGGAGACACTTGGGAGTGAAAGAATCATGTGACAATCAATTTGCCAATTGTAAGTCTATTGATTTTACTTTTACAGTACGAATAGTGGTCTTGTAACATACCAGTAGACTGTGGCATGTGATCCCCAATCAGAGATGCGTGTAGTATTTCTAAGGACAAAATCATCCTAGCTCACATGTAAGTTAGCAAGTTGCAAAGTAACATATAGTAGTCAAACTTCTATATGATTCAGGGGATTCAATAATATTTGAAATGTTTAAACTTACCAACTCGGGTAATAACAATTACTTAAGTAAATTAGAATTTATGTCTGTTATGAGAGAGATAAGGCCATTGTAACTCACCAGTACGCAAAGCACCGTCAGCCCATCAGTCCACCGGAAAAAAGCATCCTGGGACCGGTTTCTGGCTTACAGCCGTCATCAGCCAGGCTATCTTGAATCCAGTGGCAAAGTGAGCAAGGGACCCACGTCTGGGCATACCCTGCCAACTTAGGGCGAATATTGCTCACTTTGCCACTGGATTCAAGCTAGCCTGGCTGATGACGGCTGAATAGCCAGAAACCGGTCCCAGGATGCTTGTTTCCGGTCCAGGGAAGACATGGCTTGGCAGTTCGGGCTGGACTGTTCCCATGAGGCACAGGGTCAGACTGATTTGCATATGGCCATGTCTGAACTGGGGTGGTGGAGTGAGCTAAAGAATGATGATGGATTAAACCCAGATCAGTTGACTGGGGGTGAGTGTTTGATTAGCTCAAGCGCTCCGTCCATCATCCCCTTTGGTATCGCTATGTTTGTAGTCACAGCATCAGAAAGTCCTGCTAAACTGTAGTTTTCTCTTTCTTCATTGTTTTCTTATCTGTCTGCTGTGTTAATTAACGGCATGAAAAAGGCATAATGCTCACCTCAATGTCTTTAATAAAATAGGATTTTCAAGCTTTACCCTTCATAAAAATCCTGATTTCAGAAAAGAAAGACAAGTATAACAAGCATTGGCATAGCCAATAGGTCTCGCTTTTGGGACCTTATAAGTATTTAGTTATGCAGCACAATATCCTTGGTGCAACAACAGCAACTGTTGCATGGCTAAACACTTATAAGGTCCCAAAGGCGAGACCTATTGGCTATGCCAATGCTTGTTCTAAATTGGTGTGAGATTTTTTTCTGGTGTTGTGTTTTTGCTTTATTATGGTTAGTGTGCTTCTTACATACTTAACATGGTGCCTCGAAGTTAAGCCTGACTGCTTTTGTGCCAAGTTACGAGAGTGTTAAGCAAAGGTTTAGTTTATTGACATTTGTGGTTCACCCTGACGAGGATTTCAGTTGCTGCTAGAGAAAGGTTTATAAACCCCATCACCCTCCAAACAAAAATCCAGTTTCTAACTAATTTATTTTATATGACACAAGGGGAAAAAAAGACACTGAACACCTGTATATAGATGAGGATCAGAAAGTTAAGCAATCTACTAAGTGTAGGTCTTGCAGTTGAAAAAGGTCACAAAACAGAATAGCTTCCTGCCAATCTTGGTGTAATTCCATTCTACAGTTTTTGTGGCAGCGCTTCTAAAGAAGTCTATGGAACATGCATAGGGATTTTACATTTTGTGACCCCCCCTTTTTTTTCGGCCCCTGCTTGTCGGATCACCCCGAAACTATCCATGCTCAAACTAGTCAAAAAGTAGCACCTTTTGGGAACGTTTTGTGGAGATTCGTCAAACAGTGCCAAATTTATTAGCAACACAAAAATAGTATTTCCTATGGGAATGCTGACCTAACTATACAGTGGCAGCCGCCATTGAGTTATATATGTATACATTTATAGCTAAACTTATATGCATGTGTATGTCAACAAATACATGTATATTTATATATTTTTTCTGAAATAATGATGTGAATGTGCCAGCTCCGATACTTTTTTTTTTTTTTTTTTAAGTTTAGCTGCGCACAGTACAGACAGGGAATGGATAAAGTTGTATCTAAAGCGTTCAAGTTGTTCAATGACAGACAGCAGTAGTTCATCTATCACTGGTTCCTTCTTTTCATTCTGGTTTTTGTAGTGTTGCCATTCCCCATTCTGCATGCTGGACTACACGAAACCAAATGTAAAGAAAAAAAAACGGACTAGGTGAGTAAACTCATGTCTGATCTGTAACGAAGAAGGTGCTTCAGTTACAAAATTTGGGATTAGGAAGTAAACTCTTTCCACACCCCACTGCAAAAAAAGAGAAAGAAATCAAGGTACACAAACTCAGAATCTGCCCGTTGGCTTTGGGGAACAATGTGCAAGAATTTGGGAAGCTGGGATTTAAGGGCAGTTAAATTGAAAAATGTAAGTGTCTAGTCGGTATATTAACAGATAAACAAATAGGATGGACCATGAGTCACAACATGTCTTAAACGACCTTAAATTTGCTTATGGCTACAAAGGTAAAATGGCGTACCAGTAAAAGATGTACACCAGATATCTGTTTTTTTTCCCCTAATGATAAATACCATCTGTAAAGCAACATCTTGCATTTGCTGTAATCAGTAAATGATTTGAATGGCAAGCCTACTTATAGGAAATAAGCATTTTCACTGGTAGATGTAAAAACGTGACGTTAACAGCGTATTCAACAGCGTGCATGCTCAAATCATTTATTCAAAAACATCACCATGCTTAGTTCGGTCAAAATTTGCAACCATGTATTTGAATTACCAATGTCTAGGAGTCAAGTAAGTGAAGGGAGCGGCCTACGATGATGTGACTTGGACTCCATTTCACCAACACCATTACATAAATCCTTGATTGATCTATATACATAAAATGCACATTCTTTACATACAAACATACTTCAGGTTATGCCTTTGTCTGGAATCCTCATATCAAGTGGAGCAATAAATTATATATTATTGAAAGACAACTGCTTGTCTACAGTTCAAGCATATTACAATGTTTACACAGATCATCCTTTTGCCTCATTGATAGTGCTGATGTTCCCCAACTGAGGGGCCGATTCCGATCTCGGCCGGTAGGGCTCCAAATCGGATTCGGCTTAACCGGATCCGATTCGGAGCCCTATTTCCCGACCGATTCGTACGCGCGTCCAGACGAGCGAGTATGATGCGAAATCGCCGACCGACTCGTCCGGGCGTCCCGACCGCTCTGACCGACTCGTACCCGGGTCTAACCGCACCGACCGACTCGCTCGGACTCGACTCGCACCGCGCAATGGAGACGTTCCCCGGCCGGGTAAGTACGATGCGCGCCGCGAGCAGTCCGACCGAGCCGCGCACTCCGGCTCGAAAGAGCAGTCGGAGCCGGACTTCGAGGGTCCGTGTCGGACCCCCCTGTACGTGTAGCCGCGTGAGTTGCACACAGGGGGGACCCATGGGTCCCCCCTACCTGTGCGTGTACGGCGCGAGTCGCTTCACCACGTACACGCTGTAGGGGGTGCCCTTGTCCGCCTCGCACCCATTGAGTCAATGGGAGCCCGCGTACGCGTTGTACGACAGGCTCCCATTGACTTCAATGGGAGTCCGACCGAATCGAGTCCGATGGCATGCGTGCGCATCGTACTCGTTCGGTCGGGCTGCACGGGTCCGATTCGGTCGGAAATCTCTCCGGGTCCGGCTCGGTCGGAGAGATTTCCGGCCCGAATTGGAATCGGCCCCTGAGTGTGCACCTTACACCAACAGAACAACCCGTAAGCCTAGGCCACATTTCAGTCAGTTCTAAAAAAGAAACAATAAAATACGACTTACTTCAGTACATACCTATAACTGTGTATCTAGAGTAATGTTATTTTGCGGTGCACGATTGTTCGCAACCTCTGTAGTAGAGCTTGCTCTATGAATGTGGCTGCCCGCCGCCCCCAAAGGGGGCACCCCTAAAAGGACGGCCCTTTAGTGCCATTGCGGCACAAGCCTACCCCTCGCTCTAGCCTCAGAGGGCTCCCGCCGGGAGTCCACAGTCCAGGGGGTGTGGGCGTCACTTCCGGTGCGCCCGGGGGGAGGGAGGGTATGTATACCCCTCCGACCCGCCTAGCGGCCTCTTTTCCGCCAGCCACGCCGTCTCTGTGCACGCGGTCTTTCGCCCCGCTGGACACGCTGTCCAGTTCCGCCGGTATCGTCATCGTTGGGTCAGACTTGGTTGCGGTGAGTGCGGGCCAGGAGGGGCCATTGTCTGGTTTAATCATCCTGCTTCTATTTTCTACCGATTTGGGTAGCTGGGGCTCCGACCTCCTGGGCTTGTGGCACCCTGGTCTTGTAAAGGCGTCCGCATTGCAAAGGTTTACCAGGCTGGAAGCCTGCGGTTGTCTGGGTGCTCTGGTACCGGCGTGTTTTGTGAAAGGGGGGCGGTGTGTTGGCAGCGCGGGCTGTGCCGCGTTCGACACGCGGAATTGGGCCCAGGCCCTCCCGGGGGCTATGGTCGCCGACGGTGGTACTGTCCGAGGGACCTGGGTTCGCCGAGAGATTGTGGCCTGGCGGCCACAGTTGCATACTTAAATGCTCGGTCCAGCCTGTGTCAAGAGTGATGGTTTATGGGGGCGACAAATGAGTAGCATGGCGGTGGCACGCTGGGGACAGGGGCCCCACCACTGGGTCAGGATTCGTGCTGGTGTGAGTGCAGGGCGCGGTGGGCCCCGCTGCTCATAGCGCTAGTTGGTGGGGGCAGGGGCTGTCTCGCTGTGCCAAGCATCCAAAATGGGAGGTGTCGTGGCATCATTCAAACTACGTTACACTACTAGATGAGGCGACCTTGAAGGCAGGGAACCGGGATCGAGTGTGCTGGGAGGCTCAAACATTCGGTGATTCGGGGCAAATCAAGCTAATTACAATCACATGTCCCGTGCATTGCTTTTACAAGAAGCAGGGAAGGGAGGGCAGAGACCGCGGAGCACTTTGCAGGACTGCTGGGAATAAAGCAGACCTAACTTGGATGTTTTTGCCTGTGCGGGGACGTCGGTGTAAACAGCAAGTTGTAGGACTAAATCCCAAACGGACGAGTTAGACTTTCATCATTGTGAGGTAGATACAAGGAGTATCGTGTAGCCGCCTGAGGGCAAAAGACTGATATCAAAGTGCTTGAATAGTTTAGTGCTTGAGTACTGTTCAAGACACTTCTCAGGGCTATATTCTTAATTTGTGTTTCTGCCTTAAAGCGGGGCGAGGGAACAATTAAATGTGTAATGTTACCGGTCCTGCGCTTAATGGGAAGGAGGGAGGCAAAATATAACAGTAGCTTTCAATGTATATACAGGTATATAAATGTTTTGCTTAGCGCAGTCAGCAGAGTCTGGATGATCAGCACGCTGTCCACCTTTCGGTATGAAAGCCACGTCCGGCTAGGGCGGAGATAGTTACAACAGGCAAGGGCCTTTTGCAGTCTTTCTTTTGAACCCCGGTTTAATATGCCTACAACTTCTCCCATATTATTAGTTTTGGAGAGCATTCCGTCCAGTCAGATTGTGCCCCAACTGCACGCTGCGCTTACGATGCGGAGTCGGCGGAAACAAAGTAAGGAAAGATGTACACCTTTTAATAATTGCAGTTTAGTAGTATTTTGCCAGCCCTGAAGGCATGCATAGATTCGGTGGCCGAGCTTTTCAGACAATGTGCCACGCGACCGAGGCCAGTTTTCTCTTACTGGTAGCAAACATTTGTGCTCCTGTTTTGCGTGGGAAAATGCTTTGAAGTGTCCGTCACATTGTAATAGCTTTACAAGCACCGTATCTTCCCCACATATTACGGCCTTGTGGGCGGTTAAGCTACCCATATTGGTACAGTTGTATAATAAGATGGAGGTAACTTCGAGGGGAAGGTTGGAAGTGGTTGTTTACCTTGAGGAAACACAGGTGGAAGGACGTGATTGAAGCGATAATGTTACCCGCTGATGAATGCACAGGGGCATAAGTCTTCAACTTGGAATGAAATAAGTGCTCTTGAATAGGCTATGCAGTACCCACCACATATTACCCTGCCATGCTTCAAATGTTGGTACACATACTGGGGCCCTTATGGGCCTCTTTTGTGATGGCGCCGGGTGGTGTCATGGTGTTTTGCACTGGAGCGGGGTAGGTGTCCACCGCCACAGCAGACTACTGCTTCTGGGGGTTCCTGCTCGTGTCCTGGCCAGCTCTATCGGGAATCAGGATTGCGGCCCATCTCAAGTTGCGGCCTATTTACCTTGTAACTAATACCGTGAAAAAACCAACGGTCTTGGCTTGTTATAGGTGTGATGTTACTGGTTATAGCATATACCTGGACGTAATGAAGGAAACGGCCAAATACTAGTCGGGCAGCGCACTATTTTAGCACTAATTTGAGCTTGCGTGTTTTAAGCCACGCACTTACCCTCACTGCCACGCCCCTCGAAGAGACCCCCCCCCCAGTTTTCATCTCAAATGTTGCGGCATACCAACCAGAGCTGCCGTCTTTAGTCGAGTTCAGGCATCGGCTCACAAAACTGTGAGTCTGGGCAAATCCCTTTATCTCCACGGGTCTACAATAATTGACCGTGCCCTTGTGTAATGCAACTTGTCCTAATGAAAGCGCTCCAATACCTGCTGGTCGATTTCACGCTATACTAATCCGCAACAACTATGGCACAAAGGAAATGGCAGAACATATGGTCGCAGCGTCCTTGCTAGGTGGAACAGCCTTAGTTCCTGCATAATGGGGATGAAGGGGCCGGCTACCCCCTTCGTGGGGACAACTGGCAGAGCGGGAGGTTGCGTGTGCGGGGCGAACTTCGATGCGCAGGGCATATGCTGGGGGTACTTTCGCCCAGCGGATGGGCGTGGCCCTCCCAAAGGTGGCAGCATGGGGCAGCGTGCGCGCGCCAGAGCGGGGGTGCTGAGTTGCGGACTGTGTGGACCATTTCCGGCTTCCGCTCCTGACATTTACATGTTGCCGTTTGCCTCCCCAGAGATTCCTGCCACGTCCTGCCGCTCCGGATACGTTAGGAACAACTCGGTGACACCGCCGGGAAGAGCGCCAGGCTCGGCGTCTAGCTAAGTTTCATCGACTAATGAAGCAATTATTTCGATGTGGCATGTTAAGTAAGCTGCCGTCTGTGGTTCTCGGACCCGGTTTCGTTCATCATTCGGGCAGTTTGAGTGGCCCGTTGTCTTGCTTTGTGGGCAGCAGGTGTGTTGGGCCTATCGGTCTTGCCCCGGCCATCTTGAGGCACGCCTGGCCTGGTGTTGCATGGGGGGACAAAAGAGCGGCGCTGTCCTCGAGCTTTTGCTCTAGATCATGGTTGGTGCCTGGTAGGGCACGGGCGCCTGGTCATTGCAGCGTTTTGCTTTTAGAGGGGACAGCCTGGCGTGCCGGCAGCGTGTTTTCTTGGGATTGGTCCAGGTGTGGCCTGTAGTCAGTCTCGACATTTCACAGATGGCAGCTGTTACGACATGCGATCAACGAAGCCAGAATCGGGGGACGTCGGATTGCTAGGCCCCGCTTATCTGGCCCTGGGTGATGGCGGTGCTCCACCCTTAGGTTTAGCAACCGTTAGTGGTGGTCACTGTGTTTACAAAGCATGGCGGTGGTTCCTTTTGCGGGTGAAGGGGTCATGGGTACGGTAAGGGCGGTGGCCGGTAGTGCTTGCCTGGACACGAGTCGGCTGGAGGTGTCTGGCAGAGATACCATCATGCGGTGTGCGAGATCGTGCCCGGGTGCACACCACCAGCAGGATGACTGCAGAGTAGCCCTCATTCGAATCAGTTTCGGCTCTGAAGGGGGGCCACATTTTCCAGAGTCAGTGGCAGGGCCGTTAGGGGAGCGCATGGGGGCAAAGTTGTGAGGCAGATGGGCGTGGCAGCAAGGACGTCCCTTTGTGCAAAGTGACCATGCTGGTGGGCCTGATGGCCGACGTAGGTGGCACCGTGAAGGGGATAAAAAAATCACGTTGCGCAAATGTGGTAACAACGACACATACTCGCTGAGAGGGGTAGTCACCTGTCACCTCATGCTGTCAGCTTTGCTGGCGTTTGTTTGCGAAGGACTTAGCACCAAGCACTCGGAATATTGTCACACATTACATTAGTTCTGGGAGTCTGAGTAGCAGGAGGGTGGGGCGCTGTTTATCTAAAGCTCCCTCCGCTTACGCCCGAGGTCGATTGACCGGATCACCGCGCAGGATCTCAGGTGTTGGGGGGCTCTGTTGTTGTATACTCTGCGCCGTGCTGAGCCACTCTTTTGCTGCCTGCAGGCAGCATCGATAATTCATCCTGTTGAGATCAGGGCCAGTTGGGGGGTGAGTCACTTCACTTCTTTCACAGTTCCACCTTTTCAGAACGTAGCATTTTTACTATGCTACTCCACCATAGCCATGTTGGGCCTTAGTTAGCTTATTCACCCAACTAGCATTGGGAAAGCAAATAGGACTGGCTTGTAAGTGTAGTGTCAATTGTGTAGTACTTACCTGGTCAATACTCTTACAACAAGGCCATAGTGGATGCTTATTTACCATAGGCGACCAACAACCATTGTCCAAATCAATAGTCCTTGCTTGCTGCAACACCAGATGTTTTGGGTAAATTGGCAAGCGAGGTGTGCCACGTGTGGTTGGTAGGCTGTCACGCGGTTTGCGCTGGGGCACGGCCTGTCCTGTCGCCTCGGGTCGGTGAAGTTCGTGGCGTGCGCCCCCAGCAGTCTTGTTGTGGGATTGCGGGGGGGCCATAATGGCAATTTCGAAGTTGTTGTGGTGTGGTCCTCGTAATTGTCAACAGTTCTGATGGCTTAGGGAGCGGTGAATGCTCGGCCATTCGCATTGGCAGGTGATTGGTGTGTGGGCTTAGCTTTGCATGCTACCCTGCAGTGGCTTTACTGACCAGGGTTAGGCAGTGGATAGTGTTGCAAGCATGCGCTCAGAGAGGGGTCCTTCGATGCCATTATTAATCTTAAACTCGGTCAGTGTACATGCCAAGGAATGACGGCATGCTCCCCGGGTGCTGGGGATGGTTTGTAGGTTGGCAACTTTTCAGATGTTTGTCGCAAGCTTGCACACGCTGTTGTTTCCGCAGAGTTTGGGGCAGGTTAGCATCCCCACCTTGTCTCCGCGGGGTTGATGTGTCTTTCGGGTCATTATGATACAGCAGAGCCATTATTGGTTGGTATAGCGGGACATAGGAATGCCAGGCTAGAATCCAAGGGATTATAGAGCATGTGTTCCGTGTTTTGAGCCTAGCATATGCAGGCGTGAGTAAGAATGGTAGCAGCCAGTTCAATCTTGCATCACTCTAAAGTCAAGAGAATAGGCATTTCTTTAAGTGGGAAACAGGCCCCATACAGGGCTGAGAGGGAACATTCACCTAGACGAACCAGGACTGTGCAAACTAGTATGATCCGGGTCGGATTGAGCGCGGCAAGTGTGGGCAGTCCTTGCTGGGGTGGGAACTAAAGCCGAAAGGCCGGGCTTCAGCTTTGGCGTCATGGGCTTCTCGAAGGGAGGGTTCAAGTCCCCCGCCAGAGGCGACAGGGCCAGCTTTACTACACACTCCGGGGGGTTGCCTGTTAAATTGTGTGCTATGACCCAATTTTCCCCCCAGGCAACAGTTCTTAGAAGCATTCAGCATTCCCCCAACTTAAGAAAGGGCAGAGGTTGGTACATAATTATCAGCGAGTGGGGTAACATAGATCGGTATTCAGTGCCATTTCGGCTACGGGAGCACGCACGCTTGACAAATAGTCAATTATGTGATGCTCCAATAAGCGCAATACACAGATAACTGTAAGAGTATTAGTAAGGTGGGTTTGGAGATCTCTCGACTTCTGCCTGTATGGCACACCTTGTCATAAGTTGCCTGGGCAATGGTACGGCACTCCTGCCCGGCAGCATGGAAAACCGTTCCACTCATCAGCCTGCACCTGGCACTGGGGGTCATCCAAGTAAGAGCAAACGAGGGCTTAGTCACTTGCATGACCAATGCGGTCTGTGGTATCTCTTAGCGGACCCACTGAAGGTGTACTGCAGCTAAACAGGGCACTGGGAAGCTTGGTTTCCGTCACTTTGGCAGGTTCAAAGCATCCAGGGTCGGAGATGGATAGTAGGTACTGTGCATCTGTGATCCAACGGCAGTTAGGCAAGCGGGGTGCGCTGCGTAAGTTGTAATTGCACGAAAGGGTGAGGTGTCTCCAGTAGTGGGCGCAAGACATATATTGTTTCAAACCAGCTTTGATACCATTAAGGTGTTCACCAGGGTAGCAAGCAAAGGGGTTTGTGCATCCGTCTGGGCAACGGGGCGAAATAAGTGCACCCCAGAACCAGGGGCAGGTGATATGATCCTGCAGTTAGGCGCAAACGCCCGCCCTGTGAGTAATAGATGCCTCGCTGGGTGGTGACGCTGTCAGCCAACAGTGTGCTGCCGTCCCAAGTAATGGGGACACAAGGTGTCAAGAACAAAAGGCTACTATGTAAAAGAACATTTGGCATGTCCAGTGATCAACAAAAAGTAAAATTTAACTGAGCAGGTAATTTTTCACCGTTGGGGTTGCCCTGGGGTGGGCTGTGTGAACGCCCCTGCCCCCCTATCGGCAATATTCGCGGATGAGGGTAAAGTAGGACTTAGTCAACCCTTCATGTTAGGCACTATATCGCAAACAGTGCGCACTGTATGGAATCGGACAGATTCTCTGAGCTGGTATGCCTAGGGGGTTTCACCAGAGGGAGTTGAGCGGGCGAAATTCCCATAAGGAATAAGGGATGCAAGGCAAGAGCAGGAGGGCACCCTTGATCATTGGCACATATTTCTAGTTATGACCATTCCCTTGCGTCATGATTTAGAAAGCAAAGGGACGGTGCAAATGTTAAGCACAATTCTCCTCGCCCGAATAGCCAAAGTAGGCAGGCGGGGTTGGGAGCGGTTACCTAACAAGCGGGCTGCGGTCCCATAGATGGGGAACACAGGTGTTCAGGCACACACGAAGCGAGAAGGACGGCAACTAGGTGAGATCAGCAAATAGATGGGGCAATGTGAGCCTTGGTGTCTGAACGCGTCCTGCCCAGAGTTGGCACGGGGCTAGGTCATGTGAGGCAGTGGAACTTTCCTGCAGGAGGGTGTATAGTTCTTGGCACAGGTTCACAGGCCAGAAGGTTCTTTGGTTCATCAGACACTAGCTGATCCAGGCTAACGTCAAGGGCTGTTGTGATATAGATGGGGTCATCTATCACCAGTAGGGAGGGATCTCTTCCCTTAGATTTGCAGGAGGCCTGGAAATGAGCAGTCGCATGTGTGAAATGTGCTGTTTTGGTGAGATCAGCAACTACATGGATCAATGTGAGCTCTGGTGGTCTGAGATGATCCCCCGCAGAGCACGGAGCTAAGTCAGAGGAGGCCGTTGAACATCCCTGTAAGAGGGAACTGTTCATGGCGTAAGTCGCAGACCAGAGGGGTCTGGGTTTCATCAGACACGAGCTGACCCAGGCTAATGTAAAGACTACTTTGCTAAAGATGGGGTCCGTTGTCACCATTGCCATTCAGGCGTAGGCCTAGGTTAGGTTGACAAACATGGGGTGCATTCGTCACAGGTGGGCATGGGCCACTGGACATGCACGAGGCCCTAGGAAGCAGGTTGCAGGTCGGAAATGAGCTGTTTTGGTGGGGCAACGTTAAAGGTTACGTTGAGGAGGACGGGGTCCACTTGTCCCCGGTGGGGATGGACTTGTTTCTCCTGGATTTGCAGGAATGTTTGGAAAGGGCAGGTTGCAGGTAATAGGAGGTGCAGTGGTGGGGGGCCCTGGCTGCGACGGTGGCCACCTCCAGGGCTGTGGCGGAGTTACAGGGCGATCTGGAAGCAGTCTGGTACAGTAAGGGTACCTCTGCGGCAGACGGGTCCAGTAAGGGTACCTCTATGCGGCACAATAGGGGTGCCAGAGCCAAAGACCAGGATCCTCAGGGCAGGGTCCTGGAGAACCGTGACGGCGCCCCGTTAGTCCTTCGGGCGGTTGGGGGCCTGACCAACCGGGGGTTTGCCCTGCTACGCTCTGCCCTGAAAGGGGCGTGAGTAGGATGGTAATAAGGTACCACGTGATCCGGTGGTGGATCACCAAAGGTGTAGCGCTGATCGGGCATCCATCCCACAGTGCTGGCTCATCAGGCGGGCAGGGGCAGCATAGGTTGGATGGCTGCCTGCCCATGGATCGCCCGTGAGATAACCCACCTTATTGCATACTCTTGTATGGAATAAACCTGCGACAAGTTTTTCCCATAAACAAAGTGTCTTGTGTGTTTATTTATGCACGTTAGCCTATGGGAAGGTGGGGGATGTTGCCGGTATTGGGACTATGATGCTAAGAGTTCTCAGAAGCAAATGGGACATGGAGTTGCTGAAAGAATCAGAAAGCAATAGACAAGCATGTTTAATGCACGTGCAGTTATTTGGACGCTGGCTGGGCTAATAGAAAAGGCAGTGATGGCTTTATAGGCCCATTTGTCCGCCCGAGTGTGGGGAGGGGAGGAGAGGCCTGCAGTGGCTTCTGGTAGTCTCTATGACCCGCGCAGCATCAATTCGAATTTGCAGGGCCGGGGGGTCAGGCAGCTGACCCAGGCTACCCCCTCTGATCCAGTACGCCGGATAATTTATCGCCATTATCAATTCTAGGTCACACGGAGTTAAATGCTGCATGGGGGAGCAGGGACTGGGCACCGCTTCTTAACATTGGTCAACAAACTGTGGAGGAAGCAACCAGACTGGAGGATAGAAAGGGACAAAACATTCCGCCTTACAATAGGGAGGGTAACACTGTGGGGCATGAAGGGATATCAAGGGTTACAAGGCTTTGACCAAAAAAAAATCAAAAAAATCTGCATTTTCGGAATGGGAGCTGGCCAATTATTTTATCCAAGGGGAGCTCGGCATGAAAAGGTACAGACCCCTGGCTGACCAGGGTAGAAGAGGAAGCAAAGGAGTGGGAGGCGGCTCTCCGGGCTTGAAGGGTGTCGGTTGTTTAATGGGCAGGGTTGTCCCTGGAGCAGGAAGTCTGCTCTCATCCAGAGTTCAACCCCATGCTGGGAGAAATGGGAGCACACAAGTCCTAACTCCTGAAGTCGAAACTGCATATAAATCAATAACAACTTCAAACGCATTTCGGGTCCGAGTACCCTGGCTTACTGCTGGGCCCCACAAAGACTACGAAAAATATGTTTCCAATAATATAATATAACATTACGCGCCCACTACCACCCCAGAGGCCTCTGTGTCGACCGTTTACTAAAGAAATTCATGTCCTCTAAGGTACCTCGTTTTGCTCTTGTCATAACTTGAATACGGTGGGGGCTTTTCAAACGGCAAATCATGGAAGGCCATTAAACGCAGAATGCACTTTAAAGAAATGATCTTCATTCCGATATTAAGTTACAACGTTACAGTGTGCAGCAGCAGCAACAATGTTTTGCAGCCATTAATAAGGGGGATGCATGCTGCGGACACCCTGTGTGACTTGCTGTTGAAAAATTCACATCCCGGTAGGGGTAAATCTGCTATTCATCCTTCTCGGCTCGACAAACGCAGTGCCATTTAAATGGATAATAGCAATGTCCAGTGCTCTGGAAGGCAGTGCGATATTAAGCTATACATAAAAAATGTTTTCGAAAATCTGTCTTTGACCATCAAAATCTGTGGGTGTATTCTGCCTCGTTTAAAGCTATGTACTAGGTAGAATGTTCTTGTAAATATGCGTCTCGTGAAGCAGGTCACATAGCCTCCCACCCACAACAAATCTGCATTCATGATTTGCAGAGGTCCACAATGTGCTAAATAAAAACAAGTGCAAAACAAACGCTCTCGAGGGTAGCAGTTGTGTTGCGCTTTACTTGTAGCAAGCATTGGTACCAGTAAGGATATGCTGCTGAACTGGCCTACAAAGACAAATAAAATAGCGGCTGAAGGGGGTTATGGCCTGGCTGCATGCACAGACCAGGCAGTGAGTCAAGACCGTTCTGGGCATGGGACACAGTTGTGCCAATTTGGTGTTGGTGCAGCCGTTCTGCGGAAAGTCACTGTGGTGATTTTCAAGACAACTGAGGGGCATATCTACAAGGCCCCGCGATAAAATTATCGCCGCTTTAGCGTCCGTTTTCGGACGAAAAGCAGCGATAATTTTAACGCCCTATTAGCAAGGACACGCTAACGCGTGAATCCATGCTTCTTCGCCCTTTCTCTTATCGCCCAGCTTTGCATCTCTAATGAGAAAACTGACTTAGCCATGATATCCTATGGAAGGTGGATATCATGGCTAAGTATGTGTGGACCTATCAGCAAGCTATCGCCAAAAGTTGTGCGATTATCGCTGGATTTCCAGCGATAATCGCACAGTTGGCAGCTTGCGCTCTGAATTTTATCGCTTTGGAGATAAGCGTTGCTGATAGCACGCTATCTCCGCGATAAAATTCAGAGTTGGCCGGCGATAATTATCCTCACGCTAAGAGCGCTGAGCGATAATTATCGCCAGCCCTTGCTGATATGCCCCTGAGTTCCCCATTAACAACGCTATTGGGATATGCTCACGGCAACCCACCTGCAGTGAGGCGAATGGAGATTATAATGTTGCTACCTAGCTAAGAGAAGGGTGGCTATTACCTGAAGTCCTGCTCTCCAAGCACGGCCATTAGATGTGACTAGAGGCCATACCATAGCGGAGGGCTGTAGGTCTCTACAGCCAGAAGTGGCAAGACCACGCAATATATGGGGTCTCTACAGGGAAAATCTTAGTAAGAGAAGGTCCAGATTAACACTTGAGGCAGAGATGGGGAGAGAACAGGAGAGGAGCACTAGAACCCAGGGGTGCCACCTCCTTATCATTAAGGCCTGTACTGATACACCCAGAATAGAACGATGCTAATGGTATGTGTTGCAATGATAATTAATGCTCTTAGAGTAATATTTGCTTATAATATTAAGATCTTGTTGTATGCCAGGGTTGTTGGAATGCAAAAACAACAATTGATGGACAGAATGCAGAACAATGTCATACATTCACCCCAGTACAGAGATCTGGGCCTAAATCCATCGTTTTTTTGCTCACCATGCCATTCCAGTTTCAACCCAGCCATATACAAATAAGTCTTGACCCTGTGCCCAATGGGAACAGTCCAGCCCGAAATGGTTCCCATGAGGCACAGGGTCAAGACTGATTTGCATATGGCTGGGTCCAAACTGGAATGGCATGGTGAGCAAAAAAACGATGGATTTAGGCCCAGATCTCTGTACTGGGTTGAATGTATGACATTGTTCTGCATTCTGTCCATCAACTGTTGTTTTTGCATTTGTCACCCCGAGTGGGACGGGTATGCCCAGACGTGGGTCCCGTGCTCTCCATGCCACTGGAATCAAGCTATCCTGGCTGAAGAGGGTGAAACCCCGAAACCGGTCCTAGGATGCTTGTTTCCAGTCCAGGGAGGACCTGGCTTGGCAGTTCGGGCTGGACTGTTCCCATGAGGCACAGGGTCAAGACTGATTTGCATATGGCTGTGTCCAAACTGGAATGGCATGGTGAGCAAAAAAACGATGGATTTAGGCCCGGATCTCTGTACTGGGTTGAATGTATGACATTGTTCTGCATTCTGTCCATCAACTGTTGTTTTTGCATTTGTCACCCCGAGTGGGACGGGTATGCCCAGACGTGGGTCCCGTGCTCTCCATGCCACTGGAATCAAGCTATCCTGGCTGAAGAGGGGTGAAACCCCGAAACCGGTCCTAGGATGCTTGTTTCCAGTCCAGGGAGGACCTGGCTTGGCAGTTCGGGCTGGACTGTTCCCATGAGGCACAGGGTCAAGACTGATTTGCATATGGCTGGGTCCAAACTGGAATGGCATGGTGAGCAAAAAAACGATGGATTTAGGCCCAGATCTCTGTACTGGGTTGAATGTATGACATTCAACTGTTGTTTTTGCTTTTAGGGTTGCTTTTAGGGTTGTTGGAATGGCACCATTTAAAGATTTTCGATCTTCCTTGTGTTCGTAGCTAGGCAATGCTAGAAAAATATAAATACAAAAATGTAGTGTTGGGAAATTGGTGGCAGGGGCTTGCTGGACTCCATATTCCATGTATACTGTTCTGCAAGATCTCTGCGGTATTGTGTGAGAAGTGAAATCAGCCTCCCAGAGAATGATGGATAGGTAGGTACAAGGCACTTCCTGTGAACCTCACAGGGTGAAGGTCATTTTGGGAGACCCACATCTTCTGTCCCCTCAGTCAGTAAAATGGAGATTAACCAAGGGGTGGACCAAACACTTCAAAGGCAATATTTCTCCCTACGAAGCATTGTGAAAACAGATCTAATAATCAAAAACAAGATTACAAAATGTCACCACACAGTGCTTGGAGCGAGTGGTGGTCGTGCAGACAAGAACACGTTTTCTAGGACGAAAGAGACAAACTTCTTTAGATGCCTTAATAGAATATTTCAGAAACCATGACATTCAGCAGCCAGTCCAAAAGTCTTTCTGGTATCGAAAAAAATAACACACATTGGGCTACGGTTACATTTTAAAACTACTTTTTAAAGAGTCTAAATGTGAGAACTATAACTCTTTGGATAGGAAGTGGGATTAGATGTACCTATCAAAAATAATTTTAGACGAGGCACTACTAAATTTGTGAGGCGGAAAACAGATTTGTTCAATCCTCTGTAAAATAGTTTCCACTGAAATGTACTTTATGCCTTCTCGGGTATTTGAACTTAGTAAACAAAAAAACAAAAAAGAGGAAAATGGCAATGAAAAATAAAATGCAGTTTCCAAGATTACTAAACCACTGGAAAAAACATAGCTGATGCATCCCTGAAATGACGGCTTTTGTGGCAGTTTCGAATGAAAGATGTTCAATTATGTATACCTCGATACAGCCATTAAGCCTCCTGGATCGACTGACCATGTACTGTTAGTCTGCTGCATAATGCAGAATGAAAAAGGGAACACTACACAAGCAAAAGCAGGGCTGCTAATTTCACTCTGCATGTTTCACCAATTTAAAACCAGGAATGAAGAAAGTGTTTTTTCTCCAACCTTCGAAAAAGCCTGCGGAAAATGTTGCCACTCTGAATATAGCCAGGAATTAGGTTATAACATCTTTCGGGAAAATATATTGTTTGTACAAAACAGTTAGTCGCATAGCGCTCACATTAGTGCCACAACTTGGCTGGGTTCTTCAGGTATGAAAATGATCTTGTGAGGCAGAGAACATCTTTGCGATGTTTCTTATTTCCCCTTCACCCATGCAAAGTACATTAAGGGTTAAAATGAGAACTTCGCTCAACTTTCTATTCTCCTATTCAAAACAGGTTAAAAATATATATAGTTAAAATATACATTTACAGGAAGCGAATTATGGTAATATGTGCTGCTGAGTTTATAGGCTAGAATTATTCAAATAGTTTCCGATCATAGGAGACTTGGAACTAAGCACAGCTCTCACTTCTAAATCCCAAAATAAGTCAAAGTGAAAGAAGAGCCGTGAAGGGCCTTCTAACCCGGAGAATGTGCTTCTAAATATATGCGTCAGTTGGTCTGTTTACATTCCAGGGACCGCTCGGGATGAGAAAACTGGGAATGCTCATTCGGAATAGCATCCCACAGGGCGAATTCCCACGGAGTATGGGCTCTCTGGAGATGACTGGTGTTCAAAATGGTCAGGCATGAAACAGCCAAGCTGGGATACTGAATGGGGAAGTCAGTGCTTAGATGCACGAGACCACCACCTACTGAGGGTCTATACGACTGCAACAAGGCCGGTCTAATGCATGTAACCATAACCAGCAATCAGATAGGCGCACATCTTTTGAGGTCATACATTAGAGCTCGGGGCCTTTAAGAAACAAGGTGGCAGCAGCAAAGCTAGTCAAAATGTATAGCATTCGGATAAAACGAAAAAATCAGTTAAACCATGAACATATGATTAGTATACATCAAATATACAAACATATACTATTAAAACAAATTTTAAGAACACGAAAAGAAAAACAGGAAAAATATGAAAATGTGCACAAGTGCAGATGTATAATCGCAGTATCACTAGAACTTAAATATCTTCGATTGAGTCTGCCAAGCAGAAGTAAAAAACTTTGCAACTGAGAATGAACAAGGAATGCCATTTGAAAAACTGAGGCGGAGTACATTGGTTACAGATCTAAAGTTAAAACAAGGCGGCCGCCACGGTAAATAAAACAAGCGCGCGTGCCTCGCGCTGAAAGGAGGCAGCAGGGGGAGGGGAGAGAGGAGGGGGGCTGCGCCTGTTTCCCTTGCGGGAGCGAGCAGGAACCATCTGTTAATTACAAACAGATGGTTTTGAAAGCTCGCTCCCGCAAGGGAATCGCCAAACGTGCACGCGTTGCCATTCAAAGCAATGCAACGCGTGCACGTTTTGGGGCGAAAAAGGGAACCGATTACTAAAGGTCTCTCCTAAGCAGCGCATGCGCTCTGCATAGGCGAGACCTAAAAATGACCTTAAAAAAGCAAATTATCTCGCGTGCTTTCGCTGCTCAGACCAGAACGCTGAGTTTTTCCACGTGCTTTGGTCCTGCTCTTGTGTGCTGTGGTTTTGGCGTGGGATTGAGGGCACCCTTTCCTGAGTTCTGGATAAAGAGATGGACTAGTCACTGACAGTTGGGCTTCTGGGCATCCTGGAGGATTTGGGAGGCCCATGTGCTGAATGGATTTTGGTGGGGATGGTTATCCTGGTCGCAAAGAGGGACATTGACCGTAGGTGGAAATCCCCTCATGCCCCCACTCTAGCTGAATGGTGAATGGGTGTGAACTGGTGTGCCATGATGGAACAGCTGGTTTAGCAGGCACGGGCATGCCTGCAGAAGCAATAATTCGATCTGGGGAAAGTGGTGGGCATACTTTAGACTTGGGGCTACTCACGCCGGACTGGGAGCAGCAACAAGTCCTGGCAATCTGCTCAACCGGCCCGGTAGCTGGGGGGTGAGGGGGTGCTAGTAAGAAGCACTGCTCCCGCTGCACCACTCCCGCTTTTGTTACAGGGAGCCGAGATTGCAGCACTGCTGCATAACTGGCCCCCAGTAACAAAACCGGCCTTCACAGGTTCAAAACCGGCCCCACCCTTCGGGCCCACTGGGAAAATGTCCGGTGGTCGCCACGGCCAGTATGGCCAGGGGGCTACTATCGGTGAGGCTGCTCCCACATGCAGCCCCGTTGTTAATGTATGCGATAACCATTCATTTATGTACTAATCCTGAAACGTCTGTTTTCTGTGATCTGTTTGCAAAATAAAAACGAATAAAATTGTGTTATAAAAAAAAGCGAAATGATTTTGCTGCTTACTTAATAAACATGGGACAAACGTGTTTTTCCTCTTAGTCCCATCTTTTATATTTAAAAGCGGCAAAATGTATGTTGTCAATTGCCTACGATGTAAACAGCAAAATAGAGCCCATGCCTTTCTCCACTGTACAATTTAGGTTTGAAGCAAACAACAAATTTAGCAATTGACTGACCCTTTGTTTTTTACAGGACCTCATAATTTATCTAGAACATGAACCCAGTAGAAAGGTCCTGCATTCATACTAAATCACATCACATTTGATTTCATTGTTTGTAATGAATTAATACAACCTGTTTAGAAATAAATCAAGGTTTTTGTTTAAAGAAAATTATAAGAGATGGGGAAGAGACGTCACTTTCTTTTGGCCTCCCACCTGCATCATAGAAAATGGCATCAAGCGACTGTCAATCTTTTTTAAAAAACAGTCTTTATCTTGAGACTTTAAACTTGAAGGAGCATCAAGTGAATAATCAGTGACTAATTGTAGACACAAGTAACCAATTTAATAAACCAACAAACAATAAAGATATGATTTCTTCAAGTAAGATTATTAGCCAGCTTGGCTAAATCACAGGGGTATGTAGCAATGCAGCCGGGAAAAGTTGCAAGCTGCAACATAGAGACAGGAAATTGGACCTCTAGCTACTCTTATATGACCAGCTTTTATCTACTGATAGTAAAAGGTTTGATATCTGTTCTGTGGAAGATTTTTTTTAATAATCAATTGCCACACATTGTTCTAAATTAATGACATTACTAATTTGTAAAATCAAACCTGGTAAATGCCTTTCATTTCAAAAAGTACTTTTCAGTCTCTTTTTCGTTAGTAACTCATATATGGGGGCATATTAGCAAGGGCACTATCGCCGCTTTAGCGGCACTTTTTGCCGCTAAAGCGGCGATATTCTTATCGCCCTATCAGCAAACTGTCTCTAACAGCAGTTAGCGACAGTTTTCGGGCATTAGCGCCCGTGTTCTTACCGCTTTGCATGTCAGCGATATTTATCGCTAATGACATGCAAAGTGGGCGTTCCGGACGAACAAACCTGGGAAACACCCGCTAACAGGCCTATCGCCTATTAGCAAGGTGGCCATGGCCCCAGTTAGCGACGTGAAAAGTCGCGCTAACCGAGGTCATCGCTATTTATTTAACACCTGCAATTAGCAGGTGTTAGCCATATCTAACATGGGGGTGGATTATGCTGATACGACCACAGGGTCGTATCAGCAAGGTTATCGCCGTTTTCCATGAAACATCGCTGGAAAACCAGCGATGTTTCATGGAAAACACCGCTATGGCTGAAATAATTATCGCTATAGCGCTAAATGTCGCTAATACACCGTTAGCATGGCAAATTATTCCGACGATAGCCGGCGATAAAAAAGTGCTCGCTAAACACGCTTTGCGATGTTTAGCGCACTTTTTAGATAATATGCCCATGGTTTTTATCTTTTACCAACATTTATGCATTTGGGGGAGGCCTTTCACACCCTTTTTTTCTTTTTTGTCTTCCCGCCTCTTAGCCATCTATTTTTTTTATCATTCTTTATTATTTAATCATGCAAAATGTTCAAGGCAATAAACCAGGCTATAACGATATATAGCCATAACATATGTGAGAAACATAGCATGTTTTACAACTGTATGCATACGTGCCTAACATAAAAGCAAAAAGAGGGTGGAAAAACACAAATTAAAGAAGGATAGTTTGAAGAACATGAGTTAATACTAATGCAGTCAATGGATTGTGATCAATAAAGAGTATAGAGCAAGAAGAAAAAAGTAAAGAGCAGAACATCAAGAACAAAAGAGCATTCCTTCTCCCAAACCTTTCTCCCCAGTCGATCACTTCCTTCATAGTCAGTCCATCAGTACACTAGTCCGTGTTTCGCAGAATCAGTCCGTCATTTTTAAATGTCTTTCTCCCTTTGAGTCACGGTAATGCAGATGGGGTATGAAGACACATTATGCCAACTATATTGGGTAAGCCCTTTATCGTCAAGTGAGAGGGGCTAGGGTTCGTTTAAACTTATGCAAGGACCCCACTCATCTTTGAACTGGGTAAGTTTGTCCTGAATTTAATATATGTGCATCATATAAGTGGCTAAACGAAAGAGTTTGGGTTGTCCATTCTTGGTGTGAATCAGTACTTCAGACTATTAAAGTTAAACATGACTTACATTCTCTGTGTTTAGCAACAGTTTCCAAACACGCTTTCAAAGGAAAAGAAATCATCTACAAGGTTTCCAAAAGTTCTGTAATTTCCTGGCTGCACCAACAAAGTATCTCAATTGCCTATCAAGGACACTGTGAATAACAAGGAAACTTACACTCAAGAACTTCAAAATGGGCGTTGCTATTTCTAAACAAAGTTAGAGTTTAGCAGATTCAGGAGAACTGTAGTTTGCGTTTGGGTGCCAATGCGTAGTGCAAACTCTAAAGGCACAAAGCATTTTGCCAAGTGGCTCAGATGCTCCAGATCCACTGCCAATGGGAAAAATCTGGAGTGGAGTGAAGGGAAAAACTGAAAAGAAAAACTGTAAGATCTATATAACTAATAACATACTTGGAGGACAGTTAAGGCCTGATTACGATGGCGGTCGGACGAGCTTTTAGCTGCCATCGCAGAGGGATTGGGACCGACCAACAAGTAATTGGCGGTCCCAGCTGCCAAATTATGATGCAACCACCATTTAGGCAATCAAAGTCATGGCTTTTTCCATTGCGGCCTGTGCTGCGGCCCGAAAAGGGCTGCAGCACAAGCCGCAATGGAAAAAGGGATGTTTTTAAACATCCATGCCCATGTGCCAGGCAGCATGTGGTGCCTGGCACACTGGGCATGGATGGTTGGTGGGGCACCACAGGTGCCCCCAGGACGGGGGCCCTGCTAGGGACCCTCAAAGTCCCTTTCCGACAGATTTTCTATGGCAGTCGGACCGCCATGGAAAGGGACATCGTAATCCCTACGGCGGTGCCTGAGTAGGCACCCACCCAATTGTAGCAAATACGATCCGACTGATGGGCTCAAGGAGCATTGGTCGGTCCCTCCAACAGATGCGGTCCGACCGACCGCATCATAATGTGGCTGTTGGACCGCTCTGCTGGATGTCAGTCGGACTGCCACCGATGGCCTGTTGGTGGCGTTCCGACCAAGATCCTAATGAGGCCCTTAGAAGAGACTTGAAAAGAAAATAAAGATATATTTTGTTTTGGGAAACACATGACTTTAAGACCATTTATTTGCTAACCCACATGATGACCTTCCACACAGTGGTCAGTAGTGGAATATCAACATTCACGCCACGGAAGCCTTGACAAAGCATCAAGCAAACTGACAAACACACTTAACATTAGCACTGGATCAATTTGTGCACCCTTCTTAACAGGAAAATTCGAACTTGGTACAAATCATACAGACTCAGAATGATGGGCTACTGAAAAACACAGTCGATCAGGATAATGTGATTGTTAGGATAGCAAATGCAGTAGCTAATGTAAGAGTACACCCAAATGTTCCCTTATCTGTCCTACAAAAGTGCAATATGAGAGAGGACCCTAATTACATTTTTTTTAATTTGGTGGGAATCACACAGAATGCATCCTGGCCATCTGAGACAAGTGGCCAATATTTTGCCCCTCTGATTTACAACAATGTCCATGCAGCTTAGCTAGCTAAACCTAGTGAAGATACAACACACTGGAAATCAATAAAGCCATATTGACAATGTTAGGGAATGATGCTAAAAGTTATCAGATTTGTTTTAGGAAAAAGTGGGTATTTGGTGAAACCCCTCATGCCTTATTTTATTGACTTAAAGCCTTAGTGAATGTTTCAGGTCTTGACCATTTGTCACCTAAGGAAGAAATAATAAACAATATCTATATAAACAATATCTATCTAGAACAATTTTTAAACTCTTTATCACTCAGCATTCAAAAATGAAATTTTTCCAACATAACACATTTTAGTCTACCTGAAGCTAATAATTTAGCATGTCGTTTCCATAGCGTTCAAGGCTAGAAAAGTAAACCAGAAAAAGGAAGAACTCAAAAAAGCGAAGGACTAGGAAAGTCTTTTAATAGACCCCCTAATTCGGGATTTTGTGGAGGAGGTAATGCTTCAATGAGCATATCTCAAGGATCAAAATAAGTTAAATATTGGGATTGGGGCCAAACAGAATGGAATCACCCCTGTGAAAAAGGAGAACCCATGGACATTGGAGGAAAAGACCGGTCAATTTACTGGAGAAACATCTAACATTATTGTTGCCCTATGAAAATGAATGGGAAGTCAGGCATTAATTGATACTGTCTGCAGACAGTCCATTATTCGGAGTAATCTAGTAACCCTGGAACAAACAGACAAAAAAACAGAAGTGAAGATTAAGTGTGTGCATGTGGAGCAAATAAAATACTCAACAGGGAGTGAATCAATTTAGACGGGAACTGAGATATCTGAAGCACGAGTTGGGGTGATTCCTAATTTGCTGGAGGACTTTATTGAGGGAACTGATAATGCTCAATTTCATCATCCCTTAAAGAACACATTGAGCAAAGGTGAAAGTTGGTTGACAGAGGCACCCTTTTCTGAGGTAGATTTTCCCACCCAGTCCCTAAGGCCACAGATAAGTAGAAGAGAGTGGAGAGAAGCAGTGAACATGTGCCACAGTTTTGAATATTCAGATAATCAGGGGTTTTCAGGAGGAATGGAAAGAAAGCAGGATCTTTCAGGCTGCTCAACAGGAGGCCTGGAGGCTGGCAAAGTTCAAGAACATCCCATGCAGGTGGCCCCTTTAGAAAACTCTAAAAAACAGAGCAATCCAATTGTTAGTTCCAAAACCACTCCAAGACCAGGTGCCTTATTTAGCCCATATTCACTTAATTGGAGGAGATTTGGGGAGAGAAAGACAGGAAAGCTACATTGAAGAGATTGTAGTGGCCAGGAATATTTTCCCACATAAAGAAATATTATGAACAGTGTAAAATTTGCCAGAAGAGACATTCTATTATTTTTTATAAGAGACAGTGGTCCCTGTGCAGAGATACAATAATAATAGTAAATATAGACCCAATCAGTACTATATTTCTGCCGTTATCCAGCCGGATAAGGGCAATTTTAATATGCAAATAAAAGAATTAAACAAAAAATGTGAATAAATTACAGTGGGACACAAGCCTGCATCCAAGGACCCACATAGCAAGGGGAAACGAAGAAAAAGGCTCAGGCAACATGTGGTTGTCTATGAGAAGCGATCATGGTACAACAGACAATAATAAAGCAAGGTCACCCTTACACATAAAACATTTTAGACAATAGCAGTGTATAAGGTAGACAACATGTCGACGACGTTTCTATCCTTTACAGAAAGATGTAGGATCAGCATCAGGACATTATAAATAAGATGCCTGAAAACAATTGCCTGTGATTACTGCGTAACAAGGGAGGAAAATATGGGGAGGAAGAGGGAAGAAAAAGGATAAAAAATAATGACAGAGAGTGAACATGGGCCATAGTCAGTTGAAGCACATTGTGTTTACTCAATACAACAGTCACGTTGTGGGGTTGTTTAATTAAAAAAGGGGGGCTTTATCGGAAGGCCATTGATTATTTACGCAGAGATGCAGTATCGGGGAATAAGGAGGTACTGAGGAGTATAAGCCACGTTAATTGTAGCCAGAAGGTAATAGCGTCATGCTGTGAACGGTGCCAATTGTGGAAGTGAAGATTACGAAGACAATGCCTAAGCATGGCGCGAGAAGCGGCGATTATTAGTGAATAGAAGAAATTGTGGCGCATAAGGCAGAGGCTATCAATCGTGCGTGAACAGATGGCATAAAGACTAGTCCCGGTGAAAGTTGACAGTGCTGGAGGGCCAAATTACCTCAAGCAGGGACGGAGAGCACTCAGTAGTGCTAGAGTCGACGGAAATGGATCCGTGTGGTGAAGAGAAAACGGGCAGCGATCTGTGGACCTGATAGAAGGAAAGGATTATGGAGTGTTTGAGGACACCTGTGGGCTCGAAGTAGGAAAGTGCGGACAGTTTCCTTACCTAATAGGGCACTATGGCAGTGATAACTCCTTCGGGATTAAGGGATAGATGCGTGCGCCATTGTGGTGCTCATTTTTGGCGATAACCTGGGCGCGTGGTGAAAATCAGGGTGGTCAACACGAGGAGGCGCAGTCCGGAGGCTCCACGAATGTGGAGTGCTGGGAAAAGGAACCAATAGTTGCCTTCTGGGATTTGTAGTATGCTGGGAAACCATTACAATTCCTGTGGCCCACTGGAGGGTAAGAAAAATGGACAAAAAACTGTTTATCATGCAGAACCTACTAAGGGAGATTATGGATTCCCAGCATACTACAAATCCCAGAAGACGATGTTGAAAATACGCACCTGTGCAGCCCACTGAGGGGTAGGAACTAATTAGTATGTAGTTTAAAGGATGCTGGGAAATATCTGCAGATTCACAGCCACGCCTATGAGTAAGGAGCAGGGGGCTCCGAAACCGGTCAGGCGGCAAAGTAATCAGGAGGATTAATGCTGGTTCCCCATGAATAAAGAGATCGGAGGAATCACGATTGCTGTTGAGGGCGTTCTCGTTCTTTTTTGGACTTTGTTGAATTATATATATATATATATATATATATATATATATATATATATATATGTGTGTATATGTGTGTATATATGTATGTAGGAAGGTGGAATCTGACTATATGGTTGCCCCCATTTTTTTTATGGTGTTTTGCTGGTTTATGACTTAGTTGGACTGGGATCCTGCTATTCAGGGCCCCAGTCTATCTGCTTTCTCTGTAAAAGGTTTCCATGTGCCTTAGGCACATCACTGATTGGAATCTGGAGTGCCCTTATAAGTCCCTAGTATATGGTATACTATGTACCAAGGGCATAGGTACCTCAGAGGCCTGCCAGGGGCTGCAGCATGTATTATGCCACCCCTGGAAGGCCATCCAAACTGACACCACAGGTCTGCTACTGCAGTCTGGGTAAGGTGGTGCATGCACCCCTTACTGTGATATAGGTTACCTATATCACTAAATACATACACACATATAAACCTATAAGTCACTCCTAAGGCAGGCCTTATCAATCCTAAAGGCAGAGTGCATGGTTCCTATGTGAGAGGGTGCCCCTGCATGAGCAGGGCCCCTCTGCAGCGTTCGGAGACCATCTCTGATGCTGTTTGTAGTGCAGCCTGACCATATACTCTTAAGCGCATTATATCCTCGCGGTAAAATGCTAACTTGGGAATGGCTGCACCTAAACATGTCGTGTTTGGTGTCAAACATCTTGGAATACTACCCCCCGCCAATACTGGCGGCGGGGGTAGCATTCCACCCTTCTAGAGGGAAAGACATGTTAACTCTGACTAGTCCGGTAACTTCTTTCCAGAGCCCTGGCATCACAAAATGGATGCTGCTGCCACAGACACGAGTCTGGCCTCCTGCTGCTGGACGAAACTCCGGCAGGGGAGGCCTGGACAATAGGTTTCCTGTCCCAGGGAGGTGTGACCACCTCCCCAGACAGGATAATGTGTATTGGGGCTGGGCGGGAGCACCATCTGTGTGCTTTGAAGTCCTGCACTGGGGGCACATTTGGTGTCCCTGTGCATACCCCAGTTCAAACCGGATCAGGGGCTTCCAGCCCCTGCTTTGGTGCGAACTGGACAAAGGGAAAGGGGTGTAGCCACCCCTCTGCCCTGACCCACCCATAGGTGGGGCCACAGAGTAGTCCAACCCCTATCTTTAGTATAAAGATAGGAACCCAGTCCTTAGGACTTTAGATTATACCTGGACGAAACTCTGAAACTGAATCCTGGACCTTCGACGCTCTACGACAAGAATAGAGGACTGAAGAATCTCCTTGGGGTCAAGGAGTGACTCCCTGCTTGGCAGGCACCAAAGAAGCATCTGTCCGGTTCGCATTTCTGAAGCTCCCGTCGGACGCCGAAGTCATCGCATCACCAGAGGTGGATTCTCAGACTTCCCGAGGCTACCCTGAGTCCCCAGCAAAGCTGAGGCCCGTGGCTATCGTGGGTGACTTGAGACCGTGACCCCTGGACACCGAGCACATTTGCAAGTGCACCATCTTCTGGGTCTCCCAAGAAGTCGTGCTTTGGGTTCCGAGTAGCCCTAGCCTCCAGCACTACCTGCACCGAAGATCACTGGCCCCCACTCCACGAGTGTCCTGTAAGCCAGCTCCACGTGCGGCGTCACGAGGCTCCTTCGCGGTCGCTAGCCCGTTGGCTAGTAGCCCTTAACGAAGGCCAATCCTTTTCTAACTTGGCATCCTGGTTGCTCCAGGCCTGCCCTCACTTACCCTTGCTGGGTGAGTTCCACAGACCTTGCTGGTCTGCACCATCGACGATCTACATCTTCACCGAGACTTGCTGTTGCCAAGGCTTGTTGGGTCCAATCCGGTCGCCGACACCTCAGCACTCGACAAACATCGTGTACCAGCCCGAATCCTGCTCCTGGTCGCCGACAACGCCTCCTGGACCTTGTGGCTGAAGAGTCAAGACGACCGTCAATGCACCTGAAGCACTCGACATCGGTGGGCATCTGTCCATCGCCTTCCTGGTCACTGGCAAGTGACCCAGACTCTGTCCCCTCTGCTTTCAGGTTCTTCAGAACTCCGATCCACTCTTGGATCCACCCGGACACTTTTCTCTTGGCCGCCAGCAGCACTTTGCAGCAGATCGCCATTCGAATCGACGACGAAACCCGACCCCGAAAGGCACCTATGCACCCGGCTTCCCTGGGTGAGGTAACACGAGTACTCCGGTGCTCCCGTGGGTAGAGACTCTTCAAAGTCCTAGATCTCAAAGGGTTTTGTCCTAGTCCTCTTTTAAGTGTCCCTTTTCTATAATTTCCCGATCCCGACTTTCTCCATAGAAGTCAACGGCGTATCGCGGTTGTGTATTTACACTGCACGCGTCTCCCGTAGGTCCCCTGTGTCACTACCTTGGGTGGTTCCTTGTGGTCCAAGCACTTCTAGAGGCTCTAGGCCTAGTGTCTAGTTCAGTCGTGGTTCGCATACCACTTTATTGGTATATGGTTTGGTACGCCCCTAGGGCCCAAACGTGTATTTGTGCTATTACTGAGATTTAATAACTTCTAACTTATGTATTTCGAACTCTAGCCTCATAAAGAGACTAGAGGGGTGTGTTTAGCAATAAATACATATATTTTGAATATATACCTGGTGTGGTGCTCTTTCATTTGATCACTCAAGAGATTATAGACTGGTAAAACAAGCTGCTTTACATTCCTTCAAGACTTAGCCTGAAGGCTGCTCTCCATAGCTACCACTAGGATAGCTTTCAATAAGGTTGTCTTTAACCTATCTCCAATAAGGGGTTGTTTGGACTGGTGCAAGGTGCCCACTATAATTAGTGGACAGCATATGCCAGGCCAACTTCTCACATTGGTGTGCAGCGTGTGGGATTCCAGCTTGCTATTGTTTTACCAGATAATCTCAATTGAATTGATCAACTGAAAACCACTAAAGGTACCTAAGGTACATATAATTTAAGCTTAGAATACAGTAAGTTCTACTGAACTTAGAGTTGTGTGTTAAGGGATAGCACAACCCTTTCTACAACTCAAGAGAGTTTAGTAGGCCACACTAGAGTAGGTAGTGCATACACCACACCACACTAGTAATGTCTTTAAGGGTAGGATCCAAAGAATCCTTGCAGGAAGCCATTGAGCTTCCACCCTCCAAGTATGATACACTCCCATTCTTGGAATTGAGAGCTTTATGCAACTTGAGAAAAATAAGGACAGGCCAAAGCCCCACCACCCAACACCTCAAGGAGTTGTTGGTGGCTTATGACCTTAGTAAGACCTGTAGGGACTGAAGGGGTAGGAGCTGAGGGTGGGGCAGAAGAAGAGGACGAGGCCAGGGGTACCAATACCCCCAGCCCCCTCTGAAACTGGCCAGGAGGGTGACAATGACCCTGACCTGGAAAACCCAATCCCTCCTGTGGATGATGATGAGGATGATCAAGATGATGCCCTCTTTGTCCCCCAGGAAGGATTAAGAGTGTGCCCAGGAAGTCTAGATCTCCTTCTCAGGAGTCTAACCACTCTGGCACCTCCATAGGGAGCTCTATCTCCTCTCACAGGAGGGAATCCTCTCATGAGAGAAGAGCCAGACTGGTCCAGTATGAGGAAACTCAGCTGGAAATCAGAAAAAAGCAATTGGCTTTAGATAGGGAATCCCTAGATCTCCTTAGAGAGAGAAGAAAGTTGGGACTAGAGTCCCATGGTGGCAGCAATATCCCTAGAGATAGGGACAGGTCTTATGACCATAGAAACCTAAACAAGATTGTCCCTCCCTACCAGAGTGGGGATGACATCCACAAATGGATAACTGCACTGGAGAGGGCCTGTAAAGTTCAGAAGGTCCCCCAGAGGCAGTGGGCAGCAATCTTGTGGCTCTCCTTTGCAGACAAAGGTAGAGACAAGCTCCTCACTGTAAGAGAAGAGGATGCTGACAATTACACAGTCTTGAAGAGTGCTCTGATAGATGGGTTTGGCCTAACCACTGAACAGTATAGGTTGAAGTTCAGAGACACCCAAAAGCTCAGACTCAAGACTGGGTTGATTTTGTAGATTGTGCTACAAAGGCTCTGGAAGGTTGGATACATGGCAACAAAGTGCATGACTTTTTAGGATTGTACAATTTGATTATGAGGGAGCAGATCCTTAATAATTTTCAAAACCAGCTTTTGCACCAGTATCTGGTGGACTCTGATCTGACCTCTCCCCAAGAATTGGGAAAGAAGGCAGACAAATGGGTCAGAACCAGAGTAAAAACTAGAAATCAGGGTGGTGACCAGAAGAAAGATTCTACTAAGTCCCAAGAGAAAGGTGGGGATAAATCTAAGGATAAGTCCCCTACAGGGCCCCAAAATTCCTCTTCTGGGGGTGGGTCCCAAACTCCTTCCTCTCCTGAAAAGAAACCCTATTGCCATGTCTGTAAAAAGCCTGGGCACTGGAAAACTGATCCCAGTTGCCCCAGGATTGGCAATAAAGAAAATGTTCCTCCCACAACTACTACCACCCCTCCTGGTACTAACAGTAGTAATCCTCCAGTTGGGAGTAGTGCACCCAAAAAGTTAGGTGCTTTTGCAAGAGGAACAGAGGTGGGCCCTAGTTTAGACAGGGACCCCTCAACAGACTCCTCTGACTCTGATGGTGGTATAGGATTTGCCACCTTTACCATGGGTCCCATAGCATTGGGCAGGTACAGATTGGAGCCAATAATTAATGGTCAGAAAGCTGTGGCATTTAGGGACACAGGGGCTAGTGTCACCATGGTGGCAGGGAAACTAGTCCCCCCTCACCAGCTTTTACCTGAGTTTAAATACCAGGTGACCAACATTGATGGTGTCAGAACAGATCACCCCATGGCCATAGTCAATCTCAGCTGGGAGGGGGTCACAGGCCCAAAGAGAGTGGCAGTGTCCCCCACCTTACCTGTAGATTGCCTGATGGGCAATGATCTGGAGATTTCAGCCTGGGCTGAAGTTGAACACCAAACCCATCTCAGGATGCTGGGCGTCCCTGTAAAGGTTAGTGGGGCTGTGATGGCCACAGCCCCAGCCCAAGATTTTGGAGAGATGGAGCCTGGAAGAATGGCCCACTCTCCCCCAAAAGAGAGCACAAGGGTTGAAGAAAAGTCTTCTTCCCTCCAGACAGTAGGTAAGGGTCAGCCTCCTCAGGGAACTGACCCTACCCCTAGTGAAGGAACGGCCCCAGAGGTAGTCAGGCCTGGCCTGGCCACGCCCCTGATGGCAGAGGACCCTTCCAAGGTGGTACCCCGTCTGGAGCAGGTAACCTGCCCCTCTCTACCCTGCCTCAGTCAGCCCAGGGCTGCAGAGGTCAGGGAGGTCAGTGGACCCCCCAGGGCCCCCCGTCCAGAGGAAGCCCCCATCAGCAGATTAGGGGCACCCAGTCTAGTAGCCCTAGCCAGGTGAAAATTCCTCTACACACTGAGGGATCCCCCATACCTTTATGTAGGGACCTCCCCCAGAAGGACTCTGGTAGGCAAGGGCAAACCTGGGACCAGAAGGTTCCAAACCTGCCATGTCCCTCCAGTAGTCCATCCAAAGGGACCCAACCCCCAGCTGTAGGCAGCCAAAGGTTGACCCTTAGAGCAAAGTGCAACTCAGTCATGGAAAGACAGGCATACATGGTGACCAGTGATCTGAGGAAGCTGAGGCCAACATTCCTAGGGCCTCACTTCCCTACTCAGACACCTCACCAGCCTTGTACTTTACCTAAGCACACCACAGGTAGTGATTCCCCATGGTGGAGACCCTCTCATACCCTTAGGGTGAGGGATTGCTTAGTGGACCATAAGACAGGGGGCAACCATGCTAGTGCAGGTGCTTCCTTATATGACCACTTAGTCAATGAAGGCTCAACTGGCCAAGGTTAGCCTTATCTCCTTTCATTTGGGGGTTATGTAGGAAGGTGGAATCTGACTATATGGTTGCCCCCATTTTTTTTATGGTGTTTTGCTGGTTTATGACTTAGTTGGACTGGGATCCTGCTATTCAGGGCCCCAGTCTATCTGCTTTCTCTGTAAAAAGGTTTCCATGTGCCTTAGGCACATCACTGATTGGAATCTGGAGTGCCCTTATAAGTCCCTAGTATATGGTATACTATGTACCAAGGGCATAGGTACCTCAGAGGCCTGCCAGGGGCTGCAGCATGTATTATGCCACCCCTGGAAGGCCATCCAAACTGACACCACAGGTCTGCTACTGCAGCCTGGGTAAGGTGGTGCATGCACCCTTACTGTGATATAGGTTACCTATATCACTAAATACATACACACATATAAACCTATAAGTCACTCCTAAGGCAGGCCTTATCAATCCTAAAGGCAGAGTGCATGGTTCCTATGTGAGAGGGTGCCCCTGCATGAGCAGGGCCCCTCTGCAGCGTTCGGAGACCATCTCTGATGCTGTTTGTAGTGCAGCCTGACCATATACTCTTAAGCGCATTATATCCTCGTGGTAAAATGCTAACTTGGGAATGGCTGCACCTAAACATGTCGTGTTTGGTGTCAAACATCTTGGAATACTACCCCCCGCCAATTCTGGCGGCGGGGGTAGCATTCCACCCTTCTAGAGGGAAAGACATGTTAACTCTGACTAGTCCGGTAACTTCTTTCCAGAGCCCTGGCATCACAAAATGGATGCTGCTGCCACAGACACGAGTCTGGCCTCCTGCTGCTGGACGAAACTCCGGCAGGGGAGGCCTGGACAATAGGTTTCCTGTCCCAGGGAGGTGTGACCACCTCCCCAGACAGGATAATGTGTATTGGGGCTGGGCGGGAGCACCATCTGTGTGCTTTGAAGTCCTGCACTGGGGGCACATTTGGTGTCCCTATGCATACCCCAGTTCAAACCAGATCAGGGGCTTCCAGCCCCTGCTTTGGCGCGAACTGGACAAAGGGAAAGGGGTGTAGCCACCCTCTGCCCTGACCCACCCATAGGTGGGGCCACAGAGTAGTCCAACCCCTATCTTTAGTATAAAGATAGGAACCCAGTCCTTAGGACTTTAGATTATACCTGGACGAAACTCTGAAACTGAATCCTGGACCTTCGACGCTCTACGACAAGATTAGAGGACTGAAGAATCTCCTTGGGGTCAAGGAGTGACTCCCCTGCTTGGCAGGCACCAAAGAAGCATCTGTCCGGTTCGCATTTCTGAAGCTCCTGTCGGACGCCGAAGTCATCGCATCACCAGAGGTGGATTCTCAGACTTCCCCGAGGCTACCCTGAGTCCCCAGCAAAGCTGAGGCCCGTGGCTATCGTGGGTGACTTGAGACCGTGACCCCTGGACACCGAGCACATTTGCAAGTGCACCATCTTCTGGGTCTCCCAAGAAGTCGTGCTTTGGGCTCCGAGTAGCCCTAGCCTCCAGCACCACCTGCACCGAAGATCACTGGCCCCCACTCCACGAGTGTCCTGTAAGCCAGCTCCACGTGCGGCGTCATGAGGCTCCTTCGCGGTCGCTAGCCCGTTGGCTAGTAGCCCTTAACGAAAGCCAATCCTTTTCTAACTTGGCATCCTGGTTGCTCCAGGCCTGCCCTCACTTACCCTCGCTGGGTGAGTTCCACAGACCTTGTTGGTCTGCACCATCGACGATCTACATCTTCACCAAGACTTGCCGTTGCCAAGGCTTGTTGGGTCCAATCCGGTCGCCGACACCTCAGCACTCGACAGACATCGTGTACCAGCCCGAATCCTGCTCCTGGTCGCCGACAACGCCTCTTGGACCTCGTGGCTGAAGAGTCAAGACGACCGTCAACGCACCTGAAGCACTCGACATCGGTGGGCATCTGTCCATCGCCTTCCTGGTCACTGGCTAGTGACCCAGACTCTGTCCCCTCTGCTTTCAGGTTCTTCAGAACTCCGATCCACTCTTGGATCCACCCGGACACTTTTCTCTTGGCCGCCAGCAGCACTTTGCAGCAGATCGCCATTCGAATCGACGACGAAACCCGACCCCGAAAGGCTCCTATGCACCCGGCTTCCCTGGGTGAGGTAACACGAGTACTCCGGTGCTCCCGTGGGTAGAGACTCTTCAAAGTCCTAGATCTCAAAGGGTTTTGTCCTAGTCCTCTTTTAAGTGTCCCTTTTCTATAATTTCCCGATCCCGACTTTCTCCATAGAAGTCAACGGCGTATCGCGGTTGTGTATTTACACTGCACGCGTCTCCCGTAGGTCCCCTGTGGAACTACCTTGGGTGGTTCCTTGTGGTCCAAGCACTTCTAGAGGCTCTAGGCCTAGTGTCTAGTTCAGTCGTGGTTCGCATACCACTTTATTGGTATATGGTTTGGTACGCCCCTAGGGCCCAAACGTGTATTTGTGCTATTACTGTGATTTAATAACTTCTAACTTATGTACTTCGAACTCTAGCCTCATAAAGAGACTAGAGGGGTGTGTTTAGCAATAAATACATATATTTTGAATATATACCTGGTGTGGTGCTCTTTCATTTGGTCACTCAAGAGATTATAGACTGGTAAAACAAGCTGCTTTACATTCCTTCAAGACTTAGCCTGAAGGCTGCTCTCCATAGCTACCACTAGGATAGCTTTCAATAAGGTTGTCTTTAACCTATCTCCAATAAGGGGTTGTTTGGACTGGTGCAAGGTGCCCACTATAATTAGTGGACAGCATATGCCAGGCCAACTTCTCACAATGTATATATATATATATATATATATATATATATATATATATATATATATACAGACACACACTTTTAGTGGGGAAACAGCCTTAATAACGAAGTTTTAAAAACGACTGACCTGAACAACGAATCCTAAACAACAACGACATCCTTAACCACGACATCCTTAACTACGACTTACTCGAACAACGACTTTCCTAAACCACGAAAAAAAAGACCTTGTGACTGGCCAATAGATGGCACTATTGTGATTACAAGCACAGCTTGATCCTTATACTTAACTTAGCACGGCTGGGGGCTGCCTCAAAACCCACTCGCTCCCTTTAATTACATTTTCACAATTGTTTTGTAGCAGACCGTTGACTGAGTCTGGCAGTTGCTCCGGTCAGCAGGGAGGCTGATCGTTATCTAATCTGCCTTTATACTCTGTAAAGCATACCACATGCCTGGAGGCCTTGGCTCATTGGGAGTGCTTGCGCTGACAGGCACAGCTTAATAAAGATTTTATCCTAAGAATTACTTCACTTGCGGAAATCTTGGGGACAGTTTACTTTTACATTGCTTTTGTTTAACGCTGTACTTTGACACGTCAGTTCAGTGATTGATGTCACAGCGTGGGGGCTTCTGCTGAGATTGCTTACGCTGATAAGCACTACATTTTCGTTGTTGTCATGGCAATGCGGCCGTTGCTCCTGCCGGCTGACTTGGAGATCTGAAAGACTTGGCTGGCACAACTCTGCGTCAAGCACGCGCTCCATGTTTTCCAGCCTTACGAGTCTACTATCCTTGATTTTGCTTGCGCTGATGGGCACAGCTTGATGTATTTGTGTTCGTCACTTGTTATATGCTCACGCTGATAAGCACAACCTTACCACTCTCTATGCTTGATTGTGCTCGCTGATGGGACCGTTTTTCTTCTGGAAAGAGGATTTGGTGTGTATATATATATATTATCTACTGGCGGTCGCCAGTAGATAGTTATAGTTAGAACCTATTTTCCATAGGAAATCCGCGACATTCTATTTGAAATAACTCTCTTGCCGGTTGACGTATCTTGGCAAAATTTTCAAACTTTGTGGGGCGCTCCGGTCCGCTCCTACCCTGAAAGTCTCGGGGTGATTCGTCAAGCGGGGGCCGAGAAAAAAGGGGGGTCCCAAAACGCGTTTTCCCCATTCATTTTCCCATAGGAAACTTTAGACACGGCTACAGCTCGAACTGCTGAACGGAATTACACCAAATTTGGCAAAGAGGTAGTTCTTGGTTCAGAAAGAACCCTTTTTGTTAAATGGTGTAAATCCGTTCAGTAGTTGCTGAGAAAATCAAAAGTAAAAGTACATATATATCTATGGGCACGGAGGATCCGCGCACCCTGAGCGCACCCTGCGCGCACCGTCCCGATCACGAGCTGCATGTTAATTGGCTGTCAGCTGGCTGTCAACATTCCGATTCAGGAAATGTTGGCAGCCATTTTGTCCCTCGGTAGAACCGAGGGACAGAAACAAGTGCGCAAAGCGCACAAAGGGGCAGGGTAGAAACACCCTGACCCCTAGGTCTGCTCAGGGGTCCCACAAGGACCCCTGGGCAAAATTATTTAAATTTTTTTAAAAATCGGCAGGATGCGCTCAGGGTGCGCGGATCCTGCCGAAAAAAAAATCGAAGCGCGGTCTCCGCGCTCGATTGTATTTTGCCCCGGGTGGCCCAAGTCCCGGGGGCATGGTGGGGGGTTAAATTTATGTATGGGGGCCTCAAAGGTCCCCCAAGCCCCGGGACCGCCACCCCCGGGCTTTCATTTTAAAATGGTGCGGGATGGCACTCGGCCCTCCCGCAGCCCCGGGACCACCACCTCCCCGGGGCTTCTTTTTTTTTTATTCCTGTGTGGGGGCTCGAGCCTCCCACACGCCCGGGACCGCCACCTCCCCGGGCACTAACACATTTAAAATGGGGTCCGTTTTGGACCCTCGAAGCCCCGGGACCACCACCTCCCCGGGCTGTGCTGATGTGGGGAGGGGGGCCGCGCGGCCCCCTCCTGGAGCCTGTGGTGGCCCTGGGGACCGCCACCCCCAGGGCCGGCTCCTGCAGTGTCCCGGGTGCCTACCCCCGGGACACTGCTGTTTGCAATGACAGGACGGGAGCCTCGCGGCTCCCGTCCTGTCATTGCAAACTGCTTTGGATATTGGAAGAGAGAGCAGGGAAACCTGCTCTCGCTTCCAATATCCAAAGACAATTGCTTTTCCACATGGGGAGCAGCATGTTAGCTGCTCCCATGTGGAAAGCAATGCCGGCTCCCTTAGGACACGGGAGCCGGCGGGACTGTGGGGGTTTGGGGACCCCCACAGTCCCCAACAAGAGGCCAGGCCCCGGGGATGGGGTCACCGGGGCCATAAGTGGCCCGGGAGGGGGCCACGCGGCCCCCTCCCCAGAAATAATAAAAATAAAAAAAGGCCTGCCCCGGGGATGGGGTCCCCGGGCAAAAGGAGGCCTGAGGAGGGAGGCCACGCAGCCCCCTCCTTAAAAATTAATTTAAAAGTGTGGCCATGCCCCGGGGATGGGGTCCCCGGGGCAGGATTCGGCCACGGGAGGGGGCCACGCGGCCCCTTCCCGTTTAATTAAAAAAAAAAAAAGGGGTAAGGCCCTGGGGGATGGGGTCCCCAGGGCCCAAAAATAGGAAAAAGGAAGGGGGCCACACAGCCCCCTTCAGGGAAAAAAAAAAACGATCGGGCCCGCAGGCCCCGCCCCTTCCTTCACCACTCTGCAAACGCGCCCTGGCGCGTTTGCAGATGGGGAAGTAATTCCCCTTCAATACTGGGGTCCCTGGGGCCAACTAGCCCACCAGGAACCTCCAGTATGCGCCAGGGGCTGCCTTGCAGAGAGGTGTACAGAGGCCACGCCCCTTTTACACCTCTCTGCAACGCAGCTCTGTGGCGCTTAATGGAGGTAGCTGGTGGGCTAGTTGCACCCCAGGGACCCTCAGGATTCAAGGGAGTTAATCCCCGACTTAAAACGCGCCAAGGGGCGCGTTTGCACAGTGGTGAAGGGAGGGGCGGGGCTTCAGGTGACGTGTGCAAACAGGCCCCGTGGCGCGTTTTAAGATGGGGAATTAAATCCCTTCAATCCTGAGGGTCCCTGGGGCCAACTAGCCCAACAGGTACATCCAGAAAGCGCCACAGAGCTGCGTTGCAGAGAGGTGTAAAGGGGTGTGGCCTCTCTACACGTCTCTGCAACGCAGCCCCTGGCGCATACTGGAGGTTCCTGGTGGGCTAGTTGGCCCCTAGGGACCCTCATGATTCAAGGGGACTTAATCCCCAACTTAAAACGCGCCACGGGCGCGTTTGCACAGATGTCACCTCAGGCCCCGCCCTCCCTTCACCATTGTGCAAATATTCCAAAGTGTTGATTTTGAAACATGCAAATATTCCTCTAAAATCAGCCGAAATACGAATTCCGATTTACTCACCTGTTATCAGGAGAGACCTCAGTGCTGTATCTTTCAGCCCAGTACTGGTCCTGAAAAGTAATTTTAACCGTACTTACCAGTAACTTGAATTTCCTTCCATAGGCTAACATTGACTGGTTTCACTTGGAAATTCTTCTAAGTGTGGAGTTTTGGAACTTTAAAATATTCCTCTAAAATCAGCCGAAATACGAATTCCGATTTACTCACCTGTTATCAGGAGAGACCTCAGTGCTGCATCTTTCAGCCCAGTACTGATCCTCAAAAGTAATTTTAACCGTACTTACCAGTAACTTGAATTTCCTTCCATAGGATATCATTGCCTGCTTTTTGCTGAAAAAGTTTCTAAGTGTTGATTTTTGAAACATACAAATATTCCTCTAAAATCAGCCGAAATACGAATTCGATTTACTCACCTGTTATAAGGAGAGACCTCAGTGCTGTATCTTTCAGCCCAGTACTGGTCCTGAAAAGTAATTTTAACCGTACTTACCAGTAACTTGAATTTCCTTCCATAGGCTAACATTGACTGGTTTCACTTGGAAATTCTTCTGTGTGTGGAGTTTTGGAACTTTAAAATATTCCTCTAAAATCAGCCGAAATACGAATTCCGATTTACTCACCTGTTATCAGGAGAGACCTCAGTGCTGCATCTTTCAGCCCAGTACTGATCCTCAAAAGTAATTTTAACCGTACTTACCAGTAACTTGAATTTCCTTCCATAGGATATCATTGCCTGCTTTTTGCTGAAAAAGTTTCTAAGTGTTGATTTTTGAAACATACAAATATTCCTCTAAAATCAGCCGAAATACGAATTCCGATTTACTGACCTGTTATAAGGAGAGACCTCAGTGCTGTATCTTTCAGCCCAGTACTGGTCCTGAAAAGTAATTTAACCGTACTTACCAGTAACTTGAATTTCCTTCCATAGGCTAACATTGACTGGTTTCACTTGGAAATTCTTCTGTGTGGAGTTTTGGAACTTTAAAATATTCCTCTAAAATCAGCCGAAATACGAATTCCGATTTACTCACCTGTTATCAGGAGAGACCTCAGTGCTGCATCTTTCAGCCCAGTACTGAGCCTCAAAAGTAATTTTAACCGTACTTACCAGTAACTTGAATTTCCTTCCATAGGATATCATTGCCTGCTTTTTGCTGAAAAAGTTTCTAAGTGTTGATTTTTGAAACATACAAATATTCCTCTAAAATCAGCCGAAATCCGAATTCTGATTTACTCACCTGTTATCAGGAGAGACCTCAGTGCTGCATCTTTCAGCCCAGTACTGGTCCTGAAAAGTAATTTTAACCGTACTTGCCGGTAACTTGAATTTCCTTCATAGGCTAACATTGACTGGTTTCACTTGGAAATTCTTCTAAGTGTGGAGTTTTGGAACTTTATAATATTCCTCTAAAATCAACCAAAGTACGAATTCCAATTTACTCACCTGTTATCAGGAGAGAACCCAGTGCTGCATCTTTAGCCCAGCACTGACCCTGAAAAGTAATTCTAACCGTACTTACCAGTAACTTACATTTCCTTCCATAGGAATCCATTGTCTGGTTTTCAGCAGAAAAGTTTCAAAGTGTCGATTTTCACAAATTACAAATATTCCTTAAAAATCGCCTGTATGACTTAAACGCATTCTTTCAACTGTTTACAGGAGATGCACCAGTGCTGGATCCAGGATCCAACACTGAGTAAGAAAAAGTAACGATAACACTACTTACCTGCTAAGTGAATTTCCTCCCATAGGATAACATTGGTGATTCTATGTGAAAAAGTTTCTAAGTGTCAACTTTTAAAATACAATAATATTCCTTAAAAATCACTACTGTAACCAAAACGCTTTTACTCAACTGTTTACAGGAGATGTCCCAGGACTGAATCTAGGATCCAGTCCTGTGGTTAGAAAAGTAATCCATAAAGTAACTAATTGCATTTAACTAGAAATTCACATTGAGCTCAATGTTGCATTGTGTTTGAAATTGTGTTGCCCATTGCAACAACTGTAACTACTGTACTTAAAACTCTATTGCCTATTTGCAAACTATTTAAACTAAAGTAATTCATTCTGAGAAAGTATATTTTGTAATGTAATGTATAATGTAATTACAATGTAATTTAATAAATAAAATATATAAAAATAAATAGTTTTAAAAATGTAGTAAATCAGTATCAAAAAAATAAATATAACAATTAATACATTTAAAAATTGTCATTTACAAAACCTTTGAAATTCACTGAAAAACCATAGGTTTTAGGGGCGTTATAGTTAGAAATTAGCATTTAAAAACCTTTGAAATTCACTGAAAAAACCATAGGTTTCAGACACGTTATAGTTAGAAATTAGCATTTAAAAACCTTTGAAATTCACTGAAAAAACCATAGGTTTTAGGGACAGTTATAGTTAGTTGGACATTTCACTCGTACAAAACCCGTGAAATTCCCCTGTTATAGTTAGTTCAGCTAACTATAACTCGCGCTCCGCAATGCACTGCTGATGACGTCACATATTACATCACTCATGACATGGTCAGTGACATCACTGATGACATCACTGATGACATCTCAAATGACATCACTGATGACATCATCCACGTGATAATCTGATGCACCTCCTCACACCCTAATATAACCTTTGATATACCCAATCTAAATTACAGACTGCCATTCGCAAAACCATAGACACTCCAACACCAATAACTACATACCCACTCACTGATTCTTAGGTCTACACACACACATCCACTCACTCACCCGTACAGTCACTCATACTTATGGTCACTCAGTACAGGACTATCATATGCACTCTTACTCCTATATAGACACTCAAACACCGCCACTCATCCATAGAGGTACTCACACACCTAGTCAGTCATGCAAATAATTAAACACACTGCCATTTACTCACCTATACAGTTATACACACACCAGCTCACTTAATCATACAAATACTACCACATTGTTACGCTCTTATACAATCACTGATACAAGCACACACTCATCCATACAGCCACTATCACAATCACTCACTCTCGCTTATAGCTATTTATATACTCCAACACACATATATACTGCCTTTCACATATGTAGTTACTCACACATGTACCACTGGGACATATATTCACTCACTAACACACTCTTACACACACTTACCCACCCATACAGTCTATCACAGATGCACTCTTGAAACCATCCACCCAGTGAATCACCCACTCACACATCTATGCACAGAGTCGCACACACCCCTCCCACACAAACACTGAGGCACCCATACAGATACTCAGAGAACCATTCAATAACTCATATAGACACTCATGTAGCTATTCACAAACACATGCAGCCACTTACACAGCAACAGACAGACGGATACAGACATTCACCCAGTTTAGTCACTAACCCATGCATTCAGTAAGATACGTGAAATCACTCACTTATAGAGTCAGTCACGCACCTACTAAATCATCCATACAGACACTTAGACACCCACTCATTCTTCAATACGTCTTTTCCTATATATATTAAAAATATTTAAACTTTACAGAAACACACAGTCACTGGATGATGTCATCAGTGATGTCATTTGAGATGTCATCAGTGATGTCATCAGTGATGTCACTGACCATGTCATGAGTGATGTAATATGTGACGTCATCAGCAGTGCATTGCGGGGCGCGAGTTATAGTTAGCTGAACTAACTATAACAGGGGAATTTCACGGGTTTTGTACGAGTGAAATGTCCAACTAACTATAACTGTCCCTAAAACCTATGGTTTTTTCAGTGAATATATATATATGTATATATATATATATATATATATATATATATACACAGACACACACTTTTAGTGGGGAAACAGCCTTAATAACGAAGTTTTAAAAACGACTGACCTGAACAACGAATCCTAAACAACAACGACATCCTTAACCAGGACATCCTTAACTACGACTTACTCGAACAACGACTTTCCTAAACCACGAAAAAAAAGACCTCGTGACTGGCCAATAGATGGCACTATTGTGATTACAAGCACAGCTTGATCCTTATACTTAACTTAGCACCGCTGGGGGCTGCCTCAAAACCCACTCGCTCCCTTTAATTACATTTTCACAATTGTTTTGTAGCAGAGCGTTGACTGAGTCTGGCAGTTGCTCCGGTCAGCAGGGAGGCTGATCGTTATCTAATCTGCCTTTATACTCTGTAAAGCATACCGCATGCCTGGAGGCCTTGGCTCATTGGGAGTGCTTGCGCTGACAGGCACAGCTTAATAAAGATTTTATCCTAAGAATTACTTCACTTGCGGAAATCTTGGGGACAGTTTACTTGTACATTGCTTTTGTTTAACGCTGTACTTTGACACGTCGGTTCAGTGATTGATGTCACAGCGTGGGGGCTTCTGCTGAGATTGCTTACGCTGATAAGCACGACATTTTCGTTGTTGTCATGGCAATGCGGCCGTTGCTCCTGCCGGCTGACTTGGAGATCTGAAAGATTTGGCTGGCACAGCTCTGCGTCAAGCACGCGCTCCATGTTTTCCAGCCTTACGAGTCAACTGTCCTCGATTGTGCTTGCGCTGATGGGCACAGCTTGATGTATTTGTGTTCGTCACTTGTTATATGCTCACGCTGATAAGCACAACCTTACCACTCTCTATGCTTGATTGTGCTCGCTGATGTGCACATCTTGAACATGCGTATTTTAAAGAACAGAGTGGTGTAAACGGGTAATGAGTAAATTGAATATTTTTCGTGGTTAAGGAACTCGTTTTTAATAATGTAGTGGTTTGGCATTGCTCGTGCTTTAGCCTTCGTGGTTAAGGAAGTCGTTGTTTAGGCAGTAGTTCTTTAATCATATATCCCTTTTAGTGATTGTGGATTATGGTTCAAGAATTCCCAAAGCACTGTAGCAGTCAAAACTTGTTTAATCATGCCTGTGGCCCTCTCTACAGTGCTGGTCGATTCAGCTTTGAACGGGTTGCTGAATTGCAGACAAACTCCCAGAGTAGACATTGAATTCCTGTAAGCCTTTGAGGCGAACGCTGGACCGTTATCTAAATGAAATTAATTAACTGCCCCCATTGACACCAGGCACTGCAAATCTTTTACGACTGCTGAAGCGCTTGCATATCTTTGTGTCCAAACCAATAGGATATCATATATAAACTTCTCCTGTCCAATACATGTAAGAACCTCACAGCCAACGAGGAGAAATGGGAAGCTGGACCCAATACCACTTCTATCAAATTTGATTGGGAACGCATACATTTGCCTCCCTTTAGGAACAAAGTCTCACCTGCACTCTCACGAACGATGTTTATGATCATAAATAGGGCCTACTGGACACCAGCTAAACTCCACAAGCTTAATCTGATCCACTCTCCTTAATGCTGGAACTGTGAAGCCCACACAGGAGATCTACCACACATGCTGTTTCACTGCCCGATTTTACAACCATTCTGGGACAGAGTATTCGAATACATAACTAACCCTGGGCGGAGTTCGCGGAGTTGCACTACGCGAAACTCCGCGAAGTGGAAAAAAAACTCTGCTGCGCTACGCGGAGCTCCACAAGTGGCAGAGTGCGATAGAAAAATGCCGTTCGCGGTGATTTTCAGTGCCGGATGCTTGTCCGCACTGTGCAATCGTCGCGAAAGGCACCATGCACAGCGCAAGCGAGCGCTGCTTTCCTTTCTGCCGCTCGAGTAGATTTTTACTCGAGCAGCATCTTTCTCAACGCGATTGGGCAGTTTCTCAACACGAGCGGTCGCGAGCATACGCGACCACTCGCAATGAGAAACCCGACACCCCCCCCGTGTTGAGAAATCTCACCGGGAGGTTTATCTTCCACGCTCGCGCTCGCCAACTTGATGTTGACGATCGCGAATGAGGAAAAATCTCGCCGGGAGGTGGATTTTCCTTGCTCGCCAAATTGACATTGCTGAACGCGAGCAAGGGAAAAAACTCCGCGAGCTCCGCGTAACGCGGAGTGCGGAAAACTCCGCAAACTCCGCGAGCGGAGCGGAGTTCACTGCCCAGGGTTATACATAACAAATACTCTGCATATCACACCAAATAGACAATTCTCATATATTTTGATCGGACATCTAGATCCGCAAGTGCGGAACGACAGTGATCGGGATCTACTTGACTTAATGCTCACTGTGGCATGCAAAATAATCCTAGGTAACCGGAAATCCTTCAAATCAGTCTCTTTCAAGTTGTGGCAGGAGTGGCTAATCTTTTTAAGAGGTGACAATAACACTACCCTACAACTCACCCCGTGGCGCCCACCCTGTAGGAAAATGTGGAACGCTATGGACTCTTCCTCCTTCATCTTCAAACCCCCATGACAACCTTTAACATTCATTCCACCAAGGGACACATATGAAGACCACTGTTCCCTTCCGATCTGTTTACTATAATTCCCCGAATCCACATCTCAGACTTCTCCCTAATGCATCTTGGCATTGATAACATGAGCCATTGGTCTAATTATTTATTTTTTATTGTTATTATTATTTACTTAATATATTTTAAGGTGGTATAGCAAGAACTAGCTTTAACCCAAATGTCCTATTTACTCTTAAACTGGCACTTGTACCACTGTACCGGGTATATGCGAACAATTACTCTATGATTTCTATTGCCAACGGTTCTGCCTACACATGTTGGTCTCTGTTTTGTTGTTACAAGCGTATAGAATGACAGCCTCGTCCTCTTGATGCTTATTTCTTTTGTCAACTGGGTTCACTGTCTCTTTATTTCCCTTTGGTTGTACTTTCTTAAAATTCAAAACCAATTTTTGAAATCAATCCAATAGGAATTGAAAAAATGAATCAATAGCAACCAATATGTACTTACACTCGTTAACTGGATTTAGGGGGGCTATGTGTTCCAAATAAATTACTCGGAAGGGGTATTTGAAATCATGAAGGGAAGTTGGCGAGGGTCTTTTAACCGTGGAGGGTTTGATTTGTTGACAACTGTCGCACTGTCTAACATAGTCCCTAGTCCAGTGGTTCTGAACCTGTGGTCCGGGGACCACTGGGGGTCCGTGAAGACTCCTCAAGGGGTCTGCAACTATTTAGAAAATTAAATATTATTAATAAAGTTTATATGAATAAAGAAGCTAAATGTAAAATTGAAAATTAATTGTAAATGTGAAAGAATTTGAAACTGGAGGCTAAAAATTTAATTAGTATCCTAAGGTTGATTCGTGGGAGCAGTGCAGGTGCATCAAACAGAATATAGTGTGGACGATGAGTGGCCTCAACTAAATGCAGAGAAGCTCCTACCTTTCTATTAAAATCATTATTATTTTTTTATTTATATATGTTTGTGAATTAAATAAAATGTGTCATCATTTGTGTATTTGTTTGATTATTTTTTCTGTATTTTTTGTGTGTTGTTTTGCGGCCTGCAGCCCTGAGGAACATAATATTGTCTGGCCAAGATTTAGGGATTTGAAAAAAGCCTGATCCCTTCAAACCCAGCCTTTGATTTCATTTACCAACTTGTTTCTCAAGGTCCTCCTGTTGCAAACTGCTCAACTCGCTATAGATCCGGTTAATTGTACAGCCCTCTTTATCCCTTACGCTTTCCATAATAGCATCTTTAGTTATCCCTCTTGGCCCCCCAGTTTTCTTGGCTAAAAAGCTCTGTACCTGAAGATATTTAAAGAAGTCCTTCTGGTCAACCCCATGGCTATCTTTGATCTCTGCAAATGACTTAAGTCCCACAGTATCAAAAAGGTCCCCAATTGTCATCACCCCTAGGTCCTCCCAGCGTTTCATAACAGTGTTGTGAAAAATTTCCAGGAGTGATGGGTTCATGAAAAGCGGGGTGTAGTAATCTTTCTTCCGGCACCTATCGTTCTCTTCACCACCAGCCACACCCAAAATGCAGCCAGAAGGGTCTTAAATCTTACTCTCTTATAGAAGCTTGGTTCACTAAGCTTTAAAAGCACGTTTTTAGCCTCATCTCCCATCAGTAGCTCGTAAATGTCTGGTACCCTACCCCGGTTCCAAGGATCTGAGGGGTTTCACCTGACTAATGTACAAAGATACTGGAGGGTCGCTGCCAGATAATACATATTAAAATCAGGGACGGCCCATCCTGCTTGTTCTCTAGGAAGGGTCATGTTTTTCAGGGCCCTCCTGGTCTTCCCATACGCCAATATAAATCTGTTGACCATGTCCTCCATGTGCTTAAACCAAGATTTTCCAATTTCCGGAGGTATTGATCTAAAAAGATAGAGGACTTTGGGCAGGAAAATCATTTTGACGATATTACAACAACCAACTATTGACAGATGTAAGTTATTCATCCTGCCAAAGTCCTGCCTCCCTTTCTGTATAACTGGGGTTAAATCCAATTCTACGATTTGGTCTAATTCGGATGATATATTTACCTCCAGATAGATTGCCAATTGCATTACCCGGGCATCAGCTGTGTTTACCAGTCCATTTATAATGATATGAGTTTTATGCTGGTTAAACGAATACCCCGAGACCTTCCCAAATGCCATTGCTTCTTTCCCAATTTCTTCCAGCTCCACTTCGGGAAGCGGTGTTAATTCAGATATATCATCCGCTTAACGCAGAATCTTAGTATCGAACCCTTTGAAACACATAGGTTTAATACCTGAGTTTGCCTCGATTTTATGTATCAATGGGTCGATATAGCAGGCAAACAATAATGGAGAACAGGGGCACTCCTGTCTAGTCCCCCTTTTGATCGTAAGCTGCCCCGTTTGCCCACCCATCATTAGTAAGCTGGCTGTAGGAGCCATGTACATCGAGCGCACAGCATTGATAAAACCCCTTCCCACCCGAGCCATTCAAGAGTGGCCCACAAATAATCCCAGGAGATCCTATCAAACGCTTTTCCTGCATCTAAGAGTATAAGTGCAATAAGATCTCCTGCGATCGAAGCGGCGTCAAACAGTAACATGATCTCTGGTCCCTCTGCCAGGAATATATACCAGCATTTGTAAAGCGCACAGCTACCTCCGTAGAGGTGTCCCGGCGCTGGGGGCCCTCTGGAAGATTAAGCGAGCTATTGCCCAGAGTCACATGGTGCTGGGCTAACCTGCCGCCGGCACCGGGGATCGAACCGTGAACCCCGTGGTCCGGAGTCAGGCACCCTGGCCGCTGCGCCACACCTCTTCCACAGGAATGAAGCATGCTGCCCAGGGGAAATAACTTTCCCTATAATAGGGCTCAGCCGATTCGCTAGTACTTTAGAATATATTTTGGCGGCACTGTTCATAAGTGTGATTGACCGGTATGATCCTGGATCAGTACCTGGTTTCCCTTTTTTTTTTTTAAAACAATGATCCTGGCCCTGGCGCATGAATCCGGAGGGGGTTTCCCCTTTCGTACCTGACACAGGGTATTAATAACTCCGGGCCCAAGGGATGAAAAAAGACTTCATAAAATTCCAGCAGGATCCTATCGGGTCCCGTCACCTTACCCGCTGAAAGTTCGCTAAGTGCCCTATATATTTCTTCCGACGTGAAGGGGGCTTCTAGAGATTCCCGATCTTCCTGGGAAATGTTCTCTATATGGACAGCCTAGATATGCCCTGATTGCGCTTTCCTCGACATCCCACTCTGAGTCATATAGCTTTTCTTAGAATCTGCAGAATTCCTCCCGGATACCCGTAGCAGTTGTTACAGAGCTCCCCATTTCATTCTTAATCTCCGCAATCTCACTGCGCAGTTTTCTGCCAAAGTGTGCCCCACTCGCTCATTGTACTCGTAGCATTCTTGTTGCCATGCCATGCACTTCTCTGTCACTTTTGCTGTTGTAACCTCCCCAATTGAAGCTTTAACCACAGCGAGTTTGCCCATTATATTCTCTGTGCATGCCCCGTTAGCTATAGCACCAACAAGCTTCTCTTCTGTTTCCCTTAGTTTTTATATAGCTCATTCTGGTGTTGGTGCTGCTTTTTTTTACGGTGGAGGCTAAAACTCAATGTCTCCCCCCTAGCACCTGCCTTAAAGGCACCTCAGACCATGCCCGGACGAGCAATGCCTCTATTACTTTCCATAAAATCCTCTATCCATTTATTCATCTGGGTAATGCATCCCTGATCAACCAACAAACGCCTTTCAAATGTCCAATTCTGCTGTGTGCTTTCCCCCCTATATGTGTAATTCCCAATAGCAAAGGGTTGTGGTCTGACATTACCCACGGATATTTTTCAATACAACAATTCGATATTATGTTTTGCGAGACCAAAAAATTGTCGAGATGTACGTGTTCCCTAGGTCTGACACCTTTAGTTGTGGCCAGACATCTATAAGCCCATTATCCTGGATTAGATGAGTAAGAGCTCTGTGAACTTTGGGCTTACGGCCTATGTATTTCCCTACATTTTTGCCCCTAAGCCCTCCCATCCCATTGATATTCAAGTCTCCACACATTATGATCGGAGTGGGCCAGGCAGCCAACTCAGTATTTAAACATTCAAATAACTCAGGGTCATCTCCAGTTGGTCCATATACTGAGCAGATGGTAAAGGTGAATGCAGTATTGCATAGTTCTGCAGTAGCCCATTGCCCATATTTATCTGTCAATTGCCTTTTACAGTTAATTTATTACTTACGAGCTAAAATGGCCACCCCCCCCCCCCCCTTGTTCTTGTTCCCTGCATAGTATAGGCAATACGGTTATACCCTAACTGCTCCAACACCCTTTTATTTGTCCTCTCAACATATGTGTCCTGCAGATGAAGAATTTTAGAGAGTAGAATTTTTAAATCCTCTGCCACCTTACGCCTTTTACCATAAACATTTAGGCCACAAATGTTTACTTATGCTATTCACAGATTAATCATGGTTTACTTGCTACTTTTTTCAGACATAATTTCCCCCTTCATTAAGCACTCTTAGTTCTCCTCCCCAGACCAACACCTCCATACTACCGTAGAATCTCATAAACCTCCTCACTCCCCATTTTTTCCCCATTTTCCCCCTCCCTCAACACCCACCCATCGACAGCCCCCCCGTACCCCGATCCTCCCTAACCCCCTTCCACCCCAATCCCACCCCTTCACTCAAACCGTGAGGCAAGCAGACCAAGTGAGGTCTGAATGATGGAGTCCGTGCCCTCCTGTTACTCAAAGCCCCTTTGACTACCAATCCCCTTGTGCAACAGAAACATCACCCTTAAACATTGCTTTTTGATGCGCCCCATATGCCCCCTTGATTTATGAATTGAAGGCTTATTTCACTGTTCTGTGGGACTGTCCTGGCTTTTTAGTGTGAATGGGTAGCTATGCACACGCTGAATTTCCATGTCCCAGTTCCACTGTTGGAGCTCCGGAAAAGCCCCCTTCATCAACTTCAGCGCATAGGCTCGAATATTGCCTTCTTTCACCCCTTCTTCAATGCTTAAGATTCTCAAGTTGTTGCCCCGTAGCAGATTTTCGTAATCTTCTAATTTCCACTGCATGTCTGTTATTTGTGATCCTTGAGCTTCTGTCTGGGTTTGGCTTCTAGCCACATCGTTCTCCAGAACTACAGCCCGTTCTTCAACTGCTGTTAGTCTTTCACTAATTTCTGCACTGGCATTAGCCACCTTTCTGACTGCCCATTGGAGTTTCTTTGTCGCCAGCTGTTTTTTTTTTTACCATCCACCTGTGTCTCTTCTTGGTGCTGTTTTATTGATTCATATCAACTTCAAGGTTGGTTCTTCTGGGCCATGTCTACCCTGTCCCCTGTTAGCCACCACATTAGTATCCTCATAGGTTTTCTGCTTAGCTGACTAGTCCAACTTTAAAGCGGCACCGGGTACGTGTTTTTTGAGACAGTCCATAGCATGTCCTTGAGGGATGCCTTCTTTACTTCACCTGAGGTGCTTTCTCCTTCTGACCATCATGCCAGGACCATCATACTGGCTGCTTGGACTAGAGCTGGAAGTCAACAAGACACTCTCCCCCTCAGATTCAGCAGCACTTATCCCGGAGCCGTCAGTCAAGGAGAAAAATGTATCCCCTAGATCCAGCGAGTCCTCTAAGCTTCTAGTACCCACAGCCCCCTCTATTAGAGCCTTCATTTCCGGGTTTGTACCTTACAGGGGAGGGAGGTCCCAATGTCACCTGCTTACTTTTTTACATTGTCGGCCACCTGCCCCCCCTTCCTCCGTTGAGATTGTACAATGCTCCTGTAAAAAAAGAGGGTCTACGTGGTTCAAAACACCCAGGAGCATTTTCCCAGGCGAGTTGAGACCCATTTACATGGCCCCGGGGTTGCCCTCCTTAAGTATAACAGAGTTATTAACAGTCTAATCCACTACTGGGCTTACCAGCCCTAGGTCTCTAGCCTGGGACTGGGCTGCAGGCTGGCCCCCATCTCTCTTCCTACCTCAACTGTGGAGGCCGGCTGTAACCCTCCTACCGCTGCTGCCATGGGAGAAAAAAAATTCCATTATAGCTTGCTGTTGTTGAGGATCCACCTTTGATCCCAGTGCTTCTTTCTCTCTACTTATGTCATCTTTGCAAGGTGCAGCCTCCAAGCCCTTCCTTCCCTTCGAGGTAGCCTTATTCACACCGGCCGACACCATCTTTGCCGACTTAGTGCGCTGGGATTGAGAGGAGGCACAGGCAGCCAGCCCCACTTGTGCAGCCTCGGTACTCCGGTCTCAGATCGTGCGGACCGCCTTGGGTGGCATCCTAACCCAAACGCAGATCCAGGCCGGGAGCCTCCCAGCCTGACTGCGCACACGTCCAGGAAGTGAGCAGTAGCAGAAAACGAAAGCCCTGCCCGGCCGGCTAGCGAGGTTTCTAGCACCACCAGTGCCGTCCGCACTCCGATGAGCGCTCAAGTGGTAAAGCCAGTAAAATCAGTCCAGGACATAAGGTGGGTGTTCAGCATCCCACGTTTTTTCTGCCGCCCGATAAGGGTATTGCCGAAGCCGGGTTTAAGTTGCTTCCCTCTACATCAAACTTCAAGCAGCGGGGAGCGACCGCCGCGGCTTCTCACACAGACGCCACCTTGCCTCCACCAGGGGTTCCCGGATTCTAATAATGATTGAGTGGGGGCTCCCGGGTTCCAGTACTGATTAAGTAGGGGTCCCCAGAAGTAAAAAGGTTGGGAACCACTGCCCTAGTCTGTTGATATAAACCAGGCCACTAGGAGCATTGCTGTAGCATGGCTACTGTTGCATTTATTTCTGCATGTGCAGAAGCCAAGCCCGCATGTGCTTCTTTGATTAAATCTAATCTGGACAGACTATTAGGTATTATTCTGTCTCCACTCCTGGTAGTGTATCTACAGGAGTGTTATCTGAAATTAAGAGTGTAGGAGTATTTTGTAGGAAAACCCGTAGGAGGTTTCCCAGTTTGCTTGGTTGCATTTATGGCTGTTAAAATATCTTTGTCAATCTTCGTTTGAGATCTGATTAGGACTACTACTTGGACAGTCTGAATTGCAGCCTTTGCCACTGTGTCAGCTGGACAGTTCCCTTTAGCGTGAATGCCACTACCAGGGCCGGACTGGGAACCGAAACCGGCCCTGGCAAACTGCTTGGCCGGCCCCCCCTGGGGGTGAAGGGGGGTGCGGCCGAGCTGTTTGCGAGGGCCGGTTTCGGCCAATTTTGTTACAGGGGGCCGATATTGCGGGCCCCCTGTAACAAAAACGGCCCCAAGTGTTCAAAACCGGCCCCCACCCTGGCGGCCCACCGGGGAAATGCCCGGTGCCCGCTACGGCCAGTCCGGCCCTGGCCACTACGCTGATGGCCCAAAGTGTGACTTACACAGACCAATGGAAGCATGTCTTATAAGAGAGCCACTTGTCCCCAAAGCTGTTTATTTTCTTTAGGCGTTCCCTTTGAATCCTTGAATCCATTCAATCTCCAATGCTGCAAACCAACATTGCAGCCTTGCACAGAAAAAGCTGAGCCTAACACAATAAGTGAGGGAACTGACACCTCAGTCTTTTGCAATGCAAATAGCAGGGCATTTAATTCTGCATGCTGTGCTGTGTTGCCCCTTAAGAGTTTGGTGTTTGTGTGTGTTGTGGGATGAATTCACCATCCTTCACTACACCTTGCACTTCTGCGCAGGCTGCAGAGTATACTATGAGAAGGATCATACTGTAACTTTACAACCACTACACTTAAACAAGAGCCCACTGTACCCATCTCGGGTGTAGGGCATGAACATTAGGAATGCTTGCCTTTGTGGTCGCCTCTAGTGCTGGTACGGGAGAAGCAATAATGATAGGTTTTGTCTGCGCCAAAAGACACTCTTTCAAAATAGCTGGGAATATTTTTTCAATTGAAGCAAAACATGTTTCTTCCAAGGAAAACAGGTGTGACTTGAAAGCAATTGGGACGGTTTAGCCTTCATTGTGGGTCACATAGGTGTAACCATGGTGACTGGGTATGACTCTGATAACTCAGTTGGTTTGATTGTCCCTAGTTTGTAAATATTTAGTCTCAAGCATCTCTTCTTGGAGAGCCCCTAAGATGTCAGTATGTGCTTTCAACTACTGTGTGGATGGACGTGAGGGAGAAATCAGGTCATACAGAGGCTTCACTCTCTCCACATAGTGAAGTCAATAAGTACATCTGAAGTTAGGAAATCCCAACAGTGATTGTAACTGTTTCAGTGTGTCAGGAGGCTGCAGGGTAGCACCCTTCTGGAGGATGTCTAGAGCTAGACCCTTGCCCTCGCTGGATAATTCATATCCCAGGAAGGTCACCATCAGGTAGGCAATCTTCGATTTCTTGATTAATTCTGTAACCATGTGATGTTAGTGTGGTCACCACTCTGCCTAACCTGGTCAGGTGTAGATTCAAACCATCGTCAGTTAGGAAGATATCATCAATATATTACATTTCCTTGAGACCTGGTTGTAAGATTTCCACAGCCCAATCGCTGGCATAAATTTCACTGATATCTTCAGGTGCTATGGGAGCTTCCCTGATAAAGACTAGAAGCCAATCTTTTTCCACATCAGATAATTGTGTCCAGAAGACTGCTTTGATTACACGTGGTATATCCCCTTCAATTTCTATGCTCAAATTGTAAACCCTATCTGGAGGATTTAAATGTTGATCTGGAGTCTCGATCTGTATAAAGTCATCAGTTGGATTCTGCATCCAGAAACCTCTGAAGCATCTGATGTACTATTGTGACTTCTGTGGTGCTGTCTAGAAGTGCTCTTGCCCAAGTCCTGTTTCGCATGAGCATTCGATTAGAAAGTCCTGCCACATTCTTCTTTTTTACTGGGGTTTTAGAGTCCAATCTTTTCTCTTCTCTTTTTACACTGACATCAGTCTCACATCTTCCTTCACTTTTCTTACTGTATTCTTCTTTTCTTCTGGACCCCCTTTCTGTTATTTTACCTTTAGTGTCCTGAAAAGAACCTGAAAAATGGCTATCAGAATGCTGATACCGGTCAGGTTTTTCAATTTTCTTGTGGTCTCTTAAGTTGTAACCACCCCTGCTTGATTCCCAAGAAGTGGGTGAATCAGTCTGTCTTTTTTCTTTGTCTTTTTGTTTTTTCTTCCCCTCCTTAATGGAACCGCCTGTTTCATTTTTAGGTTTTAAGTGTGGCTTAACGGGTCGAGTACCTAAGGTATCTCTACTTACAGAGGTATAAACTTCCACCATTATTTTTGGTAGCTCCCGTTCACAGTCTTGAACTGGAACTTCACTCCTAAACCCGGAGCTGGTGCAGCTCAATGCTCATTTTGTACTAGTCTAAGTACACCAGGGAGGACTGCCAATGAAGGAGTACCATGCATACTGGTATAAATGCATGCAAGGAAGCTTCCCCAGGAGTTACGCTCCTCTACTGGAGGTACATCCCAAGAGGAAGACACATAATCAAGGTTCTGTGTTTATCTTGGGGGGTAGTGTATGGAAACATTGCTTCTAATTGGTTGGTCTTACGAGCAATCCAGAAAACCAATTCATCACGCTACGCAGGTGCTTTTCCAATGATAGCGTTAATAGTCTATAGACTAATGGTTTGTATTTGTGCGGGAGAGGTAGGCCCTGTTGCGACAGAAGGTCTGGAACTCAAAGTTCATTGTACAAACTGTACGAGTCTCCTGTATAAGGCGACTGTGTAATTTAACACCCCTACCAACCCTGCAAGGGTTAGATTGTCAGGGCGAGGAATGGAAATGTAACCAGCAAAGACTGGCCACGTTGTCCTGTCATTGCTCAGATACCCCAAACAGACAAGTCTGTGTATGCGCCAATTGACCATCACACCAATTTGGTGCGCCTTAAATTAAAAGGATTTCCAAATCTTGGTAAGCCCCATAATATTCTGGAGGGTTCACCGATATATATTCTTGAAACTGCCCCGAGGCAGCAACAATAGGCTCAAACTCCACCCTGGTGTAAAAGTCTCAAAAACATACACTGGATGTGCAGCTATTACAAAAGTAACTGCCCACAGCCCTCAAGCTTTGAACTGTTGAGTTACTGCTTCCCTGCAATTCTCCTCTATAACAATAGATGTTACCATGATGAATGGATTCAGTTTAAATTTGGAATCAAACGGCACATATTACCACATGATATGGGCATGTCCGAAAGTCCAACATTACTGGGAGGGAATCACGACACAGTTGCAACAAGTATGTGGTTAGGAACTGTCACCCCAGCCGAAACTATGCCTCCTTAATAATGGGACGCAACAGACCTGTCCTGTGTAGAACAAATATGGGTAACTTTAGAAATGATTTCACATAAAGTATCCCACGGTCTAGTGAATAAGGTTCACGAGTTCCTAAAACTAACCCTAGTGGGTTAGAAATGGGAAGATCCTATTTGAAGCAGTCAGATGTTAGCCACTTGGGAGTGGGGAAGGAGGCAAGTCCTTTTGTTTATATTACCCTCACACACCCAAGTGGTGTCATGCTTCATCATCGGGTCACCCTGACGCCTAAAAGTCAGGGTGGGCTCGACCGTATTCCAGGGACCTCTTAGTGAGATTTTAGCCAGGGGGAATTAAAGATTAAAAATCCGCAGACAGATCCCGGTTTCCCTTTATTCGTGGATCTGTCGGAGATATTAAAAAACAAAGAAGGGGGTCACTTGGAGTTTAATGGTCCTATGACCCTAGTGCCACTAGGGTGTGTGAGGGTAATATAAACAAAAGGACTTGTCTCCTTCCCCACTCCCAAGTGGCTAACATCTGACTGCTTCAAATAGGATCTTCCCATTTCTAACCCACTAGGGTTAGTTTTAGGAACTCGTGAACCTTGTTCACTAGACCGTGGGATACTTTATGTGAAATCGTGTTAAAACACGGGAGGACGTACTCCCACAAGAGTTTACCTCTCTGCCCTTACGGTACAGGGGAAAGCCCTTTTCCCTGCTGACCATAGTTCTTTCGTAACTTTAGAAATGGTCATCGCGATGCAAAATGTCGCTCGCAGGTGGGGGGTACAGGAAATGCCAACAATCGAGGAGTGGAAGCATGATATGGACTGGTGTATACCGGCAGAAAAAGTGGTCTATGTAAATAGAGGGTGTCCCCGGAAATGGGATCAAAAGTGGGGAAATTGGAATGCACATAGAGGTTATATATGTATCTCTCCCTCAACACAAAGAACTGGACGGGGGCGGCGGGCGGAGTGGGATGTCGATGTCAATGTTGATGATATTTAAAACGTGAATGACAGGTATTGTAAATAACACCATATGGACTGTTAAACTATGAATACTATGGGAAATGTAAATTGCTGTTGTGATACGATTCCGATTTCAAAGATTTACAACAACAAAATTTTAGAACCCAAGAATTAGAAAACCCACAGAATAAGGAATAACCTTTCAAGAGTGAAGTTTGACGAAGCTACAGATATACATGCTTCCTTTCCCCCAACAGGAGGTAACCACAATTTCTACGGATGTCTCTGTAATGACGTAATCATGGTTTATATGTGTGTGATAAGTGTAAACTACTGAAGGCGTAACCATAAAATACAAGCCCCATGTTGGGTCCAACTGTTGCGTTAAGTTACAACTTTGGCCTAACACTACAAGGTGTGCTTTACCACCCAGGGGTGACATGGTGAACTTGGTTAAATGCACCATTAATGAATGTGAAAGACAAGTTATTGTAGTCCCACAAAACACTTTCCAATGTGTAATGTACATAGAAGTGTTGCTTTTGGGTTACTACCAATCCCATAAAGGGATCAGGGGCAACGTAGAAACGGAAACAAACCTTACTTCGGTATTAACAGTATCAAACGCACTGTACTAAGAAGAATGAGCACTTTTAAGTGAAAAGTATATATTACCACAGGAAAAATCTGTTTCGCAGAACATCTAAAATAACTACAGAGAATATTATAAAACCAGAATGAAGACAAGTTATAAATGATAAAAATAAATTTAACATTTCTAGCATTGTTACAATGTCATTCAACGTTTACTTGTGTGCGCTACTCTATGAGAGCATGGAGGCAGAGCAGCTTGCAGTCCAGAGTTTCTTAGGAAGAAGAGACGTACTGCTTACCTTGTTAACAGCAAAGGCTGTCTTTATCAGCAGAGGTGCAAAAACAGTGTTTCCCGCTTAGGGCAAACACACTCTGCAATAACAGCCAGTCAGTCAGTCTTCCTCCGGGACTCAGCATTATCAGCTTTAGGCAAGATGTGCAGGCAAGTGGTAGACTCCTTCTCTGCCTTCTTAATTAATTTTATACCACCTATTTTAAGATGTGCTTACTATTTTAGCTGGCACTTGACACCGGATACTTCAATAGTCTGCCATAAGACTCGCCCGCTCTCCAATCCACTGCGGAGGTCTCCGCTTCAGTGGAGAGAACCAGCGAGCCGGGCATTAACGGTTTACGGATGAGGTTGCGGGAGTCAGCGGTCTAACTGTTCTACCAGCCCTCATATAAGGCGCTTGTCACCGCTGTCGTGCAGCGAACACGTGCAGCTGGCGCGCCACCTGCGTGCCTGTCTGCGCCCATCCACGCCCAGCCGTCGCCATTAGCTAGGACCCCTGCATCTTTCGACTGGAGATGTCCCCAGCAGACTAAAACTCTCATACTCAGCGGAGGAACTCACAGGTATCAGACTTCAAGGCAAAGTCCCACGCTCTTATAAACTATGTGACAAACTAAGCTCACCTCTCACTCCTGAAGGTCCTTTCTCATGTATACACTGTCAATACCAAAGCCTTACAACAAAGCAGGAGGGAGAATTTCCTCCCATCTCTTGTAGAGAGGTCCTGAACCCAGTTAATGGCACATCCCTACTCCCCCCTAACAATCCTTCCCTTAAATCCGCACCAGCTTGGAAGGGCTTTTTAGGCAATATCAGATCATTGCCCAAGCATGTCTTTGAAATATGGGACATGTTAACCTCTGAATCACCAGATCTAGGTTTCCTTACTGAGACATGGCTGAAACCATATTCCACGCCCTCTATCACTCTGGCACTCTCTGAGAATTATCGCCTACTAAGAACAGATAGGGAGTGTAGAATGGGAGGAGGAATAGCCATTATTTATAAAGAATCCTTGAAAGTATCCCTAATTGAAACCTGTTCGGTGGACGAGATAGAGATATGTGTTTTTAGAATAGAATTATCGCCCCAAGACTGCTGGAAAGGAGCCATTGTGTACCATCCCCTGGGACCCCTACGAGATTTTAATATGAAATTGATGGAATTGATTGCCACCCACATCCTTTACTCAAAACACTTGTTTTTTTCTGGGAGACTTCAACATACCGCTGTTGCCATGGGTGGCCTAAAGCCTACCTAACCCACTGGGGAAGCCTCTCACTAGGAATACTTGCGGCGCAACGCTTCCACGCTTCCGGTGGGGGTTAGTGGCCTAGTCTTTTCACCGGCATACCCTATTTAGAGGCATGCTGGGCCGGACGAGCAGCGGATAGACGGCAATACGCTGTCTGAGACTACCGCTGTTTGCACTACTGATATTAAATAGTGAGTTTCTCCCAGATTTTACGTTTTAATACATTTTAAATACGCTTCTTAATAATTTTTAAAAACAGTCACTCCTGTTAAATTTAATTGTGTCACTCAACCCCTCTTTTATTAAAGTTTTTATCCTTCCTTCTTTTACCTTTACCTGCTCCACTCTCATCTTCCCCAGTCCACAACGGCTGTTGGCCCATTGTTGCGGAGGGAAGCCTCTCACTAAGAATTCTTCCGGCGCCACGCTTCCGGTGGGGTTAGCGGCCGAGTCTTCTCACCGGAATACCCTATTTAGGGACATGCTGGTCCGGACGCGCAGCGGACTTGCGCAGCGGTGTAGCCAAAGGCAAGCCCGTCTACGCCCGTCCATGCCTGGACCGGGCCCAGGGCCAGAGACCCTGACCCTTGTGAGGGAAAAAGCAAGATATGCCTACAATATTCAGATGAGACACTGCACGCTCTACGTCCCCCTAACCATAGCTCATGCACACAATTACACTGTCATGCAAAATTGCACTCTGAAGAGACACAGTGCCTGAATTGTAAGAAAATAATTCCTACTTTGCCATCTAAGATAGACCGCAAACTCACCCACACCCCAGAGCCCCCTAGGACACCTACAAAGTTGCAGTTTGCCCTAATCAATGCCAGGTCACTGGTAAAACACAAATATGAAATAGCTGATTTTATCATTGATGTGAAACTAGATGCACTCTTTATTACAGAGACTTGGGGCGGGAAAACAACTGATCCAGATTTTGCAATTGCAGTCCCTATGGGTTTTGATCTCTATAGAGAGGACAGACCGCTAAAAAGAGGTGGAGGACTTGCTCTAATCCAGCTAGTGAGATAAATGCGCACTGCTCAGAGATGCCCACCACAGATTGTGAGGCTCTTCTTTTTAAACTGACGCTCCACAAACAAGAGACTTTTACAGTAAAACTAAGCAACCGACCACCTGGCCCTAAAAATAAATTTGTAGCCAGTCTCCATTCGCTGCTAGAATTCGGCCTCCAATCCAACTATTTTTCACTTCTGGGAGATTTCATTTAGAATCATCCACAGATAATGATACGTTAAATCTCCTAGATATGACATCTGCAATAGGTCTTAAACAATTGATCAATGACCCGACGCACCTAGCTGGTCATACTTTAGATGGACTCTTTTCCAATAATCCTGCCATTTCCAATATTAGAACACTCCTACTAGTTTGGTCTGACCACCGAGCGATACTCTTTGATTATAAGTTACCCCAGTCCTGTCAGACTTTTATTAAACCAGCAATCAAGGTTTCCAGTAGGCCTTGGCATAAAATAGACCCTGAGGTTTTAACGTTACATCTAGCGCAGAGTCCACTAGACACTGGTAGGGATGCTAACTCCTCAGCCAAGAATTATACTTCATGGCTCAAATCTACATTTGCAAATTTAGTTCTCACTGTCTCAGTAAACAAGCATAGTGGGGTCCCTTCGGATCCATGGTTTTCCGAGGCATAGAGACTCGAAAAACAAGCCTGTAGGAGGCAAGAGAGGAATTGTCGTAAACACTACGAAAAATCAAAAAAACAACGAGATAAAGTGGCTCTTGCAAACTATAAAAAGATGGTTATCAACGAAAAAAGCCATTATTATACACAATTAATTGAAAAAGCTGGTAATTCCAATAAAGAATTATTCCAGGCTATAACAAAACTGACCTCAGTCACAAAAACTAATTCCATCACCCATAATCAAGAATTTTGTTATACACTTGCTCGGACTTTTAGAAATAAGGTTGACCTAATCTTTGATCTATTAAAACAAATCTAATATCAATATGGATATTAATGACCAGGAAGTGACCAATGACTCTTCAATCACAAAATTTAGTCCAACATCTCCAAGCCAAGTAACATCTCTTCTTTTAGCTGCCAAATCTGGTTCTCCGGACGATCCTTGTCCCCCTAAGATCTTAAAGCTTGCAAATCAGCTGATCGCCTCTCATCTCTCATTAGTGTTCAATCAAATGCTCGAGCAAGGGACATTTCCTATACTTTGAAAACAAGCTAATATTCTCCCTCTCATTAAAAAAACATCTCTTGATACCAGTGATCCTGCAAACTATCGTCCCATCTCAAGACTCCCTTTGCCAGCTAAAAGTTTTGAAAAAATAATCAATGTAGAGTTATCCAATTTTATTCTAGACAATCAACTTTTGGACCCCAGTCAGTTTGGGTTTAGAGCAAATCACAGTACGGAGACTGCACTGAAAAAAACCACAGAAGAAATAAGAATGGCACTGGATGGCAGAGGGTCAGCAGCTCTCATCCTGCTAGAACTATCTGCAGCATTCGACACGGTGGACCATGGATTATTGGTCCACCGTTTGAACGCCTTAGGGGTTAAAGATAAAGCTCTCATGCTATTAACTTCCTTTCTATCAGGAAGATCTCAAACTCTGAATTTTGGTCAGTTTAAATCCTCACCCTTTACTTTGCCATGTGGGGTCCCTCACGGCTCTTCACTGAGCCCAACGCTCTTTAATATCTACGTTTCAGAACTTGCCCCTCTAATTAAAAGTTTCAATTTAAATCCAACATCTTATGCTGATGACACCCAACTGTTTGTATCAGCTGTAGATAATGATATCAACTACTCTCTAAGATTACATGATTGCATGACCGCCCTAAACAACTGGATGAGTAGACACTGCCTAAAACTGAACTCGAGTAAAACAGAGGTTATTCTGTTTGGCAATCTCTCCCCAGCATGGTCTCCTGCCTGGTGGCTGGCAAGTTTGGGCTCACCTCCCACTCTGGTGACTAAAGCTATAAATCTTGGATTTATCATTGATGATAAACTCAGATATGAGGCCCAGGTGTCAAAAGTAGTGTCCTCCTCATTTTTTACCATCAGAACCTTGAGAATTTTTTTTCCCTTTATTCCCAGAAATACCAGAAAGACTGTTGTTTCCTCACTCATTTTATCAAAGCTGGACTATTGTAATGGTTTATATATGAATCTTCAGGTTAAACTACTTGGTAAGCTCCAGGCGGTGTAGAATGCAGAAGCCAGATTGACTTTGGATATCCCTAAATACCAGTCGATATCCGCAGGCATTCGGGAGCTTCACTGGCTCCCGGTGCGACAACGGATTAAATTCAAGGCACTCTGTGTGGCCCACAAAGCCTTGCACAGAGAAGGACCGAAATTTCTGTGGAAGGCTTTTAACTGGCATTCCCAAGTACACTTCTATGATCAACCAAGGCAAAATTGATTACCACCATAAGAATCAGGTAAGTGAACTGGGGAGGGAGGAGTTTCATTAACAGCACAGCTAGGCTGTGGAACTCTATCCCACTGTTTCTCAGGACCATACCCACCCTTCTCGCTTTTAGAAGGGCACTTAAGACCTGGCTGTTTAGGAATCAGTAATACTCTAGCTTAGTAGCTCATGTCTCAGCAAGCGCCAAGACACCTATGGGTAGACGCGCGCTTTATAAGTCTATATAATATAACATAACATACACAGCGAAGATCCCGCCAATTTGGAATCAGTGCAATTCCTTTTTAGACCTGGCCACATTAGGCCTGAAGCAGATCAACACAGGTCCCACCCATACGGTGGGATAGACGCTGGATCTAATTCTTAATAATTCTCCTTCCATTTCCACTGAGGCTCCTTGCCCTCTACCTTGGACAGACCACTCTCTGATTGAATTTCGAAATACTGGAACTCATCCTGTCACACCCACAAATAATCCGCCTCAAGAAACAGTGGCATAAAATCACCCCAAATGCCTTAATCAAGGAGTTTATTGCTCTGACGAGAGGGGAGTCAGGGGATATCAACTTAAGGTTAGCAGACTATCATGAAGCCCTAAAAATAGCTATTGACAACCTAGCCCCGTTAAAACAGCAATACGAAGGCAAACACTGGCGGCATGCTCCCTGGTATTCGTCTGAATTGTGCAAGAAGAAAGCACATTGTAAAAAACTAGAGAGATGCTGGCCTCAGTCCCACAGCCCAAATGATAAAGAAATTTATAAATCAACCACAGTTCTATACCATAAGAATATTTTAAAAAAGCACGTAAAACACACATTGCACGACAACTTAGACAAGCCGGTGATGGAGCAAGGACTCACAAATGAGACTTGCTCGGATGCAATCTTCTCAAAAGTATTAATGTATTAAAAAATTGTATTGTCCATACTAACCACTGCATACACAGACATAATTAGAAGGAAGCTTGCCTATGTGTTTTTACTAACAAGTAACGCTTGTCTATTCTAAAATGGCCGCTAAAGCGCGGGAACTCTACTACGCATGTCTCAACCATATCACGTGGTGTGACGTCTTTCTTTGCTTGGAGGGAAAATCTTGCTTCTGCACAGTGTGATTTAAAATGGCTGCTTTATGTTTTCACATGCTACAGCTTGCTCTCATGTTTTATTTAAACTGTAGTATACTAACGCTATTAATGCGGGATAGAGTTTATGAGTAAATGGGAATAGAATAGAAATAGTGGGAATACAGTGAAACATTTTATTTGTGATTTTAATATTTTCTTCTTTGACTTTATTAGTTCGTAAATATGGGCCTGGGGTTGGTGAACTGAAAACTCGTGTGACCATGGTTCTGCGCATGCTCCCTGAATGGCTGCCCAGAAAGAAAAGGATGAAGTCAACCTGGACGCCGTCCAAGGCCGTGACCTGATGGCCAATATTGCTGTATTCATGAATGTCCCCATAAAAATGTAACAATGTACATGAAGAATGTATAAACTTTGTCATGAGACGGGTGGGAAATAAAGCAAATGTATTAAAGTTGATGGGCGGTATTTTAAAACAAAGGGCTTTAAGAAAAATGAATTAAATCAATATGGTGTGAGGATCAACCCCCTGTCCCGTCCAATCAGAAATAGTGGGCCCATAATTCTGCAACATTTAGGGGAGGTACATGGGCGTAGAAGGGTATAATAGATATAGAATTAGCTAATTAGTTAGCCTAAGAGCCTAAGCGTGCAGAGCACAGCACAAGCCTATGTGCACAGCACAGGAGCATTAGGACGCTCTAGCTCAGACATACAAGCTGATCGACCGCAGACTGAACCGCTGTCCAGAGAGGTCCTGAGGAGGGGGCGGCGGAGTCCATCAGAAGGAAGTCACGGGAGAATTCGAGGAGAAGCGAAGTACCAGAGAGGGGAACGACGCAGGCGTCGTTGATAGAGAGGTCACCGGTCCTGTCCTGATCCGGGAGGAGGTCTTTTGCTCTTCATCCTTCCAGGGTCCTATCTTTCCAACTCCTTGGCCAAGGGGTTTGGTTCTCGCACTTTAGGTAAATATAAATGCAAACCTTAGTTGCGCTGCTGTCTCTATCTTCTCATTTCCTAAGGGACTGTCATTGATAAATAATTAATTCTTATGCTTCATCCTTGATATGCGATTTAAGTATCATGTGGTTCTGTATTTTACTCTGCTAAAAACTTTAGATAAATATTTTAAAACTTCTTGACTCAGTGATTATTTCAGAATTATGAATTGAATGGAAAGTCACTCATTTTAACTTCCCAATTAGCAAAGGGTCCATTGGTAAGTCATTACTCTTCAATCGGAAAAGTAATTGGTAGCAGGGATTTGATAAAGAGTACCAACTGACCCACCAGCGGAAATTACTAGCGTAGTATGAATGTATGGGCCCAAGTGAGTATGTTGTGTATGAATGCTTGTTGCTAGTAACACGCTGGATCACCGGGAACTCCTCCAAAGAAATATATAAAGTTCTTAAATCCTTTACTAGTCCGATTGCTTGCACTAATAATACCCCTCCTTCACAAGCACTATGTGATGCCATTACAAACCATTTCGAAGATAAAATCAATCTGATCTACGATAAATTCACTGGAGCAAGTGACCTTCTGAGAGGAGTACCCCTCGGCACTTCATCTAACCCGGATAATGTGCGTTTTCCTAGAGAGATTTATACCCCTTAGCGCTGACTCTGTCTGTGAAATGCTAAAAACCGCTAAATCTGGGTCACCTTCAGATATAGTACCAGCCAAGATTTCATCTTTGCTAGCTAAGCAACTTGCGCCTTCCATCTGTCCTATACTAAACCTGTCGATCAGTGAAGGACAGCTTCCACTAGATTGGAAGGTCGCACAGGTGATTCCCCTTTGCAAGAAGGAGAATCTCCCGGCGTCGGATCTGTCAAATTACCGTCTTATTTCTCAACTCCCCCTGATTAGCAAACTTTTAGAAGCTCACATCAATAATCAACTCACAGAGTACATAGAGTCCATTGGATGCTTGGACCGCTCGCAATTCGGCTTCAGACCTATGTACAGCACGGAATCAGCCCTAATTGCGGTAACGGACTATATCAGAAACTCCCTAGATGGCAACCAGGCTGCTCTGCTGGTGTTGTTGGATCTGTCGGCAGCCTTCGACACAGTGTCCCACCATAGACTGCTATAAAGACTAGAAAAGATAGGTATCCAGGGCCTAGCTCTACAATGGTTTTCAAGTTTCTTTAACTCGTCGTACACAGACCATCAATCTAGGACCTTTCAGATACTGCACAATCGAGCTCAACAAGGGCACGCTGCAGGGCTCTTGCCTTAGTCCCACATTGTTCAACATATATGTAGCCCCCACTTACCAAAGCCATCAGAGAGTATGGTTTTACCCCCATCTCATATGCGGACGATACCCAACTTCTCTTATCCTTTAACAAAGATGCAATTACCACTAAAGCTCATTTTTCTGAGGGCATGAAAGCCATCTCAGCTTGGATGACAGATAACTTTCTCCAACGGAATGCATGCAAGACGGAAATTATGCTTTTTGGTAAAGCCCAAGTGCATGGTCTCCGGAGTGGTGGCCTACAGACTTGGGCGCAGCACCGGCCCCCAAGACAGTGGTTAAAAATCTGGGTGTTCGCCTGATCAGACTCTTACTATGAAAGGTCAGGTAGTGGCTACCATTGGCACCTGCTTTCATATGATGAGTGTCCTGCGTAGAGTTTTCTCACGCCTCCCACTCTCGGTGCGAAAAACCATGGTCCAGGCCCTGGTAATCAGTCGCTTTGACTAATTTAACGCTCTTTTAGCTGTCACTAGTGAGTCGCTACTCAATAAACTCCAGGTGGTCCAGAACACAGAGGCCCACTTAGTCCAGAATATGCCAGCCATAACTTCTTCCCTCCCCCTCATGCGCTCACCCCATTGGCTCCCTATACGCAAGAGAATCACTTTGAGGATCTGCTGTTTAGTACACAAATCAAAGAATGGCAGAGAACCAAGTTATCTGAGAGAAAACTTATTCCGTACTGGCCAAGTAGATCTCTGTGATCTGGGGAGAAATCTCTCCTCATCTTACCTTGTTTTAGGGAAAATCATTCTGGCGGCAAAGCCTTCCACCTGGGCCCCCTCTACTGGAACCATCTACCCTCTCACCTTCGGAAGTGCTCTGATCACCTTCATTTTAGAAGGCTTGTCAAAACAGAGCTTTTCAGAACTAATACTGCCTGTCTGCATTTTCACACTTGCTCAGAGATATCCCTTTGGGGGTGATTCAGGCACTTTACAAATTACAAATTACAATTACATGTAGCACAAGTGTGCCGGCAGTAAATCAGACCGTCTCTGGCAGAATCTCGGGCGATAATCTGGACGAAGGACCTCTCCTGACTGTGGGCGATGATTTTTTTGTCAGACCTGATTTGATGCTTGTTCTGGTCCATTTGTAGATGAAAATCATTTGAATGTCGACAAAAATCTTCTTCATCATTTTGGTATTTCAATCAGTTTAAATTCGACAGGCTGAGGTTGTTACTTTGTGTTTTTTTCTCCAAAATGAAGTACTTCAATAGTAAAGTGCATCTGCAGAACACAATGTTTCTGTTTTTAACACAGAGAAGTAGTGTGCAATCGGTTGTTGAGTAACACTTCATATAATACTTGTACTTGGTGGGAAGCAGGGAATTGCTTTCTGCGGGGTGAACTTGTTGATGTTCTAGTGTGTGAGGTGTGCCGGGGCTGAGTGACTTCTGATTTTGTTTAGGCTTAATCATGCAGTGTGGGATGCAAGGAAGACTCGTGAAGCGCCTAGAGGTGGGTCGTGCCAGGAGATTGTGAGGCAAAGAGCTGGAGGTGAGGCTTGTTGCCATGTTTAGTTGAGTGCCTGAGAATGGATGAGGGTGGCCCTGTGTGTTTGCTGCAGTAGGGTGCCTTAGGGTGGTGTGCCCTTTGAGGGAGTGAGCACTCAGTGCCTTAACAGGGGTCCGGTGCACTTTAACGCAGTGATTGGAAGATCGAAAGGTGACGTCCACAGTTTGCTTACCTAGCACAAGGCGTGCCGCTTCCAGTGAGAAAGTAAAGACCAGAACAGGAAGTCTTCACTGAGGACCTCAAAGGTGTGTTTCCAGAGAGGGGGGGTGTATTTGAACAGGAAGGAGGTGGCCCATGTTTCTGCTGCAGCCACGTGCTTCAGGTGATGGAGTGTGGCTGAACGGATAGGTGGTGGACGCGTGTGTGTGTGGGGGTGTCCTTTTAGCTAACTAGAGAGTAGGAGATGTTAATGCTGTGTGTCTCATTATTATTACTTTTTTGGGTACTTTATCCAGGGCTGGATGTTTGTTTTGCCGCTCTCTGCCTGCGTTGGGGGGAAGCAGGGATCTTTGTATCCTGATTGTGTGTCTTGTCTCTCTATGTGAATCATTGTTTTTTATCCAGGTGAGTTCTGTGGCACTGAGGATTTATCTCTTTGTCTAGCAGGGAGGTGTGTATGCTGTGTGGTGTCCCTTAGCATTGGCTGTCCTGTGGCATTGCTGCTGTCCTCCTGTTTCTGTCATGTGGAAGCAGAGAGGTGTGTATCCTGTTTGGTGTACTTGCTTAACCTGAGTGTTTGAGTCCTACAAGTCTGAGGGATCTGTGAGAGAGAATTCTCTGCTCCAAGTGTCCTGCAGCTGCTGGCAGCTCGTGGCTGGGACAGAAGAGAAAGGCAGCTTCTGCTGGGACATGTAGGGGCTTATGTATGAGAGCCGTGTGTCACTTTTGCACCACGTAAAGTGGTACATAGTTGACGTAGGACTCTCATTTCAATTTATGAAGCTATGCAAAGCCACCCTGTGTGGCTTTGAGTGGCCTCATAAATCATGAGTAAGGCGACGCAGTGCAAATCGCAGCATCGCCTTACTCTGTGCCCGGGAATTTGACGTAAACCTGGGGCAGAGCCAAAACTGTACGCCTCCCGAGGTGAGGTGTAACAAGGAGAAATATGTTTATTTCTCCTTATTTTTTACTCTTTCCTTGTGTGCTGCACTCTGCAGCACACATAGAAAGAGGAAAACACCTCTCAGAATTGTTTTTGTGAAGGAAGGTGGCCCTTCCTGCCCAAAAACAATCCTTCATGCAATGGAGGCACCCTTGGAACATGGTGCAAGGGTGCCTACGTTGGCGTTAGGCTACTGAAACACAGGGAGAAAGGACAGGAATGTACCATATTGCTTAAATACGGTGCACTCTTGCCTTTCACTGTGGCATAGGGCAGTGCAGGAAGGTGCCTTGCTATGCTGCCCTATGCCAAAATCCCATAAATGAGCCTGTAGTCCTTACATTAACCTTATAGCGTGAGAATAAAGCCTGTTTTGTTACACAGCAGCGTTTTACGGCTAACAAGATGTATTGCTGTTCTGCAGCTTTCATATTCTGAATGCGAGTATTGCCATGACATAAACAAGCATTTGCAATGCAATAGGTCTCGCATTTGTAGGAGTTAGAGCGATTGGCATTGTAAATGACAATGTCTTTTACCTATGTGTTTTGGTTTGGAGTGTAGTGGGTGTATGTTGTGTGGAGTGGAATTATATGGGTTGTGTTGGAATTGTTAGTTGTGGAATTGTGCAGTGTGAAGTTTGACATCAACAGCTAGTAAAAAGCCAGCTAACAGGAGCTGTGCCAACATTCACCAAATGGCAAGTGGCAGGAGAAACTACCGGCTGCTTGCCAACACATACAGATTACTTGATGCCTGAGCTGACTGTGTCTCCAATGGAAAGGTGCTTTCTAGCCCTCTAAATGAGGCAGGGGGACTGACAAACTGGGGTTTGGGGCATCCATCCCTCTTCTGTCAAGTTGTAGGAGAGGTCTTGGCAGTGCTTAATTTGTAAACAAAGAAGTGCCAGGGCCCTTTTTAGGAGGCACCACACATTGCATCCGCCGGCGCTGCCAATAACCATAGCAGTACAGCTACTAACTATGACACTTCTACAAGTGTGACACTTCAGACTATCCCAGGCCACTGAAAGCTATAAGAATGGCTTGTGGGGAAGGTGTTAGTCATTGTTAATGTATGTAGAATAATTAACCAATTGCTGTTGTGCTCTTTCCAAAATTAGACAGACAGCGCCACCATGTGCCGGATTGTCATAAGTGCCGGTGCCAAGCACCGGAAACAACCGGATCAAATTAAGCACTGATGCTTCTCCATAGGTGTTAGGCACAGCTATTCACCTCCATGGCCAGTAGTAACTCATTCTCTTCCAACGCTGCACCCCTGGCGGGGCGTGCACCTTCACTACTTGTGATAACTATTGTGTATATTGTGTAGCCACGAAAGCCTTTGCTAGCCATTTCAGTCAACAGTTATCACGTGTCAGTGAGAGCGATGAGAAGCGGCTGTAAAAGGACAGCACAAGACGCATTGAGGATTCAAACACCCCTAACCCTCCCTGGGACCTAAAAACAGCGCAACACGGGGGCTCTCACACTTTCAGAAGGATTGATGCGCATTCTCAGTGACGGAATACAAGTGCAAACACATACACCTACTGTCTGACACAGACTACCGCCCGCAGGCACTGACACAGCCAGCCTGCTTTCTGACACTGATATACGCACACAAACACATCTGCATACTGACACTGACACACAATCACATCTGCTTACTGACACACACAAACACATCTGCATACTGACACACGCACACAAACACATCTGTATATGGACAGAGACACACGCACACAAACACATCTGTATACAGACACTCGCACACAAACATCTGTATACAGACACACGCACACAAACATCTGTATACAGACACATGCACACAAACACATCTGCATACTGAAACACGCACACAAACACTTCTGTATACGGACACAGACAGGCTCACGCAAACACATCAGTATACAGACACAGACACGCTCACACAGATTAACAGACGCACACATGCGTACATCAACACGTTCACTCTGACACTCAAGCACATCTGTACCACTTCCAAACCAGCATCCACGCACAATGAAACACTGTTCCAGACGTATAAGGCCAGTAACGTGAGTAAAAATGATCTGATAAGGAATACGGCACTTGGTGAAGTCAAGGCTACTCTTGTAAAGGACTGTTTTAGCTTTCTAAAACAACGCACGATCCCCAGCCCTCGATACGGGCTATCGGTGCGCGGTGAACTCTGCCCCCCAGGCGTGAAGAAACCAAATGCCAACAACAGGACGGGCCGTGCTTCTCCCTGGCGCAATGCTGGCACGGTCTGAGGCAAGCCCGCAGTCAAAATAAGTGTCCACAATAATCCCTGGTCATACGAGCCACCCTCGGCAGACCCGTTAACTTCCAACCCGCTAAGGAAATGAGAAGCGGCAATGCGGGTAGAAGATTTTTACCTGGGGAGCTATTCTGGTACTGCGGCCCCCGCCAGGGCGATCGGCAGACGGGACTTCTCCTCCCTCGAAGGTGCCTCACGGAGGGGTCGGGGCAGCCTTCCCAACTTCGAGCGCAGCTCCTCTTCCGGTTGTCAACGTCCTGCTGGGCGGGGTGCAACGCTGCCGGCACTTCCTCGCTGAGGCGTCCTTGGTTATGCAGCAACGGCACGGCTTCTCCAGTGACGCAGTCCTCCTCCTGGAACTCGGGCCGGAGCGGTGATCGGCAATAGATGATCAGGGCGCGTCGTCGCTTCTCGACACACACTCTCGGTCCCGCTAACGGGCCTGCGGCAGTGACACACACAGCGCTTTCTAGCTCACGGGCCGGCTGCGGTGAATCGCAGGCGGCTCCCAGTATCCTGTAATCAGCTGGCAATGTAGAACCCACGGCAGACAACAGCTGTGCGCCGACACGCGCACCGAGCCGTAGAGGTGATCCATGGGGTCAATTAGGTGCAGGCAAAGCAGCCTCCGTGACAGACACCAGCTGGGCCCAGGTTCAAACATACAACGTCGCAGGGCCGCTTAGTACAGCACTGAATATGGTGTAGAACGCGCATGCACCGCTGCCATGTTTACGTCAGGCAGAGATGCGCGACAAAAAAAAAAAGGGCGATCTGGCGGATGAAAACTGTAGTTAGTGGCCGCTGCTTCCGGACTACACGGAAGTCAGTTTGACATCAACAGCCAGTAAAAAGCCAGCTAACAGGAGCTGTGCCAACATTCACCAAATGGCAAGCGGCAGGAGAAACTACCGGCTGCTTGCTAACATATACAGATTACTTGATGCCTCGCACCAAGCCAAGCACCGGAAACCACCGGATCAAATTAAGCACTGATGCTTCTCCATAGGTGTTAGGCACAGCTATTCACCTCCATGGCCAGTAGTAACTCATTCTCTTCCAACGCTGCACCCCTGGCGGGGCGTGCACCTTCACTACTTGTGATAACTATTGTGTATATTGTGTAGCCACGAAAGCCTTTGCTAGCCATTTCAGTCAACAGTTATCACGTGTCAGTGAGAGCGACGAGAAGCGGCTGTAAAAGGACAGCACAAGACGCATTGAGGCTTCAAACACCCTTAACCCTCCCTGGGACCTAAAAGCAGCGCGACACGGGGGCTCTGACAATTTCAGAAGGATTGATGCGCATTCTCAGTGGCGGAATACAAGTGCAAACACATACACCTACTGTCTGACACAGTCTACCGCCCGCAGGCACTGACACAGCCAGCCTGCTTTCTGACACTGATATACGCACACAAACACATCTGCATACTGACACTGACACACAATCACATCTGCTTACTGACACACACAAACACATCTGCATACTGACACACGCACACAAACACATCTGTATACGGACACAGACACACGCACACAAACACATCTGTATACAGACACACGCACACAAACATCTGTATACAGACACACGCACACAAACGTCTGTATACAGACACACGCACACAAACACATCTGTATACAGACACACACACACACACAAACATCTGTATACAGACACACGCACACAAACACATCTGGATACTGAAACACGCACACAAACACTTCTGTATACGGACACAGACAGGCTCACGCAAACACATCAGTATACAGACACACGAACACAAACACATCTGTATAGGGACACAGCCACGCTCACACAGATTAACAGACGCACACATGCGTACATCAACACGTTCACTCTGACACTCAAGCACATCTGTACCACTTCCAAACCAGCATCCACGCACAATGAAACACTGTTCCAGACGTATTAGGCCAGTAACGTGAGCAAAAATGATCTGATAAGGAATACGGCACTTGGTGAAGTCAAGGCTACTCTTGTAAAGGACTGTTTTAGCTTTCTAAAACAACGCACGATCCCCAGCCCTCGATACGGGCTATCGGTGCGCGGTGAACTCTGCCCCCCAGGCGTGAAGAAACCAAATGCCAACAACAGGATGGGCCGTGCTTCTCCCTGGCGCAATGCTGGCATGGTCTGAGGCAGGCCCGCAGTCAAAATAAGTGTCCACAATAATCCCTGGTCATACGAGCCACCCTCGGCAGACCCGTTAACTTCCAACCCGCTAAGGAAATGCGAAGCGGCAATGCGGGTAGAAGATTTTTACCTGGGGAGCTATTCTGGTACTGCGGCCCCCGCCAGGGCGATCGGCAGACGGGACTTCTCCTCCCTCGAAGGTGCCTCACGGAGGGGTCGGGGCAGCCTTCCCAACTTCGAGCGCAGCTCCTCCTGCCGTTGTCAACGTCCTGCTGGGCGGGGTGCAACGCTGCCGGCGCTTCCTCACTGAGGCGTCCTTGGTTACGCAGCAACGGCACGGCTTCTCCAGTGACGCAGTCCTCCTCCTGGAACTCGGGCCGGAGCGGTGATCGGCAACAGATGATCAGGGCGCGTCGTCGCTTCTCGACACACACTCTCGGTCCCGCTAACGGGCCTGCGGCAGTGACACACACAGCGCTTTCTAGCTCACGGGCCGGATGCGGTGAATCACAGGCGGCTCCCAGTATCCTGCAATCAGCTGGCAATGTAGAACCCACGGCAGACAACAGCTGTGCGCCGACACGCGCACCGAGCCGTAGAGGTGATCCATGGGGTCAATTAGGTGCAGGCAAAGCAGCCTCCGTGACAGACACCAGCTGGGCCCAGGTTCAAACATACAACGTCGCAGGGCCGCTTAGTACAGCACTGAATATGGTATAGAACGCACATGCACCGCTGCCATGTTTACGTCAGGCAGAGATGCGCGACAAAAAAAAAAGTGCGATCTGGCGGATGAAAACTGTAGTTAGTGGCCGCTGCTTCCGGACTACACGGAAGTCAGTTTGACATCAACAGCCAGTAAAAAGCCAGCTAACAGGAGCTGTGCCAACATTCACCAAATGGCAAGCGGCAGGAGAAACTACCGGCTGCTTGCTAACATATACAGATTACTTGATGCCTCGCACCAAGCCAAGCACCAGAAACCACCGGATCAAATTAAGCACTGATGCTTCTCCATATGTGTTAGGCACAGCTATTCACCTCCATGGCCAGTAGTAACTCATTCTCTTCCAACGCTGCACCCCTGGCGGGGCGTGCACCTTCACTACTTGTGATAACTATTGTGTATATTGTGTAGCCACGAAAGCCTTTGCTAGCCATTTCAGTCAACAGTTATCACGTGTCAGTGAGAGCGACGAGAAGCGGCTGTAAAAGGACAGCACAAGACGCATTGAGGCTTCAAACACCCTTAACCCTCCCTAGGGACCTAAAAGCAGCGCGACACGGGGGCTCTGACACTTTCAGAAGGATTGATGCGCGTTCTCAGTGGCGGAATACAAGTGCAAACACATACACCTACTGTCTGACACAGACTACCGCCCGCAGGCACTGACACAGCCAGCCTGCTTTCTGACACTGATATACGCACACAAACACATCTGCATACTGACACTGACACACAATCACATCTGCTTACTGACACACACAAACACATCTGCATACTGACACATGCACACAAACACATCTGTATACGGACACAGACACACGCACACAAACACATCTGTATACAGACACACGCACACAAACATCTGTATACAGACACACGCACACAAACACATCTGCATACTGAAACACGCACACAAACACTTCTGTATACGGACACAGACAGGCTCACGCAAACACATCAGTATACAGACACACGCACACAAACACATCTGTATACGGACACAGACACACTCACACAGATTAACAGACGCACACATGCGTACATCAACATGTTCACTCTGACACTCAAGCACATCTGTACCACTTCCAAACCAGCATCCACTCACAATGAAACACTGTTCCAGACGTATTAGGCCAGTAACGTGAGCAAAAATGATCTGATAAGGAATACGGCACTTGGTGAAGTCAAGGCTACTCTTGTAAAGGACTGTTTTAGCTTTCTAAAACAACGCACGATCCCCAGCCCTCGATACGGCCTATCGGTGCACGGTGAACTCTGTCCCCCAGACGTGAAGAAACCAAATGCCAACAACAGGACGGACCGTGCTTCTCTCTGGCGCAATGCTGGCACAGTCTGAGGCAGGCCCGCAGTCAAAATAAGTGTCCACAATAATCCCTGGTCATACGAGCCACCCTCGGCAGACCCGTTAACTTCCAACCCGCTAAGGAAATGCGAAGCGGCAATGCGGGTAGAAGATTTTTACCTGGGGAGCTATTCTGGTACTGCGGCACCCGCCGGGGCGATCGGCAGACAGGACTTCTCCTCCCTCGAAGGTGCCTCACGGAGGGGTCGGGGCAGCCTTCCCAACTTCGAGCGCAGCTCCTCTTCCGGTTGTCGACGTCCTGCTGGGCAGGGTGCAACGCTGCCGGCGCTTCCTCGCTGAGGCGTCCTTGGTTACCCAGCAACGGCACAGCTTCTCCAGTGACGCGGTCCTCCTCCTGGAACTCGGGCCGGAGCGGTGATCGGCAACAGATGATCAGGGCGCGTCGTCGCTTCTCGACACACATTCTCGGTCCCGCTAACGGGCCTGCGGCGGTGACACACACAGCGCTTTCTAGCTCACGGGCCGGCTGCGGTGAATCACAGGCGGCTCCCAGTATCCTGCAATCAGCTGGCAATGTAGACCCCACGACAGACAACAGCTGTGCGCCGACACGCACACCGAGCCGTAGAGGTGATCCATGGGGTCAATTAGGTGCAGGCAAAGCAGCCTCCGTGACAGACACCAACTGGGCCCAGGTTCAAACATACAACATCGCAGGGCCGCTTAGTACAGCACTGAATATGGTGCCTGCGCCGCTGCCATGTTTACGTCAGGCAGAGATGCGCGACAAAAAAAAAAGTGCGAACTGGCGGACGAAAACTGTAGTTAGTGGCCGCTGCTTCCGGACTACACGGAAGTCAGTTTGACATCAACAGCCAGTAAAAAGCCAGCTAACAGGAGCTGTGCCAACATTCACCAAATGGCAAGCGGCAGGAGAAACTACCGGCTGCTTGCTAACATATACAGATTACTTGATGCCTCGTAGAGGCAGCGCATGCGCTGCCTATGCGAGACCTAAAAAGGAGTTATTTTTGCTTTCTTAGTGGAACAGGTCTGAGATGTCATGCTCTGACCGCGTTCAGTAAAACATGCGGAAGCTGTCCCTTTAAGCTTTGTGTTCCCATAAAAACTCTATTGGCTTGTTCGCAGCTGCTTTTTATGGCTTGCAACACACTGTACGACCATTTTATTGTTTTGCACACATGTACAAGTAAGTGCTGTTAATACAGAGTCTATCTGACGTTGTTTATTTTTGTGTGGGCTGGGGCTTTAAAATACCGGTGGTGCCGGTAGTAAACTGGTCTGCTGGCAGCCCTAGACACGTACCAGGATCTGTTCACACCCACTTTTCTTCATGCTTGTGAACCTCGGCATATCCCTGCTAGTAAGCATTTTCTCTTTGATGTGATCTGCAGTACCACGTGTGTGAGGAATGGTTCAAGGACCAGGAGTTACTGGGTCTCGATGTATCAGTTGAGGCCACTTCCCATTGGTGAACTGGAGAGCACACGTCCTGTGGTGTTAACCCAAACCGGAAGCCAAGCACACGTCTTCCCTCTTGTCTCTCAAGGTGGTGATGGCAGAGCAGCCCAGGGCCTGCTCAGGGAGGGGATGTGGGTTGGAAACTCAGAACTAAAGAGCACATAACTAACACTCAATAAATCACTGTCCAGCCAATACTTTACAAATACGAGTCAATTCGACTACCACATTCAAAATTACAATCATGCACCGAAAATGCAACCGACAAACAGTCCACCAAATAGTGAACAGGTTTTTGGTGAAAATAACAATTTAAAGCATAAATGGGTCCTCGCAGATTACCAGGGTGCAAATCACATAACCTCAGGATTCATTTTATTTATTTATTTATTCAGTGTTTTCTATAGCGTGAGCATGACCCCGTATCACAGCGCTTCACAATTACATGGCATTTCCAGTTGCGCAAAACAGAGTAAGGAGGCATCATAACACAAATTAAACAAATAAATAGATAACATGAGTAAAACAGTTCCATCCAAATATAACACTTGGACCCGAACACTAACCTGAATCAGCTATCTGTGAGCTGCAGGGTACGTGTCTGCAGACCCTGACAAACACAACAATACCCCTAACTAGGCCTACTGCAGGAATATAAACTCATCACGATCAGCACAGGCCTACAGACTTTGTCAAGGTAATCTCAATCTTTCAGCCTTTGGCGATAGATTCTACTGTGTTAAACCAGGCTCAGAGGCTTTTAGACTATTCAAACATTAAGCTCCCAACCGGGCACACGCCCTCGCATTTATTGGATTGACTCTGACTATTACATGACATTCCGGAGAGCTATAAAGACATTTCTGCTTTAACTCTATAAATATGAAATATGTATCTCTTACAACCTTAATCGCTTTAATGTTTCTAAATGTGCAATCTGTAATGAATATGTAATTTGTAAATACATAACTCTCACCATGAGTAACCGTAGGAGCTATATGTATTGTCACCTAATACCCTGTTACTCTGAATTTCTCATGTAAAGTACTTAGCTCTATTGTAAGGTGTTCTGACACCTCTGGGTAATGTCTGTGCTATATAAAACACATTCATATATAAATAAATAAACAAACTTGGGTCTTTGCCTGAGTCATCTTAAACAGGATAGTATTGGGAAGGTGGGCAGTTGGGCATTGGGCGATGGGCCGGTGCCTCAAGATCACCTGTGGGTTGTTTATTTAGGGCCTATGTAAACTGGCCCACAGAGACTTACCACCCCAGTCCCCGCCAGGCCACTGTAAGTGTCACCAGTGTCATGGGCACTACCCTGCCATGCTGTCAAACTGTGGCTGAGGGCCAGGTGTTTTTCTGGCCCTCAGGGCATTCTCAACTCGACTCCTGCTCCTGTGGCCGGCCCGGCCCATAAGCAGTGTCATTCCTCTACTGGGCCATCATTTTCAGGCATGGTGGGCGTGGGGAAGGTGGGAGTATGCAGGGGCCTCACGTGGTGGGGTGGGGGCCTTCTCACCTAAGCTCCCCTGGAGTTGCAGCAGCTGTGTTCTTTTCTTGACCCCCTCCCCTTACCAAGTCATACCCTGAGGCTAGTGTGTGCAGATGAGGTGGTGAGTAAGAGAAGTTGCCTTGCTAGGGGCCAGGCGTCTTTTCGGTGGAGGGGTAGGGGAGTGCTTGCATAGGCCTCGATGTGAGGTCACTTTTCATAGAGAAAAAAAAACATAGGATGTAGCGTTATGGTCTCAGAGCTGCTGGCGTTAGAACTGGGGATGTACATTCGAGTTCTGGCATCAGCTGAATATCCAGTGATTGTGGGCAAATCACATAATCTCCCTACCTAAAATACAAATCAATTTGATCTTGTGCAAAGAAGCTGGTGCTCATGGTGATTTCTCCAATGCCTTTGGGCCGAGTTCACCCTATATAAAACTACAAAAATAAACACTGACAATTTGGGAATGTGGGCCACTTTTTTTGGGAGGGCTTGAGCCTAATTGTGATCCCAATCCGATCCTGGTATTAAACAACCTTTCGACTGACAAAGTACTTAAATGTTAACAAAAAGTCCCTCATCTGTGAGACAAACAAAACAGTGCTGGTTCACACTTTTGTTGTCACTGATTGTCAAGCAACTTCCTTGACCCAGCAGCAGCTGAAGGCATTCTCTGCTCTAGCGCCTTGATCAATGCTAGGCTCCAGCAGGTGCCCTCCTGCACCTGGGAGGCTCAGAGTGGCACACTTTCTCTCTACACAGGCAGCCATATGGTACTTGCTGCTGCCCTCCCTGTGGCCATCCTCTGTGGTTGGTGGCAGCGCCTCAGTCCCTTTGGGACTCAAGTTGTGGTATTTTTTACACAAGCACTCTTCTGAGAAGGTACAACTGCTTACCTTCTGGCCTGTCCTGCCCCTGAAGGTCTGTGGCCAAAACTCCTAGAAGTCAGTATTCCCTTCACCTCAACAAGTGGATTTCTTCATATTCACCTCCCCGGAACAGGGGGGTATTAGTGTAAAGCTGCCCAGCCTTGGGCTGGAGAGCACAAAGGATTGTGAAGCATTTGTGATACTCTTGCAAGCTTCCTTGCCTTTCTTAACAGTTGAGGAGCAGCAACACCTCCTCTATTAGAAAGCTCTACCTCATTGCCTTGGGGACTGGGAGTGCGCCCCACTGCTGCATGTCTAGAGTCAATCTTGACCGCTCCTGGTAAATTACCATTCGCCCCGTGCCAATCACAGGTATACCAACTTACCGCCTTGTCATGTTATATCAAAACGTTTATAGCACACTCTCCCTTCAAGAACTCTCCTGAACTGTTAAAAACCTGGCTCTTTGGAAGCTAAACCATCTCTAGGCTAGCAGCTGTGTGATTCTGCAGCGCCGGGACACTCCTTTTGGAGTAGCTGAGCGCTATATAAACTCTTTCATTCATTCAAGCTGAGGATACACAGAAGGGAGTAAACAAAGAAGGGAATACATCAGCTACTGCATGAACGATTGCGTTTTTAACTTTTTTTTTTACAAAAAAGTAAATGAGACAAAATTTAGAAAATATCTAATGGAAGCATATTCCGGATGGAGGGAGCTAATACGGAGCAGGATATTGCATCTAGTCTAGCTCTTTTAAAGTGGGAGGCTTCATAAGAACTGTATTTGAAGAGCGCAGAATCTGTGTAGGGGTATACGTTATGATATTACAGCTAGAGATAGCAGCATGATAACCATTAACTGATTTATGTATGAGGCGCAGTACACTGAACAAGATATGCTGATGAATCGGAAGCCAATTTAGAGCACACAAAAAGGAGGTAGAGTTGCTTCTTCCCACGCCAGGCAAGCAGCTCGTTCTGGGAGCTTTAAAATGATGAAACAATAATCTGTCCTTCATCCAATCAAAGTTGAGGCTACTACTCTCCTGCTGTTAAGGCTAGAAGCTTGGATATACAACAAGTACTGGAAGGAACACGATGACACGACTGAGAAACCTGAAATGAAATTTGGATGTCAGTGTCAATTTTGATCCCAAAGCTTTTAAGCCATATTTGCTGGTTCAGACTTTTTCCTCGGGGCACGATGCCGTAGAGATCTGTGCCATAATCATGAATTTCATCGAGCAGGCAGATAGTTTCCAGGCAGGAGCATATCTATTTAGCCACGTGGAACATTTTAGATACAGCAGGAAGTACTGTAATAGACTGAGAGTTAGAAGTGTGGTTACTTTTTAACCTGGTTTCTTAATGAGAGAAGTAACTTTGCCCAGTCTGAGATCAGAAGTGATGCTACTGGAGGGTAAGGGATATTCACAATGTCCAATAGGAAAGGAGCATATAAAGAACTATACTGTGATTTTTAAAAATGGGTATATAGTCCAAAGGGGATCTCGACCTACAGCTGCTTATAAGATTGATGAGTGAATCTAAAGAAAGTGTTTCAAAGCCTGAGAATGAAGAGGTAGATGGTTTAGAGAAGTTAAACTAACTTTTATGAGGAATTAAAATGCTGGAGTTAGGTGTAATCTTCTAGAAGCAGTGCTGTGGTTCCCAATACAGGTGAATTTTCCCATGTAATAAGATGCTGACTGATTAGAACAGGCTTGTATTGATAAAACATAGTTCAACAACTCTCATGGGTAGTCAGTTTGAAGAAAATTGTAAACTCTTCTTTTTCAATATTTTTACAATCAGTGGGAACGCAGCAAGGGGGGTCCAATGAGTGTCTACTGAACTTTCTCAGGATGAGTCTGTGTTTTGAACACATGCCTCGTAGTGCCTTCCAGTGCGCAGAGGACAGTTATCACTAGCTATGTTATCCGCTTCACCTATGGTGGACGGGGTGGCTAACAGCGAGCCTTAATGTGATATCATTAATGACATCATCTGTGGCATCATATGAGCATATGAAAGTGCAATGGGTATGTACTAAAAGGAATGGTTATGGGTATGATAGAGCGCAAAGATATTCTGAAAATTGTAGGGGTACCTTATATTCATAGGTAGTCTGTACCCGTATATATTCTTATGTGTGCATTAACCTTAGTTAGATTTCGTGATGTAATAATCAGTGGTAATTAAAATGCTAAGCCATTCAAGAACCGTAAAGTGGCATTTAGAAGGAATTATGTAACTTTCGATGTTCATTGCAATTGTTTAATGAAGTAGTTATATGAAAAGTAATGCAGTAGATTTAAACGTGCATCATGTTGAAGTTGCACACGCATAGGTGATTAATTGTGTTTAAACGTGATGAAATGTAGTGCTTACAGATGTAACATTTTAAATGTGTTTAAGTTGATGTTAAAGGCCTAGATGGAGTATCTGCTCCTTCGCTTTAAGAAAGGCCTATTCGTTTCCTTATGTTAGCTGGTTTATGTAGGCCCGAAATGTATTTTTGCCCTGGTGAGGCTCTCATTTGGAGACGGTCAGCGAAATTCATCTGCGTGCAAGGTTGTTTCGTTCTCATGCATTCGTTGCAAGTGCAAGGACATTGTCTTCGTTAGTTAGAATAATGCTTTTGTTTTAGGAGTTAGGTATGGAGGAGATCCGCTACAAAGTCTCCAGGAATGCTGATAATTGGAAGTTGCGCTGAAGAAGCCTGAGACCCAAGGACACTTCAACCGTCGTTGGACCGAGTTCAACTTTTAGTGGAAAGTTACCTAGGAGAGGTGTTTGGCCAGGAGAGGTGTTACCTGGGCGGGCCTATCGAATGTCCATTTTGTATTAGGGACAGTGCCCCGAGGGAGGAGAGGGCAGTCAGCAGAGAGGGCAGATTGAGCAGGAGCCGATTGAGGAGAGGTAGAAAGAGCAAGAGGGTAAAAGGAAGGGATCTATTCTTAGGATGGAGACTTAGACGGTCTTTTACAACGTGAGTGCACTTCTGACGAAGTCATCACGAGCTGACACCTTTTCATGATCTTGCTTGGGCAAAGTTAAGTAGGGATGCCCCTTTAGAATAGTGTAGGGATAGACTAACGGATTTTCTTTACAGATTTCAATGAAGACTAATATAGATGTTGGTGCAGTTATTGCTTGTTTATTGTTTCTGGAATTGCTCATTCTCTTTATGCTATATCGAATTAGATTGGTGCGTAGGATGGACTTTGTATTAGTGCCTTTGTATTTTTGCAACCTCGTTCTGAGGTGTCTGTATGTTCAGTTATTTTTGGTTTTGTAATAAACCTCTAAACTTGGAATTCGGAGTCAGTGGTCCTTTCCGAGAATTAAATTGTTTCATGACAGGATTGGAAAGAGTATTGTTTCTCCCCTTTACACTTCTCAGCAGGTAATAAAGGTTCAGTCGGCCGAGGGTTCCTGGTAAGTTGTACAGTGGAATCCGGCGTTAACAGTTGGTAGCAGTGTAGGATGGTTACCTCTGTAGTAAGGGGAGAAGTAGAGAAGGGTAGTCATTGAATCCCCATAGAGCCCAAGTGATGGTTATCCAGTGGATGGTGAGCGGAGGACAACGGCGTTTGATGGAAACCGACGGCGAGTGACGGTGCGGCGGAAACAGCAGTTCGTGGTGGAGTGAGTATGAACAGGGATGTGTGTCTGCTAGATTGCGGTGTTGTTTTGATTATGTGATGTCTTGCGGAGTTGGAATGAGAGTCGAGTGATTGTGGTTTCGGGCCGAACGCGTGCGGTCCATGAGACTTGATTTATTGATATCCCGGGATAAGAGATTGTGGTGTAGAAGACACCCAGAGTTGAAATTGTCTGACCAGAGATTGTGGGAGTCATGAGACGTTGTTGACTAACCCACCGGTGATAGGGAAACGTGTGTGTGAGTGCGTGAGTAACCGACGCAGGTCGTAGGTTGCTGCATGTGGAACATCGAGTGATTGGATCCTATCGATTAAGTACATGACTGTCCGGCCGTTCGTGGGCAGATAGTCTGGGGCAATTTTCCGGTTGTTCACGGACAGACGGTTGCCAGAGTTGAGGTCAACAATTACGAGACTATCCAGTCGTTTTGTGGACAGACAGTCAGAGAAGTAACTGTTCGGCCATTTGGTGGACAAACAGTTATTTCAGAGCATGAGAGAGATGCATGAGTGTGCGAGAGACGAATTGTAAAGGAGGGGAACTGCTGCATGAGAAGGAAGAGTGACGTCAGAGAGTGTCGCGCTGTGATAGGTCGGTTGGTGTGAAGCCGCACTGGTATTGGTGGATTGTCATCAGGAAGTCGAGTGAAAACAAGTGAAGAAAACGTTGATTATCATGAAATGTTTTAAAGTTTTACGAGGTATGTGTAGAGGAGACAGACGAGTGGTTACTCGGGGGGGAGAAGGAGCTCCACCCGAGGATACCCCAGCCCATTATATGGCTATGAATGTGGGTTTGCATACTATAATTTGGCTTGAAAATTGGCATAAAATGACTGAACATGAGGGAGAATTGACTTTTCCGCGTTATGGCACTTTCAGGTTGGAAGTGTTGTACCAATTGAAAATGATGATGTCTTCATTGCGACCTTTACCCAGACCAACACAGTTTGAGGCGCTACATGCATGGATAAGAGCAGCGCATGATAGGAAAAGAGACCAAAGCCAGGAAAGGGTGAAAAAGTCAATCAGGGCGTTTCAGGATGCGCGATGGGACGCATTGGAGAAGAGATGGAGGGTGGAAACTATTGAAGGGGATAGGCTATTTCCGTTGCTGATAAACGTAGGAGAGGCCCAGAAGAAGTGGGGTGAGGAAGACGATAGTGACACAGATGACAGCTTGCTAGATAGATTGCTATCAGAAAAACCACCTCCATATAATCCAGATTCCGAAGAGGGAAAGGAAGTATCAACAGAGGGAACTGGAGAATCGCAGACTCAACCGAGAGCGAGAGTAGTCGGAAGAATATCAACTGGAACAGAAGGGATAGGAACACACACACCAACAAGCATCGAATCTAATGGAGTTACAGTTGTTACAAGGCTACCGGATGCTCTTACAGTACCGGTTACCATTGGCCCCATAGTGTCAGTATATGACCCAGATCAGGCAGGAAATGGAAGTCTTGCACGATCAGTAGCAGGAGAAGGGACTGGCTCTGGAGGGAATGGCATAGTGAGTGGAATAGGTCACCTTCCGAGGCCCATGGAATCCAGTACTCCTCTGCCAGCCACGGCAGACTCCTCTAGAGGACAGGGAGACGTAAGAACGGTGAGGCCAAGGTCTTTGGCCGACTCAAGATCTGACATAAGGATGTGGGAACCACCAGTGGGAAACCCTAATGATAGGATGACAGGAGACTGGGATCGCGGGAATACAGGAAGTTGACCAGTCCTAGGGAATATAGCGGAAGGGAACCGTTGTGAGGAACAGGATAATGAGAATGGAGAATCAAGTGGTACATCAAGTCGAGGGATGCTTAAAACTGCTATAAGAGCAAAGATGCTGGATGTGATGAGACTAAAAGCTGAGGTAGATGAGATAATTAGTGGGAACCTGCCATTGGAAAGAGTAGAGCTTTTTGGACCAGACCAGTTGCTGTTTGTAGCAAAGGATGTGACTCGCAAGGCGAGGTCAGCACATGAGAAACTGACAGAATTGGCAAAAAGACACGAGGTGGATCTATCCAAAACTAAGATGCTGCAGGGAAGTCACAGGTTGCAGTACAGTGACCAGGAACTGGAAGAGAAGAGAGTGATAGGGCTAAGAACTCACATTCGAGAACTGATTGTAGGGATACGTGCATGGAGCATGCTTGACATGTGGGAGGAAAGATGGTCCAAAAAGAAAACCACTAAAAAGAACATAGGAGAGACACCGCCTCCAGGAGGGGGGATGACAGGAGTAGGGAATTTTCCTTTGCGAGAGGTACAGAATGGAGGGTATGTGCATGTGCCTTGGAGTAGAGGTGATTTGGCAGCGTTTACGAACGAATTTCCTCGGCTGAGGGAGAAGCCTGTCGAGTGGAACAAGCAGGTCGGCCGATTTGTTAAAATCTCGAAGGTGTTGTGGGTTGACTTGAATACACTGTTTGATATTGTGGTACCAAGTGATTTGTGGGCAGCTTGTAAAGTTGCAGTTGATTGGCCAACTTCCGAACCAGACAGGGATTTGGTTACCAATGGTCCTTCACCAATTGTTATGAAGAAGTTTGAACAAGTAATTACATGGCTGAAATCCAAAATCTCACCACAGGACATTGATTGGGTTAAGATAGATCAAACTGTTCAGGAACCTAAAGAGTCCGTATATGAATATTACGAGAGGCTCTTACAAGCCTTTAAGCAGTACAGTGGGCTAGACACGTTAGACCCCAAAGACATGGGACAGTTTGTTTCCAAGTTTGTCTTGGGTCTAAGATCAGAAATCAGCTTCATGATTCAGCAGCATTTGATCTGCTGGCAGAACAAATCAGTGGACGAGATACTGCGGTACGCCAGGTACTGCAGCGATGAAGTGGACTCGAAACACAGGAAGCTTAAGGATAAGCTAATGCTAGTCCAGATGCAAAATGCTGACAGGGAAGTTCAGACACAGCCAAGTGGAGGGACATTAGGGAGAAGGCAGGGAAACAATCAAGGAGGAACCCAGAATGGGCAGGGTCCAGGAAGGGGGAAACCTATAGACCCTAAGACAGGGATGGATGTGGCAACACTGAAAAAGACAACTGCGTGTCACTTTTGTCACAAGATCGGGCATTGGAAACGCGAGTGTAGATCGAATCCAGTGAACCAAGTGCAACAAGAGGGAGAGACAGTGCAGGCATCTGAGGTCGTCAATACAGTGACGAGACCCAGGTCCATGCAAGGGGGGACATTGTGCCTGCAGGCGCAAGTTCCGCAACCTCTGAGAATTCCACAGGGAAACCAAACGTACCAGCAGATGCCCCTTTTCGAGGATTGTGATGAGTACAGCTCAGACCCATTGGCATGACGGTGCCAAAGGGGGGATGAAGACTGCACTCTTGGGGCAGTCTTAGAGGTAGACCAGAGGGGACCGTTTGTCGAGGCGGATGTTGGTCATCCCACCACCTTTTTGGTTGATACTGGTGCTACCCGTTCTACTGTGAGATCTGCAGTAGTTCCCAACCTACACCTCTCGGGACAATCAATCCAAGTAGTAGGAGTGGCAAATAAGAAGATGAATAGCCCTTTGACCGAGCCGATTCCTGTGAGAATAGGAACTTTCCGAGATCAACACCAATTTGTTGTGTGCGACTCAAGTCCAGTCTGCTTGCTAGGATGTGATCTGTTGTGCAAACTGAATTGTACCATCTATTGCACCCCAAAGGGAGTGGAATTTCAGACAAATGACGATGATGCCACCTTCAAGGTTGCAAATCAGCATTTCTGTATAGAGATGTATCCTATGTTAACAGTGGAAGAGCTTCCACTTGACCTAAGAGACTCTGTTTCATTGGATGTGTGGGACTTTACAGGGGAGAAGATCGGATTTATCAGAGGTGTTGAGCCAGTTAAGATCCAGGTCAAGCAAAATGCTGAGTTTCCGAGGACACCTCAATATAATCTGTCGCCTGAAACGATTGCAGGGATAAAGCCTGTCATCGAATCCATGATTCAGCAGGGAATTCTTAAGGAGATAATGGGCAGTCCATGTAACTCACCCATTATGGGATTGCAGAAACCAGGTGGGAAATACAGAATCGTGCAAGACCTGCGAAAGGTCAACACGATTGTGGTTCCATGCTGTCCAGTGGTACCGAATCCATCAATGATACTATTCCAAATTCCATGTGAAGCCGAGTGGTTCACGGTGATTGACTTGTGCCAAGCATTCTTTTCAATACCGTTGCACGAGGAGAGCCAATTTTTATTTGCTTTCCGTCTGGGAGATCGTGTGTTAACGTGGTGTCGTATCCCTCAAGGGTATACAGAGAGTCCATCAATCTTTAATCAGATCTTGAAAAAGAATCTTGAGAGTCTTGTACTGCCACAGAATTCTGTTCTCGTGCAGTACATTGATGATCTCCTCATCGCGTCCGAAACGGAGGATGCTTGCAGGATCGACACGATTGCCTTACTGAATCATTTAGGAGAAAATGGACACAAGGTATCCCCGAACAAGTTGCAGTACTGTCTGTGTGAGGTTCAGTACTTAGGCCATCGAATTGAGAAAGGTAAGAGAAAAGTGTCGCCAGATCGAGTTGAGGCGATCATGAACATGACTGTGCCCGCCACTCACAAGGAAGTCAGAATGTTCTTGGGAATGGTTGGTTACTGTCGCCAATGGATTCCCAACTTCTCGCTGAAGGCGAAGCCTCTGCAGAGACTGACGCATAAGGATGTGAGTGATCCGATACCATGGGACAATGACTGTCTGATTGCGTTCTTGGAGTTGAGAGAGGGCTTATGTTGTGCTCCGGCTCTGGGAATGCCTGACTACAACAAGTCTTTTTCATTGTTCTGTTATGATCGAGAAGGTTGCGCATTGTCAGTCCTGACTCAGAGTCATGGAGGTGTCCGTAGACCAGTTGCCTACTTTTCAACTACTTTAGATCCAGTAGCTTCAGCGTTGACCGGATGTCTCAAATCCGTTGCTGCAACAGGTGTCAGCATTGAAAGGTGTGAAAGCATCGTTATGGGTCATCCTTTGACTGTTTATGTTCCGCATTCTGTTGAACGGTTGATGACAAGGACTAAAACACAGCACCTGACGAACAATAGACTCACACGCTACGAGCAAGTCATACTTGCCGCGGAGAATGTGACTCTGAAGAGGTGTTCTGTTTTAAATCCCGCTACATTGATACCATTGCCAAATGTAGATGATGAAGATTGTGAAGACCATGACTGTCTTGATGTGACTGAACTTTGCACCAAACCAAGACCCGACATTGTTGATGAACCTCTGTCTGATCCTGATGAAATTTTCTTTGTCGATGGTTCATGTCTCAGAGACAATGTGGGTCATTTGAGAGCAGCATTTGCTGTATGTACCATTACTGGAGTGGTTGAAGCTGCTTGCCTAGAAGAAGTATACTCCGCACAAGTGGCTGAAATCATCGCTTTGACTCGCACCTGTTTGGCAGCTGATCAGATCCGAATCACCATCTATACCGACAGCCAATATGGGTTTGATGTGGTTCACGACTTTGGACAGCTATGGTCTCAGAGGGGTTTCTTGACCTCATCTGGATCTCTGATCAGAAATGGAGATTATGTGAGACGACTGTTAGAAGCATTGCAATGTCCCAGGGAAATTGCAGTGGTAAAGTGTGCTGCACATGGGAGGGGGACGGATTTTGTTTCTATCGGAAATAAGTATGCGGATGAAATTGCACGTTTCTGCGCTGAACAAGGGTGCATATTTACTGGAGATTACACTGGAGAGAGCCAAGAGGGAACCGAGCTCAACATGATGTTAGCCATGGCAGACACTTGGGAGGAACTCAAGAGCCTGCAGGAAGGAGCTAGTTATTGGAAACTCACAGTGGAACAACTGAAAAGAAACCAATAAGACCTGAAAAGGAACAAATAGAAGAAACTGAAATTGAAAAGAACAAAACTGTGCCACAACCTGAAAATAAAAGAATTTCTGAAGAAGAAATAAAAAGCAAAGAGACAGTGCAAACAAAGAAGGTCAGAAAAGGTGATCGTTGGCCTAGTGTAATTAAAAGAGTAAAATACCACATAACAACTAACCCTGGGCGTAGTTCGCGAAGTAGCGCTACGCGAAGTGCACTTCGCACTACGCGAGCTACGCATAGCACTACGCGAACTGCGTAGTGTGCTGTTCGCGATGATTGCACAGTGCCGGATGCTTGTCCGCACTGTGCAATCATTGAAAACGGCATCTTGCACAGTGCGAGCTGTCTTTTACTGCCGCTCTAGTAGATTTTTACTCGAGCGGCAGCTTTCTCAACGCGGACTGGTAGTTTCTCATCGCGAGCGGTCGCGAGCATACGCGACCACTCGCAATGAGAAACCTGACCTCCCGCGTTGAGAATCTCGCCGGAGGTTTATTTTCCACGCTCGCGATCGGCAACTTGATGTTGCTGATCGCGAACGAGGAAAAAGTCTCGCCGGGATGTCATTTTGCTTGCTTGCGGTCGCCAACTTGACGTTGAGGACCGCAAGCAAGCAAAAAATGACCGCTGCACTACGCAACGCTACGCTACACGTGTTTGCACTGTGCTACGTACAATTCGCGTAGTGCGAAGTAGCGCAAACTTCGCAAACTACGCGAGCGTAGCGTAGTGCTTTGCCCACCCTTAATAACAACCAGAAGTGAAGATCCAGAACAAGTAAATGAAGTGACAAGCCTAACCGGACCAACAAGTGGAATCGAAAAACGAAGAAGCAAAAGAGTGAAACTTGTGAACAACAAATTTAAAGGTCCCGATTGGACTTATATCATCCTTGAAGACTACGAGAGCTCAGAGTCAAGTGAAAGTGGTGACGAAGGAACAAGTACGGAAGTGACTTATGAGAAAGAAATAAAACCACCTTGATAACGTAAAGAGACTTGAAATTACGATAAGGAGAGAAATCTTCCTTGTCAAAAATGCCTGACGATAGAGTTTCTGGGAGACCAAAACAGAAATGTTGTAAAAGATGCTGTGCCATATGCATATGTAATCTGGTAGTGGTGCTTATAGTATGGTTAGTTGTGATTGTAGCAATTCCTTACATTATGATAATGGATAAAAAGATTAACAACGAAACGAAGGAAAGGACAGATAACTTGAAAGGTAATAGAGTAGAACTAAAAGCAGAAGATGAACCAGAACTTCATCATGAAGTAACAGATAACGACACTAGTTTGAATGTTTTCACAAAATTATTGTTTCAATATGTAGATACAATGGAAGTTAGTAAATGTTATGTCTGTATGAAATTACCTGAATCAGTAGCAGAAGGGTTAACATATCATCACTTGCCATTAACTTATGGCATATCATGTAGTGTATTTGCTAGTTTATTTTATAGAACAGGGCGACTTCAGTATTATTATTCAAATATAGATGTGATATTTTCTGAGGTTCCTATTCGAAAGAATATGAATCCAGTGCTTAGTGGTAAAGATGCACAGTTTATGGGAGAATTTTTCTTAACAATGAAATCAATAGACATAACACATGCACATAGAAGTAATCTAACATGTTCATTACATGAAGAAGAAAAGATATTTTTGAATTTAGTGGAGAATAGAAGACAAGATTTCCAAAGGAAAGCTTCTGAGCATAAGGCTCATCTGCCACCTTGGGCTGAGAAAGAGGGTAGTTACATACCTGGCAAGGCTCAAGCTGCTATGGCTCTGGATTTTGTAAAGACAGGGAAAATTTGTCTACATAGGTTAAAGACTGATTATAACAATGTTTTCATCGGTACCAGTGAATGTGAACATAATTTCTTAATTCTTGGAGGTTGGGGACTAAAAGGAGGAACGGATTCAGTTTTTCCTGGAATCTATTATGTGTGTGGGAATAAGGCTTACTTTAGGCTTCCTGCACGGTGGTATGGAAGTTGTTATTTTGGGATAGTATTTCCAAAAATATACCACGTAAAAAGAAACACTGGGAGCAATGAAAATAGTAATGAATTAACACGTAGTAAAAGAGCTAGTTTTTCTGAAATTGTAGGTGATATATTCGGTGCATTAATACCTTCAGTGGGAATAATTCTGAACTCAAGGAAAATATGTAAATTATCTACAGTGGTTGATCGATTATCAACAGACACTGCTGGAGGATTTCTGATGATTAATGCAGAAATGGTTGCGATTAGATCTATGGTTATGCAAAATCGACTTGCTCTTGATATAATTCTGGCAAAAGAGGGCAGAGTCTGTAAATTATTGAAGACAAAACATTGTTGCACTTACATACCTAACAAAAGTGCAGAAATTGGAACATATATACAGAATATAACTAAACTTGAGAAGGAACTAAAACCACTGGAAGTTGATAGTGTATGGGAAAGATTGACCAATAGTATTACGTCAATTGGTACCTGGTTTGCTAATGTAGGGAAAGGACTTATAGGTGAAACATTAGTACCCTTAGCAGGGATAGCAATAATAGTATTATCAATAATGATATGGTGCAAATGTTGTAGAAAGAATGAATCGTATAATGTGACAGGAAAAGGAAAGAAGAGAAAGTTCGACGAAATTGAACTAGAAGATTTGAGAAGTGAATTATACAAGAAACTGACAGGAGAAGTGAAAAATAGAAAGTGTAAAAATGAAGCTGAGACAATTATATGATGAAAGTTGGCATCTGGTTGTGGGTAGTATTTTGATGGCTCAGAAACGCCATCAGAGAGGGGATTGATGGAGCAAGAACTCACAAATGAGACTTGCTCTGAAGCAATCCTCTCACAGTATTAATTATTAATCTTTGTAATGTTCGTACTAACAAATGCACACACAAATACAAGTAGAAGGAAGCCTGCCTATGTGTTTATACTAACAAATAACGCTTGTCTAATCTAAAATGCCCGCTAAAGCGCGGGAATTTCTTTGCGCATGTGTCAACCATATCACATGGTGTGACGTCTTTCTTTGCTTGGAGGGAAATCCTTGCTTCTGCGCAGTGTGTATTAAAATGGCTGCTTAATGTTTTCACGTGCTACAGCTTGCTTACATGTTGCAATTAAACTGTGGTATCCTAACGCTATTAATGCGGGATAGAATTTATAATTAAATGGGAATAAAGTAGAAAGAGTGGGTATACAGTGAAACAATTTATTTGTGATTTTAATATTTTCTTCTTTGACTTTTATTAGTTCGTAAATGGGCCTGGGTTGGTTGAACTGAAAAACTCGAGAGACAATGGTTCTGTGCATGCGCCTTGCGAGGCTGCCCAGAAGAGAGGATGAAGTCAACCTGGACGTCGTCCAAGGCCATGACCTGATGGCCAACAACTACTGCACCCATGAATGTCCCTACCAAAAAGAAACAATTTATATAAACATTGTAATAAACTTAGTCGTGAGACGGGTGGGAAATAAAGCAAATGTATTAATTGTGATGGGCGGTATTTTAAAACAATGGGCTTAAAGAAATTGAATGAAATCAATATGGTGTGAGGATCAACCCCCTGTCCCCGTCCAATCAGAAGTAGTGGGCCCATAATTCTGCAACATTAAGGGGAGGTACATGGGCGTAGAAGGGTATACTAGATATAGTATTAGCTAATTAGGAGGCAGAGTGAGAGAGGAAGTTCGAGAGAGTGTGTTCGAGGAGTTCGAGGTTCGAGATCCATGCAGACTGAATCGCTGTCCAGAGAGGTCCTGAGGTGGGGGCGGCAGATTCCATTAGAAGGAAGAAACCGGAGAAGTCGAGGAGAAGCGAAGTATCAGAGAGGGGAACGATGCAAGCGTCGTTGATAGAGAGGTCACCGGTCCTGTCCTGAATCTGGAGGAGGTCTTTGCTCTTCATCCTTCCTGGGTCCTATCTTTCCAACTCCTTGGCCAAGGGGTTTGGTTACTCGCACTTTTAGGTAAATATAAATGCAAACCTTGGTTGCGCTGCTGTCTCTATCTTCTTCTTTCTGAGGAACCGTCCTTGATCGATAATTGAGTATTATGCTTCATCCTTGATATACGATTAAGTATCATGTGGTTCTGTATTTTACTCTGCAAAATCTTTAGATAAACATTTTAAAACTTCCTGACTCAGTGATTATTTCAGGATTATGATTTGTAAGGAATGTCACTCATTTTAAACTTCCCAATTAATAAGGGGTCCATTGGTAAGTCATTACTCTTCAATCAGAAAAGTAATTGGTAGCAGGGATTTGATAAAAAAAAAAAAAAGAGTACAACTGACCCACCAGCGGAAATTGCTAGCGTCGTATGAATGTATGGGCCCAAGTGAGTATTTGGTGTATGAATGCTTGTTGCTAGTAACCCGCTCGATCAGGGGCATGTATCCCAAAATCATATGCCCATGTGTAGTTCCCCCTGCTAGTACTACATGGCATGCTGCATGTCAGTCGACATAAGTAGTGTCATTCATTAGATGCTGCATCATTGTTTCACCACAAACCACATATCTGCTTCTTACAAAGGCACTTGCAACGACAGTGCATAACTCTGTAAATGTGTGAAATGAACGTACATGTGGGTAAAATGGCTTGCAAATATGAACCTCATACTAAACACACTGTGACACTGTCTGATCACATCAGTTGTTTCAGCTCAAGTATCACATGACTACATGAATGTCACCTGGTGAGCCACATAATTAATTTTCTTAAAGAAATGATCAGAGAACATGATGTATGTTAACTGGTTTCTCATGTTTCTGAGTGTTGATATTATTTTTATTCATGAGAAACAAGGATTTACTTGGAAACATGAGGTTTAGCTGATAGCACAGTATGTGATGCACAAACTTTGCAGTATGCTTTTGGTGTGTGTGGCCCACACAGTGTTCAGATGAATGGCACGATTTGTAGAATAATTTCAAATGAACGCATGCATAGTCTATCTACATTTGTCAGTTATGTACACATCGACTGACACATGTGTACTTCTTTTCCAAAAGATAACATAACTGCAGAGGAGGAAAGGAATTTCTGTATTCGTAAAACAAGGTACTCACACATCGGTGAGGTGGTTAAGGGCTTCCGGTGGATGTCCCATATCTATGAAAAGCAGAAGGCTGCCAAGACATGGCTTTCAAATGTTCCTGGGATGAAGAAAAACAATTGGAATGGAAAGGCGTCCTCAAAGGAGATTGGCAATGGAGGTGGGACTGTTCTGCAGGCAGGACCATCTCAAGCACCAACACCAGCCCCAGGACCCGGACTTGCTGCGCCCTCGACTTCTGGACAGTGTTGCAGCCAGGGGATGTCAAACCAAGATGTGGATTTTTTCAAATTAAAAATATGTGGCCTGGAATTACAGATGGGTACATTGTTGAAAGAAATGGATTACATGCAGCAGTGCATGGATCATCTCATGAGCCAATTCTAGTGGCCAAATTGTATATAGTTTTTTTAGCTTCTGTTGTTATTATACCTAGGATTAGTCATAGTGTAGGTGTAGCATAGTTGTATTAGGTAGTGTTAGGTAGAGTAGTTATTTTTCTAAATTCTACATGAGTTTCAATTTTAGTCATAATCTATTTTCCCTATACTTTGGGGTGGGTGGGTGATCTACTGTGTTGTTACTTCTATCATATAAAAATGTAAAAAAAAAAAAATTATGTGTTTTACAAGTTTACATCTTAGTTTATGTATAGGATAAGTATGTGTATGTCTATTGTCCATTGATGTGTTAAGGGTGGGTGGGGGCTGATGTTTAGTGGTCTAACGTGATACATGTTTAGCTTAGGATAAGTTAAGTTAAGTAAGGTAGGTTACCCATAGTTAGGATAGATAGATTTCAAGATATAGTTTTAGGTTTTAAAGATAGTTTAGTATAAGTTATATAGATAGTTTGTTATCAGCTTTTATTACATATTTTCATTGTTAATAAAAATGTTGGATTATTTAAAATTTGATCTTATTGATTGTTGGTCAGCATTTCCAAATGTTAATGTTTGAGTCATTGGGCACATGGAATGTAAACTAGAATTTGTGTTTCAGTGATTAGTCATTGCAAAATGTATCAGTTTGCAGCTCCATGATGATGTATTTGGACATATTTTTTCAACACTTGGGAATCAACAGTTTTGTCCAGACACTCTTGTGGCTTGACATACATATGGCTATGATTTCACTAATGGCTATGCAGAGAACACTTGTATGTGTATGTATCAGGAATCAGTGTCAACTATGTTTAGTGATGATATATTTGGGTACATAGGTGTTGTTTCTTACACAGATGGACAGGACGTACACACTACACATTGTCAGTCTGGGTGTTGTTTGAGCTATTTCATGTTCATGGTCAACTAGTTATTGTGTTACAAGTAGTGAATTCATACCACTGCCCACCACAACGTCAATATACAGGACAAGTTGAGTGGCAATGATGGTGTATGGAGTACACAGGTACAACTTTGCACACATCTTGGTTACTGGTATGACTAATTTCAATTGCTGTACATGTTGATTATTTTACACAGCATCATTTATGTTTTATATTGCAATATTTGGACATGGATTGAAATATTGACATTGTAATACTTACCAGACATAGATCGAGTCCTTACACACTCTTTCACGGGTGCTCAAATTTATTTACACACAACAATCACAGTGACAGGGTGAAATTGTTCAAACATAAAACAAGGGGACATTGCTGTTGACACACAAGTTAGGAAGCTGCACTCATGTTGACAGTATTGTGAGGATTGAAAAAAGCAAGTTCTCTGAACTTTGTTTTGTGAGGTAGACATTGTTATTGGCACAATGTTTGGAACTTCAGAGCTGAGTAAAATAATGATTGAGGGGCACAGTTGTAACCTGTATGGAGAGGAGATTGACTCTTGGTAATATATGTCAACACTGGAGAGAACGTTCTCTTGGTAAACAACACCTGTGACACTGTGTGATTTTAGTGTACTGTCCTCCACTTCAATTGAGTTGCAGTACAGTCATCTTTGTCAGAAGATTCGGATTGGTGCTCAGTTGGCTCTGTAGTTGCAGGGTGTGTGGGAGTAGTGAATCCAACAGCAGTGGCAGAGGAGGTGTGAGGTACAGCATTTTCTGAGTGGTAAAATGTAGCCTGATGTTAGGCATTAGCGCATTTATCAACATTTGCTGGTTTCTGATGACAGTTAATAACTCCCTATGATACCCAGACATTGTTGCAAGGTAAGTGACCTGCTTTTGCTGCATGTCACGTAGGATATCATAAATATTTTCTAGATGTTTTGCTACCTCCCGGCTGCACTTTGTGTTGGCATTTGTTCATGCCTCAGACTCATTATTGCAGATATGTTGGATTTTGATTGGGCGAGGCCAGGGGTTGTATTGTTTATGGCTTGTTCCTGATCCATGTTTCCAGATTCAGAGTTCAGGCTTCTGAGGATGGCCTGCAGTGTACCACCCACACTCTCCACAGCCACATGCACCTCTCTGAGAAGGTCACGCTGTAGCCCAACAGCTGTTCTTTGGAACTGTAGCTGCATATCCTCAAAGTCAGGGGGTGGAGGTGTAGTGGCCGATACAGTGTTGGAACTTGTTTGTGTTTCTGCGGGAGCAGCGACCACATTGTTGTCACTCTCTGGAGGTGGAGAAGGTGACCGTATAGTGTACAGTATGTCATCAAGAGTGTCATGGTCTATTGTGGGCAGACCGTCCTCCATCTCTTCAAAATCATGTGTGTCATCCACATGTTTGGATGTAGTAGGTGCATCTGCTGCAAAAGGATGGAAATGTGTTACTAGTGCTTTCATGTTTAATCTTTGTAATGTTTTAACAAAAGCATCACATGTTTTTGCAAAGATGATCTCTGTCACAGTCAAGTGATCTATGTTGCATCATCATTGCACCACTTATTGTTGCAACAGTGGTGCAGGGTGGTGGTACTTATTTTTACTGACCCGTGGACATACACTGTCTTGCTAATGTTTCTCTTGGTGGTATGTGCACTTTTATGCCAACACTGTGAAGGAATTTTTAAATTAGTGTGTGATTGCAGCGTGTTGGCAGCACCCCATACTGCAACCCTTCTGATATTTTGGCATGCAACATCTTTACATTATTGTGCTTGGAAAATGTGCTTCCTGCACAGGCACAGAGGCTGTTTTTCTGAGCACCTTGCACCACTAGTGCATCAATTTTAATCATGTTAACAGTGACACACAGGCGGCACAAGTGGCTTGTTGATCACCCCCTATATTTGTAGGCACGTTGCCCTATCAGGCAGCCTTGCACCATGATGCTGGGATGCCAGCTTGGTGGTTAGATTGTTTTTGTGCATGAAGGGGCACCTTCATGCACATGAACAATCTGTTGGTGTGAATTCATCTTCAGATACATGCTGTGGAATCCATTAGGCATTTGACTGTCATAATTACGTTGGGCACATATGAACTTTCCTCCTTGTTCCTCCTCACTTGGCCATCCGTAGTGTGGCATAGCACTCAGATGCATTTTCTGAATGACAATTGGTCATTAATCTGAACATGCATCAGTGGACATGGGTGTTGCATGAAAATACCCACATCAACACACATTTCACACCACTGACATGTCAAATGTAGCATTTACAGGTTGTTATTTACTTGCACAGGTTCAGACACGCAAGGTGGCTTTACCTATCCTTGTTCAGCACACACACAAATGTACACCACTGGTGCCTCACACAATTTGTTGCACGGATGGGACAACAGGGTTGTGGACCTTATTTATGAAGTCCTTGCGCCAACTGACCGTCACTTAAAAAGAAGTGTGAAAAAGTGACGCACCGGTGGTGCAAGTCCCTTCATGAATCCGGCCCAGTATATCTGCACCATCAGAGAGAGACATGGCAGGGCTGTTTTGACATGTGCAAAGCGTGGTTGTCATATGTGATTTACTTACATTACGAATAGTTGGGATTGGGGACACGTCCCAGTACATCACGATGCACACAGCAGACCGTGGCACAGGGACATTTCTAGCTCAGATCACCACCATGACCCCTTACTCAAATATGTGCATTTATTGTGACTTACACGTTGACTGCTCTTGACTTTCTAAGGCTGCACTGTCCTGTCCTGATATTCCAGTCACCAACTCCTCTGGTATGACAGCTGCCACACTCTCCTCCAGGGCATCCAGAACCTCCTGTTCGGCTGGGCTACCTCCTCCTGTTTGTAGGGCTGCCTTACGGTTTGCCGCAAGCTTTTTTTGGTTCTGCGCTTGCAGTCGTGCCAGCGCTTTTTACAGTCGACGACAGTCCTCTTAGCTTGACCTACACTGTTTATCTTATGGACAATGCTCTGCCATATCGCCTTCTTTTTGGCAAGTGGCACCTTCGAACTCACGAAGAGCTGATGTTGGTAATTGGTCACCTCAGTGACCAGGATTTCATTCTCCTCCTGACTAAAGTTCGATTTACACTTCCTCTTTGCAACAGTGTCAGCATGTGCATCTGGGCTTTTGCTGCGGGTGGTTGTTTGAGGGCCCTGACTACTGCAGTGTCCTTCCTGGTCCATTGCAGACTCCTGTGTGGTCCCCAAAGTTTTAAATTGCGTGGGTTTTCAGGTGTTTTTTTGCCACTTTACGCATTGGTGAGTGTCGCAGGGTGCTCGGGCTGGCGTTACGTGACGCAAAACTGCCTTACGTGACTTTTTCAGCAGTTGCGTCAGGCTGACTTGCGGCAGTTTTGCGGCACCTACGTCAGTTATTCTGACGCAGGCTGCCGCTTTGCACCACGGTCCACCAAGATGTAAATTTGGCGCATCTGTGGCGATTTGCGTTGCTGCAGTGGCGACGCAATTTTTTTGACGCATCGCTGTGTTGCGCCAGCGATGCGTCACTTCTTGTAAATCTGCCCCGTGGTTTTTATGACTGGTCTATGGGGGTTTGGGGGAGGGTGGGGTATCTGGGATTTGGGCGGATTCGCAGCTGGGGCGGGCCACTAATTGGGTTGCCCGAGCGGAGGTGCCGTATGCCCCGTGTTTAATGGCAGTTAGTTGCCTGTCATGGAATGTAAGAGGTCTTAACTCCCCTAATAAGAGGCAACGCTTGTGGAAATATTTTGGGGATCATCATGTTAAGATAGTGGCATTACAGGAAACCCACTTAAAGAAGGGCGGAGACCTTCGCCTAATACGCAAAGCCTATCCCTTAATATTCCGCTCTTCGTCCACCACTAAACAGAATAGGGTCGCCTTCCTTTTCCACTCCTCCGTTCACTTCCACCCTCATGACACTAAAACTGACAAAGCGGGGAGGTTTCTTATGGTCAAAGGGGTTTTGCAGGGACGACCATGCACTGTAGCCACGGTATACGCACCCAACTCGGGGCAATCAGATTGGATTTTCTCCTCACATTCTTACTGGCACTAGAGGGCTTTGCCACGGGGGACATAATCCTGCTGGGAGATTTCAATATTATCTGGGACCCTACCGTAGACACGACCCACCCACATAGGTCAGCAGGAGGAGTCTTTAGTAAGTTCCTTAAAGCTTCTTTGCATCGCTTGGGACTGGAAGACACATGGCGGGTTCTTAATCCCTCAACAAAAGACTACTCGTTCTTCTCCCACTCTCACAGATATACTCTAGTATTGATCATATTTTTACTAGTCAAACACTCCACCAGTCGCTCTCCGGGGCTCATTTGCATCCGATTTGCCTCTCAGATCATGCCCCACTGGAAATACTGATCAACTGGCCGGCCCGCGCTCTAAACTCGCTAGATGGTACTTTCCCAATTTTCCTAGCAGAGACAGGCTACTTCGTGATGACCTGAGGAAGTCGATTAAGGATTTCTTTACCACCGATGACCCCGCAGACACCTCACATGTGAACAATTGGGACGCCTTTAAGGCAGTCATAAGGGGTAAATGTATTGCCTTGGCTACTACCTTAAACAACAGACAGGGGAACGGCTTTTACTAGAAAGGGAGCTCAGAGTGGCGGAAAGCGCACACAAAGATGCCCGTTGGTACAGACCCTAAGGCAGGCAACGGCAGAAAAAGGGAAACTGCAGGCCATATATACCAACAGAGCGGAAAAGACCATTTTACGCCTTCAAGCCCGAGGATATGATGGGGGCAATAAAATAGGCCCGCTGCTGGCACGATAGCTCAGAGCAAAACAGGAATAGGAGTACGTTAAACATATAGTCGACGACACAGGCGTGGCACACTTCAGCGCGGGGGGAAGCAAACGCGTTCTGGGATTTCTATTGCTCACTTTATACAGCAGAACCCTTAACAGAGCAGGACCAGTCTCGCTACTTAGATTCGCTAGAGCTACCGCAGGATTCCCCTCATATCAATAGTGAACTTAGCAAACCAATCTCAACAGAGGAGGTCCAGAAGGCGATAGACACCCTTAAACTTCAGAAAGCCCCAGGTCCCGACCGGCTGAATGCCCAGTTTTACCGAACATTTGCCTCGGAGTTAACCCCCCATCTAACAAACCTCTTCAATGAAATAGAGGCCACACAACAGGTATCTCCGACTATGGGGGAAGCTTTAATCACCATAATCCCCAAGACTGGGAAGGATCCACAATTGTGTGCTTCCTATCGGCCCATAGCCCTCCTAAACCTGGATGCTAAACTCTACTCTAAAATGTTGGCCAGCCGATTAGAAAATGTCCTACCTACGCTAATACACCCCAATCAATCGGGCTTTATTAAGGGTCGGCAGACCCATGATAATTTGCGCAGGATAATACATTTGATTGATAAAGTGCAGAACAAACATATCCCTGCGGCCCTTCTCTCACTAGATGGAGAGAAGGACTTCGATCGCGTCGATTAGTCTTTCTTACATCACACCCTACGCCGCTTCGGGTTTAGACAGGTTTTTATAGGAATGGTGCAGGCTAACTACCACTCACCCCAATCCTGAGTTCTAGTAAACGGTGAAGCCTCGGATTCCTTTCAGCTTTCACGAGGTACAAGGCATGGCTATCCCCTTTCTACCATGCTTTTCGCCCTCTGCATCGAGCCATTTGCAATGCAGATAAGGGCTAACCCAGCTATTCATGGGGTCAAATTTTGTCCAGATGAGCACAAAATCTCGCTCTTTGCAGACGATGTCTTACTACCCATCACCGACCTTTCGACATCGTTGCCGGCTATACAAACCGAACTCAATCACTTCAAAAAGGCAGCGGGATTCAAAGTCAATCTATCTAAATCTTTTCTTCTTAACCTAACACTGCCCCAGGCAACAATGGCACCGATCGAGTGGACGTCCCCCTTTTGTTGCATACGCAAAGAAATCACCTACCTGGGCATTAAAATCACCCCCAAACTAACAGACCTCTATAATGCTAACTTCCCCCCCTTACTGCGGCAGCTCAAATCTGACTTAAAAAAATGGGGTCTGCATTCATCTCTTGGATAGGCAGAAAAAATGCGATTAAGATGAATGTCCTACCCCATCTTCTCTACCTATTTCAGGGTCCCCCGATCACAGTAGATAAAGAACTGTTCCCAGAACTTAAGAAAATGACCACCAAATGTATCTGGCAGGGGCAGAGGGCTCGTCTATCCCAATGGCTATTGACCAGGCCACGACTGGAGGGTGGGTTGGCTCTTCCTGATTTCTGCTTGTACTATCAAGCCGCTCAGCTTCAGTTTATGGCTCTTTACTGCTTTTAAAATCCGAAGCAAATACTAATTGTTTCTAAAACTGTAATTATTGATCGTGTTGAAATATTGTTTTATTATAAAATGAAATTATGTGTGTACAAACTTTTATGGCTCTTTTAGAGTCGAAATAAAGTGGTTCCTTAAAGCCTCCGACAAACACTGGCTCCATATGGATAGTCAGATAGCGGGTAGAACCATATGGGACCTTCCATGGAAACAGAAGTGCGACAGGCCCCCTAACGTATACCTCAGCACCCCCACAGCCACTACACTCCAAATATGGGACAACGTTACCAAGACACTGACTTTAGTGACCTTTCCTTCTCCCTACACCCCCATTCACTTCAATCCAGCCTCCCCCGGCGCTACTAGAGGGCCCCTTTGATAAATGGAGGGACGGTGGATGCCTCATGCTTTCTGACCTCGCCAAGCGAGGTGAACTGCTTTCCTTTGCGGAACGCGCAGCCCTTTTTAAGCTGCCGCCCACCGAAGAATATCATTACCTCCAGCAAAAACATAGGGTGCAACAACGCCAGGTGTGGCTGGCCACGACCAGGGACTTGCTCCCAATTGAGAGATTTATGCAATCTGGCACTACTACTAAGGGTTGCATATCTTTTCTGTATTCTCTTCTTTTAACGGTGGGGCCCCAGTCGGTTCCACGACACAGAAGGTTTTGGGGCGCCTTGTTACCCACCCCCATAGAAGAGAAACAGTGGGGTTCCCTGTACAAAGACATCATCAAATACAATCGCTCTATGTTTTTAAGAGAAGCCCACTACAAAATTATGTACGAATGGTATTTACATCCCCAGAAATTACACACCATATTCACAAATATCTCAGACAAATGTTGGCGGGCTGTGGGCTTCTGGGAGACTTCCGTCATATTTGGGGGGACTGCCCCTCCATCCAACCCTTCTGGAAAGAAAGCCTCTCCCAAGTCAAACAGATTCTGGGATACCCCGTCCCAGATACCGTAGAGCATACCCTCCTGGGAGTGCGGGACCCTAGTCTGAAATATCAGACCCAAGGGGATCGCTCCATTATGTGGCTATGTCTAGGGGCAGCCAAGATGGCAATAGCCGCAGCCTGGGAGAAGCCGGTGGCCACCTCCATTACCCAATGGCATGCCCGGCTGTGGCGGGTGCTGGTCCTTTAATGGATGACGGACATAGTCGATGACGCACGTAAGGGCTTTGACTATGTCTGAAGCCCATTGATGGGTTACCTGTCGGAGGGGTTGCCTCTATTCGCCTGTGGACCCAGATTGCGGGCCCTACATCTCTTTCAGATCTAACGGGCCTGGCGTCGCCCTATGCCACCCCCGTTCATCCCCCTGGATCATTAACATGAAACAACACGGAAATGTGTTTACTTGCTGACGCAACCTGGAACTTTTAAGCTGAATTTTTGAGGAGCTGCAATGATGGGCCCACCATCTCTGGGAATTGTTCAAAAGCAAGCTATGCTGAGACCTTGTGGAAAAGCTGTTTTACTTTCAGATATCTGTAACTCTTGGCATATGGACTGTGCTCAGTTGAGATACAACTGTTGTATATCCTTGTAAAAACCAATAAAAACATTTTGACAAAAAAGAAAAATGTAAATGATCCAATTCGCTTTAAACTTAACTTGTTTTTCAATTCATCATAATGCCAGGGATGGCACAAAGCCATCCTAACCTGCACTTCTCACTATCTCATGATTTCGCACACCTGCAGCCAGCACACCATCAGATTAGATATGTAGAAGTGCCAAGAGGTTCAAGCTGCAAAAAGATTCTTACAGGTAATGAACTAGTCTCTTATATCTTGGTGGTGTTGAGCTAGGTGCTGAGCATCCAAGTCTGGCTGGGGTGCATGCAGTGTTTGAGGTATTGGCCTACTTAAAAAAAAGATTCTGCTTTCAGCCAACAAGTTTTGTGCAGCTTGCTAGTTTGCCTGGTTGAGCTTAAACAGTCTCCTCCTTTCAGCATCACTAGTTGTGAAAACATATTCCACAGTTGTTGGGAAGGATGGGGAAAAGAAAGAGAGTATGGAAAATTACCTTCATGAAGAGTCTGGGTCTTCTGTTCCGTGCCCCCTTCACAAGAAACACGCAGCTATCCCCTCCATTCAGGATGGTGAGGTTGGTGGTGCATGATTAATGTTGGGGCTCAAGAACTCTGAGTCAAGATGGGGAATGCAGGCTCCACAAACCTTTCAATCTGCAGCATTCCTATTTAGAGATTACTTTTGCTGTTCTGCCTACTGGCTCAGCCAAACCCCATCCTTTGTGAAGGACAGAGAACATGGACTAACAATGCCGGCACCACATTAAAGGTGCTTGTTTCTGTTATTAGGAACAGTAGCCTGAAGGGGGTGGCTCTGAGGGTACTTGTTGGCCTACACCTAGTTAACCTCTCTGTGCACACAGAAGCCTCCACCAAAAAGCCAGGGCTACTCCCCTTACTACACGATTGATAGCTAGTGTGAGAAATTGGTTTTATCAGTTTGGGTGGACTGATGTCCACCACAAGTAATAAAGGAGTTATCCCACATTAGTGTTCAAGGGTGGGATCCAGAAATTGTGTTTAGCAGTACCACTCGGCTATTAAGCTGAAAATTAAAAATCCCTCAATTTAATTGTCAGAAAAAATTGATTTTTGATTTCCAATTAGCATCAAGCCTTTGACTAAGTCATTTTTTTTCCCAAAATTATATTTTGATTCCAATTTTTGCATTCTCAGTCTAAATGAAGATGAGGTTGGATCTGGCTACCGTGGCTACCCTTGTAGGCCCTATGCAAGGAAAGGAAGCTGAATTTAGGCATGTTGCCTGGAAGGCAGACTATGAAATGTTGAAAAGGTTCTGGGAAGAGGTCTGCCAATTACAGATACCCTCTGAGGATTCAGAGATTAAGAAAATCCCAGAGGAAGAAAGGGCATGGGTCAACCTGTCCCAACATGGATTTTCTGGTGCACCCTCTAGGTTTGTGGGTGACAAAGGCCCTGCCAGCATAAACCATTCTAAGCTGGCTATCCACCAGATGGAGCTCAGCTAGAAGTAGTCAGCAAGGGAGCTGCAGGCCAAACTGGCAGCCATACCACAGGAAAAAAGGAGGCTTACACTGGAAGAAAAGAAACTGACCTTGGAGTAGAAGAAGGCCAGCCTAGAACTCCTTCGGTCCGAGAAAGACACTGGCAGCAAAGGTGATGTGTCTATAGGGGAGCCACACACCCCTCTCTTACCCAAGGGTATTGTGCCTAGCTTTGTGGTGGAGGATGACATTGACAAATAGTTAGCCTCCTATGAAAAGGCATGGAGAATGGCCAACAGTACTCTAGGGCCTTTCTGTTGGAGTTAGTACCTACACTTGGAGGGATATTGTAGGAAAGTGCCTCTTTTGACATGGTTAGCCCCCACATTTTGCCTGATGTCCGATGTAATTTTGAACTGTACGTGCACTAAGTCCCTGCTAACCAGGTTCCCAGTTCAAGATCTCCTTCCTCTAAAACTGTACCACGATTGGCACAACCTCTGTTTCCCCTAATAAGCTCCTGTAAATGGTACCTCTGATACCCAGGGCATGGGGACAGAAGGAGGTCCCCTAGGGACCCCTCACCCGGATCCGGTGGGACTTCCATCGCAGGCCGCGTGTCCCGGTGCAGGACAAACAGAAGAGTCGCCATGGCACACAGCCCTTTGTGCCATGCCAACCCCGCGCTGCATAAGATATAGGTAAGCCACCCTTACTGCAGGCCTTTAGCCCTAAGACAGGGTGCACTATATCCTATGTGAGGACCCATCAGCAGATGGGTCCCTACGATTACCAGTCCATTCTGGGTGTTGCAAGTGAACAGGGAAGCTAGAAAGAGTACATGAGCTGGATACTCATCAACACGAGTTTCCTAGCTCCATGATGGCTTCACCAATTTCTAAGGTGTTTGGTACCAAACATCCTATCTTAAGAAATCCTTGCTGATGCCAGTATTGGATTTATTATAAAATTCACATAGGAGACACTTTTAGAGGGACCCCTGAAACCTTACCAACCACTGGTGTGGTCCCTGTCTAGTTTTAGCCAGCCTGCCATCACCAGACATGTTTCTGGACCCCTGTGTAGAGACAGAGCTATCCGGATCCAGAAACAATGCCTGCTCTGTGCTGAGGTGGTCACACCTTCCCCCCTGCAGGATCTGCCTTAGCAGAAGCGGGAACTTCAAAGGACATGCCGGCTTTGAACCCTGCCCTGACCATCTGCTGCTAGAAGATGGCAGCCCCCCAGTCCTGCTCCCCTTTTGGCAGCAGGACTGGCAGGATAATTAGATAAAGTAGGAGGTGGTTCTACCTCCACCCTGTATTACCCCTTAGGTGGGGCAGACGAGGTAGACCCCAACTTTACTTATCCGCCATCTTGATAATGGGGATAGTAGCCAATTAGAATTCAGTGTATGCCCACTCCCCACGTGGGGTGAGCATAAAGAGGGTGTAGACAGCCTACAGGTAGATGGCCCATTGACTACTACCTGGCTTCCCATAAAAACAACCCTAAATTCAGTATTTTGGTGGCTCCCCGAGAACCTGACTTCAGATTCAACGGACCTAAAGACGAAATTGGAAGAATACAGCTGGCGGACCAGGAACTGAACCCTGCTGCAGGAGAAATTGGCGCAAACCCTGCCAATTGCAACCAGACTCGACAACTGGGACCTTCTGTCCTTCCTGAAACCTGCCAGGCCTCCAAGAAACCCTGGAGCCCCTGCAGACTTTGTAAATTGCCAAGAACCTCCCTTTGGGTTAGAGTCTCTAGTCCCCGGCGTCCGCTTATAAAGAAACAGCCATGGTTGAGGACCGGCACACTCCATGTCGACGCGACTCACCACTGAAAAGAAACGTTGCAGCTTCCAAGGCCTGTTGGATCACCATTCCGGTGGAATCAACCCCTGCACACCTCCATCACCTCGAGGGAACCTCTCAGCATAACGGCCGAAGCTGGAAACAGCCCAGTTCCTGAGAGGCTGTACCCTCTTGCAAGTGACTTTGACGGTGTGCAGCAGCAACGTTAGCACAACCGCCTACTCCATGACGGTCTGCTCTGCATCACACCTGTGGCCTGCCCACTGCCGGTGAACTCCAAAACTCCTTGGTGGGGTCCTCCTTCCAGTAACCGGCAGTCCTCTGCTATCCAAATCTACACCAGCTGTCTAGCAACGGTGACCACTGGGTTGGCGGTGTTCTGCATCCATGGATCTACAGTGACCTGCTGTCGGGGACCATGACAGTAACTGTGTTGGTGGTCTACTGGATTCCATTCAAGCCATACACCATCACTGCTTTCTCCAACAACCACAATGGTAAATATCTGATGGTATAGAGCGCCGAGTGCCTTGATACTGAAAGTACTGCATCCTTTGAACTGCACTGCATTTTCTCCCCATAATTAAAAGTCTATGAAGTATTTAATCAAGTATCGAACTGTACAAAGTATATTTCTGATTTGAAGTTTTGCTTCTCAAAGATAGATAAACAAAATTGGTCTCAGATTTATTCCTGAGTGTGTCTCATTTATTGCCTCCGTGAGTACAACAAATACTTAACACTGTCCTCTGATAAGCCTAACTGCTCGCCCACACTACCACAATAGAGAGTTAGTATTATCTGCTTGTTACCTCTGGGGATTTCTCACACTCTCTGTATAGTGTACTTCATTTTAATACACTGTACAGAGAGGCAGTATCTTACATTGGTGGATCAACAGTGGGATATACGACTTTGCATTTGCTGGACCACTTTGTCAATTGGTGAAGACGCAAGTAAAATCAAAAATTGCCTTTAGATACTCTAATTTTTGATTGGCCTATTTTTTCTAAATTTCTAAGATAAACTTCTAGGGCCTTGGTTAAGTCCCTGAAACAAACAAGTTAGAAATTTAAAAGTCAGTACTTTATTAGGACAAAGTATTTTAGTTATTTTTTTTGTACTTCGTAAAAAGGTTCCAACTTTAGTAAAATAATGCCTGAAACCAGTAGCCAGGATCAGGAGCTGGACCTGACGCCGTACATGGACCTGAACCATTCGTGTTGCAGAACCATCTGTAAGGGTTACGGATTGAGAATGGACAAAAGTCCCAAAACCGAATATCTCAGACAACTGCTCAGTTTGAGAACGATCACCCAGACGAGGTAGACTAGTCTGGAGATGATGACATCATCAATGATGATGTTGAGGGTGAACACGAGTCAGTCCCCTCAGATACAGCCAAGATTCCCTCAGATGAGGACCTCCAGCTGTAAAGATTGGCCAAGAGAGCGAGTTTAGAAACCCAGCTCCTGGAATTGGAAAGACAAAGAAAAGAGTTGGGCTTAGGACCCATCTCTGGTGGCAGCATACAAGTAAATAGGGAGAGAGAGAGAGATCTTTTAACCTAAAACTCCCCAAAGGAGTTGTCCCCCCATATGCAGAGGGTGAAGATATCACCAAATGGTTCACTGCTTTCGAGAGAGCTTGCATAGCTAGTGGAAGTGAGAAGAAACACTGGGGCTCTCTCTTGTGAGAACTGTTCTCAGGGAAATGTCGGGATAGGCTCCTGACATTGAACAAGGCAGATGCTAAGACCTATGACCTCATGAAGGATACCCTGATTTAGTGCTTTGGTCTTACCACTGAAGAGTATAGGATGAGATTCCGGGAGACTCAAAAAATCCAAATTTGCTGACTTTTCAGTGAAAACACTAGATGGTTGGTTAACGGGTAACAATGTGAAAGACTACGAAGGGTGTTACAATTTAATTGTGATGGAGCATCTTTTGAGTAATTGTTACACTGAGAAGTTACATCAGCATCTGGTAGACCAAGGTCTACTTTCTCCTCTAGAGTTGGAGGAGAAAGCATACCGGTGGGTCAAAACTAGGGTGATCAGAGCTACCACTGGTGGGGGAGACCACAAAAAAGAGGCCAAAAAGTCCCCCCAAGGGAAAGAGGGTAACCCTAAAAAGAAAGAGTCTTTGTCAGACCCCCACAAATCTGTTCAGAAGAGTGGGCCTGAGACTCTTCACAGCCAAATGGTGGGTACCAGGGGAAGAACTGGGAACCCAAGAAAGCATAATACAAGGACCGTAGGTCCTTGGGGCACCAAACTGGAGACCCGGGCTGTAAAAACAAGAAAAATGCCTCTAGTACTCATGCAGTAAATGCAGTAGCCAATTTCCAGATGGGATATGAGGAGGGCCCTGACCATGTCAGAGAGCTCACTAAGGCGACTCTAGTGGGGGATGTTGTTGCAGGGATTCTGCACAAACACAGAACTATGCACAGGAATATGGGACCTTGGTGTATAGGGACTGAGTCTTCCTACCACCTGAGTGCCCACAAGCCCAGGACTGACTAGCAATAGTGTCTCACTTGCTCTCCTACTCACTCACAGAGAAGCAAATGATTTGAAACCCCAGAACACAACACTCCCAGATCACTCAGGAATCGCGGTAACAAGACACACCCTTTCGCTCGCACTCTTGTACTCGTCCACAATAAAATCTGACAGAGTCATGAAATAGTTTAAAATATTTATTTTAACTAACGTTCCCTAACATGCAGTATACGTGCCACAACAAGCAGAAAAATGCATAGTACAAATATAGTCAGCATAGCAGCTAGTCCATAAATCATGAAGGGAGATGTCATCATAAAAAAGGACAATGGAGCCTAACCTCCCTCCCCTTCCTAGGAAGCCGTATTATTATATATTAGAAGATCTCTGGGCTTTGGCAGCAGACCCAATACCTTAGCCTATAGATGGTAGATCTACATCATAGGTGCTATCTTGCTCTTCTCCCTGGAAAGATCCCTCTCCAAGTGTGTCTCATCTAATTTGTGTACCCCACTAAAAACCAGAGTACGTTGTCCAAACAACAGCTGCATCAGTATGTTTGTCTAAGGGCTAAGTTCTGGCCAGAACAAAATAACAAGGGGCATTGTTGTTCGACCTTGCACATAATGTTCAGTCAAAATCCCAGGAACATGCAGAGTGTGAACACAGCGATGAGTTCTCATGTGAAAGCAGTCATTGGAATATTGCAAAAATAAAGCTGTGTAGTAACGTGCACAAAAGCAGCAGGCAAGCTGCAACGTGCTCATGGTAAGTTAGTGAAAAATGACAATGTCCCTATGGGCCACGTGACACCCTCCCCTTGGCCAGATCGTTAGCTCTATGCTAAGATCAAGATGAAAAATAAGCAGAGGCAAAGCGTCCAAGTGGTATTCCAATTAGGATAGTCATGAAGCCAAATAAAAATTTAATGTATTGCAAGAAGCAAAGATTTCGCCAATTGGGCACTCAAAACCCCATCAACTCATATGTAGTCTTCAGGAACTAAAATGCGGTGGGAAAATCAGAGAGCCATGTACTCCAGAATGTTGTCGGTTCCTTCTATATTAAATAGGGATGCCATCCAGTTTAGTAGATCGAACAAGAACACATGCTCCTCATATCCAGAGGCTGTTAGGAGCATGCCAGGGCAACCTGCATCAACTTGGATGAAACTCCGGTCAATGAGGCGCTGCGCACTGGTACTCAAGTCTGCCGTTGGTCCAAGCAGGGGATCGCACAGCAAACGCCTACCCATGGCACATACCTGGTCATGGGCCTTTAACGGACCCATTAACAGATCATAATCCAGGGCAGCATGTGTGGTATTGGAGAGGCAGACAACCAGGGCCCATTGAAAAGGGCACCGGAGGCAGTGGAACACTGGTTGCACGCAGGTGAAGTAGGCATAACGGAAGGTCAGTAAGTGGTCGATGGCAAAGGACATCAGTGGCATAGAACCAAAAAGCTGCCACATCCGATCATGGTACAGTTGCAACTGGACCGGCCTTGGCAGATCCACAAATTGAGCATCCATTGCGAAGCAATAAAAGTAGAAGAAGCACGCCACAAATCAACAGGAGCACCAAGGGAAACCCTCTGAAGGCGCTGGGAAAAATTGAATGGATAAAGGCTGGTATTACTCAAAAAATAGTCTGAAAGGAAGAAGCAAGGCCGGATCCCACGAGTTTAAAAAAGTGGGCAAGGCCTTCTGTATCAGAAGCATTAAATATTTGATGTATTAATTCTCCAAAATGGAGTGGGAGATTCGTGTTTAGCAGCGAGTGTATCTCACTTGCGGTTCTTGCCACCTGCAATTCGAAGGTCTCTCGAGCTGATGTGAGAGCCACTTCTTGTTGGAACAATAGCTCTTTGAGTTTGCTTAGTTTATTGAAATCAGTTTTCAAAGTTGGAATGGAAGGCCAAAGCGAACTATCTTCAATCCCATGCAGGGGTGGAAACAGGACATTGCTGCAACATGTAACACGTTGTGAAACCGTTACTATATACGGGATGCTGGCCCGTAAGCCGCAGCAGTCGTGGTTATTTAAAATAAGATAACTGCCATTAGTAAGCAAAGTTAATGCGGGAATAATAGCTGGGACAGGGGTACCTTTTAAAAAACTGGTGAGATTAGGGGCCGAAACGTTACAGGCGCCGTGCAATTTAACTTGTTTGCAGACTAGGGAAGGTCCCACTGTTGAATCACAATTCTCCCCTGTTAAGAAAACTTCCTTCACTGCGCGCTGACATCTGTAAGTGAATGGTAATGACCACAATTCATGAATAAATGTACTGCTGAGGGGCTCAAATCTACCTACTGGATAGTGTTTCATGCAGGCCTTGAACTGAAATAGTGAGATGGGCAGTGAAATAACCCCATGTATTAACCACACATTATCTGTCTCTGCTACAGAAAATGGTAACTGTTCTAACTGTTAAATATGTAACAATGTGTATGTTGCGTCATTCATTGACATTCATTTCTGTTTATCAGTCAAATTAAACGGCAAAAACAGCGCAGAAGGGGGGCGGAGCTTGCCAGCGCCGTTGATGGCTGCCTAAGAGACGAGCTCCGCACAACCATCCGGCAATCCTGAATTAATCCGGCATTAGCAGTCAGCGCCACTACACCGACGCAGCGCCTTCAATTCCGGAGGCGCCCCGCTACGGACTGACCTACCTCCAACGCCTGGAATCGCAGTGAAATCAGCGCGGACGACATCGGTAGTGCGGCGCGCTGAATGGGCCTCAAAGCATTGGCCTCCTGCACTGTCCTGAGCCCGCCGGAAGTGTTGTCTCGCTGGAGCCCGGAGTACCCCGAAGCCGGCTGCAGTGATGAGCACTCCCGGAGGCTCGTGATCGGACTCGACACACGAACACCATATAGAGCCCTCCCTGACTCCTGTGTGCAGTGGCCGGACGACGACCTCACTGGGCATTGAGTCGCTGCCGGGGAGCGCTCCGCGACTGAAGCTTCGCGAATACGGAGGATCGGAAGCGCCGTCGGTAGCGATACCGGACGGACCCTCTGCGGTGCCCCTTGACCCTGAGGCTCTAAAAATCAGAGCACCCTGGGGATCTGTGTCGGCGGGGGCTGGACGCGCGGCAAGGCACGGAGCAGGGCACGCCATTTTGAGGGCCCGGCCTGTGGTGACGGCTCTTTGACATTGGGCAGCCACGTGGATTTGGACAGAGCTTCGACCTGCCCTTGGACCTCGCTGCGATATTCCATGGGAGACAAACACAGCTGCCTAATGATTGTTGCTGAGTGACACTGCTGCTTGGGGAACTTATGCACACCTTGCAGGCACGGTGAGCACCCCTATCTTCTGTTGGCTGGTGGCTGTGGTACCAAAGAGGCTGGGAGCTGACTTGTGTCCAGAGGGAACGAGTGGAGTGGATAACTGCTGCTGATTGAGTGCACTGGGGAGCACTTGGGTGCATTAGTGCCTGGTGCAAGAGGGGCTGCTGAAATAGGAGCGACTAGACTTGCTGCGACGTTGTTCCCGAGTGGTGCATGGAAGGCTGTGACTGATCTGAGCACCTTAAACCCGGCCCGGCCCTGCTGCACTCCTGGAAAGTACCTGCTACGGCCATGCTGGTGCTCCTTGCATTCTTGAGACCCACAAAGGTTGGCGAAGATGGGCAGGACGGATAGAACACAGCCGAAATTGTCGTTCGATCAGCGCAAACCTAGAGAGCGCGCAACATCTGCTGATGAGGGCGAAAATGGCAGGGACCAAGTGCAGGGGACACAGGAAGGCGACATCAGGTCCATGCTCGCCTCGATGGAGAAGGGCCTACAGAACTCGCTCGCTGTCCTGGGCACTAAGATGGACTCCCTCTCGTACCGCATGGACAGAATGTCCGAGAGACTTGACAAGCACGTGGAAGGCATTGACACGGCCGAGCGCCGTATCACGGAGGTGGAAGAGTCGCAGACGACGCTGGACTCGGACCACAAACAATTAGGCAAGGTGCTGCAGGACAAAGCCGAAGACCTAGAAGCGAGGTCTCGGAGGAGCAACCTGAGAATCACGGGCCTGCCGGAGTCGACGCCGACTGGCAACATGGAACATTTCATTGAGAAATTGCTGGTCACGCTCCTTGGTAGTGACACCTTCTCGCCCATGTTTGTAGTTGAGAGAGCGCACCACTCCTTGGGCCCGCGCCCACCGCCTGGAGCCCCCCCAAGGCCGATAATTGCAAAATTATTAAACTACCGGGACAGAGCTGCAGCGCTGAGAGTTGCCAGGGAGAAACAAACTTTACATTATGAAGGCTCTGCCCTCTCACTGTTTCCAGACTTTAACGGTGAGGGTCCAGGAGGCGCGGCGCCAGTTTGTGCCACTCAAGCGGCAGTTAAAATAGCACAACATAGACTATGCAATGCTGTACCCGGCTCGCCTTCGTGTCAACCGCCAGGGCCAATCACCAATTTTCACAGACCCAAAGGCCTTACAGAAAGCCATGAATGACTGGTCTAGGGAACTGCGCCACAGCCCGGACAGGAGCGCTTCAACTGGAGCAGATGGAGGTTCCTTGGAGGAACAGGACTGAACTCATGCCCGGCCGCATCACAGATAAGATTTATTCACATGGGGGAGATGGATCACGACAGTGCCACTTGTGAGACCTCACTGTTCGCGGGGTGCACTGGTTGGCTACATAAATGAATGAATGAATGAATGAATGAATGAATGAATGAAATTATACTTATATAGCGCATGGCTACCCTGAGGCCTCCCAGCGCTGTTTGATAGAAGAGTAGAGGAAAAACAGAAGCCATGATGTTAAGAGACTGTCTTAAAGAGGTAGGTTTTTAAGAGCTTCCGGAAGGCCAAAAGGTTGTTGTCCTTACGTAAAGTGGGAGGAATAGTATTCCAGATCTTTGCAGCATTAAACGAGAAAGAGCGTCCACCCCACCTGGATCTTCGAATTTTCTTGGGAGCGGCCAAGCATAAGGAGCTGGATCGCAGGGTTCTATGAGGGAGATAGGGAGTGACCAGGCGGTGAATAATAGCCGGACCAGTCTTCCGGATGGCTCTATGAACTAGGCACATAGCTTTAAACTGTATCCTAGCTGGAATAGGGAGCCAGTGGAGACTCCTCAATGCTGGTTTAGCAGATTGCCACCGCGGAATCTGAAGAAGCAGACGGGCAGCACAGTTCTGAGTTACTTGCAGTTTGTGAATGGTGAATTGAGGAGCACCAAGATATAGGGCGTTCCCATAATCAAGGCGAGAAAGAATAAGGGCCTGTACCATAATTCTTCTCGCCTGGAAGGGGAGGAGGGGAATGATTTTCCGCAACATTCTCATCAGTCCATAACATGGGTCCTGCCCGCACTTTGGAAGTTTTATTGTTGGTGCTCCCCCTCCCCCTCTAGTTTGTAATCCTGAGAAACAGCGGGGGTTGGATATGTTCTCCTTTTTCCTAATGCGTACTATTAGTTGATGGTGTGCGGGGGGGTTTGATAGTTACACATTGAAGTTTGACTGAACTTTGTTGGCAACCTCTGCCTACGAGTGAAGCACACGCTTGGGGTATTGTTATTGTTATTTCTGGGTGGGTGGGAAGGGCGATGGCTGTTTCGAACGACGTTGCATAAGTTCTGTACAAGGGGGGGTTTATGGGCATTTTCCGTCAGGTCAAGGTTGGGGGTGTCCTGATGTGGGTGGGGGGTGGAGGGTTCATGAGACTCAGACAACATAATCTACGCGATGTTAGGCATTCACACAGGCTATATTTCAAATTTACAACACACTCAGTTAAGCCATGGCAACATTAACTAATTCCCGGATGCATATAACAGCACACAGTCGGGATACAGAAGTGGACACTCTCAGAGCACTCACGTGGAACGTTAGAGGGCTGAATGATTACAGAAAAGTACGCAAAGTCCTTTCTTACCTGACGAGACAAAAGATAGATGTTGCCCTACTGCAAGAAACACACCTCCCACCCAATTCCCCTATGTTACGCTGTAGAGGCTTGCATGGCAACATTCATGCTGCAGGTTATACCACTCATGCGCTGGGGGTACTCACTTGGGCCAACCCTAAGTCGGCCCTCACCCTTCACCCGGTGGTCACTGACAAAGACGATAGATATACGATCTCGAGGTGTAGGGGGAAAGGTATGGACCTACTCATAGTTAATATTTACGGCCCTAACTTTGATAACCCAGAGTTTTTCACTACACTGGCAAACAGGGTGGGCTGCGTCAGCGAGGGGACACAACTTTGGGGGGGTGATTTTAATTTGGTTAGGGACCCCAGACTAGATAGATCGGGGGGACCGGAGAGGCATACCACAGCAGCTGCTCGGGCGGTAGAGAGTGCGATAGTTAGGTTTGATCTAAGTGACGTATGGCGCCTGAAATACCCGCACAGTGGAGGCTTAACGCATTACTCAGCATATCACAACCTACATACCCGTATTGATTATTGGCTTGCAGCTAGTACACTCTGTGACGGGGTCCGCATGTGTCAGGTGTTACCCCGTACTTTTTCAGACCATTCGCCGATCCTACTGATGATGGACACCCCACACAGGCTCATTCCTCCATTCACTTGGCGGTTTCTACCCTACTCCCTACTTGACGCGGTATTTAAAGACGAATTGGCAGAGGCAATTGAAACGTTTTTTGATAAGAATGTGGGCTCAGTTGAAGACTATCAGGTCATCTGGGAGTCATTTAAAAAGTTTACATCAGGGGGGTCACAATCTCAAAACACTCGGGGGTCCTCAGAGCTATTCGGAAACGCCTAACGGACTTAGAGGGGAAAATAAAGATTCTAGAGCAGCGCTAACTGATGGATCCAAGAGATACAGACAAGAGGGAACTCTCGGACCTGCTCGAGGCATACCATGAGGCGGCTGACGATGAAATTAAACATCTGGGTAAATATGCCACAGTGAGGGCGTATGGCGAGAGTGAGAGACCGGGGTCAGTATTAGCCCAATTGCTTAAGAAACGCAGGGAAAATGCACAGGTGGCAGAAATTAGGTCAACAGAGGGCGAGATATTAACCGAAGTAACCGAAGTAGCAGAGAGATTCCGCCTCAGAAGCAGAGATAATAGATTATTTATCACACATAAAACTTCCATGGCTCACGAACACGCACCGGGAGTTCCTCATGAGACCCATTGAAAAGGACGAAATCCTGCTTGCTTTGTCCAGTATGAGGGCGGGGACTGCTCCAGGGTCTGATGGCCTCACAGTTTCCTTCTATAGGGCCTTTATGGATCTACTACTCTCACAGTTGGCCACACTATTCGACGATATGTGCGTATCGGGAAATATGCCACCCTCCATGACAGAAGCAGTAATAGTGGCTCTCCTAAAACCTGGTAAGCCCCCGGAAGACTACGCCTCTTATCGTCCGCTATCTTTGTTAAACGTGGATACGAAGATATTTGCAAAAATCCTCACGAACCGTTTGGTTCCTCTAGTCCCAATCCTAGTAGCGCCGGAACAAGCTGGCTTTGTGCCGGGTAGAAACTTGACTTATAATCTACGGACAGTTTTCGGAGCACTTCAGCATATCAGACCGGATACACCAGCAGTAGCCGTTTTCTTAGACATAGAGAAGGCCTTCGACTCTGTAGAATGGCCCTTTATGACACGCGTTCTGACAAGGATGGGCGTTGGCCCAGTCTTCATTCAATTAATAGGCGTTCTCTATAATAGACCCTCTGCCAGAGTAAAAATAGGCAACGTAGTGACAGGTTCCATATGCATCTCAAGGGGTACGCGTCAAGGCTGTCCCTTATCCCCTCTACTTTACGCGTTAGTGGCGGAGCCTCTTGCATGCGCGCTTAGGGAATATCACTGGCATCGAGGTATTCGTTTACCTCACTACCAACTTATTGTCTCCACCTATGCCGATGACAAACTCCTATATGTTAGAAACCCGGAATCCAACCTCTCTACGGTCCTCCGGGAGGTGGTGCGCTTTGGAGCCCTGTCAGGCCTCTAAGTCAACTGGCCGAAATCCATTATTTTCCCACTTACACCGAACACACCCCGAATAGACTCGGACTACCCATTACAATGGTCCACGGAGGCGGTTAGGTATCTGGGTATAAAGGTACACACAGATTCCGAGATAGTGTTCCGGGAAAATTACGGTGCTGCCTTCAGCAAATTAGAAGATGATGTAGAGAGGTGGATACGTCTCCCACTATCTCTACTTGGTAGAATTTCCGTCATGAAAATGGTGGTGTTACCGCCCCTTCTGTTTTTATTCTCCAGTATCCCCTTGGTCCTTCCGCGTGCCTTCTTCAGCCGTCTAACTACCCTGATGATGAAACTAGCTTGGGCAGGTAAACAACCGCGAGTTAAGTGGCAAATTCTGGTCTTACCTTATCATATGGGTGGGCTGGGAGCACCAGACTTCGACTTATATTATAGAGCTGCGCATGGCGCACACGCATACTACTGGATGCACGGCTCTCCTGATGTCCCGCACCTTCGACTAGAAGCTGAGGTGGCGACACCACTTCCACTCCCTGCGTTGTTGTTTCAGGCTGCCGATCGGAGGACGGGTATTCTTGACTCGATCAATGCAACGACGCATGCTTGGCAACACCTATTGAACCTGCAAGTGGGCGTGATTTTGTACTCACCGTCCACTCCACTTGATTGGTGTTTATGGCTACCTCCATGTAGAGAAAAAGGGGTCACACAAGCGCTTAACACACTGGGCATACAAACAGTGGGTGAGCTATTTGACGATGGGGTGTCTAGGACCTGGGAGGATTTTAATACTGTTGAACCGAAACCCACTATGCTAACGCAATTTCAATATCACAGAACACGGCATGCGCTGCGAAATACTCTAGGGGATGAATATCTCGAACCCCCAGAACTTCTTGCCTTAACACACATCATAAAGGCGAAATCCTCGCTACGAATAGTGTCTACAATTTATAAATTATCTATGTCATACAGAGAAAATCATTACACCAAGGCCCGATTAGCATGGCAACGGGACTTGAATATGGACATTGCTGACACCATGTGGACCTATTGTTGCACCAGCACCCAGGGTATCTCACTAAATGGGCGGCATGGATTGATACACTTTAAATACCTCAATAGGGTATATTACACCCCAGAGAGACTGCATAGATATGGTCTACGGGAAGACCCAGCGTGCGAACGCTGCGCAGCACTACCAGCCAATTTCCTTCATGTAGCTTGGTCCTGCCCTGGAATCTCCGCTTTCTGGGGCTTAGTCTTCAAAGAGCTAGGACAAATCACTAAGTTAGCACTGGCTCCGGACCCAGCATTGGCCTTACTTGGCTACTCTAAGTCGATACCCAAAGGGCTCTGCAGACTGGTGGATATGGGACTGCTAATAGCCAAACGTAGAGTAGCGATCAACTGGTTGCGTGGACCGGTTCCCACGTTAAATCAATGGACGCGAGACATGACGTACTGCAGTACACAGACGGAGCTTTTCAGTGACCAGCTACCCCCACGTAGTAGACCTAAAAACTTTTGGGAGCTGTACAAAACTCATCTAATCACTACGACAAGTGGCGAGAACGCGTTGATTGATAGAACACAAGACATGACTATTCCGTTAGTTACAACAACCGCTAGCCGTTCTGAGGACGGTGCCACTTACCCCCCGACTTGAAGCAGATATACTATAATGACTCGCCAGACCGGTTCACAGGGGTAATGGGAGTGTCTCTGGGGAAGGATAACTCTATGCCATGATAATTCGATGTTTTTTTTTTCTACTGTAAAGGTAATTTACTCGTTTTTTTTTTTATTTATTGACAAATGTGAGGAATGTATCATGCCAACTTGTCATACTGAGTCTCATTTTTGTTTGTTCTGAGAAAATCAATAAAATAAAATAATACAAATTTTAAAAAACCGCGCAGAAGCATTCAAATAATCCCATGGCACTTTTCCATTTTTCAAAGTTTGCAAGGTCCAAGCAAACTGCAGTACGGAACGTAACTGATTTTGACCATGATATAAAACAGACACTACATGTTGAACAATGTCAATGACAGATGATACAATGGTATCCAAAGTATATATACAAGAAGACTGTATTAATGCTATTATCTACTACTGCAAGGACTTTTTCTAAATTTGCTTGGTCAATTTGGCGAAGACTCACCGCAGCTTCCATCTGCGACAGTTTCCAAAATTCATTGTATGCTTCATAAATAAACCGTTTCGTTCTAGGGGATTTCGGACCTAAAATAAAATCAGCCAAATTGATGTCACCTGACAAAAGGGAAAGGTGTTGTTTCACAGACAACAGTGTGGAGTGTTCCAATCATTGCTGACACAATTTACCCACTGAATATGTGGTAACCGAATGGGAATGTGGGAAACGGGGATCAGGTCTACTTTGTGTAAACCCTTGTGTGGAATTCAGAAAACGCAGTTGACATGCATTGGAGCTTGTTGGCCACAATAACCAGCCCAAGGGGTCAATGTTAGAAGAGTTGATGGTTCCATTTTGGAACAAGGCAACTAAGTCTTCAATTGTGTAGTTGGTGTGTGTTTGCCATGTGTCATAGTGAGCCAATGAGGGAATTGAGGCAATATTTAGATTTTTGGCTGTGGCTAAACCAAAACCAGTAGTCTGCTGCACAGTGTCATTTAAAAATAAAATTTGAGTCGGTATCAGACATGCACGATGCAAAGCTTCAGTGCCCTGCACCTGCCAATCTTTGGTACCCCAAATGGATTTCAAATCAATTGTGTCCTTCCAATGTTCATAACCCTTTACAGACAAATCATTCCTGTAGGACTTGGAGTAAATCAATTTAGTGTGTGTCAGCATAAATTTAGTCTGTGGTGGCATTTTCAATTTATAAAAGTAGGATTGTGGCTCTAAAGGATTGTAACCGGATAAATATATAAATTTACTCTGTTGAGTCTTTGAACTCCCCTGTAAAGGTGTCGGACAATGTTCTCACTGTGTAAAATTAAAACGTGGTCTCAAAGTGTTGGTCTTGTGTAAAAAAAGATGGCCGTAATTTTGATAACAGAACAAATCTGCATAATTTTCCGAATTCAAATACAAATCTTCAGTGTCAAAAGCAGCATAATATTTTAAATCAGAAAACAATGCATGAACGGCTTGAACATCCTAGTCGTCAGAGTGTATGTCCGGCAAAACCACATCTCCTAATGAAACGCGGAAAACGTATGGAATGGTTAAAAGTTTGGTCGGGCCATGGATATCATATGAAACTTTATCCCACACAATGGCATCAACAACAGGGAATGCCGAAATATTCACAAGGGCTTGATCTCTTTTCATGATATGAGACGATGTATGGGGGGCTAGAACTCCATCAACCAATTTCACTGCAGAGCGTTCAGGCAAATAATGGCCATTACTGAGTAAAAAAAACACAGTCACAAACCCAATCCACATGAAGAGGATTATCAGGGTAAGCATCATCCAGATGTATGTCCAGGACGGGACCAGATAAGTCTTTTTGAACTAGGAGATGAAAAGACTGGTACATGTAGGGGGTGTTGCCACAGACAAGGATGAAGAAGATGAGTCAGAAGAAAAGCTGTACGGTCCATGTAATAAACCCTCGCCCCCAGTTGAAACAAAGGAGGATGTGCAGCATCAGATAAATCATGTATGGTACTCTCAGGAATGTCAATTATGACCTTGCCTGGAGGAGAAGCATACTCGATGTCTGCATCGGCGGAAGTAGAAGGTAAAACAGGTAATAAATCGATTGAAGTTTCCAAATCCCCCTCCATTACTTGGGGAGTAGCCGAAGAAGCTGAAGTCATCGGATTCAGTGAAAGGTCTCGGCGTGGAATACTTGGGGGCATACTATTCAGTATTGGCCATATGGTGTAGCTTGACATGCTCGATAGAAATGTAACGATTCTCCTTACGACCAGGTAAAGGAGGCAGGATCACAGTACGGGTTCCTTTCAAGCCAAGGACTCTGACCGGTGCGCATACCGCGCACCGGTGGACCAAATTCTTTTTTGTTCTCCACTTTCTCTCGGACCAGATCTTCAACTTTTGGAAGCCAGCCAAAAACAGGAATCAGCTCCGCTGGATCCGTGGAAGAGGGTAAATGTGCTTTTGCTTGTGAATCACGAGCTTTTTGTAGATCCTGTAACACAGCACAATGGTTATCTACGTCAAAGGTTGCGGCAACCGCCACAACGTTTAGACCATCAAGGTCTGGCACAAATATGTTAATGCCAAAGAGCATTTCGTATGGGGTCCGCCCACCCAGAGATCTTCTTGGGAGATTATTTAGTGCACATTGGACTCCATAGAGATGAGTCAGCCAACCCCTGCCAGTACCTAAGACCCTAGCTGCCAAAATTTGCTTTAAGTCATGGTTCATCCGCTCCACAACTGAATTGCCCTCAGGCCGGTATAGAGATGAAGATTGCACCTGCACCCCCAGAGACTTCATTGCATCCCGGTAAGCCTTAGAGGCAAACGAAGGACCTTGGTCAGAATGGAAGGTGCCACGGGCAAACGTCCTGACAAAGACACGCAAATCTTTAATGACAGTTCGAGCATCAGCACTACGTTGCGGCCAAACCCAAAGGAATCTAGTGCACGAATCCACTGCAGCTAAGATGTGTTTAAAAGCAGTGTCAGATGTCAAAGGACCACAGTGATCAAGATAGATACAACCAAACGGTTGGTTTGAAATGTAAAGTTGAGAATGTGGTGGGCGTGCAACAGTAGAATGTTTAATTTATTGACAAATGTCACAAGAAAGCACATATTTACATGCCTGTTGATACAAACTACACCACCAGAGACGTTGCTGTAAAAGAGACACTGTCGCTGTCACTCTGGCATGCGCAGAAGCTCCGCCTTCATGAGCGGAAATGATCAAAGAAATTCTGCGGTCCTCATTGGGGATCAGCCGATCCCCAATGGACGGAATAGTTACAAATGGGACTTGATCAGAAGATATGTGATATGAATAACGCAAAGGAAAACCTTGGGGAAGCTCTGTTCCCTCCTTCGTTGCAGCTATAGCCACCAGAATACCATCATCAATTTTAGTCATGGACCTAGTGACTGCTGCTACTGAACATGTGGCTACTGCAGATTTGGCTGCCTCATCATCCAGCGAATTACCAACAGCGTGTGCTCCCACACACTGATGGCCCAAAGTATGGATAACATGTGTGAGCGGAAAACGTTCCTTAAAAGCGGCCACTCGAACCCAAACCATTTTATGCTTAATTGCGCTACCTTTAGAATCACGAAAATCATTTTGTGTTCAAAAAAACAAGTTATCATTGAAGGATTGTACACAGTAAAACGAATCGCACACTATAAGTGTAGGAACATCTGGATCAGCAAATTCAAGAGCCAAAACCAAAGCACGTAGCTCCGCCAATTGAGCCATGCAATCACCAAGAAACTGTGTGTGCACCAAGGAGGATTTAAAATCCCCATCAACAATTTTCCCAGCCACAATTGCGCAGGCTGCAGAATAGGCATGCTTAGAACCTACTGCCGGCTGCTCAGAACCGTCAGTGTAAATAATACATTTGTATTGATCCAGAGGAAGCAAAGACAAAGGAGGAGGATGTATGTGTTCATATTGCAAAAACTCCTGTGCTTGTAAAGAAGGGTCAAAGATAAAATTGATATCAGCTGACGTCAACGAACTAGCCCATTGTATCCAACGTGGACGCAAGGCTTTAGAATTCGGGACACTAGCCTTTGTAACTGCTTCTAAAGCAGGCACCGGCGAAACCATGAAAATACGTTTACTCTGAGCCAGAGAGCGTTCTTTCAGAATCGCCATCTGTACAGCCGTCAGAATTTTTTCTGTAAAAGAGAAACGCATCTCAGCTGAAGTGTACAAATGCGACCTAACGCGCCTGGTACAATCCTTATGACCAAATTTGTAAAATTGTCTCGTGTTAACAAGAAGTTGGTCGCAAGCAGGTCAGACTGCAGGGACCGAAGAAGGTTGTATCAAAGAGTAAAGAGGTTTGATACGCTGGGCATAATCAGGAACGTGTGTCCTCCTGAAATTCAAAAAACCCAACAAAGATTGTAATTTTTAAAGGGTAGACAGAGGCTGCAATTGTGCACATTTCTCCAGAAAGTGGGGGGCTAAGCCCCGACCTTCATTATTAAGTTCAGATCCTAGAAAAAGGACTGCCAAAAAGGCAATGTGTGACTTGGCAAAATTGAATTTGTATCCCAAGTCTGCAAAAGACTTTGTGATGCGGTCCACACGCACAAGATGTGGTATCAATTCATCATCCGTCAAATAGATGTCATCAACGTATGAGAAAGCATCAAGGTCAATTTCATGTAAAACCGACATTATGCGTGCCGCAAAAGCGCTGGGACTATTTTTATATCCCATAGGCAAGCATGTATACCTTTTGTGATTGCCAAGGGCGCTGAAGGCTGTCAAGTTACGGCTATCAGGAGCCAGATTGTGACTGTAAAAACCATTGGATATATCAAGAGTAGTTTTATATTTTTTGCGAACAATGTTATTCACTGACGCAGAGCTGTGGGTGTTCTGTACCGCAAAGGTACGAACATGACTGTTTAAATGCCGGTAATCCAAAACTATACGATATGAACCATCCGGTTTCAATATCAGAAAAAGAGGATTATTCATGGACGATACACAGGGTTCAATTACACCCTGATATTCCAATTGGGTAAGAATTTCACCAATGGATGCTTTGCTTCACGCCTAATCGGGTATTGTGGTGAGTGCTGTGGCATAGAGCGCAAGGGAATTTCTTGTTCCGCTAATCCTTATCCCAACCCACCTGATTACGATACACAGCCGGAGCAAGGGCTAATGCCCACTCCGAAGCGTAAGAACGCTTAGCCTCCTCCGAGACAAAATGCGAAAAACTCAGGAGAATAACATCTTCCCCTTTAGAAGAAGCCAGAACAAATGTGGGAGGCCAATCAACCTCCGCTAGCAAAATATCATAAGAAGAAGTAAGGTTGACCCAAAAGACCGCCTTAATTGTGCGTTTAATATCACCTTCAATTTGGAGGCCTATCTCATAATGCCTATCAGGGGGTGCAACCCGAGTGTCAGCTGTTTCCACTGTAACGAACGTGTCAGTTACTTTCGTCCCCAGACATTGGTGGAGTGCCTCCCGCACGATGGTAACTTTCGCCGTGCTGTTGAGGAGTGTTACCTCCCATCTCCAGTCGAGGAGCAGGGCTCTCACCGTCTGAGACATACTTTGCAGTCAAAGCGGCAACTTTTTTTCTTCTGAAACGGGGCTCGATATGGAGGTGGTCCCTCCAGTTTGGCTTTTACGTCAAACTGGCACTGCGGATCACGTTGCTCTGCGTGGTCTTGCCTTGTCTGCGACTTGCCGTTCTCCCCCACCAAACTGTTGATCTGATAATTCCTGAAAGGAACGAGCAGAACGAGGATCAGGAACCTGAAACCTCTCTGGTGTTTTCATTTTAGAGCGGTCACGCAGATCATATCTACGTGCAGAAGTGTCCGGTGGTGGCGAACCAGCACGAGAACCATGCTTCTGCTGTTGCTGCCTCTGATTTTTATTCCAAGAAATTTTAGGAAAGACCGGATGACTCTCCTTTTCAGGAGGAGGTTTATTTTGTACCTGAGTAAAAGGTCTTACTCCCAAACTATTGTGACCCAATGATGTGTACACATCCGCAATAATAATCGGCAACAGCCTCTGCTTGTCAACGTCCACCACAGTCGATAGGCGTTGACGCACTTGCAAACTAACTGCTTCACCTTTAACGTTGGCTAGAATCATATCAGAGACAATAGGGAACATTCCCACTAATCTCATCCCCAACTCCAGGGCTGGACCATCCCCGTGTTCATCTTGAACCTTCTTAAGAAAGCTTGGTAGAACTGTCATGGAGGGGGTGCCAAAACACAGTGTATACACCACAGCAAACACCGTCCCCCAGCTGGTGCAATCAGCTAAAGCGGAAACAATACCACTCGGTAAACTCATCGTAAGGATCCTGTGTTTCGCAACAGGAGTAGTATGCGGAAAAACAGCCTGGTGTTGCTAAAAATTTTCTGCAAGCCAATAAGGCAAATCATCTCTATTCTGAGGACGCTTTCCCATCACTGAATTAATCATGATAGGACTTATGACAAGACCACCACCATGGCCTGGTGGCTGAGGAGCGGCTCCAGCCAGAGCCACTTGAATATTGCATGACATAAATTGTATGACACTTCTGGGTATATGAATTCAAGACGTATGTAATTGACGTAGCTCTACGAGTGTAACACCAAGATAATTTGGATGAGGTGTGAAACCAGCCAACACGGGCCTAAACGGACCACAAAAACAGGGTGAGGAAGGGCACTATTAAACCAAATAGTATACTCCCAGGCTGTCAACGGAACTTCAAGTAATCCATAAGGGCGATAATTCCGCGGAACCGCGGCTGCTGTATATTCATGAAAGAAATTATCATTCCCATCCACTGCTGGAAATGTAACCCAAGAGTAAAAAACTTTGCAGCGGTAAGCCGCGTCCGCCTCAACTACAAAAATTTAATCAGTCCCCGCAAAAGGGACTCCCCTTTAAGTCACATGAGCAGTAACCGCAGCACGATTAGGTGCCGCAATAGCGACCAGTTGTGCCATATTAGTAATGGGACAAACAAACAGAGAGAACGGTAGCGCAAAAGAGGGTATAGAAAAACCTTTTAAAATTCAAGCTTGAAAAACCTATAAATATACAAAGATAGGAGGCTAAGCCCCCTCACCACAGACGTCTCCGGCAATGGTGAGAGGGTATTGTGGACAAGCACAAGCGCTACTCAGGAGTATCATGAATAAGAACCTGTCCAAACGTTGGGTGCCATGTTGCAGGGATTCTGCACAAACAGAAATATGCGCAGGATTATGGGACCTTGGTGTATAGGGACTGAGTCTTCCTACCACCTGAGTCCCCATGAGCCCAGGACCGACTAGCTATAGTGTCTCACTTGCTCTCCTACTCTCTCACAGAGAAGCAAATGATTAGACACCCAGAACACAACACTCCCAGATCTCTCAGGAATCGTGGTAACAAGACACACCCTTTCGCTCTCACTCTTGTACTCGTCCACAATAAGATCTGACAGAGTCACAAAATAGTTTAAAATATTTATTTTAACTAACGTGCCCTAACATGCAATATACGTGCCACAACAAGCAGAAAAATGCATAGAACAAATATAGTCAGCATTGCAGCTAGTCCATATATCATGAAGGGAGATGTCATCATAAAAAAGGACAATGGAGCCTAACCTCCCTCCCCTTGCTAAGAAGCCGTATTATTATATATTAGAAGATCTCTGGGCTTTGGCAGCAGACCCCATACCTTAGCCTATAGATGGTAGATCTACATCATAGGTGCTGTCTCGCTCTTCTCCCTGGAAAGGTCCCTCTCCAAGTGTGTCTCACCTAATTTGTGTACCCCACTAAAAACTATAGGTAAGGTAAGGTAAGGTAAGGTACGTTGTCCAAACAACAGGTGCATCAGTATGTTTTGTCTAAGGGCTAAAGTCTGGCCAGAGCAAAATAACAAGGGGCATTATTGTTCGACTTTGCACATAATGTTCAGTCAAAATCCCGGGAACATGCAGAGTGTGAACACAGCGATGAGTTCTCATGTGAAAGCAGTCATTGAAATATTGCAAAAATAAAGCCGTGTAGTAACGTGCGCAAAAGCAGTAGGCAAGCTGCAACGTGCTCATTCTAAGTTAGTGGAAAATGACAATGTCCCTATGGGCCACGTGACAATGTGGACTTAGCCACCTTAGCTGTCTAATATGCAGAAATACAGACAGCATACTATTGTTAATGGGGTTAGGGGGGAAGGATTGAGAGAAACTGGTGCTAGTGTCACCATGGGAGCCCAGAATCTAGTGTCCCCTGATCAATACATGCCTGGAAGGTCCTATCCAGTCACCAACGCTGACAGTGTGACGACAAACCATCCCTTGGGAATGCTGTCCTTTGACTGGGAGTGTTGCTGGTAAGAAAGAGGTAGCAGTCTCTCCGACACTCCCAGTTGAATGTTTGCTTGGTAATGACTTGGAGACCACACCGTGGACTGAGGCATAACTAAGTATCCATGCCGGAATCCTTGGAATCAAACACTGGGCGTGTGTAAAAACCCGAGCACAGAGCAGAGCTCCGAGTGAAAAAGAAACGCTGGAGTCTGGTACAATGGCCTGGCCCTCCAAGAGAGAAGTCAGGAAGACTGTGGGACCAGCTTCCGAGCAGACACCCGAACTCTCTACTCAGGGAGAAGAAGAGTCAGCCCCAGAGGGAACTGAGCCACAGGAGTTGGAGCCTTACCAGGCTGAGCTCATGGGCCCAGGGGAACCCTCTAGGGAAGATCTGTGCCAGGGGCAGGGGACCTGTTCCACTCTTGAAAGCCTGAAACAGCAAGCTGCTGCACAAGAAAGTGGTGATGTCAGTGGTTTCCACCAAAGCTGGTAGGAGGAGGGGATCCTTTACACTGAGGTCAGAGACCCAAAATCCGGTGCCACCCTGTGAGTGGTAGTGCCTCAGATATTTAGGGAGTTTCTCCTTATGTTGGTCCACGACATCCCACTTGCTGGATAGTGGATACCTTGGTCAGAACAAAACATGGAGTAAGCTTGTCAGCCACTTCTACTGGCCTGGGATGCACCTTAAGGTGAAGGAGTTCTGCAACTCCTGCTCCATCTGTCAAGCTAGTAGCAAGACTGGTGGGCACCCAGAGGCCCCCTTAATCCCACTCCCGGTGGTTGGGGTTCCCTTTGAAAGGGTAGGGATCGACATTGTTTGTCCCCTTGACCCTCCCACAGCATTTGGGAACAGATATATTTTGGTGGTAGTGGATCATGCCACCAGGTACCCTGAGGCTACTCCACTTAGGACTACCACTACCCCTGTGGTGCCTAGGGCCCTCATTGTGTCTTCATCTGGGTGGGCTTCCCTAAGGAGGTGGTGTCAGACAGAGGTACCAACTTAATGTCTGGCTACCTAAAGCACATGTGGAAGGAGTGTGGAGTGACTTATAAGTTCACTACCCCTTAACACCCACAGTGTAATCGCTTTGTCGAAAGATTCAACAAGACCATGAAAGGTATGATTGGTGGGCTCCCTGAAAAGCTCCGAAGAAGATGGGATGTTTTGCTGCCATACCTGCTTTTCGCCTACAGCGAAGTGCCACAGAAGGGAGTGGGGTTCTCCCCGTTTGAACTTCTGTTTGGTCATCCTGTCAGGGGACCATTGTGCCTTGTGAAGGAAGGATGGGAGAAGCCTCTCGTCACACCTAAACAGGACATAGTGGACTATGTGCTTGGCCTCTGCTCTCGGATGGCTGAGTACATGGAAAAGGCGAACCAAAACATTGAAGCCTGCCAGGAACTCCAGAAGCAATGGTATGACCAAAAGGCTGCTATGGTGGAGTTCCAACCAGGGTAGAAGGTATGGGTATTGGCGCCTGTGGCCCCTACGGCCCTCCAAGATAAGTGGAGCTGGCCCTATTCCATTCTAGAGAGAAAAGGGGAGGACACCTACTTGGTTGTCCGTGGCGCTTGCAGAAACCCCAAGTAGGTCATTCATGTGAACCGCCTTAAACCCTAGTATGACAGGGCAGATGTGACCATGCTCAAGGTTACAGATGAGGAGCAGGAAGCAGAGAGTGAACATTTCCTTGACTTCCAGTCCAACGATCCAAAAGATGGGTCAGTAGAAAGAGTGGTCTTGTCCAACAGCAGACTGATTGCAGGCAAGTCCTAAATCAGTTTGCTGAGCTCTTCTCTTTGAACCCTAGTCAGACTACCTGGTGTACCCATGACGTGGACACTGGTAAAAGCCTCTCTGCCAAAAACAAAATTTACAGGCAGTCTGATCATGTGAAAAAAGAGCATCAAAGCTGAAGTAAGCAAGATGCTGGAATTGGGGGTCATAGAGCCATCTGAGAGCCCATGGGCCAGCCCAATCATCTTAGTCCCCAAACCTTGTACCCAGGGTGGTAAGAAAGAAATGAGGTTCTGTGTGGACTATAGGGGCCTCAATGCTGTGAACAAGACCGATGCACACCCAATTCCTAGAGCAAACAAATTGATTGACAGGTTAGGAACAGGCAAATATCTGAGTACCTTTGATCCTCACATCAGGGTACTGGCAGATAGGTCTGACTCCAGGAGCCAAAGAAAAATCAGAATTTCAACACGAGACGGGCATTATCAGTTTACTGTAATGACTTTTGGTCTGAAAAATGGTTGGTGAATAAAGTCTTGGCTGGATTGGAATGCTATAGTGCAGCTTATCTTGACGATATTGTTGTCTTTAGCTCCACCTGGCTAGGTCACCTGATCCACCTCAGGAAAGTATTGGAGGCTCTGGGCAAAACAGGCCTCACTATCAAGGCAAGCAAGTGCCAGATAGGGCAAGGAAGGGTTGTATACCTGAGCCACCTTGTGGGAGTAGGCCAGGTTCAACACTTGCAACCCAAGATCCAGACTATTCTGGGCTGGGTGGCTCCAACAATCCAGACTCAAGTCAGGGCCTTCCTTGGCTTGACTGGGTACTATCGGAGGTTCATGAAGGATTATGGCACCATGGTGGTGCCTCTCACAGAACTACACTAGCAATGCACATAGACTGCCCCACATGCTCCAGAGGGGTTAGTTATCAAACAACCAGGTTTTTAGGTGTTTCCGGAAGATCAATTTGTTGTCAATGAGCCATATTCTATGAGGGAGAGCATTCCACAGTTTGGCCACATTGTAGATAAAGGAGCGCCGTCCACTTCTAGCTCTCTGAATAAAGGGAACCGTGGCCAATCCAGCCTTAGTGGATCTAAGGGTTCTGCTCTGAGAGTAGGGTGAGATCAGAGGTCGAAGTATAGGGGGGCCTTCCGCTAGAAGTGCCCTGTGAGCTATGCATAGACCTTTGAATTTCACCCTCTGATCTACCGGGAGCCAATGGAGAGTGACCAAGGCCTGCCGGGCTGAATTGTTTCTGGGGACATTGAGCAGAATGCAGACTGCCGCATTCTGCACAACTTGAAGTTTCTTGGTTACAGCTTCAGGAGCACCCAAATAAAGCAAGTTTCCGTAGCCCAAGCTGGAGAGAATTAATACCTGGGCCACAAGCCTTCTGGATGGAGGGGGGAGCAAGTGTAGAATTTTATGCAGCATTCTGAGTATGCCATAGCAGCTGGCCGAAGGTTTTGTTGCCTGGACTTCCATAGACAAGGGTTTGTCCACCCATACCCCCTGACTTTTTAAACCATCTTGGGGGCGGGAGGCATGCCTAGACAGTCCTGCCAACCAAGCCTCAGGTGATGGTTGATGTTGTTAACTAGTATTATGAGCTCAATTTTATCCCCATTTAGCTTGCGGCATGACCTGGCCATCCACCTTGCTACCTACTCCAAACAAGGTCCAAGGGAGGGGGATTGGGCATCGTGTTCCGGGAAAGGATAGAACACCAATGATACTATGGATATCCTGCATGACAATTTCTGCAGGAAGACGAATGTATAGATTATAAAGCGTGGGACTCAATGAAGAGCCCTGCAGTACTCCACACTTCAGAGGGAATATATCCGAGGAACAGAATTTATCAAAGACCTGAAAAGTTCTGTCCTTCAGAAAAGAGATGAGACAATTCAAGGCAAGTCCTGTGAATCCTGTACTGTTGGTTCTTTCAATGAGCATGCAATCATTTTCAGTGTAGAATGCTGCACTTAGGGCAAGAAGTATGATGGCTGCACCTGATCTCAGCAAGAGTTTGTAGGTCAGAACATGGAATGGTGGCAGTGTAATCACAGCTGAATGATGAGGGTCAAAATCAACCCGTCACCTTTATTAGTAGGCCACTACTGCCTAGAGAGTAGCGTGGGAGTGCCACAGACAGAGAGGCCTTTGCTGTGATTAGGTCAGTGAAGAAGCTGAGACCCTACCTGTTTGGGACTCACTTTTGGGTGCAAACCAATCACGGACTTCTTAGGTGGCTAAAGCAGATGAAAGTAGGGAACCCCAAACTGTTGACATGGTCTATTTCCCAACATGATATGGACTTTACAGTGGAGCACAGCCCTGGAGCTAACCACACCATTGCAGATGGCCTTTCCAGGTTCTTCACAACAAATAAATAATAATTCTACTATCTAAGGCTAAGGACCATTTAGAAAAGAAATTATTAAATTACTACTTTTAATATTTATTAAAAGCCCAACTTAATCGTGGAGTGAGTTGTTTTATAAATATTAGGGAAAATTGAACTTTAGAAAGTTACTTTTTCCCTTCTTGAAGCCCCTGGAAGCTTATTTGCATTAGCCTTCAACTGCCACCCAGATGTTGAATAACCCTGATGAGGTATAAAAACTTTTAACAGAGCAGGGAAAATAGCCTGTGTGTTGAGAGGTGTTTTGTTCCCCTGTCAAGAAAAGCAGCTGGGCTCTGGCCAGGAACTTAATGTACTTTAAAGGGGCTTCCCCTGTCACAAGCAGGTGTAAGGTGATACCTGAACAGGCCCCTTCCTTTGTCCTGCCAGTCAGGAAGGCACCAAACTGTGTAGGGGGAAAGCTGCCCGCAGAACTGGTTTGGAGTGACTACAGAGGAGGGGCTGCTCATTACCCTGGACACGCCTCTGGGCGGGCATACAGTCTCTTCACAAGGTGATAAGGGTTTCTCCATCTTGGATTTAGTGAGTGAGGGGCACTATGCTTGCGGTAGGCTACACAAGAACTGCTGCAAAAGTGGATAGGGCTACCCCTGGGAACTTTTACCGTATTGGTTAGGGAGGGGCCAGAAGTAACCCACACCCACAAGTTAGTACTAGGCATAAATGTGGCACCCCCAAAACACCTTCTTTAGAACACTTTGGACCTGTGGAAGAACAGAAGAATGACTAAACTGCTGTTTGAGACCTGTGAGGACACCTGTAGGTCTGGAGCCTCTCCCATTTGTACCCAGGACAAAGAAGTGGACTTCAAGGGTCAGTTGTCTGGCCTCCTGGGTAAGGAACAGGCCCATAGCAAGCTGCAAGGAGCCTTTCTTTGAAGTTCCCAGCTGACCAGTACCAACTGGACCTCATCCAGACTTTGCTCATGGCCTCTGCTAGAGTGAGTCTTGACCCCCAAGTCCTCTTCCTGAGGTCCTGGGACACTCTGCTGTGTCTAACTAGACTTTACCCCTGAAAATCTGGGACCTAGAAATGTTTGGACTTCAAGAGCTCTAGAGGACCAAGAAAAGCTTGCAAAGCTTATCTGCCCAAGGCGCGACCTGCTGGGCTGAAGAAACAGCTTTCCCACGCTCAAACCTTCTCTGCAGCAGCAAATCTGTTTCAGCTGTACCTCAGCGAAAAGGTATCCCGCCAGCTCATGGAGCTCTCGTCAGGCACAGCTGAGGCCCTTGCCCCACTGTAAGATTTCAAGCTCTGAAAAAAAGACTAAGGGCCTGATTTAGATCTTGGCGGATGAGTTACTCCATCACAACAGTGACGGATATCCTGTCCGCTGAAATATAAATCCCATTGGATATACTGTGATATATATTTCAGTGGACGGGATGTCTGTCACTGCTGTGACGGAGTAACCCGTCCGCTTAGATCTATATAGGGTCCTAAGTCCGAAGGTAAAAATCTTCACTGGGCGAAGACACCACAAGTATCCAACCAGTGAAATTTGAGAAATTTGGTGCAAAATTTGAATTATCCAGCTTGGAGATTTTTCCGTCAAAACCTAGGTCTTCACTGGGACCTCGTCCAACGCTTATCTGACATCATGGAGCTTTTCTCAGATACTTCTCGCTGCCTTGCCCTGCTGACGGATTTGGACTTCCAGAAAAAAAGACCAAGTCCCAAGGTAAAACCTCTGACTGGGTCAAACCTGATTGGTGTATCCAACCCTCGCTCCATCGTTGTTGGTATCAAATCATGGCTAGGTCCCGGTTTACTGCAACCAAGTTACCCGCATTGGCGTTTAGTGCCTTTTGGCAGTATTCTTACATCAATCAATCAATCAATCAAGTGGCTTGTAGAGCGCAACTACTAACCTGTGCGCTGTGGTTAAGTCGAAGAGCCAGGTCTTGAGGTCCTCTATAAACATGAATCCTCTAAAATTCACATCTCTGGCCCATCTTATTGGTTTCTTGTTGTTTTGGTGTGATTTTGCTCACAAAATTGTTCTCTATTTTTATCTATTGGAGTGAGATTTTTATTGTGTTGTGTTTTTGACTTTTTAACTGTTTTGGTATTACTAAATGCTTTACACGTTTTATTTAAGTTAAGCCTGCTTGCTCTGTGCCATTCCTACTATGAGTTGAGCTCAGGTTTAAATTGCTGAAACCTTTTACTGGACCTAACAGGATATTATCTTTATTACTTATGGTGGGCCTCAATCCTCTCCAACTAATAAATAGGGAGTATACTTCATTCGCCCCACCAGGAGCACAGATATTAGCATAGCTCAGCCAAGCTTCCAGCAGACTAACACTGCCACAGGGTGGGCCTCAGATAGCACACAAAATGTGTAGAGCACCATTTTCTACACCTGTCACCTCCTAAGAGCCATAAGATCTCGGAGCGGACCAACTCCTGCCACAGCAGGATAGGAGAATGGATTAAAGCCATAAAAGGAAAATTACCAGCATAATAAAGAGACTTGCAGTGCTAATCAGAGCTACCATCATTCCACAAACTACAAAAATGTGCATTTGTCTCTCGTACTTCCTCATCATCTCACCACTAAGCGATGCATTCCAAAAGACGATAACCACACCTCGGTGGTCATATCGCATGGCATGGAATCACTCTCACATAGGCTCAAAGCAAAGACAACTCACTTCCTTTTCTTTGGAAGAAATGAGTAGTAAAAATGTATATGCAATACCTTCCATTAGCAAATATCAAAAATAGGAACTGATTATTACATAAGTAACCAAACCTATATATCGTCATTGAACTAAAGTATATACAAAATTATTTTTATAATAATGGTGATCAAATTTCGTTCAACTGCCTAATCCTCCCCCTCTTTTTCTTTAGAATAGCAGATTCCATTTAACATATTTGATATATCAATATTCACCATTCATTAATCGTGGGTGGTGTTTTAGAAATCCATTAACATGCAATACGTAATGATGGCAATAGTAATAATTGCAGCCAAGTGTCTAAATGAAAATAGTTCAGTAGTTAACATGATATTGCTGATAACTCTATTTCAATATGAAAAAGTTCCCCTAAACATTTAATAACATCTGCCCAAAACTGACCCAATTGTGGACAGCTCACAAACATATGCATGATATCAGCTGTTCCTAGTCCACATTTAGGACATTTTATGTTAACATAATTGTTTCAGATTTTCATTTTGAAATTCTTTCCATTTTGATACTCGTTTTGGGGTACAGTATAACATGCAAATCATTTTAAAATATTGAAGCTTCAGATTAGCAGATTTAACTAAAGTATTCATTCCATTAAAAGCTTCTTCTATGTCTTCTGGGTGTATAGACATGAGTCAATGTTTTGCTAAAGTCATCAGGTCATGTTCACATAGCTGTTCATAGTTCTGTAATCAGTTCCTTATTAGAAAAGGTGCTGGAACAATTTTCAGAGTGGGGGGCTGCCATCAATGTTACATCACTGGAGTCATAGAGATGGTGAAAAATCCAAGAATCACAAAAAGAGTAAGTGTAGCAAAAAAGCAATGCCCATTCACCAGGAAAGTGGTAAAGGTGTGTTATGTAGCCAGTGGTACAGTTTTTTTTTTTAGCTCACTGTCACAAATATATTACTAAAGCAAGATGTGATAGTGCATTGGCATTTTATTTACTGACAGCACAATTTCCATTGAAATGGCCACTAAATTTGCACAGACATGCAGTTTTACTGATAAACCTATACAGCACACGGGGGCGTTAGAGGACGCGCGGCAAGAAGGCTGCACCTTAGTGCAGCTCTGCCGGGCGAAATCATCATCCGTCCATAATCCTGATCAAAGCGTGCCAGCCACTTCATTAAGCCTTGTCACAACAACGCTGAGAAGGCAGGGGTACAGTTTTGAGGCACAGAAGAGTGGCAGAGGGTGCAAACTCCAGGATAGACGCTCGGTGCTGCGGCAAAGCCGGAGACAACATGGCGGCTGCCGGCTGCAGAGGGACTCCGTAGCCGGATTACGGACAACGTGGCCAAGACCGTGGTGCCCTGAAGGCTCGTGTGGAGCTGAGAGGCACTGCGGAGATCGTGTGCTGATGATTCTGGAGACGATCAAGCGGCAATAATAAACGGCGGCTCTGGTGCACTGCGGGCAGCCTGGCGCCCCAGTCAGGGGTGTGGCGTTTTCTCTTCGCTGCTGCAGTGCCGAAGGGCCATATGTGAACCTGCAGGGCCTGGGAGTGTGGGGCAAAAGCCCGGCGGTAAGAGGTGTGCCACGCTGCAGGGTGCCATCACTGCCTGGATCAGCATTGTGGAAAGTGAGGCCTGCTGCAGTGAAGTGGAGGCCTGCGGGTGTGTTCCGGTGCAGCGAGCATCTGATGAAGGGGTGAATGCTCACACGATAAATGCAGGTGGGAAGCACTTGACTGCGAGTCACATGTGGATGCGCAGTATTAACCCAGCTTAGCGGAGCTCTGAATCATGCTAGAATCGCTCCGTGGGCCCCGGGGCAGGCGCGGAGGTGCATCGTGTTGAGGTGGGGGCTGATAGCCCTATGAGACTTGCGGTACCTGGTGAGGCCTGTGGCTGATGCTGGCTGCGTGGAGGGAGTCGTGTGGCGGGGCTCCATCTCCAAACGCACAACTCAAAGAATAAACAACCCACAAAAAAAACGCATGAACTGGCTACGGCGCTGAGCAGGAGCCCGATGGCGCAGACACAGTGTGGGGGTTGGTGCGGGCCCAGACGTGCCCTAAGTAAGTAGATTGGGCAAGAACTCATAGCTGTAGTTGCTGCAGTGTGGGGACACAGTGGCGCAGAAGGCCTAGACAAGAACGATTTGCGCTCTTAAGAACTCCCAGGAATAGCGCTTGTGTTACCTGGGGCCATATGTATCAAACAAAATTGCGATCGCAAACGCTGAAATTCGCAGAATTTCAGCGTTTGCGATCGCAATTTGGCTTAGTGGTATGTATGAAGGAAAAACTGCCTCGCAAAATAAGGAATCGCAAAATTTGCGATTCCCTATTTTGCGAATGCATTTAAGTAATCGCAAATTGCGATTCCATAAATGCAATGTAAGAAGCACAAAAAAAGTGCAATTTGGCCTTAAGGAATCGCAAATTGCCACCAACTTCAAGTTGGTGGTAATTTGCGATTTCTTTGAAAAATGCACTTTTTGCATTTTTCAAAGTGTAATGTGGCGCACATACATGCCCTTAGGGCATGTATGTGCGCCACATGTGCACCCATGCATATTTCAGGGTGCAACAGGGTGTCCTTTGACACCCTTGCAACCTTGAAATTGCATTCTCAATTTGCGATTCTCTAATTGCTAATCGCAAATTGAGAATGTCTTCCCATTCATTCCTATGGGTCTCTAGGCCCATAGGAATGAATGGGGAGGGTTTCTTAATTGCGAATCACAATTTGCGATTCGCAATTAAGGAATATGTAGGATTCGCAAATTTTTTTGCAAATCCTACATACATCTCGTTTTGCGATTCTCAACTAGCGATTCTCTAAAATTCGCTATTTGAGAATCGCAAAACCAAACTTTCATACATATGGCCCCTGGTCCATAAAAGTGAAGCAACAGGGCAGCTGCCGGGGGTGCAGTGGATAATAGAGGGCACTACGTGACAGATGGCCACTATGGGTAAGACGGACAATAACCAACCTCGCCTCACTTTTGAAATGCGGAAGCCTGGCAGGTCGCAGCAGCGGGCGCCCTCGGACTCCAAGCCTAATGCCCCAGCAGAAGGGACCCTATCGCTGGAAACAACACTCCTCGCTATGCAGAACAGTCTGCAATCTATAGATGGGAAAATAGATGCTTCAAATCTACGAATGGAACACATGTCAGCGAAGCTTGATAAACAGGGTGCCAGGCTGGGTGAAGCGGAAAAGCGCATCTCCGATGTGGAGGATAGCCTACAAAGTGTCTCAACTAAAACCCTAAACATGGAAAAGGTCCTAGCGGTAATCCAGGCCAAGAATGAGGACCTGGAAGCTAGGTCGAGGCGTAACCTCCTGAGGATCACGGGCCTGTCGAAGTCGACCAATACAGGTAAACTGGAGCTCTATGTGGAGGAAATGCTCAAGGAGATTTTTGGTGCTGAGAACCTATTGGCGATGCTAATTGTAGAGAGAGCTCATCGGTCGTTGGCAGCGTGCCTGATCCCAGGCGCCCCGCCGAGGCCGATCATTGCGCGGCTGCGATGCAGTCCTGCGCCTGGCACTCAAGAAAGGAACTATCAACTATCATGGGAAAGATCTGGCTTTTTACCCGGATTTCACTGCATCGGTCCAGGCAGCGAGGCAGGAATTTCAGCCTGTTAAGAAGATGCTACTGGCAGAGAACATCCCGTACGCCATGTTATACCCAGCCCGTTTACGAATTGGAACAGATGGTAAAGCCAGAATATACACTAACCCCAAGTCTGCCATGGAGTATGCTAAATCAATTTTTAAAAAACAACGAGACAAAGCAGATGATGAACAGCAATGAAGGACATTTCAACACAGTGAATTTGGAATTAGAACATGTGACCTTTCTTGTGCCATCATGGTAGCGGTGGCAGCCGGAGGATGGTGGTGGTGGTCAGTGGCTGGAGAGGAAAATAAGCATAGCATCACCCCAAGGCGGATACTGTATGGACCCTTGAACAGCGGTTCATGAGTATCGCAATAACGCAGATGGGAAAGACTTTAAGCCAACTAGAGTTTCACAGGATATATGTAGGTTTGGCATGCTACCTTAAAGGGCACGTTCGGCCGCCTCCCTGACATTTGGGAGGATGACTGCGCTCTAGTGTTCCCCTATGGGTGTACCCCACTTACACATTTGGGTAATTTTCTGTAGGGTGGTTACGTTAATCTCTTATTGGGATGGCTTTAGCATGTTGGGGGTGCTGAAGTGTGTGGTGGGTGGGATGGGTGTTCACTTTGTGTTGCAGATGCAGGTTAGACTGCATGTAGTAGAGAACCAAGTGCAATCAGATAATGGGATATCTATGCGGAAGTGGCAGGTCAGGAGCAGGCAATGTGGTGTGCAGGTGGTACTATTAAATTGATAACATGAAATCTGCGAAGCCTTAATACCCCCAAAAAATCCATAAGGTATTTGCCTACTTAGTCAGCCAGGACGTCCAAGTGGTGTTCCTGCAAGAGACGCATCTCACTAAACACACAGAACAAAATGTGGGGCCTGTTGGGCTGCTGTACGAGTGGCAGCGTCGTTTTCTGCATATTCTAGGGGTGTACTTGTGTTAGTAAGGAGGGTAACTTCGTTCACTCTAACCCATTCTGAAGCAGATGAGCAGGGAAGGGTGCTCCTGATACAGGGAAGCTTGGGCGGCACAAAGCTACTATTTGTAAACACGCATGGGCCCAACTTAGATGATTCCGCATTTTATAATGATATTTGGAGACGTATGGTGGCGTTAACTCCCTCTGCAGTGATATGGGGTGGAGATTTGAATGTATGTTTAGACCTGCAGCTTGACCGATTGGCTAACATGACATGGCATGGGAAACAGGCAGCGCTAGTGATAGGGGAAATAATGGAGGCAGAGGGTATAGTGGATGTGTGGTGATGCCATAACCCTGCTGTAAGGGAGGGTACATATGTGTCGACAGTACACGGATTGTGGTCCAGACTGGACTACTGCTTAGTCTCCAAAGAAGTGAGTACATGGACAGTGTCAGTGAAGCACCTTGCCAAAACACATTCTGACCATGCTCCGGTGCTCCTATAGCTGGCAATCCCTACCCACACGAGGCCTTCATTTCAGTGGAGACTGCAGCCGTCGTCTCTACTGGACGAAGTATTTCGTACCACAATTGGGGTGGCTATCACAAATTTATTTCTGGCGAATGAAGGTACTGTGGACGAGGCTGGAACATTGTTGGAGGCTTTCAAAGTCACTATACGAGGAGAATGTATTGGGGCGCAGGCAGGCTTTTTAACATCACTTAGGAATAGGCTACGGGATATAGAAGACAGGATACGCGTGCTGGAACATATATACGAACTTCGACCCACACACGCACTTCTGGCCCAAATGAGAGAGTTAATATCAGAGCATAATGAGGTTGCCGAGCAGGAGGTGCAGCACAGGTCCAGGAGGTGGAGAGCGCGACTGTATGGGGAGGGTGGCAGACCGAGTCGCTCTCTGGCGAACAAACTGACAATGCAAAGGGAGCAGGAACACATTGTTAAAATAGTAGACAGTGACTCTGAAGCACATTCTACTACACCAGAGATTAGTCAAGTGTTTGTGAGGTTCTTCTCTAGTCTGTATGGACATAGGCCAACTGTTAAAGAGTGTGAGATTTCAAGCTATTTAGAAGATATTGCGCAGGGCTGGTTGTCCCTGGGCCAGCGAGAATATCTTACTCAGCCTTGGACGGATGAAGACGTGACGGAGGCTATAATGCCACTCCCAAATGGCAAAGCGGGAGGGTTGGATGGGCTGCCAAGCGAGTTTTATAAAGCTTACGTGGATACTCTAGCCCCAAGACTACTAGAGGTGTTCTCTGAAGCGTATGATAAGGGTATACTGTCTCTACTCTGTGGAAAGAGCTTATAGTAACGCTGCTGAAGCCACACAAGGAGGCCAATAGGTGTGAATCATACAGGCCACTCTCATTGATAAATATAGACACTAAAATTTTGGCAAAAATCATTGCCAACAGATTACAACCTCTGGTCCCAAATCTAGGCCTGCCGGATCAATCCGGATTTGTACCCAAAAGATCCACCACACATAATCTGCGCACTATATTCACTGTGCTGCATCAGTTAAACCCCAAGCTTCCCGCTGCGGCAGTACTACTGGACGCGGCCAAAGCATTAAATTTGTTACACTGGGGTTATATGTTTGTGGTCCTGCAGCACATGGGGATACCGCAGTTTTTTTTAAGTGGGTGTGACTCCTTTACACAAGCCCAGTGGCCAGGATATGCATCAACGGAGTGGTCACTGCTCCCATAGATATATGTAGAGGTGCGAGGCAGGGGTGCCCTCTCTCCCCGATGTTGTTCTCCTTGGCACTGGAACCATTGACATGTAAGATCAGACAGGGCCATGCCAGTGCCGCACTGGATTTCCGGCAGCGTCCGCTTGCCTTATCATTATATGCAGATGATATGTTGCTATACGTTAGAGGACCTGCAATACACTTGGCGCCCCTACTACGGGAGTATGTCCGGTTCGAGAGATACTCAGGACTATGCATAAACTGGACTAAGTCTACGGTATTCCCTCTCACAGAGTGCACAAGTGGGCTTGGGTTGGAGTTCCTGCTGGCCTGGTCGAGTGAACCTGTGCGATACTTGGGTGTATGGGTGCACAGAGACCCTGAGACAGTGATCAGCATGAACTATGGGCAAGTGATTGCTAAATGAAATGATCAAGTTGCCAGGTGGATACGCCTTCCACTGTCCCTAGCAGACAGAATAGCGGTTGTGAAGATGACTATTTCCCCCAAACTGCTGTACTTGTTCGTGAATATTCCAATAGTACTAAACAGAGCTGTCTTTAAGACCCTTCAGTCGTGCTTGCTGGCATTGGTGTGGGCGGGTAAACAGCCGAGATGTAGCTGGGACACTCTTACACTACCATTTGAAAGGGGAGGTTTTGAGGCCCCGGATCTATGACTGTATTACCTTTGTGCGCAAGCTCAATTTGCCCACTATTGGTACTTCCCCAACGCTACCTACCACACTTAGCTTTGGAGGAGGATAATGCTCACCCAATCCCGTTGACTGCTATGGTCTTGCACAATAGAATGGAGGGGAATAGGAAAGAGATTGACATGGTTAAATGCACTATTAAAGAGGTAAGCCTTGGGCGACCGAGCAGGAAGTGAATGTCTGTACGCACCGGCTAATCCGATTGCTGCGCACCCGGGTATTTTGGTGGCGCAGGAGCGCAGGGCATTGAGCATTTTGTCCAGTGCAGAGATCACTAAATTAGGGGACATGTACATAAATGGGCAGTTCCTGTCCCTGGATGCCTTTATATCAGGGCAACCCTACAAGGCGATTCAAGAGTTTGTCTACACTAGATTGCGCATGGCTGTCAGAACATTATATCCTGGGTTCCCCAATGAGCCGATGATGTTAAAAGCATTACAAATAGTATTAACAGTTGGGGAATGTAAAGGGCTAATCACTAGACTATATAATGCTTCCCAAAGAGAAATTGATATGACAAGCTCCGTTTCCCTAGATAAATGGAATAGTAAGCTGGCGGAGCCTATGGTCTGGGAGGATTGGGAAGCATGCTGTGCATTAACCGGGCGCCTAACCGCCAATTGTAACCTCTGAATAATAAATTTCACGGTTTTGCACCAAATGTATTACACACCTGTGAAACTGCAGAAATATGGATTGAGGGAGGATGCTCGATGTGTGAGATGTGGGGAGGACGGGGCAGATTTTGTGCATCTGGCCTGTTCTTGCAAATCTATATATGACTTCTGGAAGCGTGTAACTCGGACATTAGCATCCATGGTAATGGAAAATGTGGAATGTACACCTGAAATATGTTTGCTGGGATTGCTAGAAAAGCTCAAGCCGTGTAGCAGGTGCATAGTGGATGTCACCGCCCTGCTGGCGAAACATATGGTGGCAAAGCATTGGGGGGGTAGAACGGCCCCTACAGTGGCGAAATGGGTAAAAGAACTCCTATACTGTGAGGAACAGTTGAATATATATGCGGAGGAACTGCCTTTGGCCTCCAGACCTAAACATTTCTGGGCACCATTGACAGCGTATCTTCTGGAACACCCGGATTTGTTATAGCTGCTGGCATCGTGTAATCGTTAAATATGGGCAACCAAGATGTTTATGTTAAGCCATGGCAAGTTAGATGCTGCTGAATAAGGAATGGGTAGTCGAAGCACTGTAATGCACAAGTTGTGTTTTGTTCGTTGTTATTACTGAAATACTGCATCCTATGTAAGATTGTGACCAATGTGCGGCGATGTGTGTAATGCATAAGCTGTACTTTTCAAATTCAACAATCTAATAAAAAAAATAAAAAAAAATAAAAACCTATACAGCACACAAGTGATACTAAGTGGGAATCGAGTTTTAGTGAATATCTATCCTTTGTGCATCACCAAATAAAGAATCTTGATTTGTTTCAATATTATTAAAATCTTTGTTTCCATCACACTTAGGAATTACAGAAGAAAGTGCTTCATTTGTGCTTTCTTAACTGCTGAGATAGTTTGAAATATTTTTACACTTCATTTACAGGTATTAAGGTTTGTTTTTTGCTAGAAAAAGATTTGCATCCTACATTCTTTCCTTTCAGACTCCCTGTACCAGCAATATAGGCACATAGTTCACTTTACTAAACCCTCTCAAATTGCAGTCTGAGAAAGAAAAGTAAACACCAATCTCTATGTTAAATAAATACGCAGACACAGCCTGACATTTGATTTCTATAACAAGATAAAAAACAACATTTAAAGACATCTTTATTGCTTATTTACCTTCTAAACTCCAGGAACTTTATTTTGGAAGTGCTGCAGCACTCCCCGCATTCCTACTTCCTGCACATATGCTTTTTAGAGTATAAAGCTGCTAATATTATTCAGTCCTTAGAATTAATATTGTGGGTTAAGTGGTCATTAGCATAGTTCCGTATTTGTAGGTATTTAAAAAAAAATTCCAATTGATTAAATTCCGATTGTATATCTGAGTAAGTTTGAGTGATCCCTCCATTATAGAGTTATCCAAACCATTTTTACCGTAAGCGATGCCATAGGTTTATGATGCCATCCTGAAAGATAGGGCTTATGATCTGGGATGATATATGTGAATAAAATATCTGGTATGTTTTACAGCATTCTTCCCAAATTTGGTTGATATTGTTAATCACCTTAAAGCGTACCCATTTGTAATAGTTAAGATCTGTATATCCACACATAAAATTATTAACATCGCTGCCAATAGCTATCTGATAGAGAAGTTGATTTTTTGAAACCCGGCTAGCAATTAAAAGGGAGCAAATTCACTGCCTAAATGTTACCCAGTAGTATGTTTTGAAGTCTGGTAGTGCTCAACTACCCTTTTGTGTGGAGAGCTTAATATTACTAAGAGATCGATGGGCCCAAAGGTGTCCCCATATAAAACTGCTGATTGTAGAGTCTAGTCATTTAAAAAGTTATTTGGTACTCACAAAGGGATAGCCCTGAATCAATTCAGACTTTTAGGCAAGGTGATCATTTTTATGATATTGCACCATCCAACAATAATGAGAGGAAGTCGGTACCAATGACACATTTGAGTGTACATTGTTTCAATAGTTCTTCGTAATTGAGCTGCAAGATATTATTAACCTAATTTGTAATTTTAATAAGTAAGTATAACACATTCTCAGTGACACACTTATTCTTATTTTTTATTTTTTTATTTTTTATGCAACATTTTTATTAAAGTTCTTTCTACACAGCTTTTTTGTGATAATCATATTACAATGTCAAATGATATGTACCCATCTGTGCATCAGCTTTCTTCTACAAAAGCTTGATTGTATAATCATATACACAAAACAAAAAGGAAAAACAAGGCTAACTTCGTCCCAACATTAAGTACAGTGCAGTCCCAACCCCCCAACGGGCTTCCTCCCAGTCCTTTTGGGGGCTGTATATTTTCCTAATTGACCCTAGCGTCAGGTCCATTACATATAATTCCCAACCCACCATGGTTTTGAGCCTATTTATGGTCAATGCACCATCCGTAAGATGCATGTCAGATTATGCTGGGCTATACCTCTAGCGTGTCCCTTTCCTGTGAGCTTTCACCCCCTTCAGCTGCAGTTCCATTCTCCCAGGCGTCCTGAGACATACTACCCATGAGAGCCGCCCACTCTATCAAATGCTCCTTCAGCCTATCATCTCTACGGGTCCTCTTCATATACACTTCCTCCGTCTGGGCCTACTCCATCATATCTTTGTGCCATAGTTCTATGGTGGGTGTTCTCAGGCTCATCCATCTGATGGCCACTTTTCTCTTTGCCAACACCAACGCCAACTGCAGGAACTTCCAACATATCTTACCCTCACTTGGTTTCTTAACTATAACCAACAAACAGACCTGCGGGGTAGCTGCTTGGATCAAATCGGTCACCTCCCTCATTCGTTCTACCACCTTCTGCCAATATTGCAGGACCGCCCGGCATTCCCATGCCATATGAAGAAACGTTGCATCATCCACCCCACACCTGGGACACACTGCTCCTCTCCCCACATACATCCTGCTGAGTTTAATCGGTGTTAGGTACCTGCGGTGCAGGTAGTTGAAATGAGTCAATCTAAAACGGGCATTACAGGACACTTTTCGAACTAATTCACATGTCGCACTCCAAACCGCATCCTCTAAGGGGGCTCCTAAATCTTCCTCCCACACCCGTCTAGCAGGGATCTCCCTCCACCCCCTATCTTCCAGTAACGTTTTATATAGGAAGGTAACCATATGCCACATGGGCCCTATGTTAACAATAGTTGTAGGGTGGCGATTTCCCTCGGGGTGTTCGGGAAGTCCGTCCATATTTCCCTTGCCGTATATGTTATTTTAGCATATTGAAGGAACTGATCCCTTCCCACACCAAATGTCTCCTGTGCTTCCTCGATGTCAGGCATGCATCTCCCAGATATAAATCTCCCAGTGTGATGCAGTCGCCTTCCCTCCATTGGGCTATTGTCATATCTTGGTCAATACGGCGAAACGGCAGCGGCATCAAATATCTAGATCTCTGGCAAGGGTGGTTTCTTAAGTACCCTCGTTATTACTCGTTCCCATATCTCTGCCGTTTGGCGTATGAGGTATGGGGTACCCGCAGGGACTCTCCTCCCATGCATGAGTAGCTCCATCAAAGAGAGCGTGCCATGCGTGCCCCTCAGCAGTCTCTGCTCACCATTATCTTCTTCCATCACCCATTGTGCCATGTGTAGTACAACTTGGAGGCATAGTATGAGTAGCTGTGCGCTCTACAAATTCCGTAAACATAAACATAGTAATACAGCTTTAAGTCTGGAAGGCCCATTCCCCCCTCCTGTGGGTCACGTTTGAGTTGTGAGAGTGTAGCCCTGCTCCTTCTCCCCGCCCACACCAATAGTGTCAAGAGACTGTCCAATTTCCGAAAGAGGCTGCAGGGAAGAGTGTACAGACACCTCAGGAGGAGCACCATCTTAGCGACCGCCACCCTCCCCATAGTGGAAAGCGGCAGTGTATTCCAGAATTGAATGGACCTAGTCAGACTCGACAGCAGTGGACACACCTATTCTTATTTGATAAGGCATAATTAAGAATGATCAGAGTTTTATAACCTGATATCCTGCCAAAACATTTTGCTGCATGCTCAATGTGTATCACAGTTTTAATTGCATCCTCTGAGTATATTGCTACATCATCCACATATATGGTAAGTTTAATAGTAATCCTGTTTAATACAATAGGGGCTATACAATGATTATTCATTATATGACGCAAAAATGGTTCTTAGAATATAGCAAGGAGCAGGGGTGACATGAGGCACCACTGTTGGGTATCACTGAAAATCATGAGTTCAATCGATGTTTTCCCTTCATGTACCAACCTTGCTACAGTGGTTTGATATAAAATTGTATTTATCTTAAGAATTTTTCAGTGATACCTAAGTTCTGTAATGTGGCCCATAGATACTTCAAAGACACCCTATCAAATTTTGGCTTTAAGAGGATCATACTAGCCTGTTTTCTAAATTCATTGGAAGCATCGAAAACAAAAATGGCTACATTTGTATGATTAGTAGTATCTGAAAGAGACACGTTAGTGACAGATTCCTTACCTTAGAATAACCCCAGGCGTCAGGCTGGATCCGGAAAGTTTTTGCGTAGCAGTACCCTTGCGCGTCGGTAGGCGGCGTCGTGCGGCTCCGCGTCCGTCGTCGGCGTCGTGATCGCCGGGATGACGTCGCGGGCAGTACTTAGGCGCCGCCCCTGCGCGCTGACGTCAGTTCTTCTTTTTCCACGCCAGCAAGCGCAGATCCGGGAAGAGCAGTGCCCTAGTCATTTTTTGACTAACTTTTTGGGTGAATTGTTTCACTGTTTTTCTTCGAATCGACTTCAAGGTGTCGTAGGGATGCCCGGTTTTAAACGTTGCGGCGCCTGTGCTCGTATGATGTCCATCACAGACCCGCATCGGGAGTGTCTCTTCTGCCTCGGCCGAGGCCACGACACGGAGTCGTGTTCCGACTGCCGGGCCCTCAACCCGAAAGCTTTGCGAGAGCGGTCTCGAAAGCTCCTCGAAGCCCGGCATTCGGCTCCGCGCAAGCCCCGGTCGCGTGAGAGGTCCAGGGGTCGATCACGGAGTCCTCACCGGTCGTCGGCATCGAAGTCTTCTTCGTCCGGTAAGTCCAAGCACAAAAAGTCCAAAAGCATCGTCGCTCTAGGACTTCGCCTCGCCGGTCTCGCGACTCGGCTGAGGCCCCTCCCGGCACCGTCCCCGCGGCCCCGGACATGCCTGTGGAGTCGCTCCTGCAATACCCGTCCTTCCCGGGTTCGGGGGCGGACCCGGCCCAGATACAGGAATTCCTGTCGGCCATGGCCCGCCTCTTCGGGCCTCAAGGTCCCTCCGGTGCGCCTTCGGGCCCCGCTGGCCCTGATGGGGTTGCTCCAGCGTCGCCGACGGCTCCGGCCCCGGCGTCGCCCATGCCTCCAGCCTCGATCCCGGCTCCGGCCCCGGCCTCGATCCCGGCTCCGCAACCCCCATCGACGCCGGTCGACCTAACGACACCTCCGCCGGCGCCGATGTCTCCGGTGCCGTTCTCGACGCCGCCTGGGGCTCCGGGCGGCGTCGTCTCCCAGTTCCTTCCGGCTCCGGACATGGACCCGGAACGACGTCGCTCGACGCCGGTTCCGGCGCCGATGGGACCTTGGGTCCCAAATGTCCCTCCTCCTCCTTATTTTGAACCAGAGGAGGACCAGGAGGACTGGGAGGGGTCTGATGACCCTCTGGCACAACAGTGTCAGTACGATGAGGACTGGGCAGAGGGTCTAGGGGATGCCAGTGGTCTGGATACTTCCCCTGACACTGGCATGCTGTCTCCTCCCGTGGCTACGGAGGAGGGAGCCAATTTTGCAACGGTGTTGCGTAGGGCAGCTGGGGCCTTACGTCTCCAACTCCCTACTGTGGCAGTCAAGACTAATCTCTTGACAGAGGTGCTTCAGCCGGCAGCCTCCTCTACGGAGACTGTGCTGCCGTTTAACGATGCCCTCACTGACGTTCTTTTGGGCGCCTGGTCCAAGCCCAACACAGGGGCTCCTGTGGATAGGAACGTGTCCCGACGCCATCGCCCAGCTCCGGGCGACCCCTGTTTCTCTCTGTCCACCCCACTCCTGAGAGCTTGGTTGTCCAAGCCTCCGCTTCCCAAACCGCCTTCCCTACCGCCCCTCCGGATAGGGAATCCAAACGCCTGGATCAATTTGGGAAGAAGGGTTTTTCTTCCTCCAGTGCTGGCTTGCGGTCCATCAACACCGCTTGTCTTTTGGGCCGATATACCCACTCCTTGTGGGATTCGGTGGCGACTGTTTTGCCCCAGTGTTCTGAGGAGGTCCAGACACTGCTTTCCCGCGCCATTGCGGAAGGAAGGGATGCGGCCAAATACACGATACGATGTGGCCTTGATACCGCCGACTCGCTGGGCAGATCTATTGCAACGACGGTGGCGCTGCGACGCCACGCCTGGCTGAGAACCACTGGTTTTTCAGGGGATGTCCAGAATACTCTCATGGACATGCCCTTTGATGGAGTCGGTCTTTTGGGTCCAAAGCAGACCATGCGTTGGAGCGCTTTAAGGACTCACGGGCTACTGCCAAGTCCCTGGGCCTTTCTGCTACACGCCCTCCGCTGACTTCTGCTTTTCGCCCCTATCGTGGCCACGGAAGGGGCGCCCCGTCACGTCAGCAGCCCAGCCACCGGCCCGCGCAGCAGGCGTCTTCGCGTGGCCGAGGACGTGGATTCCGCCGTGGCAGATCGGGCAACCAGCGTGCGGGTCAGGCCACCACCTCCAACCCGTCCGCGGCCTCCAAGCCCTCCTAGTCCCTCCTTTCAGGTGCACAGCACGCCAGTAGGGGCAGGGTCCGCCATCACCTTCCCACTGGCGTACCATCACCTCGGACAGGTGGGTCTTGGACATTGTCCGAAGGGGCTACTCCCTCCCCTTCGAGACCACCCCCAGCCATGCCACCTCAATTCCACCGCATGTCAGGGGATCACTTGGTACTTCTGCAGAAGGAAGTCACAGCCCTCTTGGCCAAGAGGGCCATCGAGCGCGTTCCGACCCCAGAAGTAGGGCGTGGTTGCTACTCCCACTACTTCCTGGTGCCCAAGAAGGACAAGGAGGACATGCGTCCTCTCTTGGACCTCCGGAACGTCAATCGCTTCATCCGGAAGGAGAAGTTCAAGATGCTCACCCTAGCTCAGGTCTTGACTGCCCTCGACCCTGGAGACTGGTTGGTAGCGTTGGACTTGCAGGACGCCTATTTCCACATCCCCGTCCTGCCGGCCCACCGGCGTTACCTTCGGTTCACGGTAGGCCTCGAGCATTTTCAGTTCACCGTGCTCCCCTTTGGCCTTACCAGTGCCCCTCGGGTGTTCACGAAAGTGATGGCGGTGGTCGCAGCTCATCTGCGCCGGGCAGGGGTTTCAGTCTTCCCCTACCTCGACGACTGGCTGCTGATGGCGGGCTCGTCCCAGGCAGTCGTCTCCCACCTCCAGACTACGGACGAACTCCTGCACTCGCTGGGGTTCTCCATCAATGTGCCGAAGTCGCATCTGATTCCTTCTCCACAGCTCCTTTTCATCGGAGCAGTTCTGGACACGACGCAGTTTCGGGCCTATCCTCCCGCACGGCGAGTCCGGGATATTCAGGCTATGATTCCGATCTTTCAGCCTTTATCCTGGGTTTCAGTACGGATGACCCTGAGGCTCCTGGGCCTCATGGCCTCCTGCATCCTGCTGGTCAATCATGCCAGATGGCATATGCGGGCTCTGCAGTGGGACCTGAAGTTCCAGTGGGCGCAGCACCAGGGCAACCTGTCCGATCACGTCCAGATCTCGGAGGGGACTGCAAAACAGTTGCAGTGGTGGCTCTCGAACCGGCAATGGGTCATGGGCAGATCCCTCTCCCTTCCCCAGCCAGAGCACACAGTTGTGACGGACACGTCCCTTCTGGGATGGGGCGGTCACATGGGAGAGGCGGAGATCAGAGGCCTCTGGTCTCCGGGCGGAGTCCCGGCTCCATATCAACGTTCTGGAGCTCCGGGCGATCCGACTTGCACTCAAGGCATTCCTTCCCTCTGTCAAAGGGAAGGTAGTGCAGGTGTTCACCGACAACACCACCGCCATGTGGTACTGCAACAAACAGGGCGGGGTGGGGTCGTGGACCCTCTGTCAGGAGGCTCTGCGCCTCTGGACATGGCTGGAACATCAGGGCATGTTCCTGATGGTTCAACACCTGGCAGGTTCCCTGAACGCCAGGGCGGACGAACTCAGCCGCAGGTGCATGATGGATCACGAATGGCGTCTTCACTCGGAAGTGGCGCAAGGACTCTTTCTACAGTGGGGAGAGCCTTGGTTAGATCTATTCGCCACCGAAGAGAACGCGCAATGTCATCAGTTCTGCGCGTTGGAATTTCCAAGGCGGCACTCGCTCGGCGACGCTTTCGTCACGAGTGGAGTTGCGGTCTATTGTACGCCTTTCCGCCTATACCACTTCTACCCAGAGTGTTGAAGAAGATTCGGCACGACCGGGCCCAAGTCATTCTTGTGGCTCCGGACTGGGCTCGAAGAGTTTGGTATCCCGAGCTACTCAGTATGAGCGTAGATCCCCCGATCCGTCTGCCTCTTCGGGAGGATCTTCTGTCGCAGCAGCAGGGGACGGTCCTCCACCCGAACCTGTCCAGTCTACACCTGCTTGCGTGGAGATTGAGCGGCGACAGTTGATTCCTTTCGACTTGCCTCCCGAAGTTTGTGATGTGATTCTGGCAGCCAGGCGTCCCTCCACTAAGGTGGTATACGCCTGAAGGTGGAACAAATTTGTGGCATGGTGCACAGCAAAGGCTGTGAATCCCCTTTCTGCCCCTCTTTCTGAGGTCCTTCTGTTCCTTCTTTCTCTGGCCCAACAGGGTTCTGCCCTGGGTACCATCAAGGGTTATCTTTGTGCTATCTCGGCCTTCCTCAGGCTCCCTGATCAGCCCTCCCTTTTCAAGTCCCCTGTTGTTAACAGGTTCTTAAAAGGCATTACTCACCTCTTCCCTCCTGTTCCGTTTGTGATGCCTCAGTGGGACTTGAACTTGGTTCTTACCTTTTAATGTGCGCTCCTTTGAGCCTCTACATAACTGTCCTCTTCGTCTTCTGACTCTGAAGACAGCCTTTCTGGTGGCCATCACCTCCGCTCGGCGGGTGAGTGAGCTCCAGGCTCTATCTTGCAAACCTCCCTTTCTGTCTGTTCATCCAGACAAGGTTGTTCTTCGGACGCGTCCGTCCTTCTTGCCAAAGGTGGTTACTGCTTTCCACATTGGGCAGACCATCACTTTGCCCACCTTCTTTCCGCCTCCGCATCCTTCCAGAGAGGAAGAGAGGCTCCACCGTCTGGACCCAAAACGTGCGCTCTCCTTCTATATCGACCGCACAAAACACTTCCGGGTGGATGACCAGCTCTTTGTTGGCTACGTGGGCGCCAAAAGGTCGGGCGGTGCACAAGAGGACCATCTCCCGCTGGGTTACCTTGTGCATCAAGACCTGTTATTCTTTGGCTAAGAAGGAGCCTCCTGTTGGGCTGCGTGCCCATTCCACCAGGGCAACGGCTGCTACCACGGCCTTGGGCCGCGGTGTTCCGCTGCCGGTTATCTGTCAGGCAGCTACGTGGGCCTCGCTGCACACGTTTACAAAGCATTACTGCCTTGACAGTCAGGTCCGGAGGGACGGCTTCTTTGGCCGTTCTGTCCTCCAGGACTTCCTTGTCTGATCTTTGTTCGCAGACCCACCACCGGGGTTGGTATTGCTGGGGTATCTATTCTAAGGTAAGGAATCTGTCACTAACGTGTCTCTTTCAGATGCACAAGTTACTAACTTGTGCAACGATATATCTGTAAGAGACAGTAGTTAGTGACAGATTCCTACCGCCCACCCATCCTCCCCGTTCTGCGAACTGATTTCTAGGGTTAAGGACATCCCTTTCAGGGCCCTAGTATTTTTCAGACACCTATGTCAGCTTCTTGCATGGCTCTGCGTTCCTGGCGCGGAAAGTCGTGTACAGAACTGACGTCAGCGCGCAGGGGCGGCGCCTAAGTACTGCCCGCGACATCATCCCGGCGATCACGACGCCGACGACGGACGCGGAGCCGCACGACGACGCCTACCGACGCGCAAGGGTACTGCTACGCAAAAACTTTCCGGATCCCGCCTGTCGCCTGGGGTTATTCTAAGGTAAGGAATCTGTCACTAACTACTGTCTCTTACAGATATATCGTTACACAAGTTAGTAACTTGTGCATCTCTACCCAGTATAAAAAAAAGATGTTGGGTGCTAAAGTTTTAATTATAGGTGATAATGTTGTGGCCAATATTTTAGCATCTGCATTGATTAATTATATAGGCCAGTAAGATCCTCATTCTTCCGGGGGGGTCTTCCCCCTTTTTTTTTTTTAGGAAAAACAGCAATATTTGTTAGATTCTATGTAGGTGGTATTCCAGAGTCTGGGTCGATATCAATGATAATATTTAAAAAGGCAGGGGCCACATTTTCTGAAAATGGATCTTCCTCACCCCTGTCCTGCCTCCCTCAGGTCCTGGTCTTTCTGCTCCACTTGGTGCTCTGTACCCTGGTCCTATGGTCATTCCCCCAGCCCTTCTAGGGCTGTTCCTGGTCCTCTTAGTGCTGATTCATTTAATCCTCCCTGCTCTGGTCCTGGTCCTCCTGGCTCTGGTCCTGGTATTCTTGGTACTGACCCCCTCATCAACTTTGCTTATTCTGGTCCCCTGGTCCTGTTGGCCTGGATCTGGTCTTCCTGAATCTGGTCCTGATCCCCCTGGCCCTGGTCTTCCTGTGCCTTGTCCTTGTGCTTCTAACACAAACTCATCATGGTCTTTCTTTCTATGGTCCTCCTGGGCCTGGCCATCCTGTTGCTCATATTCCTGGCCATTCTATTCCTAGCCCTGTGGTCTGGATCTGCAGGCTGAGATCATACTGATCCTAATGTCCGTGGTCCTCAACCTCCTTTTTCTCCTCATCCTGGTCATAGTACCCAAGGTGCTTATCTTCTTTGGCCTAATCTTCCTGGTACCCCTAGTCCTTTGTTTCCTGGTAATCTTAGAACTTTTCCTTCTAATTCTGGTTGCATGTGTCCCTGATCTCAGCTACCTGGCACTCCTGCCCAAGGTCATGCTTTTCTTGTTTTTCATAGTCCTTGTATTTCTTGAGATTCTGTACCTATTGTCCCTGATCCTCTTGGCCCTATTCCCTATAGATTGGGTTCTCCTGAGCCTAATTCTCCTGGACCCTACCCACCTGCCAGGCTAGTCTTTGTCTCCTTTGACCTAGTGAACCTGGCCTTTCTTGTCCTATTGTGCTTGTTATCCTAAACTTTGTCTTTTGGCCATCATGGCCCTTCTTGTTTCCCTCAGTCTTGGCCATCTTGCCCTTTTCATCTCTGGTCCTCTTGGTCCTGGTCACCTTTTCCTTGTTCTTCTCACCATTAACCTCCTAGCCTTGGTAATGCATGTCCTGGTTCATCTTGCTTCTTGTATGCTGGCATTCTTAGTCTTTGTCCGCCAGTTTTGGGCTGTAATGGTTCTCCTGGGGCTGTTCCTTGTCCATTTGTCTTACTGGTACTGCAGCCATTGATTCAGGTCCTCTTGATTCAGGTTTTCCTTGTTTGAGTCCTTCTGAGCCTGGTCATTTTGGTCCTGGTCCTCTTGGTCACCACTGTCCAGTCCACTTGGTCTTCCAGATTCTGGTTGGCCTTCTTATATCTGATCCTCCTCATCCCAGTCCTGCTACTTGTAATGATTGCTCTGCCCCACTTGGTAATCCGAGCTCTGGTCCCCTAAGTCCTGATCTTCATGAATGTCTTACTCCTGTTTCCGGTACTCCTGGTCATCATCCTTTTAGTTTACTTAGTCCTCTTGCTCTGGTCTCCTGGAGGCCCTTGGTACTGCTCCCCAGTCTTGCTATACCATTTCCTGCTTCCCCTAGTATCCTGGACGTACTGGCCCTTGCCCTCCAGGGCTTGATCTTCGTAGTCCTCCCCAATCTGGTCCTGATCCTCCTGGCCCGCATCCTCCTGATCCTTGTCAGCATGGTTCTGTTATAACTTGTCCTGTCACAGATCATTCTAGCATTTCCTAGTTCTGATGTTCCTTGACGTCCGGTTCATGCTAGTCTAACAAATTCCTGGCGCTGTACTTCCTGGTCCTGGTTGTCTGGTTGTCATTCCCATGTACTCCTGCCCCTAGTCCTTTGGATCCTGGATCTCCTGTTCACAGGTTCCCGGTTCTGGACCTTTTCATCCTCCTCACCCTAATTCTTGTCCATCAGTCTTCCTGGTCTTGCTCGCCTGGTTTATCTAGTTCCCTGGTTTGCCTGTTCCCAATTCTTCTGTTCCTGGCCCCCCAGTCCATTTAGTCCTGGTCTTAATTCTTGTACTCCTTTGTCTGGTCTTCTGTTGCTGGTCTAACTGGCCTTGGTGTCTCTAGCCCTCCTAGTCCCCCTGTCCTCCTGCCTCATTCTAGCCCCACTAGACCACCTAGTCTGCCTATTCAATCTTGTTCCTGTCCATCTGACCATGGTCTCCTCTATCATGCTCTTCCTAGTAATGGTCCTCCTGGGTCTTGTCTTCCTCATCCCTGTGGTACTGGTCCTCCTAGTCCCTCCTAGTCCCCATGTTGCTTGTCACCCTGGTTCATAAAATCCCTGACACCTTGACACCCTGGTTTAGGATCCCTGTGAGTCTGACCCTCAAAGACGATCTGATCCTACTTCCACTGTGCCTAGATTTCCTGGTCCTTTATATCCATCCTAATCATTCTGATCTAGAGTCCCCTAGTCCTGCTAGCCCTAGTCCTTTCTGGTTGTGGTCTTCTCAATCCTGGTCTATTTGCGTCTGGACTCTTGGTCCTCCTTGAACTGATCTCTGTGGTTTTGGCCGTTCTGTGTCTGATCCTTCTTTCCATTTGGTCCTCTTTGGTCTGTCTATCTGGGTCTGCAACTCCTGGCCCTGGTCGCCCTCTAGTCCTGGTCGGTGCACTCAGTCTCCATGAGTCCAAGGCCTTCTATTGCTCCTACTCCTGGTCCTTCTTTTCCTTCGGGTCCTTGTCTACTGGATCCAGATCCCCATGTTCCACATTCCTTCACACCATGGTTCCTGTGCCCCTTGTCCTGATTTTCTTTGTCCTGTTCCTCCTCATCTTTTTGTTCCTGACCCCCTCGGGCATTGATAACCCTGGTCCTGTGAATTAGTTGTTCCTGGGTCTGGTTCATCTTGTCCTCCTGGTCCTCATGGCTCTGGTTGTTGTAATCCTCCTGATAGTCCACCTTCTGGCACTTACTCTCCTACTGGTCATCTTCCTCTTCCTATTAGTCCTACTGCTTCCTACTCCAGAACCCCGCCCCACAAAGTCTTTAGTCAGGTACAGACTACAAGCTTGCCACATTTCATTTTGACCTCCAGATTTCATTAAGTGAGACAACACTGTCAAGGATAGAAATGAGGCCACTTAAAACACTGCTAAGCATATTAAAAATCAAAATTACCATTCTCAAGATACATAGTTCAGGTAACTAAAATATTTGTCGCTGAATGGGCACTCATGATATGGGACCAATAAGCATCTATGCCTGAAACCCACTCTGCTGGGTGAATAGTATGAAAATGTGTGTTTATTCATCAGGCAGCTCAGTGAACTTACCAGATGCATTACTTACCTGTCTCCTACTTTCACTTCCCATTCCACAGAAATCCCATTTCTGTGTCTCATTCAATTTTCCTCTTGCAAGAGTCCCAAAGTACTGTGGCCAACAGCACATAGGGGCATATTTACGTTCCCTGGCGCATCCCTGCATATCAGCAGGGATGCGCCAGGGAAAATGCGTCACGCAAGTTTACCCTTGCGCCACGTCCGATGCGCCGCATTTAGAATGCGGCGCATCGTGGTGCAAGGATTAGCAGATGCGTGACGCATCTGCCGGCGGAAGGTTGGCGCAGTGCTGAAGCTGTGTCGCAAGCGCGACGCAACTCCAGCACTGTTCCAACCTTCCCTATCCCTAACATGGTGCGTCAATCCTTACGCCTGCTTGAAGCAGGCGTAAGGATTTGACGCACCAGCTGCCGGAAAAGTGACTGCGTGAAATCTTGTAGATTTCACTACGTCACTTTTCCGAGGCGTTCCTGCGCCGGAACGCCCCCTGCGCGGTAGCGCCCACATGAAACCTGACGCAGGTTTCATGTGGCGCAGGGGTTTACTACGTGACGCATCTCCCTAGATGCGTCACGTTGTAAATATAGCGCAACGTGGCGCATGGTTTGCGTTGCCGCTGCGTCACATGCGTGACGCAACGGTGGCGCAAAAGTGGCGCAAGGGGCTTGTAAATATGCCCCTAAATGTCTACTTTAAGTGTCTCTCCATGTGTGGCCCAGATACAAGCTATATGTCTACGTTCCTTTATTTGCTGCTGCTTGTTGGCTGCTGCTGTGTTGCCAGGTTTGAAGCACTAATCAAGCACAACCCCCCTTAAAAAGAATCCTAGAGCTAACACAAGACCTTCCATAAGAAGCTCAAAAAGAGCCCAGCCCTCACAAACCATCAAAAGGAGGATCATTGTTAGACCTGTCAGTCTTCGAGTGGTCTTCCCCCCAACTTTTTACCTTCTCCGCCATTTCTTCTGATCTTGTTTTTGCTGGCTTTAAGACTCTGTTCACTTTACCACTGCCAACCAGTGCTAAAGTGCTGATGCTCACTCCTCTAGATATGGTAACATTGGCTTATACCCAATTGGCATATTAAATGTACTTATAAGTCCCCAGTAAAGTGGCACTACATGTTCACAGGGACTGTAAATTGAATGCTACTAGTGGGACTACAGCACTGATTGTGCCACCCATTTAAGTAGCCCTTTAAACATGTCTCAGGCCTGCCATTGCAAAGCCTGTGTGTGTAGTTTTGAACTGCCAGTTGGACATGGCAAAATAAACCTTTTGCCAGGCTCAAACCTTCTTTTTTAATACATATAAGTCACCCCTAGGGTAGGCCGTGGACAGCCCAGAGGGAAGGGGGCAATGTATCTAAAATGCGAGGACATCTACTGTCAAGTTTTACATGCCCTGGTAGTAAAAAATCTTGAATTCATTTTTCTCTACTGCAAGGCCTATCCCTCTCATAGGATAACATTGGAGTTGCCTTGTAACATTTTATACGTGTAATTTCCAAAAGGGAAGGGATAACCAGTTCATGTTTGGGGTATCTGGAATCTGTAGCCTTTCTCTGGTCACATGCCCCAGTGTAGCTGACAGTTGAGCTTTGTATATTCATACTAGACAGCCACACAAATAGGGAGCTTAGTTGTACCTGGATGGGCCATCACTGGCAGGATGGGAGGGAGGAGCTGGGCACAGCCCACTTACACCTGAATAGGCTGTATCCTGCCTTCACACAAAGGGCTGCATACCCTCTGTAGTTAGTCTGGAGCCAGGGCCGGGAAGGCAGAATGCCTGGGGACTTCAAAGGTAAATCTTTAGAAGCGTTTCCCCCACTTCAAAGGCACAACTGGGTATAAATACTGGACCTCAGTCAACAACTCTTCAGTACACTTCTGGACCTGTGGCTACTCTGCCAGGAAGGACTGCTTTGCTGCTGAAGGACTGCCACTTTTCTGGACTCCACCCGGCTGGACTCCTACTTTGCTGTGCTGTTCTGCAGCCCTCCTGCCTGCATCTCTTGAACCCAAAACCCCAGAATGACTCCAACAGCTAGTTGGCTGGCCTCCTGACTTGAACCTCAGGGACAGAAGGCTCCAACAACCTTGCACCTGTACCTGGACTCTGCTAACTGTGAGTCTACCCTGCCAAATGGTGCCACCCCAGTTCTTGAACCTTGGAAGTGGGCTTAAGGTGCCTTGCCAGCAAAACCAACGCATCTCCTCTGCTGCGTGGATTGGATCCATTGCAAGGAACTGCATCGCCGCCGCAGCCCGCATCACCTTTGGAACAGCCACTGTGCGATGCATCCTCGGTGCAGGCCCTCGGATCCATTGTCAATGGCAGCCTTGACAACAGGCTCCACATAGCAGCCTTGTAGCTCCTCGGACCAATGCATCACTCCGCCTGCGTGACGTATCCCAGACTCCGGACTTCGCAAGCCCTTGTCAACGGGATCTTCAATGACGATGCAACAGGACTTCACGCCACAGCCTCGCTGCATCTCAGAACTAATGCATCGCTTTGGCTGTACAATGCAGCTTCGACACGGATCCTCGCACCGCCCTGCAAACCAGGATTGAAGTACTTTGTTCAGTGGGACTAACTGAGTCTCTGTAGCTGGCCAGCGCTCCCTCGCGGTCTGTCTGAACTTGTGACTTTGTCCAAGTCCAGTGCAACCAGATATCCAGTTAGCACTTTACCCCTTTTGGCGCTATTTTTACTAAAGACCTTTTAAACTGAATATCTCCAGTTCTACTGATTGGATTTTTGTCGTTTTGGTCTTGTTTTATTTATTAAAAACTACTCTTTTTTCCAACTCTGTTGTGGGCTCCTTCTGTGCTAAGCTACCCGAGGGTTGAGCACAGGTTAATTTAGGGTTTGCTTGTGACTTTACCCTGAGAAGAATTGTGGTTACTGCATCAGAAGGATTTCACCCCCCAACCAACAACCCAATTTCTTACAATCAAAAACAATGTTTTTGCATGCGTGAATAAAACATTTATGTAACATGAAATAAAATCATACTCACTATTCTTTGCAGGCAGCCAAATACTCCTAGACTGCAGGGCAATATATCTGCATGCCATATCCTGAAGCTCCTAAAACAGATGTTTGATTCCTTGCATTTAGTATTTGAATATTAAAATAGCATAAATGTTTTTACTCAAAATGGATTTTACAGTTTTTTGTAACTATAACCAGGTTAGCCTAATCCATGCACTTACCTTTGTATAAACTATTGTACGTTTGTATATGCACTGACTCTCATATGCTTCATACATGTTGCATCCCATTACAAGATGGCCACCACCCTACCATTGTCTGGAGTCACTTTTTTCTTCATGGCTGGCTAAATAAAGACCTCCTTGCCACTATTTATCCGACTACTGGTCAAAATGTACATCATCTCTATAATTTAACCTGTGGCCGGGTAAACAACAGAGATTATGTACAAATTTGTCAGCTGCTGGGTAAATAACAGAGATTATGTGCTATTTGGCCAGTGGTCTTGTAAATAGCCACTTCCTGTTATTTATTGTTCAACATGCACACAACAGAGTCTATCTTCCATGAGCGTGCGAACAAGCCAATGATCTTGAATCTGCTCTTCCTACCTCAGTCTGCAGCAGGCGCTCAGCAGCACCAGAGCAAGTTGACTGCCTTCCTCCAGCAGTTCACTGCGCATGCACATAGCGCCTAGAGTTTGAAGGCTTTGAAAAGTTTACGCATCAAGGTTGCACAGGCATGGTCTCTCATTCTGCAATAAAACGGAGACATTGCTAGGTCAGCTCCCCATATTTAGAAGAAGAAACCCTCTTTTTTTTTTTGTTAGAACCAATTTTATTCATTTTTATTGCGGCACAGAGTTTACAATACTGTATAAGGTGAAAATATGGAATTGTAGAGGACGCTCTTACAGAAAGTGTATTTCCTAAATGAAACACTGCATTGGCTTAGGCCATCAAACTAACATACTCTGTGACTTTTATGCCTCCCCACTACTCCTTAAGGGTTAGGATAATTGACAGTGTGCTGTTTTCTGTTGTTCTCCCCCCTGTATCCCATAGCAGTATGTATATTTGCACCTCCTAGTGGAAAGAACCAGAGCCGTGGAAGGGCGACCAGTAGATCACCCAAGTGAGGGACAACCAGAATAGTGAGCAGTACTGCATGAAGGATGGAAGATGAGAAATGTTCCCGTTTCTAGTCCACTAGGGAATCTTTGAACGTCTGGAGCTCGTGCAGGAGACCATCTCATAGGGTGGCTATAGGGACCTTACGCAGCCCCCGGACCTCTTCCCTCCTCAGTGCCATTGCTGCAGCCTTGCCCCACTTAAATTTTGCTGCACACCAGTGGTGTGTGCTTGAGAGGGTGTGTGCCTTCCAATTCATTGCTATGGAACGCCATGCTAAGAGGACCTCCAAATAAAGAAATTGGTTAGTTGCTGTATGTGCTTTTTTTTGTTTAAATGTACCCAGTAGCAAGCAGCTCTTCCATGCTGAGAAACCACTTGCGGTCCGTCACTTCCAACATTGCCTCTGCAACCCCCGCCAGAGGGACACGATAGCCAGGCATCTCCAACGCATCTGCACTATATCGGCATTCAGTGCGCGACACCGGGGGCAGAGTGGGGAAGACCCACACATTGCATGCAAGCTTGCAGGGTGATGTATGCCCTGTGAAGACTATTGTGCTGTTTATACTGGAATTTAGCATTCCGGGACACTTTCCTCGGATAGTGCAAGGCCTTTTCCCATCTTTGGGTGTTAAGTCTCGGCCTATATCTCTTTCCCAGCTTAAGCATGTCGCCTGTAAAGGGTCTAGTGTGGTGTGTGCTAATGCCCGTGCAAACCAGGTAATGAGCCTACGCCCATTACCCATATTGTGAAGGGTATGTATGAGCGGGTGTTGCTCTAGTTCCGAGCCGTAATGCCCCACAACCGCGCCAGTCAGCCAACAACCTGCCATAGGCTAGGAAGTGTCCCACCAGTAGCTCACATTCCTCCTGCAATTGGGCAAAGGTGATTAGCGTACCATCCCAGCATTCCTACTCTAGCCTCAGCCCAAGTCACCCATCTAAGTGATGCACAGAATGGGTCAATAGTATTCAATCTGATTTCCAGGGAGTACGGAGTGATCAGCAGCATGAGTCATAACCTTCTGCTGTAGCTTTCATATGCTATGCGCAGTAAATTGGTGGACTCTCGGGGGAGTTTTGCCTGTGGGAGCAGCATACCACCTACCACTGTCTGCGCCCGGGCCACAGTCGGCAGACCTAGTTCTTCTGCCTGGCGTCCTGCCAGGGATCTCCCAGGCCCCAGCAGCTGCACTATCAGATAATAATGCTCGAAGTTGGGCATCCCCAACCCTCCCCTATCTACGGGCAGTTGTAGCTTCCCTAGTGCCACTCGTCTCCTCCCCCTGTTCCATATGAAAGCTCCCAGTGTGATATGCAGGGCCCAAAAGGTGGACCCTGGAATATGCACTGGAAGGCTGTGAATGAAAGGAGGCGGGAGAGCATCACCATTTTGGATAACAATGTTCTCCCTTGAACCGTGACAGGTGAAAAAGTCATCTGAGGGCGCAAGGAGGCAATGGTTCTAGTAATGTTCCCATCAATTAAATCTTGCGTATCGTGGTAAATGCAGATCCCAGGTATCGAAACGTGCTAGGCTTCCATTTTAATAAGTGGGTGTCTACCATTAGCTGTTGTAGAGGACAGCCCACCCAGAATGGTAAAGCATACGACTTGGTCCAATTTACCCCTAGCCCCAAGGCAATCCCAGTGATCCTTTCACAGATATCTCAGATGTAGATGAGTAAGTCATCCGCATATAGTGAGACTGTATGCACACCCTCATTCAATGGAAATCCCCAATCCTCGCCACGCTGTCATAGCCGTTGGGCTAATGGCTCCATCGCGAGAGTGAATAAAAGTGGCGAGAGGGGGCATCCTCAGCAGGTCGATCTACTCACTGTAAATGGGGGTGAAATAAGCTGACCAATTTTCACCTGGGCCGTGGGCTCAGTGTAAAAGAGCCGGATGAGTCTCTGAAGTCAGCCAGTGATACTCACCACACCTAGGACAGCGAAAAGGTAGCCCAGTCCACCGTATCAAACGCCTTCTCTATAAGACTAGGCAGGCTGCGTACAGCCAACGGGCTGGGGCCAGCTTCATTACTCTATGCAGGCGTCATACATTGAGGGTGGTAGATCTTCCAATAATTAAACCATTTTGGTCTGAGTGCACCAGATGCGGCATGTGTTCCAAGAGGCGGACTGTTATGGTCTGACTGAGTATTTTATATTCCGTTCCCAGCATGGATAATGGACGGTAAAAGTAACTTACATAGGGTCCCTGTCGGGCTTGGGTAAGGACGCCAGTAATGATTCGCAAAGTGACTGCGGAAGGCAGCCCTCCGTGAGCGCAGCCTGGTACAGCTCCAATAATTTGGGGGCTAACAGTGACTCATAGGCTTTGTAGAACTCAACAGGCAATCTGTCAAGGCCTGGGGTCTTCTGCGTGGCAGCACCTCCAATTGCACCACAGATTTCATGAAGCGTAAGAGGAGCATTCAGGGACTCCCTATCCAGGAGGTCTAGGGTGGGTAACCCGATATCATGTAGGAACTCATCAATCTGTACATTGTCGATCAATGGGGGAGGTTCATACAGCGCTTGATAGTGCGTTATGAATGCTGAGTGGATGTCAGCTTGAGTAGTGAGTGTGTGAGTCAGAGATGCTCTAATCATAGTGATGGGGACTGTGGGTGTCACGCTGCAGAGCAGCCACGCCAGCAATCGGCCTGATGTGTCTCCCTCAGCATTCATTTTAGCCTGATAGACCTTCAAGTCCAGGCAGCACAACTGTTCTATCAGGCATGTATGATGCTCGAGGGCCGCAGTTAGGGTGCACTGCTCTGCAGGGTTTAAGCTGGCCGCTACTTCAAGTGACCCCAGTGACCTCAGTCTCCACAAGGTTTCTATGTGAATCCGCCCGAATGCATTGGCCCCTAATTACCACTTTGAGTGCCTCCTATTTGATTTGCCTGGAAGTGGCCGAACCCTGGTTATCCTTGAAATAATGTGTTATGACCTCTTGTGTCTCCTCCCTGAAGACCTGGTTTTCTAACATAGCCGCCGTGTGGGAACTGGGGGTCTCGGCGTCCCCCATCAAAGGTGTATCTGTAGTAGGTTATGGTCAGAGAATGTTTTCCGGAGGTACTCAGCACCGGTGACCTGTGTTTGGAGAGTAGAGTGGCAAAGGATGTGGTCTAACCGCACATGCAGTTCATGGGGGACTGAATAATAGGAGTACTCCGAGCCCCGGGGTGTAGGACTCGCCAACTGTCATGGAGGCACCAATGAGCAAGCCACTGCGTAAGGCAAGTAGTGGCTGCCACCACCAATGAGGTTGGTAGCAGAGGATGTGACCAGTCCAACTGCGGATCTAGGATGCAAGTAAATCTACCCCAGGATCCAGGGTATGTGAGGCCAGCAGGTAAGAACTAGGGATATGCGTGCCAGAAATGGTGACTTCGCCGTGTTTGGTGCATAGGTACTCCCCAGGAACAGTGGTTTGCCAACTAATTGGCTCTCCACCAAAACGTAGCGCCCCTTATGGTCTATCTCCTCACTTGTAAGTCGAATTGGAACCTCCGGGTGGACCCAAATGAGTTCTCCCCTCGCAAATCCAGAATAAAGTAGTGCTAAAACATTGCCCTCGCAAGCACTTCTGTAAGCGGCACGCCACCCTTTTGGCAATATGGGTGTCTTGGAGGAGAGCTATCTGCGCTCCTCGCTGCTGTGGGTATTGTTGCACTGTGTGTCATTTCCGCCTTGTCCCCATCCCCCTCACATTCCATGTTAGCATACCCACTTTAGCCATAGTCAATCGCCATGTTTGGAGAATCAGAGTGGGGGGAGACACGTCAGCACAGAAGAATAAGGAGGCGTGGAGAATTTTGTGAACCTCGTTTACATGTTGCATTTTGCAAGGAGAAGCGACCAAATCTAGTAGACCCCCTACCACTATATGATCTGTGTAATGCATACTAGATGAAAACCCCGCAACTCCCAACCCAGGGCAAACCTCAAACATGAGACCACCCAAAAAATGAACCAAAAGACCCATAATGAGGGAACTCTAAATCTCTCTCACATACACCTACGTCGCTACTGACGCAAAGACGGGGGTTTGTGGAATGAGGTCATGTACCAGTAAATCCCCCAGTTGAAGGTTACAAAAGCAAACCAAAGTAAACAAAAAGAGAAGAAAAGGTAAGGCGAGGCATGGCATACTCATTTCTGCACTGCAAAACTTTAGAGACAAAAAGTTAAGAGCGGTGAATAGGCATCACATCTCTCTTCAACTGCAGCTCAGGTTGGTTGTGACAGTGGTACAATTGCAGTCACCAGGAAAGGGGCAGTCCTGTTAAATGAATCTACTGTTCCACCAAATGCAGGTCCCAGTAACAGAGGTCATTCAGCCGCTGGGAGCGACACTCGCCGAACATCATCCATGTGTTAAATCTGTGTGTCAGCCATCTGCGGTGTGACATTGGAGAGAACCGCAGAGTCTTCACTGGCTACTGAAGTATGAGAATCCGACTTGGAAAAGTTGTTGTCTGCCTGGCAGGGGTTCGGGGAGCACCTCTCGGTCCATTAGGAGGTTACTGTGGACTATGCCTGGGATTGGTCTTCCTTCGCTTGTCCCGGTGTGGGAGCCCCACTAATCTGTGCAGTCCCACGCCGTCTGACCCTGCGCTTGACTCCCCTCCTGGGATCCACTGCCTTTAAGATGGTGTGGTCGGTGTTCATATGTCATATCTGCGCTGTTCAAACCAGTTCCAAGCATCTGTGGGTCAGTGAAGAAGTAGCTGGTGTTGTTGGCTATGACTTTAAGCTTAGCTGGGAATAACAGAGAGTAACGGAGGCCAACCTGCTGCAACTTCCACTTCAAACCCAGGAAAGAGGCTCTGCAACGCTGTACTGCCACTGTGTAGTCTGGAAAAAGGTATATGGGTGCGCTCTCATATAGGATTGGGACAGCAGAGCGGGTCGCCTGTAGGATGGTTTCCTTGTCTCAATAATTCATCACCCTTGCCACCACCGGCCTGAGGGGGCTCCTGTGGTTAGCTTGCGGGCTGGGACCCGATGGTCATGCTTAATCACAAAGTGAGGTGACAATTTCACAGGCGCCACTGTCCTCAGCACCAGTCCTTGAAGAATTGTGTTGGGTCTCACCCCTCCACTCCCGGGAAGCCCACAATGCGGAGGTTGTTGTGACGGGACCACCCCTCGGAGTCCTCCGCTCTGCCTTCAAGTTCCGGGACTTCAGTGGTGAGAGATCAGACTTTGCTTTCTAAGTCCCTTAGGCCAGGTTACAAATTTGCAATGGCATCCTCCTCATTGTTGACTCGGGTTTTGAGCTTCTTCTGGTCTTCCATAAGCAGCCCCACTTCCAGCGCAACTGCATCAACCTGGCCGCGAAACTCCTGTCTTGAGTTTGCAATCGCTTCCAGTATCTTGCCTAATTTCCCCTCCGTGGGGGACTTTAGGAAGCATTCCTGACTGGGTGCCATGCCTGGGAAGTCCATGGTTTCCATGGTTTGGCTCCCCAAGGGTTGTGGGGCAGCTCCTCCTCATGTCCCCATGAGGCATCCGGACCTGTGGTATCCATCTCAATTGCATGTTGGGAAAGTCAATTCTATGGAATATAGAACTTAGAATATGGGGAAAGCTCAAGGTGATCTGGCAGTTGCTGTGAATGTTTTGATGGATGAGGTGCTTTTATTAAACTCACCTCTGAACCATATTTTGGTGTGCTGCTTCATCTTTTATGAAGATCTTTTACTGGCGACGAGCGAGGGATGATTTTGAGCATAAGCACCTCAACATCAACAATGAATGGAGAATAAGAGGTTCGGCTGTTGGCACGGCGAGTGAACATCCTTGGAGTAACAACAACTGCTGTTGTACGGGAGAACAAGTTGTCACGCTGGGCTTTGTTTACCCAGAAAAGCGGGTGAATCGGACCCGCGACGGTACTGTTCCCGTAATTTTTTTGGGGGGGGGTTTTAATTAATTTGAGCGGTACAGCGGGTTACGAGGCTCGAGGAGAGTGTTTCCATGGAGGCAGCGTGATAGACACAATGAAGGCAGCGTGAGAGGGGCAGCGTGCACTCATGGATCTGTGCCTGAGCGCGTGAACGCATGTCAGCGTAGCGCGTGTGTATTAAGGGCTTCTGTGTCATTTTTTAAATAAGCGGCAAGAAGAAAAAGTAAAGAAACCTGCTTACCTTAGCTGCTGGGTGTTGGGCGCGAGTCTGCAGTTTATCTTGTAGACGTAGATTACACGGAAGACTACGCTATGAGAGTCTTCACCTCTGACGGAGGCAACGCGGAAGTCTGTGCACAGCCAAGAGTTTAATTGGGAACGTAAAAAACGTCATCACGGTGATGTGCACACCGAAGGGAGCCTCGTCAAAGTTCAGTCTGGTGAAACTTTATTGATCATTTCGCAAGGGACAACTTGTGGGTCTTTTATATTTCTTTTAGAATTTGGCAACATCAAGTGTTCAGCGGTGATAGGCACACCTGTCACAAAGTCGTTTTCTCTTGGGATTATAAAAGTTAAATGAACAGTTTTATTTTTAAAAAAAGGGAAATCAATCAATCAATCACGGCATTTATAGAGCGCGCTACTCACCCGGGAGGGTCTCAAGGCGCTGGGGGAAGGGGTAAGTTACTGCTCGAACAGCCAGGTCTTGAGCTGCTTCCTGAAGGAGAGATGGTCCTGGGTTCGCCGAAGGTGAGTGGGGAGGGAGTTCCAGGTCTTGGCTGCCAGGTAGGAGAAGGATCTTCCTCCGGCGGTGGCTCTGCGGATGCGTGGTACGGTGGCGAGGGCGTGGCTGGTTGATCGTAGCTGGCGGGTGGGCGTGTAGAAGGTCATGCGGTCGTTGAGGTACTTGGGGCCCAGGTCGTGGAGGGCCTTGTGTGCGTGGGTGAGGAGTCTGAACGTGATTCTCTTGCTGACGGGGAGCCAGTGCAGGTCTTTCAGGTGTCCGGTGATGTGGCTGTGTCGGGGGATGTCCAGGATGAGTCGTGCGGAGGCGTTCTGGATGCGCTGGAGTCTTTTTTGAAGTTTGGCTGTGGTTCAGGCGTAGAGGGTGTTCCCATAGTCCAGTCGGCTGGTGACGAGTGCCTGGGTGACGGTCTTCCTGGTTTCAGTGGGGATCCATCTGAAGATCTTGCGGAGCATGCGCAGGGTGTTGAAGCACGAAGATGAGACGGCGTTGACTTGTCTGGTCATCGACAGGGAGGAGTCCAGGATGAAGCCCAGGTTGCGTGCGTGGTCCGTTGGCTTGGGTGCGGTGCCCAGGGCCGGGGGCCACCAAGAGTCGTCCCAGGCGGAAGGTGATGAGCCCAGGATGAGGACTTCCGTCTTGTCTGAGTTCAGTTTAAGGCGGCTGTTCCTCATCCAGTCGGCGACGTCTCTCATCCCGTCGTGTAGGTTGGCTCTGGCGGTGGTGGGGTCGTTGGTGAGGGAGAGGATCAGCTGGGTGTCGTCGGCGTAGGAGATGATGTTGAGGTTGTGTTGGCGTGCGATGGCTGCGAGGGGGCTCATGTAGACGTTGAAGAGGGTTGGACTGAGTGAAGATCCTTGTGGAACGCCGCAGATGACTTCGGTGGCCTCGGATCTGAACGGGGGAGGCGGACTCTCTGGGTTCTTCCGGCGAGGAACGAGATGATCCATTCCAGTGCTTTCTCTCGGATTCCGATGTTGCTGAGGCGCTTCACTAGGGTGCGGTGGCAGACGGTGTCGAACGCCGCGGAGAGGTCCAAGAGGATGAGGGCTGCTGTTTCCCCGTTGTCGGTTAGGGTTCTGATGTCGTCGGTGGCTGCGATAAGGGCGGTCTCGGTGCTGTGGTTGGCCCGAAACCCGGACTGCGAGGGGTCGAGGGATCCATTCGTCTCGAGGAAGGCGGCAAGCTGTCTGTTGACGGTCTTCTCGATGACTTTGGCCGGAAAGATACATTAGTTTTTATTTTAAAACAAGCATTTGCAATGCAATAGGTCTCGCATCTGCGAGAGTTTGAGCTATTGGCATTGTAAATGACAATGCCTTTTATTTATGTATTTTGAAAACCTGCAAGCAGTGCGTAATCAAGCACTTTGTATTTACAGTCCTTGCTTACGAGAAGCAAGGCTGGCAGTAACTGCGCCTCTTTTACTGCCAGCCTTGCTTCTAGTAAGCAACAACTATAAGTACAAAGTGTGTGTTTACGCATCGCTTGCAGGTTTTTAAAACATAAATAAAAGGCATTGTCATTTATAATGCTAATAGATCAAACTTTCGCAAATGCAAGACCTACTGCATTGCAAATGCTTGTTTAAAAATAGCCACCCAACTACCCCCCCCCCCTGCAATACTAAGTGACAGAAGAACTTTGCACACAAGGGACAGATTAACCAAGCACACTGAGGGACAGATGAACCAAGCACACTGAGGGACAGATCAACCATGCACACTGAGAGACAGACGAACCATGTACACTGAGGGAAAGTCGAACCCGGCAAAACCAAGGGACAGAAGAACCCTGCAATACTAAGGGACAGACGGACCTTGCACAGAGGGACAGACTAATGATGCACACCGAGGGACAGACAAACCCTACACAATAGGGGACAGACGAACCTTGCACCCCCAGGGACAGATGAACCTTGCACACTGAGGGATAGGCAAACCACACACATTGAGGGACAGACGAACCATGCACACTGAGGGACAGACACAACGAGACACTTTCAAAATGTTTTACACCTCTGCAGAGCTTAGGATCTCTGGCTATGAATCAAGAGCAAGGATTTTTGATGTAAACCTCTTAAACATAACTTCAAACCAGACAAAATGTTTTACGCCCCTTCAGAGTTGAAACTAATCAAAATAAACCAATAACTATTTGTTGCATTGCCTTGGCTCATTCAATGTATTGTTTATATGATTAGTCTGAAACGATCACTAAAGTTGTTTTCACTCGAACCCCTAATTAATTTGATTTGATTTCGCGCTGGAAAAGAAGCAGGCAGACGCAGCACCAAGGAGGCTAATAATAACGACCCAAAAGTCATCGTTATTATGTAACCTTTGCAAGACTGCATGTGCATCGGTTACATTTAATTTCAAATATAGACACCATGGAGGGAAAATGTGTAAAGAGTATCGGAGTGCTTCTTCGAAAGTATTAAAAAATAGTATCATGTATTGAAAATACTCAACTGGCCCCTACGAACAGGAACACACGCTTGCTTTACATCCCCATGAAGTAACAGGCATTGGCTGTGCAAAGCTAAAAACATTTTTTTATCGAAAAAGTAGAGACAATGTTCCTGCTTTCAATACCAGCTCACTGCCCCATATGCAGCAATTCTGATCCACAGTGCCACTTTTTCCGACTCTAATACTGGAAGAAGGGCCACGTTCTTGTTTGAACGCATATCGGAAATAATGCATTCAAGAGCAATATTATGCAAATATTCTCTTCAGCAGACTCCGGTTTGAGTGTGTTTGTTTCAGCGGCGTCACTAGGGGGGGCGGGGGGTGCGGACCGCACCGGGTGACACCATCAAATGGGGTGACACCGTGAGCCTCTGCTTTAAATCGCTACATAAATCAGGAGGAATCCTCCTGATTTATGTAGCGATTTCCGCACTGGGTGACACCAACCCTAGTGACGCCACTGGTTTGTTTAGCCAAAGCACTGCAATACCTTCGGGTTCCGTTTGCGGTATTTAACAAATAAAAAAAAAATGAAACCAAAAGCCTGCAGAGCGAACTGCAACGCTCCTAATGTGTGGCGGACCGGTCACCATTTTAAACAAGCAGCATTAGTCGGTGTTAGCAAAGCCTGTGCTACGGTCATAGTGCCAGTGATCGCATGAGCCTGGCACAGACTTTGCTAACACCGACTATGGAGCATTGCTGTAAAGTGAAAGCAACACCCATGTAAATAAAATATTGCAATGGCGGCACTCGCGATTTAGATTTAAACATCTAAAGCTAAATCACGGGTGCCGCAATTGCTTTAAAAGTAAAGCAATGTAAAAAAAATGTGCATTTTTCAATTGCTTTACTTTTAAAGCAATTGCGGCACCCGTGCTTTAGGCGGGGGTGCCACCACTAAAAGTAAAGTAAAACCAGATGGGAGGACGGAAGAGAGGCCATCACACTCTGTACTGTGTGATGGCCAAATAAAATGTTCTCAGAGTGAAATCGCCGGAAAGAGAACTAAACAAACAAAGGAGGGACTTTTTCAGAAATGGACCAATAAGAAGCCAGCATTTCTGAATGCTGCAGCTAACAGCCAATGGCAATGGGTGAGTTTGCCAAAGCCCCACAGAGAGATACAATAGGTCATCACTAATGCTCGACCTAAAAGGGTCAATATATGGGGTTTTGTTTTTGTCTTCTTCTTTTCTCTTTGTCTTTTCTCTTTGCGCTTTTCTTCTCCTTCATTTTCTAGTCTTATTCTGTTTTGTGGCTGTAGTTCTACTTAATTAGGTGCATCATGCAAAATGTGCTGGCACCTCCGTTCTTTCTGAGCAGTCCAGGTGAACCTGTTATTAAGTGGAGCAAATGAAAAAAAATATTTGGGAATTATGCACGTGTATGTGGTACTAATTTAAGTGCAGAAAGGAAACATTTGTTGTTACTACACTGTGTTGGTGGTGAAAGACAGGAAGTGCTAGAAAATCTTCTAGATTTAACTACGGAAGAACAAAGCGGGTTAAATGAGTATGAAATTAGTATTGTGCAACTGAATAGACATTATTTGCCCAGGATGAGTACTATAATGGAAAGATATAATTTCGGATTAAGGGAACAGGGAAAGGATGAGATAGTTGAAGCTTATTTAACTAGTCTTAGGAAACTTGCGTCAAGTTGTAAGTTTGGAGCAGCTAATGAGGAAAGTATCAGAGATCAATTTGTTTTAAAGTGTAGGGAAGATAAAATTCGTGAAGAATTATGGCTAAAAGATAAACCTCCAATAGCAAAAAGGGTGGAACATATGCTAAAATGTGTAACTGAGTTGAAGAGTGAGAAAAATAAAAGTCATCCGAGTGTGGAGGAATTGGAAGAAAATGTATGTGTTATAAAAAATTGAAAAATCTACTTCTAAAGAGGTTGTGAAAGAAGAAGAGTTTACAAATCCAATTAAATGTTTTCAATGTGGGAGAAGTGGTCATAAAGCAAATGCTAAGATGTGTCCTGCGTTAAGTGTCATTTGTCATGGGTGTGGAAAAAGGGGACACTTTATAAGGTTTTGTAGAAATAAACAGAGAAGATTTCAGAATAAGGAAGTAAAAGAGATTGTATATCAGGTCAAAGAGTCTGGGGGACAAGATCATCCTGTTGGTACTGTGAAAATCGATGGGGTTGATTTGGAGATGAAATTTGATTCATGCTCTCATCCTTCTATTATTTCAAAAGAAACTTTCAGCAAGTGGTTTCAAGAGAAAAACAAACTGCATAATATGGATGTGTGTCCTGGAGGGTATGGAGGGCAACCCATAAGTATGTTGGGTTATTTCAATGCTTGTATAGAGTTGGGCAAGAAGTTAATGGTTGGTAAGATTTACGTCTCAAAGAAAGGGGATGGTTTGCTTGAGTGGCCACACCAACGTTTATTGGGTGTTACTTTGAATCCAAATGCAGAACCGCAGGTGCAAATACAGAAGGTTGAAACTAAGTCTATTGATTTTGTATCTGAAATTCCACCTTATTTAAAGAAGGCTTAGGATGTTTAAAAGGGTATAAGCATTGCATTAAACTAAAAAAATGGGCAGTGCCGGTTGTAGCCAAAGTAAGAAGAATTCCAATTGCGCTGCAAGGAAAAGTGGAACAAGAATTGGACAAACTTTTAAAGCAACAAATCATAACTCCAGTAGAGGCTACTGAGTGGTTGGCACCAGTTGTGATTGCTAACAAGGCCAATGGCGATATCAGATTATGTATGGACCTCAGGTCATTGAATAAGGAGGTAATGATGGATAAATTTCCACTCCAGAATATATATAAAATAGTGTCAACTTTGGCTGGGGCGAAGTTTTTCACAACTCCTTGATCTCACACAGGCTTATCATCAGGTAGAGCTTACTGAGAGTTCGCAAGACTTGACAGCCTTTATAACACCCATGGGTGCTTTCAAGTACAGAAGAATGCCATTTGGCCTGGTGTCGGCGGCCTCTGTCTTCCAGAGAGTGATGACTTCTATTCTAAAGGGGATAAAGGGGTCAAATGTTATCAAGATGATTTGTTGATATTTGGAGTGACTCAAGAAGAACATGACATCAGAGTAAGAGTGGTGTTAGAAAGACTACAAAATGCTGGTCTCACGTTAAAGTATGAGAAATGTAAATTTTCTGTTCAAGAGGTTAATTATTTGGGCCATCTCATCACTGGTACAAGTGTTGCACCAAAGAAAGAACTGGTAGATACCATTGCAAAGTTAGCGTCACCAAGTTCTAAAGAGGAAGATGTCTCATTTTTGGGAATGGTTGAGTATTATGGAAAATTCATAAAAAATGTGGCCAGTAAGTCCAGTAACATGAGACAACTACTTGGTAAGAACAAAGAGTTTAAATGGTCTCAAGAATGTCAACAAGAATTTGAGGAGTTAAAGAATGACTTGAAGGATGCTCCCAATCTACAAGCATTTGTCCCAGGAAGTGAAACTACTGTGGTAACTGATGCGAGTTCTAAAGGTTTGGGGGCAATTTTAAAACAAAGAAGGGATGGTAAAGAACAACTTATTGCTTGTGTATCAAGAAGTTTACGAGGAGCAGAGTTAAACTACTCTGTAGTGGAAAGGGAGGCGTTGGCTATTTATTGGGCGTTAAACAAGTTTCGTAATTTTATTTGGGGAACTTATTTTAAGGTGAGATTTTCCAAAAGAAAGGTCTTGATTTTATTTCCTCTAGGATTAGGCGTTGGGTGATTGGTTTACAGGATTTCCATTTTTCGGTTGAGCACTTAACAGGTGTTGCTAATGTAACTGCAGATTGTCTTTCCCGGTTGGTATCTGGTGTTGAGGAAGACCAGTCAGTGGAAGATATATTCGAGGAAGAGGTTAAGGTCTGTGAAGTTACGTTAGGTGTTACAAAAGAAGAAGAATGGAAAGAGGAGTTGTTAAACGACAATGAGTTGATGCAGTGTTGGACTTGGCCCTTTTGCCCTGAATTTTTTATTTCCGCCATCTTAAAAAAAAGCACTGTGGAAAAAGGTTACTGTTAAAATGGACGCCATTCCTGCCTGCCCTTGTGCCGCCTGACTGAGGTGGGTTGGCAGTCTAGCGGTTTGTTTCCCAGCGCCCCCTGCTTTTGGAGGGAAACTTCGCACCGAGGGTGCTCTACTCCTCCCCCTAGACCAGTTAAGACCGGTTTCCCAGGGAACCTTCTGGAAGCTTCCAGCCCTTTCTGGTAGGTGGGGTGAGGGGGGCTGTGCCTCCATGTGCTCAGACTGAGCGTGGACCTGAATGAGAGGGGACACTCTGCCAGGAGGTACCGCCACATTGGGCCTGTGTGCTGGCCCCTGTGCCCATCTGCACCCCTCTGCTGTCCACAGGGCCAGTGAGAGCCCTTTACTGGAGTGAAGACTGCTGTGTCAGGAGGAGTGCCACTTTATGGGAGATGACTGCTTCTAGGAGCTGCTGTCCTGTTCTGATGAGTACCCACTGCCTGCTGATCTTGCCCAGTATTGCCTGCCTGCTCTCCTGCCGTCCTAAGCCCAGCACCTGGTGAGCACTATATCTTACTGCCAGCTGCCTGCTGCCTAGCACCCTGTGAGCACGTGGTCTGCCCAGGAGAAGAGAGGAGCTGATGCCTGCAGCGCTGTGCTGCTAAAGCGCCATCGGTTGTTGGCCTGCACTCCAAGGAGGTGAGGAGCGTGGGCGCTACCCTCTCGTGTGGGATCCTGGAACTGTGCGCCATCTAGCGCCTTGTGAGCGCTGTCTTCAAAGTGACTGTGCTGCTGTGCCTGCACTCTAGCGCCTGGTGGGCACTGTTGTCCTGATTACCAGAAGAGGTACGCTACCTTCTGTCCCTGAAGCTTCTGTTGGGACCTAGCGCCTCGTAAGCGCTATATTCAAGGTGCCAGGGGAAGAGGAGCTGACGCCTGCAGCGCTGTGCTGTCTGAGCGCTATATTTCAAGGGACTATACTTGCCTGCCTGCACCCTAGTGCCTCGTGAGCGCTATACTTGAGGTGCCAGAAGAGAGGAGCGCTGCAATCCTGGTTGGGCTGCTGTCTAGCGCCTTGGGAGCGCTATATTTGGATTGACTGTGCTTCCCTGCCGCACTCTAGCGCCTGGTGGGGGCTGCAGCGTTATTTGGTGGGACCTAGCGCCTGGGAAGCGCTACAACCTTATCCCTGCATTCGCTGTGCTTTGCTTGCTGTCTAGCGCCTGGTGAGTGCTTTGCCTATACTGCCCAGGAGGTGAGGAACGCCTGCCCCCTGCAGCGCTGTGCTGCCTGGAGGAACCGGAGGGAGCCATCCAGAAAGGTCCTGGCAGCGCAGGGGACGGTCGAGGCACATATCGGTGCCTGTCCCCTGCTGGAAGGAGCCTGGAGTCAGGACGAGTCCCAGAGGAGCCCCGGTGAGTGGAGCTCAGGCTTTACTTGGTGGGGGGTGGTGTCGGGGCACATTGTCGGTGCCCGCCCCGGTGCCAGTGCTCATTGGGTTTCTCAGCTGCCCCACTTGATAGCGGGCAGCTGCAACGAGGGCGCATTTTCGTACTTTAGAGTCCCAGAAGAGGGACCCCAACGCGCCAGTGCTTGTTTTTGGTCACAGCTGCACCGCCGTAGAGGGCAGCTGCAACGTTGGCGTTTCCCAGTTGAAGAGACCCAGAGTAGGGGTTCCCCCGGGGCAGTGGCGCCAAAGACTGAACTGCGACATTTGGGGCAAGTAGTGTTGGTATGCCAAGGTGTCCCTGCTAACATGAGTAACGCCTAATAATCCTGCTGATTTGATGCCTAAAGTATGGTTCATGTTTTCAGGCCTACTTTGATTGGCGCCAATGTGAGGCTGAGGGTTACGCTAAATGTCAAGATATGATGTTCTAAGTTTATGCCTCATGCAGTTTTGCATAGTGTCATGTTACGGTCTCACCTGGGTATGCCTAATGCTTTTATGCTAGTAATGCTTCTATGCTCCCAAGGGTACACCTAATGACATGCCACAATGTTTTCCTTTCAGGCTTGAGGCTAATGCGTTCTATGCTCAGCGGTTTAGGCCTGCTGCATATGTTTGTACCTAACGTTAAGCATGATGTGTCGATTATGCCCCTAATGATGCCTAGCGCATAGGTGTATGCCCAATACAGGAGGTGATTCATGCTCATGACTTATGTCCCATGCCCAAGGTCATGTTGTGATGTGCTAAGATTATGCCTGCACCACGTGTTCCTGTTATAGTGGGATTTATGCGAATGTGAGGTGCTAGGCTCATGCCAGATTATGTTATGCCTACTCTGATTTATGCAAATGTTATTGATGCCACTGAGGTGCGCACTGAATGCATACTATGTTTACACTTTACCCTCATGTGCCTATTGAAATGCCTCAAGTGTTATGTTCATTCTGATAATGCCTTTCTTTCCCTAAGGCCTGCACTGCTGGCATTATGCATACTGGGCCTAGGATTCATGCCTCATGCATTTATGCTCATGGAGATGCCTCACGTGATGCTGTGTGTTTAGGGCCAAGGCTTATTGCACTATAACGACAAGTTCATGATCTTGCCAGGAGTTCCTGGCTGCGTCACATTTATTGCTGGTCTTACATTTATCCTAATTGTGCTTGTGATGGTTCTGGCAGCGGCCCGATTGGCCCTGCCCTGTAAATAGTGCCCACTGTTATATCTGCCGGGTGCCGGTTGGCGCCATGTTTTCCTGTGGTTACGCTGTGCTATGCTGATGGCATAATACATATGTTATTTTTCCTACTCAAATTGGTGTGGTCTCAGTTTGTAGTGTGCCTGGTGTGTCGCCTGTGTGTGCTGCGCGGATGCTTTACACAATTCCTCCGGAGTTTGGCCTGCCCGCTCTGCACCACGCTACCCCGTTTCCAACATTGGTGCTCAGCGGTGGGATAGGACTTGTGTTTGCGCAGTACCACAGCGACAACGGGTTGCACTGCAAACTGAGCATTTGAAATAATCACAGGTTTTGGGGATTATTTTGTTTAATTACGTTTCCTCCTAAAAGGGTCACTGTGGAATTGTGTTTCCCTGTTTACTGTATCTGTGTATCTCGCCAAGATGGGGTTAATCTATGATGAGGATGAACTTTGGGAGTACACTGAGCAGGAGGTGATGGACCTCTGCAGGGAGAGAGGGATACCCACAGTAGGCAACACGCGCAGGAAGTTGTTTCTCTATGAGGCCCTGAAAAGGGGGGAACCCTTAGAGCCCCACGGGGACCTTTCCAATTACCCCTCCGCATATTTAAGGGATGGATTTGGTAGAGACCGTGAGGGGGACTCTGAGAGTGAGGGGTCCCGGTCCATAACCCTGGAGGGTAGTGACTTTGAGGAGGAAGAGGATGTTAGGGCAGAGACACCGGTAGCGAAAGAGGACACAAGAGAGAGGGTGTCCCGTGCTGGGTCCAGCCCCAGGGGCACTGCCCCACCCCTTTCCCTGTCCCCAGAAGAGTGGGTAGATAGGAGGGAAGAAAGGGAGTATCAGCTGGCGCTGGAAAGGCTCAGAGTGGAGCTAGCGCAGCTGAGGGTTGAAGAAAAAAGGCTAGAGACCGAGAGGGTCCTAGCGCAGGAGAGGATGGCAGAGGCGGTGAGGGCCTTCGCCAGGGAGAGACTAGCTCAGGAGGGTAGGTTGTCCCCTGAGAGTGGTGTCTGTGGTCTGGGTTCATCAGTGAGGGTAGTATCCAGTGGTGGCAGCGAGAGTTTAGCCAGTGCAGGAAGTCCCACTCCCAGAGCCCGGAAGATGGTGTCTGACCCCCAGGAGGAGGGGGACAGGTTGGAGTTCAAGGGCAGGGGAAAACTGTCCCATCAGTCTTGGGGGGAGTATGTGGATGCGTGTTGGACTGCACTGGAGGAGTGGATGGTGTGTGGCGCGGTGACAGATGGGGAAGAGCTGTTCCGCCTGATTATCAGGGAGCATGTGATCAAGAGTTGTCTTCCCAGGTTGCGCCACCACCTGTTGCGGTGTGGGCTCTCCGACCCCAGGGAGCTTGCACGGGAGGCAGACCTTTGGGTGAGTGCCAGAGAGTCTGAGGAAGTATCGGGGAGTGATCCTGAAGGGAGTGGTGCAGGGATCTTCCAACCCAGCGAGGTGGGAGAGGTGGAGAATAGCCCAGCTAGGTCCCAGGAAGGTGAGAGGGTTGTAGGGCCTCACATCCTATCTATAGGAAGGAGTGAGACGGGGAGGTGTCCCGAGGTGCCCCAACCGCAGTCTCAGGGCCTGGAGAGTTCCATAAGGGAACCCCAGGTTGGGATCCTAGGCTGTCCCGATGGGCCAACCATGGAAGGGGATCCCCCAGTGTCAGGAGAACCCGGGGCGTCTGTATTCAGAGCTCCATGGGTTCTGGGGTCTGCCCAGCCACAGGGTTTGGATCCTGGGCTGGGGTGCCAGGTTCAGGGGCTGCCTGACCTGGAGGGAGGGGCACTTGTAATCAAGGTCCCTACCGGTTTCACTTCCAGGGGTACTTCTCCAGGTGGGAGGGTGCGGAACTCTGGAAGGGGGTGCCGAGGGAGGAAGGATTCGCCTCTGGCACCGGCTCAACCACAGGGCTTCGATCCTGGGTTGGGAGGCCCGGTTCAGGTATTGCCTAACCTGGTGGGAGGGACGTCTGTAACCAGTGTCCCTCCGGAATTGACTTCCAGGGGTACTTCTCCAGGTGGGAGGGTGCGGAACTCTGGAAGGGGGTGCAGGGGGAGGAAGGACTCGCCTCTGGCACTGACTCAGCCACAGGGCTTAGATCCTGGGTTGGGAGGCCATGGACAGGTACTGCCTGACCTGGCGGGAGGGACGTCTGCAAGCAGTGTCCCCTCGGAGTTGTCTCCCAGGGGTGCTTTTCCAGGTGGGAGGGTGCGGAACTCTGGGAGGGGGTGCAGAGGGAGGGAGGACTCGCCTCTGGCACCGGGGCAACCTAAGGGTTTAGACCCTGGGTTGGTGGATCGGATGCAGGGTCACGGCCCTGGGAGAGGGAGAGAGTGGTGTTCTGAGGGTGCCCCGCATAGGAGGAGAGGGCGGAACCCCAGAAGGAGAGGTAGGGGGAGGAGAGCCTCGCCCCTACCTGGTGGACAGTGTGAGAGTGTGGTCCCTAGGTGGGAAGACCATTGGCAGTTTGGGACTGCACGAAGGAGAGGGAGAGTGGTCAAAGGGTACTACGGGCCTGGGGCTGCTGCCCCCCACTCAGTGAGACAGCCAGGGCCAGAGACATCTGGATGGCCTAGGGCCCGGTCCCAGCTGCAGCCAACTAGGGAGCACCAGTGGGGTGGCCTAGTTGGGTCAGGAGGAGTTGAGAGAGGGAACCATCGGGTTCCAGAGTGGAGAAGAACCTGCGGGTGTTCCTGCAGTTGTGGGCCCGCGTCCAAGTCTTTTCGCCCTAAGCAGGGAAGCCCATCAAGGCATTGATCAGTCTACCCTGGCTTTTGGCTGGGAGGGGTTGTGTTGGACTTGGCCCTTTTGCCCTGAATTTTTATTTCCGCCATCTTAAAAAAAAGCACTGTGGAAAAAGATTACTGTTAAAATGGACGCCATTCCTGCCTGCCCTTGTGCCGCCTGACTGAGGTGGGTTGGCAGTCTAGTGGTTTGTTTCCCAGCGCCCCCTGCTTTTGGAGGGAAACTTCGCACCGAGGGTGCTCTATTCCTCCCCCTAGACCAGTTAAGACCGGTTTCCCAGGGAACCTTCTGGAAGCTTCCAGCCCTTTCTGGTAGGTGGGGTGAGGGGGGCTGTGCCTCCATGTGCTCAGACTGAGCGTGGACCTGAATGAGAGGGGACACTCTGCCAGGAGGTACCGCCACATTGGGCCTGTGTGCTGGCCCCTGTGCCCATCTGCACCCCTCTGCTGTCCACAGGGCCAGTGAGAGCCCTTTACTGGAGTGAAGACTGCTGTGTCAGGAGGAGTGCCACTTTATGGGAGATGACTGCTTCTAGGAGCTTCTGTCCTGTTCTGATGAGTACCCACTGCCTGCTGATCTTGCCCAGTATTGCCTGCCTGCTCTCCTGCCGTCCTAAGCCCAGCACCTGGTGAGCATTATATCTTACTGCCAGCTGCCTGCTGCCTAGCACCCTGTGAGCACGTGGTCTGCCCAGGAGAAGAGAGGAGCTGATGCCTGCAGCGCTGTGCTGCTAAAGCGCCATCGGTTGTTGGCCTGCACTACAAGGAGGTGAGGAGCGTGGGCGCTACCCTCTCGTGTGGGATCCTGGAACTGTGCGCCATCTAGCGCCTTGTGAGCGCTGTCTTCAAAGTGACTGTGCTGCTCTGCCTGCACTCTAGCGCCTGGTGGGCACTGTTGTCCTGATTACCAGAAGAGGTACGCTACCTTCTGTCCCTGAAGCTTCTGTTGGGACCTAGCGCCTCGTAAGCGCTATATTCAAGGTGCCAGGGGAAGAGGAGCTGACGCCTGCAGCGCTGTGCTGTCTGAGCGCTATATTTCAAGGGACTATACTTGCCTGCCTGCACCCTAGTGCCTCGTGAGCGCTATACTTGAGGTGCCAGAAGAGAGGAACGCTGCAATCCTGGTTGGGCTGCTGTCTAGCGCCTTGGGAGCGCTATATTTGGATTGACTGTGCTTCCCTGCCGCACTCTAGCGCCTGGTGGGGGCTGCAGCGTTATTTGGTGGGACCTAGCGCCTGGGAAGCGCTACAACCTTATCCCTGCATTCGCTGTGCTTTGCTTGCTGTCTAGCGCCTGGTGAGTGCTTTGCCTATACTGCCCAGGAGGTGAGGAACGCCTGCCCCCTGCAGCGCTGTGCTGCCTGGAGGAACCGGAGGGAGCCATCCAGAAAGGTCCTGGCAGCGCAGGGGACGGTCGAGGCACATATCGGTGCCTGTCCCCTGCTGGAAGGAGCCTGGAGTCAGGACGAGTCCCAGAGGAGCCCCGGTGAGTGGAGCTCAGGCTTTACTTGGTGGGGGGTGGTGTCGGGGCACATTGTCGGTGCCCGCCCCGGTGCCAGTGCTCATTGGGTTTCTCAGCTGCCCCACTTGATAGCGAGCAGCTGCAACGAGGGCGCATTTTCGTACTTTAGAGTCCCAGAAGAGGGACCCCAACGCGCCAGTGCTTGTTTTTGGTCACAGCTGCACCGCCGTAGAGGGCAGCTGCAACGTTGGCGTTTCCCAGTTGAAGAGACCCAGAGTAGGGGTTCCCCCGGGGCAGTGGCGCCAAAGACTGAACTGCGACATTTGGGGCAAGTAGTGTTGGTATGCCAAGGTGTCCCTGCTAACATGAGTAACGCCTAATAATCCTGCTGATTTGATGCCTAATGTATGGTTCATGTTTTCAGGCCTACTTTGATTGGCGCCAATGTGAGGCTGAGGGTTACGCTTAATGTCAAGATATGATGTCCTAAGTTTATGCCTCATGCAGTTTTGCATAGTGTCATGTTATAGGTCTCACCTGGGTATGCCTAATGCTTTTATGCTAGTGATGCTTCTATGCTCCCAAGGGTACACCTAATGACATGCCACGAAGTTTTCCTTTCAGGCTTGAGGCTAATGCGTTCTATGCTCACCGGTTTAGGCCTGCTGCATATGTTTGTACCTAACGTTAAGCATGATGTGTCGATTATGCCCCTAATGATGCCTAGCGCATAGGTGTATGCCCAATACAGGAGGTGATTCATGCTCATGACTTATGTCCCATGCCCAAGGTCATGTTGTGATGTGCTAAGATTATGCCTGCACCACGTGTTCCTGTTATAGTGGGATTTATGCGAATGTGAGGTGCTAGGCTCATGCCAGATTATGTTATGCCTACTCTGATTTATGCAAATGTTATTGATGCCACTGAGGTGCGCACTGAATGCATACTATGTTTACACTTTACCCTCATGTGCCTATTGAAATGCCTCAAGTGTTATGTTCATTCTGATAATGCCTTTCTTTCCCTAAGGCCTGCACTGCTGGCATTATGCATACTGGGCCTAGGATTCATGCCTCATGCATTTATGCTCATGGAGATGCCTCACGTGATGCTGTGTGTTTAGGCCCAAGGTTTATTGCACTATAACGACAAGTTCATGATCTTGCCAGGAGTTCCTGGCTGCGTCACATTTATTGCTGGTCTTACATTTATCCTAATTGTGCTTGTGATGGTTCTGGCAGCGGCCCGATTGGCCCTGCCCTGTAAATAGTGCCCACTGTTATATCTGCCGGGTGCCGGTTGGCGCCATGTTTTCCTGTGGTTACGCTGTGCTATGCTGATGGCATAATACATATGTTATTTTTCCTACTCAAATTGGTGTGGTCTCAGTTTGTAGTGTGCCTGGTGTGTCGCCTGTGTGTGCTGCGCGGATGCTTTACACAATTCCTCCGGAGTTTGGCCTGCCCGCTCTGCACCACGCTACCCCGTTTCCAACATTGGTGCTCAGCGGTGGGATAGGACTTGTGTTTGCGCAGTACCACAGCGACAACGGGTTGCACTGCAAACTGAGCATTTGAAATAATCACAGGTTTTGGGGATTATTTTGTTTAATTACGTTTCCTCCTAAAAGGGTCACTGTGGAATTGTGTTTCCCTGTTTACTGTATCTGTGTATCTCGCCAAGATGGGGTTAATCTATGATGAGGATGAACTTTGGGAGTACACTGAGCAGGAGGTGATGGACCTCTGCAGGGAGAGAGGGATACCCACAGTAGGCAACACGCGCAGGAAGTTGTTTCTCTATGAGGCCCTGAAAAGGGGGGAACCCTTAGAGCCCCACGGGGACCTTTCCGATTACCCCTCCGCATATTTAAGGGATGGATTTGGTAGAGACCGTGAGGGGGACTCTGAGAGTGAGGGGTCCCGGTCCATAACCCTGGAGGGTGGTGACTTTGAGGAGGAAGAGGATGTTAGGGCAGAGACACCGGTAGCGAAAGAGGACACCAGAGAGAGGGTGTCCCGTGCTGGGTCCAGCCCCAGGGGCACTGCCCCACCCCTTTCCCTGTCCCCAGAAGAGTGGGTAGATAGGAGGGAAGAAAGGGAGTATCAGGTGGCGCTGGAAAGGCTCAGAGTGGAGCTAGCGCAGCTGAGGGTTGAAGAAAAAAGGCTAGAGACCGAGAGGGTCCTAGCGCAGGAGAGGATGGTGGAGGCGGAGAGGGCCTTCGCCAGGGAGAGACTAGCTCAGGAGGGTAGGTTGTCCCCTGAGAGTGGTGTCTGTGGTCTGGGTTCATCAGTGAGGGTAGTATCCAGTGGTGGCAGCGAGAGTTTAGCCAGTGCAGGAAGTCCCACTCCCAGAGCCCGGAAGATGGTGTCTGACCCACAGGAGGAGGGGGACAGGTTGGAGTTCAAGGGCAGGGGAAAACTGTCCCATCAGTCTTGGGGGGAGTATGTGGATGCGTGTTGGACTGCACTGGAGGAGTGGATGGTGTGTGGCGCGGTGACAGATGGGGAAGAGCTGTTCCGCCTGATTATCAGGGAGCATGTGATCAAGAGTTGTCTTCCCAGGTTGCGCCACCACCTGTTGCGGTGTGGGCTCTCCGACCCCAGGGAGCTTGCACGGGAGGCAGACCTTTGGGTGAGTGCCAGAAAGTCTGAGGAAGTATCGGGGAGTGATCCTGAAGGGAGTGGTGCAGGGATCTTCCAACCCAGCGAGGTGGGAGAGGTGGAGAATAGCCCAGCTAGGTCCCAGGAAGGTGAGAGGGTTGTAGGGCCTCACATCCTATCTATAGGAAGGAGTGAGACGGGGAGGTGTCCCGAGGTGCCCCAACCGCAGTCTCAGGGCCTGGAGAGTTCCATAAGGGAACCCCAGGTTGGGATCCTAGGCTGTCCCGATGGGCCATCCATGGAAGGGGATCCCCCAGCGTCAGGAGAACCCGGGGCGTCTGTATTCAGAGCTCCATGGGTTCTGGGGTCTGCCCAGCCACAGGGTTTGGATCCTGGGCTGGGGTGCCAGGTTCAGGGACTGCCTGACCTGGAGGGAGGGGCACTTGTAATCAAGGTCCCTACCGGTTTCACTTCCAGGGGTACTTCTCCAGGTGGGAGGGTGCGGAACTCTGGAAGGGGGTGCCGAGGGAGGAAGGATTCGCCTCTGGCACCGGCTCAACCACAGGGCTTCGATCCTGGGTTGGGAGGCCCGGTTCAGGTATTGCCTGACCTGGCGGGAGGGACGTCTGTAACCAGTGTCCCTCCGGAATTGACTTCCAGGGGTACTTCTCCAGGTGGGAGGGTGCGGAACTCTGGAAGGGGGTGCAGGGGAGGAAGGACTCGCCTCTGGCACTGACTCAGCCACAGGGCTTAGATCCTGGGTTGGGAGGCCAGGGACAGGTACTGCCTGACCTGGCGGGAGGGACGTCTGCAAGCAGTGTCCCCCGGAGTTGTCTCCCAGGGGTGCTTCTCCAGGTGGGAGGGTGCGGAACTCTGGGAGGGGGTGCAGAGGGAGGGAGGACTCGCCTCTGGCACCGGGGCAACCTAAGGGTTTAGACCCTGGGTTGGTGGATCGGATGCAGGGTCACGGCCCTGGGAGAGGGAGAGAGTGGTGTTCTGAGGGTGCCCCGCATAGGAGGAGAGGGCGGAACCCCAGAAGGAGAGGTAGGGGAGGAGAGCCTCGCCCCTACCTGGTGGACAGTGTGAGAGTGTGGTCCCTAGGTGGGAAGACCATTGGCAGTTTGGGACTGCACGAAGGAGAGGGAGAGTGGTCAAAGGGTACTACGGGCCTGGGGCTACTGCCCCCACTCAGTGAGACAGCCAGGGCCAGAGACATCTGGATGGCCTAGGGCCCGGTCCCGGCTGCAGCCAACTAGGGAGCACCAGTGGGGTGGCCTAGTTGGGTCAGGAGGAGTTGAGAGAGGGAACCATCGGGTTCCAGAGTGGAGAAGAACCTGCGGGTGTTCCTGCAGTTGTGGGCCCGCGTCCAAGTCTTTTCGCCCTAAGCAGGGAAGCCCATCAAGGCATTGATCAGTCTACCCTGGCTTTTGGCTGGGAGGGGGTTGTGTTGGACTTGGCCCTTTTGCCCTGAATTTTTTATTTCCGCCATCTTAAAAAAAAGCACAGTGGAAAAAGGTTACTGTTAAAATGGACGCCATTCCTGCCTGCCCTTGTGCCGCCTGACTGAGGTGGGTTGGCAGTCTAGTGGTTTGTTTCCCAGCGCCCCCTGCTTTTGGAGGGAAACTTCGCACCGAGGGTGCTCTACTCCTCCCCCTAGACCAGTTAAGACCAGTTTCCCAGGGAACCTTCTGGAAGCTTCTAGCCCTTTCTGGTAGGTGGGGTGAGGGGGGCTGTGCCTCCATGTGCTCAGACTGAGCGTGGACCTGAATGAGAGGGGACACTCTGCCAGGAGGTACCACCACATTGGGCCTGTGTGCTGGCCCCTGTGCCCATCTGCACCCCTCTGCTGTCCACAGGGCCAGTGAGAGCCCTTTACTGGAGTGAAGACTGCTGTGTCAGGAGGAGTGCCACTTTATGGGAGATGACTGCTTCTAGGAGCTGCTGTCCTGTTCTGATGAGTACCCACTGCCTGCTGATCTTGCCCAGTATTGCCTGCCTGCTCTCCTGCCGTCCTAAGCCCAGCACCTGGTGAGCACTATATCTTACTGCCAGCTGCCTGCTGCCTAGCACCCTGTGAGCACGTGGTCTGCCCAGGAGAAGAGAGGAGCTGATGCCTGCAGCGCTGTGCTGCTAAAGCGCCATCGGTTGTTGGCCTGCACTCCAAGGAGGTGAGGAGCGTGGGCGCTACCCTCTCGTGTGGGATCCTGGAACTGTGCGCCATCTAGCGCCTTGTGAGCGCTGTCTTCAAAGTGACTGTGCTGCTCTGCCTGCACTCTAGCGCCTGGTGGGCACTGTTGTCCTGATTACCAGAAGAGGTACGCTACCTTCTGTCCCTGAAGCTTCTGTTGGGACCTAGCGCCTCGTAAGCGCTATATTCAAGGTGCCAGGGGAAGAGGAGCTGACGCCTGCAGCGCTGTGCTGTCTGAGCGCTATATTTCAAGGGACTATACTTGCCTGCCTGCACCCTAGTGCCTCGTGAGCGCTATACTTGAGGTGCCAGAAGAGAGGAGCGCTGCAATCCTGGTTGGGCTGCTGTCTAGCGCCTTGGGAGCGCTATATTTGGATTGACTGTGCTTCCCTGCCGCACTCTAGCGCCTGGTGGGGGCTGCAGCGTTATTTGGTGGGACCTAGCGCCTGGGAAGCGCTACAACATTATCCCTGCATTCGCTGTGCTTTTCTTGCTGTCTAGCGCCTGGTGAGTGCTTTGCCTATACTGCCCAGGAGGTGAGGAACGCCTGCCCCCTGCAGCGCTGTGCTGCCTGGAGGAACCGGAGGGAGCCATCCAGAAAGGTCCTGGCAGCGCAGGGGACGGTCGAGGCACATATCGGTGCCTGTCCCCTGCTGGAAGGAGCCTGGAGTCAGGACGAGTCCCAGAGGAGTCCCGGTGAGTGGAGCTCAGGCTTTACTTGGTGTGGGGGGTGGTGTCGGGGCACATTGTCGGTGCCCGCCCCCGGTGCCAGTGCTCATTGGGTTTCTCAGCTGCCCCACTTGATAGCGGGCAGCTGCAACGAGGGCGCATTTTCGTACTTTAGAGTCCCAGAAGAGGGACACCAACGCGCCAGTGCTTGTTTTTGGTCACAGCTGCACCGCCGTAGAGGGCAGCTGCAACGTTGGCGTTTCCCAGTTGAAGAGACCCAGAGTAGGCGCCAAAGACTGAACTGCGACATTTGGGGCAAGTAGTGTTGGTATGCCAAGGTGTCCCTGCTAACATGAGTAACGCCTAATAATCCTGCTGATTTGATGCCTAATGTATGGTTCATGTTTTCAGGCCTACTTTGATTGGCGCCAATGTGAGGCTGAGGGTTACGCTTAATGTCAAGATATGATGTTCTAAGTTTATGCCTCATGCAGTTTTGCATAGTGTCATGTTACGGTCTCACCTGGGTATGCCTAATGCTTTTATGCTAGTGATGCTTCTATGCTCCCAAGGGTACACCTAATGACATGCCACGATGTTTTCCTTTCAGGCTTGAGGCTAATGCGTTCTATGCTCACCGGTTTAGGCCTGCTGCATATGTTTGTACCTAACGTTAAGCATGATGTGTCGATTATGCCCCTAATGATGCCTAGCGCATAGGTGTATGCCCAATACAGGAGGTGATTCATGCTCATGACTTATGTCCCATGCCCAAGGTCATGTTGTGATGTGCTAAGATTATGCCTGCACCACGTGTTCCTGTTATAGTGGGATTTATGCGAATGTGAGGTGCTAGGCTCATGCCAGATTATGTTATGCCTACTCTGATTTATGCAAATGTTATTGATGCCACTGAGGTGCGCACTGAATGCATACTATGTTTACACTTTACCCTCATGTGCCTATTGAAATGCCTCAAGTGTTATGTTCATTCTGATAATGCCTTTCTTTCCCTAAGGCCTGCACTGCTGGCTTTATGCATACTGGGCCTAGGATTCATGCCTCATGCATTTATGCTCATGGAGATGCCTCGCCAGATGCTGTGTGTTTAGGCCCAAGGCTTATTGCACTATAACGACAAGTTCATGATCTTGCCAGGAGTTCCTGGCTGCGTCACATTTATTGCTGGTCTTACATTTATCCTAATTGTGCTTGTGATGGTTCTGGCAGCGGCCCGATTGGCCCTGCCCTGTAAATAGTGCCCACTGTTATATCTGCCGGGTGCCGGTTGGCGCCATGTTTTCCTGTGGTTACGCTGTGCTATGCTGATGGCATAATACATATGTTATTTTTCCTACTCAAATTGGTGTGGTCTCAGTTTGTAGTGTGCCTGGTGTGTCGCCTGTGTGTGCTGCGCGGATGCTTTACACAATTCCTCCGGAGTTTGGCCTGCCCGCTCTGCACCACGCTACCCCGTTTCCAACATTGGTGCTCAGCGGTGGGATAGGACTTGTGTTTGCGCAGTACCACAGCGACAACGGGTTGCACTGCAAACTGAGCATTTGAAATAATCACAGGTTTTGGGGATTATTTTGTTTAATTACGTTTCCTCCTAAAAGGGTCACTGTGGAATTGTGTTTCCCTGTTTACTGTATCTGTGTATCTCGCCAAGATGGGGTTAATCTATGATGAGGATGAACTTTGGGAGTACACTGAGCAGGAGGTGATGGACCTCTGCAGGGAGAGAGGGATACCCACAGTAGTCAACACGCGCAGGAAGTTGTTTCTCTATGAGGCCCTGAAAAGGGGGGAACCCTTAGAGCCCCACGGGGACCTTTCCGATTACCCCTCCGCATATTTAAGGGATGGATTTGGTAGAGACCGTGAGGGGGACTCTGAGAGTGAGGGGTCCCGGTCCATAACCCTGGAGGGTGGTGACTTTGAGGAGGAAGAGGATGTTAGGGCAGAGACACCGGTAGCGAAAAAGGACACCAGAGAGAGGGTGTCCCGTGCTGGGTCCAGCCCCAGGGGCACTGCCCCACCCCTTTCCCTGTCCCCAGAAGAGTGGGTAGATAGGAGGGAAGAAAGGGAGTATCAGCTGGCGCTGGACAGGCTCAGAGTGGAGCTAGCGCAGCTGAGGGTTGAAGAAAAAAGGCTAGAGACCGAGAGGGTCCTAGCGCAGGAGAGGATGGCGGAGGCGGAGAGGGCCTTCGCCAGGGAGAGACTAGCTCAGGAGGGTAGGTTGTCCCCTGAGAGTGGTGTCTGTGGTCTGGGTTAATCAGTGAGGGTAGTATCCAGTGGTGGCAGCGAGAGTTTAGCCAGTGCAGGAAGTCCCGCTCCCAGAGCCCGGAAGATGGTGTCTGACCCCCAGGAGGAGGGGAACAGGTTGGAGTTCAAGGGCAGGGGAAAACTGTCCCGTCAGTCTTGGGGGGAGTATGTGGATGCGTGTTGGACTGCACTGGAGGAGTGGATGGTGTGTGGCGCGGTGACAGATGGGGAAGAGCTGTTCCGCCTGATTATCAGGGAGCATGTGATCAAGAGTTGTCTTCCCAGGTTGCGCCACCACCTGTTGCGGTGTGGGCTCTCCGACCCCAGGGAGCTTGCACGGGAGGCAGACCTTTGGGTGAGTGCCAGAGAGTCTGAGGAAGTATCGGGGAGTGATCCTGAAGGGAGTGGTGCAGGGATCTTCCAACCCAGCGAGGTGGGAGAGGTGGAGAATAGCCCAGCTAGGTCCCAGGAAGGTGAGAGGGTTGTAGGGCCTCACATCCTATCTATAGGAAGGAGTGAGACGGGGAGGTGTCCCGAGGTGCCCCAACCGCAGTCTCAGGGCCTGGAGAGTTCCATAAGGGAACCCCAGGTTGGGATCCTAGGCTGTCCCGATGGGCCATCCATGGAAGGGGATCCCCCAGCGTCAGGAGAACCCGGGCGTCTGTATTCAGAGCTCCATGGGTTCTGGGGTCTGCCCAGCCACAGGGTTTGGATCCTGGGCTGGGGTGCCAGGTTCAGGGGCTGCCTGACCTGGAGGGAGGGGCACTTGTAATCAAGGTCCCTACCGGTTTCACTTCCAGGGGTACTTCTCCAGGTGGGAGGGTGCGGAACTCTGGAAGGGGGTGCCGAGGGAGGAAGGATTCGCCTCTGGCACCGGCTCAACCACAGGGCTTAGATCCTGGGTTGGGAGGCCAGGGACAGGTACTGCCTGACCTGGCGGGAGGGACGTCTGTAACCAGTGTCCCTCCGGAATTGACTTCCAGGGTACTTCTCCAGGTGGGAGGGTGCGGAACTCTGGAAGGGGGTGCAGGGGGAGGAAGGACTCGCCTCTGGCACCGACTCAGCCACAGGGCTTAGATCCTGGGTTGGGAGGCCAGGGACAGGTACTGCCTGACCTGGCGGGAGGGACGTCTGCAAGCAGTGTCCCCACGGAGTTGTCTCCCAGGGGTGCTTCTCCAGGTGGGAGGGTGCGGAACTCTGGAAGGGGTGCAGGGGAGGAAGGACTCGCCTCTGGCACCGACTCAGCCACAGGGCTTAGATCCTGGGTTGGGAGGCCAGGGACAGGTACTGCCTGACCTGGCGGGAGGGACGTCTGCAAGCAGTGTCCCCCGGAGTTGTCTCCCAGGGGTGCTTCTCCAGGTGGGAGGGTGCGGAACTCTGGGAGGGGGTGCAGAGGGAGGGAGGACTCGCCTCTGGCACCGGGGCAACCTAAGGGTTTAGACCCTGGGTTGGTGGATCGGATGCAGGGTCACGGCCCTGGGAGAGGGAGAGAGTGGTGTTCTGAGGGTGCCCCGCATAGGAGGAGAGGGCGGAACCCCAGAAGGAGAGGTAGGGGAGGAGAGCCTCGCCCCTACCTGGTGGACAGTGTGAGAGTGTGGTCCCTAGGTGGGAAGACCATTGGCAGTTTGGGACTGCACGAAGGAGAGGGAGAGTGGTCAAAGGGTACTACGGGCCTGGGGCTACTGCCCCCACTCAGTGAGACAGCCAGGGCCAGAGACATCTGGATGGCCTAGGGCCCGGTCCCGGCTGCAGCCAACTAGGGAGCACCAGTGGGGTGGCCTAGTTGGGTCAGGAGGAGTTGAGAGAGGGAACCATCGGGTTCCAGAGTGGAGAAGAACCTGCGGGTGTTCCTGCAGTTGTGGGCCCGCGTCCAAGTCTTTTCGCCCTAAGCAGGGAAGCCCATCAAGGCATTGATCAGTCTACCCTGGCTTTTGGCTGGGAGGGGGTTGTGTTGGACTTGGCCCTTTTGCCCTGAATTTTTTATTTCCGCCATCTTAAAAAAAAGCACTGTGGAAAAAGGTTACTGTTAAAATGGACGCCATTCCTGCCTGCCCTTGTGCCGCCTGACTGAGGTGGGTTGGCAGTCTAGTGGTTTGTTTCCCAGCGCCCCCTGCTTTTGGAGGGAAACTTCGCACCGAGGGTGCTCTACTCCTCCCCCTAGACCAGTTAAGACCGGTTTCCCAGGGAACCTTCTGGAAGCTTCCAGCCCTTTCTGGTAGGTGGGGTGAGGGGGGCTGTGCCTCCATGTGCTCAGACTGAGCGTGGACCTGAATGAGAGGGGACACTCTGCCAGGAGGTACCGCCACATTGGGCCTGGGTGCTGGCCCCTGTGCCCATCTGCACCCCTCTGCTGTCCACAGGGCCAGTGAGAGCCCTTTACTGGAGTGAAGACTGCTGTGTCAGGAGGAGTGCCAATTTATGGGAGATGACTGCTTCTAGGAGCTGCTGTCCTGTTCTGATGAGTACCCACTGCCTGCTGATCTTGCCCAGTATTGCCTGCCTGCTCTCCTGCCATCCTAAGCCCAGCACCTGGTGAGCACTATATCTTACTGCCAGCTGCCTGCTGCCTAGCACCCTGTGAGCACGTGGTCTGCCCAGGAGAAGAGAGGAGCTGATGCCTGCAGCGCTGTGCTGCTAAAGCGCCATCGGTTGTTGGCCTGCACTCCAAGGAGTTGAGGAGCGTGGGCGCTACCCTCTCGTGTGGGATCCTGGAACTGTGCGCCATCTAGCGCCTTGTGAGCGCTGTCTTCAAAGTGACTGTGCTGCTCTGCCTGCACTCTAGCGCCTGGTGGGCACTGTTGTCCTGATTACCAGAAGAGGTACGCTACCTTCTGTCCCTGAAGCTTCTGTTGGGAGCTAGCGCCTCGTAAGCGCTATATTCAAGGTGCCAGGGGAAGAGGAGCTGACGCCTGCAGCGCTGTGCTGTCTGAGCGCTATATTTCAAGGGACTATACTTGCCTGCCTGCACCCTAGTGCCTCGTGAGCGCTATACTTGAGGTGCCAGAAGAGAGGAGCGCTGCAATCCTGGTTGGGCTGCTGTCTTGCGCCTTGGGAGCGCTATATTTGGATTGACTGTGCTTCCCTGCCGCACTCTAGCGCCTGGTGGGGTCTGCAGCGTTATTTGGTGGGACCTAGCGCCTGGGAAGCGCTACAACCTTATCCCTGCATTCGCTGTGCTTTGCTTGCTGTCTAGCGCCTGGTGAGTGCTTTGCCTATACTGCCCAGGAGGTGAGGAACGCCTGCCCCTGCAGCGCTGTGCTGCCTGGAGGAACCGGAGGGAGCCATCCAGAAAGGTCCTGGCAGCGCAGGGGACGGTCGAGGCACATATCGGTGCCTGTCCCCTGCTGGAAGGAGCCTGGAGTCAGGACGAGTCCCAGAGGAGCCCCGGTGAGTGGAGCTCAGGCTTTACTTGGTGGGGGTGGTGTCGGGGCACATTGTCGGTGCCCGCCCCGGTGCCAGTGCTCATTGGGTTTCTCAGCTGCCCCACTTGATAGCGGGCAGCTGCAACAAGGGCACATTTTCGTACTTTAGAGTCCCAGAAGAGGGACCCCAACGCGCCAGTGCTTGTTTTTGGTCACAGCTGCACCGCCGTAGAGGGCAGCTGCAACGTTGGCGTTTCCCAGTTGAAGAGACCCAGAGTAGGGGTTCCCCGGAGCAGTGGCGCCAAAGACTGAACTGCGACATTTGGGGCAAGTAGTGTTGGTATGCCAAGGTGTCCCTGCTAACATGAGTAACGCCTAATAATCCTGCTGATTTGATGCCTAATGTATGGTTCATGTTTTCAGGCCTACTTTGATTGGCGCCAATGTGAGGCTGAGGGTTACGCTTAATGTCAAGATATGATGTTCTAAGTTTATGCCTCATGCAGTTTTGCATAGTGTCATGTTACGGTCTCACCTGGGTATGCCTAATGCTTTTATGCTAGTGATGCTTCTATGCTCCCAAGGGTACACCTAATGACATGCCACAATGTTTTCCTTTCAGGCTTGAGGCTAACGCGTTCTATGCTCACCGGTTTAGGCCTGCTGCATATGTTTGTACCTAACGTTAAGCATGATGTGTCGATTATGCCCCTAATGATGCCTAGCGCATAGGTGTATGCCCAATACAGGAGGTGATTCATGCTCATGACTTATGTCCCATGCCCAAGGTCATGTTGTGATGTGCTAAGATTATGCCTGCACCACGTGTTCCTGTTATAGTGGGATTTATGCGAATGTGAGGTGCTAGGGTCATGCCAGATTATGTTATGCCTACTCTGATTTATGCAAATGTTATTGATGCCACTGAGGTGCGGACTGAATGCATACTATGTTTACACTTTACCCTCATGTGCCTATTGAAATGCCTCAAGTGTTATGTTCATTCTGATAATGCCTTTCTTTCCCTAAGGCCTGCACTGCTGGCTTTATGCATACTGGGCCTAGGATTCATGCCTCATGCATTTATGCTCATGGAGAAGCCTCACGTGATGCTGTGTGTTTAGGCCCAAGGCTTATTGCACTATAACGACAAGTTCATGATCTTGCCAGGAGTTCCTGGCTGCGTCACATTTATTGCTGGTCTTACATTTATCCTAATTGTGCTTGTGATGGTTCTGGCAGCGGCCCGATTGGCCCTGCCCTGTAAATAGTGCCCACTGTTATATCTGCCGGGTGCCGGTTGGTGCCATGTTTTCCTGTGGTTACGCTGTGCTATGCTGATGGCATAATACATATGTTATTTTTCCTACTCAAATTGGTGTGGTCTCAGTTTGTAGTGTGCCTGGTGTGTCGCCTGTGTGTGCTGCGCGGATGCTTTACACAATTCCTCCGGAGTTTGGCCTGCCCGCTCTGCACCACGCTACCCCGTTTCCAACATGCAGGTTGTAAACAAGATTCATTCTAGGACAGTTTTTGATAAGTCTTTGGCAAAGAATTGGCAGCTGATTTCTTATGAGTTGGCTGTAGACAGAGGCATTCTATTGAGGGGAACGAAATTGGTTCCCCCATATCGCTAAGGAAGAAATTGATGGAGGAAGTGCATCAAGGACATTTAGGTATTGTTAAGACTAAAGAAAGATTGAGAGCTAATTTCTGGTGGCCTGGGATGGATTTAGAAATAGAAAGCGAGGTAAAGGAATGCATGCATTGTAAGGTCAGTTTCAAAATTCTTACTCCACGGACCATGCCCATGGTTTGTCGCAGGTTACCTGATAGTCCATGGCAAGATGTTGCCATAGATATTGTTGGACCACTTGAAGGAGAGCATAGTACTCCCTATTTGATTGTTTTGATCGATCTTTACTCTAGATGGGTGAAAGTTTCAAGTGTGGGTGATGTGTCTACTGAAAGTGTAATAAAGTTCTTGCAAGATGTGTTTAAAAGGGAGAGTTTACCTAAAACGCTTCTATCTGACAATGGTCCTCAGTTTTGCTCTAAACAAATGGACAATTTCTTGTCAATGTGTGGTATTCAACACAAAAAGAGTTCAATTTATCATCCTGAGACCACTGGAGCAGTTGAGAGATTTAATAGAGTAATAACGGCGAACATTCACCTGTCTAGGGTAAATGTCTTAAATTGGAAGAAGGAGTTACAAAAATGTATCACGGCTCATTGCATGACACCTCATACCACGACTCGTAAGTCACCCTTTGAGGGCCAGATGCAGGACGTGATTTTGAATGCGCAAACGGGTTTGCGACCAGTTTGCGCATGCAAAATCACCGTGGGCCATGTCCAAACACTAGTTCGCGAGTCGCAAAAAATTGCGACTCGCAAAATAGGGTTTAGCGACTCGCAATTAGGAAGGGGCGTTCCAAGGGCGTCCCTTCCTAATTGCGACTTGCAGCCCTATGTGTGAATGTTTTGCAACCGCAATTGCAGTCGCAAAACACTCGCAATTTACCGCCCTCTTCCAGTCGCAAATCGGAAGAGGTCCCCAGGGGACCCCTTCCCCTTTGCAAATGCAGGGGGAAATATTTTTTAGGGGCAGGCAGTGGTCCCAGGGACCACTACCTGCCCTTAAAAAATTAAACGAAAACGTTTCATTTTTTTAAAAAAATGCATCCCATTTTCTTTTAAGGAAAACGGGCTGCATTTAAAATAAACTGCTTTATTTAAAAGCAGTCCCAGACATGGAGGTCTGCTGAGCCCAGCAGGCCACCATCCCTGGGAAGGCCAGCCATTCTCAATGGGGTCGCAAATTGCGAGTGCCTCATTATTATTCATGAGCCTCTCATTTTGCGACCCCATTGGGAATCGCAATCAGTGTCTCTGACACTGTTGTACATTGTAAATTTGAACTCGCAATTTGCGGCTCGCAATCGAGCGCAAATTGCGAGTCGCAATTTACACTAGTCGTACATCTGACCCTGAGTTATTTAAAGGTAGGACTCCTAACACTAAATTATGTCCTGGTTGGATGACTTGGAGTAAGGTATCAAGGATAATAATATAGGAGCGTGAGAGAGCGGGATGAAAGGTTGCAGTTAAACAATAAGAAACACTTTGATGAAAGAAAAAAGGTCAAACAGGTTGCTGTAGGTCTTTTGGTGCGTGTGAAAGCCCCTGTAGGTGCTATGCCTTGGTCGAGATATTCTAAACCAATACGTGTGATTAAATGCTTTAAAAATGCTGTCAAAGTGGAAGATGGGAGGGTTTGGAATCTGAGTTGTGTGGTGGTAATTAAGTCAAATCTGGAGATAGAAAATTATGGCCAAAACAATCTGAATTTCTCAGAGAGGTTGTCAAGTCCTGATGTTAGACGAAGTGTGCGTAAGACCAATATTCCATCTTATATTAAAGACTATGTTAAACAGATCTCATTGTTGTGTTAAGAGATTTGATTTAGTTCTCTTTCCTTTGTACATAGTAGTTTACAGTTTCATGGTACTGTTAGAAAAACTATTGTGCATTTGTTCTCAATATGTATTTTATGTATATTTCAATGTAAGAGGGGAGATGTGTGGTATCCATCTCAATTGCATGTTGGGAAAGTCAGTTCTATGGAATATAGAACTTAGAATGTGGGGAAAGCTCAATGTGACCTGGCAGTTGCTGTCAATGTTTTGATGGATGAGGTGCTTTTATTAAACTCGCCTCTGAACCATATTTTGGTGTGCGGCTTCATCTTTTATGAAGATCTTTTAGGACCCACGCCTTCCGCGGAAGCGAGATGGCAAGTCCCACGCTGAGGGGCTTCGCCGAAGGAGACCTTTCACATCAGCACTCACCTCCCCTCGAGACCTGCCAGACCCCCCGGACACCCACGGAGAGCCAGGTGCCAGGGCGGCACGCACAATCTCTGCAGAGACTCCGTTGTCCGTGGGCGACCCTTGCCAACCACGCACTGCCAACAGCAGCGATGGTTCCTCTTTGAGTAGGTGTACGGTAGGTTGTGGCGCATAGGATAAAGGCGAAGACCCTGCCGTGCAGTACTGGCCGATCTCAACTGTGTCTGGACCCGCCTCACCCCTCGCTCACCCACAGGTCAGGCCACGAAGGGGGCACGAACATTCCAGTCTCCCATGCTAAGCAAAAAACTCTCCCTCCTTGCCATATCTTGGGGAGGGGGTGAAGAAAAATGGGCAGGCAAGCAGATGGGAACAGTTCTCTTTACTGAGCAGTCCGGTAAGAGCCCCCACTATGCTGTGGACGTGAGGGGTACCCGCCGGTGCAATGGTGCCCTCTGTAGACAACAATGTGGCTGTCCCAGGGTGTATAGAAAGACTGCAGGGTCTCCACTAGGGCAACGTCTCTGAGATTCACAATTCTATAATCCCCCCAAAGTCCGGTGTTGCATGGGGTAAGTACATGCAGCTCTGTTTATGACGATTATTTAATGACGCTTTTATTATGTCATAATGCTGGGTATTCTATTGTTCTAATGTTAGGGGTTATGTTTACTGGCAGGGCTTTAAGTGGGCCGGGTCTCACCGGTGCTGAGCACCGGCAGTTTTTTTAAGGGAGCCTCGAAACGGGTCTCTATCTGGCTCTGTTTTGTGCCCTAGCACAGGCGGTCCATTTTTTTCCGGACTGCAGTGACAGCAGGCACATCGATGTGAGCGTGCTCACAATGCTCACTTCTCACTAGTGGAAAGGTTACGGCATGACGTCATGCCAGGTGAGCGTTGTAGGGGAAGGGAAAGCCTTTAAATAGTAATTTTCTCTCTGGATTTCCCTTCTCTCTTTGAAACTCAGGAGCAGCAACATTGTCGTTGTATCACTAGGGCTTTAAGTGGAAGCTTTTTCAATATTATATACAAGCCATAGTTGCTGCTTATTTATCTTATGCAACTAACAACCATTGACAAAGCCAATAGTACTGATTTGTTGTAGGTATGATGTTACTTGTTGTATCATATATCTGGATGCAATGACAGAAACAGCAAAATACAAGTCGGGCGGTACACTATGCTAAGCACAGATTTTTAGCTTATGTGTTTTTAAGCCACGCCCTTAATTACATTGGCCACGCCCCTTTGGGAGACCCCCCCCAATTTTTTCATCCCGCTTAAAGCCCTGTTTACTGGTTTTGATTAGACTTTTGAATCTTCACGGAGCGACATCGTTTCTATGGCGTTGGCTTGTGGGCCTTTTTGCTTACTTTTAAAATAAAAGTAACTCTTTAACAAAGACCGTTTCCTTGGTGGATTCTTCTGGACACAACATCCGGCTAAGCCTCTAGGCGCGCATAGCATCCATCATGGTTGCTCCCTGTACATCCAGGAAAAGGGGAATCCCCATCAGGCACGGTCTAGGGGGCCCTGGCCCTCCAGGAAGTTACCATATGAACAGTGGCCTGCTCACGTAGGGTGGCAACCCCCTATCAAGCCAAGGCCGCGGTCCCTGATCGCCGCCCGGTCTCAGCAGGCCTGTACACCAAGCTTCTGGCAGAGCGGTGCTGTCGTCCCGTGCCGGTGGTCACCTGCATCATTCCAAAAGTGGCACAGTCAGCAGCGTACATCTCGACAGGCAGGTCAGGCATGGGGCCGATGCTCGGGTGCCCTCGGGTCACGACAGCCACCATGCGGTCCGGACCAACGCTTCCCGCTGAGCCCAGAACCGGGACTCCGCTGTCTCGGTTAAGCATCAGGGGGCACCGCAGTGTCTCTGTGCCCTGCCCTGCTCACACAAACAGGCCGCAGAGGCATGGATTTCGCCGATTGTGAGCGGATCATGGGTCGTAGATGCGGAGCTTCACTCATTCTGTCGGCCATTTTCCCGGGCTAGTCAGACCACCCGAGGAAACCCCCTTAGTATTAGAAATAATGCTGCCATCATACTTGCTTGACTTTTTACTGCAACCCAATGCTGATTCAAGAACAATTTTCTCATTTCTCTCAGAAAGTCGCCATTTGTGTAAACAAAAAGGGAAACATTTTGCTCTTATGCAAGCTATGTAATGTTTCTTTTGTAAAGCGTATACTGCATGACTCAGTTGCTTCTAGGAACTTCAGCAAGCTTCCTGGCTGGGGTGGGGTTGTGGTTTACAATGCCTGATCCAGACCATGAGCTGCAAAGAGATATGCGTATGTGCACACTCTCCATATGGGGGATGGTGGAGCCATCAGTGTACCACAGGCTCCCTATGGAGCTGGCTACAGTAGAGAGATGGAGTTCAGGGAGGATGTTAGAAGGTCCCTCCCTGTTGGCTGGTGGGTCCATGTGTGAGCGAATGGCTTGAAAATTGGTGGTGATTGGCTTGTGTTGGTATAGAAATAAGTGTGTGTTTTAGTTGTCTCAGAAGACCAAACGTATGGATGCATAGTGCTTGTTTAAAGGTGAGTTGTTCCAGTGATGAGATGCCATTCCCACAATGCATCTTTCACCTGTGCTTTTGCTCCACTTTTTCAGTGTGATTAGTAGATTCTTCCCTGCGGAGCAAAAATGGCTTCTCATTTTTATTAGGTCGAGCCTACCAAATACTACAGCTGTCTGGTTGCAAAAGACCTATTGTGAGCTTACAAAGAACATACAGGGCCTTACAGCCCACCCATTGCTTGCCATTGTTTGGATTTATTCTCCCTCTCATTTGCTTGCTTTTTATTCAACGGCTTTCCTTGTCCTAGTTTGTTCAGCTTATGTTTGTCCCTTCTCTGCAACACAGACTATTGAACAGCTCTCTGACTGGCTGCCTTCTATCCTTCCACTGCTCCCTTTTAGAGAAAAACTTTTTTCTTCTTGCTTAACTGCTCCATGACAGTGCATGTGTTTTCCAGCTCTCGCTCTCTTGTGCTTCCACCCCCACCCCAAGTACTCCTGACTGCCTTCAGTGTTGCTGTCTCCCTTGTATACTGCAAGCTCGGTCTTGTGTACTTCTCTCCATGCTCTGTGTAAATTTCTCCCTTTTGTGCCACTTCCCCTCTTAAATCTACCCACTCTCTGTTGCTTCTCAACCCTACCTGCTCCCCATTGCTCTCCCCACCTGCTCGATCCTTTTTTTTTTTTTTTTACATAATTTTTTTGAACGGCCTGCCAGCAAATTGCTGCCAGGCCCTACGCCTTTAAAAAAGCACTACTTCAATTATATATTTTGTTATTTACCAAGCTACTTCAGATTGGTAAAAGAAAAAATTGTGCCCGTACACACCGACAAAATGTTGTGCGCGGTGTGGTCATCCAAAGCAATACATTGAGACAGATTTGAGAATACACTGAGCAGCAGAAGTGCTTGCTCAGTTACTGCAGAGATCTTGTAAAATGATGATAATCTGACATTTGATATAGCGCATGAATCATTCCCGGACGAGTATCTTGGCACTGCGCTACTAGGAGTGGGGAGAAAATTCTAAAACAGCCAAGTCTTCAGACCCCTTCTTAAAGGAAGTAAAGTCTGAGGGAGAGCGGAGAATAAGGAGAAGTTTATTCCAGTAATAGGGGGCTGTGTAAAAGAAGGATCTGCCCCCCTGTCTTGAGGTACGTATGCGTTGGATAGCCAGAAGTGCCATTACTGGAGGACCTGGCTTGGCAGTTCGGGCTGGACTGTTCCCATGAGGCACAGGGTCAAGACTGATTTGCATATGGCTGGGTTCAAACTGGAATGGCATGGGGAGCAAAAAAACGATGGATTTAGGCCCAGATCTCTGTACTGGGTTGAATGTATGACATTGTTCTGCATTCTGTCCATCAACTGTTGTTTTGCATTTGTCACCCCGAGTGGGACGGGTATGCCCAGACGTGGGTCCCGTGCTCTCCATGCCACTGGAATCAAGCTATCCTGGCTGAAGAGGGTGAAACCCCGAAACCGGTCCTAGGATGCTTGTTTCCAGTCCAGGGAGGACCTGGCTTGGCAGTTCGGGCTGGACTGTTCCCATGAGGCACAGGGTCAAGACTGATTTGCATATGGCTGGGTTCAAACTGGAATGGCATGGTGAACAAAAAACGATGGATTTAGGCCCAGATCTCTGTACTGGGGTGAATGTATGACATTGTTCTGCATTCTGTCCATCAACTGTTGTTTTTGCATTACTGGACCTTAGACATCTGTGAGGCAGGTATGATTTTAGACGAGTAGACAGATAAGCTGGGTGGAACTTGTGGAGTACCTTGTGTGTCAGACAACATAGTTTAAAAGTGACACGATTTCTAATCGGCAACCTGTGAAGCTTCCTGAGAATCGGGAAGAAGGACGAGCAAGAGGTAAGATTGCAGATTAGCCGAATGGACTACCTGCAACTTGGACAGCAAGGTGTAATTTACTGATGTCAGCAGGGCGTTCCCATAGTCCAGGCGACTGGTAATGAGAGCCTGGACAAGATTTTTCCTGGCCTTGTCAGGAAGCCAAGGGAGGGTTTTTTTGAGGAGCCTCATGGTGGCAAAGCAGGTGCCACGAGTGACGTTAACTTGGTTTTTCATGGACAGTGATTGGTCTAACTTCACTCCAAGATTTTTCACTACCTGCTTAGGTGAAGGGGCGAGGCCAAGTTCTCGGGCCACCAATCGGCAGACCAGAGCTCAGTCGCTTCTCCAAATCGCCTGATCTCTGTCTTGTCGCTGTTTGATTGGAGATAGTTGTTACTCATCGAAGCAGCGACTTCCCTCATGCAATCTGCAAATTTGCTTTTCACCTTGTCTGGGTTAGGGCCAAAGGAATTAAGGAGTTGGGTATCGTCTGCATCTGACACGATCTCCACACCACAGGCGCTCACGATCTGGGCAAGCGGCACTACATAGATGTTAAAGACAGCTGGGCTCAGATACGAACCCTGAGGCACTCCCTTGTTCCTTTGCATCAGTCATGACTTGAAGGAATCCAAGCAGACTTGTTGCATCCGATTAGCACGATGTCCCTGAGCCAATGTAGCGCCGTACCATACAGCCCAGCCCCGTGAAGCCTGTGGATTAAAATGGTATGGGAGACAGTGTCAAATGCTGCCCATGTCAAAGACACCCATGTTTGGAGAGTGGGCGAAACGTAAAGTGCAAGATGATGAAACCATGTGGAAACTGTTGCTGAACAAAGTGAAACAGTCGTGCTCCGGATTCTATTGTTTTCATGGCAGCAGCTGAAGCACAGAATTTAATTTGTCAATTTTGTAGCTGCCTTCATGCTGGCATTTCACAATGCAAGCACAGCGCCACGAATCCCCGCTGCAGGCTACTGTTAGTGGCTGGCATCACCGGTGGGCCAGGGGCTAGTAATTCAGCTATCCTGGTGTCCCTTTCTGTGCTGCTGCTTTTGCGTTTCTCTTTGTATACAGGCATGCCAGCCACAATATAAACAGCCTGTATATGTTATTAGTATGCATATCTAATGCAGAACACATTATATATTTACAGTGCCAGCCTTTGCGCTACTACATTGATGAATACTTTTGACAGAGGAATGCCTCAACGATTTACCGGTAATTGCATTAATCTAGGTGTCACTCGTTTTGATCATTTACTAAATGAGAGGCCGCTGCGCCTCATAAACACACCCTTAAATACCTTTCCAGCCATAAATACCCCACCTGTCCCCACCCTCACCACTTCCTGTTTTAGATGACTCAAGCCTTCCAGAATACAACTGGCCTGCTCTGAACAGGGCGGGAGCGAGGAGCTAATTATTGAAAGCGAGAGAATGCAATTGAAGGTAATTAATTGAGGAATGATTTCCTCATCTTCTCTCCTTTTGCTTAATTATTAAATGAGATGTAGCAAGCGGCGATAGAACTAGGACAACTGACGCAAGGCTCAAAACAAGCTTGTCAGACTTGGCTCATTTTCTATTTACATCACAGAAGAGGGCACCCTTGAAACCAAGACATCCTGTACATTCCTTTCCTGCATCACCCTGTGATGTGTAATAAAGGGAGAGGGGGTGGACCATGTTGCTGCCCTACAGACCTCCGATAAGGATGCACCTGCCAGTCAGCTAGGGAAGTTGACATGCCTGGGGTTGATCTACCTTCAGTTCCTGCTGGAAGAGGAACCCCAGCCCCCTAATAAGATGATGCTATCATGGAGCGCACCCATCTGTAGGTGTTTGTACCAAAGGTTATAAGCATTGTTTGAACCAGGCCAAAATTAACGAAGAGAATCGAAGAAATGTACTGAAGTCAGTAACTCTATTCAGGTAAATCAGGGGCCTTCTGCGGGACTCTTGTGCTGTATTCAAGGGGTGCTGAGCCCACAAAGCCTGCCTGCATTGCTGAAGAGGACCACCAGGTCCACAGGGCATCGCGCCCTACAGGTGCCAGCGCCGCCGGAGAGAAAGGGGTGGGGCTGCCCATCACCTACGCCATATAGCGCTGTAAGTGCTGTATTCAAGGGGTGCTAGCCCCAAGGCCTGCCTACATCGCTGAAGGGTACCACCAGTCCCATATGCTATTGCGATCTGTGGGCACCAATGCCGCCGTAGAGAAAGGGGTGGGCAGCCCATCACCTACGCCACATAGTGGTACAAGTGCTCCCGCAGGGCGGGACCTTCTGTGGGACTCTTGTGCTGTATTCAAGGGGTGCAGAGCCCCAAAGCCTGCCTACATTGCTGAATAGGACCACGAGTCCCAAAGGACATCGCGCCCTGCAGGTGCCAATGCTGCCGGGGAGAAAGGGGCGGGGCTGCTCATCACCCAGGCCATGTAGCGCTGCAAGTGTTCGCGCAGCCCGGGCCACACTCGAACGAAGCCAGGCCCTGCTCATCCACCGGTACTGTTATTTTAAAATCACTTCTTCGTCATCCCTTTGGTGAATACTCTGTGCCGTGGTAAAGCGCAAGACCAGGCGGCCCCCATTTTGAGTGGGCTCCTAAAACGGGCGGTTGGAGTCGTCTCAAAAGAGACTGAGGGCTCGATTCCGATGTTGTTTGGAAGGCCCTCCCAGATGTGTACGGAGGTGAACAGTACAACCGACACGTATTGGGAGCCGGTTAAACCAAACAACGCAGTACGATGCACAAAAACCTTTAATCACTGAACGAGACGGTCACTCCGATTCCGTCCTCATAGTCCAAACGAAAAGCCTCCGGAAACACAGAAAGGAGCCGTCCGGAGGCATTTCCAAGTCCGATTACAAACGCCGAAGTACGATGCGTACTTCCCATGCGCCGAATCCGTCTTACAAACCAACACGTCAGAGCAGCCGGAAGGGGGGTATTTCAGCACCGATTCGCGCCACAACACGATTCCTGCTGAACGAGACGTGCAGCCATGAATCCGATCGTGCTTGTAATCCCCATACTCTACCTCTTCGAGCACTACTACAACTGCAACCAACACGTTCGTCGCAGAAGGCAAGTACGACACCTACCCCTACAGCAATGTCCAGTCAATATGGGGGGGTGGCAACTACCTACGGCAATGTCCAGTCAATAGGAGGGGTGGCAACTACCTACAGCAATGTCCAGTCAATATGGGGGGGTGGCAACTACCTACAGCAATGTCCAGTCAATAGGAGGGGTGGCAACTACCTACAGCAATGTCCAGTCAATATGGGGGGTGGCAACTACCTACAGCAATGTCCAGTCAATAAGAGGGGTGGCAACAGCAATGTCCAGTCAATATGGGGGTGGGGGCAACTACCTACAGCAATGTCCAGTCAATATGGGGGGTGGCAACAACCTACAGCAATGTCCAGTCAATATGGGGGGTGGCAACTACCTACAGCAATGTCCAGTCAATAGGAGGGGTGGCAACTACCTACAGCAATGTCCAGTAAATAGGGGGTGGCAACTATATACAGCAATGTCCAGTCAATATGGGGGTGGCAACTACCTACAGCAATGTCCAGTCAATAAGAGGGGTGGCAACAGCAATGTCCAGTCAATATGGGGGGGGGGGGGGTGGCAACTACCTACAGCAATGTCCAGTCAATAGGAGGGGTGGCAACTACCTACAGCAATGTTGAAGAAAATATGTGCTTTTTTGGTGGATACACCATATGTGTATATACATATGTGGTTTTGTGTGGAAATACCCCCATACATGAAGATGCCTAACTTGTTTTGGGGCAAATCCCCCCATACATGAAGATGCCCAACTTGTGTTGGGGGTAAAGACCCCCATACATGAAGATGTCTAACTTGATTTTGGGGTAAAGACCCCCATACATGAAGATGACTTACTTGTTTTGGGGCGAATACTCTCATACATGAAGAGGTATTCCTTGTGTTTGGGGTAACTACCCCCATGTATGATTATGCATATCTGGTGTTTGTGAAAATACCCCTATACAATAAGTTTCAATACCTGGGTTGGGGGTAAAAAGAAAGTATTAAAAATGGATATGAAAAATGAAAACAAGCTCACACAGTATTGTCAATGAAAGGTATTCACACATTGTTGCATACAAAATAAATGCTAACCTTGAGGAATGGGTAGAGTGGAGATGCAGGTGCACCACAGGGTCATCTGCAGACCATGGTTATGTGGGCCTTCATAGAGCAAAACAATGTACTCACGCACTTACACAGTCCCAACCAGGACAATGCAACATTATGTCACAAATTCAATGGAATATCACCTGTTCTTTGAATAAAGGCTGCTCGTCAGCCTTTGTGACAGAACCACCATGGTGCACTGCCTTGCATGCATTGACAGAGGTAGTGTCATGTTGAACACACAAACTTCACTGTCAGTGCATGACAGGTGCAGGGATATTGCCTCAATGTAGGGACCTTGTAGGGAGGTAAGTCACAACTGGACAGTCTGACCTACATACCACAACATTGATCTGCAGCATCGTTCATTTAACTACAAAACATTTGGCCAGTAAAAGCATAAATGCCATGTCAAGAGATGATCACAGATTGTGTGTAAATTATAGTTTTGAGTGCCTGAGCATCATTGTGGTATCAAAAAAGATGAACCTCTCCAACCATAAATTAAACAGTACTCAATTTTCAACAAGAGTCCCTTTTATTGACTCTAAGCTTATAGTAATCGCTTTTTTGAATTTTGAATTATTTTTAGGAATATTTTTCCCTTTTTTTTTAAAGATTAAGAAAACATACGCCAAACGGCTACAAAACAGTTTACACAAATATAAATTCATGAAAAAACACGCATCACTATTTACAACATCAAGACAAAAATTAGAATATTTACAACAAATCACATTGACGACATATTGAAAAATCAAGAAATACTTAAAGAACAAACACATACAATGTGCAAATAGTGGTGAGAAAAAACTTATAATATATCCTACAGTTTTATAAATTGCATTTGCTGGGACTTTAAGGACTGAGTCATCCAGACTGGTATATATACAAGGTCCTAGATGGGCCTTGCATGCATTGACAGAGGTAGTGTCATGTTGAACACACAAACTTCACTGTCAGTGCATGACAGGTGCAGGGATATTGCCTCAATGTAGGGACCTTGTAGGGAGGTAAGTCACAACTGGACAGTCTGACCTACATACCACAACATTGATCTGCAGCATCGTTCATTTAACTACAAAACAGTAAAAGCATAAATGCCATGTCAAGAGATGATCACAGATTGTGTGTAAATTATAGTTTTGAGTGCCTGAGCATCATTGTGATCACAATCAGAACATGGGTCAATAGCATGTTGTGTATGCAGGTTGAGGGACTTTCATCATCAGGTAGTTACAGTCAGCATGCTAAATGCTAAGGGAATAGCACATTTGACGCTAGACCAGGAATAATAAGAAACACACATATGTGTGATCACACAGTGTATGCATAAGTCCACCACAACACACACAGAGACATTGCAGGACAACACCACTCTAATTTACTAACAAAAGTAAGACCTTGTGATGCATTTCACACTCTGATGCAAGACATAATTTGGCAATGACAACCATGAAATGCAGACCCCACATCTTAAAATAGCTTCTGTCAAAGTGCACAAACTACATGTAACATATGCAAAACATGCCCCACTAATATCATTGTATATATCAAAAAAACAATTCCACTTGTCACACAGTCAACACTGAAACAAGTTGTTGAACAACAGTGTATTTATTTAAAAAAATAAATTGCTTTATTCAGCAGTAAAATAAATATATCTCTCGTCATAAACAAAAGGCCATTGGTCAGTCCATCACTGGTTAGTGTCCATGTGACCTTTGAACATCAGGCCAAAACATTCTTGCCAGCACAATTCCTGCAAGGGGACACCTCCCCTGAGAGGGGCATCTTGGGGGCATGCCAGGCACCAAAGGGGACAAACTATTATTGGGATATGGGTTGTGTTTTGGGAGGGATGGGAGCAGGAGGGGTTTCAGGGTCCACTGCAGTGGTAGGGTCTGATGGCGGGGTGTGGGGCTCAACTGCAGTGGTTGGCTCTGATTGTGAGGGGGGTGCAGCTGTAGTGGGATGGGCAGTTTGAGCTGGGGATGGTGTGGCCTTAATTAATTTAGGGATTTAACATTTTGTGAGGGGTGAGTCTGAAATGGGGAGGGGAGGTATCTTTTTGGTGGGTGTTTTAGCCAATTTTGATGTACTGAGCTTGTCTGCGGATATATGGGGTGTAGAAGTGGATGCTTTGGATTGGGACCGGAGGGATTTTCTATGGGGAGTTGATGCTTTCTGTTCCTTGGAGTGTGTGATGGGGCTAGCAGATGCTACAGGTAGGACATCCTGTAGATACTTCCTCTTCTTAGGAGGGGGAGTGCATGTCTGTGGAGGGACAAATTCAATGGGAACAAGGTGGGGAGCCTGGGTTGAGGGTGGTACAGGAGCAGAAAGGGTAGGGGTTGTGGAGGCAGAGAGTTGTGAGGTATGAGGAGTGTCACTGGATGCATGTGTGTCGGGTGCTGTCACTTCCTTTGGTGTGAGTGTGCTGTCTGTAGCATGAGTGTGCTGGGGTGTGGCTTGTGACTTTTGTCTGTGTGTTTGTGTGCTGCGTGTGGATGTTGCAGTGTGTGACTGTGTGTGTTTGCATGTGCTTGGGTCAGGGAGGGTAGTTGGGATGGTGGATGAGGAAGAGGTAGGAGGGGGGAGGTACTGCTGGAGGAAAGATAGTGCTGCCGTCAGTGTTGAGGCCATCGCCTGATTTGATCTCTGTAGGGCAGACATGTTTGAGTGAATGCCCTACATGTACGATGACATGTCTGTCAAAAGAGTTGTGTGTGCATGTAGGACACTCAGCATTGATGTCTGCCCCACAGAGATCTGCCTCAGGAGGTCATTGGTCTCTACACTGAGGGCAGCAGGGGAGACAGGTGCCGGGGTGAGGTGCCTGGCCCAAAGGATAGTTTTCCCCTAACACGGTTGCGGCCACGGACAGTGGAACTGGGAGCAGCAGGGAGGGTGGAGATGGTAGGGGTGGTGAAGGTGGACTCTGATGTTGTAGATGCAGTCTCTGTGTCCCCCACCACCACATGGGAGTCCTCACCAGAGCTCACTGGCGTAACAAAACTTGAGGGGGCCCCTCTGTAAGGTACTTGGAGGGGCCCTCTCCGGACTCATTCGGGACCTCGCCTACCAGAGTATTGTGCTGAGGGCCCCCCTGGAGCTTGGGGGCCCCCCACACCGCAGGGGCTGCGGGGGCCTGTGTTACGCCACTGCCAGAGCTGTGATCAGATTCAGAAGCTGCAGATGTTGTTGCAGATCCGCTGCCAGTGAGACTCCCCTCACCCTCTCTGTCACTGGGTCCCCCCTCCGATGACTCTTCACTGGACCCAGTCTGACGTTCTGCTCCCACAACATCTGTGGCACTCTCTGCTCCCGTGTCAGCTGATGATGCTGTGACCAAGTAATACAAAGATTTACATGAGTCATCCATACCTAGTTGACACATAGTTAAGACACAGATGTAAATAGATATCAGACATCACATTGAGTTGTGCTATTAGCACATGCTGCATTAACAGAAATGGTACTTGTTAGCCTGCCACTTTCACATTGCTCAATGACACATGATGTGATCAGCAACTTTGCAAGTATCAACATCAAAGTACAGAACAAGAATGATCAATCAATCAGGGAATTGTAAGCGCGCTGCTCACCCGTGAGGGTCTCAAGGCACTGAGGGGGGGGGTCCGCAGACCTAATGGAGTTTGTGGCAGGTAATGTTTTGTCTTGTGCTCATGATGGACTTGTGGACTGGCATTACTTTCTCCTCTTCTGCATGTGAGTAGAGCCATCAAAAAGTTGATATGAATCTCAGATGTCACTGAGACATGGTACACATCCTGAAATCATTAGTCATCCGTAGTTGAACCATTGGCTCATATGTCACGGCTCACATGTCTACCTTGTCAAACATCCACAATGCATACTCATTGCATGGGTCATGTTACACAGTTCACAGTAATTGATAACGTGTTCAGTAGCTTTGCATACCCAATGTCAGTAGACACATATGAGGGTCATCATGGAGACACCAAGGCAGTACGCATAGCTGGTCCCACAGGCATGTAGCACACTGTCCTGTGTCATCTATGCACGGTGTCATGTAGCAGAATCATATATATTTGAAGACTGAAAACAAATAAAGTTTCATAGATGTAATAAATGGTCTACAAACGGGCACGTCTGAAATTTTCAGCTTCACAATGCCTCATGCGGAACACCATTCTACTGGCACATCTGGGTGCAATGACTGCATGGATTGTTGTGACTGAACTCATTTCCAGCATGAGTACAGTCAGCACTGTTGAACAATCTTGCCTACACTTACCAAGTCCAACATCATATGGACAAAGTCGGACTGTCCCTCCCTTTCATTAAAAGTAAGCACACTTTCCACTACTGAGATTGCTCATGTCTTACGTACCATGTGGTCAACAAATTTTCAATTGGTGCACAATTTACATCTCAGAAACTGACAGTAATGCAAAGAAAACCTTGTTTACAAAACCATCATGTTTGAGTATTCAAGACCAGAAACACACATGTTAACAGTTGTGACTGTGTAGTTCACATCATACCTCAAAAATCATGACATGTTGCAATCAGTGACAACCTGTGTTTGACAATGAATGGCTTGTGATTTCACCATCACATACTCCTACACATGGACTCACTTTTCAAAATGTTGTCTGTATGTTTTGACTTGTCATCATGGGAAGGACATTGTGACATGTGGTCCGAGTTACCCTAGCTGTGAATGTCCTCTGGGATACATGTGATCACAATTGGCAGCATGTCAGTGAAAAAGACCTTTGCACACGGACCAAGACGAACAAATACATGTCTCTACATGGAGAAATCCTTTGTCACAAAATGTTTTGCTTGTGATTTGCAAAATTGGAATCACCTATCACAACATACTTCAATGATTTGTTCCAACCACTCTGAGAACAGGATCACACATCAGTGGATGTGCAGACACTTGTAAAGCCATGGGATTCATGCAGAAACTCATACACACATCTTGTGTAAATTATTAAGCACACATGCACATGTCAACACTGTTACAATCCCTGAACATGACTAATTCACATGTCCCTGATGAATGGGTCATTACCTGTCATCTATTGCTCCATCTGCTTTTTTTAATCGAGTGCGAATGCCTGCACGTTTGGCAGACTTACAACCACTAAAAGTGCCATCAAGCTCAGATCACAAAAGCTGCCGGGATAAAGATAGAAATGCAACATGTAAGTGACTCACCCCTTCCATGCTGCTGTTGGGCCTTCATCTGCCCATCCAGGTCAGGGAAGACCACTGCTATGATGCGTCGCATGTGGGGGGTCAATCTTCGCCGGCCGCCTCGCTTGCCAGGTTGTGACAGGCCCAGCTGGACCTCAGCAATCTTCTTGGCCCAGCCACGAAGGTCCTGCCACCTCTTACGGCAATGACGAACACGACGATATGCGACCCCCACATCACGCACCTTCTTGGCGATGGCCAGCCACATTCTGTCCTTCTCATGGGAGTTGACCTGTAAGGATGACATGGTGATAGTCCCTTAGTCCACATGCGTCATGTGTCTCTATCATACACTAATATACCTAGCTCATTACATATTTTAACAAATAACTAAGGGTAATGCATGTGGCATCATGTGCATCAGTCATGTGTACAATCTAATCTCTGTTCCATTTGGGACAGTGATGACATATTTGACCCAGGACACACAACTCTACAGCAGTGTGCCTGTCAAAATGAGTTCCAGACACCCGGTTATGTTTTAAAATAGCAAAAATGAATATCTCTGATATAGATTCCTACTGCCAGTAATGCACAGTTGTCACACACACCAACAAGACAACATTTAAATGAGCTTACATTACAGTCAATTATAATGTACTGGCAAAGTGTCTGGCCCTGTACACGGATGTTTTGAGTCCAAGGCACTGTTGGTGAGTAGTGGACAAATCAGACACCTGTCACCAGTGTCAGACATTTTCAATGTCTACAAGTTACATGATGCCTTGGCCAACACACACCTTCCCACACATCGGCAAAAGGCTAACTGTAACTCTGCTTCCCTGACAGTGAGTGTGAATGTACTTGCAAGTTGTCTGACACTGATGACTGGTGCCTATGTGTCCACAAGCAGTGCGTAGTTGTACAGGCAGATGTCACCAGTGTCAGCCATTTTGTCAGTAGATTTCTATTCACCATCAGGTATGCATGGTTCTTGGTGGTCTGTTTGTGAGGAGGAGTGTTTCCCATGACTCCATCTGCCATCATGCTCCGTACTCCGCACACCTTCCTACACATCATGAATATCTTAACTGTGAGTCTACTTTCCTGACGGTGATTGGCAATGTGCTTCAGAGATGTCTGACACTGGTGACAGGTGTCTGATTTGTCCACTACTCACCAACAGTGCCTTGGACTCAAAACATCAGTGTGCAGGGCCAGACACCTTGCCAGTACATTATAATTGACTGTAATGTAAGCTCATTTAAATGTTGTCTTGTTTGTTTGTGTGGTTGAGGATGAGTATTTGCACTGACTTCCCCACCCATCATGCCCTGTCCTACACACACCTTCACAGCCAGCACAGACAGCAGACCAGAATCTATGCTATCCCTGATGCTGAATGGAAACTGTACTATCAAGATGTCTGACACTGGGTAGTGGTGTGAGGAGCACAAGGCCATGATAGGAGTTGTGGACAACTGCTACACCATGCACAAGTGTCAGACATCGTGCAAGTACACTTCCAATCATTGTCAGGACACCACTCTTCCTGGTGGCCTTGTTGGTCTGTGTGTGAAGGTGTGTGTGTGGGATAGAGCCTGATAGGTGATGTTGTCAGTGCAAACACTCCTTCTCCCACACTACCCAAACAGGTCATCTGGGCCTATGTCTACCTGACAGTGAATGGAAGTCTAATGTAGAGTTGTGTGACACTGGTGCGTGTAGTTTGACTTGACTACAACTCCCATCAGGCCTTGTTCTCCAGACAGCATGCAGCAGTGTCTGCCATGCTACTGTTACTTTTCCACTGACTGTGAGCCTTGCATAATCCCAGCATGTCTGTGTGGGCTGTGTGTGTGGAAGAGTGTTTGCAGTGACTACAAGTCCCATGGTGCCTGTGGCCATACCTACCTTCCCAGGCATCCCAAACAGACTACCTATGACTGTGTGTGAGGGGGTAGCCAACAGGGCATGCCGGAGGTCGGAATGTACACCCCCACGGCACCTCAAGGGCTTACCTGGGCAAACGATCTCCGCCAGGTTCCAGCGTGGGAGGAGACTGTCGACGAACGTAACTCCTCCCCCATGTCCTTTCCCCGTACAGCATCAGGACTCCTACACCATCGTAGAGGAAGGGGGCATGGCTAACCCCGGAAGAGGTCCCTCGCAGGAGGTGAAAAGGGCCGGTGATACCAACAGACAGGGCGACGCAGCCAGGAGGAAGGAGGAGTGCCAAGCGGACCAGGTCGAGAGAGAAGGAGCCGGAAGAAAGGAGGAGTGCCGGACAGACCAAGACGAGGAAGAAGCAGACGCAGGAGAGCGGCAAGAAACCGAGATGTGGTGCGAGGACTGGTGGTCTCCATCGGAGGTGGCTGAAGAGCGGCCGCAGCTCAGGAGAGTTGCGGCGGAGCTGGTGAGTGTTCCGAACCAAGGGAAAGAAGAACCGGGGTGGCGGGAGGTTTAAAGGTGTACAGGAGGGTGGCAGGAGGTTCAAACGTGCATAGGAGTGGGGGGGCTTGTTTTTGACTCAGTGCCTACTGTGCTTTAAGGTTTGTTACTCACTTTTGTTTCGTCACTATCGTGCTCTGTGGGGAAACGGGAGTCCATTGGGCCCATAGGAGGGGTGCGTAAAATTGCTGAAACAGACTGCCTTAGAAAAGGAACTCCCTTGTAGCAGCACTATTCCACGCCCATACCCTCTTCACCTGTCCTCCCTGTGCACAGCTTGTCCTCCCACTTAATCCCTCACCACCTACCCTCGTGTCATTCCGCCTCTCTTCACGTCCTTTCCAGCCCCTGTGTCTCCCTAAACACCGACTGGGTGTGGTGACGGAAACACTATTATCTGACAGGCGGGAACCCAGATATCACTGACGACTCCTTCTTATTTCTTTCCTCTTCTGAGCCTCCCGGGGAAGGACCATCCAACTTGACGACGCCCCACTGGAAAAGGAAGAGCCCCAAGACCATCCAAGACCGAAGTTGTGGGAATCCCAAAGACAATATCGGCGGACAGACTTTCCTTAGTTTCATTTGTTTGTTTAATAAAGACAGCCCAACTGGCCCACTATATACAGCCTCCACGTCTGTTTGTCCGGCCCGCACTCCCACAAATGGTGTCAGAAGTGGGATCCGCCGGAGACATGGAGGCTGTTCTGGCAAGAATGGTAGACAACCAGGCCAGCTTGGGAAAAGCCATGGAGAAATTCCTCGCAGTGGTGGAAGAGGACCGGGGGAAGTTACAACAGACTATCGCAGAACAAGGTCAGTCCCACGACACCGCCATGGGAAAACTCATAGATGCCATGGGACAACAGAGAAGCCCCAGCGCCTTGCCCTCCGTAATCCTGCAGAAATACGTGGAGGGGGAAGACCCGGAGTATTTCTTCAATAATTTCGAACGCATGGCCCGGGCCGCAGCATGGCCAGCAGAGAGATGGGGCCAGTATCTGGGACCTTTGTTATCTGGAGAACTACAAGCCTCGTATCAGGCCGCCAACATCCTAGGTACTACCCCTTACGAGGAAATAAAACACTGCATAATGGAACGCCTGGGAATCGACGACGAAACTTATAGAATGAGACTTTGACAGATTAAAGAAGGACCTCAAGAAACTCCCCGTGCTTTGTACTTCCGCGTAAAAGACCTGGCCGATCGATGGCTAAAACCTACCACTGCCACAAAAGAAGAGATAATGGCCAAGGTGTACCTGGAACAGTATTTGTCCTCTCTTCGTCCCCATATACAGAGGTGGGTTAGGCAACATGCCCCTATTACATTAGAAACAGCGGTGGAGATCGCTAGCGCCTTCAATAGAGCACAAGAAGTACAAAAGGGACGTGAAGAACACCCCTGGAGAACAAACATGAGCGGGGGACATCGACCTTCTCGGGCCCCTCCAGTCAGAAAACCCGACCCCGTAACCATCGTCCCTGGAACCTCAGTGTTCAGACCCCCGGGACCGATGATCCTGCGAACCCCTACACCTGGCCCACAATGCTATAGCTGTGGAGGCCTAGGACACATAGCTCGCTTCTGTCCTCAGAAGGAGGAGCCAATGGAGATAGGTCTCACCAGGAACTATTGCTGTCTCACCCCGTCCACACGACAGAACCCCTATCGTTGCGGCGTGTCGGTAAATGGTCGCCCCATGACCGCCCTAGCTGACACTGGCTGCCGACAAAGCGTGATGCGACCCCAGGACTTGGGACCCAAAACTGGCCCCATGGACGGTATCGTGAACATCCAATGTGTCCATGGAGATACAAAGACATATCCCACCACCCTTGTCCACATACAACACGCCACAGACCCGGGGTCTGACTTAAAAGTGGGTCTCATTCCCCGATTGCCTGAACAAGTGATATTAGGGAATGATTATTCGCATCTACCAAAGCTGCTCCAAGAAACAACCCCTAAGGAAGAGGAATGGTGGGGCCGCGCTCCCTTTGCCCAAGATGACGACCATGAATGGACCCCCTCTAAACCCAGAAAATCAAAAACACAGAGACGAAGAGAAAAAAACCAACCCACCGAAGTATACCCTGCTATACCTGTGGAAAACCCTTGGGAAAGCGATAGACACTTCCAGACAGCTCAGAGGGAGGACCCGGTTCTACAAGAGGCCTGGAACCAAGCCCTAAGCCAGGAAGACCCACTGCACGTATGTCCCTATTTCTTTATCAAAAGCGGATTATTATACCGGAAAGCAGAACCCGCTGGTCCGCCTCAGTTGTTAGTCCCTACCCCCTTTCAAGACAAAGCACTCTATTTGGCCCATAGTCACTTATTGGGAGGCCATTTCGGGGAGGAAAAGACCGAACAGCTAATAACCAAACAGTTCTATTGGCCTGGCATTTACCGTAGAGTGAAAACCTACTGTCGTGAATGCCCAATTTGTCAGAAAAATAGTAGGTACAGACCTCCTAGAGTCCCCTTACATCCTCTTCCCATCATTGAGATACCCTTTTGTAGAATCGGAATGGACATCATAGGCCCCCTATTACCTTCTCGTAGTGGGTGCCGCTATGTGTTGGTCCTCGTAGATTACGCTACCCGCTTTCCAGAGGCCATCGCTTTACGTCATCCCGACGCTCACAGTATAGCCAAGGCCATGATAGCGGTGTTTTCTCGGGTGGGGTTTCCGAAGGAGATCCTGACTGATCAGGGGACCCCATTCGTCTCAAAACTGATGAGGCAAGTGTGCTCTCAGCTAGGGATCAAACAAATACGGACAGCAGCATACCACCCCCAGACCGATGGTCTTGTTGAACGCTACAATGCTACTCTAAAGACCACTTTAAAAAAACTTCTGGCTCTTGAGTCCAAACGGTGGGAGGATATGTTACCTCTCGCATTATATGCCATCCGCTGTCAGACCCAGAAAAGTACGGGGTATTCCCCCTTTGAATTGCTTTATGGCCACCAACCTCGCTCCCTGCTGGACATCCTCCGTGAAATCTGGGAAACAGAACCCCATAGCACTACCCCATTGATAGAGTACGTCAGTAATTTAAAAACTCATTTGGGACAGATACGGGCCGTGGTACGGAATAACATGGAAAAAGCACAGGAGTCCCAAAAGACCCAATATGATAAAAACGCCAAAGACAGGTCCTTTTCCGTAGGAGACGCCGTTCTATTGATGATGACCTCCTCAGACCATAAGTTATTAGGACAATGGCAGGGTCCGTACACTGTATTGGAGAAAGTGACGCCTGTCACCTACCGATTAGAACTCGACAAAGAGCGAGGTACCTCCCAGATCTACCATATCAATCTTTTTTTTAAAATGGGAGGGACCTCTGCCCGCCTTAGTGGGGAACATGAGAGGATACAATCCCTTATACTATCAATGTATTGACAGCGAATTGCCCACTCACTTAAAAGATAGTCTGGTTGACATCCTACTGCCCTTACAAAGTGTGTTTTCCCTGACTCCAGGGAGCACTACGCTGGTCGAACACACCATTAAAACCGTCCCAGGGAAAAGAGTACGTCTTCATCCATATCGTATACCAGAGGCCCGCAGAACAACCATCCGAGAGGAAGTCCAACAGATGCTACAAATGGGGATTATAGAACCCTCTGTGAGTGAATGGAACTCACCGATTGTTCTCGTGCCGAAGCCGGATGGCTCGGTACGATTTTGTATTGACTTCCGGGAGGTCAACAAGGTATCTGAGTTTGACACATATCCTCTTCCCAGGGTAGACGAGATGATAGAGCGGATTGGGAGGGCCAAATACATTAGTACCCTGGACTTATGTAAAGGGTATTGGCAGATTCCTCTGAGAGTACAGGACCGAGAGAAAACCGCGTTCTCCACCCCAGATGGGTTGTTCCAATTCGTCATGCTACCCTTTGGTTTACATGCGGCTCCAGCTACATTTCAAAGAGCCATGAATCTGATATTACGACCCCATGAGAGATACGCAGGAGCATATATAGATGACATTGTCATTTATAGCGAATCCTGGGATCAACATCAGATCCACCTGTATGAGGTGATTCAGGCTTTGGGGAATCATGGCCTTAAAATCAACCCAACCAAAAGTCATCTGGCTGCACAAACTGTGAAGTATCTTGGTTACCTGTTGGGGGAGGGAGTGATACGGCCCCAAAGTAACAAACTCACCGCAATAGCCCAAATACCCTTTCCCCGTTCGGCTAAAGCCCTCCGAGCCTTCCTAGGGTTGCTCGGTTATTATAGGAGGTTTATACCCCGATTTTCACAACTTGCAGCCCCTCTCACAGACCTCTTGCAGAAGAAAGTAAAGACCGAGGCCAGATTAAGAGACCCTAACCCTGATCTCATCCAAGCTTTTGAGACCCTAAAGACGACCCTTACTTCGGACACAGTACTAGCAAGCCCAGATTACACGCGGCCCTTTGTCCTCCAGACAGACGCCTCCGACCAGGGATTGGGGGTGGTTCTGTCCCAGAGAAACCAACATGGAGAAGAAAGACCTATACTGTATATAAGTCGGAAACTGTTTCCCAGAGAACGAAACTATGGAGTAATCGAAAAGGAAGCCCTGGCCATAAAATGGGCCATTGACACTTTAAAATACTATCTAGAGGGACGAGAGTTCACGCTATACACCGACCATGCCCCTTTAGAATGGCTAGCGCGCAACAAAGGAAATAATGAAAGGGTACTGCGTTGGTTTCTATCACTACAACCTTATTGATTCCACACCAAGCATTGTAAGGGAACAGAACAAGCAAATGCAGACTTCCTTTCTAGATACCCCTGTGAAACTTTCCCTACTAGAAGGACAGCATGGGAAAGGGGATGTGAGGGGGTAGCCAACAGGGCATGCCGGAGGTCGGAATGTACACCCCCACGGCACCTCAAGGGCTTACCTGGGAAAACGATCTCCGCCAGGTTCCAGCGCGGGAGGAGACTGTCGACGAACGTAACTCCTCCCCCATGTCCTTTCCCCATACAGCGTCAGGACTCCTACACCATCGTAGAGGAAGGGGGCGTGGCTAACCCCGGAAGAGGTCCCTCGCAGGAGGTGAAAAGGGCCGGTGATACCAACAGACAGGGCGACGCAGCCAGGAGGAAGGAGGAGTGCCAAGCGGACCAGGTCGAGAGAGAAGGAGCCGGAAGAAAGGAGGAGTGCCGGACGGACCAAGACGAGGAAGAAGCAGACGCAGGAGAGCGGGAAGAAACCGAGACGTGGTGCGAGGACTGGTGGTCCCCATCGGAGGTGGCTGAAGAGCGGCCGCAGCTCAGGAGAGTTGCGGCGGAGCCGGTGAGTGTTCCAAACCAAGGGAAAGAAGAACCGGGGGGGCGGGAGGTTTAAAGGTGTACAGGAGGGTGGCGGGAGGTTCAAACGTGCATAGGAGTGGGGGGGTTTGTTTTTGACTCAGTGCCTACTGTGCTTTAAGGTTTGTTACTCACTTTTGTTTCGTCACTATCGTGCTCTGTGGGGAAACGGGAGTCCATTGGGCCCATAGGAGGGGTGCGTAAAATTGCTGAAACAGACTGCCTTAGAAAAGGAACTCCCTTGTAGCAGCACTATTCCACGCCCATACCCTCTTCACCTGTCCTCCCTGTGCACAGCTTGTCCTCCCACTTAATCCCTCACCACCTTCCCTCGTGTCATTCCGCCTCTCTTCACGTCCTTTCCAGCCCCTGTGTCTCCCTAAACACCGACTGGGTGTGGTGACGGAAACGCTATTATCTGACAGGCGGGAACCCAGATATCACTGACGACTCCTTCTTATTTCTTTCCTCTTCTGAGCCTCCCGGGGAAGGACCATCCAACTTGACGACACCCCACTGGAAAAGGAAGAGCCCCAAGACCATCCAAGACCGAAGACCCGGAGCAGTGGTTGTGGGAATCCCAAAGACAATATCGGCGGACAGACTTTCCTTAGTTTCATTTGTTTGTTTAATAAAGACAGCCCAACTGGCCCACTATATACAGCCTCCACGTCTGTTTGTCCGGCCCGCACTCCCACACTGTGCTTTCCTGTGAGTGAGTGGAAAAGTACTGGGCCAAGATGTCTGACACTGGTGCATGTAGTTTGACTTGACTACAACTCCCATCAGGCCTTGTTCTCCAGACAGCATGCAGCAGTGTCAGCCATGTTGCTGGTACTTTTCCACTGACTGTGAGGCTTGTATAATCCCATCATGTCCGTGTGTGCTGTGTGTGTGGAAGAGTGTTTGCAGTGACTACATGTCCCATGGTGCCTGTGGCCAGACCCACCTTCCCAGGCATCCCAAACAGACTACCTATGACTGTGCTGTCGTAGGGATTCTGCACATATACAGAGCTATGCACAGGATAATAGGACCTCAGAGTATAGTGGTGAACCAACCATAAACCTTAGTACCTACCACCCCAACCCGGCTAGCATTAGCGTCTCATTAGCAGCGCAACTACCAATGATTAGACAACCCAGAACACGGTATCTCTCTCTCAGGACTCGCAGGAGCAAGGACACTCTTTCGTAACTCACTCGTACCTGTCCACAACATGCGTAATAAGAGTCACTGTATAGTTTAAAATGTTTATTTCAACTAACGTGCTCTAAGATACAGTACACGTGCTAGTACTATCAGCATTGTAAATAGTGATAAAATGGTGAACATTGTTACAATTCCATAGAATACAAACGGGGATAGCATTTTATAAAGACAGTGGAAATAAGGCTAAATGACCTGTCCACCCTCCCGTGCTAAGAACTAGTTTATTATAAAAATAGAAGACCTCTGGGCTTTGACATGCGGACCCCCATACCTCTAGGAACAGATGTACGGTTTACATCATCAGACAAGCACAGCTCTTCTCTCTGGAAAGGTTCTCTCCAAGTGTATCATACAGCGGAAAAACCCCATATTAAAACACATGAATTCCTCCAGTATTTCGTGTTATGTCTAAGTGTGAGTGCCTGACCAAATCAGCAAGGGCAAGGGACGTTGGTATTCGACCTTGTACAGACTGTACAGACGAAGCCCACAAGACACAGAGAAGGAGGCTAAACAATTCTATTTTAGCCGGACACTATCAGAGACTGACAAACATCGGCAGAAGGAACGTGTGCAAAAGAGGCAAGATGGCAACCAGGCCTAAGCTAGCATAACAGAGCAGGCTAAATGACACAAACCACACGACACCCTCCCCTGGTCAGTCAAGAAACAGGAAGTAAAACACGAAAACAGACATCAAATAAATTGAGCAGAAACATTAAAAAAAAATGTCAATTCTAAAAACGGCCATAATACAGGCCCAAAAAGGGACAAAAATTGAAAGATGAAGTCCGCCAGGCACAGCACAGGAAAGTTCAGCAGTCCAATATAGAAGTGCAGAAAAATGCCGCATCAGCCAATAGCAGATCGTTAGAGCCATCAGAAAAATGAGATGCCATCCAGTTCAGCAATTCAAAGCTGCAAACGTGGTCCTCAGAAGAGGAAGTAGTGCACAGTATTGCGGGACAACTTGCGTGGTATTCAATATAACTCCGTCGAAGGAGAGTCTGAGCAGCCGCCCAGACATCCCATTGTGCCAAAATGCCAAGTGCAGCCGCACGCGCCATATAGTCCACACCGGAACAGTCTCGCTCATGGGCCTCTAAGGGGTCCACCAACTGGACAAAATCCGGGCGCGACAGAGACGTATTTGACAGGCAATAATCCATGGACCATGTGAAAGGACATCTGATACAGGATACCACAGGTTGCACGCAAGTGAAATACGCAAAGCGAAAAGAAAGTGTATAGGACACACCAACTGTGGCCAATGCCAGGGCACCGAATCCCTCGAGGATACGCTCACGGAGCAGCAGAAGGAGCCGAGGGTGGTGAAGAACTCCAGCAGGTGCAGCCATTGCGGAGGAAACAAACCAAAAGCAATATACCAGCCGCCAAAGCGAGGACCAGAGGTAAACCGCCAAAGACGGTGGAAAAAATAGAATGAAAAAAGGCTGGAATTACACCAAAGATAGTCTGAAAAGAAGTAACAAGGCCAGAACCCACAACTTTAAAAAAATGCACTAAGCCTTCAGTGCGAGAGGCATTGAAAATACGGTGAATTAATTCACCGAAATGTTGTGGGAGATTCGTGTTCAAAAGGGCCTGTATCTCACTATGAGTACTTGCCACCTGGAGAATAAAAGTCTCCCGGGCTGAGGTAAGCAGAACCTCCTGATTCAATAATAGTGCCTTTATTCTGCTCAATTTATTGAAGTCCGCTTTCAAAGTCGGAATGGAAGGCCAAATAGAACTATCTACAACACTGTGCGGAGGAGGAAACAGCACATTCTTGCAGCAGACAACCCGGTGGGAAACCGTTACAATATATGGAATGCCCGCCATCATGCCACAGCAGTCCTGGTTCTTTAGAAGGAGATAGCTGCCATTTGCAAGCACAGTGAAAGTAGGAGAAATAGAAGGAACAGGAATACCCTTTAAAACACAAGCAAGATTCGGAGCTGAAAGATTACAAGCTCCGTGTAATTTAATGTGTTTACAGACTAGGGAGTTACCTACAGTAGAATCGCAAGACTCCCCCGTAAGGAAAACTTCCTTCCCATCCCTGAGGCATCTATACATAAAAGGCAGGGACCAAAGTTCATGCAGGAAAGCACTTCCCAAAGGTTGAAAACGGCCGACAGGATAATGCTTCATGCAGGAACTGAACTCAAATAAAGAAAAAGGTGAAGCTATAACCCCGTGTACTAGCCACACAGCAGAATCTAATTCCGCCACAGAGAATGGTAAAGGATCCACCTTCTCGATATGTAACAGTGTGTAGGTAGCATCTTTCATGGACATAAATTGCTGCTTCTCAGTTAAATTAAAAGGTAGAAATAGGGCGGAAGTGTTTAAAAAGTGCCAAGGCACTTTACCCATTTTAAGTGTCTGCAAAGTCCATGCAAACTGCATCACTGAACGCAACTGATTTTGACCATGATACAACACAGAAACATCATCCTGTACAATATCAATAACAGAAGAAACAATATTCTCTAATGTGTAAACACGGGAAGACAGGGTATTAATACTATTGTCAACAACATCAAGCACCTTTTCTAAATTTGCTTGGTCTATTTCCCGAAGACGGGAAGCAGCTTCCATTTGCGAAATCTTCCAGAGTTCATTATAAGTTTCATAAATGAATCTCTTGGGCCGGGGGCCACGAGGCCCCAGTACAAAATTGAACAGATCAATGTTGCCTGACAAGAGGGACAAATGTTGTTTAACAGAATCTAGAGAAGAATGCTGCAACCATTGTTTACACAATTTACCAACAGAATAGGTGGTAACAGTACGGGAGTCAGAAAACCTAGGGTCAGGCCTATCCTGTTTATAGCCAGGATCCGTGTCATGAAAACGCAGTTGGCAGGCATTAGAAGCTATGGGCCAAGACAACCAAGGTGACTGAACAAACGTAGACATGTTGAAGGAATTGTTCTGGAACAAAGCTTGCAAAACTTCAACAGAAATATTCAAGGGCAAGCTTATATTAGGAGTGGAAGACAAGACAGGAATAGAGGGCGCATTTAACTGTTTGGACGTAGCCAAACCCCAACACGTTGTTTGGTAAATGGTGTTATTCAAAAACATGATCTGTGTCGGGATAAGGCAAGCACGGTGCAACGCTTCTGTGCCCTGCACCTGCCATTCTTTGGAACCCCAAATAGATTTTAAGTCAATGGCGGCAAGCCAATATTCATATCCACCCACTGCTAAGGCTTTTAAAAAGGAACCGCTATACAGCAATTTGGTATGAGTCAACATAATTTTCTGAGTGGATGAAGTATTCAATTTAAAATAATACGACCCAGGGTTTGACCGATTAAAATCTGTAAAATAGGAAAACTTATGTATAAGAGTTTGGGAACTACCTTTCAAAGGGGCGGGACAATGTTCCCATTGGGTATAATTAAAATGACCCCGAAAAGCACTAGGCTTATGGAGAAAATGATTCCCCCAGTGTTGGTAACAATACAGGTCAGCATAATTAGCAGAATTCAAATACAAATCTTCGGCATTGAATGCAGCATAATACTTCAAATCAGAAAACAATGATTCTACAGCATGCACATCCCAATCATCAGAATGAATGTTACTTTGTAAAACATCACCCATTGAAACACGAAGAACATTTGGTACATTAACAATCTCGGTTGGTCCATGAATTTGAAAATTTACTGCATCCCATATGATGCCGTCAACGACTGGAAAAGCCGAAACGTTCACAAAAATATGGTCACGCTTCATGATGTGCGATGAAGAATGTGGAGCCAAAGTTCCCACTACACAGTTCACTGCAGAGCGTTCTGGCAAGTAGTGACCATTAATAAGCAAGAAAAAAACTGTGACAAAGCCAATAGTCATGAACAGAAAAATGAAAAACAGTACCAACCAGATGTATATCCAGGGCGGGATTAAAAAATTGTCTCTAAACCAGGATACAAAAACACTGAATTTAGACGGGATACGTGTTGAGGTGGACTCCGAATCAAAAGAATAACGTGTTGGGTGAAGTGGCGTCATGGGTAAGTGAGCCACGGATTCAGTGGTGGGATAGGTATATTCTGTCTCCTCAATGCATGGTGTAGTAAGCAAACGATCAGGCAAATTGTCCATCTCAATGGTAACATCAGCGTCAGATCGAATTGCAGGTCGATAGATATGTGCCCTAGATATTGCCGGACATGAAACTGCAGGTGTTATACTATTCAGGATCGGCCAGACGTTGTAGCTTGACATTTTCCACTGAGATGAATCTGTTCTCTTTGCGACCAGGAAGCGGTGGTAAGATGACTGTACGAGTGCCCTTCAAGCCAAGGACTGGAACCGGTGCACGATAAGAAGGGCCAAATTCTTTTTGTTCTCCACCTTTTCTCGGACCAGATCTCCAACCTTTGGAAGCCAGCCGGCAACCGGAATCTGCAACGCTAGCGTCTGTGGCTGAAGGTAAATGTTCAATGGCAAGTTTGTCTCGGGCTTCTTGTAAGTTCTGGAACATATTAGAATGGTTATCTGCATCAAAGATTGTAGCTTGCGCCCCAATGTCTAGACCATCAAGGTCGGGTACAAACATTCTTATGCCGAAGAGCATCTCGTATGGGGTCCGCCCACCCAGAGATCTTCTAGGGAGATTATTAAGTGCACGTTGTACGCAATACAAATGGGCCAGCCAGTTCCTGCCAGTACCTAAAACTCTAGCTGTCAAGGATTGCTTTAAGTCACGGTTCATTCGTTCAACGACCGAATTGCCCTCAGGCCGGTACGGTGACGAAAACTTCACCTGCACCCCCAGTGATCCCATTGCTTCCTTGTAAGCCTTAGAGGCGAACGCTGGACCCTGGTCAGAATGGAAGGTGCCACAAGCGAAAATTCCCACAAAGACATTTGTGGAAGTGGTCCTTCTCCAACCTCCCACAGGTACACCTATAACAAGGAAGACCAGCAGTCGGAGGTAACTGTAACATAAAAAGATTTATTTCGCTCAAGCGGGTACACAACCTCACAGCTCCATGTGGCTATGAGAGAAGTGGACAACTTACACAGTCATAGACAGCCTTATATATCTTTCTGCTGGAACAAGTGTAGGTGGGAATGGGTATGAAAAATTAGCAGCTGCCTAGGATGATTAATAATCCCAGGATGATATCATGTACTAGTCAGGACCAGTACCTCTGGAAATATGTATACATGGCATGCAAAACATATATATATAAGGATTACTCATTAACTCCCACCACTCATCAGTAATCCCGTGGTCAACAGAAATAAAGCAGAACTGTACATAACTTGCGTCAGACATATAAACATAGACACGCCTGTGGTTACAGAGTCAGGCGCTCACTTGATTAATCATCTGGATATGGAACAAAAGGTCGCACGTCCTGTATCAACAATAATTTGTAGACATAAGCAATTTATGCAGCTGGCTGTAATACATGTGATATCAGTGAATAGGAATGTTAATCATTGACCGTTTGTTAAATGCATCCTGCCCTACTTGCGTGCTAGCAAGTAGAGAGCAAACATATGCTCTGGGGTCTTTTGACGTATCCACATTGTTCTGTGTAGCTGAAAGGAGCACATTATTTTGTGCTGAGGAGACAAACTAAGAAAAGCTTACCTCAAAATGGTGGCTACAAAAATATAAAATGGAGGAGCTTACGTCCATTATAAAATCTGTATTTCCACAATCGACCCTTTGGACGCAAGGTCCAACATTGTTATCGACTCCTAATGTACGTGTTCATATATTGGCCGACTGTTACTATAGTGGGCCTCATGGCGTTCATTAACATAATCTACTGCATTTGGGAGGGAGGTGGCGTTATCCGAAACATCAATATCCATCAATTGTTGAGTCACAATATCCCTCATTATAAGAGCGTTAGTTAGTGTCACTGGAGGGACTGGGGGTGGTTTCAGCAGTCGCCCCAAACACTGGCAACATATGGGTAGGCAATTAATGAAAACACAGCACCCAATTACTACGAGGAATATGGTCACTAGGAACATCCCTATCTTCCAACCCCATGCCGATAGAGTGTTCCAAAAGAGCCCGCCGGATCCCAAGAGCCAACATCACTATGGGCCTGGGCCCCTATATCATATAGTCTTTTGACAGCTTCCCTAACTGATGTGGAGGAGTCAGGTATATACACGCAGCAGGACACCCCGATCACCCTACAGACTCCACCCCGTTCTGCCAACATCATATCTAGAACCATCCGGTTCTGAAGGGAAACCAATCTGACAGCCTTGAGCTCCACTGTGATGTTCTCAATAATCCCTGCTGTCTCCTCTACAGTTGCTTCCAATAAACGGGATAACCTGCGAATATTTCTGGAATTTATGGCAGGGCCATACCAAGGAACAAAGGCCTTCAGCACATCACCAGCTATCTCTGATACTGTATCTCCTTGATCAACACTCCTCTTACCCCTTAGTGTTTTGGAGGCTCTATTTACCTCCTTTGTACTTTTGATAGACATCGCTGGTGTCACAAGACCTAGATGACAACAGCCACCCCAATTCACTGGTAGCCAAGTATAGGCCCTAGAACCACAAATGAAATAAACTGAGTCACCGATATAAAGTGGAACTGTCATTTCCTGAGCAGCCATCTCAAATGTCATATTACAATTGGTACTATTCCCCATGTCGGAAGTACCATTACTTCTGATACATATACTCCCAAGTACACTACGCTGCCTCATTTTCAAAAAGGGTATTTCTCTGGCGTCTCTATGAAGCGGAGGTGTACTTACATTGTTTACCAAAAATAGTGGGGTGAATATATTAGAAAAGGGGAACGTTGCATTAGGTAAGACAACTTCAGTGCAATTTCCTGCCTGGAGGATGTCATCTTGATATCGGTTGTATAGTGACACAGTTGATGTTCTGGTGGTAGAACGGGAGGTGACCAAGTTTTTAAGGACCCCTATTAGCTCAACCTTCAACATCACGGTATGTAACGCATAACAGGATGCTTCAAACGGCAGGGGTACTTGGAGGAGGGGTAGTCCTTCGTCTACATATGCCGGAAATTGCATGCATATCCAACAATTATTTTTTTCAATTACTTGATGAGTCTGATGAAGTAGGGTAAGAAAAGAATTATGACGCATTTCCTCCCTGTGATCCATATCCTCAGGTGCTACAGTAACTGAGGGGACCTTGTCAGAGGGAAGCGGGGCTGGTTTTGCTATAGGGTGATAAAGCTCTAAAAGATAGAGTAAGCCGATTATCAAAGACATTACACAAAATAACACACATAATATGCATAGTTTGGAGTACCAACGCCTCTTTTTGTTCATTGTAAGGGTGGAATAGGTATCTTCCATGTCTGACGAAAATACGGTCCCAGATAGCAATACGGTTAGAGATAATGCTTAAAAACTTCGAAATATACAATCTCACTTAGATGTGATAGTTCAACAGTGTTCGTTATAGGCCTCACTGTTACAGGCTCTACAGATCTTTGTCGGCAGTGTCCTTATTTTACTAACCTCACTGCACAAGTTAGTCCTTTAAAGTTGGCACTACCCAGTGCGTGGCAGTTGGTGCTTGCTCCGTCCTAAGCACTCTTCAGTTTCCTTGGGCGTAGATTATATCCTGATACAGTTCGTTGATCGTCGATGTGGGTAGGAGGGCAATCACCAGTTCTTCGGTCAGAACGGTCCTCTTCCGGGGGCAATTTTGGCCAGAATGGTGGTGCTCTTTTCACATTCGATAAATGAATCCAGTTTTTGTGTCCATCACATCGCACTGCTGTTTGTGTGACTAACAAAACTTGAGATGGTTCCTTCCATCTGGGTTGTAGGCTGTTTTTCCTTACAAAGTTCTTGGTCAGGACCCAGTCCCCGGGCCGGATGTCATGCACTTCTCCTTCCAAAGGCGGGGACCAAGTGTCTCTGACCTGTTGGCGAATGGTAGACAGAGCAGTAGTTAATTCTTTACAATAATCCAATAAAGCAGAATGTGTCAATTCTTGCAACTTTGATGGAGAGGCAAACCCATATACATTTGCGGGTCTCCCCATGACAAGCTCATATGGGGAGAGTCTGTTTTTGGATGTAACAGTTGTTCTCATAGAGAACAAGGCTATTGGCAAAGCATCTACCCAGCTGAGAGTACTTGATGCACATATTTTTTGCAGTTTATTTTTTAAGGTAGCATTGCAACGCTCTACAAGCCCTGCTGATTTTGCATGATAAATTGAATGGAATTTCTGTTTTAGCCCCAGTCCTTGACATACTAGATCCATTATTTTATTCGAAAAATGTACTCCGTTATCACTCCACAGACTTTTGGGCAAACCGTAGCGAGGAAATACTCTTTCAGCAGCATTTTTGCTGTACTCAAGGCGGTATTATCTTTCAAAGGGAATGCTTCCACCCAATTGCTAAAACTGCATATGACAACTAAAACATATTGTTTTCCATTGGCAGGGGGCATCTCGATGAAGTCCATCTGAAGACATTCAAATGGATATTCTGGCAATCTGAAATGACCAGGTGGTACTTGTATCCCTTTTCCCACGTTATGAAGAGCACAGATCATACAATTTTTAGACAGTTTTACAGCTGTCTTTCTTATATTTTTGTTCTCCCATATTTTCTCAATTGTATTTGTCATCCCGTCAGCTCCCAAATGTGCAGGACCATGGACCATCTGAAGTATGGGCAAGAGAAAACTATCAGGCAGGACCCATTTCTGTCCAAGTGTATTCATCCAAGCCCCAAGATGTGTGTCAAAATAATAACCTTCCTTTACCCACTGCTTTCTTTCTTCTTCACTTGCAAAAGCTTGAATCTCCCTTATCTGCGTGTAAGGATCAACTTCTTTCGTCTCCTCATCTGCACTCGACACTACATATGTTAACGTGTACTCATTTAATGCAGTATGCCTTGCTGTTTCATCGGCAAAGGCATTTCCTTGGCCTACATGGTCTGTGATTATCTTGTGTGCACTACACTTCATGATAGCCAACTTAGTTGGTAATGCAAGAGCATTTAATAATCTTGTAATCAAGGTGCCGTGCTGTATTTTAGCACCTCCAGATGTAATGTACCCTCTTTCGGCCCATAAGCGTCCAAAGTTATGAGCCACCCCCAAGCGTACTGGCTGTCAGTGTAGATGTTTACCACTAACTTCTCTGAAAGTTCACATGCTCTAGTTAGAGCAATTAATTCAGCTGCCTGAGCAGACATCTGTTGTATTTTACATGTTTCAACAATTGTTTTATTGGTTGTTATTGCATAGGCTGCCGAGGTGGTTCCATCTGGTCTCTTTAGACAAGAGCCATCCACAAATAGTGTTCCATCGACCTTAGACAGAGGTACATCTACCAAATCTACTCGACCTTTCGTTTCAGTTTCAGTGACAATCACACAATCATGTTGTACTTCATCCTGCTCCGAAGGAGAGGCATCAGAGTAGCTGGGTTTATAGTGTTGCACCGCTGCAAGGTCACATTAGTAGCCATTAATATTAGTTCATAATGAGTCAATCTAGCATTAGTTAAATGCTGCGTCTTGGTTTTGTTTAATAGTATGTCCACTGAATGAGGGACATAAACCATAACGGGATGTCCTAGTACAATAGAGTCTGCCTGTTTTACTGCAGCAGCCGCCGCAGCAATATTTCTTAGGCAGTTCGGTAGGCCTCTGGCTACCGGATCCAATGTTGAAGAAAAATAGGCACATGGTCTATTCTTCTCTCCATTTTTCTGTGTTAGTACAGCCATTGCGCACCCTTCTCTTTCATGTACGAACAATGCAAAGCTTTTAGTATAGTCTGGCGTACCTAAAGCAGGTGCATTGCATAGAGCAGATTTTAAAGCCATGAAGCTATCGTGATGTTCATTCTCCCAAGGGACGGGATCTTGCACATCCTTGTGAGTTAAGGACAATAATGGTTTGGCCAGAAAAGAAAAATTTGGTACCCATTGCCTACAAAAGGAGACCATTCCCAGAAATGCACGAACATCCTTTTGAGTTCTAGGTCTTGAAATGTTCTGAATGGACTGTATTCTGGCAGGTGAAAGCCTCCTCCCCCATTCGACAAGAGGTGACCCAAATAGGTTACCTCCTGTCGACAATACTGTAGTTTAGCTGGCGAAACCTTATGTCCATGCAAAGCGAGAAATGTTAAAACATCATGCGTAGCCTGCTTACAAATATCTTCTGTTTCAGCGGTGATTAATAAATCATCAACATATTGCAGTAATACCGTACCTGATGGCATAATACAGTTATCCAGTTGTCTTTTTAATGCCTGGCTATAAATGCTAGGGCTTTCTGTATACCCCTGTGGAGCTCGACAGAATTGATAGGATCTCCCTTGGAAACTAAAACTAAACAAATACTGACTATCTGGGTGTATGGGAATGCTAAAGAAGGCATTTTTTAGATCAATCACAGTGAACCACTGGGCTGAAGGTGGTACAGACGAAAACATTGCAGTAATGTCGGGTACAACAGGATATTGTGGTTCCACTATTTTATTAATGGCTCTCAAATCAACAACCATCCTATATTTGACCTGTTCTGTTCCATCATCTCGTTTAACTACAGGTAAAATGGGACTATTACATAGGCTACTTGTGACTTCTCTTATTATTTGTCGTTGCAGCAAGTCTGATATCACTAATTTCAATCCTTCCTCTCCTTCTTTTGACATTTTGTATTGGGGAATGCGGGGTAATTTAACATTTTGTTTTACTTTAATATGTACTGGCTCAATATCCATTCTTCCTACATCGTTTGGTCCATGTGCCCACAACTTTGGATCAATATCCCGAAGTTCAGGTGGTAAGGTATTTTTGTCTGCAACAAGATACTGCTTAGATAGTGCTGATTTCTTGCAAGTCAGATAAACACCATCTGGTGTACAATATATGGTAGCATGCATCATTTTTAAAGCCTTCAAACCTAGTAAATTAAGTGAACATTTCTCTGTTAATACAAAGGGCATGCTCCCTGTTATGGGGCCTATAGTGAAGTCCAATGGTCGCGAAATGGGGCTTGTTACAACAGCATTAGAAAATCCCACCGACTTATCTAATTTTCCCGAGAGAGGAGCATGGGGGAGCAAGCGGTGGGAAATAGATGTGTTAGTGGCACCAGTATCTAGAAGGAACACTCTTTCTTCACCTCCAACCATCATTGTTACATATGGCCCTGAAGAATCTACTGGTATTTGCACTCGCTCCCTGTCCTCTCCTGGGCATCCCTATTGGGTCCAATCCTGATGATCATCATCCTGCGCATAATCCTGTGTAAAATACGCATTATTCCTTTGGTCGAAATAATTTGTCTGGTCGGTGTCATTATAATTTCTTTGTTGTCCTCTACCTCTTCCTCTGTCTGCGTGGGGAGTTGTGTTCCCTCTGTAAGTATTGGCATTATTTCTCATAGTCTGACCCTGGCCCTGTAACGAAGGGCACTCATTCTTCCAATGACCCTCCTGATAGCAATAGGCACATGTATTGTAGCCTAACCCTGCTCTCTGTTGCGCCGGAGCTGAAGCAGCTCGACCAACCCCTCGACTACGTCCACCTCCCCTCTGAAAGTTTGTACGTCCTCTTGACCTTCCCCTATCAGGAAAAGCTTGCTGCATCAATGCTTTTGTTTTTAACTCCTTCATTTGCTTATCCTTTTTCCCTTTTCTGCATTTCTCTTATTCTCATAGTAGCAGGCCATGGTCAATAATTCAGCTGGATCTTTAGCAGTCCAGGTGCTTTCGTACGTCTTTATACTATCTGATAAGTCAGGTAGAAGATTATGAACAAACTGATTAGCAAAGATACGCTTCCCTTGTATAGTCTGTATATCTTGCCCACTGTATGCTTTAAAAACCTCCTCTATTCTACTAAAGAAATCGGTAACTTCCTCTCCCTCCTTCTGTCGACATGCCGTCATCTTATCCCAATCCACCTTTTCTCTGGGCAATATTTCCTGCATACGTGTTATAATATGCCTTGGTAAGGCTATTAAGGACGGTGGCACGGCTCCTCCTGCTAATCTGTTATTATCATCACCGACTATGGTTGGCCAGTGAATGGTTGCGCAGTTATTATCCCTAACTGGACGCCATATTTCTTGAGGTACCAAGAAATCAAACAAAAAATCAATATCTTTTAGTATCATGGGTGTTAAATTAATGGCAGATTCAAGTTGCTCATAAAAGAGCCTCGGATTTTTTCTAGGATCAGGTAACTCCTTTTTCATGGCTAACAAATCAGCCCTAGTCCAAGGAGTATGAACATATTGTGGGATAGGGGGATGATTCCCTGGCCTTGGATCAGGAATTGGATGTACCTCTCTCATAGGGTAAGCTGAAGTATCACCACTAATTTCTGGGCCATAATGTTGGTGGATATGTTTTTGTGTGGCACCACATATAATGATATCTAGCTCCTTTTGGAACTGATAACAGTCATTAAATGCACTTTTGCATTGCGCGATAGTTAATGTAGAGTGCTCACTATCCCTCCATACTTTGTTTAACCATTCTGGTGACGTAAAAACAACGGTACTATCCTCTAATAAGAGGTAACAGTGATCAAACAATCGCGTCACCATACTATTAATGACAAAATTTTTGGCTCTTAATTCCTGCATCCCCTCAAATGTGTCCCAGGCTTCTCTTTTAGTTATTTCCCCTTGGTCCATCCACTTTTTGGTCATTTTCTTTATAGCGTTCTTTTCAGAAGGGCCTAATCGTGTGTGTCTAACCTGCGTGTCTGGTGTCAGTCTGTCCCTAATTGGTGACCTAGAGTGAGGGAATCTATCCAGTGGTCCGGTCTCCGCATAGTTATTATAGGGGAGTGACTGTGTGTGCTAAATGGTGTTGTGAACATTGGGGGCGTGGTGCTGGAGGATAATGTTGCTGGAGCGGACGGTACTGTTGGGGTGTAACCTACCGCTCCCTGTGTACCCTGAAGATTAGTAACAGGGGTTATCTGCTGGGCTTGCGCAACAGGAGTGGCTACCTGCTGAGCCTGCACAACAGGAGGGGGCGCTTGCTGAGTAGCTGGTGGACCCCCAGCCCCGGGACCTGGGGCAGGAATCTGGACAATATTATACGGGGGAGGTTTATCTAACAAATCTTCTAATACTTCATCGATAGGAGGGCACTTTCTTTTTTCTATTGCAACAAAACATTTTTCTGTTTTCATCCTAAACTCTCTGTCATGCTGTTCAATGTTTTCGTTTATTTTTATATTATTATATTCTGCTACTTTAGCCATGGTTGTTTTTCTATTCTCTCGTTCCCTATCTTGTTTTTGTTTCATATTCCGAGTTCTGGCAGATTTCTCCCATGTTTGAAATACTTCAAACATAGCGGGTCGGACCTTCCGTTCCATCATACATTGTTGTAAATACTGTAATTTAGCTAAATCAAAGGTACCATCAATAGGAAATTGTAATTCCTTATCTTTTTTTGTATACTGATGCCATATTCTATTGTATAAATTCACATTCACTCCTTTTTTATCATTAATATCCAACCAGGACTGTCTTCAACAGGAGTGGGGACACTTTCGTCCAACCGGTGACCTGATTTTATACAACAGAACGTTTTAGAAATGCATTTCTTCATTGTTCCTAGTACTTCGTAGTTATAACTATTATTTTACCAAACTAATCAACAAACTTAAGTAACCAAACTTAATTAACAAAACATGCAACAGAACAATCTCACCAATCTGTGGTGTCCTCAAATCGTCCGACTGTTGGTCTTCGGACAACACGTCTGTTTCAAAAGGGATCAGCTCGTGGACCTCTGCCGGGGAATCCTGTGTCAAGAGGCCAGTCGGGACTTCAGATGGCAGCTGCGGAGAAACTCTGTCTCCTTAGTGCAGGGGCCCCTACGATCCTTCAGTCCTCAGTCGCACCTCTCAACCACGGACTCAGCTAGCCGTTGGATGTCCCACGGAGAGGTCCCACCAGAGTCGCCAATTTGTGGAAGTGGTCCTTCTCCAACCTCCCACAGGTACACCTATAACAAGGAAGACCAGCAGTCGGAGGTAACTGTAACATAAAAAGATTTATTTCGCTCAAGCGGGTACACAACCTCACAGCTCCATGTGGCTATGAGAGAAGTGGACAACTTACACAGTCATAGACAGCCTTATATATCTTTCTGCTGGAACAAGTGTAGGTGGGAATGGGTATGAAAAATTAGCAGCTGCCTAGGATGATTAATAATCCCAGGATGATATCATGTACTAGTCAGGACCAGTACCTCTGGAAATATGTATACATGGCATGCAAAACATATATATATAAGGATTACTCATTAACTCCCACCACTCATCAGTAATCCCGTGGTCAACAGAAATAAAGCAGAACTGTACATAACTTGCGTCAGACATATAAACATAGACACGCCTGTGGTTACAGAGTCAGGCGCTCACTTGATTAATCATCTGGATATGGAACAAAAGGTCGCACGTCCTGTATCAACAATAATTTGTAGACATAAGCAATTTATGCAGCTGGCTGTAATACATGTGATATCAGTGAATAGGAATGTTAATCATTGACCGTTTGTTAAATGCATCCTGCCCTACTTGCGTGCTAGCAAGTAGAGAGCAAACATATGCTCTGGGGTCTTTTGACGTATCCACATTGTTCTGTGTAGCTGAAAGGAGCACATTATTTTGTGCTGAGGAGACAAACTAAGAAAAGCTTACCTCAAAATGGTGGCTACAAAAATATAAAATGGAGGAGCTTACGTCCATTATAAAATCTGTATTTCCACACACGCAAATCCCTGATGACATTTCGAGCATCAGCACTCCGTTGTGGCCAGACCCAAATGAAACGTGTGCACGAGTCTACTGCAACTAAGATATATTTATAGGCAGTATCAGACGCTAAGGGACCGCAGTGATCCAGGTAAACACAACCAAAAGGTCTGTTCGTAATGCAGAGCGGGGTCTGTGGTGGCCTCGTTACCGTGGAAGGCTTAATCTGTTGACAAACGTCACAAGAAAGCACATAAGTACGGGTATTTTTATATAAACCACGCCACCAATAGCGCTGCTGCAAGATGGAAACCGTCGCAGACACTCCAGCATGAGCCGAAGCTATACCTTCGTGTGCGGCAGTTATCAAGGAAAACCTGCGGTCCGTGTTGGGAATCAGCCGATCACCAACGCCTGGAATGTTAACATAAGGAGTCTGCTCGGGACTTACGAGATAAGAGTACTTAGAAGGAAAACCCCTAGGGTATTTACTACCTTCCTTTGTTGCAGCTATAGCTGCCAAAATGTCTTTATCTATTTTAGTCATGGATCTTGTAACTGCTGCTACTGTGCACGTTGCTACTGCTGACCTGGCAGCTTCATCTGCCAAGCCGTTACCAACAGCGTGTGCGCCCACGCGCTGATGACCAAGTGTATGAATCACCTGTGTGAGAGGCAGACGTTGTTTCAAGTCTGCAACTCGAACCCAAAGCGTTTTATGCTTAATCGTGCTGCCTTTTGCATCTCTATAGTCGTTTTGCGACCAAAAGAATAGATTGTCATTGTAAGACTGAACACAGTAGTAAGAATCGCATACAACTAGAGTAGTCACATCTGGATTAGCGAACTCAAGTGCAAGCACCAAAGCGCGCAATTCGGCTATTTGTGCAGTACTGTCTCCGAGTGCCTGAGTGTGCACCACAGTAGATTTGAACTTACCGTTCACTATGTTACCTGCAACAATAGCACATGCTGCTGAATAAGCATGTTTTGAACCCGTGGCCGGTTGTGCCGACCCATCAGTATAGATGATACATTCGTATTCCTCAAGCGGAAGCAAGGACAAAGGAGGAGGATGAACGAATTCATACTGCAAAAACTCCTGAGTCTGAAGAGAAGAATCGAAAATGAAAGTGACATCCGGAGACGTCAAAGATGTTGCCCATTGAATCCAACGGGGGTGCAATGCTTTAGAGTTCGGAACACTTGCCTTTGTCACTGCCTCAAGGGCAGGATATGGTGTTACAACCAGAATGCGTTTTCCCTGTGCGAGTGCGCGTTCCTTAAGAATCGCCATTTGCACTGCTGTCAAAACTTTCTCCACCGAGGAAAATCGCATCTCTGCAGAAGTGTACAGATGTGACTTGTATGCAATAGGTACTGTGTCACCTTCGTTAAAGGTTAAGTACGTGAAACCCACTGTTCCTGGAATGATTCTAATCACCAGGTTGGTGTGGTTGTCACGAGTCAACAGAAATTTAGATTCGAGTAGATCAGACTGCAAAGACTGCAGTACAGAGGTATGCTCGGGAAGCCAACAGGACTTCGAAAAGTCGGGCTGTATCAGAGCATAAAGTGGTTTGATACGCTGCGCATATTCGGGAATATAAGTACGCCCGAAATTCAGAAAACCCAGCAAAGACTGAAGTTTCTTCAGTGTGGTTGGGGGGCACAAAAGTGCACATTTCTCCAAGAAATGAGGGGCTAAGCCCTTACCTTCATTGTTGAGCTCATAGCCCAAAAACAAAACTGATAATTCAGCAATGTGAGATTTTGCAAAATTGAACTTGTAACCTGAGACCGCAAACTCAAGAATAATGCGGTCCACTCGGTAAAGATGCGGGTATAATTCGTCGTCTGTAAGGTAAATATCATCGACGTACGAACATGCATCAGGGTCGATGTCGTCTAATAAAGAGACAACACGAGCAGCGAATACCCCTGGACTGTTTTTGTAGACCATAGGGAGACGCCTAAATTTGAATTGTTTCCCGCCGGAAGTGAAAGCGCTCCATTGGCTACACTCCCAGTCTAGGTTGTGCGTGTAAAATCCATTGGATAGGTCAAGCGTCATTTTATATTTTTTACGAACAAGACTGTCTACTAGCGCAGAACTATGGGTGTTTTGCACCGCAAAGGTCCGACAATGAGAGTTTAAATGCCGGTAATCCAAAACTAAACGGTACGATCCATCAGGTTTAGGAACCGCGAAAAGGGGATTATTCATGGGTGATGTACATGTTGTTATTACCCCCTGATATTCTAACTGTGACAGAATTTCGGAAACGGGACCTTTAGCTTCCCGTTTAATGGGATATTGAGGTTGTGGCTGAGGTATCGACCGCAAAGGTATTTCATGAGAAGGCGAATTTACATCCCAACCCGCGTGATTACGGTATAACGCCGGAGCCAAGGCCACTGCCCACTCAGCTGCAAGCGCCTCCGCCTTGTCCTTGGGGACGTGGCGAGAAAAGCTCGGGAGGATTACCTCCTCCCCTTTATGAGCAGCAAGTACGAATGGGGGCGGCCAATCTGCCTCTGCTAACAAAATGTCATATGAAGAGGTTAGATTTTCCCAAAAAATCCCTTTAATTATACGTTGTATGTCCCCCTCAATTTGAAGGATGATACGATATAGTCGGTCAGGGGGTGCCACTCGAGTGTCAGCGGTCTCGACAGTAATGAATGTGTCAGTTGCTGTCGCCAGTACATGAGGACGTAGGGTCTCCCGCAGTATTGTAACTTCTGCGGCGCTGTCTAGCAGCGTTACTGCCCACGTCCAATTCAGGAGTTTCGTTCTCACCGTCTGAGGCATATTTTGCTGTTACAGCTGCAACTTTTTTCTTCTGGAACTGTGGGCGAGAATGTTGAAATTCCTCTGGTATCCCTCGGACAGGTTGTCGGGATTGTTCTCGTGCAGGAGGGGCCTCACGACCCCTGCCCCTGTCTTGACGATCTCCTCCACCAGTCTGTAGACGACGTTGGTGACTGAAAAGAACGAGGAGAACGCGTATCAGGTACGTGAAATCTCTCTGGAGATTTTATTCTCGCTCTATCGCGCAAATCATATGTGCGTTCAGAAGACTCGGAAACTGGAGAAGCGCCTCGCGACCCCATTTTCTTTTGTTGCGTACACTGCTTTTTCACACGCCAGCTCATTTTAGTAAAGAACGGCTTCTCATCTTTCTCAGATTGAGCTTTTTGTGGTGTTGGCGTTGGGGTTTGTGTTTTTGCAAAAGGCTTATTTCCTAGGCTATTGCGGCCTATAGTTTTATAAGCTTGTGCAATAATTTTCGGTAATTCGCGTGGCTTGTCCAATTCTGGGACTAGAGCCAAAGCATTTGCTACTTGGAAGTTAACTGCATCACCCTTGACATTGCCAAGAATTAGTTCCGCTACTACCTCGAACACTCCCACTAGTCTCATCCCTAATTCCACAGCCGCTTCCGGACCGTGTTCATCCTGTACTCGTTTGATTACAGAGGGGAGAACTGTCATGGAAGGAGTGCCGAAACATTTCGCATATACTGCAGCGAACACCTTACCCCAGTTTGTACAATCAGTCACCGCGGGAATTAAGTCTTTTGGCAGACTAATCGTCAATATCCTGTGTTTATCCACAGGAGAAGTATTCGGGAAAACAGCCTCCAGCTGGTCAAATTTCTCTGCAAGCCAATAAGGTAAATCGTCCTTATTTTGTGGGCGCTTGCCCATCACCGAATTAACCATGACGGGACTTATAGTTACGCCCCCAGGCCCAGCTGGATGTGCAGCAACTCCAGGAGGGGCTTGCTGTATGTTGCCTAGAACATACTGTACTAAAGCCCTATGCACTCGTGTTAAAGACGAATACAAGAGACGCAGGTCTACGAGCGGTAGCGTCATATAAAGCGGATGTGGGGTATACCCGGCCAAAACAGGCCAAGTGGCCCCATCAATTGATAAGGGGCCTAATCTAACCATGGAGACCGGTTGTGGGAGGGCGCCATCAAACCAGACACGGTGTTGCCACGCCGTGAGCGGTACTTCAAGAGTCCTATAAGGAACGTATTGATTAGGAATAGCGGAGGCTGTATACTTATGGAACGTATTGTCAGTTCCATCCACCGCTTCAAAGGTGATCCATGAGTAGAAGACTTCAAAATGGTAAGCAGGATCTGCTTGTACCACGAAGATTAGATCGACACCCGCGTCTGGCACTCCATACGCTGTCAAATGAGCTTTGAGCGCCGCACGGCTATGTGCCGCAATATCCACAGCCATTAGGGCTAGGAATTCTCGACAACCTAAATACAAAGCAGCACAATTGTGGGTTTATATTTAGCACCTTTTAATAACTTCAAGCTTGAATGAACCTATAAAAACATCAATATAGGAGGTATCACCTTCACACCCGTTTCCGGAAACGTATGTGAAGGGGGGTGTGGACAAGCACAAGTACTACTCAAGCGTCTCGCAGATAAGTAGCCCACTTCGTTGGTGGCGCCATGTCGTAGGGATTCTGCACATATACAGAGCTATGCACAGGATAATAGGACCTCAGAGTATAGTGGTGAACCAACCATAAACCTTAGTACCTACCACCCCAACCCGGCTAGCATTAGCGTCTCATTAGCAGCGCAACTACCAATGATTAGACAACCCAGAACACGGTATCTCTCTCTCAGGACTCGCAGGAGCAAGGACACTCTTTCGTAACTCACTCGTACCTGTCCACAACATGCGTAATAAGAGTCACTGTATAGTTTAAAATGTTTATTTCAACTAACGTGCTCTAAGATACAGTACACGTGCTAGTACTATCAGCATTGTAAATAGTGATAAAATGGTGAACATTGTTACAATTCCATAGAATACAAACGGGGATAGCATTTTATAAAGACAGTGGAAATAAGGCTAAATGACCTGTCCACCCTCCCCGTGCTAAGAACTAGTTTATTATAAAAATAGAAGACCTCTGGGCTTTGACATGCGGACCCCCATACCTCTAGGAACAGATGTACGGTTTATATCATCAGACAAGCACAGCTCTTCTCTCTGGAAAGGTTCTCTCCAAGTGTATCATACAGCGAAAAACCCCATATTAAAACACATGAATTCCTCCAGTATTTCGTGTTATGTCTAAGTGTGAGTGCCTGACCAAATCAGCAAGGGCAAGGGACGTTGGTATTCGACCTTGTACAGACTGTACAGACGAAGCCCACAAGGCACAGAGAAGGAGGCTAAACAATTCTATTTTAGCCGGACACTATTAGAGACTGAAAAACAAAGGCAGAAGGAACGTGTGCAAAAGAGGCAAGATGCCAACCAGGCCTAAGCTAGCATAACAGAGCAGGCTAAATGACACAAACCACACGACAGTGCTTTCCTGAGAGTGAGTGGAAAAGTACTGGGCCAAGATGTCTGACACTGGTGCGTGTAGTTTGACTTGACTACAACTCCCATCAGGCCTTGTTCTCCAGACAGCATGCAGCAGTGTCAGCCATGTTGCTGGTACTTTTCCACTGACTGTGAGGCTTGCATAATCCCAGCATGTCTGTGTGGGCTGTGTGTGTGGAAGAGTGTTTGCAGTGACTACAAGTCCCATGGTGCCTGTGGCCAGACCCACCTTCCCAGGCATCCCAAACAGACTACCTGTGACTGTGCTTTACTGTGAGTGAGTGAGTGAGTGAGTGAGTGAGTGAGTGAGTGAGTGAGTGGAAAAATACTGGGCCAAGATGTCTGACACTGGTGCTAGTTGTGTGGAGCAGATGGCCTATCTGTGAGTTTTTGAGAAGAATGTACATGTTATGGTTTGTTGCATTATCAATCAATTTTGAGTTATGTTTGTATAAAATATGACATATACATCACATGCTATTAGAATCTAGTACATTTTTTCATATTCATCTGGCCTTAGTTTAACTGTATCCTTTGAAGTGCTGTCTCTAGAGGTGTGATTAACCTTTATTTGAATGTGGATTGTGTACTCACCAGACTCTTGTGATCCTGGGATTCCGTAGACGCCCTCCGGCGGAAGGATATCACACACCTTCTCCTCCCAGGATGTGAAGTGGACAGGTTGTGCAGGAGGGCCACTGCCAGTCTGCTGGCTTTGGAAATGTTCCCTTGCCATCAGCTTCTTGACCCTCCTTCGCACATCATAGTACCTGTTCTTGATATCTTCCATTGTGCGCAAGCAAGGTGCTTGAGCATTCACCTTGTTAACTATCCTCTCCCGCATCCTATTTCTCTGGGCAAGGTTACCAAATAACTGTGGCTCTACTCTGACAATCTCATCTACAAGCACTTCCAACTCCTTATCAGTAAAACCTGGATGCTTCCTTTTGGACATGGTGTGGGAGAGTGTGAAGGTGAGGGTGAGTGTGGATGTGGGTGTGAATCAGTAACAAGTTGTGTGCATATGGTTTTTTTTAGTGAAATGATATCTGTGCTGGGTGTGTGAGTGTGTGAGGCAGAGAGCAAGGAATGTCTGGTGCAAGCTCCTTGTGAGTATTAGCATTTGTGGCAAAGGATCATGGTCATGGTGTTGGCCCTTTATGTAGATGCATTTGTGGGTGTGGGGTTTTTTTTGTTTGTTTTTTTACTAGCCAATGCTTTATTTGGGTGTTTTTGACTCCCGCCATTGACATTTCATACACGGACCAACACGTTTCCGTAACCGTTTCAACTGCAACATCAACTCACTGCATGTTGATACGAGTCCAACTCGTGACCGGCATGCGAATGTTGAACGTTTACAAACGTGTCGGTCGCATCGATGCGGTTTACGGAGCCTTCGTTCGGAATGATGGCATTCCGTACGATTCGGTTGTGTTTCACATGGGATGCATCATACTACGTCGAACGGAGGGCTCGCGGTCAAGTCGTACGGAAAGCATTACAAATCTGAGTCGGTCGGAATGCTTTCCGCACGACATCGGAATCGGGCCCTGAGTTGGCGGAGCACCACATGTCTCTTTCCTTGTCCCCCAGGGTTCTCTTAAGCCCTGCAATGGCTCTGACCAATGCCCAAAATTATAGCATTAGCGGCGAAACTACCATTCTAGACGCAGAGCGAAGCCCTGAGGCAACAATGCTAGTCACAGCTGGCACCTCTTCATCGGTACCGGCTTCGGGGAGGTCCCTACACCACACTCTAACTACAACCAGGGGACAGACAGGAAAAGGGAAGAGAGCGGCTGTAAACTCCAAGTCAAAGAGGCCCTGCATTTCCATCCTCGCACCAAAGCTTGACAAGGGGCCAGTAGAAGAGGACACTCTCCTTCCTTGGAAAAATAAAAGCCCTCTATGGTGACCTCAAGGAATCCATCTTGAGCAAGCTCGAACATGTTTATGTCCGACTGGGGGCTATTGAGGCCAAACTAAGCAATCTGACCTCCCCTACCGCTGATCATCAACTAATCGGGGCACCACTAAATGCCTCATTCCTTGAGGCTAGGATTGTAGGGTTGCTACTTATGGTCATACGCTCCTCTAGTACGGAATTAGTCGGATCCCATTCTTCAACGAATGCCTTGGTCATTCACTGAAAGGCAAAGGCAATCAAATGGGAACAGATCTACCAGCAAGGGAGGGTCATAGGGAATGTTGGTAGGGTCAGGGGTAGAATTAACGGGGAAGCCCCAAGAACTGTGGCGGAAAATCCAACCTTCCCCCAACTCCCCATAGAGTGCACCACGTATGCCCTGGTGCTGAAAGATGTCCCGACTATTTCTACATCTACTCATGAAGATTACCTTGGTCTGAAGAATACAACAGTCCATTGGCTCAAAAGTAAGGATGGCTGTGCTTCAGACCTGTCACCTGAGATTATAATGGGCAGAAGAACCCCCTGGATAGGCCCTGGTAAAAAGGAGACCAAAGGGGACTGTCTGGTCATCCACTTTAGATCGCCAATGTTGGTTAAATCCCTTCTAATTTCTTTTGGCAATCAATTTCAATTTCCAGGATCTATACAGGTGCTACCATTGGGCTATTTCCATAGGCCATCTGTGCTCCCAAGAGTAAACGGCATGAAGGGCTCCAACTGCTTTATTCCTATTACACATAGGTACAATGTACACACCAGTAACACCTTGGAACCACTGGCCTCTCTGGAAGATTTAGATTGATGCTGTTTCAAATTAGAATCTGCTGCTGGGGTAGCTGATCTCAAGTTTCCGAAACAGGAGGCTTTCTTCCATCTGGGTAAACATGATTCACCTGCAACCCAGAATCTCTACCCTGATTCTGTATCTTGTAGCACCTGGCAGCCTCACCCTGACTCAGTATTGCCCACAAACAAAATAATAAGCCCTGGTGGGAATGTCCTGAGCGTCGTTTCCTGGAACATTGCAGGAGTCTGCTCAAAAATGTCAAATCCAGATTTGGTCAGTTTTATTAATTCTTTTGAAATGATATGTTGCCAAGAAACTTGGATGACAGAAGACTTCCATATTGATGGGTACCATGCCTTTTTTTCAACCAGCAACACCATCTAATGCAGGTAGGGCAAAGGGTCGCCTCGCCAGCTTTTTTTCTGTCAAAATTACTGTCTTTCAAACTAGGAAATGCTGGTCATCTCCTTACTTCTTGGACACTATTTTAACATTTCCTGCTGAACCTGACATGTTACTGATAAATCTTTACTATAATATCTTCAATCAATCAGTGAGGGCTGTAATCAACCAAACGGGAACAATCTTAACTTGCCTAATTCATGAATCCGAGCCAGCCGAGATCCAAGCCGAGTTTGATAATATTTGTAGGTCTATCTCGTATAATCTCACGTCTACCAAACCTCCCTGTTATGTTATGTTATGTTATGTTATACCATACTCGTATAGCGCAAGTACACCAAAAAGGTTTCTTGGCGCTGGGGTAACAAAAGGCAACATCTAACCAGGATTTTAGTAATATGCTTGCATAAATAGCCAAGTTTTCAGGAGCTTCCTAAAGCTCATGTAATTTGCTGCCGATGTAATTTCAGGCGGAAGTGAATTCCAGGTATGGGGACCTATCACTGAAAATCTTGCCCCTCCCAGCCTCTTTTGTGTGAATCTTGGTACCATTAAGAGGTTCATGTTGGCTGATCTGTAATTGCACTATGTGGTATAGCTCCTGATTCTCGAGGATATAAAATTCGGGCTTTTATTATGTGATTTAAAAATGATGCAGCTTGTTTTGAAGATGGTACGTTGAGCTACAGGAAGTCAGTGCAGCTTCTTCATCAATGGTTTAATATGACAATGACTGGGTTGTCGAAAGACCAGTCTCGCCGCTTGATTTTGCACCATTTGAAGTCTATGATTAAGGCCAATTGGAAGTCCCAGATAGAGGGCGTTTGCATAGTCAATTCTTGATAGGACTAATGCAATAATGATTTGAATAACCGCTTCAATTGACAAAAAGTTCCTGATTTTCTAAATTTTCCTAAGTTGAAGGAAACACGAGGAAGTTACAGCTCCTATCTGGGATTTCATGGATACATCCTCATCAATTTGAATACCCAGGCTTTTTTACGGCTTTCTTGGGTATGGGGGTAATCCCATCTCCGGCAGCCAGTAAGAGGGATTCCAGTAGTTGAGCTTGTTGTTAGTGACGACAATCTCTGTTTTATCGGAGTTAAGCTTCAACAGATTAATGTTCATCCAATCTCTGATGTATAGCATGGTGTTTTGGAAGAACTCCATTGATTCCGATATATTGTCAATGGTAAAAATCAGCTGCATGTCGTCAGCGTTATTTTATATTTTTAACTTTTGCTGCTGCAGAGAGTTTACCAGAGGGCGAGTGTTGAAATTAAAGAGATGTGGGGATAAGTGCGATCCCTGTGGTACGCCACAATTCAATTGGACCTTGGCTGAGCAATAAGGAAATAGGCAACTGATTGGGAGTGGTCTTTGAGAAAGAATTTCATCCAGTCTAAAGCATCGCCTTGTAGACCCGCGGCCTTGATCCGGTCGATCAAAATCACATGATCCACTGTGTCAAAGGCCAAAGATAGATCTAAGAGGACCAGTGTCTGGGTACTGCCTCCATCTACTTTTTCTCTCATGTCATCCACCACCGAAAGAATGACAAATTCAGTTGAATGAGTGGGACGGAAGCCTGCCTGGTAGGAATCAAGAAATTTAGAGTCCTCTAAGAAGGAACATAAGTGTTGCGCCACATGTGCCTCTAGATGTTTTGCTAGGAAGGAGAGAAGAGAGATTGGTCTATAGTTTTTCAATAACGAGGAGTCCTCACCTGTTTTTTTTTTTTTGGAGTGGGATTACCATAGCCTCCTTAAAGGATTGAGGGACACAGCCCTGAGTTAAGGATCAGTTCAGAAGGGAGGTGGCAATTTCCGGAAAAGAGGAAAAAAATTGTTTTTTGTATCCGAGGGGGACAAGCATCTTTCCGGGATCCAGATTTAACTTTTGCCATTAACTCCATGAAGCAATCTTGACTATTAAAATTAAAGGTTGAAGGATAGGTGGAGTTTCTATTTTCAGGGGAGTCGTTATATCGGATGTTCTGGCGGGGATGGCAGTCGCGGCTGGCATGGCTTGCAGGTGGGGGGTTCGCGCGGGGGGGTTTACAACATATAGAAAAGAAACTTACCTTCCTGGGTCCCGCGACGTCGCGTCTCCTGGCCGGGTCCCTTTTTCCTGCTCTCCTGCTGAACAGGAAGCAAATGCAAAAGAAACAATTGATGGACGGAATGCTGGACAATGCAAACATTCACCCCCAGTCACAAGGATCTGGGTTAAATCCATCATTCTTTTGCTCACCACACCACCCCAGTTTGGACCCAGCCATATGCAAATCAGTCTTGACCCTGTTCCTTGTGGGAACAGTCCAGCCCGAACTGCCAAGCCAGGTCCTCCCTGGACCGGAAACAAGCATCCTAGGACCGGTTTCAGGGCATCACCCTTCTTCAGCCAGGCTAGCTTGAATCCAGTGGTGTAGTGAGCACGGGACCCACGTCTGGGCATACCCTTCCCACTTAGGGCGACAAATGCAAAAGAAACAATTGATGGACGGAATGCTGGACAATGCAAACATTCACCCCCAGTCACAAGGATCTGGGTTAAATCCATCATTCTTTTGCTCACCACACCACCCCAGTTTGGACCCAGCCATATGCAAATCAGTCTTGACCCTGTTCCTTGTGGGAACAGTCCAGCCCGAACTGCCAAGCCAGGTCCTCCCTGGACCGGAAACAAGCATCCTAGGACCGGTTTCAGGGCATCACCCTTCTTCAGCCAGGCTAGCAGCCTACATGGAGAAAAGGGAGAGTGTGCATGACTGGTTTGGTCGGCCCCAGAGGGTCGAGCAAACAGTCAGGGCCCACAACATTGGGCAAGCCACACCTACCCGACCCACCCACCCGCCCGCCCCCAACCAGGCATAACCTTCTGCTTTCTCGCAGTGCGAGAAAGCAGAAACATAAAATGGTAGTTTTACCATTTTATGTTTCTGCTTCTCGCACTGCGAGAAAGCAGTGGGGCGACGCTCCTCTGCCCAAATGGAGGAGCCGTCCCTGGGGGATGGTATCTTTCATCTCCTTTATTTTATCCACAAAAAAGGAGTTTAAATCATTGCATAATTTTTGTGTGCGAATGACTGGTAGGGTTACTCGATCCGGGTTGGATAAATCTCTTACAATTTCAAAAATATCTTTGGTTTTATTTTCAGAGTTTATGAGTTTCTTTGAACAGAATGTTGTTTTAGCCTGCAGAATAGAGTTTTTGTAGTCTTTCAGACTTTGGGCAAATATTCCCTTATTTTCAGGTAGATACTTTTTCACCATTTTCGTTCCGCCTGGCGAAGTTTTAGATTGGCTATCTTTAAATCTACTGAGAACTTTTTAGCTGCCTCATGTCGTCGAACTAATTTAGTTCTTTGAATATAGGCATGAATGTTGCTGGCCATCTCTTGCCAATCTGATATTGCCTCTTCAAATTCATCCAGACTCTCCATAGGGGTGGGCAAATTAGATACCAGGGTTTCACGAAAGGGTTTGAGATTTATACGATTCCAATTTCGGGAGAAAGTCCCGGACAGGTAGTGAGCTTAGGTGGGACAAGATCATCTAATGTGAATTTGATTAAGTGATGGTCCAACCATATGCATGGGGAAATAGAAAGATTGGAAATGGTCAGGTTAATGAGCCAAACCTGGTCCAAAGTATGGCCTTTGATGTGTGTTGGCACGAATATATGTTGGTCAAAATTGAGACTATTTAGCATATTGGTCAGGTCCATAGATATTTGACCACCAGTCTCCTCATTCGCCCAATAATTCAGATCTCCAAGAAGGTGGATTTTTGCTTGGTCGATAGTCAGTGAAGACATAATATTAACTAAGCATTGAGGAAATTCCTGCATGTGGTCCGGAGGTCTGTACATGAGGGTGCACACCAAAGGGGAGGTGGATGTCTCTAATTTAATCAGAATGCTGTCAACTGAAGGAATCAGTATTGGGTGAGCTTGGTGAAGGTCAGATGCTTTTTGATGGCCACAGCGACCCCTCCCCCCATTTTCTGTGATGATCCATTGGTGTTCAGAAGATAATCGTTTTTCGGCATCTGCCATGGATTTGTTCGATAACCATGCGAGACACCACTCTGTCGGTGATTTAACGCAGTATGTTCTGCTGCCCATAAACAATTGATGGCTGCTTTGAAAAGCCACCCGCATGTAGCCTTTGATGTTAAGGAGGTTAGAAACAGGTACTTGAGCAAAGTAAATTTGAGATCAGGAATAAAGTCTGGGAAGACATTATAATGGCCGGCAATTTGAGGGATAGCTAGAATTTTTGAGAAGTGGTAAATCGACGCTTTGCTGCTGATCTAGATGATCTTAAAATAGACAATTTAATTTGTGTGCACGTATGGGTGACTCATTTCACTAAAATCTTCTCACCCAAAAATCTGCCTACCAATCAAGGGTTAGACTGCAGTCTGCATAGTGAGCACTTTCGGAATTTCCAAAGCCCCATTGAAGTCCATGAGGTAATCCTAGCTATTAAAAAATGTATCCTAGGAAAGGCCCCAAGCCTGGATGGAGTCCCAGCCAACATTTTTAAAACAAATATTAATATGTGAGCCCCCTTATTGACAAACGTCTTTAGATCCGCAGTATTAGGCCCTATTCCTGATTCCTGGCGGACAGCCACTGTCGTTCCCATTTTCAAAAAGGGAGACTGGTCCCAGCCAACGTGCTACAGGCAGATCTCTCTATTGGACTCCAGCACCAAGATCTTGGGCAGAGTATTATTGTCCTGCCATGAAGATTGGGCTGTGGCAAATAATGTTTTGTCAGAAGTCCAATTTGGGCTCAGACTTGGTATCGGCACTGTTGAACAATGTTCAAATCTGTATCTAATAGCGGGGAAGTATGTCAAGGCAAAAAAGGGTTCCGTACATCATGCCTTTATTGATTTATCAAGTGCCTTTGATCTAGTTAATCGCTCCAAGTTATGGAATCTGATGGGTAGGATGGGCGTCGAAAGTGAACTTCTTACTTTTATCAGGCGCATACACAAAGACCCCACAGTCAGGGTGTGTTATGGCCCCACAGGCGAATGTTCCCCCTACATTAGTTCCATCCGGGGTGTTAGGCAGTGGTGTATTTTGGCCCTTTCCTCTTTCTGCTTTACATCAATGGTATTAACAAATACTTGGTGGAAAATGGAAAGCATGTGCCATGCATGGGGAATAAATCTACACCCATTGTGCTATATGCTGATGACGCGGTGCTGGTTGCCCGCACAGCAAATGCCCTCCAGATTGTTTTAGATGTGCTTTTGGCCTACATGAATGACTTGGACCTCTAGTTAAATCACTCAATGGGGCATATTCTCAAGAACGTGTGATAACAACTGCAAAAGTTGGTTAACGCAACTCTACACATCGCAGTCTATCGCTGGAAAATAACACCGTGTCAACGTGGTATTCCCAACCCGGCGGCACCATGCGATAGTAGCAGGACAACGCACCAAATGACCGCCCAAAATTCAACGCGACGCTGAAAAAATGCGAAACACGAACGCGAAAAAACCTGCGATGCCCCAAATTGCGATACAATAATCAGCGACAACCAGCGACAGGCCTGCAATTAACACGCGTCATGCGGGAAAATGCACTATAAAAGCAACCAAAAAAACACACCAAAACCAAATCAAACTGCGTAGCACCATGGATGCACCCGGACCTAGTGCAGAGGACAACCCGAACCCCACAAGCCCCACGTAGGACCAGCCAGGAACCCCGTTTCCGGGGAAGGGCAAGGAGAAGAGGAAGAGGAAGATGGGGTTCAGTCCGCAGGAAGATCTGATCATCGTCACGGAGGTGATAGAACACTACCAACAACTGTTCGTCACCTCCACTGCATCATTGGCAACACAATCGGAAATATGGCAGTCCATCGTCACCAACGTGAATGCAGTCGGAGTGTCGAGGAGGTCAATGGAGGAGATCAAGAGGCGCTGGCATGAAGTGCACAGCCAAACCAAACAGAAACTCGCTGCCAACAGTAAGGCAGCAAAGGCGACTGAAGGGGGGAGTCCTGCACCACAGGAGGAGCTGGATGAGCTGGAGGAAATGGTGGCCACAGTCATCAGTGGGGAGACGGTGCAAGGAGTTGGGTGTCTGGATACAGCTCGATATGACCTGACCCAACAGCAACAGGGTGAGTAACGACCAGGGACTGGGAGGACGGGGGGAGATGGGCACAATGGCACACATGCACAATCATGTGCAGCACACTGCACACCCACAATGAGTGTGGAACATGTCCCTGATACCCTTGGCACACTGCAGCACACATAGAAACACCAAGTAGGCCCCCGTCCACAATGTGCACAAATGGGCCCCCCTCCATATCACCAATGCCACAACCTACCCATGCGCATGTACTGAATCCAGAAAAGCAGCGGCTCTGTGAGCCACACTGACAATGCAAGTGACACTGCCTGACAGATAGCATGGCTGAAGTCACAATACATGACATGGTGCATGAGACGACATTGAGGTGGCTGAGTGTGGACCACATCCGTAAAGGAGCAGGTCACACTCTGACACATCCACGTGCACCTACAACCCATGACGTCAAAAACACATCTGCAGATAAACAATGCACAAGAGTCCAAAATTTGTCCAGGAGCACAAAAGACCCAAGTCGCAAACATCCCAGCACCCGGAAAGCACACAAGTCAAAGGCACACCGACTCAAAGGGATAAGGGTCCGCCAAAGCAGAGCTGCAGGGGTGAATCGCCAACAATGCAGCACACACACACACAGCAATCACAGTACATCAACATTGACGACAATGTGGTACAAAGTGCAACCCCTACACCACAGGACAGAGGACACAACTGGTGCCGCTCGTGCGTAGAAACTGGCCAATCACATCTGGCACTGCATGACACTGTGAGATGACAATGTACGAGTACAACCACACAGCCGTCATGTAGTCGAAATGTCCACTGTCTCCCATCAAATAGCCAGATTCACCAAAACAGTCACAATGTACATTGTCATGCAGTCTGAATGTAAACATCTACAATGCGTCTACATACATGGAACACACTGTTAACCTGCATCTCCCCTTACATTGCAGAGGGACAATCAACACCCCTGCAGAGCAGACCACACATCTCTTCAGTGCTTTTGAAGAGGACACCCTGCACATTTGCCCAGATACACTCCAACGGCTCGTGGACAGCCTCCGCACCCCACCTCCAGGAGCAGGGCAGCCCAGCTGCATCGCGGTGACCCCACACCCTGCACAGACCACACAGCAGGAAGCACACACCACCACGGCTGTCTCCCAGGACCCCCATGACCAACACATGGAATTCCAACGCCGTGTGTTAGGGTGCCAGGAGAAGATGGCTGATCAGCTGCGGGTGGGGTTCGACCTCATGGCAGCCAAACTCGATGCCATACGTGGGTGCCTGAGTCCATTCAGGGAGCACCTACAGTCCCTAACGGACACCCACTGTCCGCACCATGCTCACCAACAATCCTTGGCTGACATCGCTGGGGCCATTACTCGCCTACAAGAACTGTCTAGTCAGACAGGCTCCAGTGATGACCGCACAGAGTTGGCACAGATGCGGAGGACAATGGAGAACATGGAACCGATGCAGCCTAGAAGTATGGCTGCCACAGCTGAACACCAGCGAGATGTAGTTGGGATCTTCCATGCCCTGCAGATCCTCATCTTGCCATTGCTGCCACTGAGCCTGTACCAGATGACTGCTGCAGGAACCTCAGCACACACGTCTCCACCCCCTGACGTGTCAGTGGCACACAGTGATGCAGCCCTATCACCTTCGCACCCTGATGTGTCAGTGGCACACGGTGACGCAGCCATAACCCCACCACACACACCTGACACACCGGACACAGAAGACGTTTCAGAGGAGTAAGATGTGGAGGGTAATGACTGTGTGAGGAAGGAGGTAGTAGCATCCGTCCCCGCCATATGGCCTGCCCCTGCCTGGTTCTGCTCTCTGCATCATGCCCTGGAACAACACTTCCCACTGTCCCCCGAAACACTCTGCGACATTCACCTGGACCCCGACATGGACTGCCATATCTGCTCTGGTACCAATGACACAGCAATCCAGCTGCGGACTGAACTCTTCCTCTTCAGATTAACTTTGCATTCCCCCAAGGTCTCTGGTTGGCCCACCACTGGGCAACCATGTTATGTGGGCTTGAAATGGCCATGTACTGCTCCAGCTCCGACACTCCCCAGAATGTGAATAAAACATTCCAAATCACACAGATGTGTCATGTCTATGTTCACTCACGTATAAAAGTTTGGATGGATGTAGGGACATTGATTGCACTAAAAGGTACACCATGGTAAATGTCATCAATGCGCATGTTTGACCCTGACCCACATGGCCAATTAGATTACTGTGAAGGTGTGAACTAGCTGTGGCCTCATTGCACATGAACAACAATCTCGTTACCCCCCAACGTAGCCCCACGTCCATGTATTAAATAGGGCTGTGTGTAGAAATGTCAAATTCGGTAGCAGCCCTGAAGTGGTGTCCCCCATCACATGTGACAACAGAACGTCTCTTCGCATACCTACTCACACACATCTGTGAGGACACAGTCTGTTTTGATGGATAACCTTGATCTACATGGCAAGAAGTCGGACACATTGCTGGAGACACGTAAGAGCACAGGTCTGCCAGCAACTATCCCAACCACAATGTCTGGCTCACAGAGGTGGAGCTTTCAATAGGGACTCACCCCCAATTCACAAGCGTCAGTCAATCCCTCCCTGTGTACGGACAATGCACATGTAGGCACACGATTTGTCATTATAATCAACACGCATCACAGTTGTACACCAGTGAAGTTGCGTAGACTTTATTGGCTTGTGCGTGTCAGTACGGGCAGGGCAAGGGCCACAACATGCAGACCAATGTTTAAGACACTTACAGGCAGCTTAGGAACATGTCGAGGTGCAAGTAATGGGGTGGCAAAAGTGAACACAAATCATTACAGATGTCAACGGTCTCAGCCCACCTTGCCTTGCTGGACGAGTCATGTGATGTTTGGCGTCTGCTCATTGGCCCGTGTCAGGGGACACGACTCACAGCCCATGGGATCTGCATAGTGCCATAGCACCGGACTGGGCTGACTGTGTGCTCTGCTGACAGTGAGCAGGTGAAAGGATCCTACAAGGTCACATGTCGTACTACATTGCCATGTGTGTACTCTCCCCCCAGCAGTTTCTCTGATTTTGGAACGTTGCCAAACGATGCTGTGCAGCTCCGCCCATGGGACTGCATCACCTTGCACAGGTGTGTGGACACACGCGTAGGTCCACGCACATGCATTCTGAGTCCAGGCGAAGGCAGACATGTCCACTGTTGTATTGGGATATGTGACCATTCCTGCAAGATGCTACAAGGTGTGGGGACCTGTGCTGTGGGTGACAATCAGTTGTGGCTGCAGGAACGTAGTTACTCGTCCATGAGTGCGAGCGCTGCTTCATGGGCAATCTGTTCCAAGATTACATCGTTGTCGAGGTCAAGGAACAAGAGGGCGGGCCAATCCATTACCTGGTCAGGCCAGCTGTGCTCCGTCCACCCTGTTTCACCAATCCGCAACACAGCCCAATAGGGGAGCGCCTCGATGTGGTCACTGCACACGAGGAGTTGTGCAATCTCCCATGCCCAACTGCCTGCACATACGCCAAATATCAAGGCATCCCATGCACGGGTATCACGGTTACACTCCTGTTCGTGGGCCAAGAGGAGGTGCACACACGTGTCATAATCCAGTTCAGCTACCGTTGTGTTGGATAGGCAGACATCCATGGGCCACTCGAATGTGCATGATCGACTGTGGAACCAGGGCTGTACACAGGTGACGTACGCAATACGGAAACTCAGACGGTAGCTGATGCGCAACACTGCCAGTGGCAGTGATCCCAACAGATGCAGCATTCGTACACGGTACAGTTCCACGTGACAGGGGTTGTGCATGTGCCCGGGATTGCAAGCCATTGCCTTTGTTGGTCTCGTAGCACCGGCACTCTTCTGACAGGCTAAGTTATGTGGATGATATGCCACTGCTCGGAGCAATGAGTCGTATTTGTGTGCAACGTTTGGGCGTATGGGTTGTTATTTTCTTATGTGTCAGGAGCATCCCATGCAGGTGTACCTCAAGCAGGGACAAGTGTGTGTGGGTAGTGGACACGTTGGTCTTTCATTCGCACAGTTCGTGGTGTGGGAGTCGTCAAGATCTGGTATGGTATCTCTCGCAGGGAGTGCCAGCCGCATTCAAGACCAAGGTCGGGGGTTCAGATGTCCTTCAGCCTTGTGTATTGGGACAAAGGAGCTTTCATTCCTAATGTTAGTCTGACTACTGCTTGCATTTTTGAAATGTGATGTGGCCTTCGCGTTGCAATTGATGCCAGGCCTTTGACTTAGTGTGCACCAATAGCGATACACACAACAGTTGGCATGTATGAGCCAAGAGCCCGATTGGCCTTGCGCTCCTTGTACAATCTCTCTCTCTCTTTCTCCCTCTTTCTCTCTCTTTCTCCCTCTTCCTCTCTTTCTCTCACTCTCTCTATCTCTATCTCTCTCTCTCTCTCTTTCGCTCGCTCTCTCTGTCCTTTGATGAGCGCATGACACACCTTCTTATCTGGAATTTTGTTTTGCAGGCTGTGACTTACAGATTGTCCTGAGAGGACCCGCCATGACTCTTCAAAATAGTTGTTTTGTGTTTATTCTGAATGAATCAAATTATTTGCAAATTCTGAGATGAATGTATGATTCTCAATTTTCTGACAACACATGTATGTTAGGTGTTGTAATTGTGCGACATCAGGCACATTGTTTTGTTTATGATTTCGTAACGTTGAGGTGACATATCTTTGTCCGGGGGTGGGTGGGGGGTGCCCGGAGTGGGGGCCCGGGGGGGGGGTGGTTCCTGGGGGTGGTGGAGGTGGGTGTTGTTGCCCTCTTGGTCAGTGGCTCCATGGCATCTGTTGTTCTTCATGTGTGGCTCTGGGCTGGGCTCCCTTTGATGGTGCAGGTTGTCGTCCGACTTTGCACCACGTCAGAGCAGGTGTTAGATTCATGCTGCTAACGCGCCTTATCGCATGTTTTGAGATCTTATCGCCGATCTGGCTGGTCGTTGAGAATGTTGAGGTGTGGTGTTGTCACAGATTTTTGCTCGGGAACGCGTACTCTGCATCTCATTAGCGATAGTTGCCGGGGTCATCTTTGGCGATGTTTTTTGCGGCTGCTATCGCAGGTAAACTGGTGTTCTCGGCTGTTAGCACCAGCTTGTGAATGGGGCGATAATTTTATCGCGACTTTGGCTGAGATAAAGTGCAGTTAACTCTGCGATAGTTCCTTGAGAATATGCCCCAAAATCTTACATAATGACTTGCGGCTGCTCAAGCATGAAGTTAAAACATTTTGTCATGGGGGACTTCTATTTAGCAAAGTTAAAAAATGTTAATTATCTTGGTATTCTTTTAGTACATTTTGTAGCTGGACCTCACTTTTAACGTTAAGAAAGCAGCACTTTAATAGGAATATCAAGTCCATATTCAGACTTTCCCTTAAGTAAAGAACAAGCCAATCACAGAAATGTTGAGTTTATACAAAAGTAAATGTACCTCGGTTGGGGTATATGGTCCTGGGCTATGGGGTTAATGTAGAGTAGGCACCCTTCAACGGGCTGAAAACCACAATATGCGTAGATAACTGTCAGTCCCTAGGGGCACTGCCACTTTCATATGCCACAAGGAACTTGGGATGCCATATCTGGAGGAACTGATTGGGCTTGCTCCTCTGTTATTGTAGATCAAAATTTGGGGAATCCCTAACGCCGGCCTTGTCCGAACCTGTATCTCTGACTGCCTGTTACTCGATAGGGTAGACCAGATAACCTGGCTCTCTTACTTGGAAGAATTATTTAAGACCATAGGCCTTCAAGAACTATATAATAAACCTCTAACAATCGGGACAGAGCATAAAGCACAGGTTAAGCAATGTTATCTGGATTATTGTATGAACTTGCGCTTTTAGAAGGCCCAGGCTAAGGCAGCGATAGTCAAATACTCATTAGTGTCACCACTAGCAGTACAGAACCTTATCTAAGATGGATCGCAAACCCTACACAGCGCCATTATCTCACACTTTTTAGGCTCTGCACGTTGCACTTTAAATTTGCTTTTCCCATGCCAGGGGTTTGGCAACAAGACTTACCTTTATACTGGTGCGACAATGTCTCTGTACAAAGCACCCTTCACTTTACCCTATTTTGCACTTTGTATTCAGCCCCAAGGTCTTCTTTTCTGGTACCCATCATGCGGAAGATGAATTTGAGACATCACATGGATGGGCTCATATTCCTGCAGTGTTTGGGATCACCAGAAATCTGTTATGCGATTCTAAATTTGATAAGAATGCTTTTAACATTAGGAAAATAAATGAATCCCAATAATTATCTAAATATATGGATTCTAAATTACTCCAGAGCATTTTATTCTCCGATGAATGTCTTCATGCCTTTGCTGAAATGTTTCCTATGTTGGTTTTTGATTTTTAATGTTAAGGAATTCATTTATGATTTTTGATATTCTGTGACCTACATGTCCTATAAATTGCACCTGAGCACTTTACTTCCCTTTGTCCTGAGCGCAGGCCATTGCTGAAATGTTTTCTTTTTGTATTTCTTTTTTTGTTAATGTTGTGCTTTTATGGTTCTGGCTGAATGAAGATTTGAATTGATTGAAATCAGAACTGCACATCTCACATCTCAGGATTTTAACCAAAAAATACAGGATGGAATAACTTCCTGCTCAGTATGAAATAACATTCACTTTAGGGATATACAATGGACCTGGCTGAAGAACAATTCTGTCTTCAAACCCCCTGAAAAAGGGATGCTTACAGACTAAAGAGCCTAGTTCTCCAAATATCCTCCCTTTAGTAATGGTCACTAGAAAAACGGTGTTTAGTGTTAGGATTCTAATGTCCTCCCAGTCCAAAGGGGTTCAAAAGGAGGATTTTTGTAGGGAGCGAAGAACAAGGAGTATATCCCAGAAGGGATAAACAGATCGAACAGGAGGGCGGTTATTATTAAAGCCTCTAAACAGTCTTTGTACCAACCCCTGATCGTCTTGCAGATTACCCCCGGAGACTCTGAAAGCCCTAAAGGCTGCCCATTGAATCTTAAGGGAAGCAAGTTTAAGACCCCAAGAAAACGTCCCTAAGAAACGCCAGTACTTGCACCACACCCACAGCACTAGCACTAGTGTGGCATCTTCTAAATGTAGACCAATGTCTAATCTAAGAGGTGAGGGCAGGGCCCATTCTGAAGGCCTGAATAGAACAGGATACCCTCTCAGAAAAGCCCATCCTAATTAACCCTGCCCTTTCAACCTCCATGCAGTTAGCTTGAGCTTTCTCAATGCACTGATCTGGGTAGGTGGGAAAGCCAGTGGAGTGGGAGGAGCCAGCCCATCATGGCCGCGCGGAGCTGTTGCTCCGTGCTGAACCTTCCCCTTGACTTCTAGAGCGGGCATCCCGTGCTGTTTTTCTCACCTAAACGGCGTTGGTGCAACCGGAATGCGGGCTGAACCCAAGTAGATCCTTAGCGCCCTTCTCCGATCTGACATCTCGGAGAAACGAGCCTTGATGTCCCCGCTGATGAAGAGGCCAAGATGGCGCCTGCCAAGCGGTGAGGTATTGCCCAGTGCCATGGGAGCTGCTCCGTGTGGCTGCCGGCTTCCGTGTTCGCCCATCTTTCAGTTCCCTCTCCCTGGGTCCACCCCTGGATCGGGGGACTACTCACTGCGGTCAACTGCCCGCATGACGAGTGGAACACCTGGAGGTTACACCGAGTCCTAACGGAGGTGAGATCTCCCCCGGTGCCGGGGGGGAAGGGCGCGCTATCACCGTATTGTTGCTGAAGTCTGGGCGATTTTGGTCAGTTGCTCTGATGCTGGCTGTGAGGAGTGCTTCATTGCGAGGCCGTTTTTAGTCCCCTCGACGATCTCCTCGGGGATGGTGCCTGACCCTAAAATGGCGGCAAAACGAGGACTTTTCAGAGCGTCTCATCCTCCTGGGGTGCTGCGCGAGGAGACCTGGGCATGCTGGACGATCGTTGCTGTACCTGTGCCCACTGATTGGAAGATGCCTATCATTGTGGGGCCGCTTTTGTCTCCAAGACGATCTTTATATGGCAAATGGCTCTAATTGTCTCTGCCCCAGCGTTTTCGACCGGATCTTAAGATGGCCGCCCTAACACTTCCCTTCTGGGCCATAGAGATTCATGGGGACTGACTGTATCCGAACTTGCAATGACTCGTACCCCCTGCCTGAGTTCTAGATGGCCGACTCAGTGAGACCCTCTGCGATGCTCTTTCCTCCCCTGCTCTTTAATCATTGATCACCGTCGGGACCTCAACCAGCCCTCTCCCGTCCCTGTCCCCACCCTCCCACCAGGACCTTTACCCTGCTAACTTCCCTAGACAGTGGAGACCTAGCTATTTTTGTCTGATGCCCGGTGGAGCTACCTCGCGAGCTAAAGGGGAGATGGACTTTGGACTCACTCCTTGACCATCACCTACCCAGCCGGACTTTGGGCAAATTCTCCCGTGTCTCTCCTGACCTTAGCTCCCCCCTCTCCCTTCCCCCACCCCTCACCCCTCTCCGCTCTTCTCTTTCCAGCTTCTGACCTTTGCCCTCACCTGCCCTTGCCCTTTGTCCACACCCTGTTTTTCTGTGAACTTCTTCCCTCGCCACTTGAGACCGAACTATTTTGTCTGATGCCCGATGGAGCTACCTGGTTTAGCTAAAGGGGAGACGGACCGTGGATTCCCTCCTTGGACGTCACCTACCCAGTCGGTCTTTAGACAGACTTCCTTTCGTCTCTACTGTTGTCTCTTCCCTCATCCTCCCTTTCTCACCTCCCCTTCCCCCCTCTACTACTTTTCTCTCTCCTTTCTCTCCTCTCTTAATGTATTGCTTATTTTTTGACGTAATGTGTAATTGCTGATCTTTTTCTGTTACATTGTTGAACCTTATGTAAAGCGCTCTGATACCTTCTGGTCTAGCCAGCGCTATATAAAACTCTTTAAATAAATAAATAAGAGAAATTGTTAGAAGCAATCATTCCTTGTTGGTTTTTCATTGCAACTGTCAGAGGGAACCAGGCAGAGCAGGCCATGTCATTCTCTCCCTCAATCTGACGACCCCACCTCTGACAGATGTGGGCAAAGATCTGCTAACTCAGGCAAACTCATTTGAAAAAGGACTCTCTCTTCTTAGCCTGTCCGCCACTGCATTTCCCTGGAAGTAAACTGCCAGTAAAGAAGTGAAATCTGGTCTGAAATCATCAATAGAGCAAGTGAGCTTGTGCCTCCCTGTCTGCTGATATAAGATTTTGCACTTGTTTTGTGTTCTAACAACCACTGCTTTGCCAATAAGGAGAAGAAAAGAAGTGGTAGGTGAATTTTCCTCTAGCTCTCTCTTAGAAGACCTGATCTATTGACCCCTGGACCAGTGACCCTGATGGGATCGTAACCAGTTACAATGGCATCTATTGTCAAAACATTTGGGTGCTACGAGGACAACAGGACTCCCTTTGGGATGTACGAGGACACCATTCAACAAGATAATTCTGTCTTTATCTTTTGTGACATAGGAATGGTCAGAGACAAGTCATGGGAGTCTGCTCTGATAGAATCTTGCCCATGGGACCAGCAAGATGGTGGCTATAGGTCTACCTGCAATTGTAACCAGACCATCACTGATGGATTACCAAGCCCATGAGCTCTGCAATATGGTTCTGGATCTTCCGAACTCTCCTCTCCAGCAGGGTGACCACCTCCTTCTCTGTCCTGACTCTGGCTCTTATGAAGATCTGGTCTTGAGACAGAAACAGTTGTGACTTCTTCAGGTTTACCAGAAACCCATGATTTATCAGAATGGTAAGTACTCTTCTGACGTGCCTCTCTGGTGTCTCCTGCAATAGCAAGGATAACAAACAATCCTTGAGGCAGGGAAGAATAGAAAATCTCTCCTAGTGAAGAATGATCATCAGGGGCGCCAACACCTTGGTGAATACTCGGGGTGCCGATTTCAGCCCGAAGGCAGAACTCAGAACTGAAAATGATGCAAATCAAATACGAAGAACAGAAATTTCTAATAAGCAGTGTGAATGGGAATGTGGAGAGAGGCATCCTGAAGGTCAGGGGTAGACAGAAAGTCGTTCTCTCAGATTAGAGGAATGACCTGCTGTAAAAACACCATCTTGAAATGTACGGTCTTCAACCAGGAATTCACTCTCTTGAGATCAAGCACAAGCCCGTACTTCCTGCGTGCCTTTCTTACTAGAAACAGAATAGAGTAGACACCTTCTCCTCTATCTGGACTGGAATGATTGCCTTTTTTTCCAGCAACACAGTGATTCCCGACCATAAGGAACTTTTTTTACAGGATTGCTTTGGATTGATGTAGGCAAGACTCCCAGCTTAGCGACAATTCGTCAAAGTCAATAACATAGCATTTATTAATGAAACTTAACACCCATTAATCATTGATGGAAGCCTTCCAAATCCTGTAGTAATCCAATAATCTTCCTTCCACTGGTTCTAGATTGGAGGGAGGAGGACAGTATTCAGGACAGGTGGTTGGGGATCCAGACTGGCTCGAAGTGTCTTGGTTCTTAATGGACTTATTGGGATAGAATATTCCTGCACGAAGATTAGGATTTGGAGTCTCTTCTTGTGGAATCTTTCCAGTCTCTATTCCATGGCCTAAAAGAATTTGGGGAATTACCCTTGTAAGGCAGAGTATTCTAAGGACTTTGATATAATTGCATCCAACTGATCGCTAAAGAGCTTACTTTCCTCAAAGGGGATTTTAAGGAAGGAAGCCTTCTCTAAACCGTCAGTCAGAGGTTTCTATGAGCCAAGATGGACGCTCCAGGCACCACAGCTGTAGCTCTAATGACATCAGACACATCAGCTCAGAATTTAGCTTCCTACTTCATCTGTAAAAGGAGGTCTGAGCAGTCTGTACTCTTCTGGATGCTATTTGACCGGGATTAAAAAACCTTTACCAAAAATTGAGAGTGTTCGCCGCATAAATTGCTGCCTTCAAAGAGAGATTATTTGCAGACAATTTTTCAAGCGCACTATCCACCTTGTGATCAACAGCATTGGATGAGGAGCCATCATAAGAATTCAGGGCTGTCCTCCTAATTAAAGGAGTCAAAATGGAATATATTAGGGGGGTAAATGTTTTCCCTCAAGATGCGCATAAGTCTTTAGTAAAAATCTGTGTATCAAAGACTTGTCCACCTCTCTGCAATGTACTATGAGTTCTTTGACTTTCCTATTGAGTGGTAAAGCCAGAATTGGAGGTTTGGCATATTGAAGAAAGAGCCCCCCCTATCCCCCTTATTATCCTGGACTGGGGCTGGCTCAAACCGCATATTGTCTCTTATGTGTTCAAAAAGGTGCGCCAAATCCTTTTTTTGTTATATATTTGCCTGAAGTATAAGTACTAGGGCTTTCCGAGGCTGAAAATGAAGACAAATCTGGAGAAACAATCTTTTCTTTAGAAGGTTTAGAGCTTTTGTTTAATCTCTGGATTTGGAGGCCAAGGCTTTAGAAACCATCTCGTTGTTCATGGATGGCACCTGCGTGGTTGATAATAGCGCATGGATACCTGGAGATCGCGATCTGGATCGTCTACGTCTGCATGCGCTAGGTTCACCATTCACCAAATTTTAAGGAGAGACCATGCCTCTTCTCCCTTCTTTTGCCCTCCGTGTTACAACTCAGGAAACATGAGGCAAATGATCCATCAAGCCTCTTAGAATCAGAATACGTTTATTGTTTAGTTAATTAAAACCATAACAATATACCAAAAGAGTCACGATGTGTAGCACCATTAAAATGTCCTTAAAATATTTTTTCCATTTTTTGTGCTTTGTTAAAAAAGAAAACAATTTCTTATCACAAAAATTTGCACTTCATCCTGTTACAATTAAACAAGATATTTGATAAAAGTTAGCTAATACATAAAACATAGGGGCATATTAGCAAGACCGGCGATAAAATTATCAGCCGTTTTAGCGACAGAAACTGCCGCTAAAGCGGCGATAATGGGACTTGCTAATATGCGTTATGGAATTCAATAGAAGCCCAGGTTAGACGTCCTGCACATCTAACCTGGGCTTCTGTGGAATTCTATGACGCATATTAGCAAGCCCATTATGCGCCGTTTTAGCGGCAGTTTCCTGTCGCTAAAACGGCGATAATTTTATCGCTGGTCTTGCTAATATGCCCCATAGTCTCTAGAGTTACATTGTGCTGCCATTTTGCCAGGCCACTAGCCTTGTTTCAATTCTTCCTCATGCTTGGTTAGAAATTTAATCAAACGACAGTTAAGCTGTGGATCTTCCGGATCGAGGCATTTTAATATTGCAGTTCTGCAGGAACGGATGCCTCTTGCGTTGAATGGTCCCCTTAGCAATTTCCGGCGATCCTCGCCTAACGCTGGGCAGATACACACTAAGGGGTATATTCACAAGAACGTGTGATAACTACCGCAAGAGTAGCGTAACGCAACTTTTAATATCGCAGCCTATCGCAGGAAAATAACCCTGTGTCAACGTGGAATTCACAACAAGGCGGTAGCATGCGATAGTCACCAGATAACTCGTCAAATGTCAGCGTGAAAACCAACGCCACGCCGAAAAAATGCGAACCGCGAACGTGAGAAATCATGCGATGAGGCCAATCGCGGTACAAAAAGTAGCGAAAAGCAGCCTCAGGCCTGCAAATCCCACGCGTCTGGCGGGAAATTGCACCATAAAAACCACAGAAACAACACACCAGAAACAAGCCAAAGCACGTAGCAACATGGATGCACCCGGACCCAGCGCAGAGGTCAACGCGAACCCCACAACCCCCACAGACCACCAGCAAGGAACAACCGGGTCGGGGAAGGCCAAGGAGAAAAGGGAGAGGAAGACGGGGTGCAGACCACAGGAAAACAAGACCAGTGCCACGGAGTCACAGAACACCACCAGCAACTGACCCACAAGCAGACCACCTGGAATGCAGTCGGAGTGCCCAGGAGGCCAATCCCGGAGGCCAAGAGGCGCTGCCAGGATGTGACAACCTAAACCAGGCACAAACCCGCTGCCAACAGGAAGGCAGCAACGGCGACAGGAGGTGGCAGTCCAGCGCCACAGGAGGAGCTGGATGAAACCCAGGCCACAGTCATCAGTGTGGTCACGGTGCAAGGAGGTGGGAGTACGGACACAGCTCGACAGGACCCGACACAACAACAACAGGGTGAGGATCCAACAGGGACTGGGGGGACGGGGGGTGATGGGCACAATGGCACACATGCACAACGATGTGTAGCACACTGCATACCCACAATTACCCAGGGACATGTCCCCCATCCCCGTGGCACACTGCAGCACACACACATAGCAATCACAGCACATACCATGACAATGTGGCACAAAGTGCAACACCCACACTGCAGAACAGGGGACACAACTGGGTCCGCCCAGGCGCAGAAACAGAACAATCACATTGGACAGAGCAGGGAACTGTGAGATGCATATCTACGGCTACAACCCCACAACAGCCATGTAGGCCAAATGTATACTGTCCCAACTCAAATAGCCACCACCTCCCAAACAGTCACAATGTACATTGTCACACAGTCTGCATGTCGACAAGAACAAGGTGCCAACACAATGCCAACATGCACCTCCCCTTCACAATGCAGAGGGACAAACAACACCTCCAGCAGGTCAGAACAGACAACCCATCAGTGATGCCGGAGACAAACACCACACCTTCGACAACGACGCCCTACAACAGCCCACGGACATCCCACACACACCAACCCACACATGGCACCCCAATGCCAGGTGTCAGAATGCCAAAAGGAGGTGGCCCAACAGGTGCGGGTGTTGCCGAACCCATGGAATGCGAACTAGAACACATACGTGGGTGTCCAATACCCTTCAGGGACCACCTACACCCCACAAAGGAGACCCACACTGCCATAGAGACACATGCAGATGCACATACCCAGTACAGAACCACGCCCAGGGGCACGCACATATCAGTCACACACCCACGTTGGCTCTGCGTACGACGGCACAGTCCACTCCCCTTACGAATTGAGTGGGTGACGACAAAGCTACATGTCCAGGTTCTAGCCCGCTGCCTGCGGTGACATGTCTGCGTCCGCTGTACACAGCACAATATAATGTCGTAGGGCCCAGGGCCCTCATGCATACAACAAGACCACAGGGACACATGCACATATCATGTTGAACTGGCTACGGGCACCTGCGCCCGTCCCCTTTATTGGCAGGGCCACATGTACAGTGACGCCTGTGCTGGATGTGTGTGGGGTGAGTATAAGCCAGCCCGCATGGAGTGCTTGGTGCTGGCAACAACCTGAACAGTGGACACCAGTGTAATGGAAACAGAAAACACCAGCATAACAGTCAACTGCAGAGCAACATGGAGGGATCCGGAGTAAGGACAGAGGTCACCCAATATTCAGTCAGGAGGTTCCGTCAGTTGCAGTGCACTGATGTAGGGGCACTAGAGAAGAGCGCGCTCATGTGAAGAAATTGCTAAGATTGTGTCCCTTCAGGTTAGTCCTGATGCAGATGCAGTGGGGTGTGTTACACCTGCATCAACTTTCTCATCAACGTCCCAGGTCTCCCACACTGCCTTAGGTGACAGTTGCGTCCGCAGTCCACAGCGCAATACCCAGTAATAGATCCGGGTGTGTAGCTTGACTACCACCACCAGTCTGCATTCCTGCCTTGGGGCTGTTGCCTCCTGCCCTCCCATTGTCTGTGCCTTCTCCCGTCCGCACACTTGACACATCTTCCTCATCATAGTCCCAGGTCTTCCCCACTGCATGAGGTGACATTGCTGCGCAACCTCACAACAGCACAAAACTCTATCAGTAACGGACAATGGCTTGCGGTGCACTGAGTCACTGGCACCTGGAGTGCTGAGCAGGGTATCAGGCCGATGATGGCATCCACGACAGGTCTGAGCAACTCCGTAGGTCTGTTAGGACCACCGTTTCGACTCTGGCAGATGGCGGTTGGAGGTGGTCCTTGCGGTGGTGGCGTGTGCCTCCTGCGGTGATGCGACGTCCGGGCCAGTCAAGACTCGATGCTATGTGTGGGCCCTTTCGTTTTTCTGATCTCTCTCTCTCTCCCATGAGGGATTTTTGTCTCCAAGCAAGGACCTGAATCATGAACTAGGCTGTAAGGTTTGGGGCCGACCTCTTCTACATTGTTTTTAGCAGCTCTCTTGCATAAGTCAGTAGCACCGCCGCTGACTTGATTTAATATGCCATCACTTGCTCTTGTATAGTTCATGGAAGGTGACTTTTTACTGCCCATAGGATTCCTTGTTGCTACGTATGCAGAATTTGACCCTGGTCCCACTCCTATGCACATCTCATGTACCTTTTTTGAATCGGATAATTTTTTTGAAATAAAGGATTCTCCACCTATCAGGCTTGACATTTCCGTTGTCACCGGTTGATCCTTGGGATGTTTCACCCCTACTTCATTTTGGCCGCTGTCTGATGCAATGACGGTTAAGGGCTGATTTTTTACCCCCTTAAAATTGAAAATTGGATAAAGGCCATTCACATCATGGTCTACTTCCTTGCTGTTATGGAGGTGCTTTCTGGCCTTCATAGCCCGCTTCTTCTGCCTTTTCTTTAAAGCGTCTGGAGGTATATTTAAATCGTCATTGAGTGAGTTTGTTAGCCCATCCAATGAGTTTCTGTGCGCTTTGTCAATTGCAACGGATAGTAATGGCTGTGGTTCTATAATTAAAACCTCCTCGTCCGATCCTTGTCTGTGCGTCCCTTTGTCCCTTGATGAGAGGATGTTATCGTGAATTGTTGACGAAATTTTAGGTTTGGGAACTTTAGGTTTCGTTTGCCCATTCGGTGGAGCCGCCACCGCAACACTGTGCGATGCTGTTGATTGTGTCTTATTCCCATTTCGTGTATCAGTAACCACCGCACGTTGTAACTCTGAGGGCGGGACAGGCTGTTTGCACTCCCTTAAAATGTTCATTAAGATGCTTGGTAGGTCGCTTAGTTTTTCAACTATATTGCAGCATACACAGCTAGTTACTGGAGCTGGAATAGGTGTGCTGCTTTTAGCAATAATTTGGCTTGTCAGTGAATCTAATTTGGTGTTTATTCCAGCAATATAATCTGCTATGATGTTCATCAGATTAATTTGAATATCCAGCTTATCAGACTGCATGTTGAGTGCAATTATTGATGTTTGTAACGTTTTTATCAGGGAGGTATGCAGGTTTGCAAGGTCTTCTATCTTTCCATCTGTTTTATGACTCCGTCCCATTGCCTCTTGACTGGTTTTGGAATACCTTAGAGCAGTACGCTCTGGTGCAAGCCCAGCAGGATTGGGCGTGCAGCAATTGTCACATGTCTCTTCGTGTTTACTATTGGATATTTTGTTTCCGTAACTACTATTTGCTGGGCTGATGAAACCATTGTTGCGATGTTCAAGCAAGTTTGATATTTCTATTATTGTGGTTGAACTTCATATAAAGGAATTGGTTTATTGCTAGCTTGTACATTTACTGCTTGGTTCATAAGGATAATTCCTGATAACTGGCCTACTTCTGTGTTCTTTGGACTTGCACGTTGATCGTTATTGTCTTTACCAGGTGTATCCTCCCGATTGTGCTTTTGCTAATTGTTTATTTTATGTGTGGTATAACTATTATTTGCAGGACTTGTTGCAGCATTTACAATGTACTCATGAAGGCTTGATATTTCTATTACTGAATGCTGTTGCTCTTCCAATTGAAGTGTGAATTGAGTCAGACATGGGTTCGTAGTGATGGCTCCAATTGCCTGCATTAAATCTGTATTATTTGTTATTGAGAGGGACTCAATCCAGGAGTCATTCGGATTTGGTCCAGGGTTTTGTACAGGGTTGGTAACGGCCTGTGTGTTGGTTTTAACTGGTTGTTGTCTGGGAGTGGAATGGCCATTGGGTTTACCAGTATTACAGATGTTGTGGGTGGCGTCCATGATTTTATCGATTGCTGGTTCAAACCTAGGCGTGGAATGAGCTGTGCTGATCGTATGCACTTGTGCCTGGATGGTATGCTTATTATTGACACTCTGATGAATTTTATCCACATTGGTCGCTGGGCTTGAATCTGCTATTTCTTCCATTACTATTGGTGTTGTACCTGCACTACCCTTTGAAACCTCGTCCGGTGTGGTTTTCAATTTATACGGCGTCAAAGGTTTTGGAAGACCAGTTATTTTGCCTGGTGTAGAATAAATGACTGCTGTTGGATCTTTTAGGAACGTGAATTTTCCGGAGGGGTTAATTGATCCAAAAATTGAGTACGTTGGTGATATTAGTGTAGATCCAGGGGTTAGAGATGATTCTGTCGAGTTGCCCAGCGGGGTCTTGGTACTTCTTGATTTTGATTTTTGCTTCGGCTTGAGTTGCTTTCTGACCCTACCTGATCTCATTTTGCATTGGCTAATTGATGGTTGAAGATGCGGTGGGCTGATTGTTTGGGCCAGTCACTGTCTTTTCTGTCTTCCTGGCTCTACCACCTGGCTGAGAGTGAGTACCAATAATATCAAAAGAAGTTTTATATTATAGATTGCATTGGTTGCTCTGTTTATAAGTATACAAACCACTCCCCCGTGTGGGTGCTGGATGGATTGAATGGACTGCACAGTCCTTAGGTGCCAGATCAATATGCAGCAGCAATATAATACCTCCGTGGATGCTAAGCCCCACTGAGACGGGGGAATGTGGCTGGAATGTCTGAAATGGTAGGTCAGAGGGGTCCAGGGGCCAAGCGAGCGGGTGGGGCACTCAGGATGGAGTTGCAAGCCGCACCCAACCTTGGGGCCGATTCCGATCTCGGTCGGAGGCGCACCGAACGTGATTCGGCCGGGAAAAATACGAGCCGAGCGCCTTTTTTCCGACCGACTCGTACAGCTGTCCGAACGAGCTAGTACGATGCGATCGTACGCGTTGTTTCCGACCGTCTCGTTTCCGGGTCTGAACCGCTCCGACCGACTCGCACGGACACGATGCGCACCACGCAATGGAGACGTTACCCGACCGAGCCAGTACGATGCGCGCTTTGAACAGCCCGACCGACTCGTACCATCCGGCTCAGGAAAATTGTCGGAGCCGTACTTCGGGGGTCCGTGTCAGACCCCCCTTCACCCGTAGCCGCACGAGTCGCACACAGGGGGGACACAAGGGTCCCCCTACACATGCATGTATGGTGCGTGTTGCACCGACGCGCACCCACTGTAGGGGGCGCCTTTGTCCAAGACGTACCCATTCAGTCAATGGGAGCCCACGTACGCGTCGTACGACCGGCTCCCATTGACTTCAATGGGAATCCGACCGAATCGAGTCCGGCAGCATGCGGCCGCATCGTACTCGCTCGGTCGGACTGCGGGAGTCCGGCTCGGTCGGAAATCTCTCCGGATTCGGCTCGGTCGGAGAGTTTTCCGACCCAGATCGGAATCGGCCCCCTAGTTGGCCCGCTTCTGCCGCCTCAACCTGGGATCACTCACGGCAGCCGCCCGCTAATGACGGCCACACATGCCACGCTTGCCGCCCGCAACCCCCCGAGTCCAACCACCACCTACCACTTACAGCACACCGTTCGCTGTGCGCCATTCTCTGCAGCCGACCGCCACTTGTGGTTCTCCGCCCCCAGCTCCTCCGGTGCCAGCTGGATCAAACAGCGACCGCCTGGGGGATACCACTGACAGAGCACAATAGTGGAGCACTGTAGGGGGATCGGTCGTGCTCAGCAGCACTTGATGCCTGGCCGGTTGCAATTCGTCTGTGGTCTGTGGGCTCTGGTAGACTCTGCGCAAGAGTGAGAAGCAGAGTTCAGCAGGGGCCGCAGAGGCCGCGGGCAGCAAATCGGCGTCACTGTAAAATCAATGGAGCCTGGTAAACTCTGTGCAAGTGTGAAAAGCAGAGTTCAGCAGGGGCTGCGGGGGCCGCGGAGACTGCGAGGGGCCGCGGGCAGCAATTCAGCATCACAGTGGATCAATGGAGCTTGGTGGCAATCACGGGAGGAGGCGAGGCGTGAGGCAATGCGGCGTCCTCCTCCTCGCACACTGTGACCGGCGGTTGGCGGTCAATGTGAAAACACGGAACGGAGCTCGAGGCTCTTAGAATGGGATCTTATTCAAGACCCAGTAGGCTTGAAAACTGACCAATGAGAAAACCCCTGAGAAATCCGTGGCCAATCACAGTTTGAATAAACATACTAAATAAATCCCCAAAATAAGGACTCTTATTTTACACTGATGTAAGCTGCTGGTTAAAGGAGTTTCGCTACCACCCCAGGCTGCCACTGATCATCAATCCCTGCCTCCAGCTCTGTATTTGGCCGGACCCAGAAGCGTAAGTCGTGCGCGCAGAGAGCCTCTCCAACAGAATCAAGCATGCTCACTGACTCTCAAACAGCCTGACGCCCAAACAGCCTGACGCCCAGCCTGCAGCTAAAAAGTGAATTGACCATGTCCCCGAAGCCCACTCGCTCTGCGCAGGAGCCACCGACACATGTTGAAAGAATGCCGCAAACACGCTGGAGTACTTTTAAGTAACAACCCTGTTATGTATTTAAGACACAACTGAAACAGGATGTAGTAAGGGTCGGAAGGGTTTTTATAGTTGAAGAATTTTTAACGGTGTGTTTACGAGTCTCAGCAGCCATTCATTTTGTAACTAATCAAAGCAAGAGCAGACAAGGAAGTAATGGGAAACGGTTAAAAATTCAGCATCCACACTAAAGCTCCCTTTATTACTTTGCATACATTCTTGTTTCTACATGGTCTCTGGCCTTTTATGTCATTTATGGACTTTTTAATCAATATATTTAATCTGGGTAGACTTGGTTTGGTTCACGATCTGGATCTCCCGTTATGTGATATGTTTTGCTCTTTAATAAGTAATTTCTGGCTGCTAAAGACCTATTGTGGACTTACAAAGAATTTATGAGGTCTAGCCTACGACGCTGTCTTGGTGCAAAAGACCTATTGTGGGATTTTGAAGAATTTACAGGGGCTTACAGCCCACCCATTGCTTACCATTGGTTGGCTTTAATGTCATCCGTACTTCCGTGCATCTTATTCAATTACTTTCATGGTCCATCTTGTATTTCTTTCCTCCCGTGAAGCATTGCCTCTTTATCTGTGTTCTCCCACTGCTCATTTTTGCATAACAAATGTTTTCTTTATAGTTAACCACTCCGGCGTTTGGACAAAATATTGAATAAAAAATATTGTGCTAAAAAATATTGTGTCAAAAATATTGTTTTAAATGTTGCTTTTAATATTGTTGTAAAAAATATTGATTTAAAAAATATCATTGTATGTTACATTGTTTGTAAGAGTTATTTTGTATGTAATTTATTGTAGTGTTTTTGATTATATGTGGTGAATAATTTTTTTTTTGTGTTTAGTAAGATAATTTATTAATTATTAAATTTTTGATTAATTATTAAATTTTTGAAATTTGTATTTTTAGTTCTGTTAATGTCTAAAAATAATGGCTATATAATGTTTTTTATTAGTGGGATATTGGGTTTTTAGGGAATATTTTAATTAGAATGTAATGTTAATTATTTTAATAGTATGCAGATTAATACTGTAAAATATATAAATGTACTTTGCTACATTAATAATTTTTATAAATAATAGCTTATAATTATTTTGAATGTATATATGCATTATATTAAATTAAAAAAACTGTTGTAAATAGAAAAATAAATGTTTTAATTATAAAAATGTAAAATTAAAAAAATATCAAAAATCAGTTTCATAATGTAAAATATTTGTATTTTTTTAAAAAATAATAAAACTAATTCATAACTTCCAAATTAAATATTTATTTTTTAAAAACAAAAATATTTTAACATTTTTTCAATGTTAAAAATTATAATGTCATTGTAAATAAATTGTTCAATACATTTTTATTTTTTATATAGATATTTATTTGAAATGTTTTATAAATTGTAATTAAATAATGAAAACATGATAACTATGTATTATTCATGGTGTGTGAATTTATATTTTGTTTTATATCTATATGTTATTGGTTTACTTTTGATACCTTAACATTTTTAATATGTTTAATACTGGAATATGTTCTGTTGGGAATATATTACCAATAATTTGTAAAAAAAAAAGAATATTTAATATAAAAATATTTTTATGCTTGTTCATTTTGGACAGTGATTTTTTTATTTTTTATTTTATGTTTCAAAGTTTTGGAGAGGTAGTAAATATTTATAAAAATATATTCATTAATAGTGATAAAAACATGATATGGTAAAGTTTAATTATGAATATACAGGTTTTTAGTTAGGGTTAGTGTATGTTTGCGAATAATTTGTTGTTTATTTTATAGATCAAAAATTCTGTGTGAGTATGGAGTATTGATTGTGTATATAAAATGTTTAGTGTGCAGCACCTTGCATAAAATATTTTAGATTGTACCGGAAATAGTAAATGTCACCCTTTTAGTCCCCAACATCTTCTCCAAATTGGTTTAGATTGGAGTGGGAATAGTAAATGTCACTCCTTTAGTGTCCAACACATTCCCCAAAGTGATCTAGATTGGAGTGGCAATAGTAATTTTCACCCCTTTAGTATCCAGCACTTTCTTAAGAATGGTTTATGTAAGAGTGTGATTATTTAATTTAACCATTTTAGTGTGAAATCCTTTTTTTTAAATTGTATTTCTATGTAGTAGAAATAGTTTATGTTATTTAATTAGTATTGTTTGTGTTTAGAAAGATAATAAAAATAGTTTGTTGTATATCTGTAAAAAATAATATTACTAATTACATATTTTCATAGGATAAAGACATGTAACATATTTTAATGTTAAGTTAGGTTTTGATATTATTGGATACTTGTACATTTGTAAACATATTTATGCTTAAAAATAAACTTTTATATGTAGATAAATAAAACATTGTTTAATACATTTTTATTATTAAACAAACAATGTAAATCATATTTTTGTATGTTCCACATTTTCCACTTTTGTTTCTGTTGTTTAACATTTTTTAAACATTTATTACATTGTTTCAATAGATATTAACATCATTTTAACATACCTTTTTCAGTATATATTAAATAATTGTTTTTCATGCTATTGTTTAATTCATACTATACAATTTGTAAACATTTTTACAACATTTTTTTACATGTTTAGTATTTTTTTAATTTTGTCATACATTTATTCAACATTTTTAAAATTATATTCTCATTCATTTCTATGGGGAGATAGGTTTTTTAGTTTCATTTAGCAACCATTTTCTTTTACCTCTAGCTTCTACTTTGAAGTCTGGTTGTATCATTTTTGGTCTATTCCCGGGACCCAGGTCGCGATAAGGTGCTGCTGTTCTTCGGCAGAGGCAAGTTCTTTTAAAGTTTTTTTTAGGGTTTTGAGGATAGGGAGGATGCAGGAGGACGGTCTAGAGGTTAGTTATAGTGTTGTTTGTGGGCTTTTTTCACATTCAGTTGTGTTAATTGTGGTATGTTTCACTAATGTGTAGTTTTGGGGTTTCGAACACTGTTTTAGTAATGTATCGATATGTTATGTTAAATTGTATTATGTTACTTGTTTTATGATGATTAAGGGCCTCATTACGATGTTGGTCGGATCTCAACCTACAGGCCGTGGGTTGCGGTCCAACCGACATCTTGTGCCGCGGTCCGACTGCCGCATTATGATGTGCGGCTCAAGGAGCCCGTCCGATCGTCAGTCAGAACGTAATACCCTACAATGGGGCACCGCCATAGGGATTACGATGTCCCTTTCAGACAGCCTTCCTTTGGCCATAGAAAGGCTGTCGGAAACGGACTTTGGGGGCCTCTAGTAGGGCCTGTGGCCTCCGCTATGAGGCCTGAGTGGCACCTGTGGTGCCCCCCAAACATCCATACCCTGTATGCCAGGCACCACATGGTGCCTGGCACACAGTGCTTGGATGTCTGAAAACATCCATTTTTCCAATGCGGTTTGTGCTGCTGCCCTTTTCCAGCTGCAACACAAGCCGCAATGGAAAAATTGATGTTTCCGACCGCCTCATGGGGGGTCGCATCCTAATCTGTCGAATGGAACCACTGAATACTAGTCGGACAGTTTCCATTCTGAAACGTTGTCGGTCGGACGCATGTCCGACCAGCATCATAATAAGGCCCTAAGTGTTATGTATATGTACTTTTGGGAAAGGAATGTTTTTTAAGGTTGGGTTTTCGGTTTTACTTTGCATGTTTTGCCTATGAACGTGTCCTATGGGTATTGGGATTTACCTTATCTTTTTTTTTTTTAAAGGAAATCTCTTTTGGCTTATTATAAAGCAATCTTTTGATTTTTTTTTTCAGATTTCCAGGGGTGTTTATTTTTAAACACTTTTTCGTTTTTTCTGTGTTTTCTAGGTACTTTGGATTGCTTTGAGGGATCTCTATTGGATTGGTTTAATTTTTGTATTGATTTGGGGCTTTTTGGATTTTATTTTTCCTGGTCTTTGTGGATTATTGTGGTTACAGAGGATGAACAGTGAGGACCTGATTACGACCTTGGCGGTCGAACTGCCATGCCGCAGCATCGGCGGTTGGGAGAACACTGCCGAGCTGGCGGCATCACGACCGCCGGATTTTGACTTTACCACTGGGCTGGCTGTGTGCCAGTGGCGGCAGAATGCTTTTGTTCGTATACAGAGCCTGAAGGCAATGCCTCTGCACTGCAGTGCCTCTACTGTCTTGTGTGCACTGTTGCCATACACCATGTCGTGCATGGCGCACAGTGCGCGCAAGACAATGGAAGCATAGGGGGACACATCATGTACCGCCCGACACTAATCACACTGGGCAGAATCGCCCTGGGGCCTTGTTTGGGAACCCTTACCTTCCTTTCCACCAACCTTTTCATGGCGGGGACAGGTCAGCGGAAACAAAGGTCATGATCTGCATGGTGGTGCCGGCATCGGCATCGGCACCACTGCCACAGATTGCACCTTTCCACACCGCAGCACCCACAGCATCCTAGATCCTGGCATTGCCGTGGGTCCTGTGGTAGTCCGACCGCCATGATCCTAATTGGGCGATTGGACCACCGAGGACGCCGCGGTCAGACCGCCACCACCAGTATGGTGGTCTTGGGACTGCCGTACTCGTAATCAGGCCCCAAGTCATATTTATTTTATTTGTTTTGGGTGGGAAATGTTATATTTTGTTTGTATAATGATTATGTGGTTCTTATTTGAAAATGTGTATTTTATGTGTTGTCATTATTTTAAGAGATGACTGAGTTTGTTCTTTGAGCTTTTTGGTTGGTCAGGTTTAGATTTTTTGTGTAAATAATTTATATATTATTTTATTATATTAATCGTCTTTAAGGGGTCGATTACGATGGCGGTCGGAAAAACATACCGACCGCCATGGTAGCGGCAAAAAACCGCCTGCATGGCCACCGGGAAAAACGCCGGACACATTACGATGAACCGCCACAATAATCCGTCCGCGGCGGCGGGAGACAACGAAAAAATGCCCGCACACGCCGGACCAGCTGAAAATCCGACCGCAACGGCCGGATACACAGCGGAAAATCCAAGAACCGCCGCCATGCACACGGAGTAACCGCCCGTGACATTATGACATCCCCGCCACCACCATGGTACCCACCTGTGAATCCGACCGCATCGTGCGCGAACAGCGATGAATCCGATAGGCGGCGGAAGGGCTGCAGCATAGCCACCGCTGCCGAGGAACCGCTGCGGAGGAACCGCAAAAAAAATGGCGGACGTTGAAAAAAAAAGAAAAAAAAAACAAACAATGCACACACTGAAGTAGACCTGTCCCAACACAAACCAAAAGTGCCCAATGACAACAGCCCCAGAAAGTTCAAAATAACCAATCACAGGACAACACACACAACACACCTGACAGCAACATACCAGCTTGCCACACCCCCCATAGCCGAGCATAAAACTAGCCCCTCCCTGACCACAATCCTTTGCCACACTCCACAACTGAAGGTCCCAACCCCAGAGAACAAAGGAGAGGCAAACCTGCACACAGCACCACCACAACACACACACCACCTACACCACCCACAACACCCACACAACTGCACCACAGAACATCTGCACAGCACACACCATGGCACCACACAAAATGCCAAAATTCACTGATGCAGAGCTTGCAGTCATGGTAGATGAGATAATAAGAGTTGAACCACAACTCTATGGCAACATGGTCCAACACACCCCATTAGCCACAAGAACCCAAATGTGGGTGAGGATAGTCAATAAGGTCAATGCAGTAGGGACCACCCCCCGCAACAAGCAGGAAATACAGAAGCGGTGGCATGACCTGAAGACCGTGGTGAAGAGGAAGAGGGCCAAGAACCATCAGCTGGCTGACGGGACTGGTGGAGGCACTCCCATCCCACCCAAACCATACAGTCCGTGGGAGGAGAAGGTCCTTGGAATCCTACATCCAGAGAGTCTTGAAGGAATCCGCGGGGGACTGGAAGCTGGTAAGTACAAACCAATGTATATCATCACATTGCCATGTACCGTCTTGCACAAATTCAAACCTACAACCCCTAGGCCAAAGGACATTCGTCTGACCCACAATACCCAAAACAGGTCACACAGATGTAAGCACCACTAAACCTGAAAAAGCACAAAGCTAAACAAAACCAACTGGGATGCATGTGTACAGACAAAAAGCACTACAACTCCCAACAGGCCCCCTCTCCCACCCCTCAGCAGGATGGAGCACCCCACCCAGAAGCATGTGTCAGCCATTGAACGCACCCCCACCACCTAACAGGTAGGTAGCCATCTTCACAGGGATGGGGAATGTGTATCTGGAGGCAGCACTACAACTCCAAACAGGCCCCCTCTCCCACCCCTCAGCAGGATGGAGCACCCCACCCAGAAGCATGTGTCAGCCATTGAATGCACCCCCACCACCTAACAGGTAGGTAGCCATCTTCACAGGGATGGGGAATGTGCATCTGGAGGCAGCACTACAACTCCCAACAGGCCCCCTCTCCCACCCCTCAGCAGGATGGAGCACCACACCCAGAAGCATGTGTCAGCCATTGAACGCACCCCCACCACCTAACAGGTAGGTAGCCATCTTCACAGGGATGGGGAATGTGTATCTGGAGGCAGCACTACAACTCCCAACAGGCCCCCTCTCCCACCCCTCAGCAGGATGGAGCACCCCACCCAGAAGCATGTGTCAGCCATTGAACGCACCCCCACCACCTAACAGGTAGGTAGCCATCTTCACAGGGATGGGGAATGTGTATCTGGAGGCAGCACTACAACTCCCAACAGGCCCCCTCTCCCACCCCTCAGCAGGATGGAGCACCCCACCCAGAAGCATGTGTCAGCCATTGAATGCACCCCCACCACCTAACAGGTAGGTAGCCATCTTCACAGGGATGGGGAATGTGCATCTGGAGGCAGCACTACAACTCCCAACAGGCCCCCTCTTCCACCCCTCAGCAGGATGGAGCACCACACCCAGAAGCATGTGTCAGCCATTGAACGCACCCCCACCACCTAACAGGTAGGTAGCCATCTTCACAGGGATGGGGAATGTGTATCTGGAGGCAGCACTACAACTCCCAACAGGCCCCCTCTCCCACCCCTCAGCAGGATGGAGCACCCCACCCAGAAGCATGTGTCAGCCATTGAACGCACCCCCACCACCTAACAGGTAGGTAGCCATCTTCACAGGGATGGGGAATGTGTATCTGGAGGCAGCACTACAACTCCCAACAGGCCCCCTCTCCCACCCCTCAGCAGGATGGAGCACCCCACCCAGAAGCATGTGTCTGCCATTGAATGCACCCCCACCACCTAACAGGTAGGTAGCCATCTTCACAGGGATGGGGAATGTGTATCTGGAGGCAGCACTACAACTCCCAACAGGCCCCCTCTCCCACCCCTCAGCAGGATGGAGCACCACACCCAGAAGCATGTGTCAGCCATTGAACGCACACCCACCACCTAACAGGTAGGTAGCCATCTTCACAGGGATGGGGAATGTGTATCTGGAGGCAGCACTACAACTCCCAACAGGCCCCCTCTCCCACCCCTCAGCAGGATGGAGCACCCCACCCAGAAGCATGTGTCAGCCATTGAACGCACCCCCACCACCTAACAGGTAGGTAGCCATCTTCACAGGGATGGGGAATGTGTATCTGGAGGCAGCACTACAACTCCCAACAGGCCCCCTCTCCCACCCCTCAGCAGGATGGAGCACCACACCCAGAAGCATGTGTCAGCCATTGAATTCTCCCCCACCACCTAACAGGTAGGTAGCCATCTTCACAGGGATGGGGAATGTGTATCTGGAGGCAGCACTACAACTCCCAACAGGCCCCCTCTCCCACCCCTCAGCAGGATGGAGCACCCCACCCAGAAGCATGTGTCAGCCATTGAACGCTCCCCCACCACCTAACAGGTAGGTAGCCATCTTCACAGGGATGGGGAATGTGTATCTGGAGGCAGCACTACAACTCCCAACAGGCCCCCTCTCCCACCCCTCAGCAGGATGGAGCACCCCACCCAGAAGCATGTGTCTGTAAGTAAAAACCAAAGTGACACTGCACAGGTAATCAGACAGTGCATGTACACCACCATCACTCAACAAAAGCATTGGGAGACATGACAACATGAGGCTCTACTTCACCCAAAAATAGAAAAGTAAAGCACAGCCATTGACAGGATGCAGACAGCTCAGCGTATGTAACTGTGACAGAAACAGAACTGTGACTCTCAACAAATATGTCCAAGTAAACGGGCCTCTGACATGCATCACCCAGACTTCCCTCTGTAGCGTACATGGGAGCTGATTATGAAGGACCATGGGAAAACCAAACTAGCATGGTCTGCTGTATAAAGAAATACAAGCACAGGACATGTCAACGGTATGCATGTGATGACAATGGCTAGTCCATGCACACAGGTAATGTCTGCCAGGCAGAGTGATCAGCAAAGATGCTGAACATCAACTTGTAGTCATGCCAGTTGTCAGATGACAACCTCACATTGATATCACCAATACTAGACGTGTGGCATGCTAACCAATCACAGGTCACACCATTGTGAAATGATGAATGTAACTCCACTTCATGGCATGAGGCACATCACTGTGCAGACATACAATGTGTGAAAAAGGCAACTGTGTGTAGCATAACATGTAAATAAGAGACATCAAACACAGCAACCCTGAGGTGTGTAAGGCAATTACCATCTACTTCCTGTCCCACAGGTGACCAACAACTGACTGCAGAGGACGACAACCTCAACCAGCACAGCCAGTCACCAGCTCCCGAACATCTCCCCTCGGATGCAGACTCCCTGGATAATGAGGAGGAGGAGGACCAACCCGGACCATCTGGTGTGGCAGGGCGTAATGTGTCCCAGGACCCCACAGCCCCACCACCCTCAGCAACAACATCAACGCAGAGCCCTGCTGCAACGACCTGTGCCACCACCACCACCTCCACCACCACAACCACTACCACTGCTGCCTGCAACACTCGCCCTGCTCCACAGGCCAACCAGACCACAACAACTGCGGAGGTACGGGAGAGTAGGCCGGTGCCCACAGGAGGGAGGCAACAGGGCCGTGACAGCAGGCCAGGTGTGAGGACAAGGCTGACCCAAAGGGAAGAAGACCCTGCCACTGAATCACTGGAACAACATTCACAGAGTTGTGGGGGCCTATGAACACGCCCAGGGACAGTTGAGGCAGGCTCAGCAGGATGCCCGTGAGCAACAACAGATGCTGCGCTCAATTGACAACCGCATGGGCCAACTCGTGGCCTGCATGGGCCAAATCAGGGATCTCCTGGGCCAGCTAGTGGGGGTCCTCAGGGACAGGCATGCGGCATCGCCAACACCTACAGCTCCCTCCGTTGTGCCGCAGGATGACAGACCCCCACCCTCCCCTGCGTCCAGCGAGCATGGGGACTCATCAGACACCACTGGTCATGCACCTGTGTCCCCCCTGCCAAAAGAGCAAGGGGCCGCCCGAAAAAATCATTGGGAGCATCCCGTGGCAAAGCACCTGGCAAAAGCCAGTCAAGTAGCCAGCCATGATGGCACCCCTCTACACCCTGCTGTGTACCCTGCAGACTGTCCCCACACACAATGGCGTGGGAATGGCAAATGACTGTTGGACTGTGTTGCCATACTGATCTAGTGTATACTCTATTGTCTCATCTACCATCACTGACAAATCTGTTATTCACCATTCACAAATCTGTCAATATCCACATCTACATCACATGTATCCACTGTAAATAAACACTAATAACGCACCAATGTAGTTGTCACTGTTCCATGTTCATCACAGTATGTTAACTCACACCCATGATTACAATGTCACAGGAGCAGGGATACTCCGCAGGCAAGTAGAGGCTGAAGGGACCTAGGAAAACACAACAGAACATCAGTTGCTACTCAGGTGGCGGACTGACAACCATCTCACAACACAGCACATCAAGGTACGACAATCTGCACATGTCACAAGGAGCAACTGTACCAACATAGACATCAAGTAGCTGTGTCAAAAGATCCATTGCCATACACACCTGCAGCCAGCACTGACTCTGCAACATGCTGTAGTCACAAAACTCACATACACATATTCACCAAGCACAACATCATCAGACAACAGCCAGTATTGACATTGCCACTGACCATCAAGTGAAGTAGTTGTTGATGAGCTGCTGACGCTGTCCAACACCTTCCTCCTCTCCACTATCCTCGTCACTTGACGTTTGGGTGTTTGCAGGTGGGGGCTGTGGCTGGTCATCATCATCCTGGATTAAGGGGATCCCCTTCCGCACGGCCAGGTTGTGTAGCATGCAGCATGCTACCACTATCTGACACACCTTGACGGGTGAGTACTGCAGAGCCCCTCCGGTCTTGTCGAGGCATCGAAAACGCGATTTCAGGAGTCCAAATGTTCGCTCAATGACCCGACGTGTCCTCCCATGGGCATTGTTGTAGCGCACTTCAGCTGGTGTCCTGGGATTGCGAAGTGGACTCAGCAACCAAGGTCCGTTGGGATATGCAGAGTCACCTAAGTGTGAAAGACACATACAGATTGAGTGTCTGACATGTGTCCGAGGACAGCATGGCACACAAACAGCACACGACTCGACCCTTTGTACTCACCCACAATCCATGCCCGCTCCGGTGCCAGATTGGCCATCAGCTGTGGTAAAATGCTGTTGCGCATTATGTGTGAATCGTGGGCTGATCCTGGAAACTTTGCACAGACGTGTGAGATGACCATATCTGCCTGGCACACCACCTGCACATTGATGGAATGATAATGTTTCCTATTTCGGTAAATATGCTCCCGTGCTTGGGGTGGAATCAGGGAAACATGTGTGCCATCTATTGCACCAACTACATTAGGAACGTGTCCAAGTGCATAAAATTCGCCCTTCACATCCGCCAACTCATGCCGCCTGGGGAAATGTATGAATTGGTCCCTGTGTTGCATCATAGCCAACAGGACATCACGTAGCACCATGCTGAATGTTGGTTGGGACATCCCCCTGCAATGCCCACAGTTTGCTGGAAGGATCCCGTAGCCACGAAATGTAGGAATGCCATCACCTTTGCCGTTGGCGTGAGTGCTGTTGGGTATGTCCTGCGTGGAAGCAGGTGTGGCTCCAATAGTGCACAAAGTTCCAGGAGGTTTGTCCGATCCAGACGGAATCGCCTTATGATGTCGGTATCCTCCATGTTAGCCAGCAGGGTGAAGGTACGAAACACATTAGGTCGCCTCCTAGGTGAGATGAAAGGGGACACGTCATAGCAACATAAATTAGGATGTGCACAAATTCATAAAGTCTGTCCTGTCACGGCGCTAACATTGACTGTCATCCCTGAAAGCACACAGTGCAATTCAGTGTTGTCCCAACATGAGACAGATTAATTGTACAACTGTCATGGATGTGCACAGTCAGTGGACACAATACGAACACTGTCTATGTGAATGCCAAGAGTCACATATCGAGCTGAGGTGGACTCAGCCTTGGGTGTACATGACACAGGACATGTGTGAAGCAGAGACACTGCTGGCTTCCACGTTGCTGCTGTACCTGCCACACCTCCTTGGACAATAATTGCAGGGGACACATCAACAACACAATGTGGATGGATCATTGGGATTGTCTTTGTACTCAGTGCCACTTCGAACACACTCAAATTCAATGACATTCACATCCCAAACCCATACATGTGCCAATGTCATCAGTACACAGGCCATATCTGCTGCTGACTTGAATACAAAGTCGGACAGTGACAGATGATGTCACGCCTGTGCAGAGTATGTGTACCACTGTAACAGGCCACCATTACCCCACTGCCCAATACTCTCTACAAGCACACAGATAGCCAATGTGGCACACATTAACAATAGATGAGGGACGTGATCAGCAGGGCCTGTATGCACCCTTAATCTTCCCCCATTTTGGACATTTACATGCAGCATCAAGGAGGGACTGCCCAAGGACACATGTGCACCACAACACATACCTTGGTGATACACATCCAGCTGTTTCAAGACACAACAGTGCCACAACACAAACATACAACACTACATGGACAACGCCAAGCCAGTATGCCAACAAGACCACGCATGAACATACTGTATGCATGACATATGGACTACTGGCTCAGACACCTGACACCAGTGGATGTAATTTTACACCACATGTCCCAAAGGACATGCATCCTGACCCTCATTCCACACAGGCTGTCAGGCCCAACACAGCATACAATCAACATCCCACATCTAACAAACATGCTGGCTGTGCATGGGTAGTGGGACACTGGTACCTCACATTGACCAAATGTCAGAGTTGGATGAGTGTCACAGGCACAACAGTCAAGGTACATCTCACCTGTCTTGGGTGCCCACACCATCCTGATACACCAGCAGATGTGATCCACCCACACAGTGCTGGAATAGATGGTGAGCAAGGATGGCTAGCACCCCATAGCATGCACATACACTAGTGTTGGTGGCAACACACTGCACACGTGTGCCACTTGTGCTGACCATCCAACATTGCAGACAATTCCCGCTAATCAGTGCACACACATTGCACGGGCAAAACTGGACACCCATAGCCTGTGGACAAATGTCGCATACTATATTCCATACAGTTAGCACAATCCACAACCGTGCATGCAGTCCATCTGCCAACGCTACATTCCTGATGTGAACAATGGACATGCACTGGTGGCAGGTGAGTAGCACCGGGACACAGCACAACACTCAAAAACATAGTGTAGCTAAGCACCATTGTTGAAATGTACATGTCACTGATTCACATACAACAGTCCAAACAACATGAGCACAGACCTGACACTACCACATAGGTCCCTGTGGTTACAGGTGGCAGACATGTAGCAAAGACATCTGCTCTGGCCGTCTACCCAAGTGACAAACAATAATAATGCAACGGATGCCAGGTGTGGTGCTGAAGTACTCGTCATGCTTTAGCGGGTCGAGCCCCCCTGTACATGTGGACATACACTGCAGGAGTTGCCAGTGTGTACAAAGACATAACATGCGGCATGTAATTGGTCCTAGCAATAACACAACAGGGTGACATCTGTTTCCAATGATGACAGTCATGCTGAATGAATGAGTTCATCTGGGTTTTCAGTGTAACACATGGGCTCAGGTGTGAGATAGTGGTCAGCATGGGTGGCAGATACGACATTGTGTGTAAATATTGATCAACATGATGGAGTACAGTGTTCCATTTGGTGTGAGACGTTACACAGTGGCTGACATTTGTGACAGGAGACCATATCAATGTTATCCAGTGCCATGTGCCACTGTACGTATCCACTGTGTGTAGCACAGTAATGCCCATTGATCCACACACAACAAGAACTGTCCGTAGGTGCCTCAAACGTGCCCCATAAACACAATGACACACAGAGTGTACGATGTTGTGCTGCATATTCCCCATGGCGGACGCACATACTGTCCGTGAATTGGGTGGCGGAGCATGCCAACCACCATTTGTACCTGTGTCGATGCCCACCACTGACGCAAGTGTGTCATGTGCTGCACATGACACATTGGTGTCAGTGATGGCCCTCCACATAGCTGCAGATGGCGTTTGTCATGCTCCACCAGCCACATCCCGGTCACCCATGTCACTCTATGGCAATCAAACAGCGGTAGCGCCGGCCAGGACCCCGCGGTGTGACACCGCCATGAACCATGCCCTTGCAGCCAATGGGGACCGCTATCGCGGTGGCATGATGCAGATTCAAAAATCGCGGTGGGCGTGCTCCGCCCCAGCGGATGCGGAGATAGGATGCATTTGTGAGATGCACCACCGCGGTAGCGCCGGCCAGGACCCCGCGGTGTGTCACCGCCATGAACCATGCCCTTGCAGCCAATGGGGACCGCTATCGCGGTGGCATGATGCAGATTCAAATATCGCGGTGGGCGTGCTCCGCCCCAGCGGATGCGGAGATAGGATGCATTTGTAAGATGCACCACCGCGGTAGCGCCGGCCAGGACCCCGCGGTGTGTCACCGCCATGAACCATGCCCTTGCAGCCAATGGGGACCGCTATCGCGGTGGCATGATGCAGATTCAAATATCACGGTGGGCGTGCTCCGCCCCAGCGGATGCGGAGATAGGATGCATTTGTAAGATGCACCACCGCGGTAGCGCCGGCCAGGACCCCGCGGTGTGTCACCGCCATGAACCATGCCCTTGCAGCCAATGGGGACCGCTATCGCGGTGGCATGATGCAGATTCAAAAATCGCGGTGGGCGTGCTCCGCCCCCGCGGAGGCGGTCATTGGATGCTTTTGAAAAAGGCTGACCTGGAACACCAATGGCAGAAGACTATGACCACTGAAACGAGTCCAGGGCCCTATATATGTGTGGAAGGGAGCACCACATTTCCACTGCTCACAGAGCCTGCTGCCTGGGACCCCTCACCTGCTGCTGCCTCCAGGGACTGCTGCCTGGGACCCCTCACCTGCTGCTGCCTCCAGGGACTGCTGCCTGGGACCCCTCACCTGCTGCTGCCTCCAGGGACTGCTGCCTGGGACCCCTCACCTGCTGCTGCCTCCAGGGACTGCTGCCTGGGACCCCTCACCTGCTGCTGCCTCCAGGGACTGCTGCCTGGGACCCCTCACCTGCTGCTGCCTCCAGGGACTGCTGCCTGAGACCCCTCACCTGCTGCTGCCTCCAGGGACTGCTGCCTGAGACCCCTCACCGCCCACTGCCGCCGCTGACGTCTCATGTCCACAGTGATGGCTAGGACGGAGAAGATCCGTGCCAGTCCATTTACAAGCGAGGAGCTGGATGTCCTGGTGGACGAGGTGCTGACACAGTACCCACGGCTATATGGTGGCCCAAATGTGGTGGTAAGTCTCCAACAGTGGGGGTGTGAGTGCAAGGGGGCACACATGTAGTTGATCAGATGGTGTATGTGCCTGAGAGTGTGGGGTTGTGTAATGCACTGGCTGACATGCTGTTTCCTAGTTGTTAAGGGGTGTATGCAAACCACACATTAAATGCATGGACATGAAGGGTGGATGGACATGTGTTGTGTACACATCCATATGGTGTGACAGCTATCTGGTGATGCATGTTTCTGGACAGTTATTGTTCATGTGACTGTTTGTGTGGGTCCTCGTTGTCCATCTCTGTGTGATTCTACCTGGCATGGACTGTCCACGCCCAATGTGACAAGGACACATCACTGACTGTACAGAGTGTGATACGTGTGTGGTTCGCATGAGTGTACATCAATGACCCATATCTGCCGTGTGGAGATGAGTCTGTGTCATGCCACTGTTCAGAGGGAGAGGTTTTACCATGAGAGTGTGTCACTGATGTTTTCCCCCTCTTGTCTCCCACACCTGCAGCTCAAGGTACACCAGCGTAAGGCCGTGTGGAGGTCCATTGCAACCAAGGTGCGGGCTCTGGGAGTGTCGAACCGCCGGCGCACCCACTGCCACAAGAGGTGGGACGACATATCACGACTGGCAAAGAACGTTGCCGAGATGACACTGGGGATACTCCCTCGCAGTGGCAGGTTGTCACGACGCAGCTTGACACCACTGATGTGCCGCATCTTGGCTGTGACACAGCCTGAGCTGGACACACGTTTGAAGGAGCATCAACAGCAAGCTAGGGGTGAGTATTCTGTGAAGGTTGATTTTGTCTGTGAGTGGCTGCATGTGTACCATGCCTGTACCTGCGCTGGTGTACGTGATGTGGTTACTGTGATGCAGTGGGTTGTAAGTGGCCCCTGTGCTGGGTGTGGCAGTCACGGATATTACATACATGCACTTACTGATGTTTTGCAGTCCTGGGAATTTCAATGGCATTGTGGGTGGTGTGCTGCAGGCCTGGTCCATTGGTGTTAGTGTTTGTACGCCCCAACATGCATGATGTTGTGCTGTCTGCCCATCACATGGCTCAGCTGTGCCGTGTTTAGATGTTTGTACGCACTGTTTGAGGTAGTGATGTGTGTCTGCATGGTGTGAATGCACGGGGTGGCCTGCAACATGTAGACTTTGTCATCCTCAGTGTTGCTTTGCTTGAATATGTTTGTCCTGTTGCTGTCACTTTGCTGACCCTACATGTCTCTCTGTTATGCAGCATCTCCCGTGGGCATGGAGGGACAGGGGACGGACACCAGTGGTGGTGAGACAAGCACAACAGCTGCACAGGATCCCAGTGACACAGATGTGACCAGCGCCTCGGAGGGGGATAGGAGTATGCTGGAGGAATCACAGCCCGAGACGCAAAGTTCAACATCATCTGATGACGGCGGTGGTGCAGACATCTTGGAGGACACAGGGAACGGAGAGTCTGCTACATCTTCCAGCACACAGCGTGCAGTGCCCACCCTCCCAGCCACTTCCTCTGTTGCTGCCCGTGTTCGCACCACAAAGAGGGGTAGAGTGTCCTTCATTCCAGGCACCGCTGCCCCTGCCCCTGTGCCCCCTGCTGCCATCAGTGCAGAGTGTGTGGACCTTATGCGCCAGCTGTGTGTGGGGCAGACAGGGCTCCTCAATGCATTGTCAGACCACGACCGCAAATTGGCACAGGTGTTAGCTTTCATGGAGGGCATCCATTCAGACGTGGGTGGGCTGCACCGCACTGTCCAGACAATGTCCTCCACAATGGCGGCTGCACTTCAACTGGCTCAATCTCGTAGTCCAATTCCAGTCCCTTTGGCCACCCCCATGCCAGTGGCTACGTCTGACGACGGTGACCACGCTTCACACACCTCAACGTCACGATACTGCACACGTAGCACACAGCAGCAGCAGCCCAAGCGGTCAAGGTCACAGACACCTTCCCCTACAAAGAGAAATACAACCCCAGAGCGCAAAGGGAAGAGTCCGTCAGGCGTTGCAAAGGCACATGATTCAAGGAGGAAGTACTCAGGGTCACAAGCCTCAGAGCAATCCCCGGCCACAGACTCTGTGGTCCCAAAAACGTCTCGCAAAGGCATGCAGACACTCTCCATGCCCACTGTGAAGGTGGGGCCTGGCAAGGCTACACATAGTAAGGTATCCAAGGCTGTTTCACCAACTACCTCTACTCCCATTCCAAGTCCAGTGAAGCAGGGACAGGAGGGCACTGTAGGGGGCACACAGGGTAAAGAGGGGATGGAGGGGCAGAGGCAATGCCAGGCTAAGCGTCCTTCTGGATCCAGCACATCCCCAAAGGGAGGTCCAGCGTGTGCACCTGCGGCAGCCTTGGTGCTGAGTGTGCCGTTTGTGTCCACACCACTTCCCATTGATACGAAGACAGGCAAGCCATTTAGAATCCCCAAGAAGTGGAAAGGCACACCTCCACTGTCTCCCTCCCACACTGTGTCCCACGTCGGCCTGAGTCCACCTCCACGTGCCACTACACCACCTGGTCCAAGCAGCCCTCCAGCGTCCAAGGCCACTGATAGCTCTTCCTCAGCTGGGCGTCTCACTCCCCAGTCAAGTGGTCCAACTGTGCCCGACACACAGTCAGCTCCCAGTCAGACTGACAGCCAGGTCTGAATGTTGATCAATGTCACAGACCTGTCTCTCCCACACCGGTACCTGTGCTGCCCATCGTGTCACACCAGACTGTGTTGCTGACCATGGCGGAGTTTGGTGACACACATTCCCTGTGCAGCTTCTCATTGTCTCTGTCAGCACCTTGGACTGGCCACTGGCCTTGCAGTTTGCCCCCTGCCTGTGCAGCTTCTCATTGTCTCTGTCAGCACCTTGGACTGGCCACTGGCCTTGCAGTTTGCCCCCTGCCTGTGCAGCTTCTCATTGTCTCTGTCAGCACCTTGGACTGGCCACTGGCCTTGCAGTTTGCCCCCTGCCTGTGCAGCTTCTCATTGTCTCTGTCAGCACCTTGGACTGGCCACTGGCCTTGCAGTTTGCCCCCTGCCTGTGCAGCTTCTCATTGTCTCTGTCAGCACCTTGGACTGGCCACTGGCCTTGCAGTTTGCCCCCTGCCTGTGCAGCTTCTCATGTTCAGGCTCTGCATCTTGTGCCTTGGTCCTGTCTGATATTGTTGCCTATCAGTGCTATTTGTGAATAAAAACAGTTGCTCATGTTGTCAGTTGTGTCATTGTCCTTACTGGATTAGGCTTTTCCTGTATGTCTAACATTTACTGTGCCACATGCTCTGTGTGCCACTTCAACTGTGCCACTGGCTTGTTTGACTTATCATTTATTTTACAGGGGTGACGGGGACTTCAGTTCTTCATAACTCGGATACTTGTGGGGTCATTGATGTTGTTTTCGGTGACATACCAGACTCATGTTCCTTCCTTGTTGCTGTTGGCTATGTTTTACTGCATCCTGGTATGTGGGCACTGCAAACACATAGAGGGGTCATATACACGGGATTGCAGGCAGGCTGACCAGGCTCAACATGTATGTGCGTTCTTGCTTTCATGTATGCCTAGCAGTGTAGATGTGTAGTCATGTTGTGATGGGCAGTCATCCTAGTCACAACGGTTACTTGCATGGTGTGCATTTGGGTGGTCAAGGGTTGTACGGTGTGTTGGTTGTGGCTTTGTCGTGTGTGTTGATGTGTGTGTTACTGGCGTGTGACTCATGGCTGTGTGGGACTGTTGTGTGTTTGTGTGCACACACTGCTTGTTGTGCATTCAGTGCTGTGGGTGTATGTTGCCTTGTGCTGTCCTAGTATACATCCCCTGATGTACTGCTGTGTTTGCTATGTGTTTTGTGGTGTTGTGCATCTGTTGTGTGTTTGATGTGTCTGTGTTGTTCTGTGATGGTGCACTTCTTGTCTGTGTTGTGGTATGTAGCCCATGCATTTTTCCTGACTGATGAGGTGGTGCACTCCTGTTGTGTGTGTGCTCCCATTGCCTTCCCCTAGTTTGGCTGCACAGGTGCTGTGTGTTATTTTTGTGGTTCTGTATGTGTTTCTGTTTAGAATTGTGTTTGCCATTTTTGTTTTGGTGCAGACGTTGGTACTGTAATCCCTGTGTGTGTGTGATGTTTGTGGATGCCCCCAGAGGGTTTGATTGTTTGTTTGTATCTTGTCTGGACATTATGTAGGCCGTTCTGTGTGTCTGGCATTGGGATTGTGTGCTGCAGATATGAGGGGGGTATGTTTGGGGACTACTACTTGTGTTTGGCAGTCATTGAGTGTGCCAATGTGCCCTGTGTGATACTCATGTGTACTTGCTGTTCTCTGTTTGACTTGAGGTCCTTCCTTTCATCCCTGTCTCTATGCATGGGTTACCTTGCTGTCTCCCTGAGTTGTTGCACTGAGGTGACTGTTGTTTGACTTCACTCACTGTGCCAGCCATGTGCTTGGATGGGGTGTGGATGTTGTTCTGGGTTCCTTGTCCTGCATGTGTCTGTTCACCTGGTTGTTGGTTGTCTCCTTGCCCTCCCATTTGTGTGCACATCATTCATGCTTTCCTCTATGTTGTGCTCCATTGCTGGTGGCATGTAGTCTGTGTATGTGGCTGTGTGTCGGTGTGGGGTATGTCTGTGTGAGTTGGCAGGGTGTGTGTCCAGTAGTCTGTATGTTCCTTGTGTGTATGTTCATTTTGTGCTTGTCTTCTGCTTTCTTGCCATGTATGTGGTGTTGTGGTGTGTGTGTGTGTTGCCCTGGGCCTGTGCCTCTGTGCTGTGTGTTAATCTACACCAAATGCTGCTGTGTCTGTCTCCCTAGGTGATAGTTGTGTGCTGCTGGGTGTGGATTTAGGTCGCTTGGTGTTGGACATGGGGGTGCACAGGGGGGGGGATTGGCATGTTTCTTGCTGTGTGCGGCGGAGCTGTGGGTGGTGGGTGGTGGTGGTGGCCTGTGGTCTTTCTGGCCTGTCCGTTGCTGTACATGCATTCTGCTTTATGCGATGGATTTCCCGCATGCTCACCGCTGCGATGTCGTCAGCTACACATTACATTATGTTCACGGTACTTTGGTGGGCTTGATGCAGGGTGTGAATTGGTGCCAGCTGAGACATGTGTGGGTACACTGATGGATGTGTTCCTGTCCACACCAGTGTATCTGGTGTGGCCAGGTGCCCTGTTTCAGCCCGTGGAATTTGTGTTCTGTTTTGTGCTGTATTGTGTTTTGTTTACGTACCTGCGGCGGCGTCCGCGGCGGGCGATGTTGGCCTGGTGATGTATCACGTACAGCACCGGGAGGACGTGTAGTGCTGGATCCATGGCGTTCGGCTCTGAGTGGAGGGCTCCGGAGTCTCGTTTCACGCTCCGCTGTCGAGATTCCGCCGTGTCTGGATGGGCGGTTTCTCCCCTGCGGTTCGACGGGTTGTTTGGCGCATCCTAATTTGTTGAGCGGACGGGACGTCATTCCGCACGGCGGTGAGTCTCCATTGGCTCACACCGGCGTGGTGGCGGGAGGAATTTCATGGCGGTCGGCGTTGCACCGCGGAGGTCGGGAAATGGCCCATATTTGCCCTTCATAATATGGCGGCCGTGAGGACTGCTGCTGGCGGGCGGTAAGAGGCATTTTTCCGCACCGTCGGCACCGCGGTACTGACACCGACCGCCATCATAATCGGCCCCTAAGATTGGAGTTTTATTTAATGTTTTGACTGATACAATAAAATATTATGTTTATTATTTATATAAAACATGATTTGTCATGTTGGTTAAAATTATGTTATAGTTTTTGGGGAGTGTCGTAGGTTGCTATTTATTTTATAATATGCTTTTAGCTATAATTTCTAAGTAATCTACTCCCTTGATGCTTAGGAAGACTCTGGGGCCGATTCCGATTCGGGCCGGAAATCTCTCCGACCGAGCCGGACCCGGAGAGATTTCCGACCGAATCGGACCCTAGCAGCCCGACCGAACGAGTACGATGCGCACGTATGACATCGGACTCGAGTCGGTCGGACTCCCATTGAAGTCAATGGGAGCCGGTCGTACAACGCGTACGTGGGCTCCCATTGACTCAATGGTGTGCGAGGCAAACAAGGGCGCCCCCTACAGCGTGTACGCGGCGAGCGACTCGCGCCGTACACGCACAGGTAGGGGGGACCCATGGGTCCCCCCTGTGTGCGACTCACGCGGCTATGCATACAGGGGGGTCCGACACGGACCCCCGAAGTACGGCTCCGACTGCTTCTTCGAGCCGGACGGCGCGGGTCGGTCGGACTGCTCGCGGCGCGCATCGTACTTGCCCGGCCAGGGAACGTCTCCATTGCGCGGTGCGAGGCGTGCATCCGTGCGAGTCGGTCGGAGCGGTCGGGACCCGCAAACGATTCGGTCGGCGAATTCGCACGCGCTCGCATCGTACTCGTTCGCCCGGATGCACGTACGAGTCGGTCGGGAAAAAGGGCTCCGAATCGGATCCGGTTCAGCCGAATCCGATTCGGTGCCCTACCGGCCGAGATCGGAATCGACCCCTCTGACTTTACATTGTAGCATGTAATACATTCTTTAAGTTTGTTTGCTAAGTTTAGGTACAATTTGGGTAACAGATTGCTCCATTCATAGTTGTTGGTAGCTTTGCTCTTTTTTAATGCTTCTACAGATTTATAAAGTGCAGGTTGGGTTCTGCTTAGTGTGGATTGGAAGGCATTGGGCCATTTTTCCACAAAGTTATTTGTTTTGGCTTCCTGTGCCAAGGTGTTGTCATAGACATTCCACCATGGTATTTGGATTTGGGTTGAAGTCTGTATCCAGAGTGATGCAGTCTGTCAACCCAAGTGTCTTCGAAATAATCCATTAGGGGGCTTAGTTTGTGTTCATTTCTTTGGTAGAAAGGTCTTTCTATCAGTAAATTGGAGAGGTTAGTTACCTTTGTGACAGGGACCTAGGCTAGTGCTATAATTGTTATTTATATTTCAAAGGCAAATTGGTTGTTTGCCTTCAGGACACCGCAGCGCCGGTGGTCTTCTGTCTGCAGTATTACGAGTTGTGCAGCCTGAAACGTCGACCGCATCGACGGCACTGTTCCCGCCGGGGCTACGGCGGTCTGCAATGCTGGTGATGCATACTCCAACACCGCCAGGGCTACAGTTTCCCCGCTGTGGTCTTTCTGGCCTGTCCGTTGCTGTACATGCATTCTGCTTTGTGCGATGGATTTCCCGCATGCTCACCGCTGCGGTGTCGTCAGCTACACATTACATTATGTTCGCGGTACTTTGGTGGGCTTGATGCAGGGTGTGAATTGGTGCCAGCTGAGACATGTGTGGGTACTGATGGATGTGTTCCTGTCCACACCAGTGTGTCTGGTGTGGCCAGGTGCCCTGTTTCAGCCCGTGGAATTTGTGTTCTGTTTTGTGCTGTATTGTGTTTTGTTTATGTACCTGCGGCGGCGTCCGCGGTGGGCGATGTTGGCCTGGTGATGTATCACGTACAGCACCGGGAGGACGTGTAGTGCTGGATCCATGGCGTTCGGCTCCGAGTGGAGGGCTCCGGAGTCTCGTTTCACGCTCCGCTGTCGAGATTCCGCCGTGTCTGGATGGGCGGTTTCTCCCCTGCGGTTCGACGGGTTGTTTGGCGCATCCTAATTTGTTGAGCGGACGGGACGTCATTCCGCACGGCGGTGAGTCTCCATTGGCTCACACCGGCGCGGTGGCGGTCGGAATTTCATGGCGGTCGGCGTTGCACCGCGGAGGTCGGGAAATGGCCCATATTTGCCCTTCATAATATGGCGGCCGTGAGGACCGCTGCTGGCGGGCGGTAAGAGGCATTTTTCCGCACCGTCGGCACCGCGGTACTGACACCGACCGCCATCGTAATCGGCCCCTAAGATTGGAGTTTTATTTAATGTTTTGACTGATACAATAAAATATTATGTTTATTATTTATATAAAACATGATTTGTCATGTTGGTTAAAATTATGTTATAGTTTTTGGGGAGTGTCGTAGGTTGCTATTTATTTTATAATATGCTTTTAGCTATAATTTCTAAGTAATCTACTCCCTTGATGCTTAGGAAGACTCTGGGGCCGATTCCGATTCGGGCCGGAAATCTCTCCGACCGAGCCGGACCCGGAGAGATTTCCGACCGAATCGGACCCTAGCAGCCCGACCGAACGAGTACGATGCGCACGTATGACATCGGACTCGAGTCGGTCGGACTCCCATTGAAGTCAATGGGAGCCGGTCGTACAACGCGTACGTGGGCTCCCATTGACTCAATGAGTGCGAGGCAAACAAGGCGCCCCCTACAGCGTGTACGCGGCGAAGCGACTCGCGCCGTACACGCACAGGTAGGGGGACCCATGGGTCCCCCTGTGTGCGACTCACGCGGCTATGCATACAGGGGGGTCCGACACGGACCCCCGAAGTACGGCTCCGACTGCTTCTTCGAGCCGGACGGCGCGGGTCGGTCGGACTGCTCGCGGCGCGCATCGTACTTGCCCGGCCAGGGAACGTCTCCATTGCGCGGTGCGAGGCGCGCATCCGTGCGAGTCGGTCGGAGCGGTCGGGACCCGCAAACGATTCGGTCGGCGAATTCGCACGCGCTCGCATCGTACTCGTTCGCCCGGATGCACGTACGAGTCGGTCGGGAAAAAGGGCTCCGAATCGGATCCGGTTCAGCCGAATCCGATTCGGTGCCCTACCGGCCGAGATCGGAATCGACCCCTCTGACTTTACATTGTAGCATGTAATACATTCTTTAAGTTTGTTTGCTAAGTTTAGGTACAATTTGGGTAACAGATTGCTCCATTCATAGTTGTTGGTAGCTTTGCTCTTTTTTAATGCTTCTACAGATTTATAAAGTGCAGGTTGGGTTCTGCTTAGTGTGGATTGGAAGGCATTGGGCCATTTTTCCACAAAGTTATTTGTTTTGGCTTCCTGTGCCAAGGTGTTGTCATAGACATTCCACCATGGTATTTGGATTTGGGTTGAAGTCTGTATCCAGAGTGATGCAGTCTGTCAACCCAAGTGTCTTCGAAATAATCCATTAGGGGGCTTAGTTTGTGTTCATTTCTTTGGTAGAAAGGTCTTTCTATCAGTAAATTGGAGAGGTTAGTTACCTTTGTGACAGGGACCTAGGCTAGTGCTATAATTGTTATTTATATTTCAAAGGCAAATTGGTTGTTTGCCTTCAGGACACCGCAGCGCCGGTGGTCTTCTGTCCGCAGTATTACGAGTTGTGCAGCCTGAAACGTCGACCGCATCGACGGCACTGTTCCCGCCGGGGCCACGGCGGTCTGCAATGCTGGTGATGCATACTCCAACACCGCCAGGGCTACAGTTTCCCCGCTGTGGTCTTTCTGGCCTGTCCGTTGCTGTACATGCATTCTGCTTTGTGCGATGGATTTCCCGCATGCTCACCGCTGCGGTGTCGTCAGCTACACATTACATTATGTTCGCGGTACTTTGGTGGGCTTGATGCAGGGTGTGAATTGGTGCCAGCTGAGACATGTGTGGGTACTGATGGATGTGTTCCTGTCCACACCAGTGTGTCTGGTGTGGCCAGGTGCCCTGTTTCAGCCCGTGGAATTTGTGTTCTGTTTTGTGCTGTATTGTGTTTTGTTTATGTACCTGCGGCGGCGTCCGCGGTGGGCGATGTTGGCCTGGTGATGTATCACGTACAGCACCGGGAGGACGTGTAGTGCTGGATCCATGGCGTTCGGCTCCGAGTGGAGGGCTCCGGAGTCTCGTTTCACGCTCCGCTGTCGAGATTCCGCCGTGTCTGGATGGGCGGTTTCTCCCCTGCGGTTCGACGGGTTGTTTGGCGCATCCTAATTTGTTGAGCGGACGGGACGTCATTCCGCACGGCGGTGAGTCTCCATTGGCTCACACCGGCGCGGTGGCGGTCGGAATTTCATGGCGGTCGGCGTTGCACCGCGGAGGTCGGGAAATGGCCCATATTTGCCCTTCATAATATGGCGGCCGTGAGGACCGCTGCTGGCGGGCGGTAAGAGGCATTTTCCGCACCGTCGGCACCGTGATACTGACACCGACCGCCATCGTAATCGGCCCCTAAGATTGGAGTTTTATTTAATGTTTTGACTGATACAATAAAATATTATGTTTATTATTTATATAAAACATGATTTGTCATGTTGGTTAAAATTATGTTATAGTTTTTGGGGAGTGTCGTAGGTTGCTATTTATTTTATAATATGCTTTTAGCTATAATTTCTAAGTAATCTACTCCCTTGATGCTTAGGAAGACTCTGGGGCCGATTCCGATTCGGGCCGGAAATCTCTCCGACCGAGCCGGACCCGGAGAGATTTCCGACCGAATCGGACCTCTAGCAGCCCGACCGAGCGAGTACGATGCGCACGTATGACATCGGACTCGAGTCGGTCGGACTCCCATTGAAGTCAATGGGAGCCGGTCGTACAACGCGTACGCGGGCTCCCATTGACTCAATGGGTGCGAGGCAAACAAGGGCGCCCCCTACAGCATGTGCGCGGCGAAGCGACTCGCGCCGTACACGCACAGGTAGGGGGGACCCATGGGTCCCCCCTGTGTGCGACTCGCGCGGCTATGCATACAGGGGGGTCCGACACGGACCCCCGAAGTACGGCTCCGACTGCTTCTTCGAGCCGGACGGCGCGGGTCGGTCGGACTGCTCGCGGCGCGCATCGTACTTGCCCGGCCGGGGAACGTCTCCATTGCGCGGTGCGAGGCGCGCATCCGTGCGAGTCGGTCGGAGCGGTCGGGACCCGCAAACGATTCGGTCGCCGAATTCGCACGCGCTCGCATCGTACTCGTTCGCCCGGATGCACGTCACGAGTCGGTCGGGAAAAAGGGCTCCGAATCGGATCCGGTTCAGCCGAATCCGATTCGGTGCCCTACCGGCCGAGATCGGAATCGACCCCTCTGACTTTACATTGTAGCATGTAATACATTCTTTAAGTTTGTTTGCTAAGTTTAGGTACAATTTGGGTAACAGATTGCTCCATTCATAGTTGTTGGTAGCTTTGCTCTTTTTTAATGCTTCTACAGATTTATAAAGTGCAGGTTGGGTTCTGCTTAGTGTGGATTGGAAGGCATTGGGCCATTTTTCCACAAAGTTATTTGTTTTGGCTTCCTGTGCCAAGGTGTTGTCATAGACATTCCACCATGGTATTTGGATTTGGGTTGAAGTCTGTATCCAGAGTGATGCAGTCTGTCAACCCAAGTGTCTTCGAAATAATCCATTAGGGGGCTTAGTTTGTGTTCATTTCTTTGGTAGAAAGGTCTTTCTATCAGTAAATTGGAGAGGTTAGTTACCTTTGTGACAGGGACCTAGGCTAGTGCTATAATTGTTATTTATATTTCAAAGGCAAATTGGTTGTTTGCCTTCAGGACACCGCAGCGCCGGTGGTCTTCTGTCCGCAGTATTACAAGTTGTGCAGCCTGAAACGTCGACCGCATCGACGGCACTGTTCCCGCCGGGGCCACGGCGGTCTGCAATGCTGGTGATGCATACTCCAACACCGCCAGGGCTACAGTTTCCCCGCTGACCCTATTATGACAACACAGTCGTACTGGCGATCTCCCAGTAGCAGTTGCCCAATGGCGGTAGACTGCAGCGGTACGCTGGCAGCAAGCACCACAACGGTAACCATTGGATAAATTCAAAAACTACACAGCTGATGTGCTTTTGCCAAGTGGACACTCCTGGAAATCACACTATAAAAAAACACACACCATCCCTGACCAGGATCTTTTGCTTCTCACCTAAAGCACAGAAGATAGGAGACGCAGTTGTGACCCAAGCCAGCCCTCTTTTTCCTTTCATCACACCATTTAGCACTCCCCATCACCTTTAAATTTAACTTGTCACTTTTTCACTAATTTCCCTGTTTTTTTTTTCCTTTCATATAGTCACTCAGATTTGTTTTTGTTATGCTTGGCCCCAAAAACCCACGGTTCACTGAGGCTGAGTGGATGACATTATTAGAGTAGAGCCTCAAATTTTTGGTTCCCAAGTCCAGCATACTCCTCTCAATAGGGTAGGAAAACTGAACTGTGGGACAGGACAGTCAACAGACTGAACACTCTTGGTACCACGTTGCGCACACAGGGCAAGATTAGGAGGAGGTGGAATGACCTCAGGTTGAAAGTGCGTACACAGGCCTCTAAGCACCACCAGGAGGCCCAGAGGACTATTGGTGGCCCTCACAGCAGCCCATTACAACTATTTCCCTAGAAGGAGGAGAGCTTGGCCATCCTGCATTCTGAGGGCTTGACAGGAATACCTGGGGGAATGGAGTCTGGTAAATTACACTTCACTAACTGTCACAATACCACAATGTCCTGTTTTCTCTCAACTCTGCTTTTTCTATTGTGTTGTCAATCTATTTTCCTAACATGCAATACTCAAAGTATTGGAGATGTTGGTTTGTCTGTGTTAATGTGTATTGTTGCATATAAGAGCATATGTATCAATCTCTATGACATGCCACATGTTGAAATGGTGTCTGTAAGTGTATTACTATAAAAAAATATAATCTCAGGGCCCATTATATGTGTTAATATGTAAATGTATGGTTCATCCCAAATGCTTGTTTCCAACAGGTATGTTACACTAACTGTTTGTCAAGTGTTGGTAAGTTGAGATTGAAGTGACTGCAACTACCATGATGCCCTGCAACTGTAACTCTAACTACGATGCTATACTCCTTTTGTCCCTTCTCACTTGTCTGCCGTGTTACAACAGATGGTCACTGATCATGCAGGTTACCATTTCTCAAGTGTTGGTAAGTCTACATAGATTTCACTACAACTACCATGAGGCCCTGTGACTGTAACGCTAACCAAGATGCTGCACTCCTTTTGCCCCTTCTCACTTGTCTTCCGTGTCACAACTGATGTTCAGTAATCATGGACTGTGCAATGTACAAACAATGCTCTGCTCAGATACCTGTCTGAATACTTTGCTTGATGGTGTCCTGGTCTCATCAACTGAAACTATTGACGGCATGAGTGACACCATACCAACTGTGTACCTCTAATATATGTAAGCCATGAATGAAACTCAACTGATTAGCAGTGGCAGGTGAGCCATTGACTCTGCACTCCTCACATGATGATTAATGCTAAATTTACAACCAAGGTGTGTGTTTGCCTGTATTTCACACAAATATGTTAGAGTTTTGTAGAGGTCCCGGTTACTCCAATTGGAGTGCCCCCGTGCTAGGATTCCCCTGCAGAAGCCTCATACCCCTGCGCTGAACTAGCCTTGGAATGGTCAAATACACATGTTACGCTGGCACTGTGTTATTTGCAATGTTTTGGAGATGTCATGTCTATCCTTAAAGTCAAAATGCCACATATCAGCACATCTGATGAGCTGATCAATTCAACTACATGTATTCAATGTCTTCAAATGTCTAGTAACCAACTTCAACTCCACGCAAATAGATGACAACTCAACAGGTCGATCGGCCACAGCACCTAGCCAGAGCTTGGACACCGAACAGACTTCCGCTCCACCCCAGGATGATGCACTCAGTGATGACAACACTCCTAGAGATGTGGGCGTGGATGATTGTCCTGGCCCTTCTGGTCAGCCTGCGCAGATGGCAAGAGTGAGGCTCACTGTGCCCACAACAACAGCTCCCACCCCAGCTGCAACAACACAGGCAACCCCTGCACTCCCAAACTGTGTACCTAGCACAGACAGTACCATCCTGTGCCTCCCAGTCCTGTGTTCTGAGGTGGCTATCACCACCCCAGTCACTGAGGAACCAGGAACCAGTGGGAGGGTACGGCCTGTGCCAAGTGCACAGGCCCGTGGGGGTAGGGGTCGTGGGAGGGTAACTGTGGGACCACAGAATGAGCCCATTGGGGCCACAGACACCCAGGCTGCCATCATCCAAATCCTGGGAGTCTACCAGGTCTTCCAAGGTGTTATGGGCTAGGTACTTACCAAAATCTGGGAAATGAAGAAGCTGCAGAGGGACACATACCTGGAGGTTGCCTGCATCCACACCGAGGTGGCCCGCATCAACACCAACATGGCCTCCCTGGTTGGGGTGCTGCAGGACATCAACACCACCCTCTGCAGGGCTTTTGCACCTGCATCTACCCCTTCCTGTGGTCAAAGTCCATCCAGGCCATCAACATCTGCCGCAGCCACAGGAAGGGAGGCCCTGTCAGAGGAGAATATGCCTGCACGCACCGCTGTCTCAGCAGCTGCGGATCCCCCTTGGCAAAAAGAAGGGACGTCCATGCAGAAGTCTAGGAGGTGGGGCTGGCAAGAAACCCACTACTGCCAGTAAGAAACCTCAACCCTAATTTCCTCCTGTGTGTGCAACACATTCACTTTGTAGATTATTCCTGCCCACTTTTCCATATCTGATGGGAGTAGTATATTGGACTTTAGACTCTAGACAATTTGGAGTCTACAATGATGGTTACATCTACCATGATTGACTACTTCACTTTTGGTTTTCAATGCTTAATTTTTAGTACACTTTTTGATCTTATTCTTGTTCACTTCAATAAACACACAAGTCACAAAAACATTGTCTCCTATTGTAATTCTCACATATACCAATGTAAATGTACTACCATGTGAACTTTACAATTCCAACACTAGCTAGTTCTGGAAGCATGGGTATGTTGTATGTAAACATTGTTAAACTCTGGATCACTACCTTGTCACAACAATACAAACATACAAGTGTCTGGTCTGATAACATCTTTATTCCATTGTTCACATCACTGGCTGGCATGATGTCAGAAACATAGCTAATAAGACATGACTCAATTCTTCTGTGTCAGTGATCACATCATCAGTTGCAGACCTTCACAACTTCGAAGGAGGAGGTACATCTGACAATATCCTCTACAATAGGCAACATGAAATTAGGTCTACATCATCAGCTGGAGCCATATTGCCAACCTCACTAAAGGAATCCCACATTAAATAAACAAATAAACAGACACATGCCAGTACAACAGTTTCTGACCACAGGGTAATCCCAATGCAGTGTTGCTTGCATTTGGTGGAATGTCACAAACAAATGTCAGTGATGTGCCGCAAGCACTTTGGCCTACAATGAAGAGACACATCAACAGCTACATACAGTTCATACACAATGAGGATTTAGCCAATGTAAAGACAGATGAGCATAATTTGGGCCCAACACAACATTGTGTTGGATCACATGATGGCACACATATTGCATTAGGACCAACACACCACAAGGAACAAATCCAATGGAAGCCATGTAACTTCCATCCTATCGCTGGGCAAGCTGTCTTGATACCGGTTTTGTAAACCCAAACTCTGTGACAGACATTCACAGGACCAATCCATGTGCACTTTGTACGTCTGAACAGAATCATATGCCTGCTAATGTCACACCTCTGAAATGTCCCAAAGAAGATGCCATGGTGAAGGAATCTGAAACAGACCAACACAGAGAGCAATCAGCTAGGAAACCATACATATGGCCCAAATCATATAGTAAACGCCTAGAGAACACAGTCCAAGACAGAATATACAACTAAACAAAAAACAAACACCTTTCCCCGGATATTGTTAGAGCCATATATTCCTAGTATGTAGAATTAACATCCTCCTCACAACATGAGTTGCAATAATAGTCTAAGTCATCACATCTCACACCATACTTACACTCAGGAGAAGTTTCAGATGACATCTTGACGCAAGTCCATTCCTTCCTCTTCACCACTATCACCATCATCATTTGGCATTTCATGTTCCTCACCCGGTGGCTCTTCATGGCCTGCATCCTCTGCGTTGTAAGGGATGTTCCTTCGCAGGGCAATGTTGTGGAGCATGCAGCAGGCCATGGTGATCTTACACACATTCCCGGGTGAATAGAGGAGGGCTACCCCAGTCTTGTCCAGACATCTGAATCTGGCTTTCAGGAACCCAAAAGCCTGCTCCACTGGCTGCCGTGTTCTTCCATGGGCCTCATTGAAGTGGACTTTCCCTAGTGTTGTAGGATTCATCAACTGTGCCAACAACCATGGCCGGTTAGGATATGCTGAGTCTCCTAGATAGAAGACAAACAGAAGTGCAACAATGAGTTATACACTTTCAGATTATACTACCTGACATTACCCACACAAAGTTAGTACAGATCACACTTACCTAGAAGCCAGGCCATCTCCGGTAGTAGTTGTGACATCAGCTGGGGTATGGTGCTGTTCCACAGAATGAAGGCATCATGTGCAGATCCTGGGAACCAGGCACAGATGTTTGAGATATACAAATCCAGTAAGCAGACAACTTGCACGTTGATAGAATGGCAGTGCTTCCTGCTGCGGTACACTTGTTCCCTGGTATGCGGTGGTGCTAAGGCAATATGTGTGCCATCAATGGATCCAATCACATGTGGGATGCGACCAAAACCATAGAAACCAGCCTTCACAGTGGTTAAATCTTCAGGTCTGGGAAACTGGATGTATCTATCCACGTGTCTCAAAATTGCTTTAAGTACCTCTTGGAGTACACGACTAAACATTGGTTGTGACATACCACCAGAAATAGCGACATTGAATTGAAAGAAATCTATGGCCAGAAAATGCAATACTGACATGAGTTTCACAAGTGGTGTGATAGATGTAGGATAAGAGATGTGAGGTAGAAGGTCAGGCTCCAACTGATGACATAAATCCAGGATTGTTAGACGATTCAAATGAAATTTCTGGATTACATCTATCTTCCATGGTCTGAAGGTCCGGAAATGGTCATTACACTGGAGGCTAGCATCTCCTTCCTCTCCCTGGGTACCTATGTGTGGAGTAAAAATACAAATGTACATTGGTCACAGTGTCCTGAGTAACATATATGAAGAATAAGGCACAAGTCATGTGACAAAACATAACAGCTTCATGAACCATTACACATATACCACATCATCATTGTCTACTGTTAAACATCCACCAATAATCCCCAATGTGGCATTCACATGTCTGTAACAGAACTGTACACATCATCAATTTTGAAAAGTTAAATTTGCACTATATTAACCTTTCCATGACATTTCATGTGAAATACCGCCAACCACAGTGTACAGTGCACCGTGCACATTTTGGCAATATACACAGTAATGCACTACACAGATGATGTATTGTACAGGACATGACATGTGAAGGGAGTCCATCAAATTTAAACCTGTAAGGCCTCATTTGTAGTGGGGGTGACACACCTAACAGTCACAATTACTGTCTTTCCTACCTCTAAAATGGCAGATGCCTGACCTCACATATAGGACATTTGGGAAGTCAACTACACAGTGGGCGGCTGCCACCACAGCAGACACAGCCATAGGCTAACGTTGATGACCGTGACGGTCGTGGTCCAATCGCTGTGTGCGTCTTCGCTGATGACCGCTTACGTGGCGTACATGTATGCCCTGGTTTGAAAAATAGCTCACTTGGCTCCTGACACTGCTGCTATCAACACCTCCTCCACTTGAGCTGCTGTTTGACACCTCTGGGAGCAATCATTCCAGGCCAAGCAAGTGAGAGGGTCCATCCCTTCTCTCCAGAGGAGCTGGAGACCCTGGTTGAAGAGGTCCTTCCCCTGTATGGCCAGCTCTATGGCTCACCAGAGGATCAGGTAACTATCTCTAATACAGTTTTTCACTCTGCTCAACTTCTTACTTTTAATTCCCATAGGCTACAATGTGCCTCTTTGAGTCCTAGAATATAACCATATTGTGTTGTTTGGTGAAATGGTGTGGTCCCTACATAGGACAATCATGTAATAGATTATGAGGCACTGTACTTTATGGAGTGAACATCAGCTTAGTACTGTGCGATAATCCCTATATTGTACTTGTGTTACATGCACATATATATTCATGTGTACATTTCATGATACCCATCGTGGTTTCTCACATCACATCATGGTATATGTGCAAAGATATGTATAGGCTTTACACAGTGACCTGTCTGTATACTGTTAGGAGCATTTGCGAATGATGTTAGCCATGTGTATAGACCCACAGATCACTCAGCCCACATCAGGCATGGCAAAACTGTTGTCTGGGAGTGCCACACAACCTTATGGTCACATATTAGATGGGCAGAAGAATCACTTTTATGTATTGATTTGCTGGAAATGTGAGGTTTATGTGGGATCAGTATGCTCAGCCTGCAGAGAGCAAAACCTGGCAATGAGCTGTGGGCAGTCTGGGCCAGTTGCAAGCCAACTGATGCACAGAGTAAGCAGCCTACAGACCTGCAGATCCATGGATGTTCCCAAAATGTGTTTTCCTTACCACTAGGAGCACAGATAGCTGTTACATGGACCATATTTGGAATGGTGACTGAGATAACCCCCTGACCTGATACTTCTTTCCATTGACTCACATTGTCAATGTGTGAGGTTCACTTATGACACTCCCCTTACTCACACAGGTCTGCTGTCGCTTTTCCAGAAGTCATGCTTCCACTGTACAGGCCTATTGCACATCTGACACATGCACAGTGTAAATAGTTGTTCAATTCTGAATAGAGTATTAAAGTGTAAATCAACAGCTTTGTCACATTAAATCCAAACAACACAAACAAATCAATGGTATGTTGAATGTCATCCCTGTTACAGTGCCACATATGGCAAAAGGTGTGTCTTGTGATGGCAGTACATGCCACACAAACTTATTGGGACGTTGTTAGATATCCCAATAAGTAGTCCACATGTCCACACATCCCCCAGAGAGGAATCTCTCAAGGACACACATGCCAGCTCTTTCAATGTGACCTTAGCGTCAGGATGTTGTGTATATTATGGTACTGGGCTCTATGGACCATCTGCATCAAGTCAATGGGTCTGGCAAGGAAGGTGTCTGTACAGTCATACACAAGTAGTTCATCCTTCAGAAGGCAAAAATAGTGTGTTGTGTGTCATGGTACCTCACATCACATTCCATGATGGATGGCTTTGGCCTACATGATGTTAGTGGGCTAGCTCAGTCAGTGTAGGTCATGACAAGGGTTTAAGTGAGTCAGCAGATGACCACAAAAATGTGTATTCATGCTTCAATAGTGCTTGGCATATGACATTTACACATGTATTGTGTTGAGTCTTGATGAATGTCTGTGCTAGGTGTAAAAAAATGTGAATCAACCATACAGATATCCTTAAACTTCCAGTTACAATCTGTTTTTACATCCATTGCTTTCATGCAGGTCAACGCCCTTCAGAAGAAAGCCATCCGGAGAGCTATCACCCGGAAGGTGGGGACCCTGGGGGTCTTCAATCGGCGCAGCTTCCACTGCAGGAAGAGGTGGGAGGACCTGAGGGGATGGACCCGGAAAATCGTGGAGGTCCAGCTGGGGAAGTCCTCCCAATGTGGAAAGGGCATGCGCCAACCCTGACCTCCATAATGGCCCGCTTACTTGCAGTGGCCTACCCGGAGCTTCAATCAATCAGGATCTTATAAAGCGTGACTACTCACACGGGAGGGTATCAAGGCGCTGGGTGGGGGATGCTGGGTTTGCGGTTAAGCCGTAGAGCCAGGACTTGAGATCCTTCCTGAACTGGTGCAGAGGCAAGGAGTTCCAGGTCATCGCAGTGAGGTAGGAGAAGGACCTTCCTCCAGCTGTGGTCTTGCGGATCCGTAGGACGATGGCCAGGGCCAGTTGGGCGGAGTGAAGATGTCTGGTGGGAGTGTAGAAGGAGATTCAGTGGTTGAAGTATGCAGGTTCGGCGTTGTGGAGGGCTTTGTAGGCGTGCGTGAGAAGCTTGAAGGTGATTCTCTTGTCGACAGATAGCCAGTGAAGGTCTCTCAGGTGGCGGGTGATGTGGTTGTGGCGTCGGATATTCAGGATGAGTCTGGCAGAGACATTCTGGACAGTCTGCAGTTTTTTGGGAGTTTCTGGGTGGTGACGGCGTATAGTGCGTTGCCGTAGTTGAGTCTGCTGCTGACGAGTGCATGGGTGACCGTTTTCCTGGACTCGGTGGCGATCCATTTGAAGAACTTACAAAGCAGGCAGAGCATGTGGAAGCAGGTGGACGAGACGGCATTGATTTGTCGGTTCATTGAGAGTGAGGAGTTCAGGATAATCCACGGTTTTGTGCGTGGTCCGTGGGTGTGGGGGGGATTCCAAGCGCTGCAGGCCACCAAGAGTCATCCCAGGCGGAGGGGGAGGAGTCCAGGAGGAGGACTTTGGTCTTGATGGGCAGTTGAGGGCCCAACAGCAGCTACACAGGGGTGAGTCTTGGCCAGAGTCTTACATGTTACTTTGCCAAATTTGTGGGTTACAGGCAGGCATTTCCAAACCATGATTGGTGGAGGCCCATGCGCCACACACAAGACAAGTCATTGTTTGTGTAGGTCTGGTAGTAGGTGCCTGCTGCTGTGGTGTACCTATTGTCTTTCTGACCAGGGACATAGCGAAGTTGTGTCCGCATCCAATTTTAATTTTTGGAGCAGACACCTGGCTGTGTGAAGTGAGTGATCATTTCATGTTGTCAGTTGTTCTGGGTGACAAATGTACCACACAGGCAATTTGTCTTCCTTGTGTGAGGAGCGATGCTTCCTAACTACTGTCTCTCATGTGATGGTGGCCCCATTATGTGACATGACATGGAGTGCACAGCACATGCAGTGACTGTAAAACAGTTCCCATTTGTAAGTACGGGTAATACAGTGAAATGAGTATGCAAACTTCATTGATTAGTGCCTACATGTCGACCACTGTGCATTTGCAAAGTTGATGGTTCATCTGCAGTAGTTCCACAACACTCTTTCACTGACTGGTGACATGCATAAGGGAGTGAGATGTAGAACTGTAGAGATGATATGTGAGTGTGTACACTGATCCTTACAAGGCAATCTGAGTGTGCAATGCCAAAGAGTGCTGTGATGTGCCAGCCCATTGGGACTCTAGTGATCCCACATTTTCATGTCATAGATATTCATGGACCTCCAAAACCTTCAAAGGTGTATTGGCGTGTAGGTGTCCTATCTATGAATGGCGTTATCACCTGCACCAAGCAGGATTGAGGATGTTCATTTGGCCAAATGAAGACTTGTGCTGTGTGAAATCAGAGTAACTATCTCCCAAATGTTTGGACCTGAATGTTTTCAGGCAACGTTAAATGCTACATGTGATACATAGCTAAACTACTTCTGTACAGCTTTCATTAGACTTTTCAGGAAGTGGACATATGATGTAATTTGGAGTCCAAAGTCTCATCAACGTGCAATGAGCATTTTTATGTGACACGATGTCTGCCACAGCACTAATGGATGGTACATTGATGTTTTACTTGAACTTCATGACAACATGATGTGTTATGAGGGATAGGTATATCTGTTGGACTCTGGGCCTTGTGTGAGCATCGTGTATATCTCAAATTATACCCATCCTATTTGGTTACATCTGTTTTACAATGGTATGATACAAGTGCCAAAGTATGCAAGGTGATCAACTATCCTAGTTTGGACATAAGGATGGAGTGAAGACAACTCCATCAATGCATTTGGGCCTGCCTGGGATTATGATATGAGTGGACCCAACAGTTTGCAGGTTATGTAGCATGCATGCATGCGCTCATGCTAAATTTGAAGCCTGTAGAGTGAACCATGAAGCTGGCTTGATATGTGCACTTCATCAATGTTACATGTCATTTCAGATACATTCAGGGCAAGTGGAGGAGAAGGGGCCAATGTCGGTGGGAACACAGCTGGTCACAGTGGTTCCGGAAGTGAGACATCAGACACGGAGAGATCCAGTGACCAGGAGGGTGTGAGGACTGCCACGGAGGACAACAGCTCAAGCTCGTCATCCTCCGGTGGACCCTCCCAAGTGGTGGCGGACCCAACAAGATCAGTACCAACTTCATCCTTGCCGCTACCCCCAGTTCCATCGCCACCCTCTCTGTTGTCCCCCAATAATTTGGCCAGCCCGACTCCCCTTAGGGGGATCAGCCTCCTTTGCTCCAGGCATCTCAGCCCCTGCCCTTGTTAGCCCTGCTGCTCTGAGTGAGAAGGCTACTGACCTCTAGAGTACCATCTCTGTGGGTCAGAATGCAGTCCTGAATGCCATCCAGGGGCAAGGAAACCAGCTGGCATAGATGGTTGCCTACCTGGAAGGCATTCACACTGCAATGTCTGGCCTACAGAGAACTTTTCAGGCTCTGGCCTCCTCCCTCAGCGCAGCCTCCCACTCATCCCAACCTTCCACCCCACTTCCTGGCCCTTCCTCATCCAAATTCTCTATTCCCATTCCTGTCCAAAGCACACACACACCTAAGCAAGCATACACTTCAACAGAAACAAGCACCGCACACAAACACAAACACGAAACATACAAAAAACAAAACCTGGTCCCGTCCATCATCCAGGTTTAACAATGGCTTAGTTTTAGTATGTTATCTGCTGTAGAAAATATTAGGATTTGTCTATCATTGTTTAGGTTGTCATATAACAGGAAGGGTTCCTCATTATGTGTCATTTTTTAAATGTCCCGGCATTCCTATATCTTGGTATCTTCTAGGGGCAGGAGGTGGGGTGGCTTTTTTAGTTCATACAATTAAACGTTTTAAAGTTTGTATACGTGGGAGTTGGCCTATGATGTGTTCAGGGACTTTAGGGAGTGCCGTTTTTAGGATTTTGGTTGTGGGTTCCTGGGAGCTAGTGCTTGCCTCTCTTATATCCGGCAATACCTCCCTTACTTTATTTATGTCACATTTGGGGTGTGGTTGTGTTGCCTTCTATTAATTACAACATCTTCTTTTGTAGGGGCCCTCCCACAGCATGCATTAGAATAATATGTGGTACAATTCCAAAACGGATTTTCCATCGATGTACTCTTAGTTGTAGGTGTGGCCCATGTGACTCAGTAATTGCTTTCCTTTCTGGAATGTTATATATTTTGCTCTCTCTGTTTGAAAGTAGTGTAATAGTACAAATAAATACACATTTTAAAAAGTTTATAACTTTGTTATTTATATATATAATTATGCAACTACTTTTATTATTCATACTTACATGTATGCTCTTCTTAGAAGTTGCACACCTTTTTGCAGTCTTTCCATTGAAGGTGCTGTAATGTGGGGCAGGTGCTTTCATTTCTGTTGGAAGAAAAAAAGAGCATCAGTTTCATTTAAAATGTTTATTTGTTGGTAGTTTGTAGTGGTTGAGGTTGTTGGGGTTTTTTTTGTAATCACTTTTGGGTGAATTTCTATTTTATAATTATTTATGAATATTTTCTTCGTTATATCTTTTTGCTGGTTTGTTATTGGTGTTGTTTTTCAGCAGGTTAGCACTTTTCAAAGTTGTAGTATTTTTTTAAAGAAGTACATGTAAAGAGATAGAAGTTGGAGAATGTTTTGTTAATTATTTGTTATTTTACATTTATATTTTTAATTACAAGTAAGTTTAATTTAAATATAAGTTTTGCTTACTTTCCAAGGGAGTTGCTGAGATGTATATATTTTTAAGGGTCTGGTCAAAACAATCCGGCAGTGTTTCCTGGTTTTGCAGCGTTTGTCGTTTTGAAGTATTTAGCTGAAGACATTTTTGTGCTGGGTCTGTGGAACGTTTGCAGCAAGATTTTCCCAGCACCCAAAGGAGTGAAGAAACACATAGCTGGAAAACTTCTCAAAGAAAGACTGTTTTAAAGACTGGGCAAAAGGTGCGAGAGGGCACATTGTCAGAAAGGATACACACTTTATTACAGACTGTATTTAGAGGTTCGAGTACACTTGTGTGTATATTTACAGGGCTTCGACTCAGAATCCAGTGCAACACCGGGGATTGCTGGAATGAGAGAGATCCTTCTCTGCGTGGGCCACAAGCTAAGGATACAAGTTGGAGCAGAAACCCTTCATTTATTGCACTCCATTGCCATAATACCATGCGAGTCTGTTCTTCAGTGATGTCATCTTCCTGTTAACAGAATCTTCTACCGGTGGTCCCCATTCTACCCCTCCCACCCCCTGATCTTGCTGCAGTTTGCCTCGTGGCTACCCCCTCCAAGATGGGGATGGCGAGATGATACATTTTGCCAAAAAAATCAAGGCTCTGACATCTGTTGTGTTAACAAAAGTTTTTTTTACCATAGAAAAGGCAATGCAGAAAAATCTGTGATGTCATTGATTTCTGGTCATATTTTCCAAGGCAGTCTGTGCTCCTCTGCTGGTGTTTTACAGCAAATCTTCCGCCTAGAGGGCAGGCCTAGCCTTGAAGACACCGTAGACAGAACAACTGACAAACTATGTACACTATTCAGCCTGAGGTGCCAACTTTGGAATCAGGTTTGAGTTGCAGCTTTGGCTCAACATCCTGTGATTCTGGGCAAATCCCCTAATCTCCCCGTGCCTAAATAAATAATAAATCTGACCAGATGTACTGTGATCTGGTGCTCATGTAAAGTGCTCTAACGTTCTGGGGCCAAGTTCGAGCAATATAAAAACTGGAAAAAAATAAAACCAAGGCATGCTATCCAACTTAGTCTGAGTCGCTCTATTTGTATCCTCATGTGAGCCTAGTGCCAAGAGTCCAACTCCAGCCTTTGAGGCACGGTAGATAGGAAATGGGACACAACATGTGCCTCAAGGCATGACTAAATTGTAACATGTTCATGATAAGAAAAGCATGTGGAACTCTTCAAGACCTTGCTTGCAAAGGAAAGAACCGATGGGTCCATAAAATGTGTATCAAAAGGAAAATTACAAGATTCACTGCTATTGATTTGGGAGGGATCTTCCATTCCCAAAATCAATGACCTTCGGATCTCATGGGAAGCAGCATTGGAATCAAACTATACTTTCTTTAGTATTTTATGCTTTTCCTTCGAAATCCGAGAGGGAAGGAGAGACAAAAAGTCGCACTCACTGAAACGATCCTTCTCAGGTACTGCAACCAAGACCTGAAATGAACTCCCAGCATGCCTCAGAAAGAACCTGCTCAGTTTCTGCATCCAAGAGGCCTCAAATTGAAAGAACTATTCCTATAGGCACCTGGGGTGGCTTTCTTTAGGGAGTCCACCCCTGGAATATTTCAGGCCAGTGGTGCAGACCAGGCCCAGGGGGTCTCCAATTGGCCAGTTCATGGGCAGGGGGCAGGGTTACATAATCAGCTGGTCCCCTCAGCAGGACAGTGCAAGCAATTGCACAGTGGTCATGCCTTAGAGAGTAGGTTTCCTGGGCTCAGGTCGTTGTAGGGTACAGTACATTCTCCATGGTGCAGGTGGGATAAGGCTGTTGAAGTTTAGTCTCAGTCGGGGGTGATTTAAAACAATGGTAGAAAAAAGTTCAGCAGTGAGGTAGGTCTTAAGGGTTCTCTGTGAAGCAGGCAGAGATCACCTGATAAGGCCGGGAGTTCTAGAGCAGGCATGGGTAGGGTTTTCGTGCCCAAACAGGTGGCGGCGGGGTAGTGGCGTAAGCAGTTCTAGCCTGTCCCCCCTCCCTCCTGCGGGGAGCTAAAAAAAATTCAAGAGTCAGTCGGGGGAGGGACTTCTTGCCCAAAGGTGCTCTGCAAAGCACAACCGTACCTGGTCCCAGTGAGGAGGTGACGGAGGGCCGGACAGCAATGGTTGGGCGGGCAAATCTTATTAGGTCCCAGGTGAAAGCAGCCGTCAGTTGTGGAGGTACATGGGCAGACTCGGCACTAACAATGCAGCAGGTTGTGAGTCACAGCCCCCACTAGGGGGCACCTGAAGCAGTGCACATGAGTGCGTTAAGGATGCCACAGAGAGGCCAGAAGATACACCAAAACTCACAGCGTTCAGCAATATGCAGGAGGAGGGGGAGGGAAGTTTGTCTCCAACACCATTCAGTAAGAAAAGCACCAGAAATAAAGCAGATGGGCAGCCAAAGGGGGAATAAGTGCATTGAAGGAAGAGGAAATGAACAAGTTGCCCCAACCATAAAAAAGAATTTTATAGTGGCTGCAGCAAATGTTGCAGGTGGGACTACAGTGGCAACAGAGGGTGAGGAGCCTTCAGGGATGAATGAGAAGTGCTCGAAGGCAACTAGAACGGTTAAAGGTGAGCAGGATATGTAGAGCAGTGAAACCCCTGGGAGGACAGAGGCGGGCAATATGGAAGAACCACAGCTGATTTTGAGAACAGGATCACAACTACTCCAGGATGGGGTGACCTGGGGGTCTACAGGAGAGTGGACCTGGGAGAAGAAACCAGGCATGATTTCCAGTCACCGGCCAGGTCAGGCGCGACCTGTTAGTGCTGGACCGAAGAGAGGGAGAGGATCAGTGCAACCATTCCAATGACGCTGGAGGATTTGTCAGATACTCAACGAAGTGTTATAGAATGGAGAATGTTTGATGGTGGTGTAGGGGATGGTGAGTGTCCCAGGGGAGTGATGGTCAGTCTGGCTGGGTGGAAGAAGAAACTGAGCTTGACTAACGAAAAAGAGGGTGAATATTTTGAAGGAGAAATACCAGCATGACAGGACAAACTAGGTGTGACAACACAGGAACAGGAAGAGGGGCTACTTACCTTCCCCTCAGAAGTACTATATTGCAGGAAGCAGAGGTACACAACCAGCCAATACTAAGAGCAGAGGAGAGTGGTAGATGAAAAGGGGTGGAATTATGTGAACGCACAAGGAGGACGGGAACCTTAACAACCTAAGTTGCAAACAGGTGAGGCACTGTGGTGGCAATGTTGGAGAACAGGGGAGGCCGGGGTAACGTCTACAACAAATGGTTGAAAAAGGAGTTGGCCGGGGGCATGGCCAAGCCGTCAGACATGGCGGACGCAAGATTGAACAGCTCCTGAAGCCCTTTCCGAAATCCAACGAATATCCTACCGGCATCGTCCTAACAACAGAACTAGAGCCCACCAGACAAATACTAGCCCACTCGCAGGTTCCTAGGGGCCGCTCCAGTGAGCTAAAACCTGTGTGGCTGCCCATGAAATCTCCGAAGAACAACATGGCCTACAGTGGGAGCAAGTGCGGCTGATTATCACGGCACCATATTGGGGTGGGCGCTTGGACCTGGGGAGCCGTGGTAGTTGCATAGCACAGCCGCTACGGACTGACGATGGCTGGGGGTGGACCTAGGGACCCGAGCGGAAGAGCGGTGCATCTGGCGACCCCCAGTGAGGCCTGTAATTGATCTCGTCTCTCCCCGGAGTGCGTGGGAGAGGCCCTCATCATGACCCACGGCTGGTGCACACGGCGCTAGTTAGGACCGCACAGCCATTTAGGCGGCGGATACCAATCTCGGGATATAAACAGGAGCAGGACGACGGAACCTCCAACATGCAACAGGTACCGGAAGAGTCCCGGAGGCAGGGTTAGTGTGCAGCAGACACTGGGATGCGCCTGGGGCCTGCGGGACCGGCTGGGTGCGGCTCATATTAGGGTGGAGGACCGGGGGCTCCCAGCCATATATACAGCATCATCACCAATCTGCTGTATATATAAGAGAGTATGAACGGATAGTGCACTGCGCGACACCCGGATGCCGCCTCGGAGGGAACGGAGGTCAGAGGGCCGAGCACCGCAATTGAAGAATGGGCTATGGGCTGGTTGCCCCTCCCAAACAACACAAAGTTAAAACAGCCGGTGTCGCGCATCTGTATCAGAGCAAGCAGGGGGGCATTGTGTAATACACAATAACACAGTTGGAGTTCAAAGTCACAAACATTCCTCGCAGAGACTCGAACCGGCTGAGTGCGGTGCATTGAACTTTAGCAATTTCGGCCCGTAATTTGATTTCGGTGCTCGGAGGTGCACAGGCATACTATAAAAAAACTGATGCTGAAAGGACTCTACCCCACGTGGTGGGCAAACGCTAGCGCTCCGTGGAAGCGGGGCTCCTCTAGGCTCTGGTGCGGCCTGTGGTCGGTGAGGGCACTGCTTAGCGCAAAGGCACCTACCACTGCGATGTCGCTATCCATAGAATAGCCTCCCCTGAGATACGGCTACCCCCCCACAAACCACTCTATATGGCACGGCCTTAAGAGATACTCATCCACATAACCAAGGACCCAAATTACAACAAACATTCACACGGGACCCTCGACAGCCATATCCAAGGACAAATCGGCAACCCCGGCCATGAAACAATGCACCATGGATACATTTACAGGCACGAACACGGGGCCATTACCAAAAACGGCTACTGTGGGCCAAAATAATATTCCAGATAATGCGACATTACTAGTTGCCATCACCCAATCTAGAGACATACTAGGTGCCACAATTGGTGCAGTCGGGTCGGATGTCATGCTATTGCGCCAAGATCTATGCAACACCATCAAACACCTCACTCAAGCCGAAATGAGAGTCTCTAGTGTAGAAGATACGGTCTCTACTCTTCAAGGGAAAGTGAACATATTTGAAAAACTCACACAGGGCCTCCCCACCCAGGTGGAGGATGCCAAGGGTAGGGCCCTTAGGAACAATCTTCACTTTGTGGGGTTCCCCGAAGGGTGCGAGGGTAAAGACATGGGCACATTCCTGGCCCATTGGCTCAAATCTTGGATTCCGAGAACTCCTTGTCCACATGCTTCATAATAGAGCTCACTCACAGAGCCCTATTTGCGAACCACCCCCAAGGCCCAGACCGCGCCCTGTTATAGCACGAACCCTCAATTTCCACGATTGAGACACCACCCTTCGCCTAGCTCATACACAAGAATCCATCACCTATGATTCCCACCGTATAATGATATTCCCAGATTATACTTGGATGGTACAACAACAACGTCAATCCTTCACCTCAGCGAAAGCGCTGCCGTAAGAACTATAAATCCCATAAATGCTACTCTTCCCAGCCTATTTGAGAATCAGCTACAGAAATTACACTATATCTTTCGATACCCCGGAGGAAGTTTTCCAGTGGACGGATGAGATCAGACATGAGAAGCCGCACACACCGGCACCACGCTACTCGGATTCATCATCAGGAGATCCACGAAACAGCCAAAACAATAAGAAAGACAACCGCAGACACAGATCACGATCATCCTGGCGCTCAAGGTCCAGGGGGGGCAAACAAACAGACCTCACGGGAAGCCAGTCATACCATGCGCTCCAGCTAACCTACACATGGATCCACCAAATGCACCAATAATCAGCCCATGAGAAATGACGTTACACATGCTGGTGAAAGCAGAGGGCTACAACACCCGAGCGAACTATCCAGAACTCTTTGGGCCACTAGCCCTAATGGGACGTTATGGGGACCTTTGGACGGATCAAGCGTTCGCCCCCCGTTGGGGTGGACGCAGTGTTCCATCTGCGACAAATGCTTCAAAGTTCACTGAGATATTGGGGCGGGAGTGGGAGGGGGTTTCAGTTTCAAGTTTGGTTATATGTAACTAGTTTCACATTGCATCTCGTACATCGACATAGACATTCCCTCAGACGATATTTCTTTGACAACATATACTACACATAGGTATGACAACACCGAGAGATCAAATTCCAGAAGGTAAGCCCAACATATTCACCTAGAATGTCAGAGGCCTGCTTGACAAGGATAAATTTGGAGCAGTATTAAGACAGGCTAAACGTCTGGGAGTAGATATTCTACTCCTACAGGAGACCCACCAAATGGGATCAAAAATACCTTGTCTGGCCAGATACGGTTTCACACATACATTCCAGTCAGGGTTCATAAGAGGGCCTCAAGGGACCACCATACTGATCCACCAAAGAGTCCCCTTTACACACATTCGCACGTGGGCTGATACCGAAGGCAGATACATTTTCATACAGGGAAAGGTGGGGGATGAATATATCGTCTTGGGAAGTGTATATGATCCACCTCTACTCACCCATACATTCATCGAGCGCATTGTAAATGCATGGGAGTCCATACCAGATGGCCTAGCCTTAGTTGGAGGGGATTGGAATTATGTATTTCATCCAGAACGAGACAGATGGAGACAGTCTACCACAGTAGACACATCAAAGATATCCAAACTGTGTTCCATGGCAGAGATGCTAGGATGGACAGATATATGGAGAGCATTACATCCCACAATAGCAGGATATACTTACTTCTCCACAGTGGAAGGTTCCTTTTCTAGATTAGATTATCTGTTCATTACCCGTAAACACACACACAGAATACCTGAAGCTGAGATTATGCCCAGAGGCCTGTCGGATCATTCCCCTGTACGATTACAACTACACATAGGCCCCAAAAGACCTCCCTTTCGTTGGCGCCTCTCCCTATGGCACCTACAGAGCCCAATGTATAAAACACACCTAAGCAAGGCCCTACTCGATTACTTCTCATTTAACGAAGGGACGATCTCCTCTGCTATAACACTATGGGAAGCAATGAACTAACTATACAAGGCTTTGATATCAGTTACTGCGCAGCAGAACGATGCCGTCAAAAGCAATAGCTGATGCAAATAGAGGCACAATTAATCGAATTGGAAAGACAGGGTCGGGAGGGAGACAGGACAAACGCCCTTAGACAATTAATCCTATTGCAGCAGCAATACAAAGAAGAGTTGTTGGAAGAGGCCAAATGCATTTGGCTAGCCACACAAAGCAGGATATATCAATGAAGGGATAAATCCGGGAAACTCCTGCACAGACTAGGTCAAAACTCCCTGAAACTATGCAGATACCAGCGATTAAATCACAAGCGGACATAATGCTCACAGACACAGTGGACATAGCACAGTGTTTCGCTGCATTTTATCAAGCCCTATATACCAAACAAGAATCCCCCCGAAAACAATATCAATGGCTACTCGTGAATTCCTTGAATCCCCTATTACTCTAGAAGAATTGACCACTGCGGAACTAGATGACACCCGGGAAAGTACCGGGACCCAATGGTTTTCCAGAGGAGTTTTTTAAAGCGTTTATGTCTATACTGGGTCCCCGATATATAGCCACAGTATGTCAAGCCCTTAAAGATAAACGTTTGCCTCCGGACTGGATACACGCCAAAATTGTGGTCTTCCATAAACCCGGAGGCCCTCCTGAATTATGCTCATCATACAGGCCAATCTCACTTCTAAACTTAGAAGCCAAACTACTAGCCAAAGTTTTAGCGAACAGACTAATATCTCACATGTCAGACTTAGTCCATTCAGATCAGGCCGGATTCATGCCACAACGAGCAGCTCGGCACAACATACGTCGAGTCCATAATGCAATGTTACTCTAAACGGATCTCACCGCATCCATTAGAGTAGCGGGGGCATATCCCACCAATTTCCAATAGGTCGCGGCACCCGGCAAGGCTGCTCCCTTTCACCCCTCCTCTTCGCTCTTGTCATTGAACCTTTGACTGCATGGGTACAGCGCGACGGTGTGCTGAGAGGATTCAAATGGACGCCAGAAATATCGGACCCCATAGCACTTTATGCAGATGACGTTCTTTTTTTTTTACTGATCCACATAGGTTTCCCGCAGATTATGCGAGTCTTTGGTGAGACATCTGTCCTACATATTAACAATCAAAAGTCCTTAGTGTGGCCCCTCAGGGGAACCTTGGGGCGTGGACGATGGATCGAGGAGCTTACAGTGGTTACCAACGGCCTAATATATCTCGGCACATGCCGACACATATCCGATACCCAATCAATCTCATGGGAACGAAACATTGGCATTCCAACAGAACGTGTGAAAGCTGAAGTCAAGGTGTGGTCCAGTCTTCCCTTGTCATCATACGGGAGATCTGCCATTTTTAAGATGGCATCCCTCCTGCGCCTATTGTATCAACTCCAGTCTCACCCATATCCAACTCCACAACGGTAGTTCCAACAAATTAATGCAATCCTGGGGCAATTTCTATGGGGAGGCAGTACAGCTAGAGTCGCATTACATACATATTTTCAAACAACATATTGCGGTGGCAAAGCAGCTGCAGATATCCAATCCTATCATGAGGCAGTTTACCTACAGATCCTGAATGAGTGGTGGTATGGCTCGAAGAAGGATCCAGTATATAGAGTGGAGCAATGGATCATGGGAGACCTCTCCCATTATACGTATCTTTATAACAGAACCGACCCAAAAGATCTTCCACCCACGACCAGGGTTGTATTCTTAGTCTTGCGACAATCTCTTCCCTGGATGGGGTGATGAGGCCGCATCACGAGGGAAACCCCTATATGGCACAGCCGACTACTCTCACAAGTGGCAGACCTACAAGGTTTCACACACTGGGATCAAATAGGGATTTCTTCAGTGGGTAATGTAGTGCAAGGACACATTCTCAAACCATTTCAAGATCTTCAGGAAGAATTCTCGATGCATCATAATCCATTCCACAAGTATCTCCAAATCAAGACATGCCATATACCCATATATTCGCGACCTTACCACCATTCCTGAATTTAACCCGCTTGAAGCTAAACTTCTGATGTGCGACTTAGGGGAGCACAAAATTACGAAAATATCAATCCCTCATTATTAATAACCCTTGCATCCCACATACCCTGTGGGCCACGTGGACGACTGACCTAGGCTCCATTGATGAAGAGGACTGGACAGCGTTACAATCACCTAGAGGGGCAGCAATATCGACTGCCTAAGACTCATACAATTCGAATATCTCCATAGGTCATACTATACAAGCTACAAATTATGGAAGATGAGGTTAATTGCATCCTCACAATGCCTACGCTGGAAACGGGATGAAGGCACATTCCTACATACGACGTGGTCATGTACCTCACTAGACTGCTTCTAGGGCGGAGTGCTGAATTGCCTAAAGGAGCTATTGGCTTGGGATCTTCCCAGATCCCCAAAGCTTCTACTACTACACTGCACAGAGGAAATAGGAGGGAACAGATATAAAAAACATTTGTTATTCTTGGGGCTCACTTTAGCCAAGTGAGACATTGCCAGACAATAGAAAGCAGATACACCGCCCCTCATCGAAACCTGGAAACGGGGCATTGATTTCAATATGGGGCTGGAACTCCCAGTATTTACAGCATGGGGATGTCCCCAGAAACACACCAAAAATTTGGCAAAGATGGGTAGATTACAGAGGCTTGTCACTGGAACCACTCAATATATCCCACCAACGCTTAGACAATGAGACAACATCATATGGACAAGATCAGGCCGTTGCAATACAGAACACAACTTCTACTTAAAGGGACAGCGGGAGGGATTGGGAGGGAATACTTGGTGTACAGATGCATACTGTATTATGTTATGGTTTTGGTTCAATACGTCTTTCTTTCGATTTATACCTTATCAATGCAGACTGCAATCAGGGCCTGTGGGCACAGAGAGGTTGTAGATGTACCTTTAAACGGCTGTAAATATCGCACCATGCCCGGATATAACCGGTTTACATTGTATCAAATTATAATACCTAGGCCTCTACCCACGGAATTGCCACTGGGCAACCCAGCGGCGGTACGAAACTTAGGTGTGATTATAGATGAAGGTCTGTCCATGGAAAAACAAGTGAACAGACTTACCAAGACTTGCTTTGCACTGATCCGGGCCCTTAGGAAGCTGTATCCTCTGCTCGACCTGCCAGCTAGATCACTGATCTCGAGAGGTGTAATACTAAGTAGGCTGGACCACTGCAAAGCCCTGTTATTAGGAGCCACCAGCTATTTATTAAAGAAGCTAGAGTGCATCCAGGTAATTACAGCAAAGTTAACATGGAACAGACCTCGACACTCTTCTGTCACAAAGGCTTTGAACGATCTCCACTGGCTGCCCATCAAACAGAGAATTATTTTTAAATCTCTAAGTATTGTTCATAAGGCACTACACAACAAAGGACCAAAACCCCTACAAGCCAAATGAATAAAATATACTCCCGGCAGACACCTCCGATCAACCACAGGCAACTATGTCCAAGAACCCAGATTTCAAAAAGTCCGACAAGGAGTACGTGCTTTTACCGTGAATGCAGCTCGGATATGTAACAAACTACCAGCTCCATTAAGATCTCACTCTGACTTATTAAAATTCAGAAGATTACTGAAAACTTGGTTGTTTCCTCATTAATAACCTGTTTCAGCTTCCATCAGTTGTTTTCTCTTACACAGTGGTAATAACTGTTGGACTTGGCCCTTTTTGGCAGGTTCACCCCTGAACTTTTTGCCTTGTGTGTTAGTAGTTTTCAGTCTCTGGGCACTTTAGCACTGTGGTCCAGTGTAAAGTGCATGCGCGCTGAGTGAGTGTGGTGAGATTGTCCTGCCCTCCCATAGGAATGCATGGGGGATATGTGTGTCCATGGTAATTCCTGGTGTGAGAGGAGTGCAGGGGCGAGTTTAGTATGTGCGAACCCGTGAGAATAAATGCTGCGCAATGGTGTGCGCAGATTTATTGTGACTAGTGGAGAAGTGCCACTTTTAGAAGTTGGCATTTATGTGTGCTCTGTGTCTGCCTGCCTGATGTGAATTGCATGTCTGGCTTGTGAGTGACAGGGGCTGGGAGGTGTGTGTGGCTCCAGGAGGGGCAGGGTGAGTCAGCGCAGGGCTGAATAGGGAGATCTGCATCTAGATGGGAGGGAGGAGTTGCACCTGGGACCTGAATAGGGCTGTGCCTTCCCTCCACAATGCTGGCTCCACCCCCTGTGGTGCGTCTGATGTCCCTAGCCTGTCCTGTGAAAGGAGAGAGGGGCTGAGCAAAACAAAGTGCTCCAAAGCTCCCCCAAACCAGTTCTAACTGGTATCCCTAAACCCTGTGCTGTAGACAAAGGGATTTTCTGTATAAATAGAGGGGCTGTGACCCCATGAAAATGTTCTGGTTCAGTGTTCCTGTGCAGTTCTGATGGGCTGATCCTGCAGGGCGTGCTGCTGCTGAGGGCCCAGGGGGGGCTGCCAGGAGGGCCTGCCTCCCTGGGCTCTGCATGCCCCTTTACTTTTCCAGGACTTGTTCTCCCCCGGAGGAGGACTGCTGCATCCTTTTGCGCCCTGTGAGCGCTATACTTTTATTGCTGGTGCCCCAGAGAGGGGGACTCCAGCTTTGCCCAAGAAGAGGAGCGTGTATGCTCCGCAGTGCTGAGCTGCCGTCTGTGAGGGAATCCCCATCGTAGGGATTCCCCCCTGATGCCTACAGTGGCGGGTGCCTACCCCGCGTTGTTCCTTATTTCGCGGGTGCCCACCCCGCGTTGATGCCGCTTATTTGTCAGTCCTTGCGGGTGCCCACCCTGCGTTTCTCTGTACCTCGCGGGTGCCCACCCCACTCTATATTTTAATTTTGAGAGGGAGCCTACCCCTCGTTTTGCCGCTCTTGAAATTCACCCGGGCCGCTATGGATGCGACCCGGAAGTCAGGCACGGTGGGCGGGGCCTGGCGGACGGAAGCCAGGCAGGCGCCTGGCTTGACTAGGGCGTCACTTCTGCCCTCCCCCCGTCGGGGGAAGGCGACCCGACAGACCGTCGACAATTCGCGGGGCTCCCATGACCTGAGGGAAGCCTTGCCCAGACCGCCACAGGAGAGGAGCCGACGGGAGTCCCGAGTGCTCTCCCTGCCCCGCAGCCTTCTGAGCGACCGGCCGCCGGAGCGAGAGAGCGCCTCGAGTGATGCTGCACCCGCCGGGAAGCCTGCAAGTCGGTGAGTGGAGCTGGGGGGGAGGGGGTATGTCGAGGCACGCTATCGGTGCCTGCCCCCATTTTGCTTCCCCAAGACACCGTGTTGGTGCCTGAGCGGCCCCGCCAGCGAGCAGGCCGCTCCCACGTTATTGGACAAGTTGGGTTTAGAGAGCCCCATTTACTTTGCTCACAGCTGCGCCGCACCAGCGCGGGCAGCTGCTACTTTGGGCGCAATTGTTTTAGAGCCCCGTGTGGCTCCATGAGTGGCATGTTGCTAACGGGCCCAGAGGGCCCGTGTCCCCCCAAGGTGGCCATTTACCCCAGCTGCCCCATTTGCAGAGGGCAGCTGCAACGTTTGCCGCATTTCTTTTTCCTACAGAGTCCCAGTGGGGACCCCAAAGGGCACAGTGAGTGCCAGTGGCCACATCCTCATTTACAGCTGCGCAGCACTTAGTGCCAGCTGCAGCGTTTAGGCCACAGTTCTTTGGGGGCATGTCTCGTGAAGTTAGGAGTGAGAGGCACTCCTTTGCCCCATACTTTCCCAGCTGCCCAGCAAGTAGTGGGCAGCTGCTACGTTTAGGCCTGCGCAGATTGCGCACCCTTGACTTTCGCTGCATTGGCAGCGCGCCCTGATTTTGGACATAGGGCATTTGAGCCCCTTTTCTCAGATGGCCAGATGGCCAGGGGGGACTGTTAGATTTATAGGGCGCCAGGCCCTAAATGTGATTTATGCCTCCGCTAAGGTTTCTACTGTGAGGTATGTGCTAATGTGATATGGTGGTGTTAGGAAATGTGATTCATGTATTATGATTTACGCACCCTGGTTTATGCCTCTAATGTACTTTTATGATTATGAGGTTGTTTTGCATATCATGGTTTATGCTAGTGAGATTATGTTTCACTGTGTGATTTATGCCCCTAATGTGATTTATACTTAGGATGTTATTGTCTAATGCGTTTAGACTGGAGAGATAATTGCATAATGTGTTTATGCTGGTGAGGTTGGCGCATAAGGTTTTGCGCCTAATGTGATGCTGTGCATAATGTGGTTTATGTTACAGGCTGATGCTAAGTACAGTGGTTGCCAGTGATTACTGGTTGTACGTGTCTGATATGTCCTACATTTATTATGTGTTCTACATCTATTACCTTTTACTAAGTGAGGGTCCTGACAGTGGTCCACGTGGCACTGTCATCTGTACATAATCCCCTGTAAATATTGTCCCGTGCCAGTTGGCACAGTGTATTGTATGTGAGTACTATTCTAATGTGTTTTATGATAATACAAAGGCTATTTCTATATATAACCTTGTGTGGAGTTCCTTTTGTAGTGTGCCTTGGGTGTTGTGCTGTGTGTGTGTTGCGCAAACACTTTACACATTGCCTCCGGGATAGGCCTGACTGCTCGTGCCATGCTACCAAGGGGGTGAGCAGGGGTTATCTTGGGTGTGTAACTCTCTTGCCCTGACTAGAGTGGTGGTTTCTGCTTGGCTTTGGCGCAAGCCTTAGCCAACCAGAGATCCCATTTCTAACAATAACTAGCGCCAGGATACCATGTTGGTCACAGTGCGCTTTATAAGTAATACATACAATACAATAATAAAATTTGTTGTGGAAAAAAAAAGGAGTTAGCCCCAATGCTGTAGACAAAGGTGTGGACACAGGAGGGGATTTAGGGATGATCATTGAAATTGAACCCAAGGAGAAAAGAAGTGAGTCACAGTAATGCCTTGAAGGGGACAAAGGTGATAAAGTTCAAGCTAATGATGGGGAAAAGTCGGAAGTTGAGAAATCTGAGGAGTCAGGGGGTTTGAAAAAATTGCTATATATGAGGGTGACCATGCCACATGGGGTCCATTTGGCTGACAAAGCAATAGAAAAAATATGTAAGGGGGAATCTGTGGATGTAGATAACTACAAAGGGAGGTCCAGTCAACAGAGGGATCGAAAGAGGAGGCCATGTGAACTGGCGAGAAAACCAAGTGTGCCCACTAGCATTGAAACGTGGACATCAGCCATTCTAATTTACGCAAGAGTATATTGCAGGAAATTTCAAGAGAGGTTGATTTATGGATACAATCAGGAAAGCACAAATGGATTTTGGAGGCATAGTATGGCAACATTGTGTTGAGGAATTTATGGCAAGGCAAGTGTTAAAACCAGACAACCCTTGGGGTGAAGTGGACAATGAATTGTGGTTATAATTAATTTATCATGCAAAGCCCGTGCCGGCATTATGTACAGCGAGTGGACTAGCAGTACAATTTTGGCCCTTTCTCAGATGTCCCACCCTTGGGGGTGTGGGCAATTGGGGGTGAGGACAAGGGATAAATACAGGGGCATGTTTGGGGTTTCAACACAGATTACTGCGGACAGAACCCATGTAAGTATAGGCATGAATGTGCAAAGTGTGGGGCAAACATGCAGTCCTTCAATGTTTTGGAGAGCAGGCAGGGTACACACACATTGGCCAAGGGAGACGAAGAGGGTGACCACAACAGCCTGGCAACAAGGGCTTTTAAACCAATTACAATTTACAGACTGGTGTGGTGGCTGTCGTTTTACCCGAATAGAGAGGCTGCAATGTTGCTAGAATGTGGTGTCCGGGAGGGTTTTATGTTAGGGTTCCAAGGGCCTAGGGTAAAACGTTTCACAGATAATTTGAAATCTGCTGGAGAAATGCCTCAGATAGTAAGAGAAAAGCTGGCCAAGAAGTGGTAGAAGGTAGAATGGCGGTTTCTTTTGATCATTGGCTATTGCATGATTTAATGATATCACCAGTGGGTGTAGTAACCAAGAAATTGGCTGGGGAATTTCGAATGATACATCACCTTTCATGGCCGGAAGGGTCATCAGTGAATGATTTTATTGCAAATGAATACACTATGGTTCAGTTCATGTCAGTAGATACAGCGATGGAATTAGTGAGGAAATGTGGAAGTGCTACAGAACTAGCAAAATGTGATATAAAGTCAGAATTTAGACTTTTACCTGTGCACCTCTTGGATTTTGCATTGAGCTTCAACTATTGCATGAAAGTTATCAGGAAAGGTTTTCTGGTAAGTTCTTTTGGGGTTATGAACCCTCTGCTGGGGAACTAGGAAGGAAAATTTTACAAGGGTGGACAAAAGAAAGACAAACGGTGGTGGGGAGAACAAACCCTATAACGATGGAGAGGTTGGTGGTATTGGTGAAAGGGGTTTGTTCTCCCCACCACCATTTGTCTTTCTTTTGTCCACCCTTGTAAAATTCTCCTTCCTAGTTCCCCATTTACATACAATGAGTACATTCTTTATCAACTGCATCAACTGCACAAACTTTTTGCAGTAGGGGGTAGTCAGAGTCTCTGCTTTCCGGTTACAAGCTTATAGTTAAGACAAAGAGAAGGGGAGGGGTAGGACCCCCATGCATATGTTGAGTAGCTGTGAACACCAGATGTATTTCTATACATGTTACCACAATTACCATCCTATGCATGTGTCTCATGAACCATGTTGAACTTCGTATGAGATTTTTGCATCATGTAATTATGGATTAAACAGGAGAACTCGAACTGACACATGGAGGGGCAGGGAGGGGTTCAACTAACTAAAAGTGTTCTCAAACGTTACCCGCATTGCCTCACCATCTTCGAATAAACGTCCACATTACCTTGAGTTGCTTAATTGCCTTGTCATGCGTATTCCAGAGTGTGCATACGCTACAGCATTATTACATTTTAGGTCAAAATGTTTGTGCAAGCCTGTTTGTGCTTGTGCAAATTGCAGCTCTCTGGGGAGTCAGTGGCACCTTCTTGCGCTAGTTCTAATTGGAGTGCCGCCAGAATCGTGTCCCAGTTAGCGGAGATTGGGAATTTGCATAGGCCCAGGGTGTCTTCCCTATGTAGTGCTACTCCTTCCGCCTTGGCCCAGTTGAGCATGGAGTGGGACCAGGCTTGCAGGGGCGAGGGGTCACTAGCTTTCCAGCGCTTCGTGATGAGGTGTTTAACCACCACCAAGCCAAGGTCCAGAAACTTGGTGGTGACCCTGTGTTTTTTGTATCTGGCAAACACCCCTAGTATGCAGGCCTCCCAGGTGCTTGGAAGCGTTCTATCAGTGCATGCCAATAAAAGCCTTATCCCTCCTTCCGAGTAGTGTCGCAGTGCGGGGCACGACCACAGCATATGTAATATGTTGGCGTCTTGGAGGCTACAATGTGGGCAGCACACATCTTGTCTGTGGAAATATCTATAAATTTTATCTGGGGAGAGATATGCCCTATGTAGTATGTAGTATTGGATAAGTCGGAACCGTGCGTTCCGAGGAACCAGTGTGGGGCCTGCCAATATCATATCTCACTCTCGGGTGTGCACAGACGTTCCAGATCCACCTCCCAGCAGTTACGGAAGGGGAACAGATCTGTTGCTGTCTGCATGAGGAGCGCCTCCGCAAACCATCCTGTAAGGTTGACCCCCTGTGCCCATGACGTGCAAGTACTTCAACATGAGGTGTGTGTGGTTCCTGTGTGATGTCCCCCCAATGTCTTCGCAACGTGTTGACCCAGGAGGTGTGACTAAGAAACAGACCCGGCGGGACACCCTCTTCCTGCGTTAAATCCTCGTAAGACATGAGTGTGCCATCTCTGTAGAGATCACCCACCATGTGAATGCCCACCTCGTGCCAGGCCTCGAGCTCAGACGGCCTTGTCTGCCCATTTCCCCTGGGCATTCCTAATACCGGAAGAGGTGGTGCATATGGTTTTACCTGTTTGGTGATGAATATGCAGCGGCGGAAACATCTGTGGGCCACCTGAACTAGATTTGGGCAGCCTTGTGCAAGGGCTAAATGTATGAAGTATTACATCCAAGGTGGAGAGCCTTTCTCAGCTGTATCATGCAAATATTACTCCACCATCCACATGGCTGTCCACTGTATCTGAGACGCCAAGTACTAGTGTTCAAAATTAAGCACGGCCATCCCCCCTACTGCTCGACTTATTCCATATAAGGTCGCGAACCATACGCTCCAGTGGGCGGAAAAAGGACAGAGGCAGATAAAGTGGTAGATTAGTGAAATGGTACAGAAGCCACGGAAGCACCACCATTTTGATGAGTGCCACTCTCCCCACCACTGAAAGACTAACCGTTTTCCAGAACGCTATCTGTGATGTCAAGGAAGTGATCGCTCTATTAAGGTTTCCTTCTAGCAAGTCCTGATCAGTGTGATAAATCCGTATTCCCAGATACCAGGACATGGTCGGCTGCCAGGTTCCCAGAGTGTCGCAGACAACCAGGTCTGGATCCGTTGTGTGGGGGGGGCGAAGGGCATTAAGCAGCATTTCCCCCAATTAACTCATAACCCCGATATTTGTGCAAAGAGAGGATATTAGGTATGTCAGATGGCACGTGTTGGACGTCCCGGATATATAGCAGAATATCATCTGCGTATAATGATATGGCGTGCATGTCTGTCCCTAACAGGTTGCCCCAGAGATACTCAGAATCGCGTATGGCCATAGCTAATGGCTCAATGGCCAGTGAGAAGATTAGCTGGGAGAGTGGGCATCCCTGCCTGGTGCCCCTGCAAACCCTTATGGGCTTCGATATTGAGTTTCCGGTTCGAACTCGCACTGACGGTTCACCACATAAGAGTCTGATCAGACTTAAAAAGTACGGGCCAATCCCATATCTTGGCAGTACATTGAAAAAGAACGGCCACTCAATGTTGTCAAAAGCTTTTTCTAGGTCAAGCACCAACACACCCCGAACTGGGCCATACGTGTGGTGCGCACCTCATCATCTGGAATAGCCTGCGTAGGTTAAGAGAGGTGTTACGTGCCGGCACAAACCCATTCTGGTCCGCATATATCAGTTGTGGTGTCAACAAGGCTAGCCTTCCTGCCAGTACTCCTGCCAGTATCTTATAGTCTATGTTTAGTAGTGCCAGCAGGCGAAATGATCACAATTGTGTGGAGTCCCTATCTGGCTTCGGCAGAGTGACTAATGTTGCTTCGGTGAGTGAAGTGGGTAACTGTGTGTATTGTAATGCCTCTGCATATACCCGATGTAATTGCGGCGCTAGCAGGTCAGCGTACGCTTTGTAAAACTCAGATGGGAAACCGTCCTGACCCGGCACCTTCCCTGAGGCTAAAGCATGCATTGCAGTTCGCATCTCGTCTTGCGTGATTGGAATGTCCAGTTCCATGCGCTGGTCCGGAGTCAGTCTAGGGAATGAAAGGCCCTTTTGGAAATTATTATCTACCTCTGATACACTTTCGTAAAGTGAAGAACCATCTTGTTATGTATTTCGTGTTGTGTTTATCTCATCTCGCCCTCCGAGGACAATAGTGCAGTGATGGGGCCTGTTTGTAGGTCTCGTTTAATCAGCCAGGCAAGAAGGGACCCGGTACGATCAGCCTTTGCGTGAGTTCTCGCTGAGTGTGCTGAGTAGTTCAGGCATCTCAGTCATTCAATCAGTGTTGCATGTGTTTTAGGCGCTTCCGTCAGCGCAGAGAGACAGGAGGGCCGATTTGCGGCATGTGTCTCTAATGACAGTAGTGTGCGTTCCACGTCTGATTACTAAGCCTCCACTTGATGTCTCATACCAGCTCCCTTTCCCAGGCAGTGTCCCCGCAATGTAACCTTTAATGCACCCCATTCCACCAGGGCAGACATGGCCGTGTCTGTGTTATGTATGAAATAATCTGAGATAGCGACACTAAGGGATTCTCAGAAGGAGGCGTCTTCCAGCATTGCAGATTGTAGAAGCCATGTGGGGACCAGTGGGCTTCTTTGTACCAAGCAAGTGTTATGAATTGCGGATTATGATCTTAATGGGTGCCACCCAGATAGTCAGTGCCTATAACAGAGGTAAGCAGACTAGGTGTGCCCAAGAATCTATCAAGCCGGACATGTAGTGTGTGCGGAGCGGAGTAAAATTAATAGACCCGCGTCAAGGGATTTCGGTGCCTCCAAACATCCACCAAGACCCAACGCTGTGACCAGTCCCTTAGTGCAGATGCGTTAGTGGATGTCGTAGTTTGACGGAGAGGGGGAGGACCTCTCCAGGCTCACGTCCATAACACTATTGAAGTCCCTTCCTATCAGCCACGGCATACCACACCGTTTAGTCAAAACTGGTGAGAGCTGTCTCAGAAATGCACCCTGTTCTACATTGGGGGCATACACATTTCCCAATAGGAGATGCCGGCTGTCCAACCTCCCCTTAATGAAGACGTATCTAACTTCTGTGTCCGATACCACATCTTCCACCAGAACACCCAGGGCATAGGAGGAGAAATTTGTGGCGTACACCCGCCCCCTCCATCTACGTTGCAATTTGGATGCCTCAGTATGTGTCAGGTGTGTCTCTTGCAACAGGGCGATTCGTATGTTATGGCTCTTAAGATAGGAATATACCGCATAACGGTGGGAAGGTGTGCGAAGGCCACGCACATTCCAGGTGAGGATCCTCTGACCTGTCATGTTACTGCTGAGCAGTGAGTTTTGGTTCCTCTGATATTAAGGCATGCGTATGTGTGTATGCAAAGGCGACAGCAAGAGCACCACAGGACGTTGCCACAATAGAACTCCTGTAACCGGATTTGAAACCAAAATGCCAACATGGCAATACACAAATACCAAAAGTGTGGTCCCTGTAAACAGAAAGGAGCTGCCCAAAATAGCATTTGCACGCTATGAAACTAGTCAAAACCCCCAGTAAATATGGGTTAGAGGGCGTGTACCTCGTAAAGCATTATGGATTATCATCGCCCAACCTTACCAACAATTAAATAGCATACGTAGGCAATGTAGAATCAACTGGACGACAAATTTGGCGCATTAAAAATTCCCGCTCAAAACTGGCCCTCCCCGTGTGTGGACAACATAACATGACATGATTGTGACACAGGCAGACGGAGGGAAAAATGGCAGGGAGGACAGTGGATCTCCTTAGCCAAAACATAGATCAAATAATAGCGTCAGAGATCTGTGGCGTAATTTCCGGCAATATGAGTAAGGCAGCTTCTGACGCACAAAGTATCGAGGACTCCTCATCCCCAGATGAGTGGGCAGATGGCGCACCCCTCTCAGAGCCACTGTGGGTATCCGCTAAGCACTGTGCCGCCCGTACGGCCTGCTGTCTCTCACGTATGATTTGTTCCAGGACCGCCACTGCTGCCAGACTGGGCAGGCGACGCCTATTTCGCCGTTCACTTGTGTTGGGCGCGTCTTTCGTGATGTTTCGCACTCCTGTTCTGTTACTTGGACGAGGCCCTGAGAACTGCCCGGTTGTTTCCAACCAGTCCCAGGTGTCTTGAGGTGTGTCGAAGAATCTGGACCTTCCATCAGACACTACGCGGAGTCTTGCCGGGAATAACAGTGAATACTGTATGTTCAGTTGGCAGAGTTTCTGCTTCACTTGCCGGAATGAGCCCCGTTGGCGATGTACTCACAATGTGTAGTCTGAGAAGAACATCACACTTGCATTCTCCAGTTTGACATCCTGCAATTTCCTCGTGTCTCATAGTATCGAGTCTCTGTCTTTATAGTGCAACACTATGAAGATAAACGGGTGGGGCTCCGCTCCGGGCACCAGTTTCCCGGAGTGGATTTGGTGTGCGCGTTCGATCGTGAAAAAGGGAGACAGCGAGGAGGCAGGCAGTAGGTCCCTAATCCATCTATCCACAAAGGCTGTCACATCCTGGCCCTCTGCCCCTTCTGTTAGACCTACCAGGCGAACGTTGTTCCGCCTGGAGTGACCCTCTGCGTCTTCCACCCTTTCCTCCAGTTGGCATATTCTGGCTTCCTGTTCTCGTTGTTGCTTTTCCACTAAGTCTGATACTGCCTTGAGTTCCGATAGGGTGCGTTCTGTGATCGTCACCCGGTCCGCCAGCTTTCTATGATCTGCGTACGGTCCGCCGCCACATTGTCTATCATGGACTCCAGGGAGACACGGGATCTCTCAATGGCTTCCAATATGGCGTTGAGTCTATCCTCTGGTGGATGGGGTGGGTCCGGGGCACCTGTTTGTTCCATTTCCGTTGTTCTGGTCGAGGAGTGCGAGGAGGCCCTGGATACAGCCCCCGCATGCAGCCCAATCCCGTATTCACCGCCGGGTGTAGAAGGCAAAGTCAGGCAACCCTTCCGCCCCAGTGAGGTGAGCAGAGTGAATGATGGGTACCGTGGGTGAAGCATGCCCCAGCAGCAATAGTCATAAGGGCCTGCACGCACAGCTAGTGTGTGCGTGCCTATTGCTGGTTGTCCGACAGTACAATGCCCAAATTGCTAGTCATGAGGCACTTAACCCCAGCAAAAGCACTCCTGCTAGTGGCACTCAGCAGTGGTCCTCTCCGGTGCTACCTCAACGCGCACCTCAGCAGCAGCCCGGCGGGGGCAAGCTCACCTTGTGACTGGCCCAGGCCTCCTTACCACAGTGCAGCCGGTGCTATTGACCCCCAGGGGGCATGCGCCTAGGAATGGCCACCAGTATTCCACAGTGTCAGGGAGACCAACCGCCATGTGTCATGCGGGCGTCCAGACGCACAGCAGCCCCACCAGCCTTTGGTCCTGGCACCCACGGGGGGTCTCCAACCCCGGGACACACGCCTCCTGCGGTGCTTTCCTGGGCACGGGCCACGCGGCGCACAGTCCCCGCGGCAGCCAGCCGCTTGATTCCTCCTTGTATTTCTAGGGTGGTGCCGGCCACGCAGTCCACAGCCCGCCACGTCAGGCAAGACAGGCCGAACACTTGTCACCTCCTCCCGGCCTCATGCTCAACGTACACCACTGCAGCCCGCTTTGGCAAGTGCTCAGCTCACACACCTCCAGTCATCGCAGAGCCACCCCTCTATGGACAGTTGTAGGCAAGGCCCCGGTGTGCTCTGCTTCCCGTGTCTCGTCGCAACTCCGTAGCGCTCCGCTGCTGTGCAGGCCGCCGCTCACCATTGGCCCTACTCTGTAGCCCACACCAGCGGGTCACTGTAGGAGAGTAGGATCTGCTTCTAATAGTTACCCCCACTTTTTGCTGATGTTTCACTGTTTTTCGACTTAGCCAGACTAAGGCCCTGCTAATCAGGACCCCAGTCTATCTGCTTTCTACTCTAAATTGATTGTATTTACTTTAGGGACACTCCAGATTGGATTCTGGGGTACCCTTGTGAGTCCCTAGTATATGGTATACTATGTACCCAGGGCATAGGTACCCCAGAGGCCTACCAGGGGCTGCAGCATGTATTATGCCACCCCTGGGAAGCCTTTTAAAATGACACAACAGGTCTGCTACAGCAACCTGTGTAAGGTGGTGTATCCACCCCTTACTGAGATATAGGTTCCCTAAATCTCTCCATATCACTGCACGTGTAAACCTATCAGTCACCCCTATGGCAGGCCTTAACAATCCTGAAGGCAGGGTGCTGGGTTTCGTGTGAGAGGGTGTCCATGCATGAGCAGAGCCAATCTGCAGCTTTCGGAATCTTCATTCCGGGGTTGTTTGTGATGCAGCCAGACCATATACTCTTAAGTGCATTATAACCTCGCGGTAAATGCTAACTTGAGAATGGCTGCATGGAAACATGTCGTGTTTGGTGTCAAACACCTTGGAATCATACCTCCACCCCAGTAACTGGGGTGGGAGGTATGATTCCACCCTACTAGAGGGAGAAACATGGCACCACCGGTACACCCGGTACCAGCTTAACAGAACCCTGGCATCACAAAATGGATGCTGCAGCCACAGACACGAGTCGCCCTCCAGCTGCTGGACGAAACTCCGGCAGGGGAGGCCTGGACAATAGGTTTCCTGTCACAGGGAGGTGTGACCACCTCCCAGACAGGCTTTAGTGTATTGGGGCTGGGTGGGTGCACTCCAAGAGTGCTTTGAAGTCTGCACTGGGGGCACATTTGGTGTCCCTGTGCATAGTCCAGCTCAAACCGGTTGCAAGGGCTACCAGCCCCTGCTCTGGTGCGAGACTGGACAAAGGAAATGAGTGTAGCCACCCCTCTTTCCTGACCCTCCCATAGGTGGGTCCCCAGAGTTTGTCCCACCCCTTCCTTGGGTATAAAGTAGGAACCCCTGACTACAGGACTTTAGATTTACCTGGACAAAACTCTGATACAGAATCCCAGAACTTCAACTATCTACACGACGTTGGATGACCGAAGAATCTCCCTTGGAGTAAAGGAGTTACTCCCCTGCTTGACAGGCACGAAAGACGCATCTGTCCGGTTTGCATCTCTGAAGCTCCTGAGGACTCCGAAGAATTTTGCAACACAGGAGGTGGGTTCCCATGGTCTCTGAGGTCGATCTGTGTGCTCAGCAAGTCTGAGGCCTGTATCCCTCGTGGAGACCGTGCAACCCGAACCCCTGAACACTGCGACCATTTGCAGAAGCATCAGCTTTGAGGTGACTTCTGAGGCTGTGCTTTGGGTTACTTGTAGCCCTGACCCCAAGCAGCAATTCCACCGAAGATTGCCCGCCTACACTCCACGAGTGTTCCGTGACCTGGCCCTTTGTGTTTTCTCTCGAGGCCCCTTCGTGATCCCTGGTCCGGCGACTGGTGGGTCCCTGTGAAGGCAACACTAAGATTAATTGGGCTACTCTGGTTGCTCCAGACGTGCCCTGACTCTCCATTGCTTGGGGAGTCCCCCGGACCTTGCTGGTCCACACCAAAGCATCTTTACTCTTCCTGCGTGGGTTGCTGTTGCCAAGGCTTGTTGTGTTCAATCCGAGCACTGACACCCCAGCACTCGACATCCTTCATGGGACAGCTCGCACCCGACATCGGTGGGCATTCGATTGCTCCGCTCCTGGTCACTGGCTAGTGACCCAGACTCTGTCCCCTCTGCTTTCAGGTTCTTCACATCTTCGATCCAGGCTTGGATCATCCCGGACACTTTTCTTCTTCACGGCAGCAGCACTTTGCAGTAGATCGCCATTGAAAACAACGACGATTCCCGACACCCTTTGACACCTATGCACCCGGCTTCCCTGGGTGAGGTAACTCGAGTACTACGGTGCTCCCGTGGGTGTTGGCCCTAGAACCCCTTAAGTCTAAAGGGGTTTGCTCAAAGTCCTCTCCTAAGTGTCCTTTATCTTTAAAATTCCAACCGCGACTTTCCGCATAGAATCCTACGGCGCTCGCAGCTGTGTTCTCACACTGCACACGTCCCCCGTGGGTCTCCTGTGTCACTACCTTGGGTGGTTCCTTGGGGTCCCAGCGATTCTACGTGCTCTAGGCACTGTGTCTAGCCAAGTCGTGGTTCTTATACCACTTTCTTAATATATGGTTTGGTCCCTCCCTGGGGCCCATTGTATATTGTGCTATTTACAGTCGTTTTAATACTGTGATATTGTGTATCTTGGACTCTAATCTCATAAAGAGATTAGTAGTGAGTGTTTAGAAATAAATACATATATTTTATATTTACCTAGTGTGGTTCTCCTTTCATTTGGTCATTCAAGAGGTTATAATCTGGTAAACCAAGCTGATTTACACTCCTTCAAGACCTAGCCTGAAGGCTGCTCTCCATAGCTACCACTTGGATAGCTTTCAATAAAGGTTGTCTTTAAACCTATCATCAATAAGGGTCGTTTGGACTGGTGCAAGGTGCCCACTATAACTAGTGGACAGCATATGCCAGGCCAACTTCTCACATTGGTGTGCAGCGGTTGGATTCAAGCTTGCTATTGCTTTACCAGATAATCTCTTTGATTGACTAACTGAAAACCACTATAGGTACATAGGTACATATAAATCAAGTTTAGAATACAGTAAGTTCTACTGAACTTAGAGTTGTGTGTCAAGGGCTTAGCACACCCTTTCTACAACTCAAGAGAGTTTAGTAGGCCCCACTAGAGTAGGTAGGTGCATACACCATACCACACTAGTCATGTCTTCAAGGGCAGAAACCAGTGGGTCTCTCCCAACTAAGTATGACCAGGTCTCATACCAAGAATTGAGGACTATGTGTGCCTCTAGGAAATTGAAGACAGGGAAAAGCCCATCCACACAACACCTCATACAGTTGTTGTTAGCAGATGACCTCAGAAATACCCCAGGGTCTGAAGAGGTTGGCAAAGGGGGTGGGGCAGCTGTAGGAAAGTGGGTTTCTGTTGCAGTAACCCCCCCACTTTTTGCCTGATAACTGATGCACTTTTCCTTGGTGTGCCCTGGGTCCCTGCCAATCAGGTACCCAGGGCCTGTGTTCCTTCCCTAAAAACTGTACTAAAGCCTAAACCCAATTGGCATCTCTGGCCACAAGTAAGCCCCTGGTAAATGGTACCCTAGGTACCCAGGGCACTGTGACCAGAGAAGACCCCTAAGGGCTGCAGCACTTATTGTGCCACCCTTAGAGGCCCTGTACCCTGACACACACACCCTGCCTTTGCAGGCTGAGTGTCTTGGTGCAGAACTAAACAGAGAGTCGACATGGCACACATCCCTGTGTGCCATGCCCACAAACACACTGCCCTGGCATACCTCAGTCACCCCTCTAGATGGGTGCACTATGCCAGTGGTGTGGGCACAGGTGCATGAGCCCTGTGCCCCTACAGTACCCAGGGCCATTCCTGGGCACTGTAAGTGCAGTGATGCCATTAAGAGTATATGGTGCTGGGAGGTTGTCATTACGAACTGCACAGCACCATAATGGCTACACTGAAGACTGAGAAGTTTGGTATCAAACTTCTCAGCACATTAAACCCACACTGATGCCAGTGTGGGATTTAATGTAAAATGCACGACAGAGGGCAACTTAGAGTTGCCCCCTGAACCTAACCTACAATCCACGTCTTGTCTGAGGGGCTGCCCCGGCTGCCACATAGCAGACATGCTGCTGGACCCCTGGGTGGAGAGCCATCCACTCTCCTGGGCCTGCAACAATGCACATCCTGGGCGAGGTGCTAGGTCTCCTCCCCCAGGATGGGCAGGGGAAGCTTCAAAGGCATGCCGCCTTTGTGAGCTTCTCCAGGCCACTTGCTGTACTCAGCAACTGGCCCCCACCGGTTCTGACCCCCTCTCTGGCGGGAGGACTGGCGGGAAACCCCAAGGGAGGAAAGGGGATGTGCCAGCCTCTGCCAACCCCACCCCTCAGGTGGGGGAGGCGAGGTGAAGCACAACTCCGGGCTCTCGCCATCTTGAAGATGGGGAGCCCTGCCCAATCAGGACTAGGCTACTGCCCCCCTCCCACAGGAGAATGGGCAGGATAGGGGGTGTACCCACCCCAGGGAAGGGACCCATTGGTCCCTGCCCTTTACCTACCTGTAACGCCCCTAAATTTAGTATTTAGGGGCACCCTGAACCTTCCTTCCTCAGATCCAGATTCCGAAACAAGAAAGAAGAACAAGAAACAAGAAGACCTGCCATGCAGCTGCTAACAAGAGGAAGACACCAACTGATTTGGCCCCAGTCCTACCGGCCTGTCGACCCTCGAACCTGCTCCTGCTAAACCCCGGCGTCTCCAGTGGTCAGCAACCTCAAAAACCCCGGAGGACCTGACTGCCTTGTGACTCTAACTACCTGGGAATCCCACGAGCAGTGGTACTGCTCAAAGCAAGTAACAAGCCCCTGGCATCAGCCAGGAACCGCGAACCCTGCACACTCTGCACACTCTGCACCCGCCGAGCCCGGCCTGTGCCTGAGTGGACAAAGACCACGAGGACGTCCCCCCGGCGACTGTGACCCAGAATCCAGCACCCAAGGACCCTCCTCGACGCTCCTGATGATGCCTGCAGCCTCAGAACCAGGGACCCCTCCAACCGCGACCAGCCGAGTGTAAGATTTCCGACGCCTAAAGACACCCCTGCACCCGGCACCCCACGGCCTCCTGTGCCCAACTCCTGGGTGCCTACCCTTCCTACAGCTTCCCAACTTACCCCTCGAAGTGGTGGTCGCACCTGAAGAATCACCGTCCTCGAGCTTGCAGCCTTTGTTCGTCACGCAGCTTTCCCATTGAAAACCATTGGGCGCCCGACGGCCCAAAAGCCCACTGCACCCAGCCCCCCCAGTGCCGCTGAGGGTGCACCAACTACCCTGTTCGACTTCCCCACTTGCCCTGAGTAAGTGACCAGGAGCTTTGCTCCCACAGCCGAGTGGCCTGCCTGCCAGCAGCCACCAACCAAGGGCCCCCTGCCCGCCTTAGGCTAACATTGGGCCTAACTCACTCTGCACCCGTGCCGCTGAGGGTGTACCAACTGTACCTACCTGACCCTGGGAGACCCCTGAGTCTATGCCCAGAACCTTAACTCTGCCAGTCGAGTACTTACCTGAAAACCGATAACCTACATTTTCTCCATAGGGTAACATTGACTGGTTTACACTGAAATTTCTTCTGTGTCGAGATTTGAAACTTTAAAATAATCACTAAAAATCGTCCGATCAACGAAAACGAAATTACTCACCTGTTATCAGGAGAGATCCCAGTGCTGGATCTTGGTGCCCAGCACTGACCCTGAAAAGTAATTACAACTGTACTTACCGATAACTTGATTTTCCTCCATAGGATAACATTGCCTGGTTTTTGCCAGAAATTCTTGTGTCGATTTTTGAAACATACAAATATTCCTTAAAAATCGCCCGATCAACAAAAACGAAATTACTCACCTGTTATCAGGAGAGATCCCAGTGCTGGATCTTGGTGCCCAGCACTGACCCTGAAAAGTAATCATAACTGTACTTACCGGTATCTTGAATTTCCTTCCATAGGATAACATTGCCAGGTTTTTGCTGAAAAAGTTTCTAAGTGTCGATTTTGCAAACTTACAAATATTCGTTAAAAATCGCCTGTATAACAAAAACACATTCTTTCAACTGTTTACAGGAGATGCACCAGTGCTGGATCCAGGATCCAACACTGAGTTAGAAAAAGTAACAATAACCCCACTTACCTGCTAAGTGAATTTCCTCCCATAGGATAACATTGGTGATTCTATGTGAAAAAGTTTTTGTCAACTTTTAAAATACAATAATATTCCTTAAAAATCACAACTGTAACCAAAACGTTTTTACTCAACTGTTTACAGGAGATGTCCCAGGACTGAATCTAGGATCCAGTCCTGTGGTAAGAAAAGTAATCCAAAAGTAATCTATTGCATTTAACTTGAAATTCCCATTGAGCTCAATGTATTATTGTGTTTGAAATTGTGTTGCCTATTGCAACAACTGTAACTATTGTATTCAAAAGTCTATTGCCTATTTGAAAAGTATTTAACTAAAGTAACTCATTCTGAGAAAGTATATTTTGATACCTATTGTTGGTTCTAAAATAAAACAACTATATATTTTGATACAAAACCATTGGCCTAGAGTTCAGTTCTTGAGTGTGTGAGACCATTTGCTGACTGAGTGTGTACAACAAATGCTTTACACTGTCCTCTGATACTGCCTTACTGCTCGACCAAGCTACCACTTTAGAGAGTAAGGTTATATCTAACTTTAGCCTCTGCCAAACCTCTGGGGACTGTGGACTCTGTGCACACTGTACCTATTTGGGAACAGTATATACAGAGCCACTTTCTTACAGCAGCTGAAGAGGAAAGGCCAGGTAGTGAACGCTACTATGACCCAGACTCTGATGCTGGCCAGAGGGATCAAAATGATTCCAATCTGGAAAATCCAATTCTTCCTGAAGGTGAGGAAGGAGACCCCAGTGGGGTTCTCTTTACCCCACCTGGAAGGGTTAATAGTCTACCAAGAAGATCAAGATCTCCTTCTCAGGAATCTAATCATTCTGGTACGTCTATAGGGTCCTCTGCTTCTCATAAAAGGGCATCCTCTTATGAGAAGAAATGCCAACTGATTGAGTTTGAGAGAGCTAAGCACAGAATCAAGTGAGAGCAATTGGCCTTAGACAGGGAATCCCTGGAGCTTCAGAGAGCTTCTCAGAAGTTGGGGCTAGAGCCCCATGGTGGCAGCAGCAGTGTCCCTAGAGGTAGAGATCATACTCATGACCATAGGAACCTGAACAAGATTGTCCCTCCCTACCAGAGTGGGGATGACATCCACAAATGGATAACTGCACTGGAGAGGGCCTGTAAAGAACAGAGGGTCCCTCGGGAGCAGTGGGCAGCAATCGTGTGGCTCTCCTTTGCAGACAAAGGTAGAGACAAGCTCCTCACTGTAAGAGAAGAGAATGCTGACAATTACAAAGTCCTGAAGAGTGCTCTGATTGAGGGGTTTGGCCTAACCACTGAACAATACAGGTTAAAGTTCAGAGATACCCGAAAGGCACAGACTCAGGACTGGGTTGACTTTGTTGATTGTGCTACTAAGGCTCTGGAAGGCTGGTTACTTGGCAGTAAGGTGTGTGATTTCAAAGGATTGTATAATTTAATCATGAGAGAGCAGATCCTTAACAACTGTCAAAATCAACTGTTGCATCAGTACCTAGTGGACTCTGATTTGACCTCTCCCCAAGAATTGGGTCAGAAGGCAGACAAGTGGGTCAGAACCAGGGTGAGGCAGAAGGTTCAGAACCCAGGTGGTGACTCCAAGAAGCAAGATTCTAAAAACTTTGATAAGGGTGGGGAGAAGGGTAAAGACCAGAAGTCTTCTCAAGGGCCCCAAAAATCTGCATCTGGTGAGGAGTCCCACTCTAACAAAGGAAAAGGCCAAAAGAAACCATGGTGTAAAATCTGTAAACAGAAAACCCATTGGACTAGTGATTGTACCAAGACCAAAGACTCAACTCCAGCCACCATTGCCCCTAAGGCAACTGTTCCCCCTAGTTCAGCTCCAAGTGGTGGTGTTCCAAATAAGGGTGTAGTAGGGTTAACCCTGGGATCTGAGATGGACTCTGGCCTAGTCAGAGTTCCAACTCAGGCTGTACTGATCTGTGATGGAGGCATGGATATGTCCTCCTATGTGAGTCCCAGTAATCTGGGCAAATACAGACAGCAGCCCTTGATTAATGGAAAAGAGGCTTTGGCATTCAGGGACACAGGAGCAAGTGTCACAATGGTGACAAAAGATCTTGTAGCCCCTGAGCAGATCATACTTGGTGAAATGTACCAAGTGACCAATGCTAGCAATGTCAGGACAGACCATTCCCTGGCAGTTGTTAATTTCTCCTGGGGAGGGGTAACTGGCCCTAAGCAGGTTGTGGTAAGTGCAGACCTCCCTGTTGAATGCTTGCTTGGAAATGATTTGGAAACTTCAGCTTGGGCTGAAGTTGAGCTCAGGACCCATGCAGAAATGTTGGGCATCCCTGCAGATGTGTTTGCTATGACCAGGTCACAGGCAAAAATGTCTAAAACTGAACAGGCCCTGGATCCTGGAAGAATGGACCAGGTGCCTCCCAAGAGGAGGAGCAGTAGGGTTAAGGCAGTGTCTTCCCCCTGCCTCAGAATGCAGATCAGTCTCTTGAGGGAGATGATCTCAGTCCTGAAGAAGGAACTGTCCCAGAGGAGCTTGAACCTGATCAGGTTGAGTTCTTGGGGACAGGGGGCCCTTCCAGGGCAGATCTGAGCCAGAAGCAACTGAGCTGCCCCTCCCTTGAACCCCTCAGACAACAAGCTGCTGCTGAGGCTGCTGGGAATGCTAGTGGCACCCATAAGATATATTGGGATGATGGACTCCTGTACTCAGAGTGTAGAGACCCCAAGCCTGGAGCCACCAGGAGGTTGGTTATACCTCTGAGGTTTAGGAGCTTCCTCTTGACCCTAGCACATGATATTCCCTTAGCAGGTCACCTAGGCCAAAACAAGACTTGGGACAGAATTGTTCTTCACTTTCATTGGCCTCATATGTCTGAAGACACCAAGGAGTTTTGTCGCTCCTGTGTCACCTGTCAAGCCAGTGGTAAGGCAGGTTGCACTACAAAGGCCCCCCTGATACCACTACCTGTGGTGGGGGTTCCCTTTGAGAGGGTAGGGATTGACATTGTTGGTCCCCTAGATCTTCAAACAGCATCTGGGCACAGATTTATCCTGGTGGTGGTGGACCATGCCACTAGGTACCCAGAAGCAATTCCCTCAGGACCACCACAGCTCCTGTGGTGGCAAGGGCCCTCCTGGGAATCTTTTCCAGGGTGGGTTTTCCTAAGGAGGTAGTATCAGACAGAGATTCAAACTTCATGTCTAGTTACTTGACTGCTATGTGGAAGGAGTGTGGAGTAAATTATAAATTTACCACCCCTATCACCCACAATGCAATGGTTTAGTTGAAAGGTTCAACAAAACCTTAAAGGGCATGATTAAAGGTCTCCCAGGAAAGCTTAGGCGCAGATGGGACATACTTTTGCCCTGCCTTCTCTTTGCCTACAGAGAGGTTCCACAGAAGGGGGTTGGCTACAGCCCATTTGAGCTTCTGTTTGGACATCCAGTTAGGGGTCCATTGTGTCTAGTGAAGGAGGGATGGGAGTTACCTCTCAAAACCCCTAAACAGGATATTGTGGACTATGTACTTGGTCTCCGCTCCCGGATGGCTGAGTACATGAAGAAGGCAACTAAAAACCTTGAGGCTAGCCAGGAATTGCAAAAGGCCTGGCATGACCAAAAGGCTCTGCTGACTGTTTATCAGCCAGGACAGAAAGTATGGGTGTTGGAACCTGTGGCCCCAGCAGCCCTCTAAGACAAGTGGAGTGGCCCCCATGCCATTGTTGAACAGAAGGGAGAGGTTACCTATCTGGTGGACCTTGGAACTCCCAGGAGCCCCCACAGGGTGCTCCATGTCAACAGACTGAAACCATATGTTGACACGGCAGACATGGGCTTGCTCATGGCTACTGATGAGGGACAGGAGGAAGAGAGTGATCCACTCCCTGACCTGCTCTCACAGAACCCTGATGATGGATCAGGCAGGCAGCCTCACTGACCAGCAGCAAACTGATTGCAGAAAAGTTCTCAATCAGTTCAGACATATGTTCTCGCTGACTCCAAGTCAGACTACCTGGTGCACTCATGAAGTGGACACTGGGGACAGTCTGCCTGTTAAAAATAAGATTTACAGGCAACCTGACCATGTCAGGGACTGCATCAGGACTGAAGTCCAGAAGATGTTGGATTTGGGTGTGATTGAACCCTCAGATAGCCCTTGGGCTAGTCCAGTAGTCTTAGTGCCTAAACCTCACACCCAGGGTGGTAAGAGAGAGATGAGGTTTTGTGTAGACTACAGAGGTCTCAATGCAGTCACTGGGACTGATGCCCATCCCATACCAAGGGCAGATGAGCTCATAGACACTTTGGCCTCAGCCAAGTTTCTCAGCACATTTGACCTGACAGCTGGCTACTGGCAAATCAGATTAGCTGAGGATGCAAAAGCCAAAACAGCATTTTCTACCCCTAGTGGGCACTACCAATTTGTGATGATGCCCTTTGGTTTGAAAAATGCACCTGCCACTTTTCAAAGGTTGGTGAACAAAGTCATTACAGGCCTGGAAGCCTATAGTGCAGCATATCTAGATGATATTGCTGTCTTTAGCTCCACCTGGGAGGATCACCTGGTCCACCTGCGAAATGTTTTGGAGGCCATGCAGAAGGCAGGCCTAACTATCAAGGCCACCAAGTGCCAGATAGGGCAGAGTCAGGTTGTGTACCTGGGCCACCTTGTGGGTGGAGGCCAGGTTGAACCATTGCAGAGCAAAATCCAGACCATCATGGACTGGGTTGCTCCAACCACCCAGACTCAGGTCAGAGCTTTCTTGGGCCTGACTGGGTACTATAGAAGATTTGTCAAAGGGTATGGATCCATAGTGACCCCTTTGAATGACTTAACTTCGAAAAGAATGCCAAAGAAAGTTCAGTGGACAGTTAGCTGTCAAAAGGCATTTGATGACCTGAAGCAGGCCATGTGCACTGCTCCCATTCTGCAAAGTCCTGATTACTCCAAGCAATTCATTGTCCAAACCGATGCATCTGAGTTGGGGGTAGGGGCTGTGTTATCACAATTGAATGATGATGGTCAGGATCAGCCAGTAGCTTTTATTAGCAGAAGGTTGACCCCAGAGAGAAACGTTGGTCAGCCATTGAGAGGGAGGCCTTTGCTGTGGTTTGGGCCTTGAAGAAGCTGAGGCCATACCTGTTTGGCACTCACTTCATTGTTCAGACAGACCACAAGCCCCTCTTATGGCTAAAACAGATGAAGGGTGAAAACCCCAAACTTTTGAGGTGGTCCATTTCCCTTCAGGGGATGGACCTCCAGGGGGTGGAACATAGACCTGGGAGTAACCATGCCAATGCAGATGGACTCTCCAGATATTTCCACTTAGAACATGAAGACTCAACTGGTCAAGGTTAGTTTAATGTCCTGACGTTTGGGGGGGGTTGTGTAGGAGAGTAGGATCTGCTTCTTATAGTTACCCCCATGTTTTGCTGATGTTTCACTGTTTTTCGACTTAGCCAGACTGAGGCCCTGCTAATCAGGACCCCAGTCTATCTGCTTTCTACTCTAAATTGATTGTATGTACTTTAGGTACACTCCAGATTGGATTCTGGGGTACCCTTGTGAGTCCCTAGTATATGGGCATAGATACCCCAGAGGCCTACCAGGGGCTGCAGCATGTATTATGCCACCCCTGGGAAGCCTTTTAAAATGACACAACAGGTCTGCTACAGCAACCTGTGTAAGGTGGTGTATCCACCCCTTACTGAGATATAGGTTCCCTATATCTCTCCATATCACTGCACGTGTAAACCTATTAGTCACCCCTATGGCAGGCCTTAACAATCCTGAAGGCAGGGTGCTGGGTTTCGTGTGAGAGGGTGCCCATGCATGAGCAGAGCCCCTCTGCAGCTTTCGGAATCTTCATTCCGGGGTTGTTTGTGATGCAGCCAGACCATATACTCTTAAGTGCATTATAACCTCGCGGTAAATGCTAACTTGAGAATGGCTGCATGGAAACATGTCGTGTTTGGTGTCAAACACCTTGGAATCATACCTCCACCCCAGTAACTGGGGTGGGAGGTATGATTCCACCCTACTAGAGGGAGAAACATGGCACCACCGGTACACCCGGTACCAGCTTAACAGAACCCTGGCATCACAAAATGGATGCTGCAGCCACAGACACGAGTCTGTCCTCCTGCTGCTAGATGAAACTCCGGCAGGGGAGGCCTGGACAATAGGTTTCCTGTCACAGGGAGGTGTGACCACCTCCCAGACAGGCTTTAGTGTATTGGGGCTGGGTGGGTGCACTCCAAGAGTGCTTTGAAGTCTGCACTGGGGGCACATTTGGTGTCCCTGTGCATAGTCCAGCTCAAACCGGTTGTAGGGGCTACCAGCCCCTGCTCTGCGCGAAACTGGACAAAGGAAATGGGTGTAGCCACCCCTCTTTCCTGACCCTCCCATAGGTGGGTCCCCAGAGTTTGTCCCACCCCTTCCTTGGGTATAAAGTAGGAACCCCTGACTACAGGACTTTAGATTTACCTGGACGAAACTCTGATACAGAATCCCAGAACTTCAACTATCTACACGACGTTGGATGACCGAAGAATCTCCCTTGGAGTAAAGGAGTTACTCCCCTGCTTGACAGGCACCAAAGACGCATCTGTCCGGTTTGCATCTCCGAAGCTCCTGAGGACTCCGAAGAATTTTGCAACACAGGAGGTGGGTTCCCGTGGTCTCTGAGGTCGATCTGTGTGCTCAGCAAGTCTGAGGCCTGTATCCCTCGTGGAGACCGTGCAACCCGAACCCCTGGACACCGTGACCATTTGCAGAAGCATCAGCTTTGAGGCAACCTCTGAGGCTGTGCTGTGGGTTACTTGTAGCCCTGACCCCGAGCAGCAACTCCACCAAAGATTGCCCGCCTACACTCCACGAGTGTTCCGTGAGCTGGCCCTTTGTGTTTTCTCTTGAGGCCCCTTCGCGATCCCTGGTCCGTCGACTGGTGGGTCCCTGTGAAAGCAACACTAAGATTAATTGGGCTACCCTAGTTGCTCCAGACGTGCCCTGACTCTCCATTGCTTGGGGAGTCCCCCGGACCTTGCTGGTCCGCACCAAAGCATCTTTACTCTTCCTGCGTGGGTTGCTATTGCCAAGGCTTGTTGTGTTCAATCCGAGCACCGACACCCCATCACTCGACATCCTTTGTGGGACAGCTCGAATCCGGCTCCTGGTCATCCTCGACATCTCCTGAACCCCGTGGCTGCAGAGTCAAGCTTCACCTCTTCGCACCTGAAGCACCCGACATCGGTGGGCATTCGATTGCTCCGCTCCTGGTCACTGGCTAGTGACCCAGACTCTGTCCCCTCTGCTTTCAGGTTCTTCACATCTTCGATCCAGGCTTGGATCATCCCGGACACTTTTCTTCTTCATGGCAGCAGCATTTTGCAGCAGATCGCCATTGAAAACAACGACGATTCCCGACACCCTTTGACACCTATGCACCCGGCTTCCCTGGGTGAGGTAACTCGAGTACTACGGTGCTCCCGTGGGTGTTGGCCCTAGAACCCCTTAAGTCTAAAGGTGTTTGCTCAAAGTCCTCTCCTAAGTGTCCTTTATCTTTAAAATTCCAACCGCGACTTTCCGCATAGAATCCTACGGCGCTCACGGCTGTGTTCTCACACTGCACACGTCCCCCGTGGGTCTCCTGTGTCACTACCTTGGGTGGTTCCTTGGGGTCCCAGCGATTCTACGTGCTCTAGGCACTGTGTCTAGCCAAGTCGTGGTTCTTATACTACTTTCTTAATATATGGTTTGGTCCCCCCCGGGGCCCATTGTATATTGTGCTATTTACTGTCGTTTTAATACTGTGATATTGTGTATCTTGGACTCTAATCTCATAAAGAGATTAGTAGTGAGTGTTTAGAAATAAATACATATATTTTATATATACCTGGTGTGGTTCTCCTTTCATTTGGTCATTCAAGAGGTTATAATCTGGTAAACCAAGCTGCTTTACACTCCTTCAAGACTTAGCCTGAAGGCTGCTCTCCATAGCTACCATTAGGATAGCTTTCAATAAAGGTTGTCTTTAAACCTATCATCAATAAGGGTCGTTTGGACTGGTGCAAGGTGCCCACTATAACTAGTGGACAGCATATGCCAGGCCAACTTCTCACAGTCACCCTTTCCACTCCTTCTGCGTCGGACCAATCCTGACTGCGCCTTCAATTCTGAATCAGCTTCAGTGCTCTCGCCGTGCTCTGTGGCTCCACGCCGTTGTCCAGCCCGGTGCTACGGTAGCGGGCCAGGCACCGATTTACAGCCCGTCCGCAGTAGGCTCACTCTGTGGGATGCATTAATGCTGCCGTTGTGCCCTATGTCGCTGGATGCCTTCCCGTATTGTGATAAGTGGGCGGATAAGGGGGATATGTAGCGGAGCACAGCTAGAGCACGTCCGCCATCTTGCACCTGCAGGCCAGAGTTAACATTGCATAAATTAAAGACGGATCAATAGGTAAGAGGCGAGTAAATTGTGTTGAGCAGTTTTGGCGGGGTAGTGTGCCTGGTCGGGCATGGGTGGATTTCAGAAGGGCATGAGTGGTAGAAGTGGACAAGGTTTTCAGACAACTTCGACGAAGACAACCAACACACTGAAGTACTCATCATGGGCCCAAACCCCGATGCCTGGAACGACACCTGGTGGCCCCCCGCCCTCGGAAACCCGCCCACCCCCACGGACCACGCACGCAACCTGGGACTCATCCTGGACTCCGAGCTCAAAATGGACCGCCAGATCAACTCCGTCTCGTCCTCCTGCTTCCACACCCTCCACCTCCTACGTAAGACCTTCAAATGGATCCCCTCGAACACAGAAAGACCGTCACTCACGCCCTGGTCACCAGCAGACTCGACTACGGCAACGCACTCTACGCCGGAATAAACAAAAACCTCACCTGCAAGCTACAGAACATCCAGAATGCCGCTGCAAGACTGGTCCTCAACCTGCCAAGACACTGCCACATCTCCAAGCACCTGCGCACACTCCACTGGCTCCCCATCGAGGCCAGAGTCACTTTCAAGATGCTCACCCACGCACACAAGGCCCTCCACAACACTGGACCAACATACCTGAACAGCCGACTCAATTTCCATGCACCCCAAAGGACCCTATGATCAGCCCAGCTCTCCTACGCTGTGGTCCCCCGCACCAGAAAGACCAGATTGGGAGGCCGCTCCTTCTCCTTCCTCGCGGCCAGAGCCTGGAACGCCCTTCCGCTCCACCTCCGACAGACAACATCGCTCCCCATCTTCGCAAGAAACCTCAAAACCTGGCTCTTCGACAGACCCCCTCCTTGATGGACTGGAACCTGCACCCCCCCCCTACCCCCAGCGCCTTCAGACCCTTACGGGTGAGTAGTCGCGCTTAAGAAATGCCTGATTGATTGATTGAGACACCAGGATGGGTCGGGTTTAAGGTCAACACAGGTGCTGAGTATGATGAAGAAGATGCTGGCAATGTAGGACAAGGTGGCAGAAGCTTTTGTTACACACTCCTTTAGAACTGGAGCGGCATAGGAGACTAATGGGTTGGGTTTTTCATTGAAAGAGATTATGAGATTGAGATGATGGTCTTCCGATTGTTGCTTAAGATACATCAGGTGCATTAAAAAATGGTAGTATGGGTTGATTTAACATAGTTTTTTCTGTTTTTCAGATTGTGTTGCTGTACGGTTGGTGGCATTTTTCTCAGTATGGATTGTTGGGCGCTCATTTGTGAAGTGGGCAGTGAATCAGGTGGAGGCTCGCCCGTGTAGACAAAATTTGAGACTTAGAGTGACTGATCTTAGAATTGAGTGGTGGGGAAAATGGGGCATGGAAAGGGAGCAGTTACTGCTCTGGTTGTTAGATCTGGTGAGAATGAGTCCCTGCACGGATGTACTGATCATCCACCTACGTGAGAATGACTGAGTACAACTGTCAGGGTTTGGTTTGATTAAGGCTATGAAATCAGTCTTAGAGGTGATTAAACGATCATGGGCTGGGACTTATGTTTTCTGGACGGTGCTGGTGGCAGAGCGAGTTTGGAGAGGAGCGGTTGAGTACACTGCAGTTAAAAAGGCTTGGCGTAAAGTAAACTGGGCAATCAGAGCATGAGGAGATTAAGAAAGAGAGCTTTCCACTGTTCAGTCTGGATGGAGTACACCTTTCTTTTCATTGGCAATGAGTTCTAGTTATTGGAGATAAGAGCCCAACTGGTGAAGACACTCACAGTGAAAGGATGATAGTAGATGAATTAGGCTGTTGGGCGACAGCTGCACAGCAGTTTATTGAAGGCGTTAGGCTTTTTGGAGACAGTCCAGTACACGAAATGGCATTTGATTGTTGGTGTGGCAACCAAAAGACAAACCACCAGCATAAAAGGGTGGAGCAGGGAAACACCTATGTAGAGTTTTCCTGGTTGGCGGATCACGCACTAGGTCAGAATGTTTTGGGGCCTTGCCGAGGGGATGTTGGCAGACAGGGCTGGCTTTAGCACTAGTGGGCCAGGTGCAACAATCTTTTTTTGGTGCCGCCACCGATGACCTTGATAGAGCGACATGTTCTTGTGAAATTTGTAGGGGTGCATCATAATCACTGTTAGTTCGCACCCGCATATACTCAGACATATATCCGTATATATTCAGTTGTATATTCATGTATGTTTAGTAAAGAGTGAATAGTTCGCAGATATTAAGTGAATCAGCAGTATAACTGTGTTATGATAATTATGCAATGTAATGTTTAACTGAATCGTGTGAAAAATAATGCATAGATAAATCAGTTCGTGTGTAATTCAATTGCAATAGTTTAAACGTGCACCATATTAAAGTTGCACATGTAATTCATTTTCGCATATGAATTGTAATGAAAATGCTTATAGAGAAAAGTAAGATGTGTGTTTAAAAGTCATATGTAAAGGCCTGACTACATATATGACTAGGAAAGGCCTGGTTTATTCTTATGTTAGCTTATTTTGTAGGTAGAGAAAAGTTTCTCTGGGTAAGGCTCTCTGGGCACAAACGGTAGATTTAATTAGCACAGTAGAAGGTCTCTGTTGAACGTATCTTTTGTTGCAGGTGCAAGGACACATGTCTCGTTAGTAAAAGACTAACTCTTTGTTTTCTAAAGTTAGAGAGATGGGAGGCATGGTACAGGGAGTGGAATGGAATTTAGGGATGATACTTTCAGCGGAGAAGGTGCCTGGGACTCAAGGTCATTGCAACCGTCCAGGATGAAGTAACCGTTTCGATGGAAAAGTACAAGAAAGAAGACCTGGCCAAGGAGGCGTGACAAAGGCGTGTACAATTGTATTAGGGTTTTGTATTAGGGATAGTGCCCCGAGGGAGGAGGCCAGAGAAGAGGTAGGGGAGACCAGAGAGGAGGACAGAGAGTGTCCTGATGAAGGAGCATAAAAGAATCTGAGCTTAGGTACTATGTGATTGCACTTTTGAGGAAGTCTTCACAGCTGACACCTTTTATTTACTCTTGCCTGGGAAAATCGTTATGTAGGGATGTCACTAAGAGTTAGTGTAGGGACAGCAATTGATTTAAAGCTTGCTTAGATAAATGAAGAGCAACGTAGAAATTGGAGCAATCATAGCTTGGTTGATCCTTCTGGAACTATCGATTCTCTTTATTCTGAGTCGGATGAGACTCCTGCGTAGGTTATTATTTGTATTAGTACCCATCTATTTCTTTAACCTCGTGTTGAGGTGTTTGTATGTCCAGTTGTTTTTGGCGATAATAAATTCATAAACTTGAATTCGGAGTCAGTGGTCCTTACAGACAAAATGGATGCTGTTATATAACCAGATGAGATTCTCTCCTTTACACTATTCAACAGGTAAAAAGATCCTGGCGACCAGAAGGTTCTTATAGATAATTAGATAAGAATCGGCGTTATCAGTTGGTAGCAGAGGATGGTTACCTTTGATGGTAAGGGGAGATCTAGATCAAGATAGGAGATTAAGTTGCCCCATAGAGCCCGAGTGATGCTGATCCAGTGGACCGTAGGAGAAGGATGTCGGAGGTCGTTGAAAACTGACGGAGAGTGACGGTGCGGCGGAAGTAGCAGTTCGTGGTAGAGTGAGTATGAAAAGAGTGGTGTTTGGTAGATTGCGGTGTTTTATTGTCGTGTGATGTCTTGCGGAGTTGGAACGAGAGTTGTGAGATTGAGGACCGGACCGTGAGCGCGCGCGGGACCGGGAGATTTATTGTGGTGTAGAACACACCCAGAGTTGAGAGCGTTGACCAGAGGTTGTGGGGGTCACGAGACGTCATTGACAGACCCACTGAAGATAGGGAACACATGTGTGAGTGTGTGAATAACCAACGCAGGTCGTAGGTTATTGTGTGCAGAACATCGAGTGATTGAATCCTATCGAGTGTGTTAGAGGCGATTGTCCGATCGTTTCGCGGACAGACGGTTGCCAGATTGAGGTCAACAAGCTCGAGAGGCTGATCGGTCATTGGTGGACTGACAGTCAGAGAGGTAATTGTTCGGTAGGACGGACATTACTTCAGAGTATGATTGGGACAGGTGCGAGCGAGAACAAGTGAATTAGGAAGGAGGGGAACTGCTGCGAGCGGAGGAAAAGTGACGTCAGACAAGTGCCGCGCTGCGATAGGCCGGTTGGTGTGAGCCGCGCTGGCATTGGTGGATTGAAATCAGGAAGTAAAAGCTGACATTTTGAGTGCAAATAAAAAGTTGATTCATCATGAAATGTTTTAAAGTTTTACGGGAACTTTGTAGAGGTGACAGACATGTGGTTACTCGGGAAGGAGAGGAAGCTCCTCCCGAGAATACGCCAGCACATTATATGGCTACGAATGTAGGATTACATACCATAATTTGGCTTGAAAATTGGCATAAAATGACAGAAGGAGAAGGAGAATTGACTTTCCCACGCTATGGTACTTTCAGGTTAGAGGTGTTGTACCAGCTAAAAAGTATAATGGCTTCTTTACGACCACTACCTAGACCGACACAGTTTGAGGCGCTACATGCGTGGATTAGAGCAGCGTATGATAGGAAGAGAGACAAGAGCCAGGAAAGGGTGAAGAAATCGATCAGGGCATTTCAAGATGCAAGGTGGGATGCACTGGAGAAAAGGTAGAAAGTGGAAACGATTGAGGGAGATAAGTTATACCCACTGCTAATACAAAATGGAAAGATTACAAGAATCGATGAGGACGACAGTGATACAGACAACAGCCTGTTAGATAGGTTGTTGGCAGAGAGGCCACCTCCATTTAATCCCGATTCAGAGGAGGGAAAACCGGCTCCAGCAGTAGAAATTGATGAGAGACAGAATCAGACTAGCATGAGAGTAGTGGGAAGGATTTCCACAGGAACGGAAGGGGCGACGACGTCTATGATAACACAGCCTCCTGTTGGGAACACCAGGTTACCGGACTCCTTGACAGTACCGGTTACCATTGGCCCTATAGTACCGGTATATGACCCAGACCGAGTGAGAGAAGGGAGCTCCGTACAGATGGGAAGGGAAGAAGTAACCAGTGAGAGTGGGAATGGGTTCGGAGTACGAGTGGTTCATTTCCCAAGACCATTGGAGACAAGTACGCCGTTACCGGCTACTGCAGACTCTTCCTTTAGACAGGAGGATGAGAGACCCGTCAGACCGAGGTCTTTGCACGAATCCAAGTCAGCTTTGAGGATGTGGACACCAACGGTAAGAAACCAAAGTGATAGGATGCCAGGAGATAGGGAACAAAACATCTCGGAAGACAGACCAAGTTCCAGGAATATGATGGAAGGGAATAGGTCACAAGGACAGAATAGTGACTGTGATGAGCGGGACGGCTCAACTTGTCGAGAAGTACTGAGGAGTGCAGTACAGGCAAGGTTGCTAGACGTAGTAAGGTTGAAAGCAGAGGTAGACGAGATGATTAGCGGGAGTCTGCCTTTGGAAAGAATAGAAATGTATGGATCAGATGAGCTGCTGTTCGTAGCAAAAGATGTGACTCGAAAAGCTAGAATAGCACATGAAAACTTAACGGCGTTGGCCAAAAGATATGAGGTAGACCTGAATAAAACTAAAACGTTGCAAGGACCGCATAGATTGCAATACAGTGACCAGGAGCTGGAGGAGAAAAGAATCACAGGATTAAGGACACACACCAGAGATCTGATTGTAGGGATGCGGATATGGATTTTGTTGGCAAATGGGAAGAAAGGTGGTCCAAGAAGAAAATAGCAAAGAAAGCTGAGGGGGAAACGCCGCCTCCAGGAGGGGGCGACGGGTGTCGGAAATTTTCCTTTACGGGAAGTACAGAATGGAGGGTATGTGCATGTGCCGTGGAATAGAGGTGACTTGGCTGCATTTACAAATGATTTTCCTCGGCTGAGGGAGAAACCAGTAGAGTGGTACAAGCAGGTTGAGCGGTTTGTTAAAATTTCAAAAGTATTGTGGATTGATTTGAACACCTTGTTTGACATAGTGGTGCCGGGAGATTTGTGGACAGCTTGTAAAGTCGCTGTCGAGTGGCCGACTTCGGAACCTGAAAGGGAGGCGGTTACAAATGGCCCATCACCCCTTGTAATGAAAAAATTTGAGCAGGTGATTACATCGCTAAAACTGAAGATTTCACCTCAAAATATAGATTGGGTTAAGATAGATCGAACTGTACAGGAACCCAAAGAGACGGTGCATGAATATTACGAAAGACTTCTGCAAGCTTTCAAACAGTATAGTGGAATAGATACGTTAGACCCCAAGGATATGGGACAGTTTGTCTCAAAGTTTGTACTGGGTCTGAGATCAGAAGTCAGCCTCATGATACAGCACCATCTGATCTGCTGGCAGAATAAGCCGGTAGATGAAATTTTGAGGTATGCAAGGTACTGTAGTGATGAGGTGGAATCGAAACATCGGAAGCTAAAAGACAAATTGATGCTCGTCCAGATGCAGACAGCACAGGGTCAGTCTAATGGAGGGACCTTAGGAAGAAAGCAAGGAAATTTCCAGGGGAACCAGAATGGGCAAGGACAGGGAAAGGGAAAACCAATAGACCCCAAGACGGGAGTGGACGTGGCCACACTGAAGAAGACCACTGCGTGTCATCTTTGTCGTCAGGTCGGACATTGGAAACGCGAGTGTCCCTTGAACCCAGCTAATCAGTTGCAGGAAGAGGAAGAGGGGTTCAGGCACCCGCGCCGGAGGTAGTTAACACCGTGACGAGGCCAAGGGTGATGAAAGGGGGGATTTACAGCCCTCAAGCACAGGTTCCCCAGGCTCCAAGGATTTCACAAGGAATACGAACGTACCAACAGATGCCCCTGTTCGAAGACTATGACGAGAGTAGCTCAGACCCTTTATCCTGACGGTGCCTGAGGGGGAGGAAGACTGCACGCTTGGAGCGGTCTTGGAGGTAGACCAGAGGGGACCTTTGTGGAGGCAGATATTGAGGGTCATCCTGCCACACTTTTGGTTGATACTGGTGCTACCCGGTCTACTGTAAGATCAGCAGTGGTCCCTAACCTACCCCTCTCGGGACAATCAATCCAGGTTGTTGGAGTAGCGAATAAAAGAATAAGCAGCCCGTTGACAGAACCGATCTTAGTAAAGATAGGTTCCTTCCAAACTAGACATCAGTTTGTAGTGTGTGATACGAGTCCAGTTTGCCTTTTGGGAAGAGATCTGTTGTGCAAGTTGAACTGCACGATTTATTGTACACCTCAGGGGTGGAGGTTCAGACGAGGGATGACGATGCTGACTTTAAGGTTACAAATCAGCATCTATGTATAGATCTGTACCCAATGGTGACTGTGGAAGAACTTCCACCTGATTTGAGAGACGCGGTGTCATCCGTGGTGTGGGATTTCGCAGGCGATGAAATAGGTCTAATAAGAGGGGTTGAACCGGTGCGGATTGAGGTGAAGCAGAATGTTGATTTCCCCAGGACACCTCAATACAACCTGTCGCCAGAAACGATTGCAGGGATAAAACCTGTGATCGAGACTTTCATTGAGAAAGGCATTCTGAAAGAGATCAGAGGTAGCCCCTGTAATTCACCTATTATGGGACTACAGAAACCGAGCGGGAAATACAGGATCGTGCAAGACCTGCGAAAGGTCAACACGATAGTTGTCCCTTGTTGTCCAGTGGTACCGAATCCTTCAGTAATACTGTTCCAGATCCCATGCGAAGCCGAGTGGTTTACTGTCATCGACTTGTGTCAAGCCTTCTTTTCGATACCGCTCCATGAGGAAAGCCAATTTCTCTTTGCATTCAGGCTGGAAAATCGCGTGTTAACATGGTGTCGTATCCCTCAAGGGTATACAGAAAGTCTATCGATCTTTAACCAGATCCTGAAAAAGAATCTTGAGAGTCTTGTGTTGCCGCAGAACTCATTCCTCGTTCAATACATAGACGATTTACTCATTGCCTCAGAAACAGAAAATGCTTGCAGAATTGACACTGTAGCCCTGTTGAACCACTTAGGAGAGAATGGACATAAGGTGTCCCCAAACAAGCTGCAGTACTGTTTGAATGAGGTATAGTACTTGGGACACAGATTGGAAAAAGGCAAGAGGAAGGTGTCACCAGACCGAATTGAGGCAATAATGAGTATCGCAGTACCCACCACACAGAGAGAAGTTAGGATGTTCCTGGGAATGGTCGGCTACTGTCGACAGTGGATTCCTAGTTTCTCCTTGAGAGCAAAGCCTTTGCAGAGGCTTACGCACAAGGATGTGAGTGATCCGGTACCATGGGACGAGGAGTGCTTGATGTCATTCCTGAAACTGAGAGAGGAATTGTGCAGTGCTCCGGCACTGGGGATGCCTGATTACAACAAGGCCTTTTCATTGTTCTGTTGTGAGAGGGAAGGATGTGCATTAGCAGTCTTAGCTCAGAACCATGGAGGTGTCCGTAGACCAGTTGCCTATTTCTCAGCTACTCTAGATCCAGTAGCTTCTGCGTTGCCCGGATGTCTAAGATCCGTTGCTGCAACAGGTGTCAGCATTGAAAGATGTGAAAGCATTGTAATGGGACATCCACTGACTGTATATGTGCCACACTCGGTTGAGTTATTAATGACCAGAACCAAGACTCAGCACCTAACGAACAATAGGTTAACGAGGTACGAGCAAGTCATACTTGCCGCAGAGAATGTGACTCTGAAAAGGTGCTCTGTCTTGAACCCTGCGACATTGATGCCTACACCGAACGCAGATGATGAAGATTGTGCGGACCATGATTGTCTCGATGTGACCGAACTTTGCACCAAACCGAGACCTGACATTGTCGATGAACCGCTGGCTGACCCAGATGAAATTTTCTTTGTCGATGGTTCATGCTTAAGGGACAGTGTTGGGCAATTGAGAGCAGCGTTTGCTGTGTGTACTATTTCGGGAGTGGTCGAGGCTGCTTGCCTAGAAGGAGTACGCTCCGCGCAGGTAGCTGAGATCATTGCCTTGACTCGTGCCTGTTTGGCCGCTGATCAAATTCGAATCACGATTTACACCGACAGCCAATATGGGTTTGGTGTGGTGCATGACTTCGGGCAGTTATGGTCTCAGAGGGGATTTTTGACATCATCTGGCTCACCCATTAGGAATGGAGAATATGTAAGACAACTGTTGGATGCATTACAGCATCCGAAGGAAATTGCTGTTGTTAAATGTTCCGCGCATGGGAAAGGGGAAGACTTTGTGTCATTGGGCAACAATTATGCAGACGAGGATGCCCGGTTCTGTGCAGAACAAGGATGCATATTCACAGATAGATACGCAGGGGAGAGCCAAGAAAGAACCGAGCTCAACATAATGTTGGCCATGGCAGACACTTGGGAAGAGCTCAAGCGATTGCAGGATGAAGTCTCAGACCAGGAGCGAGAAGGATGGATCAAAGCAGGTTGTGAAAGAGGAGACGTGGATGTGTGGGTCTCCAGTGATGGGAGAGCCATATTACCAGAAGAGTTGTTAAGTCCGATGGCAAGGCTGATACATGGACAGGCACACCTTGGTAGAGATGCAATGATGAGGGTGTTTAGACAGACGTGGTATAACCCACGATTTCGGGCAATGGCTGAAACAGTGTGTCAGAGGTGTGTTACGTGTCAGCAGATGAATGCTGGAAAGAAAACTGTAGTTACATTGAGTCACATTGGGAGGTCAGGTGGGCCTTTCAACAGGATACAGTTAGACTTCATGGAAATGCCTAAGTGTAATGGGTTGAGGTACATTTTAGTGGTGGTATGTGTATTCTCACGGTGGGTGGAGGCTTACCCAACACGCAGGTGTGACACTCTCACAGTGGCTAAGTTATTGTTGAGGGAGCTCATCCCTAGGTTCGGGATCCCAACCTCTTTGGAATCTGATAGAGGAAGGCACTTCCACAGTGAAATCATGAAGTTACTTTGTGCTGCATTGAATATTGACCAGAGACTCCACTGTAGTTACAGACCAGAGGCTTCTGGGATGTGGAACAAGTTAATGGAACTTTGAAGGCCCGGATGGCAAAAATGTGTTCTTCAACATCCCTGAAATGGCCCGATGCCTTGCCGCTTGTGTTAATGAGCATGCGAAGTGTCCCAGACAGGAAAACCGGGTTGTCCCCCCACGAGATACTAATGGGAAGGGCAATGAGGTTGCCGGCAGTACCAGCTACAGCTTTGATAAGCATCACTGATGACTTGATTCTCGATTATTGTAAAGGACTATCTGATGTGGTCCGTTCTGTATCCCAGCAGGTGCAGGCTGCAGTGGTCCCAGCCTCGAGTGATCTGTGCCATGACCTGTGCCCCAGAGATTGGGTGCTTGTCCGGAAACACGTGAGGAAGAGTTGCTTGGATGCTCGCTGGCGTGGCCAGTACCAGGTGATACTCATCACGAACACAGCAGTAAAGTGTGGAGGATTGCCGAACTGGGTGCATGCCTCCCATACCCGCAGAGTTTCAGCACCCTTGCAAGAAACAGCTCCTCTCGTAGATGAAAATCCAGCTGATGTGGCAGGGCCACATGAGAGGACAAGTCAAGCTGTAAGGGTTGCTGACACAGCTGGTGGTGCACTAGAGCAAGCTGAAGGGGGTTTCAACAGCTCGAACCCTGACTCAGACACCGAAGACAGAAACGGTGCAGTGGGCGGAGAAGAGTCAGATACAGCAGAAAGAGGAAGTAGTGCACTGGGTATAGCAGGGGAAGGCAGAAGAACGAACAGAAGTGAGGAGAGTTGGCCTGAAAGACAGAGGCGACGGAACCTGAGGTTAGCACCTGAAAGAGACCTTGCCCCAGTGTCTGAAGCGTCTGAAACAGAGGCAAGTGACGAAGACCAGGCTCAAGATAGTCGGCGAAGGTCGAAAATAACAAGAGTACCTTGTCGGAGATACTCTACCCCTGAGTGGACTTACACAGTGTTCGATGCAGGGGGTAGTGAGCACGGGAAGGCTGAGGTCAGTGCTGGTGGTCCGTCGGAGCCCGAATGTGGTAGTGAAGGTGGTGCTGCAGTTGCCAGGGCTCGAGGTAAAAGGAATACTGACCCTCACAGTTCCGAATCCCCCGCTCCTGAGTGAAGTCCGACACTTGGTTCTGCATCGACTGGAATTTCCGTCTTTTGGGTTTGAGCCGTCTTCACATGAAATGGTAATCTTGCGTCTTGAACTTTTGTATCACGTTCTGGAAGTGCTCAATGAGGATCTTATTATGGATCAACTATAAACTGTAAATAAAGGTCTAAAAGAAGAAGATAACCTAGGCCCGAGTGGAAGAAGAATAAACTTAGGGACTTTCAACAGAAGAGGAACGAAAACTAGAGAAGTCTTTTTCTGGACTGTGTAAATAAGACTGTGATCGACAAGGGAAAATCCGGAGATTTCATGGTTGCTCGAGCTGGTTAAGCAAGTCACGAGTCAAGGACACAGAGACTTTTTCAGGGTTCATTGCTATAACCAAGAACTTTTGAGAACTTTCGAAACCATGGAGCCGGGAGATCCCAATCGTAGATCTAAGTGGATTGTAGGCGTACTTATAAGTGGTGTGATAGTCTCTATAATCATAGTAATCATAGTCTCATATACTGTTTCGCATGAGCTAGAAGTGAAGGGGGTGCCAGGGACACCTACACCTACTACACCTAGCCAAAAAGAGGTAAACATGGGAGCTGACAGAGCTTTGCTATTAGAAGAAAGTCGTAGGTTACATATAGATTTGTCTAGGAGTGATTTTAAGCTTAATGCATATGCCAAGCTGCTATATGAGTATGTTGATGCGATGGATGCGAAAGATTGTTATGTGTGTATGCAGTTGCCCGCTTCAGTGGACGAGGGTATTAGGTACCACCATCTTCCACTGACTTATGGAATTTCATGTAGTCTTTTGCTTAGTATATTTTATGAGAGAGATCAGTTTGAGTATTTCTTTTCCAATTTCGACGCAGTGCTTCCTGAAGTCCCAGCTTACAAGCATTTGAATAAGTATGACTATTATAAGACCGAGGATAGACTCAGGAAGTTCTTCATACCGACTTTGGAATTGGATACAGCATTCGCTCACAGACATAATCTGACCTGCTCATTGTCAGATGTAGAGAAAAAGTTTGTAGATCAGGTAGAGGACAGGTACAGAAAGCTGACCCAGTCACGAGACATGGGGCATAACAGACCTGATTGGACAGATGAGGAAAAATTGCATAAGACAAAGGGAAGCTATGGTCCTATAGCGTTAGACAAAGAGCAGAGGGGTAAGCTGTGTATAAGGCGTTATCAGACTTACTACGAAAAGGTTGCAGTGGGACAAAGCACTTGCGATCACGTTTTCACCATGGCAGATGTGGCAAAAGATTTTCTCCAAGGTCCTGTACAAGTGATACCAACGGTGTATTTTGTGTGTGGGAAGAATGCTTATGTGAGGTTGCCTGCAAATTGGTATGGAACATGTTATTTGGCAATAATATTTCCAAAGATTTACCATACAGAGGATTTGGAACTTCTAGAAAGTGGGAAGCATTCAAGAACGAGAAGAGCTGCAAGTGCAGGGATCATTGTGGGGGATATCTTTGGAGCTATGATACCCATTCTGGGAGTAGTCTTGAATGATGTGAAAATCCGGAGATTAGCGACTGTGGTAGATGAATTATCGATGAATACAGCAAAGTCATTGGTACTGGTGGAAGGAGAGATGTTGTCGATAAGGGCAATGGTTTTGCAGAATCGCCTTGCTTTGGATGTCTTATTGGCAAAAGAGGGCGGAGTCTGTAAATTGTTGAAGGTTCAAGAGTGCTGCACTTATATACCAGACCGTAGCAAAGATCTGGAGAAATATATAAGTAATATCACTACCATCCACACAAAAATAGCGGATTTGACCGAAGAGGGGTTTGGGAAAAAGTTGGCAAGGGATTTGGTCAAGTGGGAAGCTGGTTTGCAAACCTAGGAAAGGGATTCCTTGGGTATGTTCTGAGACCCCTCCTTATCGTGGTGGTTTGTGTGGTTTGTCTGTGGATTTCGATCAAGGCCTACAAGTGGTATCGAGCAGGCCGAGTTAAGAGAGCTTTGAGGGAAAATGAGATTAGACTGGCAAGACTGCAGGACAGTCAATATCAGAGGCTCAAGAGAATGGAGAATCAAAGATCAGGGAAAATGGCAACGAGTTCTGTTTAGGTCGGTTCTTTCTCCGAGGGAGTTGAAGGAAATGTGATGACAGGAGTCATCAAAGGGGGGAACTGATAGAGCGACATGTTCTTGTGAAATTTGTAGGGGTGCATCATAATCACTGTTAGTTCGCACCCGCATATACTCAGACATATATCCGTATATATTCAGTTGTATATTCATGTATGTTTAGTAAAGAGTGAATAGTTCGCAGATATTAAGTGAATCAGCAGTATAACTGTGTTATGATAATTATGCAATGTAATGTTTAACTGAATCGTGTGAAAAATAATGCATAGATAAATCAGTTCGTGTGTAATTCAATTGCAATAGTTTAAACGTGCAACATATTAAAGTTGCACATGTAATTCATTTTCGCATATGAATTGTAATGAAAATGCTTATAGAGAAAAGTAAGATGTGTGTTTAAAAGTCATATGTAAAGGCCTGACTACATATATGACTAGGAAAGGCCTGGTTTATTCTTATGTTAGCTTATTTTGTAGGTAGAGAAAAGTTTCTCTGGGTAAGGCTCTCTGGGCACAAACGGTAGATTTAATTAGCACAGTAGAAGGTCTCTGTTGAACGTATCTTTTGTTGCAGGTGCAAGGACACATGTCTCGTTAGTAAAAGACTAACTCTTTGTTTTCTAAAGTTAGAGAGATGGGAGGCATGGTACAGGGAGTGCAATGGAATTTAGGGATGATACTTTCAGCGGAGAAGGTGCCTGGGACTCAAGGTCATCGCAACCGTCCAGGATGAAGTAACCGTTTCGATGGAAAAGTACAAGAAAGAAGACCTGGCCAAGGAGGCGTGACAAAGGCGTGTACAATTGTATTAGGGTTTTGTATTAGGGATAGTGCCCGAGGGAGGAGGCCAGAGAAGAGGTAGGGGAGACCAGAGAGGAGGACAGAGAGTGTCCTGATGAAGGAGCATAAAAGAATCTGAGCTTAGGTACTATGTGATTGCACTTCTGAGGAAGTCTTCACAGCTGACACCTTTTATTTACTCTTGCCTGGGAAAATCGTTATGTAGGGATGTCACTAAGAGTTAGTGTAGGGACAGCAATTGATTTAAAGCTTGCTTAGATAAATGAAGAGCAACGTAGAAATTGGAGCAATCAATCAATCACGGCATTTATAGAGCGCGCTACTCACCCGGGAGGGTCTCAAGGCGCTGGGGGAGGGGGTAAGTTACTGCTCGAACAGCCAGGTCTTGAGCTGCTTCCTGAAGGCGAGATGGTCCTGGGTTCGCCGAAGGTGAGTGGGGAGGGAGTTCCAGGTCTTGGCCGCCAGGTAGGAGAAGGATCTTCCTCCGGCGGTGGTTCTGCGGATGCGTGGTACGGTGGCGAGGGCGTGGCTGGTTGATCGTAGCTGGCGTGTGGGCGTGTAGAAGGACATGCGGTCGTTGAGGTACTTTGGGCCCAGGTCGTGGAGGGCCTTGTGTGCGTGGGTGAGGAGTCTGAACGTGATTCTCTTGCTGACGGGGAGCCAGTGCAGGTCTTTCAGGTGTACGGTGATGTGGCTGTGTCGGGGATGTCCAGGATGAGTCGTGCGGAGGCGTTCTGGATGCGCTGGAGTCTCTTTTGAAGTTTGGCTGTGGTTCCGGCGTAGAGGGTGTTCCCATAGTCCAGTCGGCTGGTGACGAGTGCCTGGGTGACGGTCTTCCTGGTTTCAGTGGGGATCCATCTGAAGATCTTGCGGAGCATGCGCAGGGTGTTGAAGCATGAAGATGAGACGGCGTTGACTTGTCTGGTCATCGATAGGGAGGAGTCCAGGATAAAGCCCAGGTTGCGTGCGTGGTCCGTTGGCTTGGGTGCGGTGCCCAGGGCCGGGGGCCACCAGGAGTCGTCCCAGGCGGAGGGTGATGAGCCCAGGATGAGGACTTCCGTCTTGTCTGAGTTCAGTTTAAGGCGGCTGTTCCTCATCCAGTCGGCGACGTCTCTCATCCCGTCGTGCAGGTTGGCTCTGGCGGTGGTGGGGTCGTTGGTGAGGAGAGGATCAGCTGGGTGTCGTCGGCGTAGGAGATGATGTTGAGGTTGTGTCGGCGTGCGATGGCTGCGAGGGGGCTCATGTAGACGTTGAAGAGGGTCGGGCTGAGTGAGGATCCTTGTGGAACGCCGCAGATGACTTCGGTGGCTTCGGATCTGAACGGGAGAGGCGGACTCTCTGGGTTCTTCCGGCGAGGAACGAGATGATCCATTCCAGTGCTTTCTCTCGGATTCCGATGTTGCTGAGGCGCTTCACTAGGGTGCGGTGGCAGACGGTGTCGAACGCCGCGGAGAGGTCCAGGAGGATGAGGGCAGCTGTTTCCCCGTTGTCGGTTAGGGTTCTGATGTCGTCGGTGGCTGCGATAAGGGCGGTCTCGGTGCTGTGGTTGGCCCGAAACCCGGACTGCGAGGGTCGAGGGATCCATTCGTCTCGAGGAAGGCGGCAAGCTGTCTGTTGACGGTCTTCTCGATGACTTTGGCCGGAAACGGAAGGAGCGAGATGGGGCGGTAGTTCTTGAGGTCGGTGGGGTCCGCCGTTGGTTTCTTCAGGAGGGCGGTAAGCTCGGCGTGCTTCCAGCTCTCCGGGAAGGTGGCGGTGTGGAAGGAGGAGTTGATGATGTCCCGGAGATGGGGTGCGATGGTGGCGTCGGCTTTGTTGAAGACGTGGTGTGGGCAGGGGTCGGTTGGTGATCCGGAGTGGATGGAGTTCATCGTGCGGGTGGTGTCTTCGGTGTTGATCGGGGTCCAGTTGCAGAGGGTGGTGGTGGCGGGCATTGGTTCGGCGGTAGGGTGCGTTGTTTGTGCGTCGAAGCTGTTGTGTATGTCGGTGATCTTGCGGTGGAAGAACGCGGAGAGTGAGTTGCAGAGGTCTTGCGAGGGGTGATGTCGTTGTTTCCGGCGCTGGGGTTGGAGAACTCTTTGATGATGCTGAAAAGTTCCTTGCTGTCATGGGCGTTGTTGTCCAGTCGTTCTTTGAGTGCCGACTTCTTGGTGGCACGGATCAGCTGGTGGTGTTTGCGGGTGGCGTGCTTGAGGGCGGTCCTGTTGTCTGTGGTCTGGACGAGTCGCCAGGTTTTCTCGAGAGTGCGGCAGTTCTTCTTGGATTCCTTGAGTTCGTTGGTGAACCAAGGGGTTTTCTTGCTTCCGGGTCTGCTGGGAGGGTTTTTAGTGGTGCGAGGTCGTCGGCGCAGGCGGTCAGCCACTTGGCGAGGTTGCTGGCTGCTTCGTTTGGGTCCGTTGTGTCGGTGGGTGTGTTCTGGCTGAGGGAGGCGGTGAGCTGCTCGGCGGTGATCTTGCTCCAGCTCCGGCGGGGAGCCTGTTGCGGGTGGTGGTGGGTCGCAGTCTTTCTGAAGCTGAAGTGGACGCAGCTGTGGTCGGTCCAGTGGAGTCCGGTGGCGTGGCTGAAGGAGATGTGCTTGCTGGACGAGAAGACGGGGTCAAGCGTGTGGCCGGCGTAGTGGGTGGGCGTGTTCACCAGTTGCTTGAGTCCGAGGTTGGCGAGGTTGTCCAGCAGGGCGGTGGTGTTTCTGTCGTTGTTGTTCTCCAGGTGGAAGTTGAGGTCCCCTAGGAGGATGTAGTCGGCGGAGGGCATGGCGTGCGGGCTGATGAAGTCTGCGATGTCTTCGCTGAATAGTGTGCGTGGTCCCGGGGTCTGTAGATGAGGGTGCCTCGGAGGGTGGTCTTGGGGTCCGTGTGTATCTGGAAGTGTAGGTGTTCGGCGGCGGTGAAGGTCTCGTCGGAGTTAGTCGAGATGCGGATGGTGTTCTTGTGTACGATGGCGATGCCTCCTCCCGTCTGGTTGACGCGGTCCCTCCGGGTGATCTTGTATCCATCCGGGATGGCTATGGCGATGTCAGGCGCTGAGGAGGCGTTCATCCAGGTTTCCGGTGAGGAAGGCGATGTCCGGTGCTGTTGCGTCGAGCAGGTCCCAGAGTTCCACGGCGTGCCTGTGGACGGAGCGGGTGTTCAGCAGGATGCATTTCAGGTGGTTGCTGCTGTTGCTCGACTTGGCGGAGGTGGTGCACGTCAGGGGGCAGGTGAATCGGCAGGTTTGGCAGGTGAAGGGTCCGTGGGTGCGTCTCGGTGAGGCTCGGTAGCAGGCAGGGTTCCGGCCGGCATTGAGTGCGGTGAGTGTGGCGGCGTCGTAGGTCCGTCGAGTGGTGTTGCATCGGTGGGATCCAGGGGTTCTGGCGCTGGGCGCGGTCCAGTCGCGGACGGGCGCAGACGGGCTTGCCTTAGGCGCGACTCGGCGCGCCAGCGGCGCGCCCGCTGCGCACGTCCGCTGCGCGGCCGTGCAGCGGCCGCCATTTATGGGGAGGTGGGAGGGAGGAGCAGCTGGGAGGCGGGAGGCAGGGGCAGCAAATGGGCAGTCAGGGGGCGGGGCCGCAGGACGCAGCGGCGGGGAATGGCGATAGGCAGCGAGGGGCACAGAAGGAAAAACGGGGGAGAGCAGGCAAATCACGGGCACAACAACAGTGGGGCAGCGAGGGGCACAGAAGGAAAACGGGGGAGAGCAGGCAAATCACGGGCACAACAACAGTGGGGCAGCGAGGGGCACAGAAGGAAAACGGGGGAGAGCAGGCAAATCACGGGCACAACAACAGTGGGGCAGCGAGGGGCACAGAAAGGAAAAACGGGGGAGAGCAGGCAAATCACGGGCACAACAACAGTGGGGCAGCGAGGGGCACAGAAAGGAAAAACGGGGAGAGCAGGCAAATCACGGGCACAACAACAGTGGGGCAGCGAGGGGCACAGAAGGAAAAACGGGGGGAGAGCAGGCAAATCACGGGCACAACAACAGTGGGGCAGCGAGGGGCACAGAAAGGAAAAACGGGGGAGAGCAGGCAAATCACGGGCACAACAACAGTGGGGCAGCGAGGGGCACAGAAGGAAAAACGGGGGAGAGCAGGCAAATCACGGGCACAGCAACAGTGGGGCAGCGAGGGGCACAGAAAGGAAAAGGGGAGACAAGCAGACAAAACTGGCACCGGGGCCACAAGCGGAGGGCGATCTTACCTACAGGAGCAGCGGGCAGACAGCACAGGCGGAGCTGTGTGGTGGGGGAGCGACCTACCTGGCAAGGTCAAGGGTCGCTCTCCTCACCGTGCAGCGGCCGCCATTTATGGGGAGGTGGGAGGGAGGAGCAGCTGGGAGGCGGGAGGCAGGGGCAGCGAATGGGCAGTCAGGGGCGGGGCCGCAGGGGACGCAGCGGCGGGAATGGCGATAGGCAGCGAGGGGCACAGAAGGAAAAACGGGGGAGAGCAGGCAAATCACGGGCACAACAACAGTGGGGCAGCGAGGGGCACAGAAGGAAAAACGGGGGAGAGCAGGCAAATCACGGGCACAACAACAGTGGGGCAGCGAGGGGCACAGAAAGGAAAACGGGGGAGAGCAGGCAAATCACGGGCACAACAACAGTGGGGCAGCGAGGGGCACAGAAAGGAAAAACGGGGGAGAGCAGGCAAATCACGGGCACAACAACAGTGGGGCAGCGAGGGGCACAGAAGGAAAAACGGGGGAGAGCAGGCAAATCACGGGCACAACAACAGTGGGGCAGCGAGGGCACAGAAAGGAAAAACGGGGGAGAGCAGGCAAATCACGGGCACAACAACAGTGGGGCAGCGAGGGGCACAGAAGGAAAAACGGGAGGAGAGCAGGCAAATCACGGGCACAACAACAGTGGGGCAGCGAGGGGCACAGAAGGAAAAACGGGGGAGAGCAGGCAAATCACGGGCACAACAACAGTGGGGCAGCGAGGGGCACAGAAGGAAAAACGGGGGGAGAGCAGGCAAATCACGGGCACAACAACAGTGGGGCAGCGAGGGGCACAGAAAGGAAAAACGGGGGAGAGCAGGCAAATCACGGGCACAACAACAGTGGGGCAGCGAGGGGCACAGAAAGGAAAAACGGGGGAGAGCAGGCAAATCACGGGCACAACAACAGTGGGGCAGCGAGGGGCACAGAAAGGAAAAACGGGGGAGAGCAGGCAAATCACGGGCACAACAACAGTGGGGCAGCGAGGGCACAGAAGGAAAAACGGGGGAGAGCAGGCAAATCACGGGCACAACAACAGTGGGGCAGCGAGGGGCACAGAAAGGAAAAACGGGGGGAGAGCAGGCAAATCACGGGCACAACAACAGTGGGGCAGCGAGGGGCACAGAAGGAAAACGGGGGAGAGCAGGCAAATCACGGGCACAACAACAGTGGGGCAGCGAGGGGCACAGAAAGGAAAAGGGGAGACAAGCAGACAAAACTGGCACCGGGGCCACAAGCGGAGGGCGATCTTACCTACAGGAGCAGCGGGCAGACAGCACAGGCGGAGCTGTGTGGTGGGGGAGCGACCTACCTGGCAAGGTCAAGGGTCGCTCCAATCATAGCTTGGTTGATCCTTCTGGAACTATCGATTCTCTTTATTCTGAGTCGGATGAGACTCCTGCGTAGGTTATTATTTGTATTAGTGCCCATCTATTTCTTTAACCTCGTGTTGAGGTGTTTGCATGTCCAGTTGTTTTTGGCGATAATAAATTCATAAACTTGAATTCGGAGTCAGTGGTCCTTACAGACAAAATGGATGCTGTTATATAACCAGATGAGATTCTCTCCTTTACACTATTCAACAGGTAAAAGATCCTGGCGACCAGAAGGTTCTTATAGATAATTAGATAAGAATCGGCGTTATCAACCTTCTCCGCAGATTCCCTCGCTAGCATCACAGTGACACTCATATCTTACTTGCTTCTTGGCCCTTATTGCAAGGTGCTCTATTGCCCTGACTGCAAGGGTTGATGACGCTGTACCATGTACCAAATAAATAAATAAATAAATAACGAGTTGTAAGATTTGTGCTGATAGGGCGAGGCGCTGGAGGCTGTTCATCCAATGAATCAGCCTTCACAACACATTTGTGGACCTAGCTACTGCAGCCTTCAGCAGTTCTGGGATATGCTGCTTGCGGATTGGCTGACCTGAGTTCAAAGCACTAAGGCTCCGCTGAGACAATTGTTTAGTCGGATATTCAGGGCCGGATACACAGAGCTTTTGCACACGTGAATTCAGTTTACACAACCAGCTTGAATTATGTGAAAAGTGCAAAATCACTTTTGGAATTCATGAGATTTAATCATATGCAATATTATTCTCCATCATTTGTAATATTACTGAAGAGTAAATTTTCTTTCGGAGGCATGGATTGGGCATTCCAGGGCGAGAATGACTTGGAAAGTTGAGGTATATACCAAAACTAAGGGTATCAGGGTATATACCCAAGTGTTCAACTGGAGTTTTTTAGTTTTGCTATCAAATCGCTATTAATGCTGCTATTAATTTTGCTATTTTTTCCTCATAAATTGTGTGTGGTACACGTGAGCACCAAGAACTTTTTGCATGCGCCGCATAATGGTCCATTATTTATTAAAAATATATGTAATGCATTGCACACCTACAATTGATTATCTGTTTAGTTGTACCTGTCTTATTGTATGCATGGCTTTGATTGTCTTTTATAACTGTGCTAACTGTTTTTTCTGGAACCACTGTTGCCCCATGTACTGGATAGTTGGGGAACACCCATAAACTGGTATTCACAAACGTTTCCAGGATCCATTGCCACCCTAAAAAATATTGATAGTTTTAGTTAGAAGTAAATCAATTTCGATGATTGATGTGGGAAATAAACCCCCACAAGTGGTGGGGCTGCACAAGAAGCAGTTCAAATAAACATGCAATTGCACTGGTATCTTTTATTTTATTTTTCAGTTTTAACAACATGGCAATACACTTTACACTTTGTAGTCATCAATCACAAAGATAAAAATAAGACCAAATATGCAAGCAATTCATATATAGTACCTGAGTCAACCGGACTGGCAGTCAATTGCACTGATATGAAGTTATTATCAAGTGTGCATTTGTACACTACGTACAGTTACACATGTGGAACTGCCTTTGCATGCATGTATCTGGATATCTGCAAAACGTTTTCAAGAGTGCTCCCAGAATCCTGAGGCTGTTACAGGTATGCGGAGCACTCTGGGAAGTCTTTGTGAATTGTAAAAAACATACAGCTGCACCCATTCCAGGGTGTAAAGTACAGGTGCAAACTTAGATTCTGAGACTCAAGACTGTTGTAGGCAGCAGGGATCTTCGTCTCACGCAGGGATACCGTGTATCCTATACACAAACACCACTGCACTAACCTAAACACTACCACCAGCATGACCCCCTACACTACTCAAACACCACTGCACTACCCTAAACCCTAAAACACTACCCCAGCACGACCCCTATACCACCCAAACACCACTGCACTACCCTAAACCCAAAAACACTACCCCCAGCACGACCCCTACACTACCCAAACACCACTGCACGACCCTAAACCCTAAAACACAACCCCTACACTACACAAACACCACTGCACTACCCTAAACCCTAAAACACTAGAACCCAGCACGACCCCTACAGTACACCAGCACCACTGCACTACCCTAAACCCTAAAACACTACCCCGTACACTACACAAACACCACTGCACTACCCTAAACCCTAAAACACTACCCCCAGCACGACCCCCTACACTACACAAACACCACTGCACTACCATAAACCCAAAACACTACCCCAGCACTACCCCCTATACTACCCAAACACCACTGCACTACCCTAAACCCTAAAACACTACCCCCAGCATGACCCCTACACTACCCAAACACCACTGCACTACCCTAAACCCTAAAACACTACCCCAGCACGACTCCCTACACTACACAAACACCACTGGACTACCCTAAACCCTAAAACACTACCCCAGCATGACTCCCTACACTACCCAAACACCACTGCACTACACTAAACCCTAAATCTACCCCCAGCATGACCTCCCACACTACACAAACACCACTGCACTACCCTAACCCCTAAAACACTACCCCAGCACGACCCCTACACTACCCAAACACCACTGCACTACCCTAAACCCTAAAACACTAACCCCAGCATGACCCCTACACTACCCAAACACCACTGCACTACCCTATACCCTAAAACATGACCCCTACACTACACAAACACGACTGCACTACCCTAAACCCTAAAACACTACCCACAGCATGACCCCCTACACTACACAAACACCACTGAACTACCCTAAACCCTAAAACACTACCCCCTACAGTACACAAACACCACTGCACTACCCTAAACCCTAAAACACTACCCCCAGCATGACCCCTACACTACACAAACACCACTGCACTACCCTAAACCCCCTACACTATACAAACACCACTGCACTACTCTAAACCCTAAAACACTACCCCCAGCACATCCCCCTCACAACACAAACACCACTGCACTACCCTAAACCCTAAAACACTACCCCAGCACTACCCCCTACACTACCCAAACACCACTGCACTAACATAAACCCTAAAACACTACCCCAGCACAACCCCCTACACTACACAAACACCACTGCACTACCCTAAACCCTAAAACACTACCCCCAGCACGACTCCCTACACTACCCAAACACCACTGCACTACCCTAAACCCTAAATCTACCCCCAGCACGACCCACACCACTGCACTACCCTAAACCATAAAACACTACCCCCAGCATGACCCCCTACACTACACAAACACCACTGCACTACCCTAAACCCTAAAACACTACCACCAGCATGACCCCCTACACTACTCAAACACCACTGCACTACCCTAAACCCTAAAACACTACCCCAGCACGACCCCCTACACTACCCATACACCACTGCACTACCCTAAACCCTAAAACACTACCCCCAGCACGACCCCCTACACTACTGCACTACCCCCAGCACGACCCTCTACACCACCAAAACACCACTGCACTACCCTAAACCCTAGAAAAGAAACCCCCACCTCATGCCCAATCCCCCTTACCTCTCACTGCTCGTGGTTCCTCTCTCCTCGTGGTTCCTGCTTCACATCGTCTCTGAGGTGCGGTGCACGTCGTTGTGAGGAAACGGAACAGCCTCTGTTTCCTTACAGTGACGTGGATCATCTACATGTTTTTTAGAACGCATGGTCATTTACCATACATACCTTTACAACAAAATTAGTTGTAAAGGCATGCGTGGTAAATGACCATGCGTTCTAAAAAAATGCGTAGTAATGACTTCGCGATGTACAACGCATGCGTGGTAATGCATGCGTTGTAATGGTATCGCGAAGTAAAAAAGTCATTGTAACGGCTGCTTACCGATCGAAGCTGGCCCCTGTTCTTCAGTGAGACGTTTATTTGATTAATTAGGAGGAAGGAATGTGGTTTTTTTACCGAAAAGTGCATTTCCGGCTGTTGTATTGTGAAAGTGTCCGCGTGGCCTGGTTTCACTTCCGGTGAGAGAGTGAAAGAGTCTGTTTGGATCTAAAGGAGTTCTGTTGTTGGGCGGGGCCGGCGCGAAACGTCATCAGAAAACATAGCTAATGGAAAGCGTCCTCCCTGAAGTGTGGAGCAGTGCCATGAGAGGTCAACGAATGTGCGTCCCACCGCAGTATGACCGTACCGCGTGACCCATGTGCCGCCTCCAGGGTACGGGAAGCAGAAGCGGCATCGCAGGTCCTCTTGAAGACCGTTGTAGCACTAATTCTACATTTTGGTACTAGGGCATTTTAACTTCGTTGTTCCTGCCAGATACAAAGAGAAGATCCTGTGTTATTCAGTGCCCTCGTTACCTTTTTTGTGGGTTGTGGTGCTTGTCACTTCGCTGCCCCGCCGGTGCACACGACTGGGCACCCCACCTCGTGTGCCATCTGCAGGGCCTCTGCCCTCTGATCACTGGTTTTGGTTTCTGGAGTGGCAACATAAACAGTTGCTCCCAAAGGACTAGCCTGAACACTTAGGTGAATATCCCCTGCACCAGCATTCCACAGAAATTCTTTCCTAGCTCTCCCACGTCAACGAGGACGTCATAATAGCACGGCTCCACTCGCGACACCGTATGACGTCATCGGAGCCATAAGAGGACCTCGTCGGCGTGCTGACGTCAGTTCCACCCATTTTTTCCAAGCCACTGAGGCAAACAGGCGGACCGAGACATTTTCACATGTATACATAGTATAATAAATATATATATATTCACTGAAAAAACCATAGGTTTCAGGCACGTTATAGTTAGAAATTAGCATTTAAAAACCTTAGAAATTCACTGAAAAAACCATAGGTTTCAGGCACGTTATAGTTAGAAATTAGCATTTAAAAACCTTAGAAATTCACTGAAAAAACCATAGGTTTCAGGGGCATTATAGTTAGTTGGACATTTCACTCGTACAAAACCATAGAAATTCCCCGTTATAGTTAGTTCAGCTAACTATAACTCGCGCACCCGTAATGCACTGCTGATGACGTCACATATTACATCACTCATGACATGGTCAGTGACATCACTCATGACATCACTGATGACATCTCAAATGACATCACTGATGACATCATCCTTGTGATAGAGTGGCAGACCTCCTCTCACCCTAATATAACCTTTGATACACACACTCAAAAATACAAACTGACATTTTCAAAACAATGGACATACCAATACCAGTTACAACACACCTATTCAGTAATTCCAAGATCTACACACACATCCACTCATTCACCTACAGTCCCTATACAGTCACTCATACATGTACTCACTCATCATATGTACTCATACACCTATACATCCTGTTACACACCGCCACTCATCCTTAGAGTTACTCACACACATAGTCACACATGCAAACAAAGTATCAAACATCCATTTACTTGCATATACAGTTATACACACACTACCACACTTACTTCTACAGAAACTTACACATACTTACTCTCTTAAACAATCATTTATAGAAACACCTACTTATTTGTACAGGAACTCTTCCAATCTCTCACTCTCACATATACTCACTTATATACACCAATACTCACATATACTAGTTTAAAACATATGTAGTTACTCATAAAGACACTATTGAGACAGTCATTCACTCACTAACACACCCATACACACACTCACCCACCTATACAGTCCTGCACACATGCTGTCTTCAACACATACACACAGTGAGTCACTCATTCATGCATCTATGCACTAAGTAATACCCCCACCGAACCATACAGACACTCAGACACTCATACTGATACTCAAAAACCAACTAATAACCCATATAGGCACTCATGTAGCTACTCACCAACCCATGCAGCCACTTATACACAAAGTGAGAGACTGATACAGATATTTTCATATTTAAACATTACTCACTAACCCATGTATTCACTAAGATACACTTAATCAGTCAGTTATACAATCAATTTTACAAAAAAATCATCCATTTAGACACTTATATACCCATTTATTCTTCCATCGACCTTGAGATATACATATATAAAACATATTTAATTTTCAGAAAAACACACATTCACTGGATGATGTCATCAGTGATGTCATCAGTGATGTCATTTGAGATGTCTGCAGTGATGTCATGAGTGATGTCACTGACCATGCCATGAGTGATGTAATATGTGACGTCATCAGCAGTGCATTGCGGGCGCGCGAGTTATAGTTAGCTGAACTAACTATAACGGGGGAATTTCTATGGTTTTGTACGAGTAAAATGTCCAACTAACTATAACGCCCCTGAAACCTATGGTTTTTTCAGTGAATATATATATATATATATATATATATATGTATATGCAAGCAATAATAACACACTTGGCAAATTCAACTGTTAAATGCATGGATAATAATATGATAATAATATGGAATGAAATTCAAGAAGCAGCTAATACTGGACGTCCTGCAAGAAATTAGAAAGATATATACACTAAATACATCAGATGATTAACTTGGATCTGCACTCAGACTCACTCACACATCACAAAGTCAGTACTCAAGGAAAACACCTCAGATGATCATAGCCACTGGAAACTGAAGGTGCACACTGACAGTCACGCATCACAATTACTGTTATAGCCACTGGAAACTGAATATGCACACAAACAGCCACGCATCACAATGGCAACAATAAAAAATCAAACACTTCACCTGGTGCAATCTTCATCCTGGCCCACTCCAGACTGGGGGATTCACAGCCGGGGTCAAGAGGCTCAGCAACCAGGGTTCTGCTGTACTGAAGTAGATGCATCCATCCCCATTCGGACTCTAAAACAATCCCAGTCTCTAAGTCAACAACCCTCAGCTTTATAGTCTCAAAACACACTAGAAGGTTCCGAGAGGCCTTCCCTCTGTGCCAAGGAAACTTACTGGAATTGGCCACTTTCCTTGCAAGCATTCCAAAGGCAAAAGGAGTTCCCACATTCCTTCTGCATTCTCACATGTTCCAGCCTTTATCTTAACGAAGCTTACGAAAGTCTCCGGCGGTACATTCAACAATCTACTCTCCAAAACCAAAGCAACCTTGAACGTGAATAACCTAAACAACTTGAGTAATCTGAGGGCCTGCCTGTACGCGCAAAAAGCTCAAGCAAGACAGAGTCAGATTTCAACATGACATGAGGGCATGTCAAAACCAATAGTAAGAACTTCATAATACTTCCCAATATACAACACAATCCACATTTGTGCACCATTGCCTATAGTATCACACACTTCATCTCTCAGTGTACAACATAATTCACATTTGAGCACCACTGCGGAGAAGTGTGGCTCAATGGTTAGAGCGGCAGACCCTGATGCAGAGATCTGGCCCGGGACCAGGGTTCAATTCCCGCCTCGGCGGGTCTTGGGCTCAATTTCCTCGGACCTGATAATTCTCGCCTCGGTGCCTATTCTAATCATGGGTCCCACTCTGCAACTCTGGGCAATAGCTTGCTTAATCTCCACAACGGCCCCAACAGCGCTGGGATGCCTGGCTTCACCCTGGGGGTGCCCAGGAGTGGACATTTCACAGGGAAAAGCCAGGAAGGGTTCCACAGCGGTATGCGTACAGCGCCAGGACACCCCTTTGGGGGTATAAGTGCACTTTACAAGTACAAATTTCATTTCATTTCACTGCTCATAACACTGGACTTCGAGAACAAAAAGTACATTCCACACCTCTCTCTCTCTCTCATGCTTGCAAATGCACATCCCACACGTTCTGTTCTTGGCAAGGCTGTCCTTCTCTGTGACAGCTCTCAGTTTAAAACCGCAAGCAAGGAAAAAAGGCATATGCAGGACATACATTCAGGCTAGGGTACAGTAAAACACCAAAAGTCAATTAAAATCATGGTAGTCAAGGTCATTACGCTGTTTCAAACCATGTGAGTGCCTACAACTTGCTTGAAAGGGATCTTCTTTACAAGATGAACTGCATTATTTATTGCATACCGGACGATGTTGCAGTAGAAATGCAGGATGAAGATTCAATTTTAAAAATTAAGCTTAGAAGACACCAGAGTAGAATTGTACCCAGTTTTGACATAAGAAAACCTACCACAAGATTTAAAACATTCGGTTAGCAAAGAGGTATGGTGGGATCTTACCAGGAAAGAAATTGGGTTGATCAAAACAGCAGAGTCAATGAAGATTAAGGAGAAACCAGATGTGATTTGTCCAAGAATTAGACAATACAGACTAACTAAAGAGGCTGAGGAAGGACTGAAACCAGTAATTGAGAAAACGATTGAGATGGGAACCTTTCGAGAAGTGCTTAGTAGTCCTTGAAATTCTCCTTTGATGGGAATTAAAAAGCCTAATGGCAAATAGAGGATTGTTCAAGACCCCAGAAAACTAAATAAGATTGTTGTTCCTTGTTGTCCAGTGGTACCGAATCCATCAATATTATTGTTTCAGATTCCAACATAGGCAGAATGGTACAAGGCCATTGACTTGTGCCAGGGGTTCCTTACTATTCCACTGCATGGCGATTCATAGTTCCTTTTCGCATCTCAATTTTTGATAAAGTTCTGGTGTGGTGCAGGATCCCACAATGCTATACAGAGAGCCCTTCAGTTTTCTATCAAATATTAAAGAAAGATTTGGAGAGTTGAAAATTGCCATGTACTTCAATTCTAGCCCTGTATATAGACGATATCCAAGATAAAAGAGGATTGTAAACTTGATACCATTGATTGTTGAATCATTTGGCTGAAAATGGACATAAAGTCTCCTCAGCAGAGAAGCAGTATTGTGAAAAAGAAGCTATTTATCTCGGACACAATATTAAAAAGGATGTGAAAAGTCTCAAAAGGATGCGTTTCTGCAATTTTTAAACTGAATCACCTGACCACCCAGTCATATGTCTCTTGGAATTGTTAGGTATTTCTGATAATGGATCCCAAACTTTTCCCTGATTGTGAAGCCTTTGGTAAGGCTAACCTGTAAAGATAAACAAGATCCAGTGCCATTTGATAATGAGTGCCTTGGTGCATTTAAGAAATTGAGAGTTTGTGTCATGCGTCCATACTTGGGATGCCTGATTACAACATGGTGTTCTACTTGTTCTGACACGAAAAAGATGGATGTGCACTTTTAATCTCTACACAGAAACATAGAGGACTCATGTGCCCAATGGCGTATTTTTCAGGAGTGTTGGACCCGGTTTCTGTAAGTCTTCCTGGATGTCTAAAATTGGTTGCAGCAGTTTGTCTGGCAATTGAACAGCGTGAAGGAATTGTGATGGGCCATACTTTAATTGTCTATGTTCTACATTCAGTCGAAATTCTTTTGACAAGAGCAAAAATGCAATACTTAACAAAGAGCAGGTTGACACGATATGAGCAGGTAATTCTCGGAGCTGAGAATATTTCCATTCAAAGATGCAATATTTTTAATCCAGCGACACTCCTACCGTTTTCAGACAAAAGTAAAGACGGGGTAGTGGAGTTAATGATGAACTGGAGCCCGATTGCATTGAAGTGACTGAATTATGCACAAAACCAAGACCAGACATAAAATAAGTTCCATTACAATTGTCAGATTTGAAATTGTTTGTTGATGGTTCTTTTCTGAGAGACCAATTTGGAGGATTGAGGACCGCATATGCAGTGTGCTCTATTACAGAGACATTAGAGGCATCCTCATTTACGGATGTGACATCAGTACAAGTAGCAAAATTGATTGCCTTAACAAGTGATTGTTGCTCGTCAGAGAATTTGGAAGTAACAATTTATACTGCTAGCCAGTATGATTTGGGGATGTTCATGATTATGGGCACCTATGGTAACAGAGAGGTTTCATGACGTCTTCAAGGGCTCCAATAAAAATTAGCATGTACATATTGTATTTGTTAAATGCAATTCAAAATGCAAAGGAAGTGGCAGGAGTAAAGTGTCAGGCCCATAAGGCTGGCAAGGATTTAAATACATTAGGGAACAAATATGCTGATCATATGGCGAGGTACTGCGTGCTCCAGGAAGAATCAGTTATTCAAGAAAATGAAAATGAACACTTTACAAATGTACAAGGCTCAAATAGTGTAAACTATTTCTATTTGGATTTGATTCTACTCCTTCAAGAGAGTTAAGAGATTTGCAGGAAGATGCTTCAGAAAATGAGAAAATTAGATGGAAGAAATTACGCTATAAAAAGAATTATCAGGATTTGTACGTGAATGCAGACCAAAAATATATTCTGCCAGACTCGATGTAGGAACCTATGTGTAAATATTTGCATATTCAAACTGATGCAGGACGACAAAGTTTGGTTCAGTTGTTTTAAAATCACTGGAAGAATACAGGATTTCATGTTGCTGAAGATGTAGGTAATCGTTGTTTGTTTGTCATTTAAGCAATCAGGGTAAGAATACTGTCAGGGCTGGTCCAACTTTAGCGCAATCTACACAATGGCATCTCCTTGCAAGGCTTAGAAACAAAAGATTGCCTATTTTCCCGTGGGGTAAGCACCACCGCTCCATTTCACAGAAACTCTTGCTAGTGATGCTTAGCTGCTTCACGATATGCAGCGCCGGAATTCCAAGATGGTGTTTGTTGACAATAGTCTTGTCAGTGGTCGGTCTGGTGTTTTGCCATCTCGTGAAGCATTGCGGTAATTGCGCTCGCGCACTACGCGCTACGAAGGAATATCGTTCTCAGAAACTGTCAACAGTATAATATTCCAGTCATACTAATTAAATATCAATCAATCAATCAATCAGGGGAATTGTAAGCGCGCTACTCACCCGTGGGGGTCTCAAGGCACTGGGGGGGGTCCACTGGTTCGCTTAGCCAAAGAGCCAGGTCTTGAGGGTCTTTCTGAAGGTGTTCAGAGAGGGGGCGCGTCTGAGGTCTGCCGGTAGCTCGTTCCATGTCTTGGCTGCGATGTGGGAGAAGGATCTTCCGCCTGCTCTGGCTCTGTGGATGTGCGGGGTTTCAGCTAGTGCGAGGTTGGAGGAGCGGAGGCTTTTTTTGGGTACGTGGAAGTTGACTCTGTCGTTGAGGTATTCGGGTCCATTGTTGTGTAGGCATTTGTAGGCGTGGGTGAGGATTTTGAAGGTGATTCTTTTCTTTACGGGGCGCCAGTGGAGCTTCGTAGATGTTGGCTGATGTGTTCTTGTCGGGGGATGCCAAGGACGAGTCTGGCTGCGGTGTTCTGTATGGTCTGGAGTTTTGCGAAGTAGGGACTTGTTGATGCCGGCGTAGAGTGCGTTTCCATAGTCCAGTCTGCTGCTGATGAGTGCGTGGGTGACTGTCTTTCTTGACTCGGGGGGGATCCATTTGAAGGTCTTGCGGAGTATGCGGAGGGTGTTGAAGCAGCTGGATGTGACTGCGTTGACCTGTCGGTTCATGGTGAGTGAGGAGTCGAGGATGATACCCAGGTTCTTGGCGTGGTCTGCGGGGGTGGGTGGGCTCCCGAGGGCGGTTGGCCACCAGGGGTTGTCCCATGCTGAAGGGGTGGTTCCAAGGACGAGGACTTCTGTCTTCTCAGTGTTTAGTTTCAGGCAGCTTTTGGTCATCCAGTCAGCGACTTCTTGCATTCCTTTCTGGAAATTGAGTTTGGCGGTGGTGGGGTCTCGGGTGAGGGAGAGGATGAGCTGGGTGTCGTCGGCGTAGGATACGATGCTGAGGCCATGTTTTCGTACGATGGTTGCGAGGGGGGCCATGTAGATATTGAAGAGGGTCGGGCTCAGTGATGATCCTTGTGGGACTCCGCAGGTGGTTTCCGTGGGGTCGGAGAGGAAGGGAGGTAGCCTGATTCTCTGGCTTCTTCCGGTGAGGAACGATCGGATCCAGTCCAGGGCTGTTCCTGGTGACTAGTGTGCGGTGAGAGACGGTGTCGAACGCTGCTGATAGGTCGAGTAGGATGAGGGCTGCTGAGTGTCCTTGATCCATGAGGGTGCGGATGTCGTCTGTGGCAGTGAGTAGGGCGGTCTCCGTGCTGTGGTTGCTTCGGAATCTGGATTGGGACGGGTCGAGGACGGAGTTCTGTTCAATGAACCGTGTCAGTTCTCTGTTGACCAGTTTCTCTGCGACTTTGCCTGCGAAGGGGAGGAGCGAGATGGGCCGGTAGTTTTTGAGGTCGGTGGGGTCCGCTGTTGGCTTCTTGAGTAGGGGCCTGATTTCTGCACGTTTCCAGACGTCCGGGAAGGTGCCTGTTTCGAAGGTGGTGTTGATGGTGCGTTTCAGTTCGGGTGCGATGGTGGCCGCGGCTCTGTGGTAGATGTGAGGAGGGTAGGGGTTGGTGGGAGCCCATGGCTGAGGCTGAGGCGGTGTCTTCGGTCGTGAGGGGTGTCCAGCTGGAGATGGTTGGTTGGCTGTTGTCCGTGGGGGGCGGGGGGAGGCTGTGGTGTCTGGAGGATGGTCCGTGAAATTGTTGTAGAGGTTTTTGATCTTGTGGTGGAAGAAAGTTCCGAGCTTGTTGCAGAGGTCTTGGGAGGGGGTGATGTCTGTGGCTTCGCTGCGTGGGTTGGTGAATTCCTGGATGACGCTGAAGAGTTCCTTGGAATTGGTGGAGTTGGCAAGGATTTTGTTGTGGATGAAGTTCCTTTTGGTGGTTCTGATTTGGTTGTGGTAGTCCGTCATGGCGTTCTTGTAGGTGTCGTAGTTTTCGGCTGTCTTGGTGTTTCTCCAGTTCTTCTCCAGGCGTCTGCAGGTGTGCCTGGTGTCCTGGAGTGCGGTGGTGAACCAGGCGGCTTTCCTAGGGCGTTGCTTGTCAGGGTTGCGTAGTGGGGCGAGCTCGTCTGCGCAGTTGGAGATCCAGGTGTGCAGTTCTCTGGTTGCGCTATTGGCGTCTGTAGTCTAGGTGTGGCTGTCCCGGGTGAGGGTGGAGTTAAGTTGCTCGTCGGTGACTTTGCTCCAGTTCCTTCGCGGTAGGCGTGGCGCAGGTTTGTGTGCTCTAGGTTTGTCGATGGTGAAGTGTATGCAGTGGTGGTTGGTCCATGGTGGTTGCGGTGTGTGGCTGAACTGGATGCTGTTTCCTGTGGCGAAGATGGGGTCAAGGGTGTGTCCTGCTCGATGGGTTGGTGTGGTGACGAGTTGTTTGAGTCCGATGCTGGCGAGGTTGTCCCGGAGGGTGGCGGAGTTGGGGTCGTTGGGGTTGTCGAGGTGGAAGTTCAGGTCTCCGATGAGTATGTAGTTTGTTGATGCGATGGCGTGGGGTGCGATGAAGTCGGTGATGGTGATGGCGAAGGGTGCCCGGGGGCCGGGGGGTCTGTAGACGAGGGTTCCTCAGAGTGTGGCTTTGGGGGTGATTTGGATCTTAAAATGCAGGTGTTCGGCGGTGGGGAGTGTTTCCCTGGAGGTAGTGAGGCGGAAGGTGCTTTTGTGGGCGATGGCTAGGCCCCCTCCGGGGTGGTTGGGGCGGTCCTTCCTTTGGATCTTGTACCCGTCTGGGATGGCGATGTTGATGTCGGGGGCGGAGGAGGAATTGGTCCAAGTCTCTGTGAAGAAGGCGATGTCGGGCGAGATGTAATCGAGAAGGTTCCAGATTTCCGTGGCGTGTTTGTGTACGGAGCGTACGTTTAGGAGGATGCATCTCAGGGTGTTTTTTGTTGGCGTCGGTGGCGCTGGCGGTGTTGGGGGCCAGTGTGGTGGTGAGGGTCTGGCGGCAAAGGAGGCAGGAGAACTGGCCGTGTGTTTTGTTTGGCAAGGCCTGTGTGCATGATCTGTGTCTTCCGGGGTTGAGTGCGTGGATGGCGGCGGAGTAGTAGCGATGTAGGGTCGTAGGTCCAGGGTTCCTGGCGCTGGCCGCGGTCGGGACGCGGACGGGCGTGTAGTGTAGCTCCTATTTCCCTAATAGGCTCTGCGCATTGGAATAATATACCCTATAGGTTTGACATAGGACTAAGGTCGGTATGTCCCTGTCGAGTATATTAAACTTAATTACTTGTGCCAGCTAGCTCAGAGGCCACTAGAAACTCCTTGGATAACAAGAAGGGAGTAGTTTCTGGCAGCCGCAAAACATGACAACTTTGTTTCCCTTTAGAATCAGAACGTGTCCCAGAGTCGTGGAATACGATAACCGTTTCACTCAGCTCAATCGTGCATGCTTAGTTTTCCTCAAAGTTACACAGAAAGAATAGACGGGCGTTTCAATAAAAGGATTTATTGAACAGTCTTGTTTCTCGTGTAGGTGATATGTGCTGTTATGATCACAAGACAGTATGCAAGATAAATAATGTACAGCGTAAGCAGTAGAAATAAATAGTACTTACGTTAGCATTATCTTTTAGCGTATATTCACATACATAAATAACATGAGCTAAAAATGCGAGTACTCATACGATGCGTCTCTAAGCTAGTTCTACCCCAGTGTACCTAACCTAACCTAGGTGTAGGGAGAGGTATGAAGTAGGTGAAGTATTCCTTACTATGGTATACTAAGAGTATGTTACGCCTAGTATGTCTAGTATGCCAAGAGTCTAGTATGCCAAGAGTCCCTCTAGGTTCTAGTCAGCTCCATACCTTAAGAATGAGAGAGGTGGGAATCTCTTGCCAGACTCGAACTCCAACACCCTGCAAGGGAAGTCAGATCACTGGAAGCTGGACTCTCTGCGTGCAGGGATGACAGCGTCTTCTCAGTGCGTCAGGCCGGGATACGGGCTCCTCTGAAGTCGAGGTCTCCTCTGATTTACAAGGGCTAGGGAAGGTATATTTATACCTGAGAGGTACCTCAGAATGTTAGCATTGACGTGAATCGGACAGCGGAAGACGTCATGAATGAACCCCTAAGGTATAATGGTTCATGAATAATAGATGAGTCCTTGAAGAAATCAATAGTCCTGTGCTAGGGAAACTCCCGAAGCCTAAGGGTCTGTTCTTCAAGAACTCGTTGTGACGTTAGGGTGGGCGGATGTCGGAGACCATGCCTGTATTTGGAGTGCACGGTTTAATGCCTAAATAAGGACTGGGATTTTATGCCTATATAAGGGCAGGGCGAATTGTGCCTATATAAGGACATGATACAGGAAAACCTATATACGAACACCCTAAGAGGAATACAACAGGCGCAGACGGGCTTGCCTTAGGCGCGGCTTTGGTGCGTCTGCTGCGCGCGGTCGCCATAAGTAGGGGAGGGGGGAGGGACGAGCAGCTGGGAGGTGGGAGCGGGGTTGGGAAACGGTGGGAAAAGCAGTAACGAGGGCACAGTAAGGGGGGCTGAGAGGGGAGATGGGCACAAGCGACGAGGAGAAAACCACAATAAAAATAAAATCAAACAAAAACAGCACAATAATTAACCTGGGGCAAGGTTACAAAAAAAACACACAGGTACCGGAAGAGGCAGAGAGCGATCTCGAACCCTATCAGAGTGGGGCTCGCGGTGCAGCAGTGTACAGCGGAGCTGTTAGGGAGAGAGCAGGCCTCGGACTGAGGGTCTGGGGTCTAATATCATACAGAGAGCAGCTAGTCCACTGTAAATGACAGGTAATGAAGGAATTATAGAAAGTGAGCTTTAATGAGTTAGTAAAATTGTTTTTCTACGAAAGGAGTTGTAAAACTGTGTTTATTATTACAGGTGCCTTAGAAAACAGCTGTTAGAACCCTGTGACGAAGAGGCACGAGGCAAAGGCAGTCTCTCTTGTCTTCCCATTCCCCTTTCCTCCTCTTTACTGCGAGTGGATTTGTGTTAATTAACTTGCAGTGGAGTTAGGGATTTGGGGAAAAGTTCTTCTGCTCCTGTGGAAGTCAAGTTTCAGGTGCGTGGCACTGACAGATTAAAGTGCCATTTACCAAATTTCCACCTGAGCAGAATGGCAGAGGGGATTGATGTCAAGGCTTTAGCAACAGTGTTGGAGGGGTTACAAAAGCAGCTAAGTGAAGCCATGGAAGAAAATAAGATCCTTAGAGATGAGGTTAGGAAGTCGAGTCAGGAAGCCAATTATCTTCGGCAGAGATTTGATGAGTTTGTAGAAGGAACCAACCCCTTGACTAAGGAAACCAAACCCCAACAATTTGTTCCGTCTCCTTCAGCAGCTGAATTGACTACACAAGTAATTCATGCAATTTCTCCTACTATTCCATTAGCTGCCCCAGAGAGATTTAGCGGGGACCCCCATAAGGCACAAATTTTTCTCACTCAGTGCTCTTTGCATTTTCAATGTAGACCCATTATTTTTAAGGAGGATCAATCCAAGATGGCCTTTATATTGTCTTACTTGAGCGGAGATGCAGCAGCCTGGTCGATGCCACTGGTTAACTGCAATGATTCCATTTTATATGACTTTGAGAGATTCAAACTGGAGAGCTTACGTATTTTCGATCGACGGACCATCTCGCAAGCTACAGATAATGAACTTCTTGAGTTAAAGCAGGGAAATCGAGAACTGGTTGCATACTTAGCTCAATTTAATAAATTGATTGTCGAAACCAATTGGCCAGAAGCCAAGAGGGCAGTAATATTCTATAGAGGACTAAAAGAGGAGTTAAAAGATGGCTTGGCACAAATTCCAAAGAGACCCACGGATGTTTCCGAATTAATTGATTTGGTTTTACAAATAGATCAACAACAAAATGAGAGAAAGAGTGAGCGTAGAAAAGACGTTCGTCATTTCCCTCCTCGATTTGACAGAATTAAGCCAGACTCTTCGAAAATCAGTGAAACATCTCCGGGAGAAGAACCCATGCAGATTTGCTCCATTCGAGGCCCATTGACTAAGGAGGAAAGAGAGAAAGGAAGAATTGAAAAATTGTGCATGTACTGTGGAAATACAGGTCATTTTGTCAAAGAGTGTCCTAAGAAACCTAAAAATAATTCTTTAGTAAAAGACAGGCCCCATCAGTAAGAGGAGTTGCTCTGGTGGGTGCTTCTGATAAGACAACTCCAGATCCCCAACAAGTCGCAAACACGTTACAGTCGTCAGCACCTCATCTAATCATTTCCCGTTTGATAAGATTTGGAGATTGAGAAGTCAATGAGGTCTCTGTTATGATCAATTCAGGAGCGACTGGAAATTTCTGCGACATCAAATTTGCTAAGTTGCTTGGAATTCGATTTCTCAAAAAGGAGAAGCCAGAACCAGTTCGGGCAGTCGATGGAACTAACCTTTCGTCAGGACCCATTATGTATGATACTGAAGAAATTTCTTTGATGGGTCCTTGCCGACATCTAAGCATCCTGAGTTTCAGCCTCATCGATGCCCCCCAATTTCAACTCATTTTAGGATTACCTTGGCTCACCGAGCATAATCCTACAATAGATTGGGCCAAAAGATCTGTGGAATCGAATTCTAAATATTTTAGAGAACATTGTTACAATGTGTGTACCACTGAACACCAGCCTTCACCACCGTTAATGGTAGCAAGACAGCCTCAAATGATTTGTGCCCTTGAATTTCAAGAGATCCCACAGGAATATCAAGACCTAGCACCAGTTTTTGATGAACAGGAGGCCAAAACATTACCCCCGCATCGGGATTATGATTGTAACATTGAATTGGAACCAGGTGCATCCCTGCCGTGTAGCAGAATTTATGCTCTCACAGAAGCAGAGAATCTTCATCTAAAAGAATATCTAGACCAATACTTGGCCAATGGATTCATACGACCCTCCCAGTCTCCAGTATCGTCTCCGTTGTTTTTCATTCCATAGAGGGATGGGAAACACAGAACTTGTATCGATTATCAAACCCTGAACCAAGTCACCAAAAAGAATCGTTATCCTTTGCCTTTAATCTCAGAGTTGTTAGATCAGGTTAAAGAGGCTCAAATTTATACTAAACTGGATTTAAGAGGGGCATACCACCTAGTGCGAATAGCTGAGGGTGATAAATGGAAGACAGCATTCCGAACTCGATTTGGTCTGTTCGAGTATCAGGTCATGCCTTTCGGCCTGTGTAATGCTCCTGCGGCATTTCAACATCTAGTTAATGACATTCTAAGAGAAATTTTGGATCGCTTTGCTGTGGTTTACATCGATGATATTCTAATCTTTTCAGAAAATCTGGAGGAACATGTCCAGCACATACGTGCAATTCTAAAAAAATTGCTTGATAATCAGCTTTTTGTTAAGCTGCAAAAATGTGTCTTCCACACTAATCAAGTGGAGTTTTTGGGTTTTGTCCTACCACCCGATGGTGTTTCCATGGATGATGCAAAGGTGAGAGCGTTCAAGGAATGGCCTCCTCCACGTAATGTAAAGGAAATACAAAGTTTTATTGGTTTTGCCAATTTGTACAAACGTTTTATTGTAAATTTTTCAGAAAAAGTCAGTCCTCTCACCCATCTACTGAAGAAAAAAGAAAAATTTGTTTGGAGTACAGAAACCGATAGAGCTTTCAACGAATTGAAAGACATTTTTACTACAGCTCCGGTTCTGTTACATCCGAATCCAGATGAGCCCTTCTATGTTGAGGCAGATGCTTTGAACTTGGCAATTGGTGGAATTCTGGCGCAAAGACATAAGAGAACAGGTCAACTTCATTCAGTAGCATATCGATCTCGTAAGTAACTGCTATTCAGACTGATCGTGTTATGAAGAACAAGGGAACCCAAATAAGGTTGGTCAGGGACCTTGGGTAATCAATTATTTCTAAAGACAGTGGTCCCTAGACAAGGATTAATGAGAGCAAACAATAAATATAGACCCAATCAGGACTATATTTTGCAGCTGTCCAGCCGGACAGGTGTTTTTAATATATAGTTTCTTAAATATACACAAAATTCAGCAAGAAACAAAAAAAGTGGGACACAAGCCTGTATCCAACTTAGTGGGAAGGACGTACAACATGAAACAAAAAGGCTCAGGCAGAGTAAATTGTTTGTATAAGACACATTTTGGTAGGACAAACAAATTATAGTGGAGACACCATTACACATAATAAGTATTAAATAAAGAGGTGTATATGGCGTACAACAAGTCAACGGCGTTTCGATCCTTACAAAAGATATAGGATCATCATCAGGACATTAACAATGGTATGCCTGTATACATTTTGCCTGTAATAAATAAAACCGTAGGAGGGAATAAAGGATGAAAAATGAAAAAGAGACATATGAAAGTTAGCTCGGGTGGAAAACAATTTGAAAACAACTTGGGTGCTGATGAGGGCAGTGTATGTCAGACCAACGTAAGAGGATCGAACGTGAGTACAATGATACCGGAGAAGTGAGCAGAACATATAAAATTGCTAAGCAAGAATTAAAGAATTACGCATAACGAGCAATATTTGCTAAAAGTCATAGTCATACGCGTGCGGTGATGAAACGCGCAATACGGTAGAGAGCTTGGTGAGTGGTGAAAAATCCGCGAAACTAGCGGAGTGCCAGTAAAGCGCCGGTGTTGAAAGCAAAATGGGCGTGGGATTGCGTAAGAGAAACAAGGAATAATTTAAAAAGTGGCAAACGCATGCACTGGTGAAGCGCGTGTGAAAACAGTGCCAGTGGGTAGAGTGCTTGAGGGCAGCGAGCGAAAGATAGTTAAAGAAATACCTAGATCCAGGTCAGAGTGACTTGGAGGAGGTTTGTTTCAGGCGAAGACCGAGTAGAAGTCCAGGCCAAGTACAAGGAGAGTAAAGGATGCAGACAGCCGCAGCGCGGTCTGTGCAGTTGGATGCTGGGTCAGAGTCGACCTACATGAAAAATGACAAGTGATGTGGATCTAAGAGAAGATCGTAGAGATTGGCGGGGCGCCGAAGGAGGAAAGGAGCTTACCTAAGGCTGTAACAGCTTAAAGGAGGCGTTTGAAATGTTCGCGCCGCGGATCGGTCTGGAAATCAGAGTGGCCTAAATGAAGGAGACTGGCCAATTAAGAAGTGTGAGATTAAGGTGGGCGGGACAGTACCAATTGCAGGTGCAACGAGGCTTACCTATTGCAGTGGGCTGCTGTATATCAGGGACGGCAAGCCAGTAACCTGTGAGCCGCGTCCGCGGTCTCTAGTGACAAGGAATGGGGTCGAGGCCAATGTAAACAAAAGTTTGTGGAGATTTAGTATTTAGGTAGTAAGGAGGTGAGGCAAGGGGAATTGGGTGCAGATTAGTTCGCAACTCCCTATAAAGAGCCTGGTATTGCCCAAGGGATTGCCTCCTAGAACCCAAAACTAAACACTCACAGAACCGCATAGTATGTGTTACAACCTTCTCCCCTGTTTCACATACCATACGTAAAAGCATTCTTAGACATTGGGAGGTCATCAATGCAGGCATATTGAAACTGGAACGCCCATTGTTTGCATTTAAAAAGAACAAAAACATAAAGGACCATTTGGTCAGAGCAGCCTTGCCAACTTCAACACGCACAGGTACACTCAATGACCATTGGGACTTGGCCCCACTCACTGGGCATGTCAAGTGTGGGAACTGTATTGCATGCAAATTTACTATTGAATGCAAGGAATTTGTCTTTGGCAAAATCAAAATTGGATTGAAAGATTTTTCGAACTGCAACACTTGCAATGTTATATATGCAATTCTATATCCCTGCAATAAAATCTATATTGGCCAAACCACACAAAAAGCACGAATAAGGATCTGCCAACATTGCAGCCGATTACATTGCAGAACACCAAATGCCCCCCTTGTGGAACATTTTCTGGCATCAGGCCATACAGAGGACGACATCCGTTGGACCATCATCAGTGTGATCAAGCCACCACCAAGAGGCGCGGATCTCTCACAGCTCCTCAACAAGGAGGAACTCAAGTGGATTTTATGAACTGGCAGCATACACACTGGCCTCAATCGTCTTGAGGATTGGACTACGTTAATTTAACCTGTCTTACTGTGCCGTCTGTCACCTCTCTCTGATAATATCAGTAATTGTTCTGTAAACCCCCTGTTGGTTAATTATTTTTCCTCTATCTTTCTTACATCTCTTTCTGAGTCTTCTATGTAGTGTCTCGCATAAATCTAAGCGTAATTATCACTTCCTTAACATTCACGCTATACTAGTTCCTTCTCTCATTCACCACTACAAAATGGCTGCCTCCTTTACGTAACCTTGTCTGTCCTTTATTTTCCTTATTTTCTTGATTCTGTCACATGACCTCATCATCCAATTTGTTCCTTCTTTCATTCAGCACTACAAAATGGCTGCCTCCTTTACGTAACCTTGTCTCTCCTTTATTTTCCCTATTTTCTTGATTCTGTCACATGACCTCATCATCCAATTAGCTCCCTGCCCATATAAACTGCCTCCTCACCGGCAACTTGTTCCTTCATATCCCCGATCCCGACAGGCAAGACATGCTGTAACAGAGGTTGTTCACAGGTAAGATCGCCCTGCACCCAATTCCCCTTGCCTCACCTCCTTACTACCTAAATACCAAATCTCCACAAACTTCTGTTTAGATTGGCCTCGACCCCATTCCTTGTCACTAGAGACCGCGGACGCGGCTCACAGGTTACTGGCTTGCCGTCCCTGATATACAGCAGCCCACTGCAATAGGTAAGCCTCGTTGCGCCTGCAATTGGTACTGTCCCACCCACCTTGATCTCACCCTTCTTAATTGTCCACTCTCCTTCATTTAGGCCACTCTGATTTCGAGATCGCTCCGCGGCGCGAACATTTCAAACGCCTCCTTTAAGCTGTTACAGCCCTTATTAGGTAAGCTCCTTTCCTCCTTCGGCGCCCCGCCAATCTCTACGATCTTCTCTTAGATCCACATCACTTGTCATTTTTCATGTAGGTCGACTCTGACCCAGCATCCAACTGCACAGACCATGGCCGCGGCTGTCCGCATCCTTTACTCTCCTTGTACTTGGCCTGGACTTCTACTCGGTCTTCGCCTGAAACAAACCTCCTCCAAGTCACTCTGACCTGGATCTAGGTATTACTTTAACTATCTTTCGCTCGCTGCCCTCAAGCACTCTACCCACTGGCACTGTTTTCACACGTGCTTCACCAGTGCATGCGTTTGCCACTTTTTAAATTATTCCTTGTTTCTCTTACGCAATCCCACGCCCATTTTACTTTCAACACCGGCGCTTTACTGGCACTCCGCTAGTTTCATGGGTTTTTCACCACTCACCAAGCTCTCTACCGTATTGCGCGTTTCATCACCGCACGCGTATGAATATGACTTTTAGCAAATATTGCTCGTTATTGCGTAATTCTTTTACTCTTGCTTAGCAATTTTATACGTTCTGCTCACTTCTCCGGTATCATTGTACTCACGTGCGATCCTCTTACGTTGGTCTGACATACACTGCCCTCACCAGCACCCAAGTTGTTTTCAAATTGTTTTCCGCCCGAGCTAACTTTCATATGTCTCTTTTTCTTTTTTCATCCTTTATTCCCTCCTACGGTTTTATTTATTACAGGCAAAATGTATACAGGCATACCATTGTTAATGTCCTGATGATGATCCTATATCTTTTGTAAGGATCGAAACGCCGTCGACTTGTTGTACGCCATATACACATCTTTATTTAATACTTATTATGTGTAATGGTGTCTCCACTATAATTTGTTTGTCCTACCAAAATGTGTCTTATACAAACAATTTACTCTGCCTGAGCCTTTTTGTTTCATGTTGTACGTCCTTCCCACTAAGTTGGATACAGGCTTGTGTCCCACTTGTTTCTTGCTGAATTTTGTGTATATTTAAGCAACTATGGGGTCGATTCCGATCTCGGGCGGAGGCGCACCTAACACTATTCGTCCGGAAAAAAACCAAGCCGAATGCGTGTTTCCCGACCGATTCGTACATACGTCCGAACGAGCAACTACGATGCGCATAACTGCCCAGATCCCGACCCAGCCGTACTCACCCAATCCAGCTCCTGTTCCCCGCCCGAGCCGGATCCGTAAACGCAGAATCGAGTCGCACGGAAGCCAAAATACAGCACCGTCCGGCCGGACTAGTACGATGCGCACTCCGTACGCGCCGAACCCGTCGCTACGCACGGCACGTCAGAGCATCCGGGAGAGGCGCACATAAGCTCCGATTCGCGCCACAAGACGATCCACGGCTACGAGACGAACACGCCAGCCACGAGTACGAGTCGAAGCAACGAGAAAGCCGAACGAGACGAACCAACCATGAATCCCATCGCGCAGGTCCTACCAATACTCTACATCTATTACCGGAACTGGTACGGACGCGTACGGCGCAGAAGGTAAGTCAAACACCCACCACACAAACAAACGACACGTACCCGACATATAACACACACACATAGGGATGCAGAAATGACTTACACCAGCAACAGCAGAACCATAGGGGCGGGATGGCTATCAGCAATGCCATATACACCCATAGGGGCCTGGATGCCAACCACTAACACCACCCCTACTCAGGGGGCTGGATGCCTGTCACTACTACCATCCCCACTCATAGGGGGATGGATGCCTACCACTACTACCACCCCTACCCATGGGGGCTGGATGCCTACCACTACCACCACCCCTACCCATGGGGGCTGGATACCTGCCACTACTACCACCCCTACCCATGGGGGGCTGGATGCCTACCACTACCACCACCCCTACCCATGGGGGCTGGATACCTGTCACTACTACCACCCCTACCCATGGGGGGCTGGATGCCTACCACTACCACCACCCCACCCATGGGGGCTGGATACCTGCCACTACTACCACCTCTACCCATGGGGGGCTGGATGCCTACCACTACCACCACCCCTACCCATGGGGGCTGGATACCTGTCACTACTACCACCCCTACTCATGGGGGGCTGGATACCTGTCACCACTACCACCCCTACCCATGGGGGGCTGGATGCCTACCACTACTACCACCCCTACCCATGGGGGCTGGATGCCTACCACTACCACCACCCCTACCCATGGGGGGCTGGATGCCTACCACTACCACCACCCCTACCCATGGGGGGCTGGATGCCTACCACTACTACCACCCCTACCCATGGGGGGCTGGATGCCTACCACTACCACCACCCCTACCCATGGGGGGCTGGATACCTGTCACTACTACCACCCCTACCCATGGGGGGCTGGATGCCTACCACTACCACCACCCCACCCATGGGGGCTGGATACCTGCCACTACTACCACCTCTACCCATGGGGGGCTGGATGCCTACCACTACCACCACCCCTACCCATGGGGGGCTGGATACCTGTCACTACTACCACCCCTACTCATGGGGGGCTGGATACCTGTCACCACTACCACCCCTACTCATGGGGGGCTGGATGCCTACCACTACTACCACCCCACCCATGGGGGCTGGATGCCTATCACTACTACCACCCCTACCCATGGGGGGCTGGATACCTGTCACTACTACCACCCCTACTCATGGGGGCTGGATGCCTACCACTACTACCACCCCTACCCATGGGGGGCTGGATGCCTACCACTACCACCACCCCTACCCATGGGGGGCTGGATGCCTACCACTACTACCACCCCTACCCATGGGGGGCTAGATGCCTACCACTACTACCACCCCTACCCATGGGGGGCTGGATGCCTACCACTACCAACACCCCTACCCATGGGGGGCTGGATACCTGTCACTCCTACCACCCCTACTCATGGGGGGCTGGATACCTGTCACCACTACCACCCCTACTCATGGGGGGCTGGATGCCTACCACTACCTACCACCCCTACCCATGGGGGCTGGATGCCTACCACTACTACCACCCCTACCCATGGGGGCTGGATGCCTACCACTACCACCACCCCTACCCATGGGGGTGCTGGATACCTGTCACTACTACCATCCCCACACATAGGGGGCTGGATGCCTACCACCAACACCACCCCTACTCATAGGATGGGTAATGCATGACACAACCAGCATACTCCAACACAAGGAATGTAAGATAAAGACATCCTCCCAACACCATGACAAGCGTGTGTAGACTGTGTCAAATGCCTACAACACTGAACATGAAATTGAACACACAATGTGACCCCCTATCACATGTGTCACACATAAATGTGTGTGGCCTCCACAATGCAAGCAGACCATGACCACTGTGGCAATGGGGTCCAACCCCCATCATCACAGTGACCAAAATGTAAGTGTGGGGTTCATAGCTGAAGCACATTTTGAACATTGTGGCAATGGGGTCTAATCCCCCATCATCACAGTGACCAAAAGGTAAGTGTGGGGTCCATAGCTGAAGCACATTTTGAACATTGTGGCAATGGGGTCTAAACCCCCATCATCACAGTGACCAAAAGGTAAGTGTGGGGTCCATAGCTGAAGCACATTTTGGACATTGTGGCAATGGGGTGTAAACCCCCATCATCACAGTGACCAAAAGGTAAGTGTGGGGTCCATAGCTGAAGCACATTTTGAACATTGTGGCAATGGGGTCTAAACCCCCATCATCACAGTGACCAAAAGGTAAGTGTGGGGTCCATAGCTGAAGCACATTTTGAACATTGTGGCAATGGGGTCTAACCCCCATCATCACAGTGACCAAAAGGTAAGTGTGGCCATGGAAAAAGCTGCAACTGCCAAACAGCATGGATGATTCCTGGTCACAGAACAACAAACACATCAGTGACAAAGTAGTGCTTGTGTCCCATAGCAACATATATTGGGTGAGGCAAACAGTGCAGTGCAAATAAGACATACCTTTGGCCATGTGCAGACAAACATCACCCATGGGGGCTGACACTGTCAACATTCATCAATAACACAATGACAGAAGTGACCATCATAATGCAGAACCACATATCTACACCAATGGGCACACAAATGTAGATATCCTGTGGAGACTGTAGATGTGAGGTGAACAGATACCATACCATGGCAGCAATGGGACACACAAACCATGATCATTGTGCTGACTGATGACCTAGGAGTCCCAGGGACAGCAGGTGAAACCCACCAAACAACATACAGCCAATGGCACACTAAAGATATGCCAATGCAGTGGTGCAGATGCACAAACACAAACAGGCAGCCCCACACTGCATATCAAACACAACAGGTGAGGGGGGTTGTGCCAGTGTCCCCAGGCAACCACACAACACATGATGAGGCCTGAATACCAATTACACAGATGCGCATACAGTGCCACACAAAAGTAACTCATGGATCCGAATCCCCTATGTGGGCAATCAGGCATTGTTAGATGAGAGGGAGCACAAATCACACATGTCACACAAGCTTGTAGGAACAGCAACTAACACAGCAAGACACAGACCCACCACAGCACTACCCCCAGGGTCCCCACAATGTGGTGACCCTGGGCTGCATGATAATCCCACTGTGATGACAAAGCTAGATGTCGTTCACACTGTGAACCACAGTCATGTGTCCTGAGCAACAAACTACCATCACACCTACACAAGCACAAATCAATCAGCACGGCCTGTCAGCCAAGGCCAACATGGAGGCAGGGGTCTAGCCGTGCAACAACTCTCATCTGCACACACTCAACACCACACACCTCGACCTCCACCAATGTGCAGCAGTGAAGCTCACATGCACTGGTGACATTGCACATGCACCCATGACAATCCCAGGGGTGGTGGTGGGAACTAAGGTGCAGAAACCCATCACACATGGCCAGTCAACAAGACTCCTGAATGTCTGACACACTGCACAGTACGCCGTACATGGAGATGACGTCAATACCACACCAACCAATGGGATCCCGGCCACAGTCCCACACCAATGAAGAAGCCAAGGTCACCCACAAAGAACACACATAGACAACTTCCAACATTGCAGCTCTGACCCTGAGGAGTGGCAGCAGTCACACACACAACGTGTCACAATCACTGAAAGCTAACACAAACTGGAAATTACATGACAGGTGTAACCAACAAGTGCCAAGGGGAATCCTGACTGTGTCCCATCTGCGTTTGCCCACAAACTCAGCCCTGACAGCAAACACACCTATGGGTGACACCCTGATGACCAGTAATGTGCCATGCACCCACATCACAGAGAACCCAGGGAGAAGACTTTGGGGGAACATAGGTCAACTCAGCAAGCATCACAAACAGGAACATCACTAGGGATCCCAGCCTGCCTAGCAAAATGGAAGTGAACACACACAGACATGCTCACACAACACACACCTTGTGCTCAGGCAATGTCACAGAATTACACACTGCCATGAGGGGACTCCACTCCTGTGTAAGGAAAGCTGTGCCATACGTTGTCTCAGTAGGGCTCTATCATGTCAGCAGAACACTTGGTCACACAGTCAACAATTAGCACAAAATGAAGGCTCCCGTCATATCAGCCTGGTCATGGGAGTGTCACCGAAATCATCAGCACAGATCCAACACACATGTATAGCAAGTTGCACTGATAACACAGATGAGTCCTTCCCCATTGATGCCCAAACTTGCATGTCCAGTGGAGATGGCCACACGGTCAGGGAAGTAGACTAATTGAACAATGGCAAGCACAACAGATGTGCAGGGGTGTAAGCCACAGATGTGATATTGCAAATCTAAGTAGGAAATCCCATTGCCAAATATTGAAAACATGACACCCTCATATTGCTGCAAAGGATGACATGGATACACAACAGGATAGGACACATTCCCCCTGGACCACATGGGGTCCTGCACAGTAACACTTCATTTTCCTGAGATCAAAAATCACCATCACTGCAGCAAGGGCACGGTTAGCATCATCAACATCATGTACATCAGAAGCAAAACCACTAGAGAACAGAAAGTAGCTTTATTCAGCATTTGTGTGTGAAGAAGTGAAAGTCCAGAAATATAACAAAGGCCAATGGCCAGTCCATAATCAGAGTCCAAACAGGGTGACAGTGCCAGATGTCACCCTTTGCATGCCTGCACTGCTACACACCAGGGACATTCCCTCGGAGGGGCATACGGAGGGCAGGCCAGGCACCGCAGGGACAGGATCAGGGCTCACCAGAAGGAGGCAGGGAAGGGGTGGTGGGTGCTGGAGAGTCACTGACAACTGCAGTGGAGGTGTCTGACATGGTGTGTGCCGGCACAACTGGGGGCATGAGTCAGATGGTGTGGGTGCCGGCACGACTGCAGTGGGCCGTGCAGATGGAGTGGACAGGTTCCCCACTGCAGTGCCCAAGTCAGACGGGGTGGTAGTGGACTCCACTGCAGTGCCTATCTCCAGGGGAGTAGAATGGGGTTCAGGTAAGGTGGGCAGGACAGAGGGGGAGGACACCGTCTCCACACCAGTGGCACAGACATGCGCAGCGGGGGTGTGGTGCTGGTAGAGCAAGTGGCAGGGGAGAAGGCCGGATCATTTTGGGGATGGTGTATCTGTGGGTGGGGGAACCTGGGGCAGGGTGTGGTGGGGGCACCTGTGGAGTGGGGGCCTGAGGGATGGAGGAAGGAGACTTGGTGGTTGAGCTGCAGGGCGGCGGCGGGGTCTTGCTCTTCCGGGTCCGGGGGGACTTGCGGATGGGGGCCTCAGTCTGTCTGCGCCTGGGGGAGGGTGTCCGGGGGTGAGGGGCACTCCCCTCTGTGTGGGTGGGCTTCCTCTTCCCCCTGTATGCTGGATCAGCTGGATTGGAGGGGAAGAGGCCGAGGTCACAGAGGAAGAGCCGCTGTGTAGGTGGGGTTGCAGGTGAGGCAAGGGAAGGGGCCTTGGAGGGAGAGGTATCGGAGGACTGCGGAGTGACCGTGGATGCCTGTGTGTGTGTCTGTCCCCATCCCCTGTGGGTGTGGTATCAGTCCCCTGAGGATGCCTGCGTGCACGTCTTGTTTTTGTAGTGGGTGTGTCTGTGCTGCTCGTGTCTGTGTGTTTGGGTGAATGTGCAGGTGTGCATGTGCTTGGGACAGGTAGGGTGCCAGGAAGTGTGGATGGGGCAGAGGTAGGAGGGGTGAGGGACTGTTGGAGGAGGGACACTGCTGCCGTCAGGGAGGAGTCCATGGACCTATTGCTCCTCTGTAGGGCAGACATGCCCGATGAGATGCCCTCCATGAACGACACCAGCTGAGTCAACAGAGTGGTGTGGGCATGGAGGACACTCAGCATTGCTGTCTGCCCTACATGGAGCTGGCAAAGTAGGTACACAGACTCCTCACTCAGGGCAGCAGGGGACACAGGGGCAGGGGGTGCGGTGCCTGGCACGAAGGAGACATGCTCCCGAACACGGGAGCCTCCACGGACCTCTGGAATGGGAGCCGATGGGAGGGCGGTGGTGGTGGTGGTGGCGGGGACAGCAATACTAGCAGGGGTGTGGTGGCTGCTGACACCCGCCTCCACAAGGGAGTCATCCTCCGAGCTGCTGTGGTCCTCAGCTGAGGTGGATGGTGCTGAGGACTCCTCGGTGTGGCTCCCCTCGCCCTCCGTGCCACTGGGTCCCTCCGACCACTCCTCGGCTGCTGACCCAGTCTGGCTCTGCGGCTCCTCCTGGTCCGTGGAGCTGTCCCCTCCTGTGGCCGTGGATGTATCTGCAAACAATAGGGAAACAGACAAACATCAGTCACCTGCACTGACCGCACACACCACAGTAAGTACAGCACATTACAGACCAAGCCCTGGCATCCTTAGTTGAACATTGCCAAAAGTGCCCAAACAGAGTAGGAGAAGCCAATTGTCAGTCTGATGGTCAACCATGGCACTCACATCCCTCCTGGCCTTGCACCCATCTGTCTGGTGTCTGTCGGATGGCAATACCCCAGTGTGGACACATGCACCACCTACACAGTAGTTGGACAGTGCAGAGAACACGGTGAAGTATGTGAACATGCACACATCACAACTCTTGCCACTGAGTCAGTACAGATGTCCGGATAAAGGGATGGCCAGAGTCTATTTTGAAATGCATGTGATGCATACCAGCACCAGACACCATGATGCACCCATGTCCTGATAGTCAATGCCACAATGGGGTGCATGTAGCACATGTCACTCCCCTGCAGGATCACTCATAGGAAGTTTAATGCCATGGCACAGGCATGCCTGCAAAGTCATACATCACTGTCTCCAGTCACATGGGCAGGGCAGCCAGACAACAACAGTCTGCACTGTGTCACAATCCTAGGTCATGGGGAATGCAAGTCCTGGAGCTGACAAGTGCACATGTCCATCCCCCACAAACCACATCATCTGAACTCTTATTTGTCCACGTCATACCAATTGGACATATGGGAGACCTGAAACACAACCCTCGGAACCTGAGCACCTCACAATCTGCTGTGAATGGGAAACAGCTGCCTGAACTTCACATTCGCATACCCCAGTCTGCACGGTCAAGTGATCAAACACCTATATGTCACACAAGTATCGTCTCCTATGGTCACATCTCCGGTGGCATGCTGAGCCCTAACCGAGAAACACCCCAGTAGTCCTGACAACGAAGCCACAGCACAATGACACAGAGGCAGACACCTGAGGGAACATTTCACTGAGCACAACGTGTCAGCTGATACACGGGAGTGGGAGTACAGAGTGTATTGTATGGCCTGGAGTAGGCATGACTGTCCTGCTCCACGTGAATGAGGGATGAGCCCTGGACAGTAGACAGGTGGCTAAGTATGTGTGACACACTTGATATACATACTCCTGAGGCCCAAACATTGTTCCCACCCGCAGCATGGGTGTGTGCCAAATACCCCAGGCACATGTGGTGAATCAGATCAGCAATTGGACCACATATCAAAGTAACACGCAGATTACATGTCAGAACTCAGGCATTGTGTAAGCAATGGACCCACCCATGAAGCCCACCACAGAGTTACGGGAACAAATGCTGTCCCCCACCTTGAGCTATGCAATATGCAAGGACAACAGTACCGAAGTGACACAATTTCCTGACTGTAAGGGCCACACCTGGGTATCAGATGAGGAGTGGGCAGTGCACAATTGAGGGACATGGGTCCTGGACCACATGACTGATGTACTGATGAAGTTTAACCAGGCCAGAGGAGGGCACATAGCATGGCAGACAAAGTTCACAATGCAGTCATGGACTCACCCCCTCCTTGCTGATGTCTGGCCTTCAGCTGCCCATCCAGATCAGGGAAGACCACCGCCAGGATCCTGAGCATGTGGGGGGTCAGGGCCCGGTGTCCGCCCCTATTGCGAGGAGGCGACAGCTTCAGCTGGAGCCGTGCGATCCTCCGGGTCCAGCCCCGAAGGTCCTGCCACCTCTTCTGGTAGTTGCGGATCCAGTGCTTGTAGACCCCACGGATCTCACTGCCCGGACGATGGTCAGCCATATCTTCTGCTTCTGGTGGGCATCAACCTGTGAGGATGACAAAGTGAAAAGGCCATTACTACACATGCAACATTTCCGTGCATCACACAGTTGGATATACATGTCTCAATCACAGGGGCACATGATGTACACAGGCAGTGCAACGATGGCTATGAACAGTTTGCCAGCAGTTACTACATGGTATCATTGCCTGGGAAGTAAAACCTCGTTTAAATGCACTGTTACTGCACTATACCTGTTCAGTGCATGTAACTACACACTATGGGGGTGACAACTACTCAGTGAGCCTGCTAGCCAGTGGCGTGCACACTGTAAGTCTTGCTAGTCAGACAACATGCACATTTAGTAAGGCAGTGGACAGCACACTCACCTGCTCCCCTGGTTTCCCATACAGCTTGCTGTACTGTGGAAGGAGGCTGTCCAGCAGGGCCTGGTTCTCCTCAGTGGTGAAGGCTGGGGCTCTCTCCACAGTACGTGCCATTGCAGGATCCAGAGGATGCAGATACAGCAGCAGTGGTGGTGGCAGATGTCGTCCTGGAGCATGTAGTGCAGGCAAGTGAGCTCTCAGGGGAACAGCCAGCATTATATGTGTGCTGCTGAGGCAGATACTGTCCCATGTGTCCAAAGTGATAGGTCCAAGTCGTTTGCATCTTCTGAATCTGGCCAATCCATGGAATTGCACCACTTACACACGCCCACAGCATCCTTCAAAAGTTCAACTTCATGAGACCCATGAATTTGCAACATTGTTGTGGGTGGCCAACTGAATTCACTGCATCAGACTCGTTAAAGGTTTGAAAACGCGTCCGTTGCCATGCCAGGCCATAGCCAATGCGTGCGCACCGATCGGTCCATTGCTGTACAACGCGTACCCGCTCACATCATATGCAATGGCCAATGCGTGCACACCGATCGGTCCATTGCTGTACAACACGTACCCGCTCACATCATATGCAATGGCCAATGCGTGCGCACCGATCGGTCCATTGCTGTACAACGCATACATCGGATGACAACGCGTAACCGGTCACATCATATGCAATGGCCAATGCGTGCGCACCGATCGGTCCATTGCTGTACAACGCGTACATCGGATGACAACGCGTACCCGGTCACATCATATGCAATGGCCAATGCGTGCGCACTGATCGGTCCATTGCTGTACAACGCGTACCCGCTCACATCATATGCAATGGCCAATGCGTGCGCACCGATCGGTCCATTGCTGTACAACGCGTACATCGGATGGCAACGCGTACCCGCTCACATCATGTGCAATGGCCAATGCGTGCGCACCGATCGGTCCATTGCTGTACAACGCGTACATCGGATGACAACGCGTACCCGCTCACATCATATGCAATGGCCAATGCGTGCGCACCGATCGGTCCATTGCTGTACAACGCGTACATCGGATGACAACGCGTACCCGCTCACATCATATGCAATGGCCAATGCGTGCGCACCGATCGGTCCATTGCTGTACAACGCATACCCGCTCACATCATATGCAATGGCCAATGCGTGCGTACCAATCGGTCCATTGCTGTACAACGCGTCCCTGTACATGTCACTGGCATATGTCACCATGCCTGTCACAGATGAACGTATGCCAGCCACATTTACTTTCCAGGGACTCAGGGGCACACCTACAACACCACAGCCTGTCCACAATGTATCCTAAGGCATGTAAGGCTGCATTACCTTTTCCGTGTATGGGGGTCAACATGTGGTTTTTTGGGTGGCACTTGGGGGCAGCCACTCCCAGGCTGTGCACGTGTTCATGGGGACAGAATCCTTTGTGTGTTGTGCACATGACCACTGTGATGTGCAACTGTTCATTTCAGAGCATGTGGCATGGTCACATTTCCAGGTTGTGTATGTGTATGTCATGTCACATACCCCCTGAGTCCCATGTGGGATGGTATGTACGTCACAGGCTGACCCATTGCCACAATAGTGATGGCCCTCCACAGTCTGTGTGCATGTTGTGTTTACAATGTCTCTGATTCCATGTGCACAATGGGAGACAGTCTCCACATCCACGTTGTTCGTGGATGGACTTTGATGTTGTGCGTGTGTGTGTCACAGACGTCCATGTCTGTCCTGCCGAGGCAAAAGGGACCACTACCTGTGGGGGTCATAGTTGTTTTGCTGTGGTGTATTCATGATGCACCATGTCATGCCAGTGTCCATGTGGCAATAGAGGGTCCCTGGGAATCTACCTGTCAATGAGCTGTGATGCCTGGGGCACATCTGTCCTCACATGTCACTGTGGTGTGTGTTTGGAACGTGACAGCAGTACATGGGTACTGTGACACAGCCTAATGATATCCCATTGCACAACCTGGGACTTGTTGACGACACATGTTGAACTGTGATGTTAGATGTTGGCCATGTAGGTGCCATACATGTCCTTACGGAACAGCACACACATCATGTACTTGTGTCTCATAATGATGTATCATGTGATATTGAGTATGGTCAATGCCACATATGTGGGGTGACTGACAATCTTTCTTTCTTCACCTATGCATTGCAGGGCACCAGCTGTCCATAGACCATTCCCTGACCTTGCATCCATGGTCGAACGGGACTGCATCCGACGGTACCGCTTCACCAGGCCGCTGATTGAGGAATTGACGGTGCGGTTGGCCCCACATTTGCAACCTGGCCGGACATACCCTACAGCGCTGAGCCCCAAGGTGAAGGTGATTGCAGCCCTACACTTCTTTGCCACCGGTACCTTTCAACACACTGTGGCGTCTGCTGGTGGGATGTCACAGACCATGTTCAGCCGTGTGCTATGCGATGTTTTGGAGGCTATGTTGAGATACCTGAACCAGTACATCTATTTCCCTAAACTTCAACAACTCACTGACGTCAAGAGTGACTTCTATGCCCTGGGAGGATGCCGCATGTCATTGGCTCCATTGATGGGACACATGTGGCTTTGATACCACCACAGGCACATGAGCAGGCATACAGGAACCGCAAACATTACCATTCGGTCAATGCACTGGTGGTATGTCTTGCAGATATGAGCATCTCACACGTGTGTGCCCGTTTCCCCGGTTCTGCACACGATGCCTACGTGATGAGGAGTAGTCGCATCCCGAGGATGATGTCACAGATGCGGAACCAGCGTGCCTGGCTTGTCGGTGTGTACTGACTTTGTACCATTGTGTGTGTTCTGCAATGTAGTATTCCACCCTCTTTTCCAACTCAGCTAATGTGCAATTGTCCGTATGTAGGTGACTCCGGATACCCCAACATGCCGTGGTTGCTGACGCCCCTCAGGAACCCTGTGACACCAGCCCAGATGCGCTACAATGAGGCACATGGTCGGACCAGGAGAGTGATTGAGCGGACATTTGGTCTCCTGAAGAGCCGCTTCCACTGCCTGGACTTTCCTAGAATCATGTCTGGACACCACCTCTTTTACAATCCTTGGAGATTTCAATTTCCACTTGGAACTAAATAATGATACCGACACAGCTAGCCTGATTGATAACATGGCCGCATATGGCCTGAGCCAGCTAGTATCAGAACCTACGCACATAGCTGGCCATACGCTAGACGGACTTTTCACAAATAACACCTCCACAGAAGTGACGAGAGTTCAACAATTAACATGGTCAGACCATTCCGCAGTCCATTTTAACGTCCGGATGGTAGCAACCAGCGATGGCCGCAGGGTCAGCTCCTCGAGGGGGAGATCTCGCCCCTGGAAATCAATCAATGAACAGGATCTGATTTCAGCCCTGTCAAAGAATTTACCAGATGTTCTGGACTCAGATGTGGCAGCAAACAACTATGAAACCTGGTTAACCCAGGCAGTAAATAAGTTGGCACCGGAAGGTTCTAAGCATCAAAGGACTAGACAAGTCTCCTCGCCCTGGTACTCGATTGAGCTTAAACAGCTGAAAATCAAATGCAGACGTCAGGAGCGAATTTGGAGATCAAATTATAGCGCGGAACATAGGAGGCAATATAATTCAGTATTAGAGGAATATAAGTCCTCTATAAAGCTAGCCAAATCAAAATATTTCACGGCTAAAATTCAGGAGGCGTCAAACTCCTCCAAAGAATTGTTTAAAACTGTCACTATTCTATCCAACTGCCCACGGGATACGGTGTTCTCACCAAATCAAGCAATAGTGGATAACATGGCTGGTTTTTTCAACATAAAGTAGAGTCAGTATATAGTGAGCTCACAAACTCAGTACCAATTCCCATGGGCAATGGGTTAGATGGACTAGAGGAGACGGCCCCTGGAGCCAGTTTGATACGGTTCCAATTGTTAGAACAGAGTCAAGTGCTTGGTCTCACTGTTGAAAACCAAGTCTGGCTCCCCTCTGGACCCTTGCCCCCCTCTATCATACACTTAGCCCCAGAGCTGATCAGTGCCTGTCTGACCCCTTTACTGAACACAATTATAACTACGGGGGTTTTCCCAATGTGTTGGAAAAAAGTCTGTATTAGACCCATTTTAAAAAAACTTCACTCGACCCTTTGGAGGTCAAGAACTATCGACCTATTTCTTGCCTCCCGTTTCCTTCTAAGATACTCGAGAAAGCACTAAACAGAGAACTGATGGAATACCTGGATAATAATAGTGTCCTAGACCCCACACAACATGGTTTCAGAGCTCAGCATTCAACAGAATCAGCTTTGATCATGGTGACAGAAGAGATTAGAAAGGTGATGGACGGAGGCGGTAGGGCCATCCTGATATTACTTGATCTTACTGCAGCATTCGATACCGTAAATCATACGGTGTTGGTACAAAGGCTGAAAGAAGCTGGTATTGGGGAGAAGGCACTGGATCTTCTAGCCTCATACCTGGCAAACCGGGAACAGGCAATTCACTGGGATGGACTCCAGTCAGGAAAGTTCACACTTCCGTGCGGAGTGCCCCAAGGTTCGGCCCCTTTCCCCTACCCTGTTCAATGTATATGTTGCCCCTTTGGCTAGAGTTATAAAAAGCCATGGTCTTTCTCTTGTATCCTACGCAGGACGACACCCAATTAGTGGTGTCAGTTGCGCAAAACCTGCACCTGACAGCGGAAAGGTTCCGGAACTGCCAAAGGGCTCTGATGGCCTGGATGAACCTAAACTTTTTGAAGCTAAATACAGAAAAAACTGAGGTCATAGAGTTCGGGCAAAAACCTCTGTCTGGAGTGAACTCTGGTGGCCGCCTGAAGCAGGAACTCTTCCGGTCACTGCTCTGAAGGCTAGAAATCTAGGGTTCCTGGTAGATAAGGACTTAACTCTTGCCTCCCAGATTAATCAAGTGACATCGGCCTGTTTCTTCACGCTGAAAATTTTACGGAAGATCCTTCCATTCATTCCATCTTCGTTAAGAAAAACGGTAGTTGGTGCATTGGTGTTGTCCCGAATAGACTATTGTAATTCGCTATACCTAGGGGCTGGCGTTAGACAACTCTCTAAACTACAGTCTCTACAAAATGCAGCTGCACGAGTATTGCTAGAATTACCTAAATACCACCCAACATCCGCAAAGCCTTAAAAGTCTCCATTGGCTACCAGTTCGTCGAAGAATAGATTTCAAGGCTCTATGTATAGTCCATAAAGCCCTTTATGGAGGAGGGCGTCAGCTATACAATCTCTGTTCCCAAGATATCTACCAATACGCTGTCTCAGGTCAGCAAACACCGGATTGGTCCTGCTCTCTACTATAAGCAGAGCCAGATGGGGCGGCAGGGGGTTCTCCTACCAAGCGGCCAAGCTGTGGAATTCCCTCCCAATCCACATGAGACTGCAGTCAAGCAGGGATCTCTTTAGAACGATGATCAAAACATGGCTCTTCACTAAGCCCTAGGCCTGTTAATTCTGGTGGTTGGCTATTTCCTCAGCGCCAAGACGCCTCGGCATTAGAGCGCTTTATAAATATCTCAGTCAGTCAGTCAGACAAGACAGGAGGGGCCCTCCCATATGCCCCAGCAAAGGTGTGCAAGATTGCCATCGTCTGCTGCATGCTACACAACCTGGCAGTGCGGAAGGAGTTGCCTCTCATCCTGGATGACGATGACCAACATCCGCCACCTGTGGAGGATCCTGGCCTGGGCCACGATGCCAGTGATGGTGATGATGATGAGGGTGATGTCCGCACACAGCTCATCACCAACTTCTTCAGCTGAATGTGAGTATCCGGAGATGTCATGTCAATGATGTGAGTTTGCGTGATATGTGTTGGTGGTGCTCTGGTGCTGTTTGAGTGTATCCATGTGCTACTTGACTGTATGCGTGCAGCGATGTGTCCTTACAGGTAGTCTGTACTCCACAACAGTGTTGACATGCTAACTTGGTTTTGTGTAGGTATCTTGTGACTTGTATTGGGCATGAGTATTGCAGTTCTGTCCTGTTCTTCAGTGCTTTTGACTGTGTGTCATTTCTGTCCTTCACAGGGTACTTTCAGAGTTGTTTGGTCAACTGTGATCCCCCAACACCGTGATTCAACTTCCAGGGTGGAAGCTGTCGTTTCCCTACAGGTGATGTGCGCCACACCCCTGGACTTCCTTTCTTCTACACTTGTTGACTGTGTGCCCACTGCCACGTGGGATTACCTTGCATCTGTAGTGGTTACAACATGTTGCAAATGTGTAATAAACCTGTGCTTCACTTTGGGATGTGCGTTGTCTGTGGTCACACATCTGACTGACATTTGCTTACTGCACCTGTGGGCTAGTTGACACAGACTGTGAATAGGTGTTGTGTCTGTGCATTGCACCGTATTTCCTGGCAACATCAGTGTAGGCGATGAGTCAGATGGCCCTGGTGTATGTGTTGTGTAGCCCTGGTGGTGTGTCTCCCTCATATGTGTCACGTCGCCATGACTCACATGACGGTGTTGTACTTGCTGTAGCAGTTAGCATGCACAGTGTCATTTAGCAGATCATCATCTCCATGACAGAAACCACGTTGGAATCACAACAGAGGCAAGTATGGTGTATTAGTGAGTTTATTTACATACATGTGTGAGGATAGTGCACAGGATGGTGGGTGCTGTACATTGGGATTGTAATCCAAAGTTCCCAGATGAGTTGGAAGTCTTGGTAGCAGAAATGTCCTGAGTAAAGTCCACAGTCATCTGATACATTGCTCCAACTTAAACTCCCCATGTCATGTGAGAGAGTTGGGTTGCATGCGACAGGGTGAACAGTTTGCACACAAAGGTGGATTTCCAGAACAGGTGTTGGGTTCCTGGGGGAGGTACATGGCCATCGGCCTCTCAGTTGTCCTTCCTCGGACGACCCCTCTTCTTTGGGGGGGACCCTCACGTGCAGGCTGCTGCGGTGCAGGGGACTCTCCGCCAGAGTCATCCTCCCTCCCTGTGGCAGTTGCAGTTGTTGCAGCTCCAGATGTTGTGGGCACACAGGGAGGTGTGGCCATGTTGGTGCTAATCTGGCGGAGGCATGTCAACATGTCCCTATGCACCGCTGTCAGTTCTTGCAATGTGTCCCACTTGGACTCCATGCCAGCCATGTGTGTCTCCACACGGGACATGTGTGTCTCCATACGGGACATGTGTGAGTCAAAGAGGGACATGTGTGAGTCCAAGCGGGCATGATGGGCAGCCTGCTGCTGTTGTATGTCCTTGAGGATCCCCACTACCTGGCTGACCTCTCCAGTGCTATTCTGGTACGCATCAGCAATGCGTACCAGTTGTGGGTCATCATGCAGTCCAGACCCCTCTGCAAACAGCGACCTATGTCTACCACCCCTCCCACCACCCCTGGCGACACTTGCGGGACCTGAAGTGGCACGCACAGGTGACCCTAGGCCCCCTTGGGGGTTGTCACTGGGGTTGTTGTCCGTTGCTCCAAGTTGGGCCGGGGTCACTGTGCTGTTGTCATTGGTGGTCCTTGGTCTGTCCGTGTCGGCGGGGGTGGTCTGTGTGTTGGCAGTTGTTGGAGGGGTGGGTGCAGGGGGTGCAGATGGTGGACCTGCTGGTGCTGCATGATGACTCACACCGGAGGTGCCAGGTAGGTCTTCGCCATCCGAGGAGGGCAGAGGCTGTTCCACACCAGTGAGCTCAGTGTCCCCGGAGCCTGGGACAGGGACTCCTCATTGTCTGCTGCTGTGTCCCCATCATCACCTGTTTTGGGAGACACACACAATGTATGTTATGTTTCTGCAGGCATCAATGGTTCACACACCTGACAGTTGTGACTGTACCTCTGGATGCGGGCCTGTACATTGCATTGTCCTAAGTTGTCACAGTCAGGGGTTGATATTGGTGTGGCACATTGTCCTGCAAACTTGAAGCATTTCAATGTGAATGTTGAGGTGTGTGCATCGACAGCATTGGTTGTATTTGGTGGACATCCGGCCCTCCTCCTCCCCCCAGCCCAGTTATCCCACCATGAAGCATGCCAGCCTTGCAGTGGGTTCAGGTTGACTCTCAGGATGTCAGTCAGTGGTGTCCTGCTGTTGGTTGGTGCCCAGTTCCCAGCAGGGCCTTGTGCTCCCCACAACAGAGCACCATTGTCAGACATCTTTGAAGTGGCTTTTCACTCCCTGTGAGGTGTGCATGCTTCAGTGTGAGCTTGCTGGGCCAAGCGGGTGGGGGATGTTGAGCTGTGACTACCACTCCCATCATGCTATTGCCTACGCCCCCCTTCCCAGCATGACCATACTTCCTTCCTTTTGACTCTGCTTCCCTGTGGGGTAGTGTGGCTGTGCTGAAAGGATGGCTGACAGTGTTGTCCTGGCGTTTGTTTGGCTACAAGTCCCATGTGTGTCCCTGTGCTTCACACAGCATAACCCAGGGTTGTGGTTCTTTGTGGGATATTTAATTAGAGTGTGAGGCATTGCATTCTCCCTGGTGAGTTGTGTGGAGTTTGTGTGAAGGGGGTGTGTGTGAAAAGCTGCTTGTGAATATGGCCAGAGGTATCAGTCCTCCTTCCCACCCAGCCAGATATCCCACCATGGAACGTGCTTCTATTGCAGGGAGTGCAAGTTGGCTTTCAGGATGTCAGTCAGTGGTGTCCTGCTGTTGGTTGGTGCACAGTTCCCAGCAGGGCCTTGTGCTCCCCACAGCAGTAGCCAGCGTCAGCCATCTTGTCAGTTGTTTTCCACTCCCTGTGATGTGAGCATGGTTCAGAGTGGTGTTGATGGGCCAATTGTGAGGGTGAGCAATATCTGTGACTACAACTCCCATCATGCTATTGGCTACACTGACTTGACCAGCATACACATGATTCCTTCCTTTCAGTGAGTTTCCCTGTGAGGTGGTGTTCTAGTGGTGGCTACATATCTGACTGTGTTTGTTGGTTAGATTTGTGCCACTGCCTGGCTCTATTTGTTGTTTGGTTTGTACATGTCATGACACAGTTACATATCACTATGAAATGGCATGTATTGTGTTTATCTGACTGACATACACATCTTGGGATGATTATGTTTTGGTTGCTGTGGATTTGCTAAGGGTGCATGGTTTGACTATCCCCTTGACAGTGATGTGTGTGTATTGTCACAGGATATTGGGTATATTGGTTGTGTACTCACCAGCCTCTGGGATGTTTGATAGTCCATATACGCTGACTGGTGGTAGGATGGCCCGCACCTTCTCCTCCCAGGGCCTGAGGTATACTGGTTTGGCAGGAGGGCCACTGCCGGTGTGTTGGCTCAAGGCGTAATCCTTCTTTAGTAGATCCTTGACCCTCCTGCGCACATCATACCACCTGTTCTGGATGTCTTCCTTTGTGCGCAGACATGGTGATTGTGCGTTCACCCTGTCGACGATCCTCTCCCACATCTTGGTTTTCTGCGACATGTGGGTCTGTTGGACCAATGTACCAAACAGCTGGGGCTCTACCCTGAGGATCTCATCTACCAGGACTTCCAATTCACTGTCTAGGAACTTTGGATTCTTCTTTGGGGGCATGGTGATGGGTGGTGGTGGTGATTGATCTGTGTGTGGGTGTGCAGGTGAGGGTGTGTGAGTGTGGGTTTTGCTGAGTGTATGTGAAGGTGCTATTTGTTGAGGTGCTGATGGTGTGTGGCTTGTGTGATGGATGAGCTGTGAGTGTGTCTGTGGTTGCTGTCTTTTGGTGTTCTGTGCTGGCAGGTCATTTGAATTTGCAAAGGATCATGGTAGGGATTTGTGGCCTTTATATGGGTGGAGTTGTGGGTGTGTCTTTGTTCCATGTTTCCCCCCCCCCAGTATTTATTGGCTTTGTAGTTGCTTGTTTGGCCCTTTTTTTTGTGTTTTTTCCTTTGTACTTTTTGTGCATGTAGGAGACGTTCTTCTGACCGAGTAGGACGCTGCAGTTGGTTTCGTGCGAGCTTCTCCGAGTCGTTCACGCTGTGTTTCTGCTGTGTTTCATCTGCAGCGTACGCGTCGGTCGCGGAGTATTGGGTTGCTTTGGCTCGCTGTTTTGTATGCGTGTCGGTCGTACGGCTTGAGCTCCGTGCGACTCGGTCTGGTTTTACACGCATTGCATCGTACTGCGCGGGTCGGAGTTCGCGGGTACGTTTCGTTCGGGTTCATTCCTGGTGCGTGTCGGTCGGTTCGATTCGCGTAGTTTTCCGGCTGGATAGCTGTTTTCCGTGCGGTTCGGTCGTTCGGCTTGTGTTCTGTGCGAGTCGGTCGTAAATCGCTTGCATTTCATCGTACTAGGCGGATCGGGCAGCACCGGTGCGTGTCGGTCGGAATGGATTCCCGAACCGAGTCGGTCGGTACGTTTTCCGGCCTGAATCGGAATCGGCCCCTATATATTAAAAACACCTGTCCGGCTGGACAGCTGTAAAATATAGTACTGATTGGGTCTATATTTATTGTTTGCTCTCATTAATCCTTGTCTAGGGACCACTGTCTTTAGAAATAATTCAGACTGATCGTGGCACACACTTCAGAAATGTGGTGTTACAGATCATCTGTGCAGCTTTTAAAATCAAGGAAAGATTCCACTGTATCTATCAACCACAATCCTCAGGTGTAGTTCAAGGAACTCATGGCACTCTCAGGAATAAACTGACAAATGTTTGTGCTTCAACAGGATTAAAGTGGTCAGAAGCACTGACCCTTGTGCTAATGAATATGAGAAGTACTCCAAACAGAAAGACAGGCCTATCATCCCATGAAGGGGTCATGGGCAGAGCAATGAGGCTTGCATGTGTACCTTCAGCTGCATTGGCTTCTATAACTGATGAGATCCTACTGGATTATTGCAAGGGTCTGGCTGATATGGTGAAATCACTCAAGGTTTTGGCTGGCGGTCAACTCTAAAATGGAGGAAGGAGGACTCTTGGTGTGGGTCTATACTGATGGACTTACCTCTGCCTGCCAAACCCTAAATCAGTTCATAAAAAGCTACAGAAGTGACCCATATGCCTAAAAAAGGACAGGGTACCTCACAAATTTGAAAAATAGAGTAAAGTTCCTATGCTGTCACAGAGGCTTTGTCCCGCTGACAGCCAGCTTGCTTTTGGATTGGGTACTTGACTCCATTTTTGGTCTAGGCTAGACAGTGCATGCGCTGTCTCGAAGAGACATGTGTTTAGTATGTGGGCTTGAGCCCGCCCACAGGCTTCCCATTCGCTAGCTCCATCGTCTGCCTCGTATTCTTTGTCACCATTTGTCCCAGGCATGCATGGTCATACCTCTTGTTGTATTTAGCCCTCCCCCCAGAGCATGTACTTGTGAACATCCACTGCTCCTGTTTTTACGATCATTTTAGGACCTACTTTTTCCTTTCCTTTTCAGCACTCTACGCAGTGCTCGAGCTTTTACCAGCTCCATCTGCTCCCAACTGCCGTTGTGCCCCATCCACAGATTATCTCCTCCTGTCACTGTTTTTCCCTTCATTGCTGCTTTGCGTTTCCCCCACCTCCTCCCTTCCGTCGCTGCTTGCTCCCTCGCACCTCTCGGTGCTTGCCCTGTCCACAAATCACCACCTCCCCTAACCCCGTCACTGCTTTAAACCCCCATTGTGGTCTGTTTCATTCTAGTGATTGGTGGTGTTCTGCTTTTTAATGTCCTGTTAGCGAATAGCTAACATGCTGCTTGGAGCATGTGTGCACGGCTGCTATTACTTGGCACACGAGTAGTCTCAGTTTTCTTTCCGCACATGTGGGTACTAGGTGTGTGTGCATGTTTACACCATAAGGGGCTGTTCAGCAATGGTGTTTATAGCTGGCAAATCAGACTTCAATTGAAGCGGGTATGCGTTATCACAGAGCATGTCAGAGCTTAAAGTACCTGTGTCTTCTGCTGTAATTGCCATGGTTCTGTGCGAAATGATTGAACTGTGCACGTCTCACCTCATTGCTTCTCATTGAGAGTGGGACTCTATTACTTCAAATTTCTCCTGTTGGGACACTTTCTTACTTTTTCCTCATTCGCCGGTGAAGTGTTTCCGTGCGCCATTGTTGCTTCACTTGAATTCTCTTCAAAGGAGCCAGACTGAGTCTTGATGTCATCAAGGTCTGCCTGCCCCTCAGTGCACATGGCAAAAGTAGTCCTTTTAATATGGTTGTCGATGCAATGTTCTTCCACGTTTGCTACTATAAACCAGCCTAACACTGTGATTCTTTCCGGGATTTTTTTGTGCAGCTTTATATAGCGCCAACACCACTCACAGGTATTGGAGCGCTTTACATTAGCACCAGTTTCTTTTTTTGTGCAGTTTTATATAGCGCCAACACAACCCAAAGGTATTGGAGCGCTTTACATTAACACCAGTTACTTTTCACAAGGACACCATAAACTTAGGTAAATCACTTAGGGGCCTACTTCAATGTTGGTCAGAAAACCACACAGGCCTGCAGTTGGAGGCTTTCCGACCAACATCTACGGTTTCACTTCTGACCGCCTAATTACAATGTAGGCAGCCGAAAGTGAAACCAGCAGGTCATTCCGACTGGATTCCCAGTCGGAACCGGCACGTAATCCCTATAGAACGGCGTATCTGCCGTCGGGGTTTACGATGAAGGTTCCTACAGGCTTTCCATACCAGGCTTTCTGACATGGAAAGCCTGTCGGAAAGTGACTTTGGGGGCCCCTAGCAGGGCCCCCTTTTCCCTGTGGCCTCCGGTTGTGGGCTGAGGGGGCACTATGGAGCCCCCCTGTTAATTAACAGAATCTACCATTTCTCTATGGGAGCTTGTGCTACGGCCGGTTTACGACCGTAGCACAAGCTCCCATAGAGGAATGGGAGTATGCAACTGCACCATGTGCAGTCGAATTGTAATTGCAGTTTCGGGACTGCCGACCAGAGGTCGGTCGGTCTTGAGACCGCGATGGTGTCGGTCGGAGGCAACTCCGACCGACATCGTAATGAGGCCCTTAATCTCCACGTGGCAGACCGCATTTGCTGTTGGTTGCCTATCCACCTCCCGCCTGTCGCTGCCTGCCCCAGCTGAACTCCGTTGCACAGATCTCCTCCTCTACTGACTGTTTTTCAATTTTTTTGTGCAGTTTTATGCAGTGTCAACACCACCTGAAAGTATCGGAGCGCATCACATAAGCACCAATTACTTTTTTTGTGCAGTTTTATATAGCACCAAAACCACCCGAAGGTATTGGAATGCTTTACATTAGCATCAGTTACTTTTTTTTGTGCAGTTTTATATAAGGTCAACACCACCAGAAGGTACTGGAGCACTTTATATTAGCACCAGTTATTTACACAAGGATACATTTATTTTTGTAGGCACAACGAGATAGTGCGGCTTATTATGATGTCCGCGCGACACTGTTGTGGAAATGGGACCGACCGACCTCCGGTCGGCAGTCCCGACCGCCTAATTAAGATGCAACCACACACTGTGCGGTCGCATGCTCCCATTTCTCTATGGGAGCTCGTGCTACAGCCGTAAACCGGCTGTAGCACAAGCTCCCATAGAGAAATTGGAGTTTGTGTAATCCATGCACCCTTTGACGGGCACCTCAATGTGCCTGTCACACAATGCAGGGATTTACAGGGGGGCAGGCCAACAACCGTAGGCGGCGGAGGCAAGTGGGCCCTGCTGGGGGCCCCCAAAGTCACTTTTTGACAGCCTTTCCATCTCAGAAAGGCCGGCACAGAAAGTCTGTCGGAAACCGACATCATAATTATTGGGATTACGGGCCGGTGTCCGACTGGCCGACGGACTCCTTGAGCCTACATTGTAATGAGGCGGTTGGAATTAAAACCAACGATGTCGGTCGGAAAGCCTCCGGAGGCTTTCCGACCGACATCTTAATTGGCCACTAAGTGATTTGCCCAAAATCAAGGATTTTAAGCTGATGCCGAAACTTGAACCCAGTTTCCCAGCTCCATAATCGGCAGCTCTGGACCTTACGCCACATCCTCTCCCGAAAGGACACCATATCATCTCCCTAGCCTCAGTCTCAGTTCCATATTTTGTGATTATGGATTAATCACTTAATCTCCCTGCTTCTAAACACAACAAGCAATGGCAAAGCCACTAGGTTTCGCCTGTGCAAAATCTATTGTTTTTAGGTCTCGGCTAGACAGTGTATGCGCTGCCTCGAAGAGACGTGTTGTGTTCTATCGGTGGGCTTATAGCCATTGGTATACTTCCATGTTGCTCTCATTTTCTTTGATGCCGTGGCATGGCAGGAGGGAGTCATGCCGTCTTCTTGTGTTTGGCTGTCCCATTGCGCCTGGACCAAGTACATGTCTCTTTACACTGCTCCCGGTTTGCGGAGCTCTTTATTCCTTTGTTTTAGTATGAGAGTACTTGTGTTTTCAGGCTGTCTCCCTTGTACACATACACACATATCACTAAAATGCATGCACGTGCCTATAAACTAATGCATTTCTTAAAAAGTTGTTAAAACACGAAAAGCACTTGTTTATTTATTTTTTTGCACTCTCTGATGGTATTGCATCCTCCGTCTTGCCATAGCGCGAACACAAGCCAATGGTACTGAAGTGCTTTAAGTGCTCACCAGTTACATTCCACAATGACACATTCATTTTTGTCATTAATCCTGGTTCAGTTAAGGTATTTTTTTACCCTTTCATTGTGGCTTCCTCCCACCCTCTCCCATTGGTGCATGCCAATCTCCCCATCCCCTCCTGCTTCCATGCTTGACCTGTCCCCCCCACTACCACCTTCATCGCTGCTGCTTTTATTTTTATTTTTTTTTGTACGAACCGATGGTATTGAAGCACTTGTGCCGTCCTCCGTCTTGCCATATTCTCCCTTGTACACATACCACTAAAATGCTTGCACATTTACATAAACAAATGCATTTCCTAAAAAGTTGTTAAAACATGGACAGGAGTTATTTTTTTGCAGAATTCAAGGTATTGAAGTACTTACTCCATTCTCCTACTTGCCATAGAGCGAACACGAGCTGATGGTATTGGATCGCATTAAGTGCTCACCAGTTACATTCCACAATGACACATTCATTTTTGTCGCTGATCCTGCTTCAATTAAGGTATTTTTTTACCCCTTCATTGTTGTTTCCTCCCGCCCTATCCCGTCGTTGCATGCCAATCACCCCACCCCTCCTGCTTCCCTGCTTAACCCATCCCCTCACTACCTCCCTCGTCGCTGCTGCTTTTAATTGTATTTTGTTTTGCACAATCAATGGTATTGGACTGATTGTTCCGTCCTCAATCTTGCCATAGTACTAACACCAGCCAATGATATTGGAGTGCAATAAATGCTCACCAGTTGCATTACACAATGACACATTCAGTGTCATACGTAGGGGGAAGCGTAAGTGTTTTGCCCCGAATAATAAACTGTTCAACTGACGTCGAGATTCGAACCTGGTTTCCCAGTTCCCCTGTCGGCAGCTCTGGCCCTTATGCCCCATCCTTGCTTCAGTTCAAAGCTCCTTAACTGCTTCTCACTATCACTTTCACATTTGTTCAGCAAGACCCCATCAAAATCGAACAAGCATTGACAAAGCTAATAGATCTTGCCAATGCCCGAGCTATTCGCCTTGTCAACTTGAATGTCTTTTAGCCATGCTCTCTAGCAGCACATCTGCTGTTCAGCATGGCTGAACGTCACTGATAAAAGTGCTATAATGTGGCCAGTGCAGGCCACGTCACAGTGCATTTTTGTGTTAGGAGGGGCAGGACAATAAACTCAAAATGAGGGGCAAAGAGACTTGGCATCGGCTCAGAAACCTGTGATTCTGGGCTGTCAGTGACTTTCAGACATGCTGAACAGTAGATGTGCTGCTAGGCAATATGGCTAAAACACCTTCACATTGACAAGGCCAATAGCTCAGGCATTGCCGAGACCTATTGGCTATTTCAATGCTTGTTTTTTTTAGGCGTGGGGAGATTAAGTGATGGGCCCAGAATCACAGGATGTTGAGCCGACGCCGAGACTTAAACCTGGTTCCCAGCTCCAAAGCCAGCATCTCTGGCGGTTAAGCCACATTCGCTCCCTTATCACTTATTAGGGCCTGATTACGATGTTGGTCGGAAACTAAACCACCCTACTCCTTGTCGGATTCGGTTCCGACCGACTCACGGTCGGCGGTTCCTCCTGACCGATTATGATGCTTCCGAACACCGTTCGGAAGGACTCTCATTGACTTCAATGGGAGCCTGTGTTCCGACCGACAACACAGGCTCCTATGGGTAAAATGGGTGTCTGCGGAAAACCATGCACCCTGTGGCAGGCACCCCATGGTGTCCGCCACACTGTGCATGGTTTTACAGGTGGGGTCCCTTGGATACCCCCTCGACCCCAAACCAGAGGACTCAGGATGAAGGCCCCCAAAGTCAGTTTCCGACAGCCTTTTCGTGTCGGACAGACCGAGTCGGAAAGGCTGTCGGAATCCGACATCGTAATCGGTCGGTCGGAAATGCTGTCCGTAGACCTGTACAATTCGGAAGACCGACTGGTTCCCCTGCATCGTAATCAGTGGGTCGGAATTGTTTCCGATCGACCGATTACGATGGGTTCCGACACGGTCCAGGGGAATCGACTGTTGGTCGGAGGCTTTCCGACTGACATCGTAATCAGGCCCTTAGTCGTAATACTTATCCCCACTTTATTGGTGGCATTGAGGCAACTCAACATGCTATAGTTAAACACATTCTAGCCGTTAATATTGCCCATTAATCATTGATGTCAGTGGGGGAAAACATAAGATCATTCTCACATTAAACCGAAACCCGTAATTGTACGGAAGTGGTCCCGACCTGTGTTTGGTCAGACTTACTTCATCAAGGGGTGTACTCGCTGAGTCACCTACTTGGCCTCTGTGCTACTAGCCACATTCTGCAATATGCAGTGCTCAGGGGCTGGTAAATTGGAAGGGGAGAGTAGGTGTGTTATATTGGGAGCACCTCCTCCCATCTTCTGTTGGAAAACTGGGAATTGTAGTTCTTTCCTGAAAGTGGGGTGTATATTCAGAACGAGAAGAAAATATGGACTGCCAAAATATCTACGTACAAAAATATAGAGTCAAAAATATTGATGTAAAAAATATCGACTTCCTATACTTAAAATTAAAATTACAAAAATATTGTTGTCACTAATATAGTTGTCTAAAATATTGAGTTTTAAATATATATACATTTAAATAGTAAAAAATTATTAAATTAAATAATAATACTAATATAATAAAAGTAAAATATATTTAATGTTTTTTGAAAAATATAACAATTATTATTTTCAAAATTAAAACAAACATTCATATTAATATATATATTTATTTGCATATATCTAATTTAATAATATTTTGTGAACCAATATTTTCATTTATATTATGATTAAAAACTTTTTAAATATGATAATATAAAAAATAAATATATAAACATATATCCAAAAACATACATTTTTTCAAAACAAACTATTTTAATTGCAAATAAAAAATGAAACAAAATAAAATATTTCAATTTACTAAAAATAAATAAAATATTAAAATACATTAATAATTATAAATATTATAATTTTAAATAACCAAAAACATATTAATATAACTTTAAACAATATGAAGTAAACTACAACATTTTAAAATTAATACATATTCTATTCACACTACAATTTATACAAAAGTAGACAAAGTGGTGTACTCAGGAGGTGTAAAATGTACAAGTCCCACTACACTCAATGCAACAATAGAGAAAGTGTTAGATTGCGGAGAGGAAGATTAACTATTCCCACTCAACTCATTTCAACAGTAAGGAAAGGGTTGGATTGCAGAGAGGTAAAATGTACTATTGCTTCACCAGTCAGTGCAACAGTAGGGAAAGTGTTGTATTGCAGAGGGGTAACATTTACTATTCACACTCCAGTCAGTGTAACAGTACAGAAAGTGTTGGATTGCGGAGGGGTAAAATTTACTATTCCCACTTCAATGAGTGCAACTGGTAGGGAAAGTGTTGGATTGGGGAGTGGTAAAATTGACTATTCCCACTTAAATAAGTGCAAAAGTAGGGAAAGTGTTGGATTGTAGAGGGGTCCTATTCCCACTGCACTCAATGCAACATTAGAAACAAACAAATTCCCTTCAACACAATAAAATTATTTCAAAAACATAGTAGACAAATAAAAATATAAATGTTCCAATAAATACAAATATATTTTTATATTAAAAATTAAATTAAATAAATACACATTATAATGTTAAATACATATCATAAATAACTACAAATATTATTAGAATTAAAATACAAAAATATTTTTCATGTAAATAAATATTTGTATTTATAAATTATTTATTAACAAAAAAAGTTTATTAAATAATTTAAATTTTGTTATTTCCCACTATATACCCCCACAAAACTCACAACCCGCACCTGAAACTTAACTTTAAAAAGCAAATGTTTTACACTATCAACATAAATATTTATCAACAAACTAATTATCATTAATAAAAAAATAATTATCAATTTAATATAAATAATTTGCTTCCCACAATATACACCCAAAAAACACACAACACACACCTAAACATTAAATTTAAAAAAATGTATTACACAATTAACAAAATAATTTATCAATTAGATAATTATTATTAATTAAAAATATAAATATTAATTACTGAGAATTAATTTACTTCCCACCCGGTACCCCTATAAACCCCACAACCCACACCTAAAATAAGAAAACAAGATATTTACACCATTAACATAATTAATTATCAATTAAATAACTAATATTAATGAACAACTAATTATTAATTAATTAAAATAAAATTACTTCCCATCCTTGACCTCTATAAACCCCACAACCTGCACATAAAAATTAAATGAAAACAAATTAATTGCACAGTTAAAACAATTAATTATCAATTAAATAAATAATATTAATTTTAAAATAATCATTAATTTATTAAAATTAAACTACTTTCCACCCTGTACTCCTATAAACCCACAACCCACTACGGTACTAAAAATCACAAAAATCTATTAAATTAAATTTAATAACTACAAAAAATGTAACAACTATGGGCCCGATTTGGATGTCGGGCGAAAAGCCATCCCACAGTTTGCCGGAGGCTTTCCGCCCGATATCCAGGGTTTAACTCCGACCGCCATATTATGATGATGGCGGTTGGAGGGAAACCCGTGGGGGAATTCCACTCCTCTTCCGACGGGCTCACAGAGCCCAATGGAAGAGGAGCAAAATTGTAATCCCTTGAATGACGGAGGAGCCAGCCCCGGCTCTGGCGTCAGGATCACGATGTCGGTTTCCTACAGCCTTTCCATGTTGGCCTTTCCGACATGGAAAGGCTGTCGGAAAGTTACTTTGGGGGCCCCTAGCAGGGCCCCCATCCCCTCTGGCCCTATGCTGCCCCCCTAACCATCCCTGCACCGTGTGGCAGGCACCGCATGGTGCCTGCCACATGGTGCAGGGATGTTTACAAACATCCATTTTTCAATGGAAGCTTGTGCTGCGAGTCTATTCCGCCCGCCGCACTAGCTTCCATTGAAAAATGGATGTTTGGAACCGCCCAACGTAATCTTAATCCTGCGGTTGAAACTGCTGACTTAAGGTCGGGCGGTTTCAAACCGCAATGGTCGTAATGAGGCCCTATATTGAAAAACATAAACAATAATTATACAAAAAATTTACATCATACAATTTAAAATATATACTACAATACATAACAATAATTATAAAACGAAATTATAACCAACTATTTTTTTGTGAAAGATATTAATGACTTTGATATTTTATAAAACGATATTACTGACCTTAAATTCGATATTCTTGACAACAATAGTCTTGCTGACAATATTGACATATCACAATATTTTTTACTCAATATTTTGGTAAGTCGATATTTTGTACTCAATATTTTTCCTGAACACCGCCTAAAGGTTATTGTAATTGTATTCATATAACGCTTAATACCCCTGATGAGGCATTGAAGCGCTTTATGGCAAGTAGCATGCTACTCCGGAACCCAGTCCAGAATAAATGTAATCATTTTTCCAGTCACTTTGTGATAGCATATATAATACCAGTTAGGTGTCATTGCTAGAGGGGGCTAAGTGGTTTTAGGTGACTTGCAGGCGAGCTGATGGCTAGTGCAGATTATGGAATGTTAGGTTACAGGGAATGTGTCTTATAGAGAAGAGGTTGAGATCTATGAAATGAGGTATCAGCCAATTGCAAAATTTCAAAAAGAGAATGAATGCAGAGAGGCATGAGATGAGAGGAGCTTATACTCAGAAAAAGAAGGCATGCAGAGGATGGAATGCAAGGAGAGGGTCACTCAGAAGAAAGAAAAGACAGGAATCAAGCAGGAGTAAGTCAAGGTAAATCTTTCATGCAAGGTTTTAGGAGTGAAGGGGGAGAAAGGCTCTCTGAGATAGCAAGCAAGCTGAGGATGTAAGCTGTAAAAACAAACACCATTATACATGGTGCTCCATATCAAGGGCAGGCAGCTAAACATGTGATTCCGAGTGTACACATCATTTGAACATTAATAGCCTTAGCATGTTGTGTGCAGTGCCTGGGACGGCCCTTTTAAACGTAGTCTGGAGTATCCCAACTCCGATACAGGGTCTGCATGCTGCACAAGAGGAGCTGAGGCCGAAAAAGAAAATGTCTCATTTAAAGATGAACAAACACTGGGTCGATGGTTATACAAGACACCGATGTGGTGAGTCACCACAAAACACTCGCTCCGTAAACAAATGTCAAGGGCTTAAATCCAGTAAATCCAGTCTTCTTGTCCCTGCATCCATAATGTGCCACTTTTGGCATTAAAAGGGCAGAGCAGCAAATGATTCCAGGATTGCAATATTGAAAGACCAGATTCCACCGGCACACACTGACTCTTGCAGTAGATGAAGAAGTGGGGATCTAAAAAGGGCGGCAGGTCTCTGCTTTATTTCCGGGACAAACCCTATAGAATGAGAATGCAGATGGATCAGTGCTGACTATGACTTAGGGACTGAGGAGAAATGCCTACAATCACGTGAAATACATCCAGTGAAGCTGTTGCACGATGCCAAGTTCGTTGGCTGACATATCCCTGCTCCTCCCGGACTCGGACAGGTGTGAGGTGCAGACAGCCTAGGATGTGTTGGATTGAAAGGCAGCTGAGAGAGGCGACCCTGTCCAATCTGCATGGCGCCAATGCCTGGCCTGAGCCAATCAGCATCTCTCTTTGGGCGGAACGTCGTGGAATAATCAGGCCACTTGTAAGAACAGAAGGCCTGTTTATTAGAACAGGTATGCAGCTGAACTTCTTGTTTAAGTACATCATATAGCAAACCCCACCTCGCTAATACCCTTAATCAACCCCTCCCCTCCTGCCCTTAAGCCTCTCCAACATGAACAAACTGTAACCAATAATCCATACACACTGCCCCATCCCCATTCATTTCAATCCGTCTGTCCATACCTGACCCAAGGCAAGGCAGCAACCATTCTGGCCTAGTATGTGAGCCCTATGCTTGTCTGCCACCTGTCCTAACATTAGCGACAATGAGGAGCTGAACCCCATACTGACAACTTAACCACCAATAAAGAGGCCACCCCCAAAAAATGAAGAAGTTATGCTCTAAAGCTGACTAAGAGGGCGGCAGTGTGGGACCAGGAGAAAAATATCTACCTATGCTACATGGCAGGACCAGAGCATGCCTGGCAATGTGCCTATGGCAGACCGAACCGTCCTTAACTGTCACCTAAACCTCACCCACCCCCCATCAAACTGAACAATGATGCTGACAGTGGCAGCTGGTGAAGTTTGGAAGTGGAGGGGCGTAAAATGAAAGCATGAATTTGACTGTGCAGGCATAATTATCCTGAGAGTGGTTTGGGGAATGGTACTTTCCGACAAGGATTTTTTTTTTTCCACATAGGGCTGATTTCATATGCTCCAGTGCAGGATTGGTTAGTGCCTCGTATCTGAAAGCAATTTATTTAACACAGCAAGTGATGCTGTGTAAAAATATAGCATTTAATTTAATGATGGGTGCTTCATGACGGTAGTAAGCAGCACAAAGATGCGCATTATAAGAAAAAAGGCTTGCTGTGTTTTCTTCATGTCTCATTGCACCAGTAACAAGCATTGGCAATGCCAATCGGTATCGCCTTTGGAACCTTAGAAGTGTTTAGCCAGAGCTATTGGCTAACGCATCTGCTCAGGTTGACCAGGCACTTCCCAAAAGCGTTAGAGGGGGAAGGGGAGGGGATGGATGAGGTCACAGCATTAACCAGTATGACAAATGTTCATGTTCCGTACTTATCAAGGCACCTACTATATAAAAGGAAAATAGAAGGAATTAGAGGGAACTGTTAAATAAACAGGAATTTCCTCATAAACTAGACAAATAATACAAAGAGAAGACTATTATATGAGGTTGGAGAATAGACAGAATAGGAGACCACTAGCTTACCTAAGGTCCCAAAGGCGAGACCGATTGGCATTGCCAATGCTTGTTTTCCTAGTGCCTTCTTTCTTGTTCCCTCTTTTTTGTCAGCGTAATCAGCAAGCCGTGCAAAAGTTACCCCCTGCCCATACTTTCTGTGATGTTTTCAAAACCTTTCACTTTGTTTTGTTCAAACATGTAATTGGAACGTCTTTCTAATCCATCGAATCCCAGATAGCTTCAAGGGACATACATATTGATAGTTTTTTTTATATATATATATAAAACAGCTGCTAAAGAACTTTGTGTTAAAAGCTTAGAAAATACGATTTTCGTTCCTTAGGTATCTTTCAAAACATACAGTTTCAAAACAGTGAGCAGTGGTTGCTTCTTTCTGTTTTCAACTTATGGTATCTGCAGATCACGCACTGACTCAGAGAATCTGCGAGTTAAATATACGCAATTTTTTTCCAGCCTGGTTGCAGATACCATAGGTTGAAAACAGAAAGTGGCAACCACTGCTCGCTGGTTTTAAACTGTTCTGTGTGCAACTCACACGTTAGCACTTAGCACTGAGAAATTCCAGGTTAAATATAACGCGCTTAAGACGACGCAATCACATAAAAAGCGGCGGTCTGCGTGTCAATGTGCACACGTTCATGATTTGAGCCCAGCAGCCTTCACTCTACAGATGCAGCAAAGTGGAAAGAGGAACAAGTTGGAAAAACAGACATTATTTGTGTATTCCTAAGTCGAGAACTGAACCTGATGAAGCATAATGTCCTAGCTACAGCACAGTGACACAAACAGCATGACGTGTGGCCCCGCATTTCCTGGAAGAAATCTCCAAGGCCCACTGAAGGGAAGGCGATTGAAGCTGACAAGACTGTGCATCTAGGAAAGGGCTGCCATGTAGCGAAGAACGGAGGCTCCCTCCCTCAAGGCGACTGAGAATCACGATGGGAAAAGGGGCAACAAAAGAGAAATAATGACAGTGGTTTTGAGGGACCCATTAAAGCGGCAATGTGGAAGCCATTGTTGAAAGAATGGTAAACGAAAATTAATTTGAGTGATTCACTCAGAAAGAAATGTACTCTGCAAGATTCAGCAACCCACACTTTACTACAAAGGGAGGATCTTACAATCGTGTCTGGGAAGGCACCAAATTCTGCTAAATGAATCTACAGTATACGTACAAAAAAAAACGTGCAGCACCAAGCAACGATGAGTTGTAAAGAAAAACGAAACGTTCACTGATCGGTGTGTCGAAATCAACGATTAATCATGAGACCGGGTGACAGCATCATTACTCAACGACTCAGTGCTATAGTCGTTCGCTGCTTGTGCTGTCTCTGCCTCCCGCCGTGAATTGGGAAAATGCTACTGTTTTGTCGCGCATGCATACGATGTAAGGCATCGCGCGCATGCGAGACAAGAGTGCGAATTCACCCACGAATCAAATAACAAACAAGCATTGAAAATGCAATAGGACTCGTATTACACGAGACCTATTGCATTTTAAGCGGAAGTGCGGACGTGAAAGAAGGCACGAACGGGAGGGGGTGGGAGGGTGGTGGTGGTCCAAGAAGTCACGGACTACGGGAGGGAACGGGGAGAGGCAGGGGAACAAAACTGTTTTTGAAGTAAAGGGGCCGATAGCCTCGGAAGGAAAAAAATGACGAGATAGCCGTCAGGGGGCCGGACTAACAAGCTAAACACCAATCACAATGCAGAATTTATGATTGAAGCCAATCAAAAATATGGCCGGAAAGTGGGCGGAGCTTCCCCCCGCTATAGTGTATACTGCATGCCTCGCAAAGCGAGCAGCGCATTGCACTGCAACGCTATGCGAGACCTAAAAAGGAGCAAAGAAAAGGTTTGCAAAGGAATTGGTAAATGTGTCTGCCAGCCCCCTGTTCCTCTCACAACCCTTGGATTTCCTTCGCTGCTTTTGCTGTCATATTGACCCGTAGTCTATGGAACAGGTGGATCTACAACAACATAACCACTAAAACTGAACCTTAGGCTGCAGCTGCTCATATTCAAAACGAAACTCGCACACAGTAATTTGTTCTCAAGAAACATTTAAATGGTAATCCCTAGGTCGTGGGTCATGCTCTCCCAAGGATCTTTCCAATGGGGTAATGCAGGCTATCATAATGTTTGTTGCATAATACTTTCAGCGCTCGGGTTGTGCATGGCTTTTAGAGCCAGTGCCAACCCTTACCCTTGCCTCTTTAATGTTTAGTTCAGGGACATTTGCCTGAACTTTATACCCGGTGTCTGGGAAGAGTCATACGACGCCGGAGTGAAAGCTAAACTCTGCAACGGGATCTGTCCAGGCAGCTTGATTGATAACAAGGAAAGCTGTGAACTGGATTCTGCACAGTGGATTCCATGAAACTCGAGTGGATGCTCAGCTTCTTGCTTCCAGCCTCTGAACCCACCCTCACAGAGTGGGGTGGGATCATTGAGGATCCCTGACTCTACCCCAATCTATGACGAATTAGGGAAGGGTGGGGTGGCGAGGCGTCAGTCCTTGACTGGTGTGAAGCGCTGGCACTGCAGGGCTTTAACCTGAAGCGCCCATGGCAAACTTTTACAAAACGTCATCAAGGGGTGGAGCCCAGCACAAATGGATGGTGCTTTGCCGGGCTGGGGACCTCACAAGCTTCAGGGCAGTGAGATCGTCAGCCCAGCAATTTGATCGCTAGTAGGCTGTGCAAAGTGCGCATGTGTACCATCCGTTGATTTTAGAGACGGACTGGACAGATGGTGAGTGTTGTGCATGCATGCATGTGTGTGTGAGAGAGTTGCTACGAGTGACTGTGGCCATGAGTGTGTGAGACTGTAAGCTTGTGTGTGTATGTGCCTTTTTGTTTTTAATCCTCATTACGTATTTTTTCCAACTTGGCATAGCAGTGTGAGAGACCAAAGCACACAAAATAAACAGGGGGGTGCCACTCCAGCGCCCTCTAGGGGCAGCCGCCCTTGGATCCTGAACCCTGCCCTGGCCTGCACCATCCGATCGAAGTTTTCCAGGGGTGGAAGCCCTCCAAACTGCCACTCCCTGCAAAAGGAGTTGCTTGCTAGATGTCCCAGAAGCCTTTGAACTTGCCTCAACTGTAACTTTGTAGCTGAAACCGTTCCTCCAATAGTTCAACCACTTCTAGTTCCTTACACTGGGGCGATCTAACTTCCATACTCACTGTCTCTACCGCAACATCTAGAAAAACCAAAGTTGTGCTTGGGCCTTCAGTTTTCTCTGGAGCAAATTGCACTCTTCCACTACTGTTTGAAACTCCTTCAGCGCAATGGTAAATGCTTCCGTGCCTTCTACACCAATGAGCAAAATGTCATCCAGACAGTGAGTCACCAACTCATGACCTGACCTAACTGTGAAACACCACTGCAAAAAAGTACTTCATGCTTCAGTGTGCATGAAATTGCACAACTCATCTGCAACAACTTATCCACAACAAGCATTTGCAATGCAATAGGTCTCGCATTTACGCGAGTTTAAGCTAATGGCATTGTAAATGACAATGCCTTTTATTTATTTTTAAAACCCAAAACATAAATAAAAGGCATTGCCATTTACAATGTAGGCAGGAATATTGAGTGTGGAATCTTGAGTTACCAGAATTTGGAAGCCAAAATATCGGCCAATGTGTCGAGGAGGTAAATGTATATATGCATTGGAGATGCGGCGAGCGCAAGGTAAGTGGTTTTATTCATTCATTTATTTATTTATTTAATATTACTTAACCCGCTGACTTCCACCACCCCCCCCCCCGCCCCCCACCGCTCTTACCTGTGCCAGCTGCTACTGGACATATTGCTTTAGCAGCGCAGTTGTTGGCATCTTTGCATGCCTACAGTGTACCCGTCCTGGTCAGGGGGAGGAAGGGCCTCACTATGACCGACTGTAGTGTGCTGCCAACACTACTATCCAGAACTGGTCCTTACAGGTTCAAAGTTGGTGTGCAAGTGGCAGGACATTGTGATTTCCCCCATGTAGGTTACCATGGTGGTAACTGAGATGCTGTAGCTTAGTAGGACCTGTTGTTGTCTGGCTCGGGCACCAATGCCAATGCTGTATTTCGAGTGGCATCTGTTGTACTAATGACGGTATTTCTGGCCATCGTGTGTCACAGTGGCGCAGTTGCTGATATATTTCTGCAGATCCGCCATCTTCGCATGAATCTTATGGGTTACTCTGACCCACAGAGTGCACTACCTTGCTTGATGGGACTAAAAATGTTCTCGATACCTTAGGACGTGGGGTGTAGCGCGAGAAGTAATACCCTGCAACATCAAGCCAAGATCCCTCTAAGGTGAAATAATACTGTGGAATTTAAAAAAAATATTTCAAGAATGTTTTCTGGGGACCTGAAAATTGACCGGGTTCCTCATTATCCACTGTAATTACACAAACAAGCAGATTTTTTTTCTATAGTTCCTTCCTAGCAGTATACCATCTGTATGAGAAGCGCTCCGAGGAAAACCCCTGTTTTGGATGCCGCAGTGTGTGATCTTGCTCCCAGGCAGTGACGAGTTTGTGTACTGTGCTTAGTACATTAAAAACGAATAACTAAATAAATAAGCACAGTAGTCCAAAGCGTTTATTAACCCCTTCGCTGCGGGGGTAATTCCCCCACGGGTGCGCGGGGGCGGGGGGGTGAGTGCGGCGCCGCGGTGCTCGTGACGAGACCAGCTCGTCATGAGTCACAGTGGAGCTGTGCTCATGACGAGCTGGTCTCGTCACAAACCCACCCACTCATTAATTCTCCCGCACAGGCGGGGAATTAATCCCGCGTGGGCGGTGCGCACCTGTTATGACGAGACCAGCTCGTCATGAGCACAGCTCCACTGTGACTCATGACGAGCTGGTCTCGTCATAAGCACCGAAGGGGTTAAGAGTCCACTGCTGTCGCTGCCGAATACCATCCTGCTGACAAATCCCGAGGCTATCGATTCTTGATTCAACCTCATTCATGCCTCTTTCTCCCACCCCCTCCTGTCTTTTTATCTCTCTATTGCAGGTTCATCCCTACTTTCTCCCTTCGACCATCGTTTCCACTATTCCTCATCCTCCCTTTTCCCCTTTCTGCCTTTGGTTGTGGGAGAGGAACACCGGACTCGGGCATGGGAGGCTGGGAGGCTGGGAAGAGGAGCAGAGGGCTGGGAAAAGGGCAGTGAAGAGGAGCAGAGAGCTGGGAAAAGGGCAGTGAAGAGGAGCAGAGAGCTGGCAAAAGGGCAGTATAAAGAGGAGCAAAGGGCTGGGAAGAGGGACAGAGGGCAGTGAAGAGTAGCAGAGAGCTGGGAAAAGGGCAGTGAAGAGGAGCAGAGAGCTGGGAAAAGGGCAGTAAAGAAGAGCAGAGAGCTGGGAAAAGGGCAGTGAAGAGGAGCAGAGAGCTGGGAAGACGAACAGAGGGCAGTGAAAAGGAGCAGAGAGCTGGGAAGACGAACAGAGGGCAGTGAAAAGGAGCAGAGAGCTTGGAAAAGGGCAGTGAAGAGGAGCAGAGAGCTGGGAAGATGAACAGAGGGCAGTGAAGAGGAGCAGAGAGCTTGGAAAAGGGCAGTGAAGAGGAGCAGAGAGCTGGAAGATGAACAGAGGGCAGTGAAGAGGAGCAGAGAGCTGGGAAAAGGGCAGTGAAGAGCAGAGAGCTGGGACAAGGGCAGTGAAGAGGAGCAGAGAGCTGGGGAAAGGGCAGTGAAGAGCAGAGAGCTGGGGAAAGGGCAGTGAAGAGGATCAGAGAGCTGGGAAAGGGGCAGTGAAGAGGAGCAGAGAGCTGGAAAAAGGCAGTGAAGAGGAGCAGAGAGCTGGGAAAAGGGCAGTAAAGAGGAGCAAAGGGCAGTAAAGAGGAGCAAAGGGTTGGGAAGAGGGACAGAGGGCAGTGAAGAGGAGCAGAGAGCTTGGAAAAGGACAGTGAAGAGGAGCAGAGAGCTTGGAAAAGGACAATGAAGAGGAGCAGTGAGCTGGGAAAAGGGCAGTGAAGAGGAGCAGAGAGCTGGGAAGACAAACAGAGGGCAGTGAAGAGGACTGGGGGGCACGGAAGAGGAGGAGCGGGGGGCTGGGAAGAGGAGGAGCGGGGGGGCTGGGAAGAGGAGCAGCAGGTTAAGAAGAGGAACAGAGGGCTATTAAAAAGGAAGAAAAAAACACGGGCTGGTAAGAGGGATCGCGGGTTGTGAAGAGGATCGGGGTCTCTGAGCAGGAGCAGAGGGTTGGGAAGAGACGCCGAGAGCCATGAACAAGGAGCAGTATTCACTGAAGAGGAACGGAGCTCTTCGAAGACAAGCAGAGAGAGTGCTGTGAAGTATGGCAGAGGCTCTTGGGGCTGTGAAGAGGTGCGAGGATAAGCGAGTACACAGGATACTGTGAAGAGGAGAGAGGGTACTGTGGAAAGGTGCCAGTGGCTATAAGCGGAGCCGGCCATGGCCGGGAGCTGACGGGTGCACGAGGAGGGGCCGGGCGGCTCCCTTACCTTGCTGGCACTCGCCCTTGGCCTGCTGGCTGATGGCCTCCTCGCCCCTCTCCTGGGCGGCAGCGCTGGTGGCCTGCAGCCGCTGGGGTAGGTGATGCAGTCACTGCTGCACACCGGGTACCGGCTCTTGCACACGCACACCCCCGGCGCTGCTGGCCCTTCCTGAGCTTGTGGATCTTGAGGCACTCAGTGCCAGCCCCGCAGGCCCCCTCGCACTCACCGGGGGCGCAGAGCTGGCAGCAGCCACAGGTGTCTAGCATCGTCCCCTGGGCGCAGCCCTCCTCCAGCAGAGGTGGGCATATTGCCGGCTGGCACTGCCTGCAGCCCTGGTGGGGCCGCGGGGAGGAGAGCGCGAGCAACGTGGGCAGGAGGGGCGAGAGCTCTGCCCTGGGCTCCCTCCGGGAGTAAGCGCACCTCTCCTCTTCGCAGCGTGTGCAGCCGGAACAGTGAGCGCACCTCCAGCCAGCAAGCGACACGCACCGCAGCCGGCCACCGATGGGCGAAGCAGCGCCACTGCTGAGCAGTGTGCGCCTGAAAGAAAATAGTGCTCACCGACTACATAACGCCGACCGTGTAACACCGCAAGTAAAAGATCCAGTCCTGATGGGCGGTCACAAAAGGAGACAGGGCGGTAACAAGGAGGGACTAAGAAGCCTCATATTGAATGGGAAGCCATTGTTTACCAAAGACAATGGCACCAGCCAATGAAAAGTATGGGCGGAGAGTGGGCGAGGCTTCCACAGCACTTCAACATCATACCCTACTACATCATGCCACGCAGAGCAAGCAGCGCATGCGCGCTGCAACGCTAGGCTCGACCTAAAAAGGAGTGGCGCCAGTAAATGAATGTGAGGTGTTACTGTCGCTACATATTATATATAGTGTAGTAATGGAATGTAGGAGCAGGGTGGTTGACTGCATCAGAGGTACTCCTATGTGTATGTGCTGTTCACTTGTGGGCCTTATTGGATATAACTCGATTAATAAATGGTGTTTCATGTTAATCACTACGGCTGCTGTGATCTTCCATACAAAAGTAACAAGTTCCAAGTTTTGCACTGCAAGTCGTGGGGGCGCGGATTAGTTGTACACAGCTTTGATATTTTACTTTAAACTTTTAGAGGTGCTGTAAGTGCTATTTTAAAGACCACGCGCCTTTAGCCTTACGTGGGGTTCGTGGGCGCTCTAGGAGCGTAAATTAAGATGGAGGGACACCCCACTTTCACATCGGAACCTGGATACCTTCAGGGATGATTAGTGCACTTACTATACAAATCGACATAACATAATAGACTTACAGAAGTTGACGAGAGATTCAACAAAAGGGCATGAATAACAGACAATCCAGGCTTTCGATGGAGGGGGTAAAGCTAAAAACAATGCCAAAAAGAATCTTCAGGGACATCATCATACGGAGCAAATTAAGAAGAACCCAAAGACAGACGCACACATTTGGGAACCCTGAATATTCCTAAATACTACCATTTAAAATGCAGCTCTGCGTGTCTTCACCTGTTGCCAAGGTTTTATGGTGAAACGAGAAGCCTGCCAATCACCAGGATGATATAAATCATAACGGTTTGCTGAGAGGCATTTGTATCTTCCTGGCGGTGACTACCTTATTCCCTGACTATCAACAGAACTGTTTAGGGGGAAGTGCACACTCCTATCACCAGCATAGAGGGCATTCTCTGGTAGTGTTCGTCAAGCACAAACGCTGCTCCCCTGAGACACAATGAGATAAGTAACTGCTCTTCGGCTGCTGCCTTCTGCCCTGTAGTCACCTAACCCAGCCATGAATGGGCGTGGTCATAACAGCGCATGTCTGCTCCCCCACAAGCCAGGCTCCCATGGTGCCAAGGGGCTGTCTGGGCATGTCCGTACGGGTGATGGAAGCTGCGGAAGTTTCTGGAATACCCACTAATAACAAGCGACCATCACAGGACCTACGAAGATTTGGAAGCACCAAAGGAAAGGCATATCTGCAGCAGAGAAATTATGTCTCTGATAAGCAATCTGGTGTTCCGGTGCAGACGTAAGCCAAAGGGCGACGATATCCTAGGTATCTGTACAGAAGTACTGTTCACTCAGTTATACATGAGGTACCACTCACTGCATGCCTCGTAGTAGAAAGGCTTTATGAACACTTCACAAATTAGCCAATGCACCGTGGCCCGCAAAACTACCATGTCCATTTTATGGCCCCCACTCACAGGGCAGCCCCAATAATAGAAAATGTCCATAGGCAAACCCAAATTCTCCAAGTTACTCAGAACGGAACACGAATATAATGTTCACACTCCGTGTCCGCTCAAACCCCTCTCTACATCACCGCCGGTTTTGGGGTACACACGATTTGTTTTATTTCAAGGGTAGAATGGGGTCTCACCTATAAAGTTGGGGCTAATGTTGAGGCCACTTATATGCAGTGGATAGGTGACCTTATGGTCCGGAGCACAGAGGCACACCGTTGGAGATCGATGAAGGTTGCGGTGGAGCAAGGTAAACGGGGGCAAAGAAAGGGGATCAAATGCATTTCTTCTGGGATGATGATGCAAAGCAGGGCTGCTGAAAAGTAGGGCTGGGCTAATGTCGAATGAGGAACAGTATGTGGCTCAGAAAGGTTTCGAGGTCTAGTGTCCAACTCAAGCGGGGGGAGGAGTAGTCTTGTTCCGCCACTGAAGGAAGATAATTAGCCCTGGTCCTTACTCTATAGGGGGAGGGGTGTTAAGTAGCCATTCACGCTTTACAAAATGCGGAAATTGTTAACCCTGTTGGTGGCGGCCCAGACCTTGGGGGACCTGGCCTGGGTACTGTTCCAGGTGAGTTGCTGGGAGTACAGGGGGGCCGGGGTGGAGGGGCCAATCGCTGTACGCTAATAGTCCTCGGCTCTCCTCAAGGACTGACTCTAGGGCCCAGCTCGGGTGTGGGGCGGTGCTGATCCCCCAGTGAAACTCGTCTAAGTGAACATCCCCTGGTATCTTACCTGCTCCCTTGCCCGGAAATACTGGTCTCCCCAGACTCTCTGCACACGGAAGGGGTAGCAAAGGGCCTACACGGCTGGGAAGCAGCTCCATGTCTCCGGCTCCGATCTCTACTTCAGACCGTGACACTCTCCGAAGACTTGGGTCGCAACAGCTGCTTATACGTCTGCGAGGGGATTGTGACGTGTACTGGATCTTTCACCAATCAAAAATAGAGAAGCAAGCTTACTTCACCAATCAGTGGTGGGCACAGGGCCGGCTGGCACTGTCCGCAGCCCTGGTGGGGCCCCGGGGAGGAGAGCGCGAGCACCACGGACAGGAGAAGGAGGGGCGAGAGCTCTGCCCTGGGCTCCCGCCGGGAGTAAGCGCACCTCTCCTCTTCGCAGCGTGTGCAGCCGGTACAGCGAGGGCACCTCCGGCCAGCGAGTGACACGCACCGCAGCCGGCCACCGATGGGGGAAGCATCGCCACTGCTGAGCAGTGTGCGCCTGAAAGAAAATAGTGCTCACTGACTACATAACGCCGACCGTATAACACCGCAAGTAAAAGATCCAGTCCTGATGGGCGGTCACAAAAGGAGACAGGGCGGTAACAAGGAGGGACTAAGAAGTCTCATATTGAATCGGAAGCCAGCGTTTACCAAAGACAATGCCACCAGCCAATGAAAAGTATGGGCGGAGAGTGGGCAAGGCTTCCACAGCACTTCAACATCATACCATACTACAGCATGCCTCGCAGAGCGAGCAGCGCATGCACGCCGCAACGCTAGGCTAGACCTAAAAATGTAGTCATCAAATTGAACGCCTAATAAGAAGAAATCAACTGGATATACCGGTAAAAATTGGAAGGCAGACTTTATGTCACATTTTGCCAACTCAGCACCTGCCCCACATCTCCACACCAAGCAAGACAACTGCAACGTGTACTGAGGCAAACTCACTGCTGAATCTTCTTTAGCTATAAAGTCATTGACAGAGAAAACCTCCAGATAATACAAATTTTCTATTATTTAAAATTCTCACGCAGCCTTTTTTGGCACAACTCCTAACGGGGATACCATAAGGTCCTGTGATGGCCAATAATCAAAGGGGCCTGCCATTTTTCCTTCGGATACCTCTTTGCACAATTTTCCCTTCACCACCTGTGGCATTTATCTTGCAGATCTCAAATTTACCACATACCTCCTTTGCCTAGGCCCTTGGTAACCAAGTCGAAAGCCTTTTTGAAACCCCATTCCAACATTACTGCAGCCTCTCTATTTCAGGAAAAGGACAGCCAGAACTCCAAGTTGTCAACATTAATTGGGTATAAGCCATTGTTGCCAGTTTTTTGTTGTATACCTCTCTCCCTTCCTTTATTAACTTGACCAAACGCTGAGTTTTCCCCGAAACATTGCAGAACTGGGTGCCTTCCTCCTCACTGTGCAAATTCTTGTTTGTATTTACAGGGGTTTCTTGTGCAGTAACACATTAAATCTCCAACATGCTCCTGAATTCATTCCTTTCCCCCTGCCCCTCGAGATCAACTCCCCAAGAGTGGGCCTCCCAAGAAAGGCCCAATACAATACTGACAAGCCTATAGCAGTGTGGAGCACCAGTGGTTGGCGTGGTGGATACATCCACTGAAGTCAAAGCTTGTTATCCATCTTACCCCATGGCTTATCTGGCTTCAACCCAAGTCTGGCCTGAAATTCTTTATCATAATGCAACCATGCCATAACACCGCAGTCATATGCTCTCATCTGATAGTATCCATGTATTTACAAATGGAGACAGAACTATTTGGGTACTTCTCACAATAGACACTTGCATATATTGGAAAGGCAGATATACAAGTCTAAGTGCTAGTGGGTGCTCTTGGCCTCTGGGACAATTCCCATGCTTCTTTCTTCGAACATTCTTTTGATTGAATTTCCTTGTGCAACATCTTGTACACATCTATAAATTCCCCTTTAATATCTGTATTTTGTGGCCGCAGATAAATGAGCAACCAGAAGTATAGACACCCCCACGTATGGTAATTTCTTAAGCATCTCAGTCTTTTTTTTACTCTCCCTTTCTGTTTTTTGGTCTTTTGTCCCTTTGTTATGCTTCATCGAATCTTTTTTACCATCACCTTATGTTACCTTACCATCTTTAGTAACACCCTTGTTGGCATCTCTTTCAGTATATGCGCCCAGAGCACCATCTGTACCCACTGCTTTATCTACAAAATCAGTACTGTAGGAGGCTGGCTTAGTATATGATGCACACTTATTTAAGTGAAGCACCTTGCACTAATCCAGACAACCCATATGGTGATTTTAGTGGTTTTAGACAACCATAGAAAGCTCTCTAAGTGGTAGCTGTGGAGAGCAGCCGCCAGGCTTAGTCCTGAAGGACTGTTAAGCAGCTTCTTTTACCAGAACTAATCATATAGTGTAGGTTAAACGAAAAAGAACCACACAGTGTAGTTATAAAAATAAGTTTATTTATTATACACACTCACTAACACATTCGTATATCTCCTACCCGGAGATATCAACATAATACACACAATATTTAAAATGTAAAACAGGTAAGTAAGCACAAATACGCAGTGGTCTCCAGGGGGAGACCAAACTATATGCTAAAGAAGTGGAATGCGAACTGCGACCAAAGTTGGGACTTGGACCAGAAGACTCAGAAGAACTGGGGACCCAAGGAACCACCCAAGGTAAGTACCCAGGAACCCCACGGAGGCAGTGTGCAGAGTGGAAACACAGACACATACTCAATGCAAGTCAATGGGAAAGTCGCAGTTGCAGTTTTCAAGAAGAAGGACCCTTCCGAGTGGACCCTGAAGAAACCTCGTGGAAGACAGAAGGTTGGAGAGTCAACCCACCCGTGGATACCCCAGGAACTAGGATACCTACGTCAGGGAAGCCGGGTGCATAAGTGCGAAGTGACGTCGGAAACCGCCGTAGACCACAATGGAGGACTTCAGAAAAGATGCCACCGATGAAGAAGGTGATAGAGTCTGGTGGAATCCAAGGATGGAGGGTACAGAGTCTATCAAAAGACACACAATTGATGGACGGAATGCAGAACAAATCAAAACATTCACCCCCAGTCAAGAGATCTGGGTTAAATCCATCATTCTTTTGCTCACCATGCCGCCCCAGTTTAGACCTGGCCATATGCAAATCAGTCTTGACCCTGTGCCTCATGGGAACAGTCCAGCCCGAACTGCCAAGCCAGGTCCTCCCTGGACCGGAAACAAGCATCCTAGGACCGGTTTCGGGGTTTCACCCCTCTTCAGCCAGGATAGCTTGATTCCAGTGGCACAGTGAGCCCAGGACCCACGTCTGGGCATACCTGGCGCACTTAGGGCGAGAAAGCAAAAGACACACAATTGATGGACGGAATGCAGAACAAATCAAAACATTCACCCCCAGTCAAGAGATCTGGGTTAAATCCATCATTCTTTTGCTCACCATGCCACCCCAGTTTAGACCTGGCCATATGCAAATCAGTCTTGACCCTGTGCCTCATGGGAACAGTCCAGCCCGAACTGCCAAGCCAGGTCCTCCCTGGACCGGAAACAAGCATCCAAGGACCGGTTTCGGGGTTTCACCCCTCTTCAGCCAGGATAGCTTGATTCCAGTGGCACAGTGAGCCCAGGATCCACGTCTGGGCATACCTGGCGCACTTAGGGCGAGAAAGCAAAAGACACACAATTGATGGACGGAATGCAGAACAAATCAAAACATTCACCCCCAGTCAAGAGATCTGGGTTAAATCCATCATTCTTTTGCTCACCATGCCACCCCAGTTTAGACCTGGCACAGAGTCTATGCCACTCAGAAGTGACCAGGAGGCACGGATGACCAATGACCACCGATGACGGAAGATGCAGGAGTGATGACGGTGACCTTGTCACTGCATCTGTGAGGACAAGGTGATGCTGTTGAAGACCAGGAACAGTTCACGAGCTCTCCCACATCAGAAGTCAAGAACCAGGGGGTCGGTGTCCGTTGGCGAGCACCAACAAACCTTGTCAGCAGCAACAGATGTGGCAAACAAAAAAGGTGCAGCGTTGAAACCAGCAAGTTCCAAAGGACTCACCAAGTGCAGGAGAGTCAGAGCAGGCCCTGAGCAAGCAGGGGAGCCCACTGAATCCAAAGAAGACCCTCAAGAGGACCCACAGGCCGAATGCACAGGAGTCACAAGAGGAGCTTGGACAGCTCACCAAAGATGTAGGCCCACGGTACAGAGGATGTGGTGAGGACGAAGATCTTGGTAGGAAAAGATGCTGGAGGCTGGAGCTTCCTGTCGCTCAAAGATCTCTGGAGGACAGAGTCAACAAGTATTGGCAACGGCAAGTCGACGCGGTGCATAGGGGTTCAGTTCCAGCGGTTCCGACGAGGAATACTGGCCGCAAACTTGCTAAGAGGACAGGTCAGGCCTCGAGGGATTTGCAGAACCACCACCTGTGTTGCTGAACCTTTTGGAGTCCGTTGGACGTCAGGAGCAGCAGACCGGTCAGCTTCATTGAGCTGCCTGCTGATGCAGGGGAGTGACTCCTTCACGCCAAGGGAGATTCCTTCGGGTGTCTTTGATGCCCACAGGCCTGGAGGAGAACCTGGATGAAGCACAGGCACAGACGATGAAGAAGACGTGCAGAACAGCAAGACCAGGAGCAGCAGGAGTCTTCCTTGGTGCAGTCTTGGTTCCAGGCGAAGTGCAGCGAAGAAGTCAAGGTGCCTAGACGGTTGAAGTTGAAGTGGTTTCAAGTTTGAATCTTGTCCCACAACGAATCTGAAGAGCCACCCGGAGGTAAGCCCTTAAGTACCCTAGGGAAAGGGTTCAGATGATTCAAGGGTCCCTCCCAGAGCAGGGGCTGGACAGAGGGGAGGATACTCACATGTCCTTCATCCAGTTTTGCGCCAAAGCGGGAGCCAAGGGCTCCCTGAACTGGCTCAAACTGAAGTACGCAAAGAGGGCACCAAATGTGCCCTTCAAAGCAGTCTGGAGGCGCTGGCAAGCGCCCCTACCCTAGCCCAATACACTAAGTACTGTCACAGGAAACCTATTGTTCTACCTTCCTCTGCTCAAACTCAGCTCAGCAGCATGAGGGCAGAATCATGTCTGGGGTTGGCAGCAGCACTAGTTTGCTGGAAGGCTGTTACCGGGAGCACTGGAATCATACCTCCAACACCGGTAACGGTGTTAGGGTATGATTCCAACATGTTTGATACCAAACATGCCTAGGTTCGGCACAGCCACCATATAGTTAGCCATCGCGTAATGACGCATGGCCACTATATGTATCAAAAAGGCTGACCGCACTTACAAAGCCTGGAGAATCGACTCCGGTGTTTGTAGGGGGTGTCCTGCTCATGCAGGGCGCCCTCATACTTATAACCTAGCACCCTGCCTTCAGGATTGAAAGGCCTGTTTTTGGGGTGGCTTATAGGTTTTAACTGCAGTGACCTCTGATATAAGGAAACTTATATCTGTTGTAAGTGGTGCTAGCACCAGCTCACACAGGCTGCAATGGCTGGCCTGTAGTCACAGTTTGAGTGGTCTCTCATGGGTGGCATAATACATGCTGCAGCCCATGGGAGACCTCTGGTGTATCTATGCCATGGGTACCTTAGTACCATATACTAGGGACTTACCTGGGTACACCAGTAGCAAATCGGGAAGGTACCAAAGTACTTACCACAGTCAAATTTAGGGAGGAAGCACAGTGACTGGGGTACTGATTAGCAGGATCCCAGTGAGACTAGTCAGAAAACAGAATAACGCCAGAAAAAAGTGGGGGTAACCATGAAAGCAGGTCCTACTTTCCTACAAGTACCAACTCCTTTCTCAACAGTTGTAGCACCACCCTTATCCTCCCCACCATCCCAACACCTCCACCATTCCTTCTCACCTGGCTTTAGACTTTGATAGCTTGCTCATCTCTGTGCCCGTCAATGACATCTGTCGCCCCCTTGTGCCACTTCTTTAGCCTGTCAGGCATCTGCAATAAAGTAGATCTTTCTGACAGGTTAAAACCCCTCCCACCCCTACTGTTTCTTGTGCTGCCTTACTGGTACTTGCTCCTCCTACCAAATATGAATTTTCTCTTCCTCCAAATACTCTTCTTCCTTTTCATAGTCCAGCTCCGAAACTTCATTACCACCCAGAATATCATTTTCATTTGCACTCACACCAGGACACTCGCCATCACCCACACCCCCATCAAACGCCCGCTATTCAATTCTTCAAGTCTTGGAAGGTTGATTGTTTGTTTGCTCAACCCTCGCCATCAGGAGGGTTGCACCAAACCTCTCACTCACTTGCACCCGGTGCTCCCAGGGCACTTCAGACCTGACCGTTGCAGCTCACATAACCTGGCCTTCTTCATCATGCTTGTCCCACCACTGTGGGTCTGCACCCTGTTACTAGAAAAGTCCCTTTCTCCCCATATTTAACTCCCTCCAATGGTATCCACAGTCATGTTCCAGCACCTCTTCCTGCCTTCTGCCAGGTCTGTGCCTCCAATAAATTCTGACCTCTTGCAGGTTAACTCCTCTCCTTTAGTTCAAATTGGAGCCTCCAATATGTACGTCTTCAAATACTGTGCTGAACTGCCCCGCTTGCCACCGCTACCTTTCAGAACTGTTTCTACCTCACCACCACATAAATCTATTCTAACATCCGGACTTTTACAAATAGCTGGTGCTCCTTTCTAATTATTTTCCAGTGCGTCTGCTTGTTCAATAATCATTACTTCCCTCACTTCAGCCTGCATGCTCGCTTCACAAAGGAGGCTTTCTGATGCCACCTGTTGACCCACTCCTCTCACTGCGTTCAATGCGGGCAGAGATGACTCGTCACCTCACCTGTCCTGGTGTCTTAATTCCTCACTTAGGCATGCCACCTACACTGGTAGGACCCATTTCTCGTGCAGCAGGATTGTGTGCTCTTCTATACCTCACTTTGCAGGGCCACCTCCAACCAGAGTCGGCTCCTCCGCTAAGGTGGAGGAGGGTCGCCCCACTGCTCAAAAGGAAAAATAAAATGATAATAACATATTGTTATTATCATTTTAGTTTTCCTATTGCAGTCAGTGGCTCTCTGGGAAGGGCTGGCCAGAGTAGGGGAGGAGTTGTTTGCCCTCCCTAGGTGACCAGGACTGCTTGGCCAGCCCTCTTGGGCCGGCCAAACAGTCATGCGCACTTTGCATGTTCCCCACCAGGATGTAATGCACAGCCTGCTGAGGTACATGCTCAGCCTCCCATTCCTGGTCTGAGCGGTGATCCACAGCACTCAGACCAATCACAATGCTGCATTGCAGCATTGTTATTGGCTCAGGGGAGCCTGGGAGCCCCGGTGCTTCCTGCTGATTCCTACTGCCGGACCGGAGACAGGAAGAAGAGGATGGAGGAGAGGCGGCGGCCGGGCGTTTTCAGGTAAGTGTTGTTTTTTTAATCTTTTTTCGTCCCCCACCCCGCCTCACCACCCAGGTCCGGTAGCAGCTGCTACTACCTCCAATACACACTTTTCCTTTTCCCTTTTGCCTCCTTTCCCGACACTGCTGCCCCTGCGGCCCCTCCGCCTCCCAGCTAACCCGTCCTCCTCCCAGCCCCTACTTAATGGTGGCCGCTGTGTGGCTGCGCGCAGCGAGCACGCCGCTGCCACGTCGAATGCGCGCCAAAGGCAAGCCCGTCTGAGCCCGTCCGCAACCTGACCGCGACCAGCACCAGGGACCCTGGTCCTCCGACCCGCCAGCGCTACAGCGCCTCAGCTCTCCACGCACTCAACTTCAGCAAGAACAACAACTGCAAGCCCTCTTCACCTATCGACACCCATGGACCCTTCACCTGCAGACACTGCCGCCACGTGTTTACCTTCACCGAGACTCAGGACCCACCTCCTCCCTCCAGCAACAACTCTGTTGCACCCCAACCCCTGCAATGCATCCTACTCAACGTCCACTCCCTCAACAGATATGCCGCGGAAATCTGGGACCTCCTTGACAGCACCACTCCTGACGTCGCCTTTCTTACCGAAACCTGGACGAACCCCACCTCGGGACCTGACATCGCGATCGCCATCCCCGAAGGCTACAAGATCACCCGGAAGGACCGCCCTAACCGCCCCGGAGGAGGCATCGCCATCGCTCACACGTCCAACCTCTGTCTGAACACCTACACCAACGGGCCCACAGACCTGATGGAGCACCTCCATTTCAAGATACAGACCAACCCGTCCACCACCCTCCAAGGCACCCTCATCTACAGACCCCCCCGGACTCCACACGCCTTTCGCCGACTCCATCACCGACATCATCACCCCGCAAGCCATTACCTCCACTGACTACACATTGCTGGGAGACCTCAACTTACACCTCGACAACCTCCAAGACCCCAACTCCACCTCCCTCCTGGACAGCCTCCACAACATCGAACTCAAACAGATCGTACCAGAACCCACGCACTCAGCAGGACACACCCTCGACCCCATCTTCACAGCAGGAAACTCCATCACCTTCAGCCACACCTCCGAACTCCCGTGGACGGACCATCGCTGCATCCATTTCACCTTCAAAACAAACATCACCCGCAAACGTCCACACCAGCTCCAGCGCAGAAATTGGAACAAGATCTCTGACGACCTGCTCAACGCCTCCCTCAACAGGTCCGCTCCCACCACCACAGACGTCAACCCAACCACCGCCACCGCCACCCGTACCCTACACAACTGGATCACCAACTGCGCCAACACCATCGCCCCCTCAAGAAAACTTCCAACCCACACGCCAAGAAAGCCAGCTGGTTCTCCACCGAACTCCGACAATCTAGACAAACCTGCAGATGCCTTGAAAAGCTATGGAGGAACTCCAAAACCACAGCGGACCTCAACATCTTCAAAGCAGCCACCACTGCCCACCACAAACTCATCAGATACTCAAGGAAAAAAGCACTCCAGGACAGAATATCTACCCACGCACACAACAGCAAGGAACTCTTCGGCATCATCAAAGAGTTCGCCCAACCCAACAGTGAGACTACTGACATCCCACCCTCCCAGGACCTCTGTGACAGACTCAGCGCCTTCTTCCATCACAAAATCAAGACCATCTATGACAACTTCGGCAACAACAACCTACACACGGAACCCACACCCACCGTTCCCCACACCACACAGCTGACACTCGACAGCTGGACCACCCTCAGCATGGAAGACACCCTAAAGACTATGAAGTCAACCCACTCCGGGGCCCCTATGGCCCCCTGCCCCCACCACATCTACCACAGAGCCACAGGCACCATCGCCCGAGCTCTGACAAATCATCAACCTCTCCTTCGAGACCGCTTCCTTCCCCTACGACTGGAAACACGCCAAGATCAACCCTCTCCTGAAAAAACCCTCGGCTGACCCCACCGACCTCAAGAACTTCAGACCGATCTCCTTACTCCCATATCCGGAGATAGTCATTGAAAAAGCTGTCAACGGTCAACTTACCTCCTTCATAGAAGAAAACAACATCCTCGACTTCTCCCAATCAGACTTCAGGAAGAATCACAGCACCAAAACCACCCTTCTCGCCGCGACAGACGACATCCGCTCCCTCCTCGACTGAGGAGAGACTGTGGCCCTCATCCTCCTGGACCTCTCCGCTGCCTTCGACACAGTCTCTCACTGCACCCTAGCCCGCACATTCCACCACGCAGGAATCCGGAACAAGGCCCTCGACTGGATCCGTTCATTCCTCTCCGGCAGAATGCAGCGGGTCAGACTCCCTCCCTTTCTCTCGGAACCCACACCGACCACCTGCGGGGTCCCCCAAGGATCCTCCATCAGCCCCATCCTGTTCAACGTCTACATGGCCCCACTCGCATCCATCGTCAGATCCCACGGACTCAACATCGTATCATACGCAGACGACACCCAACTCATCCTCTCCCTAACCAATGAACCCAACATCTCCAAACACAACTTTCAAGAAGAACACCTGCCTGCAACTCAGCACAGACAAAACCGAAGTACTCATCGTGGCCCACACCCTGACACCTGGAACGACACCTGGTGGCCCCTCGCCCTCGGCATCCCTCCCTCCCACGCGGACCACGCACGCAACCTCTGAATCATCCTGGACTCCGAACTCAAAATGGACCGCCAGATCAACGCTGTCACCTCTTCCTGCTACCACACCCTCTGCCTCCTCCGAAAGACCTTCAACTGGATTCCCCTCGAACACAGGAAAACTGTCACCCACACCCTCATCAGCAGCAGACTCGACTACAGCAACGCACTCTACGCTGGGATCAACAAGAACCTCACCGGCAAACTCCAGAATGTCTAGAACGCCACCGCCAGACTAGTCCTCAACCTACCGCACCAATGCCACATCAGCCAACACCTACGGACACTACACTGGCTCCCCGTTGAAAAGAGAATCACCTTCAAGCTTCTCACCCACGCCCACAAAGCCCTCCAGAACTCCAGACCCGCCTACATAAACCACCGCCTCTCGTTCCACGCACCCAAAGATCCCTCCACTCAGCCCAGCTCTCTCCTGCGACAGTACCATGCACCAAGAAGACCAGAACAGGAGGACGCTCCTTCTCCTTCCTCGCGGCCAATGCTTGGAACACCCTCCTTCTCCACCTCCGACAGACACCAACACTCTACAAGTTCTTGAAGGACCTCAAGACCTGGCTCTTCGACGAATCACCGTGAACATCCAGAGGCTGTCCCCTGCCCCTCCCCCCCCCAGCGCCTTGAGGTCCATCGGGTGAGTAGTTGCGCTTTACAAACTTGTGATTGATTGAAAATCACTGCCGCCGCCCCAGTTACCACCTCATAATACCCTCCTATACTTGTAGCAAAATACTAGGCCTAATCAAATTATCCCAGTACGCGTCACACAAAACCCACAGTGCTTCACTCATAGCTGAACCTGATCTGACATTCTGCAATACCCTATAACTATGTTTTGGCAGCACAAAACCAAAATTTGCCCTGCCACCAAACATGACCAGGAAACAAATGTTACCTGGCAGTAACACAGTGTGCCTAGCAATGTGCCTATAGCAAACCAAACAATCCCTGTCACCTAACTCCGTCCCCACCAAACTGAACAATAGTGCTGACTCCTGCCATGGCCCGCACCATCTACCTAAAGTATCCTGGGGGGTGACCCGTGCCAGGCCCGTTCTCCACATAATAACAATGTTGCACATGCTAAAGATATCCTCTGCACGTGTTGATGGCTGCCTGGCTGCACTCTCCGAAACATTACAAGAGCCATGCACCTGCTGAGGGAGCAGTCACAGCCATCACACCCAGCAAGCAACCTGCTCACTCACACCTGCCAGCAGTGCTCCAGGGGTTGTTGCTTCCACAGCAGGCACACAGTCACAAAACAGATCTGCTTTTTAGTGTTACAAGCAACAGGCCGCCCCTTGTGACTAACAACCTTTGAAATTTGCTGCTGCTCTGCTACCTGTCTGGTGCCTGTCTGTTATTCACTTCCAGATGAATAAACAAAAAGTCAGGTCCCAGCAGGCCCTCTGCCCCAAAACAATCTGCATGTGCATCTTATAAAATAACTGCGGCTGGTGCAGGACAGTATGTGTGGGCAAGCCATTAAAGGCTCAAGCCAGGATCGAGCCATATGCCAAACACTGGCTCAGCTCATGGTCCTATCCGACATTCAAGCCCAAAACGAGTCTAGCCATCATGTGTGGCTTCTGCCTGACACCCATGCTTCAATGTTAGGCACCAAGAATTGAAAGATAAAAAACTAACCGTTGTTGTGAAACAAGAGAGAATCACTGACATAATATTGATGCACGCAATATCGAAACACAAAAATATCAGAAAATAAATATTGTTAACAAAAATATCACCTTCCTATACTAACTAATAAAACCACAAATATGGACAACACAAATATCATTATTAACAATGTTGATTTTTACTTATATCTGAAACACCATTACCAGAAACAAAAATATTGTTACCTTTAAATAAATGTATATGTAAAAATATCATCTCACACAATATCGACTGCAATAACACCAAAAGAATTAAATTATCATTAATAAACATAAAAAACTACATTTTACATTAAACAAGTAATTACAATAAACATTAAGCAATATATACACATGATTGAATTGAAAAAACATATTACTTCACCAAAATAGTTATAATTCTCCCAATTACATATACAACAATATAAGCAAAAATAAATATTTACATAAACTAGAAACATTTATCCAACAATCTAAATATATATATATATATATATATATATATATATATATATATATATATAAATTCACTTAAAAAACCAAAGGTTACAGGGTCGTTATAGTTAGCAAGTAGAATTTAATAGACCCTTAGAAATTCACTGAAAAAAACAAAAGTTACAGGGACGTTATAGTTAGGCTCAGATTTCACTCATACAAATCCAGTGAAATTCAGCAGCTATAGTTACCTGAGCTAACTATAACTTACGCCCCAGCAATGCATTGCTTAGGACCCTACATATTACATCACCCATGACATGGTCAGTGACATCTCTGATGATATCACTGATGACATCTAAAATGACATCACTGATGACATTACTGATGACATCATCCACAGAACCATTCACACACCTACTCACACCCCCATACAGCACAGTTTGCTATGGCTTGGCGGGAGCGGTAAAGCTCCCACCAAGCCACAGCAAACAGCTATGTCCCTGGGGTGGGCACGTGCAACCCCATCCTTTATTTATACAATGCCCCCAGTACCTGCCCCACCTGGGGGCTGATTTGAAATAAAGTGCAGGAGCCCGCACTTTCTTTTTTTTCTTCAGCGGGATTCGCGAATCCAGCGTGACTCCCGCCGACATTTGTTTAAAACAACATGCTTTTTTAGCCCTGCAGGGTCCCAGGGTGTTTCTACCCTGCCCCCTTTTCTCTTTTTTAGCGTTTTTTCCTGTGATTCGCTTCAACCGAGTCACAAGACGGCTGCCAACAAACACTTCCTGGTTTGAAGCGTTGGAAGCCAATCAGATCTCAGCACGAGATCTCAGGAAGGGTTGCGGATCCTCTGTGTCCCCAGTTGTATATCTGAAAAACCTTTAAATAACTCTGCAACTACAGAATGGATTCACACCAATTCACAAAAAGGTCGTTTTCTGGACCAACATCTACCTTTCTGCCAAATTTGGTGTAATTCTATTCAGCAGTTCGGGCTGTAGCCTTGTCTAAAGTTCCCTATGGAAATTAACATGAATTTTTGCCCTCCCCCTTTTTCTTTGCCCCGAACCTTTCAAGACAGCAGCACAAGTGAGCGTCAAACTAGTTTTGAAAATTTCACAAATGAAAAAACGTTCTTCCTATGGAAACTGCTTCCTAATTCTATGTCAGGACCGGAGGCTTCGGATTATGCTTTACTCTCTTTACTTCATTAGATAGCAGCCATTTTAAAACAACACCAACAAAACCACATTTCCCAGCAGCCCCGGGAAATTGGTGAGAAAAAACAAACAAGGGACAAACATATCCCTAAGACCAATGTCCAATCATAACGCCAGATCCACCATATAGTCCCTCTTCGGACCGTTGCCCTTCCTCTTTCTTTGCTGCTCGCAGCCATCAGATAAGTGTTTTGCCTTTTTCCCTTACAAGTTGTAACAGATTGTATGGTTTTGTATTATAGATCGCAGTCGCGGAGCCACGTATCGGTCTCCCGCGACTGCGAGGTATGTTTGCCTGCCTTTTGCTCTTGTCTGGTGTGCACTTTGTCTTTATTAATTGATGCTTTTCAGTCAGTCGCGGGACCGTGTTACGGTCCTATGCGATCTTCGCATGGTTGTGTGTGAGCAAAGGCTGGCGCGTTGTGGTGCAGCGTACCTGTAGTGTGGGTGACTCGCGGGTCCGCTTGTCGGTCCTATGCGACGTTCGTCTTCCTGTCCCTGCGGCGGAGTGGGGTCTGGACCTCCGGCCGCTAGGTGGCGCTGTGGGGAGCGTGTCTCTCGCTTCTCGTTGGTAATGGCACGCGGATTTTTGATTCCTGTCAGTTTCCAAATCCGCCGGCCGTTGACTGTGCCTCCGCCAACCCCTGGAGAGTTACGCCCTCGCGCAGGAGGGTCTGTGCAGGTTAAAGCCTGCAATTTTATCTGATGCTCAGAGGAAAAGCTCTGAGTAGGTGTGTGTGGATTTCTGACCCACGTAGGGTATATTTTATGTGCACTGAGTGACAGGCTCTAAGACTGGCATGCAGGGACACACTCCTAGGGGTTTTTTTTGGGCCTCTCAAGGAGCAATTTTAAGTTTAACAAACTCCTTGAAGCAGGGTTGTGTCCCGGGGGCGCTGACCTCCTAGGTTATTAATTGGGGCTGTGCCCTTGCGAAAATTTGCTGGTCCCCTGCGGAGGTAGCCAACGGGGACACCACTATATTAGTCCTCTTGGCAGAGTCCAGGGACCTGTGGTCCAACTTTGGTACTCTATTAGGCATGTCAGAACAGGCCAACATGCAGTGGGACGAAGATCCCCTAGCCGAGATTCCTTGGGACGACTAATTTTACGACGCAGTTGATGCGTCGATTTACAGGGTGGTTGAGGAAGTCATGACACCCATGGAGGAACGTTTAGCGCAAAAAATCACGTGTGAGTGTGCTAGGTGGGCCCCACCTGCTTTAGAATGCCCCTGGCAACTTACAGGGTGTGCAAAGGGGAGAAACAGCCCCGGCCAAGCGTCCCAAGGTGGACGGGGTGGATCAAGATGCTTTTGAGCGCTTGAGGGAAGCGTTCCTGGCTCAGAACCAGTCCCGGGCGAGCCCCTTAGATATCACCCCTCCCCTACTCTGCCTACCCCCGTCAGTCCGTCGCAAGGGTTTGGGGATGATACCCAAGGGGACACTGATGAAGAGCCCGGGCCATCTAGACCATGGCGCCTGTCGGCGAATCCTGGGCCTACTGAGCCTCAAGGGGCAGGGGGCAACTCAGACATGTTGGACCCAGAATTGATTATTCACCCCCGGTCATCTGAGTGGACACCCTCCGCGAAGGTGGCCAGCTACGTGGCTAGTCGGATTCGGACTCCCATGTGGAAAGAAGCCCGTAGCCGCCTCCGGACGGAATGTCCACGGCCCTCCCTAGACGGGAAAGTTGCGCAAACCCCAGAATTGGACCCTAGAATGGCTATAAGGACCCCAAGTCCTTATAGCCATAGAAAGTTCATTAAGGACCCCAAGAAAGGTATAGACAGGTCCTGGAGGGCGTGCCAGGACAAACTTCTGGATGCCCTGGGCCCACTCACCATGATCCTGGACATGGCCGAAGATGCCAAGGTCTCAGGAGCCCTTATATCCCAGAAGCCCTTTCGGGTTGGGCGCAACGAGCAGTAGTGTTCTTGGGGAATGCCAATTGTGCTCTCTCGACGGAGCGGTGGAGGTCCTTCCTCATCAAGGTGGACCCAAAGCTTGGGGATCTGGCCGACTCCGAGGCAGGGGCGGTGTCCCAGGGAGGTTTGTTCGGCGAGCCTTTTATTAAGGAGCTCGACAAGTTTGTGAACACATTCACGTCACTTGATAAGGCTCAGTCCTGAATCAAAAAAGTGTTCTCTTCCCGGGTTTTCCGTGAGGCCAGTCGAGGCAGGGGCCACTCGACCGGCCAGGCCCTCAAGAACTCCAGGGGACAAGGCTCCAGGCAAGGGCAATATCAAAATCAAGCCCGTTATAATAACTTGTACCACTCCCGTGGACGAAGATCCAGAGGTCGAGGTTTCAGAGGTGGTGACAACGCCTCTAACACCGGTAAGTGTTTCTACCACGTCTCTGGTGCGAGTGGGCGGCCGGCTGGCCGAATTTGTGCGTGTGTTGGAAACAGTTACGAACGATGCTTGGGTGTTGCAAACTATACAAGGGTTTCACACAGAATTTTGCGGCAACTCCAGTCAAGCAGTCCGGCCCAGACCTATCCAATTCTCCCGTCAAGAGGCAGAGTTGATCGATGCGGAAGTGCCCGCCCTGTTGGAAAAAGGGGCTGTCTGTCTCACCTCGTTGCATCCACAAGGTTTTGTAAGCAACATGTTCTTAGTGGACAAAACAGATGGGGGGCAACGCCCGGTCTTAAATCTGTGTGAATTCAACGAATGGCTCGTATACCGCCATTTCAAAAAGGAGGGAATTCACCTCTTAAGGGACGTTTTACGCCCGGCGGATTGGATGGTCCGTTTGGATTTAAAAGATGCCTACTTGGCAATCCCTATTTTCCCACCACACAGGAAATTCCTTCAGTTTCTCTGGCGCCAACGAGTGTACCAATTCACCACTCTTCCTTTCGGGCTCTCCTCTGCTCCTTGGTGCTTCACGAAGGTGCTGAGACCAGTCGTGGAGTACCTCCGAGTGCAGGGAACTCGTCTCATTGTGTACTTAGACGACATGCTTCTGTTGGCGCAAGATCCACAAGTGCTGCGGGATCAGTTACAACAGGCAGTCGATCTCCTGGAAAGTCTGGGTTTCGTGATAAATACCAAAAAATCACTGTTGGTCCCAGCTCAAAATGTCACCTTCTTGGGTTTCATGATAGATTCTACCGAGGCAACGCTCAGCCTTCCTTCGCGGAAGATGTCCAAGATCTGTCACGATTTGCGTTGAACTTTGACCAAGGAGAATGTCCCACTTCGACAAATAGCCCACGTAGTGGGGCTTCTGTCGGCCTCCATCCAGGCAATATTTCCGGGCCCTTTGCACTACCGAGCCTTGCAACATCTGAAAGCAAAGCATTTGCGAAAGGGACTTCCTTATTCCCATCCAGTTTCCCTGTCCGAGGAGGCACGAGAGGAAATTGGTTGGTGGCTCTCTCACATGGAAGCTTGGAATGGGCGAGCAATTTTCGGGTCGACCCCAGACCTGGTTATCGAGTCAGACGCCAGCAGGTCAGGTTGGGGCGCCAGGTGTGGAGATGTTTCCACAGGAGGATCATGGTCTCCGCAGGAACAGGCTCTGCATATCAATTGCCTAGAGCTGCTGGCGGGGTCCTTCGCCGTGCGGTGCTGGACCAAGGACCGGGTTCAGTCGTGTGTCCTGTTAAAAATGGACAATATCTCAGCAGTCCAATATATAAACCACCTGGGTGGCACCCGATCGAAGGTGCTTTCGGATCTTGCGACGAACCTATGGCAGTTTTGTCTAGATCATCAAATTTCGGTGACCGTGGAATATCTTCCCAGTCGGGAGAATCAGGTGGCAGATTGGCACTCGCTTCCCTTCAGAGATTCCAGTCTGTGGAAGTTTCATCCAGACGTTTTTTCAATGGTGCAGGACCTTTTTCAGTGGATCTTTTCGCCTCCAGGCTGGACCATCGGGTTCCTCGATTTTTCAGCTGGAGGCCGGATCCGTTAGCAGTGGTCACAGATGCTTTCCTGCAAGATTGGACGCAGGAACAAGCTTATGCGTTCCCGCTTTTTGCGATGATCACTCGGGCGTCGGCCCAGATCAGGCGGTAGCAAGCACAGGTGGTTCTCATCACACTGATTTGGAGGTCGCAAGTTTAGTTTCCAGTTCTACTGGAACTTTCTTGGGATTTTCCAATCCGACTCCCCCACTTTCCAGAATTGCTTCTCAATCTGGATCAGGTTCCACATCAGATGGTGCTCAGCGGATCCCTGCGTCTCATGGCGTGGAGGATTACAGGAGTAGATGATCAATCCCAGGCCTTTCGGAGTTCGCTGAGAGCCTCTTGTCCAAGGCCTGGGCTGATAGTACAGTCAAGAGATATCGATCAGCCTGGCAGCGATGGTGCCGTTGGTGTGTGCGACGGGGTTGCGATCCTGTGGGCGCAGATGTAGTCCAGGTTGTGAACTTCCTGGCGAGCTTAGCACAACAAGGTTTAGCCTGCCGTTCGGTGAACACCTTTCGGTCCACCATTTCAGCGGGACAGGTTCCGGTGCAAGGGGCACCTGTCGGGGAGCACCCTTTTGTTTGTCGGCTTCTGAGGGGACTCAGGCTGTCATTGCCTCCTGAGCCGAGATACTCGGAATTATGGGATGTCAATAGAGTTCTCAATTTGTTTTTGTCTTGGCAATCCAATGAGTTCTTGTCAAGGAAGGAGCTGTCTGCTAAGCTGGCGATCCTCCTTTGTCTTATCTCCTGTAGGCGAGTTTCGGATGTAAGGGCCCTGGACATCACGGCCAGAGTTTTTTCTCCCTCTGGAGTGTCATTTACCATTCGGCTAAGGACCAAATGTCACACTAGAGTGATAGAATACCCAGAGTTTCCCGATTCCCCCAAACTGTGTGAGGTTCGATGCTTAAAAGCATATGAAGAAATGCCTTTGGAGCTTAGACCTCCAGGGAAGAGACAACTTTTGATCGCTCTCCGGAAGCCACATAAGGCAGTGTCATCTCCTACGATTGCACGTTGGGTGCAATGGGTCATGCAGGAGGCTGGTATTAGCCTACGACAATTCAGAGCTCATTCAGCAAGGGGTGCGATGGTCTCCAAGGCTTTCACGCTTGGGGCAAGATTGGAGGACATAATGAATGCAGCAGATAGGTCCTCGGATTCAACCTTTAAAAGGTTCTATTTCAAGCCTATTATTGATATGGCACATTTGGTGGTAAGTAAGCTTTAAACTAGCATAATCCGAAGCCTCCGGTCCTGACATAGAATTAAATACTTCCTAGCCATCGTAACGGAAAGTTTCAATTCTATTAAGGACTCGGAGGCGAGGATTATCCCACACGTGGAGATCTTCCGAAATGCCCGCCCGTTGGGAGTAAGTACAATTTTTCTCTTGTTTTTACATTTATTGACGTAATTGCATAAATTGAAGTGGTTTTGTATCCCAATTTGGATCAGTTGGGCTTGGGAATTCTGGTGATTCAAAGTCCAGAGTTTGCTGTCAAATAATGATGATTTGTTAGCGTGCATGCAAACAATTTCTTTTGCCTATGTTGGATTTCTAGCCCTGATCTTGTGTTTTGGTTCCAGGAGCGGATTCTGGGAAACAAGACGCATAGAATGAGATGGATGGCGTGACTCGCGCAACGAAAGAGGATGGGCAACGGTCCAAAAGAGGGACTATATGGTGGATCCGGCGTCATGATTGGACATTGGTCTTAGGGATATGTTTGTCCCTTGTTTGTTTTTTCTCACCAATTTGTATGTATATATATATATATATATATATATATATTATCTACTGGCGGTCGCCAGTAGATAGTTATAGTTAGGACCTATTTTCCATAGGAAATTCGCAACATTCTATTTCCAATACCTTTGGCGCCGGTTGACGAATCTTCGCGAAATTTTCAAAACTTATGGCCCGCTCTGGTCCGCTCCTATCTTGAAAGTTTCGGGGTGATTCGGCAAGCGGGGCCGAGAAAAATGGGGGTCCCAAAACGTGTTTTCCCCATGCAATTTTCCATAGGAAACTTTAGACACGGCTACAGCCCAAACTGCTGAACGGAATTACACCAAATTTGGCAAAGAGGTAGTTCTTGGTTCAGAAAGAACCCTTTTGTTAAATGGTGTAAATCCGTTCAGTAGTTGCTGAGAAAATCAAAAGTAAAAACACATATATATCTATGGCCGCGGAGGATCCGCGCACCCTGCGCGCACCCTCCCGATCACGAGCTGTATGCTAATTGGCTGTCAACACTCCAAACCACGAAGTGTTGGCAGCCATCTTGTTCCTCGGTAGAACCGAGGCACAGAAACAAGTGCGCAAAACGCAAAAAGGGGGCAGGGTAGAAACACCCTGACCCCCTAGGCCTGCTTAGGGGTCCCACAAGGACCCCCAGGGCCAAAAAAAGCATTTTTTATTTTTTTTAAATCGACGGATGCGCTTAGGATGCGCGGATCCCGTCGTGAAAAACAAAACCGAAGCGCGGGCTCCCGCGCTTCTTTGTTATTTGGCCCCTGGGTGGGCCAAGTCCCGGGGGCATGCGGGGGTTAATAAAATATTTGTGTGGGGTGGCCTCTAAGGCCCCCCAAGCCCCAGGGACCGCCACTCCCCGGGGCTTTGAATTAAAAATGGCGCGGGAGTGCACTCGGCCCTCCCGCAGCCCCGGGGACAGCCGCCCCCCGGGGCTTCTTTTTTTTTTAATAAAAGTACCTGTGTGGGGGGGGGGCCACACAGCCCCCCTTCTAAAAAAAAAAAGAAAAAAAAAAGACCGGCATCGCGCCGGAGGCCTCGCCCCTCCTGCAGCACTCTGCAAATGCGCCCCTGGCGCGTTGTAAGATGGGGAAGTAATTTCCTTGAGTACTGGGGGTCCCTGGGGCCAACTAGCCTACCAGGAACCTCCAGTATGCGCCAGGGAGCTGCATTGCAGAGAGGTGTTCAGAGGCCATGCCCCTTTTTACACCTGTCTGCAACGCAGCTCTGTGGCGCTTACTGGAGGTACCTGGTGGGCTAGTTGGACCCCAGGGACCCTCAGGGTTCAAGGGGACTTTATCCCCCAACTTAAAATGCGCCACGGGGCGCGTTTGCACAGTGGTGAAGGGAGGGGGTGGGGTCTGAGGTGACATGTGTGCAAACACGCCCTGTGGCGCGTTTGAAGTTGGGGAATTAATTCCTCTTCAATACTGAGGGTCCCTGGGGGCCAATTAGCCCACCAGGTACATTCAGTAAGCGCCACAGAGCTGCGTTGCAGAGAGGTGTAAAAAGGGGCGTGGCCTCTGACCACCTCTCTGCAATGCAGCTCTGTGGCGCTTACTGGAAGTACCTGGTGGGCTAGTTGGGCCCCAGGGACCCTCAGGGTTCAAGGGGACTTTATCCCCCAACTTAAAATGCGCCACGGGGCGCGTTTGCACAGTGGTGAAGGGAGGGGGTGGGGTCTGAGGTGACATGTGTGCAAACACACCCGTGGCACATTTTAAGTTGGGGAATTATTTCCCTTCAATACTGAGGGCCCTGGGGGCCAACTAGGCCACCAGGTACCTACAGTAAGCGCCACTGCGCTGCGTTGCAGAGAGATGGTCCAGGCCATGCCCCTTTTACACCTCTCTGCAACGCAGCTCTGTGAGCGCTTACGGAGGTACCTGGTGGGCTTGTTGGACCCAGGGACCCTCAGGATTCAAAGGGACTTAATCTCTCAACTTAAAACGCGCCATGGGGCGCGTTTGCACACTTGTCACATCAGGCCCATCCCTCCCATCACCACTGTGCAAATAGGCCCTCTGGTGCGTTGTAGGTTGGGGGATTAAGTCCCCTTGAATCATGAGGGTCCCTGGGGTCCAACTAGCCCACCAGGTACCTCCGGTAACCGCCATAGAGCTGCGTTGCAGAGAGGTGTAAAAAAGGCCGTGGCCTCGGACCACCTCTCTGCAACGCAGCTCTGAGGTGCTTACCGGAGGTACCTGGTGGGCTAGTTGGACTCCAGGGACCCTCAGGATTGAAGGGAACTTAATCCCCAACTTAAAACGCGCCACGGGGCCTGTTTGCACAGTGGTGAAGAGAGGGGGTAGGGCCTCATGTGACAAGTTAGTTACTTAGTTTTAATCCCCCTGCCCTATTATGTACTAGGGACTTACAGAGGAGGTCATGCTAATCACAGGGGTACCCCAACGCATAGTGTTCCCTAGTGTATGTAGGTGTTTTCACTGTATTCTAAGTGTCTTTTAGCATAGCACTGGCTCTAGGCCTGGTTAGTCCGAGTCAGTTACCACCAGTACCCGTCTGAAAAAGTTGTGGGCACAGGATGATTTTGCAACAAGGCCTCTTTCTGCTCCTCTGTTGGTTCTTTCTGCACGTCTTGCTTCTTCCTGCTCTTTTCTTCGTCTTTGTGGACTTCTGTTGCTTCTTTCTGCATTTCTTTTGCTTTTTTCTGTGCGTTTTTTCTTCTTTCTTCACATGTCCTACCTCTGTAGGCATAGTTAGAAACTAGCATTTAAAAACCTTTGAAATTCACTGAAAAAACCATAGGTTTCAGACACGTTATAGTTAGAAATTAGCATTTAAAAAACCTTTGAAATTCACTGAAAAAACCATAGGTTTCAGGCACGTTATAGTTAGAAATTAGCATTTAAAAAACCTTAGAAATTCACTGAAAAAACCATGGGGCAGATTTACAAGCCCCTTGCGCCACTTTTGCGTCACTTATAACATGGGAAATGTGACGCAAAAGTGGCGCAAGGGGCTTGTAAATCTGCCCCCATAGGTTTTAGGGACAGTTATAGTTAGTTGGATATTTCACTCGTACAAAACCATAGAAATTCCCCCGTTATAGTTAGTTCAGCTAACTATAACTCGCGCCCCCGCAATGCACTGCTGATGACGTCACATATTACATCACTCATGGCATGGTCAGTGACATCACTGATGACATCTCAAATGACATCACTGATGACATCACTGATGACATCATCCATGTGATAATTTCATGCATCTTCTCACACCCTAATATAACTTTTGATACACCCACTCTAAATTACAGACTGCCATTCTCAAAACCATACACACTCCAATACCAATAACTACATACCCACTCACTGATTCTTAGGTCTACACACACACATCTACTCACTCACCCGTACAGTCACTCATACTTACAGTCACTCAGTACAGGACTATCATATGCACTCATACACCTATATAAACACTCACACACCGCCACTCATCCATAGAGGTACTCACACACCTAGTCAGTCATGCAAAAAATTAATCACACACCCATTTACTCACCTATACAGTTATACACACACCAGCTCACTTACTCATACAAATACTAGCACATTCTTACGCTCTTATACAATAACTGATACAAGCACACACGCATCCATACAGCCACTCTCACAATCACACACTCTCACTTATAGCCATTTAAATACTCTAACACACATATCTACTGCCTTTTACATATGTAGTTACTCGCACATGTACCACTGAGATATACATTCACTCACTAACACACCCATACACACACTCACCCACCCAAGCAGTCCATCACAGATGTACTCTTGAAATCATGCACCCAGTGAATCACCCACTCACACATCTATGTACAGATTCACACACACCCCACCCACACAAACACTCAGGCACCCATACAGATACTCAGAGAACCAATCAATAACCCATATAGACACTCATGTAGCTATTCGCAAATCCATGCATCCACTTACACACCAACAGACAGACGGATACAGACATTCAGACAGTTTAGTCACTAACCCATGCATTCAGTAAGATACGTTTAATCACTCACTTGTAGAGTCAGTCACGCACGTAGTAAATCATCCATTCAGACACTTATACACCCACTCATTCTTCAATACGCCTTTCCCTATATATATTAAACATATTTAAACTTTACAGAAACACAGTCACTGGATGATGTCATCAGTGATGTCATTTGAGATGTCATCAGTGATGTCATCAGTGATGTCACTGACCATGTCATGAGTGATGTAATATGTGATGTCATCAGCAGTGCATTGCGGGCGCGAGTTATAGTTAGCTGAACTAACTATAACGGGGGAATTTCTATGGTTTTGTACGAGTGAAATGTCCAACTAACTATAACTGTCCCTAAAACCTATGGTTTTTTCAGTGAATTTCTAAGGTTTTTTAAATGCTAATTTCTAACTATAACGTGCCTGAAACCTATGGTTTTTTCAGTGAATATATATATATATATATATATATATATATATACACACACACTAACATTCAAAACTATCAAAATGCATATTAAACATTATGATTAAAACCAAAATTATCATTTACCATGGAAGGACATAACTGATAAAACAAAATGAAAACTAAACTAACCAATAAAATCAACAACAACAAAATTCAAATATCATGCTGCTCACACTCAGAGGTAAGTTAAGTTTACATTACAAATATTATGTGATCTAGTTTGAGCTAGGCAGGTTCTCGGCACTACCTAATCGTACTCAACAGCAGCGGCACTCGCTTGGGCTGATTATTTAATAAGTCATGCAGGCTCCTCTGTCCTGTCACTAAGATTTGTGGCAGTGGTAATATCAGTGAGTTAGCGTTCTCTGTGCCTTTCTTTATGTAGCTCATACAGTCCCAAGTAATCTACCAGTGATGTGTAGTATGCATCTATGCATTGAAAAAGGAGACTGAGTTGACCCATCAAAGGGGATTAGATGAGAAGCAAAGATCATTCGTTGCAATGCATTAGTAGTTTCAAATGTAGTTTAGGTTTTGGAGATTTGGAATAGGGCTTAGGTTTAGGAAATTAGGAATAGGTCAACTCAGGTCGATACTAGTACTATAGGTGATCCGATTTGGAGAAGTACAATGTTACGGCGTTTGCCTTTCTCAATCAAAATATTTTTGGGGAGATTAACTGTACCACTAATCTATTTTTTTTATCTTTATTTCTTACATCAGCACCCAAGGACAAGAAGAGGGCATCGGAGGCGGGTCAGAGAGCCGGGGCTGCCATCACCAGCGCTGCGGAGGGTAGAAGTACCACCACCACCGAGGCTGATGGATCTGCAGGCCCCAGTAAGTCCTCCTGTTAATATATAATTATTATTATTTCCCTAACGTTTACCTCTCCCCATTTAGCATAATTATTCCTTGTTTTTTTCATACTGGGACTGTCTCCTTTTTTTCAAATCCTCTTTGTTCTAGCTAATTTTTGTTAAATTCTTGTTACCCCTCCATTATCCTTTTTTTCTACAGTTCATGTTTCTGTAGCTGACTTCCTCCTGCCTGTAGTAGTCTGTAGCTTTCTTGTGCTTTGTTAGTAAGCTTTCTCTCTCCTCTTATATATCTTGTGGACTAGAATTGTAAGACCAACAGAACAGATTTTAGGTACTCTACTGTAGAGATTGCAGGCCCTAATAAGCTATTCTACTCATATTTGTTTAGAGGGCTTTCTTTTTCTTGCTCATACTCAAACCTGGTCATGGTGGACCCCCCAAATATTGTGTTGTAGTATGTATTATCATTCATTTATACAGTATACTTGCAGTTTTGATGACAGTTCAGCATGGCAGGAAAGTAGTATGAGGACGGTCCCATTGCATTTTCCAACCAAGATCATATGTCCTTCATTGACCAATTTATTCTTCCCTCCATATTGCGTTTCAATGGCTCAGATTCATTAAAGCTTTGCCCCTCCATTACGAAATGATTTGGATAGCTTGACTACCTGACTTTTCAAACATTGTCAACCAACAAAATTCCCAAAGTGATATTTTCGATAGAAACTACTGCTGGCCAAACTGTAGTGACATATTCCGGGTGTATTTTGTTACAAAAAAATATGGGGAGGCGTATCTGGTATCTAAAATGTGTAATGTTTTTTCTAGCTGCACAGACCACCAGTGCCGGGACCAGCAGAAGTGCCAGCGCAGCAGATGCGGAGGCAGTTGGAGGGCAATTACCGGTGGCGGCAGGGACAGGCGGTAGTCAGTCACATTGCTTGCTTATTGACAAATAAATTACTAGTATACTCAATGTATTTGTTAAGCGAGGTAGATATGTATCTCACCCATCATCATTGATCACCTCCCTGCCCATGGCATTTCACCATCCATGACCTAACTGCAGCATGGTTGAATTTGGCACTGCAGTTTTGGCTGAGCAATGTGCGTCTGCTTCAGTTAATGCAGCATTTACAAAGTTTTCAATCCATTGCAAATCGAAAACAAGGTATGTTTTCCTTTCCTCCCAGTGCCCACTCAGTCACCTCCTAGTCCTAGTATTTCACTCCTTTATTCTTTCCTAAGTTCTGCGCCAGCCTACCAAAAAAATTGAAAAATCCATTCTTGGCATGTGCAACATTTTTCTGGTTAAGTGATTCATATATTTTATGGCTTCCATCACGGATTTTCGCCTCTTAAAATTTTTCCCTTTCAACATTCATCAACTACAGTGATTGACTAAGCCAAAGCTTAGGTACATGATGATGATCATTGATACCACACTATTCTATAGCAGAACCTCTACTTACCGGCATAATCCCTCTAACTTACCCTGCAGTAGAGTAAGTTAAGTTTCCTTTCCTTACTGCCAACACTGCCAACCGTGCCAAGTGAATGTATTTGTTGAAATTTGTGGTGGAGGGCGAGGCCAGGGAACAAACTGGGACTAAGGGGCTGATTACGATGGCAGGCGGCGGGACCGCCCGACATGCTGTACACGGTCCCATAAGAGGCATTAAATGCGACCACCACCACAGTGGTCGCAATGCCGATGTTTTGCATTACGGCAGGTGCTGCTGGCTTCAACACCCGCCGCAATGCAAAATAATGACACCTGATATATCCCTGCACTACGATCTAAATAATTTACGACCATCTCCCAGCTCCCCTACCCGCTAAAGTACTCAAGAAAGCCACCTACTCGACGCCTCACAATCAGGATTCAGCGCCAACCACAGCACTGAGACCTTGCTGATAACCACCACAGACGACTTCAAAACTCTCCTCAATCATAGAGAAACTGTGGTCCTGATCCTCCTCAACCTCTCTGCGGTGTTCAACACTGTCTCCCACCACACCCTAATCGGCAGACTCCACAACGTCGGCATACAGCAAAACACCCTCAAGTGGATCGCTTCCTTCCTTTCAGGATGCACATGGATCATCCAACTGCCACCCCTCACATCCGCACCCAGGAACATCATTTGAGGCGTACTCCAAGGATCATGTCTCAGCCCAACTCTGTTCAAAATCTATATGACCCCACTCGAAGATATCATCAGATCCCATGGACTCAACCTAATCCCCTATGCTGACGACACTCAACGAATCCTCTCTCTCACCGTTTACATCTCCAATGCCAAAACCAACTTCCGCAACGCCATGACCAACGTGGCAAAATGGATGAGACAGCTGCCTCAAACTCAACTCCAACAAAACAGAAGTTCTGATCTTCAGGAACAACACCTCCGTATGGGACCATAGCTGGTGGCCAGCAGAACTCGGACCAACACCCACTTCAACAGACCATGCGCAACCTTGGCATCATCCTCGACAGCCTACTCACCATGAAATGACAAGTCAATGCAGTCACCTCCTCCTGCTTCCACACCCTCCACATCCTCCACAGACTCTTCAAATGGATCTCATTAACACCTGAAAGACCATCGCGCAGGCCCTCATCGACTGCCTCGACTATGGCAATGCTCTCTACGCCAGAATCTCCACCTAGCTCCTCAAAGACTTCACACCATACAGAACATCACAGCCAGACTCATCCTGGACCTCCCCAAACAGACTCGCATCACCCCTCACCTCAGAAACCTCCACTAGCTCCCCATGCAGAAGAGCTGCCAGTTCAAGATCCTCACACACGCATATAGAGCCCTCCACGATCAAGGACTATCATACATTAACTATTGACTGAATTTCCACCTGTCATCAAGAGAACTGCGCTTCACATAACTCGCCCTCACACACACACCCTCATTCATCATAGTCACAGCGGGGTCGCTTATTCTTCTTCATCGCTGCCAAGGCCTGGATCGACCTGCCTTTCCACCTCCGTACAGCCCCCTCCTCAGCGCACTTCAGAAAGAAACTCAAGACCTGGCTTTTCGACAAAGACACAGCACCCTCAGTGCCTAGACACCCTTAGGGGTGATAGTGCTGCACTACACAAATACTGATTGATTGAGTTATAGCTTCCATCCTTTTACTGTACAAGCTGTTTTGGTACAGGATTTGTACACCCAAAGTCTGTGATAGTCATTCCCAGGAGTAACCCATGTCGCCTTCGTACTGCCAAACAGAATCATATACCCGCAAATGTCACTACTCTGAAATGTCCAAATGAAGATGCCATGGTGAAGGGACCTAAAACAGACAAAAACAAAGACATTAGCTATCAAACCATACATATAAGACAATTCACATAGTCAACCTCTGGAGAACACAGTCCATGACAAAAAGTGAAAGCTAAACAAAGCAACACAAACAAAATGAGCATGTGTCAAAATCTTCCTCAACAAACACCTTTCAGCTGGATTTTCCAGAACTTGACCTTCCTTATATTTCACCTTAACATACTCCTCACATCATCACAACAAGAGTTACAGTAACAGTCAAAGCCATGACATTTCACAAAATACTTATACTCATGAGAAGAATTTGTTGAGATCTTGACGCAAGTCAGCTCCTTTCTCTTCACCACTATCATCATCTTTTGGCATTTGAGTATTCTCGCATGGTGACACTTCCTGGTCTCCATCCTCTGTAATATAAGCAATGTTCCATTGCAGGGTGATGTTGTGAGGCATGCAACAGGTCACAGTGATTTGACACCCTTCCCGGGTGAGTAGAGGAGGGCTCCCCCAGTCCTGTCCAGACATCTTAATCTGGCCTACAGGAGCCCAAAAGCCACTCCACTGGCTGCTGTGTCCTTCCACCGGCCTCAATGAAACGGCCTTCCCCTGGCATTGTTGAATTCCTCAACAGTGCCAATAACCATGGACGGTTGGGATACGCTGAGTCTCCTAGATGGAAAACAGACATAAAAGCAACAATAAGTTACACAGCTTCTGATTATATCACTTGGCATTACCCACACAAAGTTAGGACAGATCATACTTACCAACAAGCCAGGCTCTCTCCAGTAGTAGTTGTGACATCAGCTGGGGTATGGTGCTGTTCCGCAGTATGAAGGAGTCATTAGCTGATCCTGGGAACCAGGCACAGATGTTTGAGATATACAAATCTGGTAATCAGACAACTTGCACGCTGATAGAATGGAAGTGCTTCCTGTTACGGTAAACTTGTTCCCTGGCTTGCGTTGGTACTAAGGCAATATGGCAGCCATCAATGGCTCCAACCACATGTGGGACATGACCAAATCCACAGAAGCCAACCTTCACAGTGACTACATTTTCATGTCTGGGTAACTGGATGTAGCTGTCAATGTGTCTCATCATTGCTTAAAGCACGTCTTGTACTACACACTGAACATTGGTTGTGACATACCACCAGATATAGCCACAGTGTACTGAAAGGAACCTGTGGCCAGAAAATGCAATACTGCCATAAGTTTAACACTTGGTGGGATACAAGTGGGATTTGTGTTTTGAGAAAGGAGATCAGGCTCCAACTGATAACATAAATCCAGTATAGTTTGCCTATTCAAACAAAACTTCTTGATGATATCCCTTTCTTCCATGGTCTGAAGCTCTGGAAAAAGACGATACACTGGAGGCTGCCGTCTCCACCCTCACCCAGGGTACCTATGTGTGGAGTAAAAACAACTTTGAATATTGGTCACAGTGTCTACAGTATCATATATGAGGAGTAAGCCAAAAGTCATGTGACAAAATATAACTGGTTGTGAAAGCATTACACATTATTTACATAATAATTGTCAACTGTCCAACATCCACCAATAATCCCAATTGTGGTCTTCAGATGTGTCTTTACCATAAATGTGCACATTATACATCCATAAATGTATTATGAGAACCTTAGTATTGTTTTTTAAAAAAATATTTCCTGTCAAAATACCATCAAAAGCGGGGTACAGTGCACCGTGTTAATATAGCGTGTATGCACAGTAATTTACTACACAGATATTTATGTAATGGAAATTACATGGCAATGGAGTAGTACATATATAGCTGGAGCTGCTGGCTGATGAGGTCCTTTCCCTGTATGGCCAGCTCTTTGGCTCAACAGAGGAACAGGGAACTCTGTTTAGCTCCATCATTTCCATTCCCACAGGCTACAATGTGCCTCTGAGTTCCAGAGTCAAGTCTGATTACTGTTGTAACATTTTGTGGTCTCTACATAGGACAATCATGTCATGGATTGTTGATCACAGTACATTGTGTACTTAACATCACCATTGGGATGTGTGGTGTGTGGTAAGCCCTAGATTCTACTTGTGGTGCACGCACATATCTATGCATGTATACATTTAATGGTACCTATGCAGGGGTGTGGAATTTTTGAAAAAAATTACTTGTCCAAGGGACAAAGTGCTACAGAAATCTTCTTGTCCTGTAATAAAATCCACTTGTCCCCTTTACTACCCAAATCATTTAGCTGCTGCTTTTACTAATCGGTTACACCCTCCTAAGTAAACTTGCCCTCTGCTTCTGCCCATCAGTAGTAAGCAACCACACAAATTCCTTTACAACAACCTATAAGCTTCCACATTCCTCTCACTATAAAGGCTAAACACATCCCATTTCCTCTCAATTACAGTCCATAACCCTTCCATTGACTCATCATAGGCTCCATCCCATCACCCTTTGCTTCTGTTCCTTCACACTATAAGCTTTCATGTTACCCATTTCTCTCAATACAGACAGAATAGGGTTATCCCTCCTCTCATTACAGGCCACAGGTTCCATGCCCTATTCATCCACTACACAGAATACAGGTTTCATGCTTGGCCCATTTGTCTCCAACTCACTCCATGTTCTATGCCCCTAGGGGAGAGTAGTGCTGTGGCTCGTGAGCATGTAGCTTAAAAGACACTGGTGGCAGATTTACTAGCCAGGAGAAAAGAGACAGATGGTGGTTGCAGTGAGTTCACAGAGTGGAAATATGTGGGACCCGAGTTGGAGATTGGGGGGGGGTGAGGGCTACAGTGATGAAGTAGTGTACAAGAATGCAAGGAAGTGTGCAAAGAGGATGCTGGGAAGAGAGGTGGTCAGGGTTGTAGAACAGGAGTTGAGGCGCTAAGCAGAGAGTGAGCGGCAGAAGGAAAGATGAATGTGACGAGAAGGGACTATAGCCACAAGCAACTGAAAGATACAAGACAGACGGGAGGCATCTGTAAGATTATGGGTTCACTTTTCTTAGCAAGTAGGCAGGGGTTGGTTTATTCCAGGCAGAAAGGGCAATTTGGTTTAACCCCCAATATTCTGGTTTAGAGAAGCATCTTTCACACCTGACGGCAGTAGGCCAACGCCCTGGGAGGCTGAGGAAAGCAGAATAAACAGGAAACACAACAAAAGGGGGCCTCAGAAACATAAAACCCAATAACCTACATATATTTAAGGCAAATAACCTCAAAATCAAGACACAGTCAATACGCACAGTGTAACAGACACGCTCTGAACTTGATTATTCTAGGCGTAAGTACCAAAAATGCAAACTGAAATTGAAAATGCAAAATATCTCCCTGCATATTTTGTGTACACTCACTGTAAATTGCAGATCCTAGCACATGACTATAATATAATACAATGCACACTTTTTGCAGCTTTAATTATAGTTGATTAATCAGCATGCACTATTTTGAAATCATTTCATGTGTCCTGGGGTGGCTCACGATAGACTTGTTGCTAGCCGAATAGTCCCACTTAAGCGCAGAAGCTGCTGGCTTCCTGCTTGGCCCAGTAGTTGATTTCAAATGTTTATCCCCCTTCCAATGGATTAAACGTTTAACCGTGGTGCTCTCATCCTCAGGGGAGCTACTGCTGCTATTCTCTGAGACTGCAGAGCTTGTAACTGCCACTTCATCTTCAGGCCCAGAAGCCTCTGAAACATCAGATAACGAAAATAACCTGTCCCCACAATCAAGAGAATCAACAGGTACCTTAAGCCCACCTGTGGCATCCTTACAGTTAATTTTCCGTGAGCCAGGAATATAATTCCTGTCTGAGCCAGTGTCGAGCTGAGCAATATACGTAGAGGGAACAGTAAGACTGACTAGCCAAGCCAGGGACTGCATATAAATATGAGTTTTACCCCTTTACCCCTCCCTCAGAGCCAGAGACTAGAGTCAAACCTAGCTAAAGTGGTTATAATTACGGGGGCGGGGCTGAGCCGACGAGGGGTTTAGTGCAGGCGCCGCTGCAAAATGCAATGTTGAGTCAGGATTAGAAGTAGTAGTAGTAATAACATGAGGGGCCGTCACAACATAATACACACTGACCTGAGACTTGCATGTAGAGGAGGGAAGACAGGGTGACTCACTTTGCAGTGTACCCTCTTTAGTGACGACTTGTGTGCTGCTTTCTGCTCCTCCAGTGTGAATCCCCTCGATGTTCACAGTGGATGTAACCGCCGCTCCGGGCTGACCCGTAGATTGACCAGCTTGCCGGTTGCAAAGTCATTGGGGAGAGCGCGCTCGCAACACCAGCACCAGCTGTAGTCAGTAGTTGGTTCTGGCCACCAGTCACAATAAAGAAATCCTCAATGGAAGGCTGCGGTCCAGAGCCTTAGTACATGCCAGTCAGACCAGTGCTACTCAGTTTCCCCAGATTCTTAGCATTATGCCGCCAGTGGCGTAGCTGGGCACTTTGCCGCCCGTGGCGGTCTCTGCCTTTCCCACCCCACGGCCGCGCTGAAAAGGGGGGGGCTGCTCGCGATGATTTCTCATGTGAGAGCGGGGGCGCAGCCCCCGCTATGCCGTTGCATGCCGCAGCTCCATTTTCCTTATGCCGGGTTTCAGTCTCCCCAGGCCCTGGCCGATGACCTCATGTACTCCTCACGTGTGCAGACAGCAGAGACCCTCCTCCAACCGGTACCGGGTTTTACGCGACGGCTTCGGCGGGATTGTAGAGAGTGGCTCCTTCTGGTCGTCATTTGGTCTGCAGAGCGGAAAACTTCCGAAGTGCTGATAATCAGCATTTGAGCTGCCGGGCCTGCCAAGCCCGCCAGTAACACAGAGTCTGCCATTTAACTCCCACAGCCAATCACTCGCTAGAGCCCAGTCATGGGCTTATAGCCAGTCAGAGACCTCCAAAGGTTCTCTGGCTTTCTGCTAACATTTTTGATTGGGTGTGAGCCCCAGAGTGCTCACAGATCGTTTATTATTTATGTAATTTAATGTCTACTTGTCCGTCGGACAAAATAGACAGTAAATCTTCTTGCCCGTCATAAAAATCAACATGGTTCGGGCGTCGGGCGATATGATTCCCCCACCCCTGCTATGATATATTTACTAAACAGATCATGCAATATGTGCAACCAAATGTATAGCCTTTACAGCATGAGCTCTGTATGTATTCCGTAAGAGGCAGATGAGGATGATGTTAGTTATGTGTACATTCCCACATATCACTCAGCCCAGATCAGGGCTCACTAAACTGTTGTCTGGGAGCTAGCTATACCTCACAAACCCCTTCAGAGTGCCACACAACCTTGAGGTGAGGTATTGGATGGCCACAAGATGTACTTTTATGTATTGAAGTGGTGGTAATGTGATGTTCATGTGGGCTCAGTATGCTCAGCCTGCAGAAACCAAGGCCTGACAATGAGTTGTGTCCAGTCTGGACCATGCGCCAGGCTGGGGCAGAGTTACTGTGGCAATACAACTGATTCATAGATATCCCTGTGGACCTGCAGATCCTTGGATGATCCCAAAATGAGTTATCAGAATCAATAGTAGCCCTGCTTACTTTAAATTGACTACATTTGGAATGGTGACTGAGTTAACCCCCTGACCTGATACTTCTTTCATTTACCCCACATTGTCAATGTGTGCCATTTACTAATGACAGGCCCCTTTCTCCCACAGGTCTGTTTTCACTATTCCATAAGTCATGCTTGCACTGTACAGGCCTGCTTCACATGTGACACATTAACAGTGCATAGTTGGTTACTTCACAAGAGATTTTGATATGTGAATCACCAGCATTTTTTACATTCAACCAATCAAACAAGAAATTCAATGGTATTTTTATGTCATCCCTGTAACCGTGCCACATATGGCAAAAGGTGTGTCTTGTGATGGCAGTACATACCACACAAACTCAATCAGACGTAGTATGATATCCCACTAAATACTCCACATGTCCACACATCCCCAGCGAGGAACACACACATGGCAGCCCTTTCATAGTGACCTAAGTCTTAGGGTGTAGTCTATACTATGGTATCAGGCCATATGGTTCATATGCATCAAGTCAATGGGCCTGGCTGTAAAGGTGTTTCTGCAATCATGCACAAGTAATTTACCCTTCAGAAGGTCACAATGGTGTGTTGTGTTTCATAGTAGCTCACATCACAGTACATGTATCATGACCCTGGGCTACATGATGTCAGAGGGCTGGCTTAGGGCCGAAATACGAGTTTGGCAGTCCGTAGGACTGCCAAACTCGTGGTGGAGGTGCGCTGGCGGTCGGGGACAGCCGCACAAGTGGTCTGACCACCTTATTACAACTACGGCAGTCGGACCGCCATTTGACCGCTGCAACCGCTACAGATCCGAAATCCCTGCCACTGGTGCCGCGGTCTGAGGGCAGCAATATGTTGGTGGTGCCACTGCGGCACCGACAAGCATATTACAAATTTCCTCACCGCCACAGATTTCATGGCAGTGAGCCCGCCATGAAATCTGTGGCAGTGAGGAAACTAAGGTGGCCCTACAGGGCCCCTTGTTACCTCATGGCCTGAGGATGCATGCGGGGGGCAAATGTTGTGACCTCCCTATCTGCATGCACCCCCTTTTCTGCACAGCATGGACTGCACAGTCCATGCCGTGCAGGAACAGGCTTTGGTGTTCCTATTACGGTAACACAATATAAAACCCTCAGGTCTAAACTGGAAACACAAGAAAGAGAGAACACATCCAGGAAAAGCCTCTAGCGTCCCTTGGGGGATCCCTTTATTAGGACGAAATCCCTCACCCACCATAGGTGGCATGCTTCATCATTGGGATTCTCCTCATGACAGGAAAGCCTAGTCCCGCCACGGGCTACAACCCCCTCACTGAGAGGGAGGAACTCAGGGATGTTTTGTTCCTAATTTTAGGATGTACTAAATCCATCAATGAAGAGTGATAAACTTGGTTGGATGAGATATGCAGCGCAAAAATGATAATAGTGAGGAAAGTGAATTAAAACTAGCTACCATGTACGAAATCTACCTTTATTAGCACGTCCTGGGGCCAGGGTTAAAAACAGTGCACTAGCAGGGATAACATATGCCTACGAATTAGTTAAGAAAAAGGGTCTACATGTTTCAGCCTATTGACCCTCAACAGAGGTGTTGTGGCTTTCGTCAGGACCAACGCGTGCTGCTGCTTGCTATTGAGGTTTGTCCACAATTGTTGTAATCGTGTAAGACAGTGTAGGAGACTGTAAAACAGGGAAAAGAATACAAAACCAGTGATCTTTTATCTTCTTTGGCGATTCACTGGTGGTACCTATGCAAAAACATAATCATAAAAGACCTGGTTAAAGTGATCTCCGAGAGGCATAGATGTATACTATGGACATTGTTACTCTTACTTCATTTAATTTAAAGCAGTTTGTCTATGCTGCACAATGTTAAGCAGTATGTGCTAACTTTGTAAATTCATATTCACAGGAAAATATACTTATATTTTCGTGTCTTACCCGTATGTTGTGGGAAAATGGCCGCACCTTAACCGGGCAAGCAGCTCAGGGAGGGGACACTGCTCTGAAAAAACATATGTGAGATAATGTAATGAACTCACTCACATTACTTATTCTCACACATAATCATTCACAAAATCGATCACTTCACTATCCCGGGGAAAGAGGTGAGGAAAAAGGGGGTACTGGTATGATCCCATTTCGTGATGCTTCACTCTTAATGTAAACCTGACTGCTTTTGTTGACTGGGTTCTAATACTTAGTGTGCAAGAGCTCCAAACCATGTCTCAAAGCCCGTCGCATGGTCAGGAGATAAAATAACTCTGACCACGAGGGCCCATCCAGTAAGTAGATTATTCATATATCATACCATAAAGAAATGGGAAATAGGGAGTGCCCCATGTTTCCCAGTTAATTGTTCAGGAGCTGCCAATGGCACCCGGACAGAGCCTGCGCTGTGTTGTGCGAGAATGCTAACCACCGGTGGTGCGAGTCGGACGGCATCTGGTAGCGACTATTCGTGCACAGGATCTGTCAGAGTATGTGATAAAAATAGAAGCAATAAGAGGTGCCCCATGCTTCACAATCAGTGGTTCGAGAGCCGCTGATATCTGTTAGAGCATACTCTGTTGCGGCTGTGCGTAGTGTTTATAAACTAGTGCTGTCCAAAGGGGATGCGGGTCGGACGGTACTCAGTGTAAATTGTTAATGCAAATAATCTATCGGGGCATTTGCAAAGACCTTGACAGTCGATGCGCCTCTTACCTCGCAGTCGGTACTCCGGGCGCTGTAGTCTGCAGTCGGAGGGAGAAGGCTGAGCCGCCGTTTGGCACCATTTAAAGAAAGAGAAGCGAGAGGTGTGTATCGCGAGGGGCGTGTCGCTGGCTATGACATCACAACGGTGTCACAGATGCGACAAAGAATGCTGGGAAATGTGGTTCAGCTCTACAGTCTACACAGTGGATGTGCCTTTTCTGATTGTGTGAAAGATTTTAAGCAACCAAGAGCACTCACACTCAAAAACAACTCATTCTAGACTGTGAGGGAAAGGCAGGGAAACTAAATATCAGTGTTGTCACTGAGATAGTGACATTGCAACTGTGTCGCAGATACGGCAGAGATGCTGGGAATTGTGGTGCCATACTATGATTAATCTAGTAGTTGCGTCTTTACTAGTCCTGTAAACGATGTGAGAGCGGCGAGGAAGCTAAAAAGACATTATATCAGTGTTGTCTGACCCCAAGGATCATTTTGATAAAGTCGTTTTTCTAAAAAAGAGAGATTGCAACTGTATCATAACGGTGGCATGGTTGCTATGCCAGTCTGTATTGAGGGGTGTTGCATTGCTCATAAATGTATTACCAGATATGGCCCAAGTTTGTGATGGTGTTCCTGATCTTAACAGGCAGTCATAGTATGTTCTTAATAATAGGTGTACTTGGGAACAGAGGAGTGATGGTTCCTAACTTTTCGGTCATGGCGGACCGGAAATCATATTGTTGAATTAGTGTTTTGGTTACAGGAAAAAAGTAGTCCCTATGTCATGATCATTTCTTGGTGAACCCTGAGCTCCTCCCTCTCAGAGAGGGGGTTGTAGCCCGTGGCGGGACAGGCTTTCCCGTCACGAGGAGAATCCCAATGATTAAGCATGCCGCCTATGGTAAGTGAAGGATTTCGTCCTAATAAAGGGATCCCCAAGGGACGTTAGAGGCTTTTCCTGGATGTGTTCTCTCTTTCTTGTGTTTCCAGTTTAGACCCGAGGGTTTTATATTGTGTTATTGTTAGAAGATTGGGGAGCCAACCCTCGCAGGTCTTAAAATTTTCTCCCCGGACCCTCTCCCACCCTTTTTGTGTGTATGTTCCCATTACGTTGCCTTTTCAATAGGCACCATCGTGGGAACACCTAAGGATCAACTGCCAGACCACGAGAAAACTCGCAATCTGGCGGGCGGCCGGCGGCGAGGTTTGGCAGTGTGGGAGCGGGGGGGTGGCGTGCCACACCACTACCACACCGCCAAACTCTTAATCAGGCCCTAAGTCAGTATAAGACATGACCAGGAATGAGGATACTCAGCAGAAGACTACAAAAATGTGTATTCATGTCTTTGAAGTGCATGTGAAAAAAACACATGTTGTGTGTTAACTATTGATTTATGCTTGTGCTAGATGTATACAAATTGTGTGTCAACAAAACAGATATCCAAAAGCTTGCATTGATAATCTGTTTATTCATCTCATTTATTCATACAGGTCAACACCCATTAGAAGTGGGCATTTAGAAAACCATCGCCCGAAAGGTGCGGATCCTGGGTGTCTATGGCCAGCACAGCGAGCGTCCATTGCAGGAAAAGGTGAGATGACCTGAGGCGCAGGACCCGGAAGATCGCGGAGGTCCAGCTGGGGGAGTCCTCCCAACGTGGACAGGGCGTGTGCCACACCCTGACCCACCCCCCCCCCCCCCATGGCCTGCATACTGGTGGTGGCCTACACGGAGCTTGGTGGGTAGTTGAGGGCCCGACAGTAGTTACAAGGGGGTCCTGGTCAGAGTTGTACATGTTACATTGACAACTTTTTGGATTACAGGCAGGCATTTCCACATCAACATTGGGGGTGACCCATGTGGAATGCACAAGAAGAGTTCTTGTTTATGTAGGTCTGGTAGTAGGTGCATGATGAAGTGCTTTGCCTATTGTCTTTATGACCAGGAACACAGCAGAGTCCAATCCACTACCAATTTACTGTCTTGAGCAACCACATAGCTGAGTAAAGTGATTAATCACATCATGTTCTTTGATGCTCTGAGCGGCAATTGTACCAAACAGGCCACTTGTCTTCATTGTGTAAGAAAGGACTGATGCTCCCTCACTACTGTCCATCATGTGATGGTAGCCTTATTACATGTGCATAGCATAGAGTGCACTTTTTATGCAGTGACTGGACAACACTTCCCATTTGTAATTTGTGATTCTACAGTTACATGAGTGTGCAAACATCACTGGTGCCATCAGCATTAGTGCCTACATAGTGCCCAAAGTATCTGTCCTTGTTTTTATTTCATCTGCAGTACTGTTTCAAGATTCATTCACTGACTGGTGATATGCGTCAGGGAGCCAGATGTAGAAATGTAAAGATCATATGTGAGTGTCTACACTCAGTCTCACAAGGCAATTTAAGTGTGCTATACCAAATGGTGCTGTGAGGTGCCAATACATTAGGACTATAGTTCTCCCACCTCAACTTGCAGCACATACACCTGACACACATGTACCTGCACCCGCAATAGACCCCAGCACATCACACAGGCATTCCCACTCCTAACTACCTTATTGAAGATCCCACATTTTCCTTTGCCATCACCCCTCCCAAACCTCCACCCACCACTTCCAAGGACATTACTACCCCTCCCACACCCAAGACCACCCATTCCACCTCCAAATCCACCCCTTCCACTTCACAAAGCACCTCTGCCAAACGTTCTTCTACTTCACATTCCCAAAAAACCCCTCCTAAACGTTAGTCCACCCTTTCCTCTTCCAAAACCTCCATTTCCCAAACCAAGGACACCCCTCCCAAAAATAAACATCCCCATCCCAAGGATTATCTTAGAGGTGCCTGCCCTGCCCAATGGATGCCCCTTTGCGAGGAGGTAACCGTAGCAGTGTCAGTCAGGGCAAGTTTTATGGCACAGCAGTAGGCTAACCCACCCCTTTTTACTATGGACTGGCCATTGGCCTTTGGTTATGTTTGGTCCCTGTGTTTATTTGAGCTAAATAAAATCTTCTTTGTTTGTGAACACATTAGTCCTGGCATTACTTTTCCCTAGCCATTTTTGGGAACCTAGCAATGGTGCAAAGGTTAAATTGTGATGCAATGTTTTTGTGTTTACACATTATGGCAGGTTATACTCAAAATATTTTTAGAGTGTACTTTGATATGCACATGCACAATTTGATGTGGTATGTGAGGGTGATTCCTTTTTATGGGCAGGTGCTCATCATAGTGTTGACCACTTCCACCACCTAATTGATGTGATTTGATACATTGGAATGTGTGACTACGGGTGATTGGTGACCAATATGAAGAGCTTTGTATATTTAGAGCTTGGAAACAGTGCAGGAGTCACACAGGACAAGGGGGTGGATATGTAGGATGATTCTAAATTGTACAAGACGTTTATTGGGGTGTTATTTCACATGGTAAGGTTTCACCTTGTCTTGAGCAATGTCTACATCATTTTGCATGCACTCTCCCTATGATGTATGTTGGATATTTATTTGATATGTGCAAGTTAGTTATTTGTTTATCCATACCTGGAGGCTGGTTAGTTGTCATACCTTTTTGTGTTAAGTTTTTGGACATGTGTCCATTATTTTCTGTGTACCTTGCACCTACTTTAGTTATATGAAAATAATGCTCTTACTGATGTGTTTGCTTTTATATCTAGCACTTACTCAGTACACACATATGCATGGAACTTGGTGATGCCATTGGTTATCCTTGATATACTTGAAGCAGTGGCCTTACACAGAGACGTTTAGAGGCACGGGCAAAGAGGGCTCTGGCCCAGGGAGCCAAACTTTCAGGGTTCCCCCTGATTAAGCCTACCCTGTTCTACAGAGAGTCTTGCCATGATGACCTTCATAAACAGATTGGTTTAATTAACATTTCCCCAAAACTACTTTTTAATGTGGTTGATGTGTTAAGAGTCTATTACAGAACCTTTGCAGAGAAGGTGCTTTTCTATTTCATCCAATATCCATTCTTAAGTTTATTTCATACAAAGCAGGACCTGGCATGTGGGAAATGAGAAGGTGTCACAAAGCTTATTTGATGTAATGGCAGTGAGGAGCTGCTGTTGTGTTGCAATATTAAAAACACATATCACTATCCATGAATATTAGATGTAAACACATTTGGAATTTGGAAAGGTGTGCCCTTGTAGTGTCAGTGACCTGGCCAAAGAGGGCATCAAAGAGGTGCATTTAGATCATACATTCAAAGCTGTTCCGAACAGGGACCCACAAAATAGGTTTGGGCCAGGGCACCCAAACACCTCAAGATGTCCCTGCCTGTGCATCTGTTAACTGGGAAGTCAATGGAAACGGAGTAGATTGTGACTTACCGTTGGTTGCGTCCACTACAGTGTCATTTCTGGATATCATCCAGCAGCAGGACATGTATGATCGGCTCCATGGGGGCACAGGACGTGACAGGTGAGTTTCAGCCTTATGTCCGTCCCTTTCAGGCAGCTCAGTCACAGTCACGTCGGTGGGAAGGCACATCGTGATTGGGCCGGTGGTAATACTGGTGATTTGCCCTCCGACAGACGCATTGGCCTATCCTGCCACCACATTTGTCGAGATTTCGTGGCGGCGTTGCCGCAGCGGTCTTTTGTCTATGAAACCGCACGCATCATAATAGGACGGACGGACCGCCAACTGGGCAGCAGTGAATACGATGCCGTTCTAACGGCAGTACCATGACTGCCAAACTCGTAATCAGGCTCTAAATCAATTTGGGGAAGGTGTCAGACACTAAAGGGGTGACATTTGCTATTCACACTCCAATATAAACACATTAGGAGAAGGTGTTGTACACTAAAGAGGTGAAATTTGCTATTCCCACTCCAATACAAACCAATTAGGGAAGTGGCTGGACACTAAAGGGGTGGTGTTTACTATTCCCACTCAAATCTTCACCTATTTGGGGAAGGTGTTGGACACTACAGGGGTGACATTTACCGTTCCACTCCAGTCTAAAACAATTTGAGTAAGGTGTTAGACACTAAATGGGTGACATTTACTATTCCTAATACAATCTAAACCAATTTGGGGAAGGTGTTGGACACTCATGGGTTGACATATACTTTTCCCACTCCAATCGAAATCAATTTGAGGAAGGTGATGGACATTAAAGGGGTGACAGTTACTATTTCCACTAAAATCTAAAACATTTTATGCAATGTGCTGGACACTATTTTCATTTAAAATGTTTATAAAAATAAATTTACAAATAGTTTACATTATTACATTTATTTTTGGTTTATATTATATTTTACCAATTTTTCATAATTTCAATATTTACAATAAAATGTTTTTGCATTTAATATAATGTATGTATACTTTCAAAATAATTATAAGCTATATTTTTGAAACATTATTAATGTACAAAAATACATTTATAAATGTTACCATATTAATCTGCATACAATTAAAATAATTAACATTAAATTAAAATTAAAATATTAATTTGTTTAAAAATCTCCCCACCCTTATCTCCTAAAAACCCATCATCCAGCAGCTAAAAAAATATTTATACATAATTTTTACACATCTATACAACTAAAAACAAATTTCAAAAATGTCATAATTAGTACATTATTTTACTAAACACACAAATAAAAAAATTAAACATATAAAATCAAACTGACTACAATAAAACACATACAAAAAAACACTTACACCCATACCGTAGCTAATTTGATAATGTGAAACAAAAACCCTGGGATCAATCCAGGGTTCCCTGTCTGACGTTGTGTAATCCTGGGCAAATATTTTATTTAACCGAGCTCCATTTTCTTCATTATCACATATGAGAGCACCTTGAAATATGTGAGCTCAGGATGGGTGCTGTACAAAAACGTCCCTTGTGTTTGATTTAATAGATTATAGTGTGACTCCATGCAGAAAAGAATCAAGGCCACATAATAGGGTGCTCATGACAACAGACTTGCCTCTTAGTTTACTAATGGCCTAGTTGTCAGCTGGGGGGTGGCATGAATGTTTCTAAGTACATGTTTAATAACTGTCACTTTTAATAAATGTCTTTCAGTGCCGTTATATAATTGGATGTGCTATGGTGAGACGCTCCAGTATGTTAAAGAAATACAATTTTGAATTTTAAAATAACTTTATCATAGTTTTACATGATATTTGTTGCACGTTTTACGTGGAAGATTTTTCATGGCATGGGCTCTTAGAATCAAGCAAGACCCTTGGCTCGGCTCTAACTCGGTTCCCACTGTTAACTTGTTGACTCTCACACCGCTACAGGACAGACTGGGCCCCCAACTCCTCTGGGACTGTGCTACTGAACAGGCTGCACTGCTGATACTCCCCTCCCCATGGCTTTGAAATCATGTGGTCCTACTCAATCCAGCAGAACTGGGCTTTTGCAGTTTAGGGAAAGGGCATGTAGGCACCCTGCAGGCAAGGGATGGGTTGAAGATGATGCAAGCTCACCATTCTGAATATCTGAAGATGATGGACTAATTTCTTGACCCATATGGTGTCCTTGCTTCCTCCTTCGAAGCTGCACAGTGGTGACCTCTTGACTCCTTGGCAGATGCGGTCAGTCATACTGTCCTCACGCCGGTCCCTACAGTCAGGTGAGCCTTGTGCTTGTCTTCCTGTGGATAAGGTCCCTCTTGAAAGGTGCTGTAAAGTTCCTCAACAGGCAGGTGGGTCTTCCTGCTCTTCTGTCGTCACGGTCATAGGAGGACTCTGCAAGCTTTCTCAGACTTACAACCAGTCTGCAGGGAGAATGAGAACCATTTAGAGGCTTTATTCCTGGACCTGTTGTCTCCTTTCCTCTTTGGCTCTGCAGTCTGCAGGCCTCTTTGGTCACAGATGATGATGAGGAACCCAGTGCGCCCTGAGGGCTCTGTTACTAATACTACCTTGGTGGCTACAGGAGGATGCCACAGCCAACCAGAGAATCTTTTTAGGGCTTTTGAGTTCATAGTATAATGTCACACTTGGATCGACTGGTTAATGTGTGATGTGCATTTGTCTCAAACAGGTGAAGTGGAACGGAGGGAGTCTTCTGCGCTGTAAAGCTGAGCAAGGGACAGTCAGCTAAGCAAGAAACAAGGCTTCCTACCCACGTTTCTGCTGCCTCTAAGAAATGTAAATGTGTGCAATTGGTTAATCTGCAAATGTAAAGTCTGTTTGGAAGCTGGTATTAGCTTTAATCGATGGAGATATTTGAAGCTTTGATATGGCAAAGATGTATACTTTTTTAAAGCTATTGTAAGAGTGTTACCAGCTGAGTTCTGGAGTGCTTTTAATGGACAGTTATAAAAAATGTTTGCACTAGGTACAGCCTTCAAATTAATAAAATCTATACTTCTGAAGCACTTTTTAAGTCTTAAACTTAAATTGTTTTGCATGTATTGTGACTGTCTATCTTATACTGTTTGTAAAGCAAATGTAAAATAATGGTTTACCTAGTCATAGTGCTTTCTGGTCTTGGCTGGGACCTTGTACCACTAAAAACTATTTCCTGCTGCACCACCCAGCATTCAATTCTGTGGCTGTCTGATTACACACACAGACATCTGCAGTGATCACATTAACTAATAAAGGTTTCATAACATATTTATTTAGTGTTTAAGATAGCACAAACGTGACCCCTTAGGGTATCAGAGCGCTTAACAGAGATATAGTGGTCCCAATAGTGACAGGAGCAAGCAATCATATCTAACACTCGAGTGAAAACATTACATTCAAAAGCAGGAAAAGACATAAGCGCTTACAATAAGCTCTGAACCCGAAGGAATACAACGTATTACAATTTTTAGCAATCGTCTGAACACTATAAAAGATACTATATTTTACAGTTAAACTGGGCATCTGCCTCGGTAAGTTACGTGGTAAGACACTCTGAAAGAGGGCTGTACAGTTCCCAATGAGCTTCATTTTGGAAGTCTTGTGGGGCTAGCAGATTATATACCTGTAGGGAACGGCTGATAATCACTTAGTAACTGTTAGGTGTTTGCTCTGAATGGAGTTATGAAACGAATTTGCCCATTAGAAAAATCTTAGCTTCCTTCTTGAATCTTGACGTTGTCGGGATTCTTCTAATGTTTGGCGGTAGCGAATTCCAGATTCTAGGTGCGGCACCTGAGAAAGCTCTGTTGCAAGTTTTCTTCTTCCAGAAGAATGGCGGTTTTAGAACCAGATCCCTGGCACTCCGGGAATGCCTGCCTCCTCCGGATATCACAATTTTCTGAGCTAGATACGAAGGTGTTTTAGAGCGTAACGCTTTGTGTGTGATACAAGCCAGTTTGAGTTAGATTCTGGTTTTGTATGGTAGCCAATTCAGAGCCTTCAAGTGCGGAGAGATGTGGTTGAATTTTCTAGAACCTGTTATGAGTCTTGCGGCTGTGTTGAGACAGGCTTTTAGAGGAGCTGTTGAGATCTTGGACAGTCGTGATAGAGTTGTACATCCGTATTCGATCCTCGAGATGACTAATGCCTGAACTGCCATTTTGAGGTCTGACGTTTCTAGGAATGGTTTCAGTTTTCTAAGATAACTCAGGTGAAACCGGGGTTTTTAGCCAACGAGTTGATGTGGGCTCACATGTTCAGGTTCTTGTCCAGCGTGATTCCTTGTGATTTGGTTTAGTTCACTATGATCGGGGTGCAGTTTAGCGCAGTGATCAACTTGGTCCATTCCTTAATGTCAGCTGAACTTTGGGGGGAATATTAGTAAGAATTATGGTTTTTGCTTGTTTAGTTTAAGCTGATTACTTGTTAACCATTGAACGGTCATCTTTAGTGCTTCATTAATTGTCTTAATCTCCTCAAGTGACGACATTTTTATGTAAATCTGTGTGTGATCTGCATACATTTGGAAAGAGATGTTGGCGTGACGAAGTCTTTCAGTTAGCGGTTCCATATTAGAGTTAAATAGAGTTGGGGAAAGAGTTGAGCCTTGCGGTACTCCAATCGTAATAGGGGATGGTGATGATAGTTTTAGATTTACTAAAAATCTTTGCGTTCTGTTCCACAAGAAAGATTTAAACCATTCGAGAACTGTTCCTAATAATCCCATCCTGTTTTCGAGTCAGTCAGAAATAACTTTATTTTGCCAACAAAATGATGGCATAAAAGTATTCTACAGATAAACAATTTCCAATCTTACCAAAAAAGACACATTAAAAACAGCATTATTCTTATTACAAAGATTATAAAAAGGAATAAAAAAAATTCATAGATACATACAGTAATTAACACAATTCATACAGTTAATGCTTCAGTTAATTATCAGATTGATAAATTAATCGTCTCTTTTTTAAAGCAGATAAAAAGAAGGACGCCAACGAAAAACATGTAAAAGGATCAGGTAATAACTGCAGATAATAAAGGGCCACACGACACTGCCTAAAATTCATTTTACGGATAAGGGGGACAATAAACCTTTTAGTTTCCTCAGAATAAAATTTGCAAAAAAAACAAGAAATGTAAATCATTCTGAATAGATCGATCATCACATGTGCAAAATGGCAATTCAGATGTTACATAGATATTACGAGGTAGACCTAACATCAAAGGGATATAATTCAGCCGAAATCTAACCAAGATATATCTATGTTGTAAATTAGTGACGAACGATAGATAGATTGCATTCACATCCATTTGCGTTATGCTTGGAACCTCCAAGAATGCTGTAACAGTTGTCTTCTTAAAATTAGAGACCTCCCTCCTTGCCTGTAATCTAGATAACAAATGATTTTTTAAATCATTCTTAGAAATAGACCAGCAGGTTGTGGGATCTGTGAACAGATGATGTAACCCAACTGCTTGAAGGGTAGATTCAACATAGCATAACCAACTGATATTATTTGCACCATCAAGCTTCAAGACATCATTTATAATATCCCTCGTTAACGAGAGAGTCTCCTTCCACCAGACCGAGTGCCACATTAAGATGGGCGCCACACAAATTCTATTAGTTATATAAGGGACTCGCAATTCCGTATGACAATTAAAATTAGAGCATGATTTTGGCAGTGAAACCAAATTTTTCAAAAAGGTATCTTCTATAAGTTGTAATTTTGGGCAATCTCTAATGCCCCAGACAGCTGCTCCATAAGTGGCAGCAGATACCGTTTTGGCTTCATAAACTTTTTTAATTGTTTCAATAGGTTTAGAACCTACTTTTTTTGTAAATTTAAAAAGTGCCCCAATATTTTTCTTCATCTGTAACCCCCTATTTATGGCCATGCTTTGCCAGTTATTTTGGCGGTCAAACATAATCCCTAAATAATTAAAAGAATCCAAAACTCCCAACTTGCCCCCTTCAATACAGATTTGTGGTTGCTTCCGCTGCTTTGGGCCTGCCACTAAGACAAAGGACTTAGAATAATTAATTTTCATGTCCAGCTGATTCATAAAGTTAGTGTAATCCATCACTAATCGGCGGAGCGCATTACTAGTACGAGCTAAAATCACTGCGTCATCCGCATTTAAAAGTATCGGTATTTGTAGTGAATTAATATAAGGAACATCTCGAGTAGATCCCTGCAAAGCTGATTCGACATCATTAGTGTAAAGTGCAAATAAAAAGGGCGCTAAGACGCACCACTGTCTCACACCTCTAGCAATTTTGAAGTGCCTAGTACACTCGCCTCCTTTTCCATAACGAACACGAGCTGAGGCACCTGAATACAAATCATGAATAATATTAATGATCTGTATATTCACTCCCCATTGCCTCCATGATCTGCCACAGCCTAGGCTGTGCCACGCAGTCAAAGGCTGCGGACAGATCCATGAAGGCAAGGAATAAATGGCCTTTTTTTGCTGCCGTATACTTTGCAATTATTAGGTTCAGGTTCAGACACTGATCCACAGTGCCTTTTCCTTTTCTGAACCCAAATTGACATGGGATTATAATATTATTCTCAAGAGCCCATTCCTCAAGCCTATTTAAAAGCAGCTGGCCCATTAGTTTTGCAGTTGAATCTATCAAAGATATAGGTCTATAGTTTTTCGGGATTGACCTATCTCCCTTTTTGTAGATAGGGACAATTACAGTAGTTCTCCATGGGCAATTTGGGCAATTTTATTAAAAACATTAGTTAAGAGCGGGGCCCAAAGGTCCTGATTATCTAAAAAAAGATCGATTGGAACGCCATCGGGTCCTGGTGCCTTTGCACGTTTGCACTGATTTAGAGCATCTTTTATTTCTTCCAGCGTAAACTGGGCACCACGTCCTAAACCAGCTAAGCTTGTGGAGGTATAATGAGTAATTGTCTTATCAACAGTTCCAAATTGCCCTTCGAAATGCGTAACCCATTCCTCCTGCTCAACATGGTTATCTATAGACACACACCGTTCATTTTTTAAGAACGGTGCATTAATCACAGACCAAAAAGCCTGCGAACTCTTTAATAATGCAGCCTTTTGCAGATTTTCCCAACAGTCTTCCTTTAGGGCTTTCAGCCTCAATACCCTTGCTTTTTTATAAGCCTGTCGCAATGATTTAACCAAAGATGAGTTGAGAGGTTTAGATTTTAAAGCCAAATTAAGATTTTTAAGTGATTTTTCGCAATCCTCATCAAACCAGTTATATTTATTATGGTGTCCATTGCGTATGGATCGAGTTAAATTCATCTTAACTTCCAGTAATATCTGCCCAAAAGCTGTGACCATGTCATCATCAGATAGAGGATCTAGGCATACCATTATCTCTGCTACTCGCTTAGAGACTTAGGGCTCCATTACGATGTCGGGCGGAAGCACAACCGCCGTGCTGTCGGAGGCAAAAAACGCTAGTTACCGTCCGCCAGCAACGGTCCACACGCCCGCCAAATTAGGATGTGAAAAGTCAGGCAAACACCGCCCGCAAGCCTGCGGCGCCGCCCGCCATCAAAGTAGGCCCGTCTACGTAGCGGCGCGAGCCAATGGAGACACAACGTCCGACGAAATGACGTACCGCCCGGCGTACAAATTACGATGCCACAACCAAACAGCCCCACCGGCAAAGAGACACCGCACGAGATACCAAGGCGGAAACCCGACTGTTCAGTACGGAGACTAAAAAGGCGGCCCACCCAGAGATGAATCCTGCACTCCAGGCCATCCCCATGCTCTACCTGATGCACCACCTAGGAGTGAACGCACCACGACGACGCAGGTAGGCAGACACACAACAAGGGTACGAAAACACAGCACACAGTGCAAGGGCGGGAAAACTGTACATGGCCCCCCCAGACACCCCTGTGTGGACAGGACACATCCACCACTGCACCCACACATGTCCCACCTGTCAAAAATAAACAACTCGCAACATCCTGGGCACCCACTACCCGGGCCCAGGAAGTGACGTCCCCGTCACGGCATCGCAGCGTAGCGGCGATGACGCAGGTACACATGCGCACAACACAGGGGCCAACGACAGCGCCATAATTGGGCTGCACACAAACACCACAGGGTCACAACTACACACCCCACACACCAGCCCCACCCTGAAGGCACATGTCACGTGGCCTCCCTGCATCAGTCATGTCCCCAACCGACAACTCACAGTTGTCAACTTGACGCCACACAAGTGTCCCGAACAGGGGAGAAATGTGATTGCAAAATAGGACACACCCTTGTATGTAAAACATGGATAAGCACACGGCGGCTGCTACATAACAGCGCAGAATATCGACAATGTCCGGAAAAGGCACGCCAGTCTCAACAAGAAATACCAATACCATCCTGCTCGCAATAACAACACATGCAATGTACAAAATAGAAAAACCCTGCTGCCTGAGAACAGGTGTGCCCAATCACTACACCCACACAGAAGCCGCAATGTACAGCGGCAACGGAGTGTCCCGCCCACACACGGGAGAGCAGATAGCACTGAATGGCCTTCCATTCCTACTCCGAAATAACATTGCAACAAATTATGCTGGAGAATGGAGCCATTGTACCAACAAGAAGCAAAACATAGCCATGCAGAGTAAAACGTCCACTGGCAGATAGCGCACAACATGAAAGAAAGATAACACCACAAAATACAATAATACCACTCCTCCATGTGGACCAAATGCAAGTAATCGGGAAAGAGTCACACACCACTGGCCTTGACTATTCATAGAAGCATGTGGGATGAGGGACTGTGTCCTCCGCCCAAGCTATACCCCAAATCCTTACGCCGTACATCCATTCCAGAATTCCCAGCATCGTCGGAGGCTGCACTCTGCTGACTGCTCAGGCAGCCGGAGCACGCCATCACATCACCCTGTAGCAATATGGCTGTTGCACCAGTGACCCTCAACTACGCCGGACAGATCAAGCTGTACAGTGACAGCATGCTACACATAGTGGGCTGTTCAAATCTGGCAATGCTGAATGTAAGTTACCGAGTAACTTACCGCATTGCAATGTTCAGCTGCGTCATCCCCGTATTCTACTGTCGGAGGTGTCCGTTCCACTGGCCTGTGGATTTATGTCTCTCCAACCCGGCATGTCCAAAGGCGGACTTGGTACACTTGTTTGCACCCCTGGACGACCACGACAGGATCTGTTCAGTGTATGGGGGCATGGCGTTTGTGGCTGCAATCGGGGACACACTGCAATGGGACCAGTGTGCCTCCACACAACGTCTTCTGGATCACAGTTTCAGCGAATGTCATCCAACATGTCCCATCAGGATTCTACAAGGGACAACTTACGACGAACACGTTGCTACCCACCATCCGCTTCATTGGATGACATCCATGTTTACCATCAATGGGATGGATGCCCTGCTGGAAGGTATCGTATACACATCAACTTGTCAATTCATGGGTCCCCGACTCAATATCCCCAATTGAACATAGATGTTCAACACCGTACCCATGCTTGGCTTTCGCACGGAGTGGACAGTTAGCTGTACAAGAACAATAGCATATAATCTGCAACTAACACCTTACCATCAACTCCACTGCCATGACATCTGACATTTTCGGGACATGCACCCTGTTCCCCACCATATCCCGTGTCTCTGCATGAACAGGGGGAGGCAGAGGTATGGGACTCGTGTACAGTAACCACATGGCCAATACAGCACGAACAACTATGCCATAATATGTATTCTGCGCACCTGGACACATGCACCTGTCAGTGCACACTTATCTGTCTGCTGTAGTACGTGAGAACTGTCACCTCACCTTTGTCTGTACTTCCGTGCCAGGACTTTTGCATGGACAACAAATGCAACCCCCTACAACATGGCCCTAGTTACAGTGTCATGTTCAGTAGCCACCACATTGCAACAACTGGTGAGACGCTGCTGCATGCAGGTAGGCACATGCCCTGATGTCACCTCTGACGCAGGTGTGTCGGAGTCACTATTGTATTGAACCGGTACCATGGAACTGAGATGAACTGTCCCTATGATGTCAAGCTGTCTGGTAGGCTAAATGAATACTGTCTGTGTCAAAGCCCAGAGACCATCAGTAATTAGCAAATGTACTTTAGCATAGCAAGGGCAAGGCAGTTGTAACCCTGAAGCCTCCATTCCACAGTCAACAACTAATTACATCTACCTGTACCCCTTTCGTATGTGTAATCATGCTAAGTATATCCTCCACATGCATTTTGCTGCCAGTAGTGTCCACTATACTGCATCACAGAGGAAGTAAGTCCAAATACATGCCTCGAAGCAAATATGTGACTCTGTAGAATTATTTCCAGAAGACAAGTACGAATGAGAGAGGATGAGAGTGTGTGAAGTACACGAGAGTCGTGAGATGACCATGTAGTCCAGTGACATTGGATGTCAATGCATATGAGTTGCCGCCACAGTGGACCTAGTGCAATACTACAGGTCGTGGGCCTTTGATTGTCAGACTCTGACGTGGCCCAACAGATCATCACATTAACACAGACGGGCTGGTCACTTCAAAGCACAGTCCTACATATGTGCATAATTACCTTCACAGTCGGACATCACACTCCTCAAGCAAAAGTAGGACCCACGCAAGAAGCATGCTACAGCAATGCATGACAAAACACACACAGGATATCAGTGTGGGTGGGCAGGTCCGCACAGTGAGTACGAACTGCTGAAACTCACAAACATGCTTGATTAAACCAGGCACAATCTTGACAGTCACACACCCTGCAGACCCACAATGGCCAAAACACATTAAGTAGGAGCCATCCTGAACTGCAAGGACACACCCACACACTGCACACTGTGCAACATACAATACACACATGCGCTCACATTCACAGACCTGAACACGGATACAAACACCCACCATGCCCCTGGGTAACACATGTGTGTAATCGACATTGCCAGAGTGCACACACACACCAACACTCCCCCAAAGTCACACACTTCACACCACACACACCTACACCTCCCAAATGCACACTTTGAAAGTAAGCCATGTGCCCAGGCTCAATGTTCATCACAAGATTAACATACACCTACACTGCTGGCCACCCAGAAAGTAAGCTCACACATACCCGCACACTATGCACATGCTACCTGTCATCCTGTGGCCAGACTCACACCCCGTGCTTTGCTTGCACGCAAACATGACACGTATACATTTACCATGAAATTCCAGCAAATACATGCAGACAATCCGTGTCACTAAAAAACTTCTTCATCACACACACAAGTAGCAGAGTCTCAAAGAAGTGAAGTCCCAGCCACGTGTAAAACACATTGGAATGTGAGACCAGACATTGCAATTGTTGAGGTACCATACAAGGCATGTGCCTCACTTAACTATGCACACACAGTAACAACTGCAATCAGTAACTACACAGACACGACCGACTACAGGAACAACAGCATCCAGTCACAGATTACATAGACAGGCGGCAAAATTGTTCAACACCAGGGACAGTGGCCAGTCCGATGTGCAGAGTAGTGACACGAAAAGCTGCGTATGCAATGTGTGTGAGTGTACCCTGACATGGCCACCAACACTGCCATGGCAGTCACAATAGCCATCACAGCCACCACTGTGTCACAGGTAGATGTGTGAGTGTGCCTACCATTCAAACAGGATGGCAGTTCGACTCGGTGCTGTCTATGTGCTACGGGACAGTTGGAGGTCCGCCCCTGAGAGAGATGCACAACTGTGGAAGACACACATGTGTCATGTGAAGCGGGAGTTCCGCTTGGGCCAGGCGGGTGGGTGGCACGGGTAGGTGCACACATGCATTGTTGAAACAGACTGTGTGGGGAGGATTCCGGAGGGCTATATTTCCACTGTGTTGGGTATATGGAAAGCCCACCTGTCTGGAGATGAATGTGAACTCGTGTGGGCACAACAGGCGGGCACACGATCAATGCTGCATCAGGTGTAGACGTTAGCCCTCCCTCTGGGGACATGCTGGATACTGCTGTGCGTCTGCCAGGCCCTTGCCAAGGCACTCACATCCCCTGTCCACCAGGTGTACCCCCTACATTGTCCGCCTGCACAGGCTACCCAGGGCACGGGATGGCAGTGGAGCTTGGTGGGTGGGAGGTCATGGCGCCCTTCTCCTGGTCACATCTCGCAGGCAACACATTCTCAGTGAGCAGCAGGGCACAAGTCCTAAATATGTAGTGGGGGGACGCAGACGTCACGACAGGAAGTGACGTCACGAAAGGTGGCTTGCACCATCAGACTTATTGCCTCCCTTCGCCCACCCCTTACATGCGATTGCAACAGAGAAGCCAGCGCGTGCACAAGCAGCTCCGAGCTCGCCCCAGAGAGGCCAAAGAGTGAATGTGTGGGTCCATTTGCTCCAGTTCCCTGGCTCGCGGTAAAATCAGTGGTGGGACGCCGTCCACCCGCGTGGTACCCTGACTCGAGACCTGGTGTGCAGGCAAAGTGTCCTATTGGCTTTGCGATATGTGTGAGTTGCATGACACTCGTTGGCGGGGGATGGCTCGGAGGCCCGTCACCCTGAGGCCCATGTCTCACCACATGGGTCCCTTGTCAATGGCAGCGGTTGTAATGACTATGCGCGCAGGGGTGGGTCTACCTTTCGTCTGGGATTGTGTTTGCGGCCTGGCCCGCTAGGGCAGCCACAGCCTCTGTGTGTTGCATGTGGTGTATCCGGACTCCGGAGGCTGTCATGCATTGTCACTGTTGTCCAGGTTTCGAGTCGGGGTACCACGCGGGTGTACGGCGTCCCCCCACTTATATTACCGCGAGACAGATAACTGGGCCAAATGGACCCACACATTCACTCTTTGGCCTCTCTGGGGCGAGATCGGAGCTGCTTGTGCACGCGCTGGCTTCTACGATGCAATCGCATATAAGGTGTGAGCGAGGGGAGGCAATGAGTCTGACGGTGCAAGCCACCTTCCGTGATGTCACTTCCTGTCGTGACGTCAGCGTCCCCCCACCTCTTATGTTAGGACTCGTGCCCTGCTGTTGTCAGATGTGCCACTGCCCAGGGGGGTGGAGAAAGGGTCAGGAATGTCAGCCTGATATTGGCCCAGTTGAAGGCCCACCTTGACTGGGGGGGACAACCATTGGACAGTCTGGCTTAGCCCACCCACGCGTACATGTGGGCCCTCCATGTACTATGTCACCTGCGGCAAAGTGATGTCATGGGCAATGACGTTATTGAGGAGAGCTGTCTGCCCCACGCAGAGATGGCGCATGAGCTCAACAGACCCAGCACTGAGGGCAGCAGGGGTCACATGTGCAGGGGCAGCTGTGCCTGGTGTGAAGGAAACTCTACCCTTCATCCCTGTGCCGACACGTGTTGCACCAGTGGAAGTAGATGGTAGGGCGGGCATTGGCCTCCGCGTGGCTGAAGAGGAGCAAGAGTCCACGTCCCCTGTGTTAGCAAACATGGATGCATCACCTCTGTCCTCAGATGACTCAGAAATTGCCGGCTCGGCCTGTGATTCATCCAGCACACGTCTGGCCCCTCCGAGGCGCTGGTAACATCTGTCACACCCACGCACCTGTGCAGCTGCTACATCCGATGCCACACCACTGTTGACCGTCCCCTGTCCCTCAGCACCCACGGGAGATGCCACATGAGAGAGAGCGAGGTGGCCTCACTCATCTGGCATCAATTAAACAGACATGTGCAAGGGAAGCAGCACAGAACATCCACCAATCCACATGTTGCACGATACCTGTGCAATTGCATACAGCCACCACAATCAACACGTAATGGCTGGCGTACAGTAAATGAAGCCGCTAATAAGTGGCACATGTGTTGTGCACATAGCACTACACCCGGCCTGTGTCACCCTGCGACCATAGCCCCAAATCGCGGTGTGCACACCCACTGTCCTGATGGTGGCAAGGATGACCACTACGTAATTAGGCCAATGACATACCTGCATGGAGCAGAATGGGAAACCACTGACACAGACTGCAACATGACGGGCCACAATGGCCATGAGCCCATGCCATCCACCTGTCGTTCACACGAGCACAACTGCTGTTGCACAGTGTGCCGGATGTGTAAGCACCAGAGATATGAGGTGAGGCATCGCAAACATATGACCGAACGAAATCAGAGTAGGCACAGTGCCTCAAACATACATGTGAATTGCCAATCCAGGCCACTACAGGTTGTTCCTGAGGGCTACGACTCTGAGTGCATTGAGAATGCAGAGGGCTCAAATTACATCTTGACCCTCAGGAATCGCATATGCATGTCAGATGCACAAGGCACAGAGTACACTTACAACCCACTGCATACACAACATACATCACATCACCAGATAATGGGTAGGCTGTGGACACATGCTGCCTCTCACCGCAAAAGACACCATCCCACAATACTGTACACTTGCTTGCTGCTGATGCCCCTACAAACATGCATCCGGCATAGGCTGTGTGACTGTCAAGATGCAGACCATAACTGGTGAAATGCAGCGCCGTGCTGACCTGACAATACGAGGGGGCATCCCCCGATTCGTTATCGCCACGTAGTAGCTCATCCGGCAGATGACGTCACACCCTTTGTGGAATTGGCTGCACTGTCGGTCACACATACACAGAGGCATCAACTTGGATGCAATGGCTCATCACAAGCCCTTGGGCTGGAGGACTTCAAACTGCAGGGATGGTACACAAGAGCCTTGGAATGTCACTCATACACTTCTCAACATCACCCACATCCACCAATCACAGTGGCATGCTGCTGACCCATCCCAAATACTCAGAGACGTGCAACAGAGCCAGGAAGTAATAGGACATGGCCCAACAGCATGTGTACACCACACGTGAATGCATGCTGCTGGGAGTGTGTACACAGTACCTGTCCATCCCATTCACATGCAGGTTGCCAGCACATTGAGCAATGTGTAGTCTGCCCACATCTACTGTCCATTGTCAGGTGGACCAACACATAGATCACAAGGCAACACATCTTTGTGGGTGGACTCACTGTGTCCAACACTGCGCAGCCCTCAACGTACTCGCCCTGTGAATGGCTCACCCCGCAATGGAGGTCACATTCAGTGCCACTATCTCTCACACACATCCCTATCACAAGGCATGGTGTGTCCAATCGACAGGGCTGAGTTTGTGCATTTCAGGAGAGACCTGAACAAAAGACACATGTAACCCACTGTACAGTCAGTGTTGTCTCCTTCTAGGATTGTGCGGTCAATGTGCAGCCCAGGTCTGCTGCCACTGAGAAGGCCAGCAGGGACCCAGCCAGCCATTCACACAAGCAATGACTGCCCTGAGTCCTGCATTGCCAAGTGGCTGCGTGACTGGATGTCTGACATGGAAATGCCATGTACCACCACTCGTGAGGGACATGCATGGGAAAGCGCCATAGAGCCTACATACCCCTTACACCTGTAGTTAGCATGGTAAGCAGTGCATGTTGGAACCCCACAGGCTCAGAATCATAGTGCTGCGGATCAACGACATGTGTGTCCCCCACATGCACTCCCACACACACTGTAGTTGTCTTACACACACAAGTTTTGCTATGAATAGCCTTGGGCAGTGTGCGTGGAGCTCGGAATCCATGATCTCCAGCTCCTCGCTGGTGAGTGGACCTGGACATATCTTCAGAGTCGTCGACATGTAGGTGGACATGTGGCAGCAGCGGCAGGTGTTGTTGAGGGATGCCAGGCAGCAGTCCCTGTAAGCTGTGGTAATGCCTGTCTCCCTCCCACACTCATATAGCCCCCTGGGGCTGTTCCAGTGGGTCCAAGCTGCTGCAATTGGTGTACCATGTCTGCCTACTTCAAATGCACACAATGGCCTGCACCGAGCTGTCCCGGTACGCTTACCTCTATCGTCGAACACGCAGGATGCAGTCGCGAGGGCCATTGGAGTTGGCCTCAAGGGCCTGGTCCATGGCGGGTTCAGTCCGCTGGTGCCATGTGGAATCCACAGTTGAAGGTGCGCCATGCATTTGCAGGTGTGGCCATGATTTGTGTGTGGGCGCATGTCCACACTGGACAGGGCCACTTCATGCTGTGTGCATAGGCATTGACGGCCAGTGCTCAGCCTCCACATGTCTGTTGGCACATCATCATGTACACATTAGCATGGGAGCATGGGATGTGCATATGCACACACATGCCATATTTCTCAATGTACATCTCCCACTTGGCACGTGCAACGTTACGTGTCACTTGTGATGTGTGTTTGCATTCACACAGCTGTGTTGTCATGGAGTTGTCAATGTGTACACCTGTCAATGTGTGTTGGAGGTGTGATACGTACAGTGCTGGACATTGGGTGGACTAGGGACATCATTGACTGTCTCATATCCCATTGTGCAACAGGACCCACTTGTTTTGGCCGCTCAGCCTGTGTACATTGTGTTGTTGGTGTGTGCCATACTCACCCGGCCTCGGAAGCTGTGTCTGGCACAGCAGCTAGGTATATTGCTGTGGTGTTGTCGCCTCCCACCTATGCAGTCTGAAACCATCATGATGCCTTTCAAGCTATTAGGGCCTAAATCCCCATGTGCATGCTCATAGCAATGGTTTGTGTCAGTAGCCATTGCTATTGGTAAGGGGACCTGTGTAAGAGTATTGTGGCTGTGCTGTCCCTACTTGTCAGCTGTTCTGTGATTCTATAGCTTTGCCAGTAATTTTTGGTATGTGTATGTGTAAGTGCCATGTGGTGTGTTGCATTGACATGTGTCCACTTCCATCTGTCCTAGGAGGAGACCAAACATACATCGCCCCTACCAATTGCTGTCAGACATGGAGGATGTGGAGGTCATTCGTAAATTCCGGCTGGACCGACCCACCCTGCATCACCTATGTGCCATGTTGGAACCCCACCTTCGTCCTCGCAGGGTGTATCCAACAGCATTCACCCCCACGGCTAAGGTGATGGCTGCACTGCATTTTTTCGCTACCGGATCTTTCCAACACACGGTAGGCAGTGGAGGTGGAATGTCCCAACCCATGTTCAGCATGGTGCTACGGGATGTCCTGTCAGCTATGATGCTGTACAGGAACCGGTACATCCGATTCCCCAGGGCTCGTGATTTGGCGGCAGTGAAGGGTGCTTTCTATGCCATTGGACGCATCCCCCACGTTGTTGGTGCAATTGATTGCACCCATGTTGGCCTTGTTGCACCACAGGCCATGGAGCACATCTATAGGAACCGGAAACATTTCCACTCCCTGAATGTGCAAGTGGTGTGCCTGGCGGACATGATCATCACACACGTGTGTGCGAAGTTTCCCGGTTCCACCCATGACTCGCACATCATGCGCCACAGCATCCTCCCACGACTGATGTCCAATCTTCAACTGGACCGTGCATGGATTGTTGGTGAGTATGCATACTCGTGTAGCGTGCTGGGTGTGACATGCTGTCTTGTATCCTGTTGGAATTGCAAGGATTCTCTGTGTTTCTCACACCCAGGTGACTCGGCATTTCCTAACGGGTCTTGGCTGCTGAGCCCACTCCGTAATCCCAGGACACCAGCTGATGTCAGATACAATGAGGCACATGGGAGGACCAGACGTGTGGTGGAGCGGACTTTTGGACTCCTGAAGTCCAGATTCAGGTGCCTGCACCGCACCGGGGGTGCACTGGCATACTCCCCACAGAAGGTGTGCCAGATAGTTGTGGCATGCTGCATGCTGCACAATCTCGCTATTCGCAGGCAGATCCCCCTGATAGTGGATGACGGTGATCAGCCAGGACCCCCGCCTGCAGACCAGGCCGTGTCCAGTGACGAGGACAGTGGAGAGGAGGAAGCAGTGAATGAGCATCAGCAGCTCATCGCCCGCTACTTCACTTGACGGTGAGTGACCATGTACGTCGGCTGATGTTGCTGTAGTTGTGTAGGTGTATGTGTGCATTGTCACGGCGGCCTATTGTTCACTGAGTGCTGTGTGGCAATGGTCCATGTCCAGGGTAGTATGCCACTGACAGTGGCTGTGGCATTGTGCCCTGTTGCTCTGTGAGATGTGTGTACATTGCTTGAACTTGATGACAAGTACTGTGTGATGAGTGTGTGACACACACATTCAATGGACTCTTGTTCTGTTTTTCACCCCTAGGTCCCTACAGCCTCTCCTGGCCTATCGACATACCACACTCCTGATGCATTACTGATCATGGTGACGGTTGCACATCCTTGATTAAACACAGAGCAGATACAACAGAATGTGATCCAGGTGTATTTATTTTGAACAGTGACATGTGATTGTGGGCAAGGTGATGACAAAAGTGGTGCATGCTGGAACAATGAGTTGACGGACATGTCCACGTGATGGCCAAGGTGTACCCATGTTGTTCTGGGTCCACAGTCCGACAGACACATGCCATTCACATGGCAGTGTGGGGTAGGATAGTAGTCCAAGTGAATGCAGTAGATGGCCACCGTGGCTGGCTGTCTCACTGGCGTTTGGAGCGTGCAAAGTCATCTCTGGACACCTGTTTCCTTTTCGGATGCCCCCTTCCACGTTTGAGAGGGGGGGTTGTGTTTGTGGGCTGCTGGTGGTGGCTGAGGATTGCCCACTCGCTGTGGACGCAGGGGAACTGGATGTTGCACGGACCTGCGCCCCAGCAGGTGGTGTCAGAGGTGGTGTGGTTGGCCTTGATTGGGCCCTCACCGCCACCACTAGCTGGCCCATTAGGTCGACAAGTTTGCCCATACGGGTCACGAATTGGCCCATATGGGCGTCCATGGACCTCAACACCCCAAGGACTTCCCGCGTATCGGCAGCTGACCGGGCCCATTGTCCCTGGGCCTCTTCATAGGCCCCAAGGACTCTGGCGATTTGCGGCAGGGCTTGGCTCCCAGGCTCTGATGGCGTTGGCCTGACCCTGCTCCTCCCACCTGAACTGCTGCCACCGACCTGCCCACTCGCCACAGTGGTCACCCGGGGCCTCGTTGTGGCTCCCAGGGTCGGTGTCGACATGCGTACAACCCCTTGCGCAGGGTGAGTGGTCAGGGAGGCCCTGGTGGTGGTGGTTGCGGCTGTGGTGGTGGCCGCAATGACCGTGGCAGCAGAGGCCTGGGACTGGTCACCGGCCCTGGGAGATGGGTTGGTGGGTAGGAGGGGTCCTGGGGAGCGGTTGAGCCCTGCCACACCAGATGTGCCTGGTCGGGAGTCCTCGTCCGAGGAGGTGTCCAGGTCTTCCACATCCGTGAGTCCGGGTGGAGGGCTTGTGGACTGGCTGTGATGACTGCTGTCTCCCTCTCCAGCATCATGCTGTTCGTCACCTGTGGGGCGGAGACGAAAGGTTATTGTGTTGCACCTTGCAAGGTTTGTGTTAGATGACTGACATTCACAGTTGGTGCACAGTTGTGCACTGATTTCCCAGATGCGTGTGTATGGCTCTACAATGTGTGTGCGTGATCAAGGCAATGGAATGGTGTGATGGGTGCACATGGCATGGGACGGATTTGGATAGCCAATCGGTGTGTGTTGCAGTACCCCTACATTTTGTGCCTTTGGTGGAAACGGGTACAGCCCCCTCAACGCTTTTGAGGTGAAATATGGTTTTGGGGTTTCAAATGGAACGCTTAGGAACGCAGATGGCAAAAGGGTACAGCCCCCTCAACGCTTTTGAGGTGAAATATGGTTTTGGGGTACATACTGTGACATATGGGTGCAGGAGGGGACATGTGTTTTGGCCACACGACACTGCAGAGACAAAGGTGTGTGTATGTCTGACGTACCAAGCATATCTGCTCACTGTTAGCATTGTAGTGAGTGAGTAATGGTTGTGTGCCACACGACGTATTGCAGATGGGACAATCCTTGGTGTGCGTGCTACCCTCAGCCATGTGCAGCAATGCAGTGCTCTTGGTGTGTTGACTATATTAGGTATGTTGTAAAGCACAGTGTGACGTGCGCTTCAGACACTACAGACACATTATTGGTCATCGGCAGGAGTCTTTGCTGAACTACTGTATATGGGACAACTGATTAGATGATATACCTTTCATGACACTGGGGCTGTAAAGATGTGATGGATGAGACATTGAATGTGCATTGTGTAGCTGTGTGGTTCATGGGTCCAGTGGTGGATGTGACATTACTGTGGTTCCACTCAGTTACATTGAGACGAGATAGACTTACATGGGTGATGTTGTACGATGTCAACGGAACAAGCAGACACGACTACATGGACAAGACTTCGATGGTGTTGCTGATGTGTGTGATGACTGGCACAGTGCACGGCATGTGGGTCAGTACTCCAGTGAGACTTGTGCATGCAGACGTGACTCCTTACGTGTTAGTGTATTTGTGATGGCTCATGTGGGCTATGACTCTGTAATTCATGTCCGTGTGCACATTAGTCACATGATTATGACAGGGAGCAGTGCTACCTGTTCCTCTGCTACGTGACATGTCCCAAATGTTAGTCGTAGTACAGTCCTCATGCCTACAGACACCCCGCCCTGTACAGTAGTCTACCTACTTGTTGGTTTGTAGGGAGCAATGCAATGGCTGTCACATGGTCATGAGAGGGAGGGGTGCTCCATCTTGCTGGTCTGTGGCAGTGGGGGCCGTGTTGTGAGTTGTGGTGAAGGATTACCATCCACAGACACCCCTCCATGTAGGGAAACATATCTACCTGTCGGGTGAAGGTGTGCACTGCAATGGCTGACACATGGGTGTGGGGAGTGCTCCATCTTGCTGCGCTGTAGGACTAGGGGCCTGGTGGTGGTTGTACTTCTGCAGTCCCCCCTCCGATACTCGGAGTTTGTGGTAAGGCTACTTACCTGTTACTTGTTGGTTGGTGCAGCTATGGCTGACACATGAGTGTGGGTGTGGGGAGTGCTCCTTCCGGCACATCTGGGGTACAGAGGGACCTGGTGTGAGTTGTGGTGCTGGCTGCCTGTACACATGCCCCCATGGTTTTGTTTGTTGGTACCTTTGGGCTGAGTGTGTGGGAGTGTCTGTTGCATGTGTGAGAGATGTCTTGTGTATTGTGTACTGGACATGGGGGTGTTTGGCCCTCAGTGCTATGGCATTCTGGTAGTGCATGACAGTACATAGCGGTGTGCTGGTATACATTTGTTTGTACTTACCAGCCTCCACTCCCCCTGGTATTCCGGTGAGACTCTCCGGATGCAGAATGCCTCGCACCTTCTCCTCCCACGCCTTGAAGGTCTTGAATAGCGCGGGATTTCCGCCGCCAGTCGTGGCAGCCAGCTCACGATTCTTGGCCTCCTTCTTCCTGACCACGCTTTTCAGGTCGTGCCACCTCTTTGTGATTTCGCCCTGGTTGCGTGGCACGTTCCCAACTGCATTCACCTGGTCTACTATCCTTCTCCACATTCTGTTTCTGGTGGCTACTGGTGTCTGTTGGACCTGGTTCCCATAGATTTGTGGGTGCACCTTGATGATCTCATCGACCATGACCGTCAACTCAGTGGCAGTGTACTTTGGCATTCTTTGTGTTGCCATGGTGTGTGGTTTGCTATTTGTTGAGCTGGTGTGGTGTGTGGTGTGTGATGTGCAGGGGGTTCGTGGTGCCGTTGTTTCAGTGGTGATGGTGGTGATGTGTGTGATGTGTGCGTGCGTGTGGTGTGCTGCTTTCCTTTGTGTCTCTCTGTGTTGTCTGATGGCGTCTTCGCTTTGTCCTGGTGCAAGGGATTGTGGTCTGTGAGGAGGCTGCTTTTGTACTGACCTATGTGGGTGTATCATGATGGTCTGTCGTTTTCAGGTGTGTTGTGTCTGTTGTCCTGGGATTTGTCGTTTTTTGGTTTTGGCAGGGGTCATGTGTCATTGGGATGTGTTCTGTGTTTGGGTATTTTGGCGTAGTTTGCTGTGTCGACTTGTTGGCCATGTTGTGTGTATTTCTTTGTTCCGCCAATGATTTCCGTGTACGGACGTGGCCGCCAGGCCTTCCGCCGTGTCAGTTATTCATCGCTGTTGTTAACCGTGGCGGGCGGGGAATATGTGGATTTTCCGCGCTCATGTCGGGGAGATCATAATTTCACGGTCGTTGTCTGGGTCGTCAGAGCGGGCGGATTTGGGTTTTCGGGTGGGATTGCGTCCGTAGCGGACGGTTAATCTTCTACTCGGACATGGACGGGCGGAATTTTGTGTGTTTTTACCGCCGCGGGCGGAGGTTGCTTCGCGACTTCATAATTGCTCGGTCGGTATTCCCATGTTGCAGGCGGGTGGATTTCTCAAGCTATCGTGGAGGGCGGAATATTTAACGCCGGTTATCGTAATGGGCCCCTAAATTATCCAAAAACTTCACTGCATCAACTCTCTCCCATTTCAGAACAATTCCATTCTCCCTTGCTATTACTGGATGTATATGCAATTTAAGTGAACATTCCCTTTTCACTAAAGAGGGGATAGAGAAAGTGATTGCAGCATGGTCACTAAAAGCATAAAAATTAGTCTCAAACTGAGAAAAAAGTTTTCCAAAGAGTCAGAAACCAAAACATAATCAAGAGTGGAAAAGAGGAACGACTAAAAAAGTGAATCCTAACTGACCAGTTTCCATTTCAGCAGTGTTTAAAAACACAAGATTGTTTATAGTTAGAAGTCTATTTAAACCACTACCATAATCATTGTGACTAAAATGAGGGACGCACTCCCCATCATCATCTACCAACCCACACACTGAAGTATTAATCTTGTCACAAGGGTGAGCATTGAAATCCCCAAGCCAGATTAAATCACAGGATTTAGAACAAACTTTCTGCAAATTGGCAATGTCTCTTTCTAAAGAGGCCAATAAAGCTGCATGATTGCCACCAAAATTATTATTATAAAAATTAATAAGCAGCCAATATTGATCAACACGATACTCTAAGAGAATAGTATGGTAATATGGAGATATATTTGAAAAGGACTTCACTTTTAGAGGAAAACTATTAGAAAGTAAGGTCAGTAAACCTCTCTTTGCACGACCAGCTGAAGAGGGTATAGCAGGAGTAAAGAATGAACGACACCCATTCAGATATAGTGGGTCAGTTTCCCACGTCTCTTGTAAGCATATTAAATCTTTAGATGTTATCAGAGACAACCATTCCATATTAGACTTTTTTTGTTTGTATCCAGCAATATTCCAACAGATTACTGCAACAGAGTCTGAGCTATTCTCTAAGTGTATCGTTGTCTGGGTCAAATTCGGAGAATCCACCTGCATGTTTTGCTCTAGTTGAGAGGTTACAGAGGGAGCGGAGAGCATAGTAGGGCCTTCTTGCATAGGTATATTACCAGCATCATTATCTATTGGGCTCAGCTCACCCAGTCAGTCACATACAGGCATACCTTCCAATGCAATGAATCTATTACTAAGGGGTAATGGTAAAACAGAGGGAAAAATAGTCTGGTTACATGGAAGGCGAAAAGGCTTCCGGGCATTATGTACTCTAAGAAAAGGGGTCTGAGGTAAAAAAACAGGTTTATAAAAGAAACCTAGCGCAAGGGCACAGATTTCAGTAAAAAGTGAAGGAGTGCTTGGTAACATAGCTAGTAGGTCACCCACTATGTGATGGTTATCAAAATTTAGAACAATACAATCTCCTTTAATAGTTTTAGATGCTCTTCCAACCCAGTTAACCCTCCTTGCCATGATATGTTTGTATACATTAAAATTATCCCCCGTGCACTTGGAAAGCCAATGCTGAGCCTTATGGATTAACTGCTCCGTAGATTCTAATAAATCTTCTTTTAGTTCTGGTACATTAGCCAAAACTATGACATACGGGCAGGCTGCGGGAGGAAGATCCAGTCTTCCTTTAGCATTCAGATCCTCAGCTAAGACTTGAGAAACCCCCCTTCCAGTGCAGGGAGGTAGAGCTTTACCCTCTAAAGAGGCAGAGTTTACAAGCGGTTGGACATTAAGAGAATCGGTTACCGGGAAAACCCGGGTGGGTAATCCTAAGGGATGGACCGAAGTGGAGTGGGTGTTCACAGTGCCATTAGAGACTTGAGATTCGGTACTTGACCGGGTGTAGCCATAAGTATGAGTAGGTACTCCAAAGGTGGTTTGACTAGCAATCTGGTGACAGTTATTATGTACAGTAGGTCTCGTCAAATTGGCAGATTCTTGAACAGAGCCCGCTGAGTAAGTAGGAAACCCTGTTGGTTGTTGAGGGTCATGACTTCCTATATTATTAGTTACCCCAGAAGACACTCTACCTGGTTGAGGGATCACCCTCACTTCCCCAGTTGACTCAATAATATTAGGGGGCTTGGATCAATGAGCGTAAGACCTCTAAGGATGATAGCTTTTGCTCAATTATGGTTAATTTATACAATATAGGATTTAAAAGTACAGTCACCATAGTTTCTATTCGTTTCAGCAAGTCCGCGTCATAATCATGATCGTTCACCAAATGAGATTTGCTCATAATATCCTTTGACCTTGTATTTCTTGTAGATCTTAGTTGTAAGAAGGGTCCTGAGTCCAACTCCTCATCCCCAGTGCTCTTCTGAGTGATTTTCTCCTTGCATGGCTTTCTCAAACTTTTTTGCTTTAAAGGACCTCCTCCCTTTCTCTTCCTAGTCATTGGTACAGGTTTACCACTCTCCGGGTTTAGAGAAGCTAAATGCTCCTGGTTGACTGTGCAGCATTCAGATGTAATATCAATGGGGGAAGATGAACTCGGCATTGGAGCTATGGCCATGGCTGTCCCAAGTTCACTTATTGGTTGTCCAGTAATCGAAGACTCAGAGGCTAAAACTCGCCCTCCTAAAGAAGAACGTTTCTGGGCAATTAGTGAATCCAAAGAAAGTCTTCTCTCAGTTAGCTCGATTTCGTGAGCAAGGACAGACTCAGTTCTTGTTAAAACAGAATCCAAAGTCCCAACATGTCCACCCCCTTGCTTTTCCTTGCACCCCCTCTTTTTACTCATTGTAATCCAAAGTTAAAAATTTCCAAGTATAACAGCCTAAAAGTCAGGACAATTAAATCGAGAGCTAACCAAACTGTATAGCTCTCCAGAGAATAGGTGGAATCAACAGTACCTTTAGTATTCCTGCCCCATCAGACGAATATTAGGGGGGTGGTCCCAGCCCAGCCTCCACCGGGCTCTGACAGGCGCGGCCCGTCCTTGGCCCGGGCTTTGCCTGGGCACACCCGCGCGCGTCCCGCGCCGCGGGAGCCCTGACTCTTTTTTAAAGCGCCTCCTGGCGCGTCCTCTGCTTTCTCTTGCGGCGTCCCTGCCGCAAAGCACGCTGGGAGGTGTAGTTTCCTACCTCCCAGCAACGATGATGATGAGGGGCAAGGGCTGCGGCGATTACGGTGGCAGACGCACTGGTTCTCTCTGCTCCCCAGGCATACGCTCAGCATGGAAGGACTCCCGCACCGCGGGAGCCCTGAGTCTTTTTTAAAGCGCCTCCTGGTGCGTACTTCGCTCTCTCTCGCGGCGTCCCTGCCGCAAAGCATGCTGGGAGGTGTAGTTTCCTACCTCCCAGCAACGATGATGATGAGGGGCAAGGGCTGCGGCGATTACGGTGGCAGGCGCACTGGTTCTCTCTGCTCCCCAGGCAAACGCTCAGCATGAAAGGACTCCCCAAGAGTCAATCTAGCAATTTCTCATGGGTTACTGTGTCGAACGCTGACGATAGGTCCAGAAGAATTAAGAGAAAAGTTTTGTGTTGGTCTAGTGCTTGTAATGTGTAATCCACTATATGAAGTATTGTAGTTTCCGTACTGTGATCTGGCCTGAAAACTGATTGGCATTCGTCTAGCAGATTAAATTTAGCAATGTGTGCATTCGTCAGGAGAGGTAGGTTGATAGCGGCTGTTTTAAGCTAATTTCCCAGTGAATTGACTTTGGCTGAGAAGAAAGATGAGAATTCTTCACAGTTTATTAGGGATTTTGTTGCTTCTTTAGAGGATTTGGCTAATTTATTCGATCGTTGCTTCACCATTTCGAAGAGTTTACGAGGTCTATTTTTAGCGTTCCCCATTTCCATTCTTAAGAATTCTTTTTTTGATTTGAGAATGCTTTTGTTGTATGTGTTTCTGGTCTTTCTTAGCAGTTTAGGCTAGGGGGATGAAGGGTATTGTCTCCATTTCTGTTAGTATCAGATTTTGCCTTTCCTCATTTAGGGACCTGTTAAACCAAGGATTGTTGTCTTTATTCTGGATTCTTCTTAGTTTTAAAGGAGCTAATGAGTCGATTATATCTGACATTGTTGAGTTATAGTACTCCGTACGTTCACTGACGTTTGTTAAATTAGAGAGTGGGGGAATATCCTTCTCACAACGTACTGCCAGTTTCTCATAGTCTAAGCTTTTTGTATCCCTAATCCATAGCTTCGGTTTGAGTGATTGTGCAGGTCATTTCTTTATTACGCCAGGTATTAGGAAGGTAATAATAAGGTGGTCTGACCAGTTGCATTGAGCAATCGAGATTAAATTGACAGACTTTTCCTTTGAGATGATCCAGTCTAGTATAGAGCCTTTTGTGTGAGTTGGAAGGGTGCAGGCTTGAGTAAGTGATTGGTCTGCTAGGAAGTCTTTAAAGACATTAACCTGATTATCGTTAAGATCGTCCCAATGAAGATTGAAGTCCCCCAGGAATATATAATTGGAGTGAGGTAAAGAATTTGTAGTAATGACTTCCTTTAGGTGGTCTCTGAAAGGGTCGTTCTTACCTTGGGGATGGTAAAAAGTGTGTAATTTACACAGTTGACTAGCTTTATTTCTTATGGAAAGTGCATATAATAGTGCATTTCCCATTGAGCAATTTAACTTATATTTATGTTTCATTTAGGGTGTATATTATTTTATATGCAGTTACCTTATATTTATGTTTCATTTAAGGTTTACATTATTTTATATGCAGTTACCTGAAGTTGAAAGACCAACAAAATGGTTATGTAATATTTTGTTCTTTTTAGCCTCATTTGTGGGTTATCATGTTTTTCATGCTTTATGAATAAGAAAACTGGGTTTACACTCATAAATGAAAGTATCTGTACACCATTACACACACTCCAGCACATCAAGATGTACACACCATCACGCCAATATGCTTCATTCCACAGGCAAACAACAACACACCCACCAACACACATACATGCACCAGTACATATCATCAAACACTCACCTCCCATTCTAACAGTCATACTCTCACACCAGCACACAAACATCTCACACACAATCATGTGCGTCGATTCACCAAAATGCCAGAGGTAGCAGAAGTGACATCACATACCTTTTGACATTAAGGGCATCACAGGAAGTGACCATTGACCCTGAATTTTCCAAGAATGTATGTGACATGTCCTTTACCATGATGACATCACAATAATTGACACTGATGAAGTTCCATTATAATTGCATGATTAATATAACAACACAACCAGACAAAGGTCTATTTTATATATCACCTATATTATCTTGCTGACTTGATATTTGAAAGTTCTGGAAAATAATCAATTGTATTGAGTGACCAAAGCAAGAAGGCAGGCCTCTACGGGGGTGGGAGGGTTCCCCTCCCCGGAGATGTTTTTTTTTAATATGGTCAAATAGTGCATCATAAAGCGCAGTTTTCACACACATTTTCTTAAAAGCCAAATGCTAAAATAGGTTAAACAAAATGCAAGAGTGCGAGCGAAAGGGTGTGTCTTGTTACCGCGATTCCTGAGAGATCTGGGAGTGTTGTGTTCGAAAAATGGACAGAAAGTAAGGAGTGCAGAGTCTCCCCTATGTTCTTGGCACTCGTTTTACCACTTCTGAGGCCTAGGGACCGCAAACCTGGTGCCAGGGTTGCAAGGGCAAGTTCAAGGGTCACAGCTGCGACCCCTAGCAGCCCCTATATGACGACCATGAGACTCCATACATTCCCATAGTGGCTGGGGTTCAGCAGCACATGGAAATAGGCACAGGCTAATGACAGCATCCCTGGTAGCTCCTTCACAATGCTGCTCAGTCCTCTGAACCTTCAAGAGAAAAATGTTCCTGCCTGGTGGAGGTTTGGGTGTGAGAGATCTTGCAGAGTGTGTTGCTGGGCAACACTTGAAGCAAACCCTTAGCTGATGGGACAAACTGAACAGTTGCAAGTCGCAACTGTTGCTTGCCTCCCAGCTACAGCAGCCTTGAAACCCCAAAGCTCTTATGTTCGAACGAACGAAAATGTCTTGCTTCCCATGTTCCTCCTGCTGCCCTTTGCAGCCTGAGCACAGGGGTCGCTAGGACAGTGCCAGAGGCTGCAGAGGGCAAATGAGAGGTCGCAACTAGAGAAACGTGACAGCTGCTGTCCAAGCACCATATATTAGTGATGTTGCCTGAGCCACGGTAAGTATAGTAGTTTATTGATAAAGGCTACATGGTTGGCAGGTCCATTCACCACCAAGTCCAGCTGTAACTGACCCATCAACCGATCCCCACATGAGTCTACACGTTCTTAGAAAACAACTCCTCTAATGACAGAATAGAACTAACAGAGATGACGTTAAGAACACCATTACAAAACATTCTGCAAGTACTACATATCTTCCCTTCTTCTGCAAAACAAACAGAAAAATAAAATATAAATAAATAACAGACCAAGGCACAAAAAACACAAGAAAATAAACAATGGATCATCATGTGATTGGGTATCCTTGGCATGAATTAACACTTCGTCCTGAAACACAAGTACACCTTCAACACCCCTCAACAGATTCTGCAACACCCTTTGAAATACTGAGGCAGTGGACGCCAAACCAAATGGCATCCGAGGATATTGAAACGTTTCTAGGGGAGAGACAAAAGCAGTAAGAGGACGAGAGTCAGGATGTAACTCTATCTAGTGATAGGCACTAGCCAAATCAAGTTCGGAGAATACTAGAGCACCTTTGACACATGCAAATAAGTAATTGATTTTAGGTAATGGGTGTGAGTCAACCTAAATTTCTCTGTTGAGTGACCTCAAATCCACACACACACGTAATTGCCCACACCTCTTGCGAGCAACAACCAAGGGAGAAAGCCACAAAGATGATTCAGTGGGTTCTATAATGTCCTAGTCACACAACCTTATGAGTTCTTTGTTGAGATCTTCCCTCACACTGAAAGGAACTCCTCTAAGTTTGTGCTTGACAGGGATAGCACCTTCCTTCACTATAATCTTATGTTTGAAACTACAAATCTAGCCAAGGCTATCACCAAAGACAGAAGGGAAGTTCTCCTTCCATTTCACCCTGTCACATGGCCCATGGGGACATTGTGGCTTTCTCTAAGTTAGCATGAGCACGCTGCAGCTTGCCTGCTGCTTTGCGCACGTTACTACACGACTTTATTTTGCAATAATTTCTATGGCTGTTTTCATATGAGAACTCATTGCTGTGTTCATTCTCTGCATGTTCCTGGGATGTTGACTGAACATTGTGAGCAAGGTTGAACAACAATGTCCCTTGTTATTTTGTTCTGGCCAGGCCTTAGCCCTTAGACAAAACATACCGATGCAGCTGTTCTTTGGACAACGTACTTTGGTCTTATTAGAATACACGAATAGGTAGCACAGGGACCTTTCCAGGAAGAAGAGCGAGACAGCACCTATGATGTAGATCTACCATCTATAGGCTAAGGTATGGGGTCTGCTGATAAAACCCAGAGAACTTCCAGTATATAATAATACTGCTTCTTAGCAAGGGGAGGGAGGTTAGACTCTATTGTCTTTCCATGATGACATCTCCCTTCATGATTTATGGACTAGTACAAGAGTGCGAGCGAAAGGGTGCGTCTTCTTACTGCGATTCCTGAGAGATCTGGGAGTGTTGTGTTCTGGGGTGTCTAATCACTTGTTTCTCTGTGAGTGAGTAGGAGAGCAAGTGAGACACTATAGTTAGTCGGTCCTGGGCTCATGGGTACTAAGGTGGTAGGATGACTCAGTCCCTATACACAAAGGTCCTATAACCCTGCGCATAGTTCTGTTCTTGGGCAGAATCCCTGCAACATGGCGCTGCCAATGTTTGGTCTGGTACTTATTCTCGAGACCCCTGAGTAGCACTTGTGCTTGTCCACAATACCCTCTCACCGGTTCCGGGAGACGTCCGTGGTGGGGGGCTTAACCGCCTGTATTTATAGGGTGTCCCTATTTCTAGAGGTTTTTCAAGCTTGAAGTTTAAAAGGTTTTAGACCCTGTTTTGCGCTGCCATTTTACTGGTTGCTTTCTTTATAAACATTAAATACTAATGGGGTTTTCCCAGAAAAAGTCAAGGACCTAGGGAATCTATACAGTATAAGCAACGATTGGTCCCGACGTATCTTTTCAGCACACGTAGGGTGCAAAACTGATTCAAACGGTCATACAGAGTGTTATTTTATAATTCGATTGTTGTCACAGAGGGAAAGACAACAGACAACATTGTTCTTATGAAAGAATCTTATCTTTTTTTATAGTTTTCATGAAAAACAGTATTCAATCAATCATTTATAACAATAGGCACTCTCTTTCTTTGGCCTGCATTACTATTTTTCGACCATGGCTCAATGACCAGAGGTCATCCAAAGAAAAGTTAATTGATATTGTATACTGGCTCAACACTGGTTTGGTCGACGAAATCATCCTATCCTACCAGTGTTGTATAATAGGAAATAGGATATTTTAGCTCTTCATTTTTTCTGATTGTTTTCTGTTCTTTCCTCAATCACATTGCACATGAGCATCTCCTTTCTCAATCCTTCTCTGACAACCGCCTATTGTTATAAATGAAGTCCTCTGTGCCTCTCTAGTCGCCATTAGCGCGGAGATACCCCATTTGGGGTGATTCATGCGCTTTATAAATGACAGAAATAAATAAATAAATAAAATATACATCCTTAGGTTGCAATAGCTTGGGGATTCGGCCATTTACACATGCACAAAGTAAACCCCCTCCTGAGAAGGAGGGTCGTCCAGTCTTTCCCAAAAAGGCTTGGAACAAGATCCAGCGGCAGCAACCCCAGAAGCCTGGTTCACGTGCTGGTTTGCCACCACATGACGCTTCTGAACATAGATATGGTTTGCGCAACCGCATTAAAATTAAGACAGCTGAGAGGTTTCAGGTTCCTGATCCTCGTTCTTCTCATTCCTTTCAGGAATTATCGGATCAACCATTCGGCGGAGGAGGGCGTCAGGATCACAGACAATGCGAGTCTACGCAAGCAAGACGTGACCTGCAGCGCCAGTTTGATGTAAAAGTCAAGCAGTAGCAACCACCTCTATATAATGCCCCATTTCAGAAGAAAAAAGTTGCCGCTTTGACTGCAAAGTATGCTTCAGACGGTGAGAACCCTGCTCCTCGACAGGAGTTAGGCGGTAACCCTCCTCGACAGTGCAGCAGAGGTTACCATAGTGCGGCAGACACTCCACCAGCATCTGGAGGCGAAAGCACTGACACTTTTATTACCGTAGAAACAGCTGATACTCGAGTTGCTCCTCCTGATAGGCTTTATGAAGTAAGCCTCCAAATTGAAGGTGATATTAGACGCCCGATTAAAGCAGTCTTTTGGGAGAATCTGACTTCGTCTTATGATATTTTATTGGCAGAGGTTGATTGGCCTCCCCCTTTTGTCCTAGCTTCCTCCAGAGGGGAGGATGTTATTCTACCCAGTTTTTCGCAATACATACCTGATGATGATAAAATGGCTTATGCCTCGAGGTGGGCATTCTCCTTAGCTCTGGCGTTATAGCGAAATCAGGCAGGTTGCGACAAGGATTCCCTGGTACATGTAATTCCTCAGCATTCTACACCTCTGCCCCAACCACAGTATCCAATTAAACGTGACGCTAAAGCGTCCGTCAGTGACATTTTGACTCAATTGGAATACCAGGGTGTAATTGAACCCTGTGTTTCATCAATGAATAATCCTCTTTTTCCGATATTGAAACCGGACGGTTCATATTGTATAGTTTTAGACTACAGACATTTGAACAGTCATGTTCGTACCTTTGCAGTTCAGAACACACATAGCTCTGCGTTAGTTAACAACATTGTTCGAAAAAAGTATAAAACTACTTTAGATATTTCCAACGGCTTTTTCAGCCACTCTTTGGCACCTGAGAGCCGTGATCTGACCGCATTTAGTGCTCTCGGCAATCAGAGACAATATGCGAGATTGCCTATGGGATATAAGAATAGCCCTGGTAGGTTTGCGGCACGCATTGTTTCATTTTTACATGAGATTGACCCTGATGCCTTTTCGTACGTCTATGACATTTATTTGACTGATGATGATATGAATCCTCATCTAATGCGCGTTGATCGCATTGTCACACATTTGGCGAAGCGTGGCTACAAATTTAATTTTGCGAAATCGCACATTGCATTCCTGGCAGTACTTTTCCTTGGTTATGAACTCAATAACGATGGTAGGGGGTTGGCCCCCCATTTTTGGGAGAAATGCGCTCAAATGCAGCCTCCCTCTACTCTTAAAAAATTACAATCTTTGCTGTTTTTTTTAATTTTGGCAGAACTTACAGTCCTGATTATGCTCAGCGTATCAAGCCGCTATACTCGTTTATCCAACCCTCTTTTTCGTCTTCCATTTGGCTTCCGGAACACACAGCAGTACTTAGGACTTTGCAGTCTGATCTGCTTGTGACTCAATTCTTAACGAGAGATACTACTACTAATTTGGTCATAAGGATTGTACCAGGAGCATTAGGATTCACTTATGTGACTTTCAAAGATGGGGACACCGTCCCCATTGCTTATAAATCGCATTTGTATACTCCAGCTGAGATGCGTTTCTCTTCTACAGAAAACATTTTGACAGCAGTCCAGATGGCGATTCTGAAAGAACGCGCTTTGGCTCAGGGTAAACACATTTTCATGGTCTCCCCAGTGCCTGCTTTAGAAGCAGTCACGAAGGCCAGTGTCCCTAATTCCAAAGCCTTGCATCCACGTTGGATATAATGGGCAAGTTCATTGATGTTGGCTGATGTCAACTTTATCTTTGACACACCTTTGCAAACACAGGAGTTTTTATAATATGAACATGTTCATCCTCCACCATAATCATTACTCCCCCTTGATCAGTACAAATTCATTATTTACACTGATGGGTCTGCGCAGCCAGCCATTGGTTCTAAACATGCTTATTCTGCAGTCTGCGCAATTGTGGCAGGTATGATTGTTGATGTGAATTTTAAATCCTCCTTGGTGTGCACACAATCTCTTGGAGATTGCACGGTTCAATTGGCGGAGCTACGTGCTTTGGTTTTGGCTCTTGAATTTGCTGATCCAGATGTTCCTACACTTGTAGTGTGCAAATCGTTTTACTGTGTACAATCCTTTAATGATAATTTGTTCTTCTGGACACAAAATGATTTCTGTGATTCTAAAGGCAGCGCAATTAAGCATAAAACGCTTTGGGTCCGAGTGGCCGCTCTTAAGGAACGTTTGCCACTCACACGTGTTATTCATACTTTGGGCCATCAACGTGTGGGTGCACACGCTGTTGGTAATTCGATGGCTGATAAGGCAGCCAAATATGCAGTAGCCACATGTTCAGTAGCAGCAGTCACTGGGTCTATGACTAAAATTGATGATGATATTCTAGCGGCTATAGCTGCGACGAAAGAGGGAACAGAGTTTCCCCAGGGTTTCCCTTCACGTTATACATACCACTTGTCGTCTGATCAAATTCCATTTGTGACTATTCCATCCATTGGGGATCGGCTGATTCCCAATGAGGACCGCAGACTTTCTTTGATCATAGCCGCACATGAAGGCGTTGCTTCTGCACATGCCGGAGTGACAGCGACTATTTCCCTTTTACAGCAACGTTTTTGGTAGCGTGGTTTGTACCAACAGGCACGTAAATATGTTCTTTCCTGTGACATTTGTTAACAGATTAAGCCTTCAACTGTTTCACATCCACCCCACACTCAACTCTACATTTCAAATCGATTTGGTTGTATTTATTATGATCACTGTGGTCCTTTAACATCTGATAATGCTTTTAAGTATATCTTGGTTGCAGTGGATTCGTGCACTAGATTCCTTAGGGTTTGGCCGCAATGTAGTGCTGACGCACGAACTGTTATAAAAGATATGCGTGTCTTTGTAGGGACATTTGCCTGTGGCACCTTCCATTCAGACCAAGGTCCGGCTTTTGTCTCTAAGGCTTACCGGGATGCCAAGAAGTCTCTGGGGGTGCAGGTGCAATTCTCATCTCCATATCGGCCTGAGGGCAATTCTGTTGTGGAGCGGATGAACCGTGACTTAAAGCAATCTTTAACAGCAAGAGTACTAGGTACTGGTCGGGCTGGTTGACTCATCTATATGGAGTTCAACGTGCACTTAATAATCTCCCTAGAAGATCTCTGGGTGGGCGGACCCCATACGAAATGCTCTTTGGCATTAAATTTGTTTGTGCCAGACCTTGATGGTCCAGACTTTGTGGCGGCTGCCGCAACGTTTGACGTAGATAACCATTGTGCTATGTTACAGGATCTAAAAGGCTCGTGATTCACAAGCGAAAGTCCATTTGCCCTCTTCCATGGATGCGGCGGTGCTGATTTCGATTTCTGGCTGGCTTCCTAAAGTTGGTGATCTGGTCCGAGAGAAGGTGGAGAACAAAAAATAATTTGCACCATCATACCGTGCACCGCTCAGAGTCCTAGGTTTGAAAGGCATCGGTACAGTGATCCTGCCTCCACTACCTGGTCGTAAGGAGAACCGATACATTTCAATATCATGGCTCAAAAAGACTTACCTGGTCCCGCCCTGGACATACGTCTGGATGGTGCTCACAATGATGTTCCTCTTCATGTGGATTGGGTTAGTGACTGTTTTTCCTGTTGATTAATGGCCATTACTTACCTGAACGCTCTGCTGTGAACTTGGTTAACGGAGTTCTGGCCCCTCACACTTCATCTCATAAAATGAAAAGAGCTCAAGCACTAGTTAATATTTCAGCTTTCCCAATTGTTGATGGTATAGTTTGGGATAAATTACCATTCGATATCCATGGTCCGACCGAGACTTTGAACATTCCATACGTATTCCGCATTTCTTTAGGAGATGTGGTTTTGCCCGGAAATACACACTGATGACTGGGATGTTAATGCTGTTTATTCATTGTTTTCAGATTTAAAATATTGTACTGCTTTTGACACTGAGAATTTGTATTTGAATTCGGCAAATTACGCAGATTTATTCTGTTACCTACATTATGGCCATCATTCTTTACACAAAACAAATACTCAGAGACCATATTTTAATTATACCCAGTGGGAACATTGCACAACCCCGTTACCAGGGAGCTCAAAGACCCAACGAAGTAAATTTATGTATTTTACTGGTTACAATCTTTCTGACCCTGTGGCCCATATTTATAAATTGAAAATACCCACTTGAACCAAATTTATGCTGACCCATACTAAATTAGTTGACTCCTTGTCCTTTATTACTGATTTGTCCGTGAAAGGTTATGATTACTGGAAGGACACGGTTGATTTAAAATCCATTTGAGGTACCAAAGACTGCGCATTACCACATCGAAAACACATACTGTTGGGATAACTATTGTCAACCTTATTCTTGGTATTAGTGGAACTGCTATTCCTAATAAATTTTTGTTTGGACTTACTTGCCCCCACAACCACATTGACACTCTCACAAGGCTTGTAATCCAATCCTTTCAATGAGACTTGTGAGATCTCGATGCTCTTGGCCACTTTGATGGTCTTGTTTAGGGATGGGTTACCCATAGAAAGAAGTTTCTGTCTAATCTGCTTATCCTTGCATTGACAAACAAACTGGTCTCTAATAAGTTGATCAGTAATATTTTCAAATATGCAAACAGATGCTAATCTCCGCAAAACTGAAGCATATGCGTCTACATCTTCTCTATCGGTTTGTTTCCTCTTGAAGAACTTGTGTCTTAATACCATAAGACTGGGTTGTTTATCAAACCTAATTTTAAGTTTACGTACAGTTTCTTGATATTCATCAACATTCTCAGCATCATCATGCGGTAGGTCAGGCAAATGTTAGAAAATGGACCTGCCCTCAAAACCTAAAGAATAGAGTAATAAACACTTCTTCCTTTCAGCACCAAATCTTAGAGCACCAATAGCTCCAAGATAGGTTTCAAAAGCATCAAACCATACCTCCCACTTGACAGAAGGTTCACCAGGAATGTCTAGAAATGCTGGAGGAGAAGTGGCCGCTTGCATCGTACACATGGAGAAAAAGCAAACTAGAAAAAACAGAATTTCATGTGAAACACACAATAATCAAAACTCACTGTATAACAAGCAGGATACAATACAGGATACACTGTAGTGAAATAATGAACTCATGAATGGTGGGATGCAGTAAGACAAATAGAAATAACAGAGCGCTATATAAGCAAACCCAATACATAACTTAAGAAGATAACACACAAGAGAAATTCAAATGGAAATGTGCGTGAAGCAATAAAATAATATGCCGTTAAAGTCTTCAGAGTGTGTGAATCACTGTGATCCACGAGTTATAAAGGTGTTGCTGAATTACGAGTGTGTGGATCACTGAAATCCACCGTATGAAAATATAGAACAAAAGCCACATGTTTTTTTCATGCCTTGAAGTTTATATGAAATTAAAGGTGTGCGTATCACTAAGACTCGCAATACCCACCTCAGAAAGCCAAAACTGTTGTAAGATGACGACGCTGAGTATCCAGAAGAACAGAAACAAACATTGGGAAGAAACTCAGCGTCATGTAACACGGCACGGCTGAAAAGAGGCAGAAACAGCAGGCAAATGATAATCTTTCCGGGTTTCCGGGAGCAGATGAGTTGCGGGCTCAGCAGTGTGAACCACGACTAGACCGCAGTGATGTAGGAGTGAGCTTACTGTAGGCAAACATTATCAAGGTTACTTAGAGGCGGGAGCATGCGTCACTTAAAGTCACAGGACTTTGACATGCGGCGGTTGGTTGTCCGGTTGTCAGGGCAACATGCGCATGCGCTCACAACTTGCGCTGGACTAGAGCGCACAGCAGTTGGGGGCGAGGGGAATGGTTCTGCTCCCAAAGGAAAGCCAAATCCAAACTCTGCAGCGCCAAACGAAGGTGGAGAGACAGCACCATTGGAAACAGCCAGTGTGAGGTTGTAGCGTTCAATCCCCTGAGCTCAGGAATGAAGGGAAACGAGCTGGAAGGAAGTACAATCCATGCAGCGCTCCGGCGCAAAGATGAACCAGGAAAAGGTGAGCTGGGAAGCAAGCAGATATCCACAAAGTCTCACAAGGACCCCAACGGAGGGTGGTCACGCTTGAAGGCTCACAGCGTGAGAGCAGGATCAGAGATGAAAATCTTGAACAATATCCACGCAGCAGGTTCTGCTGTGTAGCCAATTCGTAACCATAAATTCGGTAGGGATGACGCCTGAGCCACAGTAAGTTTAGTAGTAAAGGCTACACGGTTGGCAGGTCCATTCACCACCAAGTCCAGCAGTAACTGACCCTTCAACCGATCCCCACTTGAATGTACACATTCTTAGAACACAACTCCTCTTATGACAGTATGGAACTAACAGAGATGACGTTAAGAACATCATTACAAAACATTCTGCAAGTACTACAAGTCTGTTGCCGGGCAACACTTCAAGCAAACCCTTAGCTGATGGGACAAACTGAACAGTTGCAAGTTGCAACTGTTGCTAGCCCCCCAGCTACAGCAGTCTTGAAACCCCAAAGCTGTACTTATGTTCGGACAAAAATGTCTTGCTTCCTGTGTTTCTCGTGCTGCCCTTTGCAGCCTGAGCGCAGGGGTTGCAAGGACAGTGCCTGAGGTTGCAGGGGGCAAACCAAGGGTTGCAACCAGTGAAACGTGACAGCTGCTGTCCAAGCACCATATATTCTATGAATACTGCATCTGTCTTCCTGTATCCAAAATTACCTTTTACCTCAGGTATTGGTAATTCTGTGATGTGAGGATACTGCAGTATTCCAAGTTGAACCTTTAGGATACCATCAGAAATTATATGAAGTGTACCCCAAATTCCCTGTTTTGCCATTCTCCACCTGGAAATTCACCTGTTCTTAGATGGGGAAATACTCAGCTGCATGGTTGTCTGGAGTGTGATATTCCCACACTGTTTCATCTATGCAGACAGTAGTATTAACTCTGTTAGTGTATCACCTTGGCAGAGAGTGACATTATCTCTGTTAGTGTATGGTCTCTGCAGAGTGGTATTATCTCTGTTAGGGTGTGGTTTCTGCAGACAGTAGTATTATCTCAGTTAATGTATGGTCTGTGCAGAGAGTGGGATTTTCTCTGTTAGTGTATGGTCTCTGTTAACTGTGGTATTATCTCTGTTAGTGTATGGTCTCTGAAGACAGTGGTATAATCTCTGTCAGTGTGTGGCCTATGCAGACAGTGGTATTATCTCTGTTAGTATTTGGTCTTCAGAGAGTGGTATTTTCTCTGTTAGTGTATGGTATCTGCAGAGAGTGGTATTATATCTGTTAGTGTATGGTCTCTGCAGAGAGTGGTATTATCTCTGTTGATGTATGGTCTCTGCAGAGAGTGGTATTATCTCTGTTAGTGTATTATCTCTGTTAGTGTATGTTCTCTGTAGACAGTTGAATTATCTCTGTTAGTGTATGGTCTCTGCAGACATTTTTTAATCTCTCCTAGTGTATGGTCTTTGCAAAGAGTGGTATTTTCTCTGTTAATGTATGGTGTCTGCTGAGATAAATATTATCTCTCTTAGTGTATAGTCACTGCAGACAGTGTTATCTTTGTTGGTGTATGGTCTTGGCAGAGAGTGGTATTTTCTCTGGTAGTGTATTATCTCTGTTAGTGTATGGTCACTGCAGACAGTGGAATTATCTCAGTTAGTGTATGGTCTTTGTGGACAGTGGTATTATCTCTGTTAGTTTATTATCTATGCGGACTGTGGTTTTATCTCTGGTTCTGCATGGTCTCTTCAGGAAGTGGTATTATCTCTGTTAGTTTATTATCTCTGCGGACAGTGGTATTATCTCTGTTAGTGTATGGCCTCTGCGGACAGTGGTATTATCTCAGTTAGTTTATTATCTCTGCGGACAGTGGTATTATCTCTGGTTATGCATGGTCTCTTCAGGAAGTGGTATTATCTCTGTTAGTTTATTATCTCTGCGGACAGTGGTATTATCTCTGTTAGTGTATGGCCTCTGCGGACAGTGGTATTATCTCAGTTAGTTTATTATCTCTGCGGACAGTGGTATTATCTCTGGTTATGCATGGTCTCTTCAGGAAGTGGTATTATCTCTGTTAGTTTATTATCTCTGCGGACAGTGGTATTATCTCTGTTAGTGTATGGCCTCTGCGGACAGTGGTATTATCTCAGTTAGTTTATTATCTCTGCGGACAGTGGTATTATCTCTGGTTATGCATGGTATCATCAGGGAGTGGTATTATCTCTGTTAGTTTATTGTATCTATGGACAGTGGTATTATCTCTGTTAGTGTATGGCCTCTGCGGACAGTGGTATTACCTCTGTTAGGGTATGGTCTCTGCAGAGAGTGATATTATCTGTGTTAGAGTATGGTCTTGGCAGAGAGTGGTATTATCTCTGTTAATGTAAAGTCTCTGCAGACAGTGGTATCATCTCTGCAAGTTCATTATCTCTGCGGACAGTGGTATTATCTCTGGTTCTGCATAGTCTCTTCAGGGAGTGGTATTATCTCTGTTAGTTTATTATCTCTGCAGACAGTGGTATTATCTCTGTTAGGGTATGGTCTCTGTAGAGAGTGTTATTATCTGTGTTAGTGTATGGTCTCTGCCGATAGTGGTATTATCTCTGTTAGTGATTGATCTCTGCAAAGAGTGGTATTATCTCTGTCAGTGTAGAGTCTCTGCAGGCAGTGGTATTATCTCTCCTAGTGTAGAGTCTTTGCAGAGAGTGGCATTATCTCTGTTAGTGTATGGTCTCTTTTTTTTAATTTTATTTTTTTATTGAAAACCATATAGAATACATCAATTTGAGTCCAGATATACATCCAATAAAATCCATCATTGACATCCGAAGGGGTAATATATAGCACTAATTAATCAAGAAGCAACACATCCAATAATCAATAAGCAGGGGGATCTTAAAGAAACATTATTAAGCCGTAAGATTAAAAGAACGCCTAAAATCTTGAAACTTATGTCCACTGCCTCAAAATAATACCAATTAAACAAGACATTAAATTTAAGATATCTAAAATACATGTAAAATAGTGCAAAAATGACATAAAGTATACTATACATGTTAAAGTGCCAAGTTCTGAGATTCATAAAAAAAAAAAAACGGCAGGTTATATACTAACTTTCAGCAATCACAATCAAAGTACAGTGCCCAGATCTTCTCAAACTTCTTAAGTCCCCCAATTCGTGAAGCATAGATTCGTTCGCTTCTTTTAACCTGACCCATTTTCCGAACCCATTCATTTTTAGATGGAATTAAATCCGTTCGCCATCTTTGAAGTAAAAGTGATCTGGCGACAGCCATTCCAATATATAATAATTTAATCAACTTCTCTGGTAGCCGAAGATCTGGGTCATAGCCCAGCACTATCAGCCTAGCGTTAAACCCAATCGTTATCAAACATTCTGTTGCCAGATAATAAAAAATATTGTTCCAAAATTTCTGGATCGAGGGGCACTGTAATATAATATAAGTCCAATTGGCTAAGGGGTGAATATGGCACCGGAAACACTGCCCAGATTGATTGGGATAAACCTTGGCTACAAAGCAGGGGGTTCTATACAGTAACCACTTGCTAAAATATAGCATCCTTCGCCAGTTAGCCCCTCTAACTGAACTAAAATTTAGGTTATTGATTGTAGACCACATATTTGCAGTTATTTCCGGATCCTCATATTTACCCCATTTTGTTATGGCCTTGGCCTCAAGATATATCCCTTTGATTGAGGCTAAACACTTTTTCCATTCCCCTGGCTTTTTCACTACCCTGTCTTCAAGCAAGTCATGAACTAACTGTTTCTGGGCAATAATCTGGAGCAGATCAAGTTTGCTAAAAAATTTACTAAGAATATTATATGACCCAAGAAGGAGGAAATCGCCGGGGATTAATTGAGATATTTCACTAATATTCAGCCATCTATCGTTCCGAAGAAAATCGGAAAGTTTATGAAAGCCAGCCTTGGTCCAATTTTGTATAATTAAGAACGCATCTCTAATTCCTGCTGACATGTAAAGATCCGCTATTGGAGTTGCGACATTAATAATTGGAATGGAGTACCTTCTATAAAAAGCCTGATGTTTATGATAGAACCAATGTAAACACTTATATCTTACTAATTTAGGAGATCTAAATATTGATAATGGGCAGTGGATCTGATTTTCTTTGCATATTAAATTCATAAAAAAGTTGATAAAAAGACCCGGATGCAAACCCTGCTTAAATCTATTCATGTATCGTGCAAAATATGCAAAGTAGTATTCCCTCAAATTGGGGAGGGCTAAGCCGCCATCTTCCAGTTTCTCATATAAAGTGCTAAGTGCAATTCGGGGAACTTTATTGCCCCACAAGAACGATGTAAACATTGACTCTAATTTCGTAAAAAAGGAGTTCACTAAAACACAGGGAATTGCTGAAAAAAGGAAATTAAACAGTGGAAGCACCGACATTTTGATCAAAGAGACCCTACCGAGAATGGTTAAAGGGAGAGAGTCCCATCTCGAAAATAAATCCTGGACTTTTCGTAACAATGGAACAAAGTTCGGATCATATAATTCCGAAATTAATGGCGAAAAATAGACACCTAGGTATCTCTTAGGATTAGAATTTAAGCACGGAAGAATATCGGGGTGTAAATCCCTAGATGCACACCCACACAAAATTATTTCCGTTTTCCTTTTATTAATTTTGTAACCACCAAACGACTCATAGAGGTCAAAAATCTGGAAGGCTTTTGCCTGCACTTCCTCCTCCAGCTTAATAATAGCCAGATGTCGTCGGTGTATAATTTAACTTTGCCCATGGTTGGAAGCGGAGGGCAGATATCCCCATTGTTCCTGATTGCTATCGCGAGAGGCTCAATAAAAAGGCGAATAGCACCGGGATAACGGACATACTTGTCTGGTTCCCCTTTTGACTTTTACTTGGCCAACCTCAGTGGCATTAATAATAATATTGGCCTCTGCATTCAAATATAAATTCTCAACCAACCCTATAATTTTAGAGGATATGCCAAATTTTGATAAAATACAAAAAAAGTCAAATCACCAAATCAAATGCCTTCTCGGCGTCTAAAAAAGTACTAAAGCTGGTATCTTCCGGGTCTCAAAATAGTCTAGTGCCTCGACTAAAAAATGCGTATTGGTTCCGAGCTGCCGCCCGGCTATAAAACCATTTTGATCAGGATGGATTAAATATGAAGCGATCCCGTTGAATCGATTGGCTAAAAGTTTAGTAATTAATTTGTAGTCAGAATTTAAAAGCGTAATCGGGCGATATGAATTAAGGTCTTCCCTGTTTTTGCCTTTTTTTTTAAAACTGACAACATTCCCTTTTCTAAAAGACAGAGGTATGAGCCCTCCTTCAAGAATTGAATTTACCAATAATAGGAGATAATCCACAATTACACTAGCGAATGTTTTAAAGAACTCGGCAGGGAGACCATCCGGTCCGCAGGCTTTACCATTCGGGAGATTTTTAATAACCTCCCTAGCTCTTCTTTTGTGAATGGTCTCGCCATGTTCCTTTTTTTCTAAGTCTGTTAAGACAGGTAGTTCATATTCCTGAAGAAAAACTCCCAAAGATGACATATCGATAGATTGTTGTTGGCCATATATCTTCTTATAATGTTGTACCATTATGTCTCCTATCGCTCCCAAGTCCTCCGAACGAGAACCGGAAGTGGGGCATCTCAGTGCGACTATTTGGTTACTAGCAGCCCGTTCCCTTGCCTGCCATGCCAGAAATCTACCTGTATAATTGCTTTCCTCATAAATCTTTTGCCTATTATGCTGAAGTAGGGATTCACTTTTAGCATAATATTTTTCGGCCAGGTTCCGCTTAGCCTGATCCAGCTGTTGTCGGTTCACCACCGAGGGGCTAGAAAGAAATATATCGAAAGACCTTTGAACTTTTTGCTCGAGTGTTTGCTTCTCCTCCTTCCTATTCCTTCAGTTCTCCGCATCTTTCCCAATAGCCAGCCCTCGGAAAAAGGCTTTAAACGAATCCCAGACCACATGCAGTGGTGCTAAGCCATGATTTCGCTCAAAGAACTCTCTGATTTCTATTTTGATAGAAGACACCCAATTTTCCTCTAATAAGTATTGTCGATTTAACAGCCATCTTTTGGAGTTTTTACTGCATTCACCCAGTTCTAACACTAAAATGATCAGTGCATGGTCCGAGAACCCACTCTGAAGGATTTTCTGCGAACTAAAAACCAAACGCCTGGAGATAAGAAAAAAATCAATACGCGAAAAAGTATGGAATCTTCCTGAAAAGCAGGTATAAGCGATTTCAGTAGGAAATGCAGCCCGCCAAGGGTCGGCTATATCAAGCATCGAGCTTGTTGCGATCCCACTCACCTGAATAGCAGGAACCGCGGAAACGAAGAGAGTCACCCCTCTCCTCTTCAGACCAATCCTCCACACAGCATAGTACCGTAGGGGCGATTGATCCCATGGGGAAAGGGACGTGAGGTACTACCCACAAGCTTCTCTGGGTAGTGGAAGACAGAAAATAGAAGGGTGTGGTTCTAATGGTGGCAGGGTCGGGAAGAACGGGAATCGGTTTCACATCAGAGGAGGAGGAGGAACAGCCCAAATCTAGAATACAGGAAGTGAAAGGAAAACGTAAAAAGAATGCAGGGCAGAGGGGCACAAGTAATTCAATGAACAATGTTAAGCAGCTTCTTTCCTTAGGAGGACAGTCACTCACCCTTAAGAAAAGGAATAGTCACGAGTTCCATTACTTCTTGCTTTCCCTTGACAGCAAGCGGATCAGAATACACCAGATAAAAAGTCTCGTGGCTGCAGTTCCTCCCTGCTAGCCGGAACACTTGACCAAGGCGATGCTGCCGGCTCCTGCCGTGCGCCTGTGAGGGAACCAAGAAGAAATGACAGCCACCTCGGTAGGAGAACTGTAGTGGAAGCGCAGTCAGCTCCTGCTGCACTTTGGAACAAAAGGAATCTTAAAGGTACTCTGTAGCGATATCCGTGGCTACTGTGTGACAACAGAATCGAAAATATCCTGAAGAGTATCGTGGGCGGCTTCCGCCCCGTACTGGAGGAAAGTGTTAAAAGAACGCCACAGTGCTCAACTGACCAGAGCGTGCGTCCTCGAACCTCGTTCACAAAAGTAAAACAATCAAAGGCTAAGTGCTCGACTCCTGCCGTGTGCACCAAACCTTGAAAAGAACGTAAATTGTCTTCGCGGTAAATACTGCTTTAAATGAAAACGGCTCCTGCCTTGCTGCCGCCCAGAGAGGGATTAGAATCAGCCAAAACGCCAAGAAAAGCCCAGCTCCACCTGCGAGCTGCAACTACGTAGATCAAGTTAAGTTTGAATCAAAAGGTCAAAAGGAGGCAGTGCTGTTTCCCAGTTAAGTCACCGAGAACACTGCGGAATCGGAAAGAAATAGAGACGGGCTCCTGTGCGCTCTCTGGCCTGGGACGTTAGAATCCACGAACAAAATAAGCCAAGCCTCGGAGTCCAGGTGAGGGGGCTGTATATACTGGTCACCAGGGTCACCTGCTACTTGGTAGCCAATGGGGTAAGGGGGTGGAAACCAAAAGAGAAAAGGAGTGGAAACTCAGAGAGAGAGCACAGGTAGACATGAAAACCTGGAAAAAGGAACGGAAACCGAAGAAAGTGGTAACAGAGCTATAACTTTGTACAATTTTAAAGGATTTTCGCTTTAACTGTTTTTTTGCCTTAGATGAGGAATCAATTTTTGGATTCATTAACAAATTGAAATCCCCCCCACAATTAAATCACCTGATTCTTGGATTAATGATTGAAAAAATTCCTCGTACGGGGTGGGATTCTCCTCTACTGGGGCATAAATACTAGCAAGCGTCAAGGATCTGTGTCCTAAATTACAGGTGACCCAACACCATCTTCACTTTGGTCACTCGCCGAATTGACTATCTCTGCCTGAAATTTTTTACTAAGAAAAATCGCCTTCCCCCTGTGGGCTGCAGAAGATGAAGAGAAGCCCCTATACGCTGCCCAGGACTTAAACATTGAAAAATCTGCTATTTTCCCCGCTGGTATATGGGTCGCTTGTAAAAGGATAGCAGAAGGATTCTCTGTCATAATCCAGGCCTCAATGGCCCTCATTTTCTTATTATTATTGAGGCCGTTTACATTAAAAGAAACCACCTTCAGTATTTCCTTATTTCCCATTTGCCTAAATTCCCAATTTGCCATTTGCTGAAAATGAGGCAGGTTTCTAGATACCCCAATAATCTGATAAAGAAAATAAATGCCCCACTTTGGTGAACAATTTCCAACATAGGGCAAGCCAAATAACTTGTCAACCCTTCTTCCTTTCTAAATAGCGATGGACAGATGAATTGTGACCTAAAATATGGTTTTCGTTTTTTCCCACATGCTCCCTTCCCACCTCCGTGTCCCCACCCTCGGCCCATTGTCCCCCTGAGCAGATGGCTGCCCCTGCTCAGAACCAGACAACCTTGCCCACCCACCTTCTACTGGCACAATGACTTGGTGCCTAGTGCTGCCGGACAGCCCACTCACCCCTCTACCCTCCCCTCCCCTTCTTTGACAAAAAAAGCAACATTTAACAGCATTAAACATCTAGAAAAAAGAAGAAAAGGAGAAGAAAAAAAAAAGGGGGCAATAACAATCCTCTATAGACAAGTAGCTCTTTGCCTTTCCAAGAGAAAAACCGCCCAAACACCCCACTGAAGACTAACATAATGCCATTAGGGTTTATCCATAGAAATCTGTTGCAATAATTCCTGTGCATCTGGAACACTGCAAAAGATGTGGAATTTACCCTTGACTCTGTTAGTGTATGGTCTCTGTGAACAGTGGTATTATCGCTGTTGGTGTATGGTCTCTGCTGACAGTGGTATTATCTCTCCTAGTGTATAGTCTATGCAGAGAGTGGTATTATCTCTGTTAGGTTAGTGTATGGTCTCTGTGAACAGTAGTATTATCTCTCTTAGTGTATGGTCTCTGTGAACAGTGGTATTATCTCTCTTAGTGTATGGTCTCTGCAGAGAGTAGTATTATCTTTTTTAGCATATGGTCTCTGCAGACACTGGTAATATCTCTGTTAGTGTATGGTCTCTGCAGACATTGGTATTATCTCTGTCAGTGTATTATCTCTGTTAGTGTATGGTCTCTACAGAGAGTGGTATTATCTCTGTTAATGCATGGTCTCTTCAGACAGTGGTATTATCTCTGTTAGTGTATGTGATATTATCTCTGTTAGTGTATGGTCTCTGTAGACAGTGGTATTATCTCTGTTAGTGTATGGTCTCTGCAGACAATGGTATTATCTCTGTTAGCGTTATGGTCTCTGCGGACAGTGATATTATCTCTGTTAGTGTATGGTCTCTGCAGATAGTGGTATTTTCTCTGTTAGCGTATGGTCTCTGCAGAGAGTGTATATTTATTTATTTATTTGCAGAATTTTATAAAGCACAAACATGACCCTTAAGGGTATCAGAGCGCTGTACATATAGCAGTCAGGACATACATACAAGAGAAAATGCAAGAGGGAAAATACAGCAATGCAAATATAAAAACAGATACAATATATAACAAGCATTGGCATAGCCAATAGGTCTCGCCTTTGGGACCTTATAAGTGTTTAGCCATGCAACAGTTGATGTTGTTGCACCAAGGATATTGTGCTGCATAACTAAATACTTATAAGGTCTCAAAGCGAGACCTATTGGCTATGCCAATGCTTGTTTGTTTATCTAAGTATTTCCCAGGGGACTAGGACGAGTTCCATAGAAACCCTCTCTCTCTTCTTGTTGATTTGTACATACGAAGTACTCATGTTTATTATGTGCAGGAATACGTATTATTGCTATAGTCGGGTTACAGATTACGTTTTACTCTTTCAGAATCACCGCGGATGCAGCACAGATAAACTATGAAGCAACTCGTCTGTGTCAGTATGTGCAGGTCTGAAAGAAGCACTTCTGGCAGACGATCTTGTCTCATGAAATGTCATAACGAGCACGGGCTTCATCACAGTAACTCATCTATGTAATAAGCATGAGCAGAACCATGAATCATGTTACAAACTACAGAGTAACTCGTTTCATTACATATCCATAGCCACAAGTAAGTAAAACATGATTCGAGCAGACTGCAGAATAATATATACAAATTGACAGACAGACAGACAGACCGTAGACAGACAGACAGACAGACAGACAGGCAGGTAGGTAGGTAAGTAGGTAGTCCGACAGATAGATAGTCCGAAACATAGATAGACAGACAGGTAGGTAGGTAGGTAGGTAAGTAGGTAGTCCGACAGATAGATAGTCCGACAGATAGCTAGTCCGACAGACAGACAGAGAGAGAGAGATAGATGAGAGAACGCGTCCTTTTTACAATGTGCAGAAATATGTCTGCTGTTTTCTAGGCAGACGTATGGAGTCAAGGGGGCGGTATTGGGCAACCTCCCTTCGTCAGCCTTATCAATTATTTAAGCTTTACTCGTATTACAATCAAAGACCCTTGCTCTGAAGGGCTGCCTCCGCATGTGCCTGTGAAACGAGCGTTTAACACACAGTCTCTGCGGTGTAGATATTTTTCCTACCGGTTTAGTCCTGTTAAGGTGCTAATATGAATGGATGGATGGTTGAATGGAGTTGTTTGATCAGCTGGCTGGTTGGTATCGACAACCACCGTATTGTGCACTGCGACTCTGAGTGGTGCTTTATGGTCCGAGCAGCTATCTGGTTCTTAGTAGTCCAGCTGCGGTGAAACTATCCTGTGCTCGTTGTGATCCCAGAGCATCTCGTGAATCAGATTTGGCGCTGGATAAGGCTGAGCGTAATGCGTTCATTGGACTGATCTCCTACGGTCCCGTTTGACCCCCCCTGACTATCCCTTCGTTTTGCAAGTAACAAGCAAGGGAACACTGACATTTGGTTTAATGACTCTCACATTTTGCTGACATGTTTTAACTTGTGTCCCAGACTGGGTCTGTTGTTTCCTATTGGGCTGTCCTGGCTCACTCGGTGGCCCATGGGATGAGTTATTCACATAATGGGCGCCCATTTTGTTCTCCTCTAATAGTGCTCTTGGTTGAGGTTTGGTGTCCATTTTGGCCTCCTCCCTGGGGAGCCGAAGAATGTCTATCCCCATCACTGTGATCCTCTAGGTGACTCGCATTTCCATGCTGGTTTCCATACTTGGAGGTCCCAATCCCTGGTGGTAGGGTTTGCCCCGTTATGATCCCACACCCTCACAGCCACTGGAGGCAAGCCAGCCTTCTATCCCACCGGTATGATGTTTTATTAGGGAGTTAGACCAGAGTCCCTGGCCCTGCATTTCTAGTCGCCTCCTGACCTCAATCTTATTGGATTATCCTCACTCGTCTTCCGGATTATGTGCCCTCCTCTTCTTATTATTCTCCTTTGAACTATCGCTACCCTAGTGGCCCCTCTTCTCCCTATCATGGCTTCCACTCGAATTAAGTCGGGAGTTAACTGCTTCAAAGTCATCTATCCCCCTAATCTGTCTAAAGCAGCAGCAAAACGGTTCAAGCACAACACCATTGAACAATTCCCTGATTCCCTCTTTGTTGATCAATTCCATAATGGGTACCTAGAGAAGCTAAAAAATGACTTAATTTTTTTCACTCACGACATCCCTTCCTGGTCCACCAGCTTCTTCAATTTCTTCAACGTCTCCTCCTCCTCATCTATCCCGCATGGACAGCGGCTAAAAATGTCACCCTCCACTAGCTTTAATGGCTCTCTCACCATTACACTCTACAAGAATGGCACTGTCATGATTCAAGCGACAGACTCCTGTCTCTCTCTCTTTGACCATCTCTTCCACTCCCTTCACCCAACCCATACAACTATGATCTCCCTCGACTCTTCTTTGAGCTCCTCTCCTTTCTCCCTTTCTCCCCCTTGACCCCCCGATACTCCAGCAGGCCGCTCTCCCGGGAGACACAGGCCTACCCTTTGTTCCCCCTGACTTTGCTCCCTCCTCTCCCTCTCTTCCCCTTCCCAAAATGTTCCTCCCCCTATCTTGTCTGTCTGGCCTCCGGCCTCCACGCCCCTCCCCACCCTGCATCTGCCCGATTCTCCAACGTTTTCGCCTCCCCCTAATCCCCCTAATCCAACCCACCTCCCCCTCTTATTCCACCTTTCTTACAACCTGGTCTACCGATCAACTTTCCTTACCTCCCCCCTTCACCTCATCCCTTTCCGCTCTTCCCCGTCCCCCGTACCCTAAATTCTTCTCTTCCACCTCCCATCTATCTTCAACCCCACCTTCCTCATCCCTTGCTTCCCAACCGTGACTCCCTCCGCGACAATTCCTTCCTCGTCTCTCCCTCTGACCTTGCAGTCCCTTACTCCTCCCTCAGTTTCCATCTAGCCCAATCCCCCCCACTCCACCTGTTACCTGTCCCCCTACATTCACCTTTCATAGCCTACAGTGCCTGTCCAGCACCATCCTCTCTTTTCTCCCCATACCTCTGGCCTTCCTCGGACCCCTTCCCTAACAACCTCCCGAGGAGTTCCTTGCTCCTGCGCCCCAATAAAGCCAACCACAGTCTGTCCTCTGCAGACATCACCAACTTACTGGCCAGCTACAAGACCACCAACGTCACTCCCCCCCCCACCTTCCTCTTCAAATAATTCTACGCAGTTCCCTATTCAGACCATCTCCTCTGGCAGACCTTACCAGACCTTACCAGCCTCCCTCTTACCGGGCACCCTCATTCAAGAATCTTATCCCTATCTCCCTTAACAACCCTAACACCCCCATCACCAAAACATCTGCGTCAGAGCTGCACTGCTTGCTCCACAGCTGCAGATCTGCAATCAAACACAAAGTGGAAATCTCTGATACTATCACCCACCAGAATCTTGACATGTTCTTCCTCACTGAGACCTGGTTTAATGACTCCTCTCATACTTTGTTTGATCTTCTGGTACCCACTGACTACTCTATCCTCAGAAATGACAGGGCAGACAAAATTGGGGGCGGTGTCGCTATCATCGTCAGGAACTCCCTTCAAGTGAAAGCCTTCCCTACCACCCTTTTCCGTACATTTGAATGCCTATCCCTAGAACTTCAAATACATCACGACTCACCCTTTAGATTCCATGCCATCTACCACCCGCCCGGTAACTGCTCTTCCTTTGTGGAGGAACTGACTGACTTCATCAGTGACCAATTTTCTCAAAGTGACAGACAGATCTTCCTGGGTGACTTTAACCTCCACTGGGGCTCCTTGGAAGACTCGGCTGCCAACAAGCTTGCCACCTTTCTCTCAGCCAATGATCTCTTCCAACATTGCTCGGAAACCACACACTCCAAGGGCTCAATTCTGGACCTTGTCATATCCAAAGCAGACCTGCTGTCTACTGCTCCCCCCATCCATGTAGACTGGTCTGACCACTTCCTCATTCCCTTCCGTTTTCACCTATCGCACGTTATAACTCTCGGCCAACCTAAAAGAGCTACTACCTGGTTCCGCAACACTAAGAACATTGATCTTGTCACTTTTTGTGATTCTGCTATGCGGGCACTTCCTAGACTAGACCCTAATGTGGATGTCAACGTTCTCACTTCTCAGTGCCTCTCAGTACTAGCAGTCGAAATCGACAATGTAGCTCCACTCCAAAGCAAAAGGAAAAGACCCACCCCCTCAGCACCTTGGTTCAATAAAGCTCTCTACGATGAAAGGAAAAACCTTAGATTCCTGGAGAAACATTGGAGGAAATCTCCTTCCACCTCCAATCTCTCTCTTACGTTCAGCAAGATCCAAATATCACAACCACATCTTCTTTGAAAAGCATCACATTTCAGATCCATCCTTGACTCAGCCAAAAACAGACCCAAAAACTTTTTGACCTCATCAAAAACCCAAACTGTTCTCCCTAACTATTAAGCCTGAGGATTCCACAAAGAAAGCAGCAGATTTCGCTATATTCTTTGATGAAAAGGTCAAAGCACTGGTGGATCAGGTCGCCCACCCCACCCCCATTGAGGAGCGGAAATCCTTAGTTACCTGGCAGAACTTTGACGTCATCTCGGAAGATGACCTCCTCAAATGCATCCTCGAAACTAAACCCTCCAACCATTCTTCTGACCCCATCCCTAGCGACATCGCCATCGATTTCTACACCTATACTCTCTCTTACTGGACCAGGCTAGTCAATCTCTTCCTCAGTCAAGGCTCCCTCCCGGTTGCCCTCAAATCAGGACAGGTCACCCCTCTTCTAAAAAACCCTCCTCCGATGCGAACGACCTCAACAACTTCCGCCCTATCACCAACCTCCCTTTTCTTTCGAAAATCACCGAAAAATGTGTTGCGAAACAACTTTCCTTACATATTATGGACAATAACCTCCTCGACGTCTTCCAGTCTGGCTTCATCCAAAATTGCAGCACTGAAACAGCCCTGCTGCAAGTGATTGATGATGCGCTGCATATACTCGACTCTGGGGAATCGTGTCTTCTGATTCTTCTAGACCTCTCGGCAGCCTTTGACTCTGTTAATCATAGCACCCTCCTCAACACTCTTCAACAGAGAATGGGATTGGATGGCACAGTGCTCAAATGGTTTACCTCTTTCCTCTCGGACAGATCCCAACTGATCAAGATAGCGAACAGTCTTTCATCTCCATTGGCCGTAGGTCAAGGCGTCCCTCAAGGTTCTATCCTGGCACCCACTTTGTTTAATCTCTATCTGGAACCATTAGGGAACCTTCTAAGCAAATCTGGGATCCGTTACCATCTTTATGCGGACGACACTCAAATCTACCTTAAGGTATCTTCCGCACACGATCTCTCACTACTCAACTCTACTCTCAACTCTATTCACAACTGGATGTTAGCTCACCAACTCATTCTGAATCCCGCCAAAACTGAATTCCTCCTCCTCTCTACCTCTCTCTCACCTCCTCCTGTTCAATCTTGGATGGATCAGCTGAACCTACTCAACAACAAACCCATCATTGTCGACAGCGCTAAATCCCTAGGTGTCATTCTTGACAAAAGACTCAACCTAATCTCCCACATCAACTCTATTGCTAAGAACGCACGTTACCAGTTGCGCCTTCTATGGGGGATCCGTCGGTTCTTCCCAGAGAAAGACTTAAAAACCTTGGTACAATCTCTAGTTTTCTCAAGACTGGATTATTGCAATTCTCTTCTGACGGGCCTACCCAAATCCCACCTCTCCCCTCTCAAATCCATCCTCCATTCAGCAGCTCGCTTCATTTCACGGGTCTAAACGAGCTGACCACGTCACTCCTATCCTGTCCTCTCTTCGATGGCTTCCGATCGAGGCAAGATCTATTTACAAAACTGCCTGCATCACACACAAAGCCTTACACACGTCCTCCCCTCGTTACCTGGCAAATAAATTGAAATTGTCCGGTGGCTCTCGCCCTTCTCGCAATGTGGAAAAGCTTCTGCTTGAGCGGGGCCCCCGTCTTCAAAAGGGAAAGATCGATGGCGCAATCCTTCTCAGGCAATGCGGTGAGAATCTGGAACTCGCTTCCCCCATTGCTCCGTGCCACCTCCTCTACCCGGATCTTCAAAGCTGACCTCAAATCTCTTCTCTTCCAAAGACACTTTCAGAACTAATATTTTCACTCTCAGGCCCCTCTAGGAAGTTCGCTCTTCACTGTAAATTTGTACTTTTTCCTGTACATTCCTCACCCTTGCGTGCTGTGTTGGATTTTATGTTTGTGTACCCTTCATTTTAAGTCTCCTGTTTAATTCACGCCCTCTCTACTCCCTCAAGGAAGTTCTTCCACTATAGGAAATTCTGTACTCCATGCCTATAGAAGTGCCTTCCCAGTGTGTTCTGAGTGACTGCCACTTATTGCAGTATTATACCTCTATTTGTATTTTGTATCTCAAGTATCATGCACACCTGTCACTTTTTCCTCTTGTAGCGCATACCTCTTTTTGTATCTTGTTTGTTTTGTTATTTGCACAATTGTCACTTTTTCCTCATGTAATGTAACGCTTGCTTTTGTATTATGCTCACTTGTAACCTTCTCCTCATGTAATGTTACTGTTCCTATTGTGAAGCGCTCTGACACCTTCGGGTAAAGTCCGCGCTATATAAAAACGCATTAAATAAAATAAATAAAATAAAAAAAATTACAAAATATGTCATTTGATGTGAAGGCAAATTCGGTCCTGTTTCAGTGTAAAAATGGGTGCAGCTGATCAACAGAAATCCCCTCCAAGGCCTCAGAGTGCCTCTTTTTTAATATACCTCTTTGATCTGTGCAGTGACATCCGTGTCCGGTTTTGAAACAGCCTCAGCCCTTTGGTACCTGCAGGGATGTTTTTATGATGTGTGCTGTCTGACCGGGCCGCTGCCACGTCTTAATTCCCATTGTGTTTGCAGCGGTCAGTGGAATCTCTTCCTAATCCCGGCTGCAATTTGCAAGGAGGGCTCTGCTGGGATCAACATCTGCGAGGGCTGCAGCATCCTTCCGGTCTGCTTCTAAATATAACTCCCCCACGGAGGGAATCGAATTGCATCAGTGAGCACCGGATATTAAATTAAAAAGGGATTGAAGCAAAAAACGTTTTTTCTCATAAAACAAAAGCATACCTTGGTATCCACTAAAATAAATAGTAACCTCGTCGACAACTGTACTAACTGCTGACTTTGAAAATCGCAAACGCTCATGTCACCCAACAATGGCAACCCAGAGGCGAAAGTTGACTCTTTTCTGTAATCTGCAGAAGGTGTAAATCAAAGCCTTCTATTTTTGCAATTTGAAGAGAGATTCAGACTACCTTAGCTGCACAGGCCAGCGCTGTTCAGCAGCTCTCAAACCTGTGACAGCTGCACCGCTTCTATGCACTATACCGATTTTTGAGAACAAGTTCGATTAGCTGCAGTGCTCTTGCCAAAAACGTGTTTTTTTGTGTTGATGGTTACCTGTTAAGAATCTGGTGATTGATTGGTGACAGGGTCAGTTTCTTAGATACATTCAGTATCACTTTTGTTGCAGACCGTGGCTCAATATAAACTGTCCTGCAGCCGCAATAATTTATAAAACATCCGTGAGGTGTTTCAAGGTGGACTACTGTAAGAGAACTGTGAAATACTATGTGAAATACAAAGGAAAAATTAATGCGCAAATAAAAATAAAAATGATAAACTGTGCGAAGAAACTCATTCCGACTTAAACAAGCCCGGGAGTGGTGCGCGCACATTAAATAGGCTGAAAAACAAAGTTGAAACCGCGAAAGCGAGCGTGTTTGTTTACTTAAGGCAAGATCAGATAAGGAAGGTATGCAGCTGGCACCCGGCCGCGCTGCTGCTCGCTCCCGAGCTCCCTAGGCAAGGGGAGAGAGAAGGCGGGACATGCACCCGCCTTTGGCCAATTGCGTGCTGTCTTTCTTAGAAAGACGCACGCAAAGGCCAATAGCGGGTGAGCAAAGAAAAAAACACACGCACAAGCGTGTAGTCGCAGTTGGAATTGCTTACTAGAAGCCTCGCAGGGCAGCGCATGCGCGCTGGCTCAGGCGAGACCTAAAAATGGCTTAGCAGATTCAAGAGCCTGAGGAGTCAACATGAAAATGATCCAGCTGAGTGACTAAAGATACTCAGTGAAGGAATCTATTCAACAAATGTTTCTTTTACTTCTTTTCTGAAGAAGGTAGAGAAGGGGTCTGTCCTAGTTTCTGGTGGCAGAGCATTCCACATTCTTGGGGCTAGACCGGAGAATGAACGGTTGTAAGTTTTCTTTTTTTTTAATTTCTGTGGCCTCAGCAGTAGGGAGTTAGAGCTATTTGAGGATCGCTGGGGAAATCAGGGGCGGCCTTCCTGACGTCTTGTCTTAGCCTAACATATAGGAACCGCTCCACGAGGGTGGACTGAGCATCCCGAAAGAACGCCCCTTCTTCCCGGAATAGTCCTCCCTCATACAAGTCCCCCATTTCTTCCCCCGACCCTCTGAAGCATCCGGCAACATCCAGCTTCACGCGTCACCGGAAGATGCAGGTGCCAAGAGATCCACAACAATAGAGAGTATAGCATGGGCGCCTGCAATTGTTTAACTATACTCCACCAGGCTGCAGAGCTACATGCAACTGTTGAGGGGTCCACATCCCTGGGGCGGGAAGGCACCCCAAAGAATGCCGTTATCGGAACCAGGTCCATGTATCCCTGTTCAATGGCCAGGTAGGGCATATACGGTGGGGGTTGAAACCAGTATGTTGCGAAATGCACCTGAGCGCATAAGAAAAAGAGTTCCATATCTGGAGCCTCGAACCCCTCTTTAGAGAAGGACTGGGTCATCACCTCCCATCTCAGCCTAGGTTGTTTTGTGCCCAAGGACAGGCGAATAAGTTGAGTTTTTAGAGTTTTTAAAAAGTTTCTGCCCGGGTTAAAAGGAATGTTAATAAAGAGATAAAGTAACTTTGGTAACACCACCATTTCTATTAATGAAATACGTCCTGCCAACGAAATGGGCATAGAAATCCACCTCGTTATGGAGTCTGTCAGAGCGCCCAGCGCTCTTCCATAATTGGCACGCAACAGTTCTTCCCTATCTCTTGTGACTACTATCCCCAAGTATTTAATCTCTGAGTCACACAAGGCCAGTGGGTAGTCCGGGACAAATTTCTGGACCGTAGGGGTAAGAGGAAAGATCTGGGATATCTCCCAATTTACCTGTATTCCGGAGCATGCCCCAAAGTTGATTAACTCCTGCAGTATCGGATTCAGACTAGATTCAGGATCTCAAATGTATAGGGTGATGTTGTCCGCGTAGAGGGATATTAGCAGATGCCATGTGGGGTATCGGATCGCATGTTCCCAATGGTGCTGCTGGAGTCTGGCTGCCAGCGGCTCCACGGCCAGAGCAAATAAGAGAGGGGATAATGGGCATCCTTACCTTATACCGCGTGTGATATTGAAGGGGGGAGAGCATGCACCGTTAATCTACACCCTCGCCTGCGGCTGGCTGTACAATAATTCAATCCAGGTCAAAAAAGTAGATGGAAACCCCATTTGACGTAAAATACCAAGGAGATAGCCCCATTCCAGGGAATCAAACGCTTTAGTGGCATCTAAAAAGATCGCCAACGCGGAAAGGTCAGGATCAATATCCTACATTAGAACAAAAAGGGTCCAGAGGTTATGTGATGTGGCACGCCCTGGGATGAATCCGGACTGCTCAGGTAGGACTAGGGAGTCCATAAGCAAACTCAGCCGAGTAGCGAGCACCTTGGCTAGTATTTTCACGTCACAATTTATCAGGGAGAGGGGTCTATATGACTCGCACCATCTCCCGCTTTCCCCGGCTTCAGTATTGAGATGATTATGGCTTCCCGTATCGACAGAGGAAGGATGCCAGATACTTGGGCCGCCTCACAAAGCCTTTCAAGATAGGGACTAAGTAGTCCACGTAGGTTTTATAAAAGTCAGCTGGGAGGCCGTCCGGCCCAGGAGCGCGTTCAGAGCGAAGCTGCATGATAGCCGTCCTAATCTCATCCTCCTCAATGTCAGCAGAGAGGAATTCTCTTTGGGAATTTCCTAGCCATCACAGTACCACATCCTCCAGATATTGGTCAAGATCTAGGGGCTCTGTCTTCTGCGTGGTGTATAATGCAGTGCAGAATCTATGGAATGCTTGCAAGATGTCTGGCATGTTTCTGTATACTCCCCCCTCCGAGTGGGTTATCTCTAGTACAGTAGTAGATAATCTAGGTTTGCGGAGCAGTTTGGCCAGTGATCTCCCAGGTCTCTCCCCCTCCCCGTACTTGCGGGCTTGACAATATTTCCCACAGAACAAGCATTCGCGCTCTGCTGTTTCTTGATATTCGGTCAGTGTGTGTCTAAGCTTCCCTCGTTCCCTCTCCATCCGTTTGATGTCAGTTTCCAGGTTGTGGAGGGTGGTGTGGCTATCTATTAATATGCCTCCTCCCTTTGCTATGCATATTCCTCGCATGGTGACCTTAAAGGCCTCCCACACTGTCACCCGTAGGGTAACAGAACCATTGTTGCGCTGGAAGAAATCTTGTATTTCCTGCCCCACTTCGCTCCTAAGAGAGCAAGGGAGGAGAGTCGCCAGGCTAAGTGGGGGAAAGGGGCATCAGGGGGTACCAGCATCATCACCACAGGTGAGTGGTCTGAATAGGTTCGCGCCAAATGGGAGACCTCCCGCAACTAGGGACCAAGCCCTCTAGAGAGCAGCCAATAATCAAGCCGCAACCACGATGAGTGGACCGTAGAATGAACAGTTCCCTCAGCGCTCAAGGGGTGTATGGATCTCCAGGCATCCAATAGCTGGTGTGCCTCAACAATATTCCGGACTTGCCGCTGACTGTTAGTGTAATGGTGAGCCTGCGGGTGCGATCTGTCCTGTTGTGGGTCAATAGTGATGTTTAGATCCCCTCCCCACACAATGTGAGTGGATCCTATATCAGTAATCTTCTCCCACAGGTTGGTAAAAAAATTCGGTGTCATCACTGTTAGGGCCGTAGCAGCACACTAGTGTTATAGATTGCGATGCTAGTCTGCCCCACATGAGGCTATATCAACCCAGAGAATCCTGCATAGATCCCACTGCTGCATATGGGACACCCTGTGGAGTATGCTGCAAAGCTTCTGTGAGCCGCCCATCAAGAAGCAAAGGTAGTCGGGAGCAAGGGATCCAGATGTGTTTTTTAGAGCATAGCAAAATGAATGGTGTGCCTATTTAAATAAGCCAGAATGTGTCTGCGCTTACGAGGGTTACCCAGGCCTTGCACATTCCATGTTAGGAAGTCATATCCTTGTCTAGTGGGGCTACTCGCCATCTATATGTCTGCCTGTGATAGATCTTGGGTGGTCGACAAATGGGTACTCGAATATTGCCAATAAATAGCACCAGAACACTGCATATGTTTTGTAGCAACATGAAAAATGCTGTAGATGTCCCCTTCCCTCCCCGCACCCACAGTGTAGGAGAGTAGGATCTGCTTCACATGGGTACCCCCACTTTTTGCTGATGCTTCACTGTTTTTCGACTTTAGTCTGGCTGGGGCCCTGCTAATCAGAACCCCAGCCTAGCTGCTTCCTCTCTAAAATGGTTTCCATGTGCCCTAGGCACATCTCTGATTGGAATCTGGAGTGCCCTTATAAGTCCCTAGTATATGGTATACTATGTACCCAGGGCATAGGTACCTCAGAGGCCTACCAGGGGCTGCAGCATGTATTGTGCCACCCCTGGAAGGCAATCCAAAATGACACCACAGGTCTGCTACTGCAGCCTGGGTAAGGTGGTGCATGCACCCCTTACAGTGGTATAGGCTACCTATATCACTACCATTGCACACACATATAAACCTATAAGTCACTCCTATGGCAGGCCTTACCAATCCTGAAGGCAGAGTGCTTGGTTCTTATGTAAGAGGGTGCCCCTGCATGAGCAGAGCCCCTCTACAGCGTTCGGAGTCCCTCCTCTGATGCTGTTTGTGGTACAGCCTGACCATATACTCTTAAGTGCATTATATCCTCGCGGTACAATGCTAACTTTGGACTGGCTGCACCAAAACATGTCGTGTTTGGTGTCAAACATCTTGGAATACTACCCCCCCGCCAGTCCTGGCGGCGGGGGTAGCATTCCACCCTTCTAGAGGGAGAGACATGTACACACCGGGCTACCCGGTAACTTCTTTCCAGAGCCCTGGCATCACAAAATGGATGCCGCTGCCACAGACACGGGTCTGGCCTCCTGCTGCTGACTGAAACTCCGGCAGGGGAGGCCTGGACAATAAGTTTCCTGTCGAAGGGAGGTGTAACCACCTCCCCAGACAGGATAGTGTGTATTGGGGCTGGGCGGGAGCACCCTCTGGTGCTTTGAAGTCCTGCACTGGGGGCACATTTGGTGTCCCTGTGCATATGCCAGTTCAAACCGGTTGCAGGGGCTACCTGCCCCTGCTCTGGCGTGAAACTGGACAAAGGGAATGGGTGTAACCACCCCTCTTCCCTGACCCTCCCATAGGTGGGTCCCCAGAGTATGTCCAACCCCCTAACTTAGTATAAGTATGGGACCCCAGTCCTTAGGACTTTAGATTACCCTGGATGAAACTCTGACACTGAATCCTGGACCTTCGACGCTCTACCTGAAGATTAGAGGACTGAAGAATCTCCCTTGGGGTCAAGGAGTGACTCCCCTGCTTGGCAGGCACCTAAGAAGCAATTGTCCGGTCTGCATCGCTGAAGCTCCCGCCGGACGCCGAAGTCTTTGCATCACCAGAGGTGGATTTCCAGACTTCCCTGAGGCTGCCCTGAGTCCCCAGCAAAGCTGAGGCCCGTAGCTGTCGTGGGTAACGTGGAACCGTGACCCCTGGACACCGAGTAATTTTGCAAGTGCATCCTCTTCTGGGTCTCCCACGAAGTTGTGCTTTGGGCTTCGAGTAGCCCCTGCCTCCAGCACCGACTGCACCGAAGATCACTGGCCCCCACTCCACGAGTGTCCTGTGAGCCAGCTCCAAGTGCGTCCACTCGAGGCTCCTTCGCGGTCGCTAGTCCGTTGGCTAGTGGGCCCTCCCAAAGGCAACTCTTCTTCTGCTTGGACTTTCCTGGTTGCGCCAGACGTGCCCTGACTTACCCTTGCTGGGTGAGTCCCCCAGACCTTGCTGGTCTGCATCAACGTCCTTTCTTTGTTTCTACGAGACTTGCCGTTGCCAAGGCTTGTTGGGTTCAATCCGGTCGCCGACACCCCTGCAATCGACAGACGTCGTGGGACAGCTCGAATCCAGCTCCTGGTCGTCGTCGACGCCTCCTGGACCTCGTGGCTGAAGAGTCAAGACGACCGTCAACCTACCTGAAGCACCCGACATCGGTGGGCATCTGCTCATCGCCTTCCTGGTCACTGGCTAGTGACCCAGACTCTGTCCCCTCTGCTTTCAGGTTCTTCAGATCTTCGATCCACCCTTGGATCCACCCGAACACTTTCGACTTGGTCGCCAGCAGCACTTTGCAGCAGATCGCCATTGAAAACGACGACGAAACCCGACCCCGAAAGACACCTATGCACCCGGCTTCCCTGGGTGAGGTAACTCGAGTACTCCGGTGCTCCCGTGGGTATAGACTCTAGAACGACCTAGTTCTAAAGGGGTTTGCTCCAAGTCCTCCTCTAAGTGTCCTTTTCTTTAAAACTCCAACCGCGACATTCCCCATAGAAGTCAACGGCGGCTCGCGGCTGTGTTCTCACACTGCACGCGTCCCCCGTGGGTCCCCTGTGTCACTACCTTGGGTGGTTCCTTGAGGGCCAAGCACTTCTACAGGCTCTAGGCCCTGTGTCTAGCTCAGTCGTGGTTCTTATACCACTTTATTGGTATATGGTTTGGTACGCCCCTATGGCTCAAACGTGTATTTGTGCTATTACTGTTGATAACTGACTTGTAACTTATGTATTTCAAACTCTAGCCTCATAAAGAGACTAGAGGGGTGTGTTTAAGACTAAATACATATATTTTAAATATATACCTGGTGTGGTCCTCTTTCATTTGGTCACTCAAGAGATTATAGACTGGTAAAACAAGCTGCTTTACATTCCTTCAAGACTTAGCCTGAAGGCTGCTCTCCATAGCTACCACTAGGATAGCTTTCAATAAAGGTTGTCTTTAACCTATCTCCAATAAGGGGTTGTTTGGACTGGTGCAAGGTGCCCACTATAATTAGTGGACAGCATATACCAGGCCAACTTCTCACATTGGTGTGCAGCGTGTGGGATTTCAGCTTGCTATTGTTTTACCAGATAATCTCAACTGAATTGATCAACTGAAAACCACTAAGGGTACCTTAGGTACATATAAATCAAGCTTAGGATACAGTAAGTTCTACTGAACTTAGAGTTGTGTGTTAAGGGATAGCACACCCTTTCTACAACTCAAGAGAGTTTAGTAGGCCACACTAGAGTAGGTAGTGCATACACCACACCACACTAGTAATGTCTTCACTGCCAGGAACCAGTGAGCTCCTGCCATCCAGATATGACACCCTCACATTCTTGGAATTGAGAGAGTTGTGCAAAGTTAGGAAGTTGAAGACAGGCAAAAGTGCCAACACCCAACGTCTCCTAGAGATGCTTCTGCTAGATGATCTTAGAAGACCCATAAGGTCTGAAAGGGTAGGCAGAGAGGGTGGGGCAGAAGAAGAGGGAGAGACCAGGGATGAAAATACCCAGGACCCAACCTCTGAAACTGGCCAGGGGGATGACAATGATCCTGACCTGGAAAGTGCAGCTACTCCTGAGGAAGAGGAGGAGGCCCAGAATGACCTCCCCTTTGTCCCCCCAGGAAGAGTTGTGAGTGTGCCCAGAAGGACTAGATCTCCTTCTCAGGAGTCTACCCACTCTGACACCTCAGTAGGGACCTCTGTCTCCTCTCATGGGAGGGAATCCTCTCATGAGAGGAGAAAGAGACTGATTCAGTATGAGCAAGCCCAGCTTGAGCTCAGAAAACAGCAGTTGGCTATAGACAGGGAGTCCCTAGATCTCTATAGACAGAGAAAAAGATGGGACTAGAGTCCCATGGTGGCAGCAATTTCCCCAGAGATAGGGAAAGGTCTTATGACCATAGAAACCTGAGCAAGATTGTCCCTCCCTACCAGAGTGGGGATGACATCCACAAATGGATAACTGCACTGGAGAGGGCCTGTAGAGTACAGAGGGTCCCTCAGGAGCAGTAGGCAGCAATCTTGTGGCTCTCCTTTGCAGACAAAGGTAGAGATAAGCTCCTCACTGTTAGAGAGGAGGAGGCTGACAATTACAAAATCTTGAAGAGTGCTCTGATTGATGGGTTTCGCCTAACTGAACAATACAGGTTAAAGTTCAGAGATACCCAAAAAGCACAGACTCAAGACTGGGTAGACTATGTGGATTGTTCTGCTAAGGCTCTGGAAGGTTGGTTGATGGGCAGTAAGGTATGTGACTTCAAAGGATTGTACAATCTTATCATGAGGGAACAGATTCTTAATAACTGTCAAAATCAGCTGTTGCATCAGTACCTGGTGGACTCTGATCTGACCTCTCCCCAAGAATTGGGAAAGAAGGCAGACAAATGGGTCAGAACCAGGGTGAGGCAGAAGGTACAGAACCAAGGTGGTGACCCTAAGAAGCAAGATTCTAAAAACTCTGATAAGGGTGGGGAGAAGGGTAAAGACCAGAAGTCTTCACAAGGCCCCCAAAAATCTTCTTCAGGTGGGGATTCACAGTCTAACAAGGGAAAAGGCCAAAAGAAACCATGGTGCAAAGTCTGTAAGCAAAAGACACACTGGACCAGTGATTGCACCAAGTCCAAAGACTCTATTCCAGCCCCCACCAATGCCCCTAAGGCACCTGTTCCCCCTAGTGCAGTTACAATTGGTGGTGGGAGTACACAGGCCAAGGGTTTAGTAGGGTTGACCCTGGGTAATGAGATGAGCTCTGGCCTAGTCAGAGAACTCACTCAGGCTGTCCTAGTCTGTGATGGAGGCATGGATGTGACCTCCTCTGTGAGTCCCAGTAATCTGGGCAAGTACAGGCAACAGCCCTTAATCAATGGAAAAGAGGCTTTGGCATTTAGGGACACAGGGGCAAGTGTCACCATGGTGACACAAGACCTTGTGGATCCTGGGCAGATTATACTTGGTGAAATGTACCAAGTGACCAATGCTAGCAATGTCAGAACAGACCATACTCTGGCAGTTGTTAACTTCTCCTGGGGAGGGGTAACTGGCCTTAAGAAGGTTGTGGTGAGTGCAAACCTACCAGTGGAATGCTTGCTTGGCAATGATCTTGAAACTTCAGCTTGGGCAGAAGTGGAGCTCAGGACCCATGCAGAAATGCTGGGGATCCCTGCAGATGTGTTTGCTGTGACCAGGTCACAGAGCAAAATGTCTAACACTGAACAGGCCTTGGATCCTGGAACCATGGACCAAGTGCCATCCAAGAGGAGGAGGAGTAGGGTTAAGGCAGTGCCTTCCACCTTGGCTCAGAAGGAAGATCAGTCTCTTGAGGGGGATGATCTCAGTCCTGAGGAAGGAACTGTCCCAGAGGAGCTTGAACCTGACCAGGTTGAGTTCTTGGGGACTGGGGGCCCTTCCAGGGCAGATCTGAGCCAGGAGCAGCAGAGCTGCCCCTCTCTTGAACCCCTCAGACAGCAAGCTGCTGCTGAGGCTGCTGGGAATGCTAGTGGTCCCCATAAAGTATATTGGGATGATGGACTCTTGTACTCAGAGTGTAGAGACCCCAAGCCTGGTGCCACCAGGAGGTTGGTTATACCTCTGAAGTTCAGGGGCTTCCTATTGACCCTAGCCCATGATATTCCCCTAGCAGGTCACCTGGGCCAGAACAAGACTTGGGACAGACTTGTCCCTCACTTTCACTGGCCCCACATGTCTGAAGACACCAAGGAGTTTTGTCGCTCCTGTGTAACCTGCCAAGCCAGTGGGAAGGCAGGTGGCACCACAAAGGCCCCCTGATACCACTACCTGTGGTGGGGGTTCCCTTTGAGAGAGTGGGGATTGATATTGTTGGTCCCATGGATCCCCAAACAGCATCTGGGCACAGGTTTATCCTGGTGGTGGTGGACCATGCCACTAGGTACCCAGAGGCTATTCCCCTTAGGACCACTACAGCACCTGTGGTGGCAAGAGCCCTCCTGGGAATTTTCTCAAGAATGGGCTTCCCTAAGGAGGTTGTATCAGACAGGGATACAAACTTTATGTCTGGATACTTGAAGGCAATGTGGAAGGAGTGTGGAGTGACTTACAAGTTCACCACACCCTATCACCCACAATGCAATGGTTTAGTTGAGAGATTCAACAAAACCTTAAAGGGCATGATTAAAGGGCTCCCAGAAAAGCTTAGGCGAAGATGGGACATACTCTTGCCCTGCCTTTTATTTGCATACAGGGAGGTGCCTCAAAAGGGGTTGGCTACAGCCCTTTTGAACTTTTGTTTGGTCACCCTGTCAGGGGTCCATTGTGCTTGGTAAAGGAAGGATGGGAGTTACCTCTCAAGCCCCCAAAGCAAGACATAGTGGACTATGTACTTGGTCTCCGCTCCAGGATGGCTGAGTACATGAAAAAGGCAACTAAAAACCTTGAGGCTAGCCAGGAACTGCAAAAAGCCTGGCATGACCAAAAGGCTGTACTGACTGTTTACCAGCCAGGACAGAAGGTGTGGGTGCTGGAGCCAGTGGCCCCAGCAGCTCTCCAAGACAAGTGGAGTGGACCCCATACCATTGTTGAACAGAAGGGTGAGGTTACCTATTTAGTAGACCTAGGAACACCCAGGAGTCCCCACAGGGTTCTCCATGTCAACAGATTGAAGCCATATGTGGACAGGGCAGACATGGGCTTGCTCATGGCTACTGATGAGGGACAGGAGGAAGAGAGTGACCCACTCCCTGACCTGCTCTCACAGAACCCTGATGATGGGTCAGTGGATGGTGTAGCCTTGGCAGGCAGCCTCACTGCTCAGCAGCAAACTGATTGTAGACAAGTGCTCAATCAGTACAGACATATGTTCTCTCTGACTCCAAGTCAGACCACCTGGTGCACTCATGAAGTGGACACTGGGGACAGTCTGCCTATTAAAAATAAGATTTATAGGCAACCTGACCATGTCAGGGACTGTATCAGGACAGAAGTCCAGAAAATGTTGGATTTGGGAGTTATTGAACCCTCAGATAGCCCTTGGGCTAGTCCAGTGGTCCTTGTGCCAAAACCTCACACCAGTGGTGGGAAAAGAGAGATGAGGTTTTGTGTGGACTACAGGGGTCTCAATGCAGTCACTAGGACTGATGCCCATCCAATACCTAGGGCAGATGAGCTAATAGACACTTTGGCCTCAGCCAAGTATCTAAGCACATTTGACCTGACAGCTGGCTACTGGCAGATCAGACTAGCTGATGATGCAAAGCCAAAAACAGCATTCTCAACCCCTAGTGGACATTATCAATTTGTGGTAATGCCCTTTGGTCTGAAGAATGCACCTGCCACTTTTCAGAGGTTGGTGAATACAGTCCTTACAGGTCTGGAGGCCTACAGTGCAGCATATCTAGATGATATTGCTGTCTTTAGCTCCACCTGGGAGGATCACCTGGTCCACCTCAGAACTGTTTTAGAGGCCCTGCAAAAGGCAGGCCTCACTATCAAGGCCACCAAGTGCCAGATAGGGCAGAGTCAGGTTGTGTACCTGGGCCACCTTGTGGGTGGAGGCCAGGTTCAACCATTGCAGAGCAAAATACAGACCATCATGGACTGGGTTGCTCCCACTACCCAGACTCAGGTGAGAGCCTTCTTAGGCCTGACTGGGTACTATAGGAGATTTGTCAAGGGGTATGGATCAATAGTGACACCCCTGAATGACTTAACTTCCAAGAAAATGCCCAAAAAGGTTCAGTGGACAGCTAGCTGTCAAAAGGCATTTGATGACCTGAAGCAGGCCATGTGCACTGCTCCCATTCTCCAGAGTCCTGATTACTCCAAGAAGTTCATTGTCCAAACAGATGCATCTGAATTGGGGGTAGGGGCTGTACTGTCACAATTGAATGATGAAGGTCAGGATCAGCCAGTAGCTTTTATTAGCAGAAGGCTGACCCCTAGAGAGAAACGTTGGACAGCCATAGAGAGGGAGGCCTTTGCTGTGGTTTGGGCTCTGAAGAAGTTGAGGCCATACTTGTTTGGTACTCACTTCCTTGTTCAAACAGACCACAAGCCCCTCCTATGGCTAAAACAAATGAAGGGTGAAAACCCCAAACTGCTTAGGTGGTCCATTTCCCTACAGGGGATGGACTTTACAGTGGAACATAGACCTGGGAGTAACCATGCCAATGCAGATGGACTCTCTAGGTACTTCCACTTAGAACATGAAGACTCAACTGGTCAAGGTTAGTTTAATGTCCCTACGTGTGGGGGGGGGTTGTGTAGGAGAGTAGGATCTGCTTCACATGGGTACCCCCAATTTTTGCTGACGCTTCACTGTTTTTTGACTTTAGTCTGGCTGGGGCCCTGCTAATCAGAACCCCAGCCTAGCTGCTTCCTCTCTAAAATGGTTTCCATGTGCCCTAGGCACATCTCTGATTGGAATCTGGAGTGCCCTTATAAGTCCCTAGTATATGGTATACTATGTACCCAGGGCATAGGTACCTCAGAGGCCTACCAGGGGCTGCAGCATGTATTGTGCCACCCCTGGAAGGCCATCCAAAATGACACCACAGGTCTGCTACTGCAGCCTGGGTAACGTGGTGCATGCACCCTTTACAGTGGTATAGGCTATCTATATCACTACCATTGCACACACATATAAACCTATAAGTCACTCCTATGGCAGGCCTTACCAATCCTGAAGGCAGAGTGCTTGGTTTTTATGTGAGAGGGTGCCCCTGCATGAGCAGAGCCCCTCTACAGCGTTCGGAGTCCCTCCTCTGATGCTGTTTGTGGTACAGCCTGACCATATACTCTTAAGTGCATTATATCCTCGCGGTACAATGCTAACTTTGGACTGGCTGCACCAAAACATGTCGTGTTTGGTGTCAAACATCTTGGAATACTACCCCCCCCGCCAGTCCTGGCGGCGGGGGTAGCATTACACCCTTCTAGAGGGAGAGACATGTACACACCGGGCTACCCGGTAACTTCTTTCCAGAGCCCTGGCATCACAAAATGGATGCCGCTGCCACAGACAATGGGTCTGGCCTCCTGCTGCTGACTGAAACTCCGGCAGGGTAGGCCTGGTCAATAGGTTTCCTGTCGAAGGGAGGTGTAACCACCTCCCCAGACAGGATAGTGTGTATTGGGGCTGGGCGGGAGCACCCTCTGGTGCTTTGAAGTCCTGCACTGGGGGCACATTTGGTGTCCCTGTGCATATGCCAGTTCAAACCGGTTGCAGGGGCTACCTGCCCCTGCTCTGGTGCGAAACTGGACAAAGGGAATGGGTGTACCCACCCCTCTTCCCTGACCCTCCCATAGGTGGGTCCCCAGAGTATGTCCAACCCCCTAACTTTGTATAAGTATGGGACCCCAGTCCTTAGGACTTTAGATTACCCTGGACGAAACTCTGACACTGAATCCTGGACCTTCGATGCTCTACTTGAAGATTAGAGGACTGAAGAATCTCCCTTGGGGTCAAGGAGTGACTCCCCTGCTTAGCAGGCACCTAAGAAGCAATTGTCCGGTCTGCATCGCTGAAGCTCCCGCCGGACGCCGAACTCTTTGCATCACCAGAGGTGGATTTCCAGACTTCCCCGAGGCTGCCCTGAGTCCCCAGCAAAGCTGAGGCCCATAGCTGTCATGGGTAACGTGGAACCGTGACCCCTGGACACCGAGTAATTTTGCAAGTGCATCCTCTTCTGGGTCTCCCACGAAGTTGTGCTTTAGGATCCGAGTAGCCCCCGCCTCCAGCACCGACTGCACCGAAGATCACTGGCCCCCCACTCCACGAGTTTCCTGTGAGCCAGCTCCAAGTGCATCCACTCGAGGCTCCTTCGCGGTCGCTAGTCCGTTGGCTAGTGGGCCCTCCCGAAGGCAAATCTTCTTCTGCTTGGGCTTTCCTGGTTGCTCCAGACGTGCCCTGACTTACCCTCGCTGGGTGAGTCCCCCAGACCTTGCTGGTCTGCATCAACGTCCTTTCTTTGTTTCTACGAGACTTGCCGTTGCCAAGGCTTGTTGGGTCCAATACGGTCGCTGACACCCCTGCAATCGACAGACGTCGTGGGACAGCTCGAATCCAGCTCCTGGTCGTCGTCGACACCTCCTGGACCTCGTGGCTGAAGAGTCAAGACGACTGTCAACCTACCTGAAGCACCCGACATCGGTGGGCATCTGCTCATCGCCTTCCTGGTCACTGGCTAGTGACCCAGACTCTGTCCCCTCTGGTTTCAGGTTCTTCAGATCTTCGATCCACCCTTGGATCCACCCGAACACTTTTGACTTGGTCGCCAGCAGCACTTTGCAGCAGATCGCCATTTAAAACGACGACGAAACCCGACCCCGAAAGACACCTATGCACCCGGCTTCCTTGGGTGAGGTAACTCGAGTACTCCGGTGCTCCCGTGGGTATAGACTCTAGAACGACCTAGTTCTAAAGGGGCTTGCTCCAAGTCCTCCTCTAAGTGTCCTTTTTCTTTAAAACTCCAACTGCGACATTCCCCATAGAAGTCAACGGCGGCTCGCGGCTGTGTTCTCACACTGCACGCGTCCCCCGTGGGTCCCTTGTGTCACTACCTTGGGTGGTTCCTTGAGGGCCAAGCACTTCTACAGGTTCTAGGCCCTGTGTCTAGCTCAGTCGTGGTTCTTATACCACTTTATTGGTATATGGTTTGGTACGCCCCTAGGGCTCAAACGTATATTTGTGCTATTAGTGTTGATAACTGACTTGTAACTTATGTACTTCAAACTTAGCCTCATAAAGAGACTAGAGGGGTGTGTTTAAGACTAAATACATATATTTTAAATATATACCTGGTGTGGTCCTCTTTCATTTGGTCACTCAAGAGATTATAGACTGGTAAAACATGCTGCTTTACATTCCTTCAAGACTTAGCCTGAAGGCTGCTCTCCATAGCTACCACTAGGATAGCTTTCAATAAAGGTTGTCTTTAACCTATCTCCAATAAGGGGTTGTTTGGACTGGTGCAAGGTGCCCACTATAATTAGTGGACAGCATATACCAGGCCAACTTCTCACACACAGCAGCAGCCCAAACCTGCCGAAGACATTAAGCCTCCCCGTCCCAACAAACAGAGAAAAACCAGATATGAAATAATGAACATATGTGCCGGCAATGCTATAACATATAACTGAGCCTTGCTGAAGGCGCTCACAGTGAGCGCATCTTGCGGTCTGTCGCAGGCACAATGAAGAAAGTAAGTGCAGAGAGGAGAAAGAGGATCTACTACCAGAGCAGATTGAAGAAAAAGTAAAGGAACATGAGACGGAAACAAAAAAAAATTCAAGCCAGTAGAGAGAATACTTTTGCATTAGGGGTGTCCTTCTGGAGTGTCGCCAGAGGGCGCAGCAGAGTCCCCTCAAGTGAACGAGAGTGCCTAGAGGGTTTTGGTGTTGGTCCCACTAGTCTGAATAGTTAGCAAGTAGTTCAAGGAAGGGGGCTGGATGATCGCTTATGTACTTTCTCGCAGTAGTGACTGCCAACAGGGAGGCCGCATGGTAGCTTTATGGTGAAACTCCTAAACTCTATCGAAACAAAGTCTTTTGTCAGATCAGCTGTAGTGCAGTTCAGGTCCATCCGTGTCGGGTCCATCGTGACCCCTCAGCCCGGCTCAGACATCTGCAAGGAAGATCGGGAGGCAGCCCGGGCTGCCGCCGCAGGGGGTATTCCATGAGAGATCCCTTTCAAGAAGTCTGCCACCTGCTGTGGATTGGTAAAGAAATGCTGTCTCCTTTGGTGTGTGACCCGCAGGTGTGCCTGGTATAGCATGGCATAAGTGATGTTCGCCTATTTAATTTAATTTAAAACAGCATTTATTAAGCGAATAGCTACCCTGAGGCATCCCAGCGCTAGCAGCGAGACAACTATTGAAGCTTCTTTTTAACCAGTAGGTTTTTCTTATGAGCCTCCTACATTGCCAGAGTAAAATCTAGAGAGATGGTGAGGGTTGGTCCTTCAAAGGTGAGTTGTTGTTGTTCCCTGGCCATGCTGAGGGCAGTATCCTGGTACTGGTAATTTAACAATCTAGCAATGATAGGTCTCGGGCCGCACCGGGGGGGTGGTCCCATCATCAGCGCCCATTGGGCTCTTTCCACCACGAGCTGCGCAGAGAATGCCCCAGCACCAAAGACAGTAGTGAGCAGCCGCTCCACGTATTCTTCCATCCTCCCAGTGTTTGTAGATTCGGATTCACCAAGTATGTGTATGTTATTGCAACGTGAGCGCGCCTCTAAGTCCTCATTTTTGGCTGCAATCACTTTCAACAGGCGTTTCATGTTCAGCAGTTTTTCACGTCTGCCCTCAGATGTGTCGTCTAATTCAAATATCTTGTGCTCAGCCTCTTCAATGCGCCCATTGTGTTTTTCGAGTTTCTGGTCTATCGTATCTATACGAGTACAGATAGAGTCCATTTTCGCTTCAATAGGGGAGAGGCTGTGCTGCATTGTTGTGAGCAGTGCTTTTAGATTGTCCGCCGGCGCTTGGCTGCTCGCATTCGGTCCCTCGGCCATCGTTGGGTCAGTGGCGTTATTTTGCATGCGTGAGGTTTTTCGGGAGTCAAATTGCAGTTTGGTCTGCTTTCCCTCTGCACATGTCCATTCAGCAGTTGCCACCCTATCAGGTGACCCCTCAGCTTTGGCTAATGTCTGAACTGGGGCAAGCAAGGTTAACAGGTCTACAGTGCCTCCCAGACCTCAGGATGGAGGCCACCATTCGACCGTTGCTTTTCCTTCTTTTGTTTCCCTTTTTAGGTCTCGCCTAGGCAGCGCATGCGCTGTCTCTCCGAGACATCAAGTAATCAGTATATGTGGTGAAACTCCACCTACTCCACCTCTTGGCTTTTTATTGGTTTCTTCGCTTGTCTGCTTCCATTTCTTCGTTTTCACAGGCTAATGCACTTTTTAGTTCGTCCTCTATCTGTTCGGGAACGCCTATGCAGCACCGCCTAACTACAGTAAACATGCTGCTAGTGGAATGAAGTGTTTGTCTTGGAACTCTTTCGTTTTTCGTTGCTTGCCTATTCTGCTCATGCACGCACGTTTTTTGTTGTTGTTTAATTTACACTCATAAGCTGCCCCGAGCGTAGGTGCACCCATGGCGACGTGAATCCCGCTCCTAGGAGCAGGTTTGCCTCTCAGGACAGATTAATTCAGGCATGTGAGTTATTGGGGCATTGTGGGACTGCGCAAATCACTGAGTTTGTGTTGCTAAAACAATGCACGTCGCTGCTGCTCCAACTGCCCTGTAAATATTTTTTTTAATCTAAAGATGACCACCACAATGCTTTGCTTCTCCTCTCTCCCTCCCCCAAAGCCAATTTCCCCACCCCCTCCTTTTTAGAGTGCTTTGTTAGCAAGTCTGTATAAAGCCAGGCGCTGGCTGTCTGTGCAGCTCATATTTCACTCTGCCTCTCTCCTCCCTGTCATTCCTGGCTCACTCTGGCATTTCTGCGATTTTTTTTCTCTTTTTCCTCCTTATTCTTCGCTTCATTCTCTTGTCCGTCTCTAGTTCATTGCCTCCACGCTCTCTCTCCATTTATATGCCCTCTCCCCCTCTATCTGCCTGTGTTTCCTTATGTGTCTCCTCGCCTTCTGAAGCCCCTTTCTTTCATTAATTCATTATCATATCCTCTCTTCACCTACTCCTTCGCTAGACGCATCATTTTCCCTTCCATTTGTCTCCAAACTCTCCTTTTACTTCTCTTGCCCCATTCTTTCACTCCTCTTCACTTTTTCCATTCTCTTATTTCTATCTGCCTTTGTGTTCCTCCTCCTCCCCTCCTGTACCCCTTTCTCATTATTTCTAACTGCCTCTAGGCATTCTCTTCCCGTTGTCAGGGAAGTAACACAGGCTCCTGCTTTGCAGGGGGCCGCCAACCCTCCAAAGTCCCCCCCATCCTTCAAGTTGGCCCCTTGTACGCCGAAAGCCAATCAATATCTCTAAAAGATAAAAGACTCAGGGGCCCCTGTGAATCTTGGCCTCAAACACAGGCTTGCTCTTTCCAGAGAGTCCAGTACTCACAGGGTGTTGCCATATCCAGGCACCCTGTGCATGGGAAGAGCTGCCTCTAATTAATTTCACTGCACCTAGTCACCTACTAACTCTCTCTCTGTCCCCCCACCTCCCTTTCTGCCCCTTTTGTCATTGTCACATCCCTTCCACTCCGCTCTTAGCGCCTACACATTCTCTTCCTATTTTCTCATGCAGTGGTGTAATTGTAGCACTTGAAGGAAGGGGCACTTTACATGTGCACAAATTTCGTCTTTCCTCTTGCTTTTAAAACACTACTCATACCACCCCTGCTTTCCACTCTTTCCTCTCCATCCTCTTTCCTTCCAATCTCTTTACACAGGTCAAATAATCACTCCACTGCAAACAAAAAAACATAACTAAAAGCATTTTAATTTACAACACCAATAGCTCTAACTTTCACTTATGCGAGACCGATTGCATTGCAAATGCTTGTTATTTGAGTTAACGTGCTCCAGCCCGTTTTTCAGAGCCAATAAGCCCACATCCAGGTGGATCCCTAGATGTAGTAGGTGTTTTAATTAGGGCAGGTAGAGTTGCAAAGACAATAGTGCTCCCAAGCTCCCAGGGAGAGGGCCACCATTCACCTGCTGTTGTGCAGGCTGCCCGGGGTCCACGAAGGGGACCCTCCTAAGAGGGCTGCCGCCTTAGTGTCACATGAGGGCACACGAGGCAGCTGCCCAGTGTTGGGGACCCCTAGGGGTCCGCGCGCCCGCGTCACATCCGAGCAGGGGTGGGCAGGGGGCGAGGTACAAATACCTCTCCCGCCCACTTAGCGTCCTCTTTGCCCACAACCCTGACGCCGTTCGGTTCGTCCTGCTGACGCCGTCTTATCCTGGTCTGGTGTCGGTTTTGTTTCGGTGAGTGTGAGGGCATTGTCGCCCCCCCAGGTCTTTCCCCTTCTGGCTGTGGCTCCAACCTCGTGTTGGAGCCTGGGCGCACAGGTCGTGCTGGGAGGGGGTTCGGGGCCCGGGATGTCCCCGAGCCCTTTTGCTTTGTGTGGTGTTGCGGGGGAAGCAGCGGGGCAAAGGGCCCGTGGCCTGGTTCGGCACGGCCTTCTGGCGTGGCTCATGGGGGGGAGGGGCGGTCGCGGAGCGAGAGTGGTACTGGACGGCGTGGTGGTGCCCTACATTCTCATGGGTTGCTTCTCCTCACGGCTCTCCGCCGGGCATTGGCGGCTCAGGAGTCCCTAGCTGCCAATGTCGGTCACGACTCGCGGATAGAATGAGCTGGAAGTGCATCGGCACCGGGGTTCGGGCCCCTGCCCGCGCAGGCCGGAGGTTGCGGGGGGAGGCAGCGGGGGCTTCTTGCTCCTCCTCCCCCCTTCGATACAGGCGTTTCTTGGTAGACTGCATGCCCTCTGAGTGGCGGCTGGGTGGGGCAGCGAGGCCGCGTTGCGCTTGTACCTCTGACAGGGGCTGCCATGTGTGTGGGCGGTTTGGGGAAGTTGTGCTTGATGCTGTGGGTATAGCGGCACACACTGCGCGGGGGTTGCGGATACAGGGTGGTGTTGTTGGACAGTGGTCCCGTGGTGTCGCTTTCGTGGCCCCTGTCTGTTGAGTTGCTCGCGGCTGCCCGTTCTGCTCGCCTGCCTTGGTAGTACGGAGCGGTGGGGTGAGCTCTGTTTGTGCTCTTTGGCTGGCGCGGTTGCACTGCGGGGGCTGATGGGCACAGCGTGGAGAGCCCTTCCCCTGGGTGGATTTGCTGGCGATGGCGCTTCCATAGACTATTGCGGGGACTGATTGTGAGGGCATTTGAAAGATGCCGTTAGGGGCTTTGATGTCTTGGCTTCGGGGCGGGCATGGTTTGGCTGCATCAGGACAGGGCGTGTACCTGTGCGGGACAGGACGGATTGGCCTTTCAGTAAGTCGGAGTGGGGCGGCACCGGCTTGCCTTCCGTGTCCTTGCATGTAGCTATATCTTTGCTCGTGCATGTTTCCTACCGCCGGTCAGAGCAAGTAAATTAGAGAGCCCGGGGGTGGGGCGTGTACCATGCAGCATATTATGTTTCTGGAGTTATTTACCACCTCCTCTAGCATGCAGACGGACTACAGAATACCTTTTTCACGCCTTGGTCTACATTTTATCGTCTGCTAACAGCAAATTACATGACTAGGCAATCGTGCGTCTCAAATTAGCCAGAGTCAAAATTAGGCCACAGAGAGTGTACAAGGGAAGCTATTTGGGAAAGGAAAGTGGCCTGGCAGCCTAAGCCGCAGGGTTAGGGCTCCAGTTTTTTTAAAGGCAGGGGTTTGGGTCCCACTGCTGCCAATTATTTTCATGTTGTAACAACTATTCAGGCAGCCATCTTTTATTTAATTTCCACTACGGATTGGTCCCAAACATAACATTGCCCTTTCGGCGGCTGTATTGTAAGATGAACTCCCTGCCATCGTAGCCGAGACAGGTTATGCCACATTCTGGTAGGTGATGTTTACCGAATTGACTGGGATGGAGAAAGGTGTCTGGCAGCACCTTGGGGCCAAGGGGGGCTGAGGCGGGACGCGACGCGAGTGCCGTGGGGCCCGTGGCTCACCGTGCGGCCTGGGGCAGAGAGGCGTGTCTCCTAGGCCCTCGGGCTCAGGTGGGGGCTGCAGGAGACTTCATAGGCAGGGAGGATAGTTGGGGGTGTCGTGGGATCGACAGACACCTTTGTTTGCCCTGTCGATTTTTTGCAGGGTGTGGTTTTGTTGGTGGTTTGTGAGTTGTCCAGAGAACGCGGGCAGGCATTTCGGGTGGCAGTGGCAGCCTTGGGTCCACCACGTGGATGCCGGCTTTGGGTCGGAAAGAGTTGAGGGTGCACTGGTGGCACCCTGAGGTGGCGCGGACATCTTGCTTGGCACTCACGCCAGAGGAGGTGGTCTTATGGACTTGGTAAATTACGTCATACCGCCGTGTGTGTGCTTGTTTGGGGGGCCGTGTGCTCCTGGCATTGCGAGCGGTGCTCGTGCCTGGAGAGACCGCCGGTGTGCCCTTAGGGGGGCTTCTTTGTTTGGGGGCGGTGCTCAACGGGTGTGCGCTCAAATGCAGGGAGTCTCTCTCTGAAAGAGTGCAAGCAGATGTTCCTTTGAACGGCAGGCCGTGCAGCAGTTGTCACTGCCCTAACTTGCAATTTTGTTCTCAAGGTGTGGTTGCTGCGGGCTGCCGGGTCTGGGTACGGTCTAGGTTTGCCTGCTCTGTGCTAACCATATCCTGCCTTGTGGTGACACAAACAGGCTTCGCTCGGCTCGGGCGCCGGGACAGAGGGCAGTCCTTCGTTGAAATGCGCTTTCTGCAGCTTTCCCTCGCCCATTGTGCAGGCAGCGCTTGCTGGGCGCGTCGGCCCCTGTCTCTCCCGTAACGCAGCAGGGCGGCTCGGCCCAAGAGCCGTCACATATTTTATCATTGGGTATCTAAGGCATTTTATAGAGCGCGTTACATATCCAGGGAGCATACATTACTTCCCAAAAATTCTTTCTTCTGCCTTTGACGATCACGGTGCCAGGGTCTCAGGATTGCAAGTTTATTTCTCAGGCTCTGCCTCTTACGCTGAGTTTGCTGGGATATCGGTAACCAGAGCCTTTAGCCCCCCCCCCCCCCGCACAATGTGGTCTCCCGGGGCCCCCGGGACCATTTCGGGGATGCGTCATACTTTTTAATATTGTAGTTTTGCTCTGACCCTGTCATTGCCGCCACTTAATCTCCACGGGCCTAACATCAAGTACTGTGTAAGAGTTGGTGTGGTTATACCAGTCTTACCCTCCACAGGACTAGTCTGTCCAAGCCTCGCTGGCGCCTCCTGAGGCATCGGTGTCAAGTGGGACTATCTGCAACGCAGAGAATGGTAATAGTCCCATTATTGGCAACACACCCCACCCACACCACAACAGAGTATGCATGCATAAATAAATACACAACACAACTTTTGTTTGGGAAAATTAGTGCTGCAGGTTTATTCCATACAAAAGTATGCAATATGGTGGGTTATCTTACGGGCGATCCAAGGGCAGGCAGCTGTACCAACCTATGCTGCCCTGCCCGCCTGATGAGCCAAGCACTGTGGAGTAACCAATCAGCGCTACCCTTATGGGGGTGATCCCCTTACTGGATCACGTGACACATTGGTCCCTATTACTCACGCCCCTTTCAGGGCGGAGCGTAGCAAGGCAAGCCCCCGGTTGTTCAGGCCCACAACCGCCCGAAGGACTAACGGGGCGCCGACGTAATTGTTCCAGGACCCTCCCATGAGGCTCCTGGGATTTGGCTCTGGCACCCCTATTGTGCTCTTGCAGAGGTACTCTTCTGTACCCATTTGCTTCCAGATCGCCCTGTAACTCCTCCTGCAACGAGAAAGAAAACATTACAACGTTCGATGTATTTCGCCTGCCAACCCCACGCCGGGTAAGCGGTAGGGTGGGAGACGGCGTGTCCGGCGCAAAGAGGACGCCAAGATGGCCGGGGGAGGCATAAATACCTCCCCACCTCCTCTGCGTGCCGGAAGTGACGCGTCTGGTAGGGGGACTCCTCCTTGAGTCCCGCACATCATTGGGGGTGGGGAAGTGCCCAAATGGCACTAAAGGGGCCGCCCGTTTAAGGTGGCCCCTGCGGGGCCGCGGGCAGCCGTATAGTCCCATTATTGGCAACACACCCCACCCACACCACAACAGAGTATGCATGCATAAATAAATACACAACACAACTTTTGTTTGGGAAAATTAGTGCTGCAGGTTTATTCCATACAAAAGTATGCAATATGGTGGGTTATCTTACGGGCGATCCAAGGGCAGGCAGCTGTACCAACCTATGCTGCCCTGCCCGCCTGATGAGCCAAGCACTGTGGAGTAACCAATCAGCGCTACCCTTATGGGGGTGATCCCCTTACTGGATCACGTGACACATTGGTCCCTATTACTCACGCCCCTTTCAGGGCGGAGCGTAGCAAGGCAAGCCCCCGGTTGTTCAGGCCCACAACCGCCCGAAGGACTAACGGGGCGCCGACGTAATTGTTCCAGGACCCTCCCATGAGGCTCCTGGGATTTGGCTCTGGCACCCCTATTGTGCTCTTGCAGAGGTACTCTTCTGTACCCATTTGCTTCCAGATCGCCCTGTAACTCCTCCACAGCTCTGGAGGCGGCCCCCGTCGCCTAAAGAGCCCCCCACCAAAACAGCTCCTGTCTCACTGCAACCTGAAATTTCCCGGGCCTCATTCATGTCCAGAGGAACAGATCCAAGCCCACCTGTGCAAGTGCACCCCAACATTGTCAAATTAACCTTTGGTGTTCGCCCGGCATAGCTCATGCCTGATGAAGCCAAAGCCCCTTGTTCTGCAAACTTGCGCATGGAGCGGTTTATCCTTCTCTGGGAATGTACCAGTGCCTCACATGCGCTGCAAGAATGTGATGGCCTCCCAGGAGGGAGCTCTACCCTTAAACATCGCTGTATTACCCTTCAAGCTGATGTGGCTCCCACCTCCTGCAACCTGAAGTTGCAGGCCTTCTAGCAGTTCGTGCTCCCTAACACCTGTTTCCCCAATACCTGGAACAGCAGCACACATGCTTGAAGACCGCTTCCACAACCAGGCTATATACTCTGGCTATGCGGGCGGGGCATTTCCTGCTCAACTGAAGCAACCCGTAACCCGCCCAGGGAGCAGGGTGCACCTACTTTGTTGAGGTTGACCAGACATGTGCACCGACCTTTGTGATTAATAAACCATGGCAAAGAGGACTGATCGCCTAGCGCACCCTACTGCAGTACATCAACCATTTGGAGTGACAACTTCGCCACCTGCCAGGCTTGCTTAACTAAAGCTCGATGACAGATACACACATACCTGCTAACCAGTTGTGACCCTTGATGTTCAACCCAGCTAATGACCTAGTACCTTGATATTCCAGGGAATATTGCCCTCCACAAGATCAAGCCGCACATGAGCATATGGCCTACACCTACTGGGCCGAGGTGCATAGTGTGCTCTGGAATTGTCAGTGATGGAGCTCCAAACACATTTCAAACCGCTATTGGAGCCACAGCACACATTCTGGCGTAACCAGCTGGCGCATGCCACCTGGCTACCTTGCCGCTGCGAGATTTTGCTCTTAACGCCAACCTCTTGCGGCTACTGGTGCACATAGTCTGGAGGTCTTGCCTCCACTCTATTTATGCCGATACCTGCAATGTACCCCTCTGCCCCTGTATGGGCGGGAAAATACCCGTAACATTGCAAATCCCCCTGCACTCACAGTCTCGGGCAGTCAGGAGGGGGAAGAGAGGTCCATAGAATTGGTTCTGCTATCTTGCTTGGCCACCTAGCCCGCAAGCACCCTCGTCTGACAGCACCCTATCTGCTGTGTCGCCCGTGCAATGTCCGCGCCCTGGCGCAGGACGTCCCGATCGACACCTCTTCTAACAGACTGCCTTCAGGAAGCTGGAGTGAACGGTTGTATGTTGTGCACTGACCATAAAACCTAGGTTTGCTTTGAGAGGGATCAATTTGTTGCACTCAAACTAGTGGCAACGTGCAGTTCTATAGCATTCTACCCTGCAGGGTGTGCCTGGACGATCCTAGACACCCCCTGTGAGCCAACCTGCTTTGACCCAAGATGCAAGGCACTACACCCGGTACACTTGGTTATCCCGAACTTAATTGCCCTCCCCGGAATCGTGTGTCAAGGTACCCGCTCCCTGAATTACTCCCTAATAGTCTATGTGTCACGCCATGCTCCTTTTTATTCCTTGTTCAAAGCAGTGAACTCGCTCACCCACGAGACCTGCTAGAAGCAAGTTTAGTGTAGCCTGTACACGGAATTAAATTCCCCGCCAACTGCACAGAGGGCAAGCCACACTCACTGCTACTGATGTCTGACTAATTGGCCCTTGGAGGCCGTGGCAGTACTGCCCGGTCGGCAAGTACGCCCACGGTACAGTTGTAATTTAATACCTCCTGCCGCTGACAACTGCAGGTGCCTAATACCGGGCTGTGAGTATGCGGCCCAGGGAGCCTAAAAATAGGCTTGGTGTGGATGGGTAGTTAGCAATGCCTGGCAATAAGTGTAATGCCATTGACAAACCTCTCCTGACTGGCATCTATGCCATTCTTAAACATTCACGGTTTTGCCACATGTCACCCTTCTGGTTGGTGATATGGAACCTCCTACCCAGCATAAGCGGACAGTCTCGCGTTGCCGTCACACCACCTGTGTATCTTGAATCACCCTCCTGTGTCACCTAACCTCTGTTCTAGAGTGCACTTAATCCACGCCGTTGACCAGAATTTCACAGGCCTCTTTGATTGCTAGACCCTGGAGAACACATTGATGGAGTCAATTCTGGTTTGAAACAATATATATGCATTGTGCCCTCTATTGGAGACAACTCACCCCTCATGTGTAGTTGTGGAGTGACAACTACACCAGTGCCTACACAAGTCACCCAACAGACAAGTAGACCCTGACTACTTTGTGTTCTGGTGCTAGATTAGGGAAGAGTCTTGCCTTCACTTGCTGCTCCCTGGGAAACACACAATGCCCGTGCTCTGGCTACAACTCAGCGATGCCCTCGTGTGGCAATGAACCCCTGGTCAAATAAGAGTGCCACTACAACTAATAAAACTTACACCTTGACCATGGGTGGGTGGAGTCTAGCTCTCCCCAAACTTCTGCTGTTGAAACCCACGGACACGCCTCCTGTCAGTTCAAATTAGTAATTCCTGTCACTGACCACCACAAGGGGCTCCTACTGGGCTGTGTAAGTGAGGCCCAGGGTGACCTTGACGATCGGCTTGGTGTGGATGGGTGCTAACATTACCTGGCTGAAGTGCAATCCCTTTGACAAACACTCCTGCCAAGATGTGCCACTCAGGTAGAAGCAAGAGTTATCCCGCCCACCTTACTTCCTGTCCCAGTTATCTGAGTAAATTGTGAAAGATGCACATTTGAAATGGTAGCGGATACTGTAACTTACGCCTGCAAATGCTCTGCACAGAGCAGCCCGCTAGACAATGGCTTCCCTTGAAAGGCGGTGCCAACAGACCTCCTAGCTCTAAAGGCGGTACCTCTGAGTAGGGCTCTACTCTAACAAGTGCCCCATGCATCGGATACCGCCTCCGGCTGCAAGCCGCTCAGTGCTACCGATGCCTTGGCACTTCATGCCCCACAGCCAGCTCACCCTGCTACAATGCGCTCGTGACTGGGCCTCAAAAGTGCGGCGAAAGCGCGAGACTTCCTAGCCTGACCTTGGCTCTTCACCAGGCTCCCTCGCAAGAGCCAACCACAACCTTGTGGCCTAAAACATTCGCCCTGTGGGGCGGATGCGAATTGACTGCAAACCACTCCTAGGCGTCTCTATCCATGTTGTAAATGGAGTTTCAGGTAGGCTAGGGTATGCACCTAAGCCTGGCCGAAGCCACCCCTCTAGTCAGGGGAAGGGGTGCACACTTATGCTGACTCCTGCCCACCCCTTAGGTGGCTATGCAGAGACTGGCTATCCCAGAGGCAGTTTAAATTTGATGTGCCATATGCACTCCCACATTGGCACCTGCAGCAGAGATTCCATACCAGGCAATTCTAAATACCCTGCGTATCGTCCACCCAAGAGAGACTTAGTACCATCTGCCCCTATTACTCTGTGCTACCAAACCTTATTATGACCTCACCGGTATTATATAACTCACTAGGTCAATCGGGCCACCGTCCTACAGCTCAGATAGCACAACCCCGTAGTTGTTGGCAGCAACTGTACTTCGCATAACAGCACAGAGTAAATAAAAATTGTGCTTTCCCCCTTGGGCTGGTAACTGACATCCAACAAGTCAGAACCTGGTCATGAGATCCCAGTTTCCTAGAGTAAAACAATGATTATCCTGCACCATTAACAAATGTGCTACATGCCCGCATGCCCTAGCCCCCTGGTGCTACAGTGGGCAGCCACCCCCTGGAGGCAGTGGTCTTTCCAACTCTCCTCCGGATTACGCAGCTATAGGGGCTCCAGATAATCTACTGACCGAAGACACATCAACCCTGCGGAAACTAGGTGGGGATGCTAACCTGCCCCCAACTCTGCGTAAACCGCAGCAAGTGCAAGCTTGCGGCAAACATGACAAGCTGCCCACCAACAAACCATCCCCAGCACCCGGGGGCATGCCGCCATTCCTTGGCTTGTACACTGACGAGCTTAAGGGGAATAATGGTATCGAAGGACCCATCTCTGAGCGCATGCTTGAAACACTATCCACTGCCTCACCTTAGTCACTAATAGGATACCGCCTCAGACTGTAACCGCTCAGTGCTACTGATGCCTTGGCCTTCTTGACCCACCGCCAGCTGACCCTGCTGGAATCCGCTCGTGACTGGGACTCAACAGTGCGGTGAAAGCACAAGACATCCTAGCCTGACCTTAGCTCTTCACCAGGCTCCCACACAATTCTTTGATTAGCCTACGTATCGTCCATACAAGAGAGACTTAGTACCATCTGCCCCTATTATCCTGTGCCACAAACCTCATGACATCACAGGGATTACATAACTCACTAGGTCAGCACGAGACATCCTAGCCTGACTGTAGCTCTTCACCAGGCTCCCACACAAGAGCCCTCCACACACTTTGTGGCCTAAAACATTCCCCCTGTGGGGCGATTGCGAATGGACTGCAAGCCACTCCTAGGCATTCTCTACCAGTGTTGTAGATGGAGTTTCTGGTTGGCTGGGGTATGCACCTACGCCTGGCCGAACCCACCTCTCTAGTCGGGAGCCCACGCTTAGGCTTCTCCCAGAGGCAGTGTAAATTTAATGTGCCAACATAGGCGCCAGCCAAACTACAGAATTAAAATTTGGCGATCACTCCTGCCAAGATGTGCCAATGCAGGTAGAAGCAAAAGGTATCCAGCCGGGCTCGCTAGTTACTTCCTTTTTCTAACACAATTTACTTTGAAATAAATGCTTGCCCCTTTATCTAGCCTCTTTTCATTGCTGGAGCTGAGCAGTAAACATCAGCCAGAGCTTTTCAACGGCTCGCCCCGCAAAACCCCAAAGCTGCCCGCAGGCACCCCAGCGCAACTCAATGCCGCTCAGCCGGAACCCATCGATCAGCGTGTCGCCCGGCGAGGGTAGTCTCCCATGGGGGCGCTGCATGGAGTCAGCAAGACACAGCGGGACGTACAACTACCAAGTGCACTGGGCAAGGGTGCAGTCCGTAGACGAAGGATGCGAACACCGGTGCTGGGAAGACACTGCCACACCCTACCCTTGCTGCTATGCCACGCACGGACACACCGTCCCTTCTGTGATTACAATTACCACCTCGTGTGCCTAGCAGCGCCCGGATGCCTCACGCAGTCCAGCCAGTAGTAATGCCGGTGGTGACTGGGGACTAAGCCCAAAACAAACAAGCGTCACTGACACTAAGGCCGCTGCCTCGGTCAGCCTAGCAACCTTCACTTATCTAATGCACACCTGATAACGCGACCCACAGCCTTAACTTGCAAACAAAACACTGGGTTGGTCCAAGAGGTCAGTACCGTGGGATCCCCTTCCGAATCAACAATGATCAGTACCATTCTTAACCAAGCAGATATGGTGTGGAGTTGTACTTGTGAGTGGCTGCCCCAGGGGATAAACTGTGTGCACATGGTGTTATAGCAGTGACACACCAAGCAGACCACCGAGTATTGATGAGGCAGCCAACCATGCCCCCAGTTGCCAGGTGAGGCAGCCCGCCCGAACTGTACAGCTTAACGGTAATCCCACCCACTGCTTTATGTAGTAAGGTGGTGCCTGGGTGAGCCTGTGCAGCAGGGGTAATGGACAACTCAAGGTTTGCGGAGCTTTGAATATGGATCACGACAGCAACCTTAACGGTTCTACACCAACCCATTGGGCACGAGACAGACCTGTAAGACGTACCTGTCGAAGCCGTGACTGGCTCCCCCAGGCGGCCATCTCCAAACCGCATCCACTCCCGCTTAACCCAAGGTCAAGCAAACCAGACGCAAAACATGGAGATCCCAGTCCGGCGATGGCAAACTATCCCTCTACGGGGCAGGCAGCTTGGTGAACTGTGCTCCACATCAAACCATTGTCAGTCTAAAGTAAGTTGTGCTCACCAAGAATGCACCCCTATCAAATACACACACAATTTCACGTGGGCTCCAAGGATTTGAGAGCACCGCCAATGAAACCTGCATTCCAAATGCACACAGCCGAAGACCGGGCCTCGCCAAGATAGCCCCTCCCCCACGTGTGCAAATGGTAATGGCGGCAAACCTAAAACGGCCGTAGGTGCCCCGCCCAACTGATATACCCACACAATACGTCCGCCGGAAATCGCATTACAGTACCTCCAAAAACACAAACATGGCTACGCTCAGGAAGAATGAAACCTAGCCGACATAATTCAAAGCTGTTTCCAGGCGGGGCCCCCAGATAAGTTTCTGCCACGGGCAGCCGATAACACTCCCGCAAGTGCTGTTGTGCACGAGTATGCACTCCTGACCTCCAACCTTCAAATGCCGTGTTAAACGCGCCAACCACGCATCCTGAAGTAGGCTGCATTGCCAACAGAGAGAAGTCAATGATCAATCCATGTGCGACCAGGCAACATCAGGCATGTCTTTCCTTCCGCAGCCGGCCATGAACATATGCTGCGATATGTTAACTAAACCTCAACAGCCCCTCGGTGGCAGTAACCGCAAAACCTACTCTCCTCCATAACGAGGTTTAAGGGTATGGCTTAACCCGTGCGAGCAAGATATTTGCATAGCATGGTGTGTCGCCCGACTAGTATGTTACTGTTTCTGCCCTTGCAATCCTGTATATGATGCAGCAGGACATCATGCCTGCAACATGTCAGGGCTCTTGACTGTCACAGGTTGCCTAAGATAAATGAGCAGCACATGGCTTGTATATAATATTGAAAATTTTTCATTTAAAGCTGCTAACACCAGGACAATGTTGCCGTTACTGAGTTTCAAAAGTGGAAGGGAAATCCACAGAGAAAATGACCCCCATGCACTCCTGCTGTGCTCTTATGCCCCCCACCAGCACACGCCCACTACAACGCTTTTGTATTATGCTCACGTATAATTTTCTCTTCATGTTATGTTACTGTTCCTATTGTGAAGCGCTCTGACACCTACCGGTAAAGTCCGCGCTATATAAAACGCATAAAATAAGATAAACAAGCTACCAGCTACACATGATCCTAGGCCAACGGGCATCACAATCTCACCCTCGGGTGTAATACGTGATCTCTAGTCATAGTCCCCGGCATGTGAAAGCCCTCCTCCCAACACCGCATCTTGCTTTAGCAAGCACGTTGATCCTGCACTGCACTCGTGCATGGGCTCTCGCCTCTCAACTCCTGCCCAATACAATGCTCAACCTCGGAGCATACAAACACAGAACCTCCAGCGTAGGAGTCCGAGCCCTTAATCATGGGCAATGGTTCACCCAGAGATGCGACCTCAGCCCAGACCGCCTGTGCGCCGCTCCTAGGTCGCTACGCCGGAAAACACTCACACCACGTGTGCCAGAATAACACACACCGGCACTAGCACCCCCAGGCACACACGCGCAGCACACCGCCCGGCTGAGGACCCCCGCCCGTCATGCCGCGTCCCCCACACTCGCACCCACTCGACGGGAGCCGCACGCCGGGTGGCCCAGGGGAGCCGGCTGTGCACATCGAGCGACCGGCACCAGAAAACAGAGCTCCCGGCGACCTCAGCAGTGCGGCGGAGGCCAGACACGCCAACCAGGCAACCGGCCCTCCACTGACACCCTCAGCAAGCCACGGCGCCCAACCCCGTAGCCCACTCCACGCGGAGCCCAGATAAATGCAACTCGAGGGGGAGCACGCAAACCCAGAGCACCCAATGAGGGGATCGCTGACCTCCAGCACCGTGCGCGTGCCCCCCCATCCCCGTGAGCGAAGCCCGACCCATAAACGAGGGGGGTGCCGGGGGCGATGGAGGGTGAGAAACCATTGGCACTGCTGGGGACCAATTCTTTACACACTCGAGCACACACCTCCGTGACTAGAGCACCCCCACCCCACGATCACGGTGAGCGGGAGGACCGCATGCCACGACCCCGTCCCAAACACCTGGCATCCATGGGGCTGTCCCCCACCACGAGGAGGCAGGGGTCCCGACTCACCGCCAATAAAGAGGCCGATCACGACGCAAATCAACCGACACCTCACCCACGACAGGGGGAAAGCACATAGGATGCCGATGCCGACGCCAGACCAAGGCCTGTGGACCGCGGCCAGGAGGAACCAGGCGACGTGGAACCTCGACGGCGTGTCCGGCGCAAAGAGGACGCCAAGATGGCCGGGGGGAGGCATAAATACCTCCCCACCTCCTCTGCGTGCCGGAAGTGACGCGTCTGGTAGGGGGACTCCTCCTTGAGTCCCGCACATCATTGGGGGGTGGGGAAGTGCCCAAATGGCACTAAAGGGGCCGCCCGTTTAAGGTGGCCCCCTGCGGGGGCCGCGGGCAGCCGTATTTTCTCTCCATCCAAGGGGCAAGGAAAACAGGCAAAATATCGCAAGTTGTGTTCCAGGGCACGTTGGCCACTAGGCACGGCCCCACAGTCTCTCGATGAACAGTAAATGTATGCAAGGTAATTTTGGCCACCCGAGGATACGGGTCCACTGTTGTTTTATTCTTCCAATGCTTAACAATGAATGTCGAATGTGTTTGAGGGTAGGGGATCTCGAACAAGGTTGTGTCTCCGCAGCCATTTCAGTTTTGCTTGTGGAGGTGTACAGGTCATCAGAGGGCATCGAGACAGGGGTTTCTCCAGTTACAATGGCCATAGCACGCGTTGTTACAAGTTCTTTGTAACGCGAAGAGTTGGATGCAGGGCAGGCATATAATCATCTGTTCATAGTGCCAATATCGGCAACACTCGCCACCCCACCATACAGCACTCTCCTAGAGAAATAACCAGACAAGACACCTTCTTTGTGGAGAAAACTGCTGCAGGTTTATTAGCATTACAAATATGCCAACATGGTGGGTTATCTTACGGGCGATCCCAAGGCAGGCAGCCCCTCGCCGCCTGCCACCTGATGAGCCAAATTACACCGTGGCCTCCCCAACGGTGTTTGCCATATTTTGGGGGAGGGAAGACCCCTTCCACCAGTGGACCAACAGCCCACGCCCCTGCTCACGCCCCATACGGGGCGGAGCCTGCCAGGCAACCCCCGGTTGCTCAGGTCCACAACCGCCCGTAGGACTAACGGGGCGCCGTCGCTCCTCCAGGGTCCAACGCGAGGACCTCCCTGTGGATATTTGGCCTTTGCACCCTTGTTGTGCTTCTGTACATGGTACCCGTATGTACCTACAGCCTCTGGATCGCCCTGTAACTCCGCCTGCAACACAAAATAATACATTAGACAAAAAAAAAACCCTACACCCACTGCCTGAACGCCGGGTATGTGGTAGGGAGGGAAACGGCGTCAGGGGAATGGGCCAAGAGGGCGCCCATGGGGCGGGGAGAGGTATATGTACCTTGCCCCCTCCCCAGAAGTGACGCGGCACACTGGACCCCTGAGGGTCCCAAACGCTGGGAGGCTGCCTCCTGTGCCCTCCTGTGGCACTAAGGCGGCCGCCCTCTTAGTGGGTCTCCTTCGTGGACCCCGGGCAGCCTGCATAGTGCCAATATCGGCAACACTCGCCACCCCACCATACAGCACTCTCCTAGAGAAATAACCAGACAAGACACCTTCTTTGTGGAGAAAACTGCTGCAGGTTTATTAGCATTACAAATATGCCAACATTGTGGGTTATCTTACGGGCGATCCCAAGGCAGGCAGCCCCTCGCCGCCTGCCACCTGATGAGCCAAATTACACCGTGGCCTCCCCAACTGTGTTTGCCATATTTTGGGGGAGGGAAGACCCCTTCCACCAGTGGACCAACAGCCCACGCCCCTGCTCACGCCCCATACGGGGCGGAGCCTGCCAGGCAACCCCGGTTGCTCAGGTCCACAACCGTCCGTAGGACTAACGGGGCGCCGTCGCTCCTCCAGGGTCCAACGCGAGGACCTCCCTGTGGATATTTGGCCTTTGCACCCTTGTTGTGCTTCTGTACATGGTACCCGTATGTACCTACAGCCTCTGGATCGCCCTGTAACTCCGCCACAGCTCTGGGTGTGGCCACCGTCACAGCCAGGGCCCCCACCAAGGTAGGCCTCTTCACCTCCATCTTTCTAATTCCAGGGCCTCTCGCAGGCCCAGCAAGACAAGTCCCTGCCCACTCTGGCAGGCGCGCCCCATCCTCTTTCAAAATCACAGTGGACTTAGCATGCAGCAGGCCAAGCCTGATGAACCAAACCCCCTGTTCAGTGCATCTGTGCCTGGCACTGAAACTCTCCTGCGTGAGGAATCCCCGGCATCCTCTGACCGAGCCTCTCGCCACACTCACAGTGGGGTTATCTCAGCCCATCATAAAACCCCAGCCTACAACTGGTTGTTTAACTTATACCAGGAGTATTTCATATCTTGTCGCAATGCCCTCCTACCCCGGAGGGGCTTCTATACCAGCTGTTCCAGCGCATACCTGGAGCCCCCTACCAAATTATCTCAGTGGTGTCGCGCTTCGACCTCCAACTGTGCTAGCGCATGCCTGGGCCGGCCCCCCAACCAAGGTAAGTCGGTGATGGAAAACCCATGCCTCCATATATTGGATTCCTCCCATCGTGCCGCTCCCAGGACGCACGGACAGCCCTTGACCCAGACCTATGATCCTGCCAAATAACGACATGCTCGATACTAATATCCTTTAATGAGTACTGTACCCCATATTATACAACTAATCCATCCTGCACCTAGTTGCACAATAACACTGCACCCCATCAAACCTCGGGTGCCGGAGAGGGTGCCTCTGGACAACTTAAAGTTCGCCTGTACATGATACACTTAACCACCTGTCTTCCGGCCACTCCCTGGGTGGCTATGGACGGCTGTACCTTTGAAAGGAATTCCTATTATCCCACCTGCTTGATGCGCTCTGCTGCCAAACCCGCCCAGAACGCTTTGGTTGTGGCCGGTTGCACCTCTTTGCACCATCACAACATCTTTCCCTAAACCCTGCTGATTCCCGGGCTTCCCCCCAGTCCAGCAAAGCAAGTCCATGCCCACTCTAGACAGGTGAAACCCCATCTTGTGCCAAACTCCTTGTGGATTTGGCATGCAAACCATACCTATAAAGCCAAACAGTTGGTGAATTTACGCCTGGCACGGTCAATTCTCCTGCGCGGGGTTTCCCCGGCCTCCCCTGACCGAGCGCCTTCACACCCTAAACGGGGGGGGCTATCTGACCACCATAACTCCCAAGCCCCCAAAGGTTGCATCCTACCATTGGAGGACTCCTTCTCTTGCAACAGGTGCCTCTTCCCCCAGAGTCTGCTCATTGCCTGGGCCAGGCAACACAAGACAAGTCCATGCCCACTCTGGACAGGTAGACCATTCTTTGCGCACCCCGCCCGGAGGTCCCTAATCTCAACCAAACACCACACCCTTAGTCTGTGCCGCAGCTGCTTAAGCCAGCTGTCCCGGCACATGGCTGGGACCCCCAACCAAGAAAACTTATTGGAGGAACCACATGCCTCCATTTCTTGAATTCCGCCCCTCGAGACGCACGGAAGGCCATTCACCTCGATCCTTGATCCTGGCGACATAACGAAATGCCAAGTTGCTAACCTTTAATGCCCACTGCACCCATCCTATACACTAATCAAGCTTGCACCTAATGTACCCGTGCACTGCCCCCCACTGCCCATTGATAGCCTTCCTGTTGAAGACCAGCAATTGAGGAGGGGACACACCCCCCCTTAGTCTGTGCTGCAGCATCCTAGCAAGCTGTTCCAGTGCATGCCTTGGAAGCCCGTCCATTCTTCCAATGCTTAACAATGAATGTCGAATGTGTTTGAGGGTAGGGGATCTCGAACAAGGTTGTGTCTCCGCAGCCATTTCAGTTTTGCTTGTGGAGGTGTACAGGTCATCAGAGGGCATCGAGACAGGGGTTTCTCCAGTTACAATGGCCATAGCACGCGTTGTTACAAGTTCTTTGTAACGCGAAGAGTTGGATGCAGGGCAGGCATATAATCATCTGTTCAATTGTTTTAGAGATTCCGCGCAGGAGAAGACGAAGCAATACCTGCTACTGTGTGGGACACGGCCTTTTGTGGGTCATGAGCGCTCCTCGGATTGAAGGACTAGACCCATTTCGCGTGCCGCTCTTGTGGGGGAAATAACACGCCTAATTTGGCCCGCTTTGTCCTTGGCTCCAAGTAAGGGCAGATTGGGCGCCTAGCAAGCTCTATATTGTCAAGATCAGTACTCTGCTGTTGGCAATATTGTGTTAATAGTGGGCATTGTGCAATGTTCCTCGGTGTATTGTGCGGGGCACTTTTTAGTCATCACAATCGCCTACGGTGTTGGCGATGCTTGAGCAGCCCTGTGGTTTGGTGTCAGGTGGGGAACATTAACGTAGTATTACCTGCGGGGGGCTTTCAGTCTACCAATGGTTTCATTGCGTTGCAGTGCCTGCTGCCCAAGCCATTTGTATAGTTTTGGGGCCTGGATTAGACTGAAGGTTCACACTGGCACAAATATAGGGTTGTAGTTGCGATGGCACCAGGATCGGCAGCACGGCAGGAGCAATGTGTGGTGCAAATTTATTGGCCGCCTGCCTTGAGTCTTGGCATATAGTTGCACAAGTGTCAGGGTCGGTAGTTGGGATGTTACTATGATTGCCAGCACGGCAGGAGCAATGTGTGGGGCGAGCTGAAGTGGCCACCTGACGTCAGTACCGGCAGATAGTTTTTTACATTATGCACCTAATGTGTAAATTTGAGGTCTTGGGGCACAGCTGGGCCGCGGTTAGGTCAAAGATATCTGGGCGGGTCCTTTCCTGCCCGGGTCTCGAATGACGTGGGCAGTCACTGGGGCAGTGCTCCCTGCTGTATTCAGCACGTGAATCTAATGCGAGTTTTTGGAAAGCATGGCATAGCGCTACACCGGCAATATTACATACATCCTCCAGTTACTTGCAATACACCTGCACGCCCATTTCTCACACCTCCAGGACATCCCCTAGGTACTGCACCATAAGATGAGGTTACCCTGCAGTGGGGTCAGGGTCCTCTTTGTAAGAGGAGGCTGGATTTGGTGCGGGTTATAAGGGGGAAATCAGTGTTCCGGAAGCGAAATATTTAAGCTGTCTGGTGAGCTCGTTCTTATGGCGATCAGGTAGTGAACTGATCATTTGTGTCTTTATTTATCTGGCAGGGTATCTGCTGCATTTTCCGGGAGCTGAACTGAGTTGTATTGCCTGGGGAGATGTGCAGGGAGGGAAGGGCCCTGCAGCGTCAGTCAGGTATGTGTACCTATGAGGGGCTTATATCACCTAGTTCAGTAACAGACACCTGTCATCCAGAGCCAAGACACCTTCGGGTGTGTGGCATGCAATTACAGGTTGGGGTTGTACACAACCAGGGCTACCTCATTGCTTGTGGACGGGATGAACTAACATAGCTCACTGGACAACACAGGGGAAAGCTTTACACAGTGGATGCCCGGTCCACATGTAGTGCAAGGTGCCCCTTTTGTGCGGGGTACACTGGGGATAGGACGCTTGCAGACAAAGTGTAGCAAAGCCACCTGCTTTTCCTCTCTGGCATCCCAGCATTACTTCCAATCTGGGTGCTGGATAATCCATACCAGGGTGGGTGCGCCGGTCGACTACATATCGTCCTGCTTCTAGCCGTAGTTAGACTGGGATGGGATTCTGTCAGCTGAGCAGGACCTCTTATTCCCGGTTTCTATTGGCTCAGCGACTCAGCGTACACTCAGCGTACTCTTCAGCTCCAACGTGCCCACAGGTTCAACCACCGGTTCTTAGAAAAATGCCACTGGCGCTGGGAGGGCTACAGCACAAGAGCAAAGGCTGCAAGTTATTGGACTTTGAGCATCCACATATTTAGAAAGGGCAGGCAAACCGCTTGATTGTTCGCCCCACTCCAGTAGCTTTTCCACACGCAGGCCTGCATTCTGGTATGCTGTGTAGGAGAGTAGGATCTGCCTCTTATGGTTACCCCCACTTTTTGCTGATGTTTCACTGTTTTTCGACTTTAGTCTGGCTGGGGCCCTGCTATCCAGGACCCCAGCCTAACTGCTTCCTCTCTAAATTGATTCCATGTACCTTAAGTACATTCCAGATTGGATTCTGGGGTACCCTTATAAGTCCCTAGTATATGGTATACTATGTACCCAGGGCATAGGTACCCCAGAGGCCTACCAGGGGCTGAAGCATGTGTTATGCCACCCCTGGGCAGCCTTCCAAAATGACACCACAGGACTGCTACAGCAGCCTGAGTGAGGTGGCGCATGCACCCCTTACAGAGATATAGGTTCACTATATCTCACCCTATCACTGCACATATAAACCTATCAGTCACCCCTATGGCAGGCCTTATCAATCCTGAAGGCAGGGTGCTTGGTTTTATGTGAGAGGGTGCCCATGCATGAGCAGAGCCCCTCTGCAGCCTTCGGAATCTCCTCTCCGGGGTTGTCTGTGGTGCAGCCTGACCATATACTCTTAAGTGCATTATATCGTAAACGGTAAATGCTAACTTTGGGATGGCTGCACGGAAACATGTTGTGTTTGGTGTCAAACACCTTGGAATCATACCCCGACACCAGTAACTGGTGTGGGAGTATGATCCCACCCTTCTAGAGGGAGAGACATGGCAGCACCGGTATACCCGGTACCAACTAAACAGAGCCCTGGCATCACAAAATGGATGCTGCAGCCACAGACACGAGTCTGGCTTCCTGCTGCTGACCGAAACTCCGGCAGGGGAGGCCTGGACAATAGGTTTCCTGTCACAGGGAGGTGTTACCACCTCCCAGACAGGCCTTAGTGGATTGGGGCTGGGTGGGTGCACTCCAAGAGTGCTTTGAAATCCTGCACTGGGGGCACATTTGGTGTCCTCGTGCATACCCCAGTTCAAACTGGTTGCAGGGGCTGCCAGCCCCTGCTCTGGCGCGAAACTGGACAAAGGAAATGGGTGTAGCCACCCCTCTTTCCAAACCCTCCCATAGGTGGGTCCCCAGAGTTAGTCCAACCCCTTTCTTAGGTACAAGTAAGGAACCCCTGGCAACAGGACTTTAGATATCCCTGGACGAAACTCTGCAACTGAATACTGGAACTTCGACGCTCTACTAAAGACTAGAGGACTGAAGAAATCTCCCTTGGGGTCAAGGAGTGACTCTCCTGCTTGGCAGGCACCAACGAAGCAATTGCCGGTCTGCATCTCTGAAGCTCCCGCCGGACTCCGAAGTACTTGCAGCCCAGGAAGAGGATTTCCAGACTTCTCCGAGGCCGACCCGAGTCCCCAGCAAAGCTGAGACCCGCAGCCCTCACGAGTGACGTGGAACTGGAACTCCTGGACTCAGTGCACATTTGCTAGTGCATCAACTTCTCGACGTTTCTTGAAGTCCTGCTTTGAGTTACTTGTAGCCCAGATCCCGAGCACCATTTGCACCAAAGACTGTGAGCCTACACTCCACGAGTGTTCCGTGGGCCTGCTTCTTGCATTTCCGCTCGAGGCTCCTTCGCAATCCCTGGTCCATCGACTGGTGGGTCCCTGTGAAGGCAACTCTGATTTTCTTTGGGCTTTCCTGGTTGCTCTAGACGTGCCCTGACTCCCCACCGCGTGGTGAGTCCTTCAGACCTTGCTGGTCTGCACCGAAGCATCTTTCTCTGTTCTGCGTGGGTTGCTGTTGCCAAGGCTTGTTGTGTTCAATCTGGACACCAACACTGCAGCACTCGACATCCTTCATGGGACAGCTCGAATCCAGCTCCTGGTTGTCGTCGACACCTCCGGGGCCTCATGGCTAAAGAGTCAAGCTTCACCCCTTTCACCTGAAACACCCGACATCGGTGGGCATTCAACTATCGTGCCCCTGGTCACTGGCAAGTGACCCAGACTCTGTCCCCTCTGCTTTCAGGTTCTTCTCATCTCCAATCCAGGCTTGGATCTCTTCGGACACTTCGCATCTTCCCGGCAGCAGCACTTCTTCGCAGGCTGCCATTGAAATCGACGACGCGACCCGACACCATTTGACACCTATGCACCGGGCGTCCCTGGGTGAGGTAACTCGAGTACTCCGGTGCTCCCGTGGGTGTTGACCCTAGAACTGTCTAAGTCCAAGAGGGTTTGGTCCTAGTCCATTTCTAAGTGTCCGTAAACTTTACAATTCTAACCGCGACTTTCCCATAGACGTTAACGGAGCTCGCGGCTGTGTTCCCACACTGCACACGGCTCCCGTGGGTCCCCTGTGTCACTACCTTGGGTGGTTCCTTGGGGTCCCAGCGATTCTACAGGCTCTAGGCCTTGTGTCTACTTAAGTCGTGGTTCTTATACCACTTTCTTAATATATGGTTTGGTCCGCCCCTAGGGCTAATCGTATATTGTGCTGATTTACTGTGCTATTTGACTTGTAACTTGTGTACTTTGACCTCTAGCCTCATAAAGAGACTATTGGGTAGTGTTTAGTAATAAATACATATATTTTATATATATAACTGGTGTGGTTCTCCTTTCATTTGGTCATCCATGAGATTATAGACTGGTAAAACAAACAGCTTAACACTCCTTCAAGACTTAGCCTGAAGGCTGCTCTCCATAGCTACCAGTAGGATAGCTTTCACTAAAGGTTGTCTTTAAACCTATCATCAATAAAGGTCGTTTGGACTGGTGCAAGGTGCCCACTAGAACTAGTGGACAGCATATGCCAGGCCAACTTCTCACATTGGTGTGCAGCGGTTGGATTCAAGCTTGCCTCTGTTTTACCAGATAATCTCTAGTGTGTGACTAACTGAAAACCACTAAAGGTACCTGAGGTACATATAAATTCAAGCTTAGAAATACAGTAAGTTCTACTGAACTTAGAGTTGTGTGTCAAGGGCTTAGCACACCCTTTCTACAACTCAAGAGAGTTTACTAGGCCACACTAGAGTAGGTAGTGCATACACCACACCTCACTAGTGATGTCTTCAAGGCCAGGAACCACTGGGTCCCTGCCGGGCCACTGGGCTTCCCCGATCCAAGTATGACAACCTCCAATTCTTGGAATTGAGAGCATTGTGTAATACTAGGAAGTTGAAGACAGGAAAAACTGCAAACACTCAACGCCTCATAGACATACTGATGTTGGATGATTTCAAGCAGACCTTAGGGTCTGAAGGGGTAGGCAGAGAGGGTGGGACAGCAGATTAGGAAGGGCCCTGGGGTGAAGAAACCCAGGACCTGACCTCTGAAACTGGCCAGGAAGATGACAATGATCTTACCCTGGAAAATCCAGCTCCTCCTGCAGATAAGGAGGAGGACCAGAATGGCCTCCCCTTTGTCCCACCATGAAGAGTTGTGAGTGTGCCTAGAAGGTCAAGATCTCCTTCTGAGGAATCTAACCATTCTGACACCTCAGTAGGGACCTCTGTTTCCTCTCATAGGAGGGAATCCTCTCATGAAAGGAAAGAGAGACTGCTCAAGTATGAGGAAGCTCAGTTGAGAATCAGAAAAGAGCAGTTGGCTATAGACAGGGAGTCCCTAGAGCTTCATAGACAAAGAAGAAAGTTGGGACTAGAGTCCCATGGTGGCAGCAACTTCCCTAGGGATAGGGAAAGGTCTTATGACCATAGAAACCTGAGCAAGATTGTCCCTCCCTACCAGAGTGGGGATGACATCCACAAATGGGTTACTGCACTGGAAAGGGCCTGTAAAGTACAGAGGGTGCCCCAGGAGCAGTGGGCAGCAATCTTGTGGCTCTTCTTTGCAGACAAAGGTAGAGACAAGCTCCTCACTGTAAGAGAAGAGGATGCTGATGATTACCATGTCCTGAAGAGTGCACTGATAGATGGGTTTGGCCTAACCACTGAGCAATACAGGTTAAAGTTCAGAGATACCCAAAAGGCACAGACACAGGACTGGGTGGACTTTGTAGATTGTGCTACTAAGGCTCTGGAAGGTTGGTTACTGGGCAGTAAGGTGTGTGACTTCAAAGGATTGTATAATTTAATCATGAGGGAGCAGATACTTAATAACTGTCAAAATCAGCTGTTGCATCAGTACCTGGTGGACTCTGATCTGACCTCTCCCCAAAAATTGGGAAAGAAGGCAGACAAATGGGTCAGAACCAGGGTGAGGCAGAAGGTACAGAACCCAGGTGGTGACCAGAAGAAGCAAGATTCCAAAAACTCTGACAAGGGTGGGGAAAAGGGTAAAGACCAGAAGTCTTCTCAAGGTCCCCAAAAATCTGCATCTGGTGGGGAATCCCAATCTACTAAAGGAAAAGGCCAAAAGAAACCATGGTGCAAAATCTGTCAGCAGAAAACTCACTGGACAAGTGACTGCACCAAGTCCAAGGACTCTAATCCAGCCACCATTGCCCCTAAGGCAACTGTTCCCCTTAGTCCAGCTACAATTGGTGGTGGAGGTACTCAGAATAAGGGTGTAGTAGGGTTGACCCTGGGTACTGAGATGGGCTCTGGCCTAGTCAGAGTGCCAACTCAGGCTGTCCTAGTCTGTGATGGGGGCATGGATATGTCCCCCCTGGTGAGTCCCAATAATTTGGGCAAATACAGACAGCAGCCTTTAATTATTGGAAAAGAGGCTTGGGCATTCAGGGACACAGGAGCAAGTGTCACAATGGTGACAAAAGATCTTGTGGATCCTGGGCAGATTATACTTGGTGAAATGTACCAAGTGACCAATGCTAGCAATGTCAGAACAGACCATTCTCTGGCAGTTGTTAACTTCTCCTGGGGAGGGGTAACTGGCCTTAAGAAGGTTGTGGTGAGTGCAGACCTGCCAGTCGAATGCTTGCTTGGCAATGATCTTGAAACCTCAGCTTGGGCAGAGGTGGAGCTCAGGACACATGCAGAAATGCTAGGGATCCCTGCACATGTCTTTGCTGTGACCAGGTCACAGGCAAAAATGTCAAAAGCTGAACAGGCCCTGGATTCTGGAATAATGGACCAGGTGCCTCCCAAGAGGAGGAGCAGTAGGGTTAAGGCAGTGCCTTCCCCCTTGGCTCAGGAAGCAGATCAGTCTCTTGAGGGAGATGATCTCAGGCCTGAAGAAGGAACTGTCCCAGAGGAGCTTGAACCTGACCAGGTTGAGTTCTTGGGGACAGGGGGCCCTTCCAGGGCAGATCTGAGCCAGGAGCAGCTGAACTGCCCCTCTCTTGCCCCTCAGACAGCAAGCTGCTGCTGAGGCTGCTGGGAATGCTAGTGGCACCCATAAGATATATTGGGATGATGGACTCCTGTACTCAGAGAGTAGAGACCCCAAGCCTGGAGCAGCCAGGAGGTTGGTTATACCTCTGAAGTTCAGGGGCTTCCTATTGACACTAGCCCATGAAATTCCTTTAGCAGGTCACCTGGGCCAGAACAAGACTTGGGACAGAATTGTCCCTCACTTTCACTGGCCCCACATGTCTGAAGACACCAAGGAGTGTTGTCGCTCCTGTGTAACCTGCCAAGCCAGTGGGAAGGCAGGTGGCACCACAAAGGCCCCCCTGATACCACTACCTGTGGTGGGGGTTCCCTTTGAGAGGGTGGGGATTGACATAGTTGGTCCCATGGATCCCCAAACAGCATCTGGGCACAGATTTATCCTGGTGGTGGTGGACCATGCCACCAGATACCCAGAAGCCATTCCCCTTAGGACCACTACAGCACCTGTGGTGGCCAGGGCCCTCCTGGGAATTTTCTCAAGAGTGGGCTTTCCTAAGGAGGTAGTATCTGACAGAGATGCAAACTTTATGTCCAGTTACTTGACTGCAATGTGGAAGGAGTGTGGAGTGAATTATAAATTCACCACACCCTATCACCCACAATGCAATGGTTTAGTTGAAAGGTTCAACAAAACCTTAAAGGGCATGATTAAAAGGCTCCCAGAAAAGCTTAGGCGAAGATGGGACATACTCTTGCCCTGCCTTTTATTTGCATACAGGGAGGTGCCTCAGAAGGGGGTTGGCTACAGGCCTTTTGAACTTTTGTTTGGCCATCCTGTCAGGGGTCCATTGTGTCTGGTGAAGGAAGGTTGGGAGTTACCTCTCAAACCCCCTAAACAGGACATAGTGGACTATGTACTTGGTCTCCGCTCCAGGATGGCTGAGTATATGAAAAAGGCAACCAAAAACCTTGAGGCTAGCCAGGAATTACAGAAAGCCTTGCATGACCAAAAGGCTGTGCTAACTGTTTACCAGCCAGGGCAGAAGGTGTGGGTGTTGGAGCCAGTGGTCCCAGCAGCCCTCCAAGACAAGTGGAGTGGCCCCCATACAATTGTTGAACAGAAGGGAGAGGTTACCTATCTGGTAGACCTGGGAACTCCCAGGAGCCCCCATAGGGTGCTTCCATGTCAACAGGCTGAAGCCATATGTGGACAGGGCTGACATGGGCTTGCTCATGGCAACTGATGAGGGACAGGAGGAAGAGAGTGACCCACTCCCTGACCTGCTCTCACAGAACCCTGATGATGGGTCAGTAGATGGTGTAGCCTTGGCAGGCAGCCTCACTGCCCAGCAGCAAACTGATTGTAGACAGGTGCTCAATCAGTACAGACACATGTTTTCTCTGACTCCAAGTCAGACCACCTGGTGCACTCATGAAGTGGACACTGGGGACAGTCTGCCTGTTAAAAATAAGATTTACAGGCAACCTGACCAAGTCAGGGACTGTATCAGGACAGAAGTCCAGAAAATGTTGGAACTGGGTGTCATTGAGCCCTCAGATAGCCCTTGGGCTAGTCCTGTGGTCCTGGTGCCTAAACCTCACACCAAAGATGGCAAGAGAGAGATGAGGTTTTGTGTGGACTACAGGGGCCTCAATGCAGTCACTAGGACTGATGCCCATCCAATCCCCAAGGGCAGATGAACTAATAGACACTTTGGCCTCAGCCAAGTATCTAAGCACATTTGACCTGACAGCTGGCTACTGGCAGATCAGACTAGCTGATGATGCAAAGCCAAAAACTGCATTTTCTACCCCTAGTGGGCTTTACCAATTTGTGGTGATGCCCTTTGGTTTGAAGAATGTACCTGCCACTTTTCAAAGGTTGGTGAACACAGTCCTTACAGGTCTGGAAGCCTATAGTGCAGCATATCTAGATGATATTGCTGTCTTTAGCTCCACCTGGGAGGATCACCTGGTCCACCTCAGAAATGTTTTGGAGGCCCTGCAGAAGGCAGGCCTCACTATCAAGGCCACTAAGTGCCAGATAGGGCAGAGTCAGGTTGTGTACCTGGGCCACCTTGTGGGTGGAGGCCAGGTTCAATCATTGCAGAGCAAAATCCAGACCATCATGGACTGGGTTGCTCCAACTACCCAGACTCAGGTAAGAGCCTTTTTAGGCCTGACTGGGTATTACAGAAGATTTGTCAAGGGGTATGGATCAATAGTGACACCCCTGAATGACTTAACCTCTAAGAAAATGCCCAAAAAGGTTCAGTGGACAGTTAGCTGTCAAAAGGCATTTGATGACCTGAAGCAGGCCATGTGCACTGCTCCCATTCTGCAGAGTCCTGATTACTTCAAAAAGTTCATTGTGAAAACAGATGCATCTGAGTTGGGGGTAGGGGCTGTACTGTCACAGATAAATGATGAAGGTCAGGATCAGCCAGTAGCTTTTATTAGCAGAAGGCTGACCCCCAGAGAGAAACGTTGGTCAGCCATTGAGAGGGAGGCCTTTGCTGTGGTTTGGGCTCTGAAGAAGCTGAGGCCATACTTGTTTGGCACTCACTTCATTGTTCAGACAGACCATAAGCCCCTCTTATGGCTAAAACAGATGAAGGGTGAAAATCCCAAACTTTTGAGGTGGTCCATTTCCCTACAGGGGATGGACTATACAGTGGAACATAGACCTGGGAGTAACCATGCCAATGCAGATGGACTCTCCAGATATTTCCACTTAGAACATGAAGACTCAACTGGTCAAGGTTAGTTTAATGTCCCTGCGTTTGGGGGGGTTGTGTAGGAGAGTAGGATCTGCCTCTTATGGTTACCCCCACTTTTTGCTGATGTTTCACTGTTTTTCGACTTTAGTCTGGCTGGGGCCCTGCTATCCAGGACCCCAGCCTAGCTGCTTCCTCTCTAAATTGATTCCATGTACCTTAAGTACACTCCAGATTGGATTCTGTGGTACCCTTATTAGTCCCTAGTGTATGGTATACTATGTACCCAGGGCATAGGCACCCCAGAGGCCTACCAGGGGCTGAAGCATGTGTTATGCCACCCCTGGGCAGCCTTCCAAAATGACACCACAGGACTGCTACAGCAGCCTGAGTGAGGTGGTGCATGCACCCCTTACAGAGATATAGGTTCACTATATCTCACCCTGTCACTGCACATATAAACCTATCAGTCACCCCTATGGCAGGCCTTATCAATCCTGAAAGCAGGGTGCTTGGTTTTATGTGAGAGGGTGCCCATGCATGAGCAGAGCCCCTCTGCAGCCTTCGGAATCTCCTCTCCGGGGTTGTCTGTGGTGCAGCCTGACCATATACTCTTAAGTGCATTATATCGTAAACAGTAAATGCTAATTTTGGGATGGCTGCACGGAAACATGTCTTGTTTGGTGTCAAACACCTTGGAATCATACCCCCACACCAGTTACTGGTGTGGGAGTAGGATCCCACCCTTCTAGAGGGAGAGACATGGCAGCACCGGTATACCCGGTACCAACTAAACAGAGCCCTGGTGTTAGAAATGGGATCTCTGGTTGGCTAAGGCTTGCGCCAAAGCCAGGCAGAGACCACCACTCTAGTCAGGGCGAGGGAGTTACACGCCAAAGATAACCCCTGCTCACCCCCTTGGTAGCTTGGCACGTGCAGTCAGGCTTATCCCGGAGGCAATGTGTAAAGCGTTTGCGCAACACACACTCACAGCAGCAACACAGTACGCACACCACAAAAGGAACTCCACACAAGGTTATATAAAAAATAGCCTTTGTATTGTCATAAACACATTAGATCATAATCACACAAGATACACTGTGCCACCTGGCACTAGGCAGTATTTACAGGGGATTATATACAGGACCGGGCCAATCGGGCCACGGTCAGAACCATCGGAAAAGGTAAGTACATATAAAACATAACCAGTCACTACTGGCACAATAATGACCTTAGCATTATTACATTAGGCATAAAACCTATTAGGCCCACCTCATCAGCATAAATCACATTACGCAAGAGGCCTCACTAGCCGAGATCAAGTGCACACAGCACCTTACCAACTGACCCCAGGCCAACTGGCCTCTTCTCTGGGCTCAAATGCCCTATGTCCCACAGTGTCAGGGCTTTGTGCTGCCAATGCAGCAATCTCCCAAAAGGTGCGCAAATGATCAGGCCTAAACGTAGCAGCTGCCGCTAATTGCGGTGCAGCTGTGCAGGCAAAAATGTGGGCACTGACACTCTCAGTACCCTCTGGGCCCCTCTGGGATTCTCTAAATAATTATGCACAGCGTTGCAGCTGCCCACTGTCAGGTGGGGCAGCTGGGGGAAATGCCTTGGCACTAAGGTGCCCTGGGAACCTTCAATGGGGTCCTACAATTGCGCCCCAAACGTTGCAGCTGCCCACTGTCATGCGGGGCAGCTGTGGCAGCAACGGGCACCGACTGTGCCTAACTGGGACTCCAACATAAAAAAATGGCCCTCAACGTGGCAGCTGCCCGCTTCTGCAGCGCAGCTGAGAAAATGCCACAAGCACCGACAATGTGCCTCGAGCGGCACCAACACTGTGGTGCATTCAGCCCCCCCTCACTCACGGGGGCGCACCAGCAGATTTCTCTGGGTCCCTGTGGGTGGGGGCAGCACCGACAACGTGCCTCGGCTCTCTCTCACCCCCGGGCCCCTCCTCACCTGTTCAGGCGGTCTCCTTCTGGTCACAGGAGCGCGGGGTAGGCTCCCGTCTGCTTCCTGCTTCTTTGGCCACACGCGGGGCTCTCTCCTCCTCACGGGAGCCCCGCTCTGTCCCAGGCCGCGGCTTCTTCTCGCCAGTGCAGGGTGGGCTCCCGCCTGGTTTTCTTCGCCGCACCGGACCTCGCCGCACTTCACCCGGGCCCCCTCCTGGGACCCGGGACTTCTCAGCGGAGCCTGCGAGGCTCCGGACTTCCGTTCTGCGGCCCCGCCCACAAACAGGCAGTCCCGCCTGACTTCCTGTTCGCCGCTCCAACGCGGCGATTTCTTCGGCGCAATGCGGGGTGGGCTCCCGCCAAAGCAAAACACGGCGGGGTGGGCACCCGCCGTAAATAAATATCCAGAAGCGGGGTGGGCTCCCGCTCAATAAAATAAACACAAGTGCGGGGTGGGCACCCGCTTCTCTGGCAAAACGCGGGGTGGGCTCCCGCCAAAGCACGCTCCAATGCGGGGGAATCCCTACATCGGGATTCCCTCAGAATCAATCGCAGCTCAGCGCTGCAGGGAAAACAGGCTCCTCTCCCCTGGGAGCAAAATAAAAGCGCTCACGAGGCGCTAGGAGCTACAGCTCCAGCAGTGTCTCAAATAGGCCAAAAATAAAGGGTCCTTGGTGCTGGGGACACCCCAGCAGCACAGCCAGGCAGGCCAGCGCGCAGGGACCCCCAGGAGACAGCAGCTGGGTCCCGCGGCGGTTCCTCCTGGCAGAGGCTCCCCTCCAAGAAAGCACAGGACAGAACATTTTCATGGGGTCACAGCCCCTATATTTATATGCCCTTTTCCTTTGTGACACAGCACAGGGCTGGGGATACCAGTTAGAACTGGTTTGGGGGAGCTTTGGAGCACTTTGTTTTGCTCAGCTCCTCTCTCCTTTCAGAGGGTAGGCTAGGGACATCAGACACACCACAGGGGGCGGAGCCAGCATTGGGGAGGTAAGGCACAACCCTATTCAGGTCCCAGGTGCAACTCCTCCCTCCCATCTAGATGCAGATCTCTCTATTCAGCCCTGCGCTGACTCACCCTGCCCCTCCTGGAGCCACACACACCTCCCAGCCCCTGTCACTCACAAAGCCAGACATGCAATTCACATCAGGCAGGCAGACACACAGCACACAGAAATGCCAACTTCTAAAAGTGGCACTTCTCCACTAGTCACAATAAATCTGCGCACACCATTGCGCAGCATTTATTCTCACGAGTTCGCACATAGTAAACTCGCCCCTGCACTCCTCTCACACCAGGAATTACCATGGACACACATATCCCGCATGCATTCCTATGGGAGGGCAGGCCCATCTCACCACACGCACTCAGAGTGCGCACGCACTTTACACTGGGACACAGTGCTAAAGTGCGCAGAGGCCTAAAACCACCAACACTACACAGGGAAAAGGCTAGGAGACAGGCAAAAAGTTTAGGGGTGAACCTGCCAAAAGGGCCAAGTCCAACACAACCCCCTTCCAGCCAAAACGCAGGGCAGACCAATCACCACTGTGATGGGCTTCCCTGCTTGGGGCGATAGAACACGGACGCGGGCCCGCAACTGCACGGACACCCTCCTGTTCTTCGCCACGGTGAACCCATGTGGTTGCTTCTGAAAAAGCTGTCCGGAGCAACTGGGCTACCCCACTGGTACTCCCTAGCTGTCCGCGGCCAGGACCAGGCCCTAGGCCACCCAGATGCCACTGGTCCTTGCCCATTCACAGAGTGGGGGTAGTAACCCCTGGCACATAGTAGCCATTCTCCACTCTTCCCTCATCAGGGCAGGTCTAGACTGCCACTGATCTTCCAGCCTAGGGTCTGCACCCTCAGGCGGACCAGAAGTCACGGGTGTGGCTCTCCTCCCCTACCTCTCCTTCTAGGGTTCCGCCCTCTCCTCCTTGGAGAAGCACCCTCAGAACACAACTCTCCCACCAGTTCAGGACCTCTCTTCAACAACTGGTCTCCCAACCTAGGGTCTAAACCCTCAGGTTGCACCGGGGTCAGAGGCGAGGACTCCCTCCCTCTGCACCCCCTTCCAGAGTTCTGCACCCTCCCAACTGGAGCGGTACCCCTGGAAGATGAACCAGTCAGGACACTGGTTACAGACGTCCTTCCCTCCAGGTCAGGCAGATCCTGAACCTGGCCTCCCAACCTTGGGGCTGAACCCCACGGCTGAGCATTTGCCTGGCACACCAGGACTTCCGGGGGCGCACACAGCAGCCCTCCGAGGGTTGCGTGACAGTCTGCGTGGCGCAGACCTCCCGACCCCTGTCCATCTGACAGTGCGCAGAGATCCCCCACGACAGAAGTGGTGTCACCATGGTCACTTCTAGGAGACTCAGCCCTTCTGGCTGGCCCCTGACCCACTGGTTCTTCCACTGGGGAACACATCTCCCTCTCACCCCTCTCTCTGGACTTCTGTACCCTCCCAACTGAAGCGGCACCGCCAGACACCAGAACCACTGGAGCTCTATTTACAGACGCTCCAGGTTCTCCAGACACTAGGACATCCTCCTCAAATGGACTAACAGGACAGCCTAGGCTCCCAACCTGGTGTTCCCTGAAGAAACCATCCAGGTTCTGAGACTGGGTTTCGGGCACCTGGGGACACTCAGTCCCACACTCACTCCTACTCCACTGAGACAGGACGTGAGCCCCTACACCCCTTCCACTATACTGGGACCTAGCTGGGCTACTCTGAACCTCTTCCCCAATACAGGACTGGAAGATACCTGAGCCACTACTTTTGGGATCACTCCCCAATGCCTCTTCAGAACCTCAGGCACTTTCCCAGAGGTCTGCTTCCCATGCAAGATCCCATGGATCAGGGTGCCCACACTCCAACAGGTGTTGGCGCAACCCTGGAAAACAACAACTGAGCAGGTGCTCTTTAATAACCAGATTGAACAGTCCTTCAAAATCCTGTTCCGTGGTACACTTTACCCAGTCACTCAGTGCATCATTACAGTCATCCACAAACCTCCCCCAAGACTGGTGAGACAGTTTCCTACTGCCCCTGAACTTCAACCTGTACTCCTCTTCTCGGGAACAAGGTACCATACTTTGGGAACTGGGAATGGGACTTCCTGCACTGGACTCCATATTGCTGCCACCACTGGATCCCACCCTCACTGGTGAATCCAGACAATTGAAACTATTCTCAGGGGATAACCTACCCTCCAGAGCTAATTTCTCCCTGGCGAAGGCCCTCTCAGCCTCCGCCATCCTCTCCTGCGCTAAGAACCTCTCGGTCTCTAGCTTTTTCTCCTCCACACTCAGCTGCGCTATCTCCCTGGCATGCTCTAACCTGAGCTTCTCCAAAGCCAGCTGATGCTCCCTTTCTTCCCTCCTATCCACCCACTCCTCTGGGGACAGGGAAAGGGATGGGGCTCTGCCCCCGACACTGGACCCAGCAAGGGACTCCCTATCCATGGGGTCCTCACTATCTACTGGCGTCCCTGTCCTGTCACTTTCTTCCTCCTCTTCAGACTCCTCAGGGCCCCCTCAGACCCACCACCCTCTTGGCGTGCGGCCAGGGCCCTCTTCTCCTCATTGCGCTCACAGTCCCATTCATCCTTTTGCTATTGGATCAGGTTGTCCCTCAGTTTTGACTGGGTGTCTGACCCACTCACTGCTATGTCTCTCTCCTTACAGAAATCCACCAACTCCCACATGCTGTTTCTAAACAGACCACAAAAATTAAAAGCAGACTCCATTTTGGCAGGACGCTCAGGGACACGTGCAACACAGGAGACCTAGGTTTCTGAGCTGAAGCAAGAGTTCACAATTTACAAATGACACTTTTTAGGAGAAGAATAAAATAACTAAAACTCAGAAACAATAATCCCCAAACACGTGATTATCTAAATGCAGAGTTTTGTAGTGCAGCCAGTTGTCGCTGTGGTACTGCGCAAACGCAAGTCCTATCCTCACCGCTGACAACCAATGTTAGAAATGGGATCTCTGGTTGGCTAAGGCTTGCGCCAAAGCCAGGCAGAGACCACCACTCTAGTCAGGGCGAGGGAGTTACACGCCAAAGATAACCCCTGCTCACCCCTTGGTAGCTTGGCACGAGCAGTCAGGCTTATCCCGGAGGCAATGTGTAAAGCGTTTGCGCAACACACACTCACAGCAGCAACACACTAGGCACACCACAAAAGGAACTCCACACAAGGTTATATAAAAAAAATAGCCTTTGTATTGTCATAAACACATTAGATCATAATCACACAAGGTACACTGTGCCACCTGGCACTAGGCAGTATTTACAGGGGGTTATATACAGGACCGGGCCAATCGGGCCATGGTCAGAACCATCGGAAAAGGTAAGTACATATAAAACACAACCAGTCACTACTGGCACAATAATGACCTTAGCATTATCACATTAGGCATAAAACCTATTAGGCTCACCTCATCAGCATAAATCACATTACGCAATAGGCCTCACTAGCCCAGATCAAGTGCACACAGCACCTTACCAACTGACCCCAGGCCAACTGGCCTCTTCTCTGGGCTCAAATGCCCTATGTCCCACAGTGTCAGGGCTTTGTGCTGCCAATGCAGCAATCTTCCAAAAGGTGCGCAAATGATCAGGCCTAAACGTAGCAGCTGCCGCTAATTGCGGTGCAGCTGTGCAGGCAAAAATGTGGGCACTGACACTCTCAGTACCCTCTGGGCCCCTCTGGGATTCTCTAAATAATTATGCACAGCGTTGCAGCTGCCCACTGTCAGGTGGGGCAGCTGGGGGAAATGCCTTGGCACTACGGTGCACTGGGAACCCTCAATGGGGTCCTACAATTGCGCCCCAAACGTTGCAGCTGCCCACTGTCATGCGGGGCAGCTGTGGCAGCAACGGGCACCGACTGTGCCTAACTGGGACTCCAACATTAAAAAATGGCCCTCAACGTGGCAGCTGCCCGCTTCTGCGGCGCAGCTGAGAAAATGCCACAAGCACCGACAATGTGCCTCGAGCGGCACCAACACTGTGGTGCATTCAGCCCCCCCTCACTCACGGGGGGCGCACCAGCAGATTTCTCTGGGTCCCTGTGGGTGGGGGCAGGCACCGACAATGTGCCTCAGCTCTCTCACCCCCGGGCCCCTACTCACCTGTTCAGGCGGTCTCCTTCTGGTCACAGGAGCGCGGGATAGGCTCCCGTCTGCTTCCTGCTTCTTTGGCCACACGCAGGGCTCTCTCCTCCTCACGGGAGCCCCGCTCTGTCCCAGGCCGCGGCTTCTTCTCGCCAGTGCAGGGTGGGCTCCCGCCTGGTTTTCTTCGCCGCACCGGACCTCGCCGCACTTCACCCAGGCCCCCTCCTGGGACCCGGGACTTCTCAGCGGAGCCTGCGAGGCTCCGGACTTCCGTTCTGCGGCCCCGCCCACAAACAGGCAGTCCCGCCTGACTTCCTGTTCGCCGCTCCAATGCGGCGATTTCTTCGGCGGCAATGCGGGGTGGGCTCCCGCCAAAGCAAAACACGGCGGGGTGGGCACCCGCCGTAAATAAATATCCAGAAGCGGGGTGGGCTCCCGCTCAATAAAATAAACACCAGTGCGGGGTGGGCACCCGCTTCTCTGGCAAAACGCGGGGTGGGCTCCCGCCAAAGCACGCCCCAATGCGGGGGAATCCCTACGTCGGGATTCCCTCAGAATCAATCGCAGCTCAGCGCTGCAGGAAAAACAGGCTCCTCTCCCCTGGGAGCAAAATAAAAGCGCTCACGAGGCGCTAGGAGCCACAGCTCCAGCAGTGTCTCAAATAGGCCAAAAATAAAGGGTCCTTGGTCCTGGGGACACCCCAGCAGCTCAGCCAGGCAGGCCAGCGCGCAGGGACCCCCAGGAGACAGCAGCTGGGTCCCGCGGCGGTTCCTCCTGGCAGAGGGTCCCCTCCAAGAAAGCACAGAACATTTTCATGGGGTCACAGCCCCAATATTTATATGCCCTTTTCCTTTGTGACACAGCACAGGGCTGGGGATACCAGTTAGAACTGGTTTGGGGGAGCTTTGGAGCACTTTGTTTTGCTCAGCTCCTCTTTCCTTTCAGAGGGTAGGCTAGGGACATCAGACGCACCACAGGGGGCGGAGCCAGCATTGGGGAGGGAAGGCACAACCCTATTCAGGTCCCAGGTGCAACTCCTCCCTCCCATCTAGATGCAGATCTCTCTATTCAGCCCTGCGCTGACTCACCCTGCCCCTCCTGGAGCCACACACACCTCCCAGCCCCTGTCACTCACAAAGCCAGACATGCAATTCACATCAGGCAGGCAGACATACAGCACACAGAAATGCCAACTTCTAAAAGTGGCACTTCTCCACTAGTCACAATAAATCTGCGCACACCATTGGGCAGCATTTATTCTCACGAGTTCGCACATACTAAACTCGCCCCTGCACTCCTCTCACACCAGGAATTTCCATGGGCACACATATCCCCCATGCATTCCTATGGGAGGGCAGGCCCATCTCACCACACGCACTCAGAGTGCGCACACACTTTACACTGGGACACAGTGCTAAAGTGCGCAGAGGCCTAAAACCACCAACACTACACAGGGAAAAGGCTAGGAGACAGGCAAAAAGTTTAGGGGTGAACCTGCCAAAAGGGCCAAGTCCAACACCTGGCATCACAAAATGGATGCTGCAGCCACAGACACGAGTCTGGCCTCCTGCTGCTGACCGAAACTCCGGCAGGGGAGGCCTGGACAATAGGTTTCCTGTCACAGGGAGGTGTTACCACCTCCCAGACAGGCCTTAGTGGATTGGGGCTGGGTGGGTGCACTCCAAGAGTGCTTTGAAATCCTGCACTGGGGGCACATTTGGTGTCCTCGTGCATACCCCAGTTCAAACCGGTTGCAGGGGCTGCCAGCCCCTGCTCTGCGCGAAACTGGACAAAGGAAATGGGTGTAGCCACCCCTCTTTCCAAACCCTCCCATAGGTGGGTCCCCAGAGTTAGTCCAACCCCTTTCTTAGGTATAAGTAAGGAACCCTTGGCAACAGGACTTTAGATATCCCTGGACGAAACTCTGCAACTGAATCCTGGAGCTTCGACGCTCTACTAAAGACTAGATGACTGAAGAAATCTCCCTTGGGGTCAAGGAGTGACTCCCCTGCTTGGCAGGCACCAACGAAGCAATTGCCGGTCTGCATCTCCAAAGCTCCCACCGGACTCCGAAGTACTTGCAGCCCAGGAAGAGGATTTCCAGACTTCTCCGAGGCCGACCCAAGTCCCCAGCAAAGCTTAGACCCGCAGCCCTCACGAGTGACATGGAACCGGAACTCCTGGACACCGTGCACATTTGCTAGTGCATCAACTTCTCGACGTTTCTTGAAGTCCTGCTTTGGGTTACTTGTAGCCCAGACCCCAAGCACCATTTGCACCGAAGACTGTGAGCCTACACTCCACGAGTGTTCCGTGGGCCCACTTCTTGCATTTCCGCTTGAGGCTCCTTCGCGATCCCTGGTCCGTCGACTGGTGGGTCCCTGTGAAGGCAACTCTGATTTTCTTTGGGCTTTCCTGCTTGCTCCAGACGTGCCCTGACTCCCCACCATGTGGTGAGTCCCTCAGACCTTGCTGGTCTACACCGAAGCATCTTTCTCTGTTCTGCGTGGGTTGCTGTTGCCAAGGCTTGTTGTGTTCAATCCGGACACCAATACTGCAGCACTCAACATCCTTTGTGGGACAGCTCGAATTTAGCTCCTGGTTGTCGTCAACGCCTCCGGGGCCTCGTGGCTGAAGAATCAAGCTTCACCTCTTTCACCTGAAACACCCGACATCGGTGGGCATTCGACTATCGTGCCCCTGGTCACTGGCAAGTGACTCAGACTCTGTCCCCTCTGCTGTCAGGTTCTTCTCATCTCCGATCCAGGCTTGGATCTCTTCGGACACTTCGCATCTTCCCGGCAGCAGCACTTCTTCGCAGGCTGCCATTGAAATCGATGACGCGACCCGACTCCATTTGACACCTATGCACCCGGCTTCCCTGGGTGAGGTAACTCGAGTACTCGGGTGCTCCCGTGGGTGTTGACCCTAGAACTGTCTAAGTCCAAGAGGGTTTGGTCGTAGTCCATTTCTAAGTGTCCGTAAACTTTAAAATTCTAACAGCGACTTTCCCATAGACGTTAACGGAGCTCGCGGCTGTGTTCCCACACTGCACACGGCTCCCGTGGGTCCCCTGTGTCACTACCTTGGGTGGTTCCTTGGGGTCCCAGCGATTCTACAGGCTCTAGGCCTTGTGTCTACTTAAGTCGTGGTTCTTATACCACTTTCTTAATATATGGTTTGGTCCGCCCCTAGGGCTAATCGTATATTGTGCTGATTTACTGTGCTATTTGACTTGTAACTTGTGTACTTTGACCTCTAGCCTCATAAAGAGACTATTGGGTAGTGTTTAGTAATAAATACATATATTTTATATATATACCTGGTGTGGTTCTCCTTTCATTTGGTCATCCATGAGATTATAGACTGGTAAAACAAACAGCTTAACACTCCTTCAAGACTTAGCCTGAAGGCTGCTCTCCATAGCTACCACTAGGATAGCTTTCACTAAAGGTTGTCTTTAAACCTATCATCAATAAAGGTCATTTGGACTGGTGCAAGGTGCCCACAAGAACTAGTGGACAGCATATGCCAGGCCAACTTCTCACATGCGGCAGCAGTAGTCTGGCCATGGGCTACTCACGTGAGAAGTGTGGCTCAATGGTTAGAGCGGCAGACCCTGATGCAGAGATCTGGCCCGGGACCAGGGTTCAATTCCCGCCTCGGCGGGTCTTGGGCTCAACTTCCTCGGACCTGATAATTCTCGCCTCAGTGCCTATTCTAATCATGGGTCCCACTCTGCAACTCTGGGCAATAGCTTGCTTAATCTCCACAACGGCCCCAACAGCGCTGGGATGCCTGGCTTCACCCTGGGGGTGCCCAGGAGTGGACATTTCACAGGGAAAAGCCAGGAAGGGTTCCACAGCGGTATGCGTACAGCGCCTGGACACCCCTTTGGGGGTATGGGTGCGCTTTACAAGTACAAATTTCAATTTCAATTTCAAGTGTGGGGACCTGGGCCAGCAAATGGGGACGACTTGCTCGGCATGCTCCCTGCAGTCGTTCTCTCTGACTAGGGTGATGCAGGGGACAGGTTGCAGCATGCGCTGAGGGATGGGTCCTTTGACTTCATCCACATGTGAACGTGGTTAGTTTCAGGCCAAGGAGCGACTGCATGACCCCCGGGTGCCGGGGAGGGTTTTCTGGGTGGCAGCTTTCCCGAATATTGCACAGGTTGTTGTTTCCACAGAGTGGGGGCAGGTTAGCAGGCCTCATCTTGTCAGGGTTTGAGGTGTCGGTCGGGTCTTTTAGACCGAGTACGAATAGGCTCTATCCTGTCAGCTCGGGCGGGGGTTTGCCATTCCCAAAAGGGTGCTGGTACCCAATAGTGTTGGATTAGAGGGTTAGGATCACAAAGACGGACTACTATCAGAGCACATTTTGCTTTTATAGTTAAGAGGGTACAGGTACACTGACCATAGGTTCACTCCATGTCCTCCGATCCACAGCGGCATGATACAGGTTGCTTCAGTTAAGCAAAATATCCTTGGGAGCGGTCAGCCAGCAGGGGGACTATTGTCCCAATTTTGGCCTAGGAAGACGGGCGGGTGTGGTGCTCCCTTACAAGGGGTAGGGAGAAGGGCACATTCCGACCAGGCTTGGCTGAAGGGTATTCTGTTTCACCCAGCTGGGAGATAGATGTATGGCCCAGTGGGTCTGGTCGCCTCTTACCTGGCCCTTCGGGAGAGGGGTACTCTCTGGTTCATGCTGACAGCACGCCCCTTACCATTTTGGGGTTGAACGGGTATGGAAGGCATGATTAAATGTCAGGCTATGCGGGTCCTGGCAGGCAACTTTGCAAGCACTCTTTTGCAGGGGCAGCAAGCCGAGCGTTCTGGGCAGGCTTGGCAGTGGAGCGCATCATGCAGGTGGGACGAGGTGAATCCCAATGTGTTAAAAGGTACATCCGTCAACAGCCACCCAGGAGAGTGGCCGGATGACAGGTTAAGTGTTTTATGTACAGGCGAATGGTGAATATACCATAGGCACCCCTGTGAGGCACCTGAGGTTTGTGGGGTGCAGTGTTATTAGGCAAATATGTGCAAGCTGGATTAGTTGTATAGAATGGTGTGCAGTGCTCAACAAAGGGGTTTTGCAACCTAGCATTTCTTCAAGTTGCCAGGACCAACGGTCTGGGGGGAGGGCCTTCCGGGCGTCCTGTGAGTGGGGGTCCCAGCCATGCGCTGGAACAGCTTGCTGTAGAGGCTGCGGCACAGACTATGGGGGGTGTCTCCCCTCCCAACAATTTTGGCCATACACCTGGGAGGCAATGACTTGACTTTCCTGGGTAGGAGGGCACGGCTGCCAGAAATGAAACCTCCCTGGTGTAAGTTAAGCAACCAATTGTGGGCATGTGTGTTATGAAGGCCAGAGATAACGCCACTGTTAGTGTGGCGAGGGACCGGTCAGGGGTTGCCGCGGGAACATCTCGCAAGAGAGTTAACAGTGCCAGGCGCAGAGTCACTGAACAAAGGGGGTTTGGGTGATCAGCCATGGCCTGCTGCAGGCAAAATTCCACAGGGAGTTTTTAGAGTTTGGGGTGCACTTGTCCAGAGGGTCAGCAGGGTGTAGGTAAAGATGCCTATCTTGGTGGGGGGCCCTGGTTGTGATGGTGGCCACACCCAGAGCTGTGGCGGAGTTACAGGGCGATCCAGAGGCTGTAAGGTACAGAGGGGTACCCTCTGCAGGAGCACAACAAGAGTGCAAAGGCCAAATATCCCCAGGGAGGTCCTCGCGTTGGACCCTGGAGGAGCGACGGCGCCCCGTTAGTCCTACGGGCGGTTGTGGACCTGAGCAACCGGGGGTTGCCTGGAACGCGCCGCCCCCCTTCTGGGGGCGTGAGTAATGGGGTGGACTGGCGGTCCACCGGTGGGAGGGGTTGTCCCCTCCCCCAAATCTGGCAAACACCGATTGGCTATGGCCACGGTGTAATTTGGCTCATCAGGTGGGCAGGCGGCGAGGGGCTGCCTGCCCTGGGATCACCCGTAAGATAACCCACCATGTTGGCATATTTGTTATGCAAATAAACCTGCAGCAATTTTCTCCACAAAGAAGGTGTCTTGTCTGTTTATTTCTCCAGGAGATTGCTGTATGGGGATGGGGAGTGTTGCTGATATTGGCACCAGGGGCAGCTGGTGGAATTTGAAACTGGTGAGGCGTATGCAGACGAATCAACGTATGCGAGCGAGCGCAGCGAGCGAGGCCGACGGCAATAAGGAGGGTTCGGGGGGGTTCTCCCCCCGTGAAGAAATTTAAAAAAAATTGGCATCTTTTTGGTGCAATTTTCAGCACTATTTCTGTGATAAATGGACTAAAAATTCAGTTCTTCTAGGCATTCATAAAAGAAAACTCATACATTATTTCAGAGAATTTCTGGGTTGCCAAGCAAGTCTGACTTCTGAAGAGGGCTTGGGTACTAAGCAAGACTGCTTTGGCTCCACCATTTCCAATAGAAAACACTAGTTAGCGATGTGAACAAGTTCAATGGACAAACCTGGGGTCTAGGGAGAGTCCCTCTTCTGAGAAAGAAATTTAAAAAGATTGGCAAATGGTGCATTTTAAAGCAAATGAATGCAGCGGTAAAGCAAGGCTTATTAAGCAGTGGGAACGTAGAGTCTTGAAATATTAAACACATTAAAAACTGCCCCGTATCTTCTTGCATTAATTTGTTCAACAGTTAATGTAATATGTAAATTGTTCTGCATGTTAACTTTAGCCCTTTAAAATGTATGCTTGCCCAGTGTCTTGCACTGCATGCAGCATTACCTTTGGAAAAATATGCTCTAACCAGACTTTGGGAAGCACCTACAGCTGCTGGCTGTAACCAACCAGTCATATAGAAATATGTGCAGACAGGTCTTTAAGTGAGATGAAAAAGTGGGTGCTCCCTATAAAGGAACATGCCAAATACATTTCTGTGATTCCCATAGTGTGCCATCAGACCGGTATTTTGGTTTCTCTCTGAGATGTAATTTTATCCATATAAATGGCACAGCAACTGACATACGCCTAAAGCCTGTCAGTATGATTGGCTTTATCACTGGGTGTTAGCTGTTTAAGATAAATGAGTAACAATGATTTCTTATAAATAATTAACATTGAAAATGTTTACATTCTGAAATTCTGAAATAGTTAGTCTGTGAATTAAATAGCATTGAGGCCTGTGGAAGGATTTTTGGCCTTCAATTATGTGTGCTTTATGTTAGATATGTATCCTCTTTTTCTCTGCATATCTTGTCCATCTGCACATCTTCAACCCCCTCTCTTTCCTCTTCAGCATCCTCTTTTCACTCTTCCCCGAATGCCCTTCCTCACATCTGTCACTTCACCGCCTCCAACATGCACTGCACTCCCTCAAATATAAGCACTTTAATTTCTCTTACTTTTGCCTTGCAAATATTTTGACATCAGTGTACCCCCTTCACACACATTTCCACAGAATTCCAGTTGCAAATGGAATACACAAATATTGTTCTGTGTGCTCTGCAGAGAGGCCAACCCACTGACAGGCACTTTGTTTGGCTTTAGCCTTAGCGTCTGTGTGCTCAATCAAAGCCCCTCATAAACACCTGGCATGGCTCAAGCCTCAAAGTATGCACTGACAATAATACAGATAAACAACAACATTATAAAATAGCTAACTCGTGGGTACCAGACAGACACAACACAGTGAAGCGCAACCAGTGGAACGCTAGAACAGTGTGATAGCAGCAGCGCATAAAGAAACGAGAAGACGAACACAAACATGTCATTTGCAGCTAATTGACTTGAGAGTGGAGCTGGGCATTGAGCGCTGGGCTCTGACTGGGTTGGCACAGCAGTGTCATGGCTGCAGAGACAGACCCCTCCCTGATGCCTGTCACGGTAATCTCTATCCCGCTCACCAACGTGTCCAAAACAAAAACTTTTTACCGGAGGATTGTTTGAATGAAAGCGCATGACAAAAGCATTGTGCTGTTAAAGTTTAAACATGAAACACTTGTCACAAATATACAATTTTATATTAGACACTGGGATGGGAGAGCTGAATATTCCGGAGTTGAATTTGATTGTCATTTGTGGAAAATAGCATTATTACATTTTCAAAATAAAAAATGTCTGACAGCACATAAAGACATAAGGACCACAATTTTGCAACGTGAAAATAAAAAGTTTCGGGCAGCACACAAACATAGGAGGTCCAGAATTTTGCAACGGGCACACAATTGACAGCGCTCAGCTACATAGGAAATGCAGAGAACGAGGAACTGAGCAATTTCAGTGCATCCTTTAAGGTAGAAAGCGCTATATAAATACAAGTACTTGCCCTCACAGTTTACCCAATATCTTCTGTCAAGGGCACACGCATCCTTCTTCCTGGCTTCCTTCTGTAGGGGTGCCTGCCCTCCACCCCTTATCACTGTGCAAGGTCGGTCTTCACTGTGTGTTGTGTACACTGGAGTGTACACACGTACAGCGTAGACTTGCACTAAGGATTAACTGCCCCGACAGGGGCAGCGTGAGGCATCAAGAGTGCACGTCTAGAGAAAGTGCTGAGGTGAGCGTGTCCTCACCGGACGGGGATCGAGGCTGTAAACCCCAAAACACTGCCAAACCCCAGAACATTCGCACTGCACACCCTGAAAAAGCTCCAAACGCGCCCAACAGCCCCGCGCTGTCACTTGTCAAGCGTGCAGGCCACAGTAAAGTGCACCAGGTCGTAAGTTTCAATACGATGACTCCACGTCAGAGACAGGCAGTAAAGCAGGCTGCAGTCACACACCATATCTGGCAGGGATGCTAATTAGACAGAAATCCTCAGTGCTACAGGAACAAACACTAACTGCAAGAAACCCCTCGCAATGTGAACCTTCCAGGGCCCGCCAGCACGTGCACACGCATCTGCCACCCAGGCACCGCACAGCAAACATGTATTGAAGGTCACACGAATGCAAATCAGCCAAGGCCGTATTCACTACCCCATAGTACCATGCAAGAACTGCCTCTCGATTCAATAATATATGACGGACTTACCCCGGCATGGCACACCAGGATCAGCCGCGGCCGGCATGCTCGCGGAGGGGAGGGGGGGGGGTGAGACGCGGTAAGTCTTGGTGGGGGGAATAAAACAAAAAATTAAAAGTTACTTACTGCGCCGCAGGGTACCACTACCACGCCGCCTCCGCTCCTGGCCGCTGTTATGGTGGAGCCGGAATCCGATCCCATCCCGCGTGTTCTGACCTGCAGGAAAAGGAAGCAGGCAGCCTCCCTCCTCCTGCTACTTGTGATTGGCCATACCGCTTCAAGTGCGGCAGTGCTGTGCCACCCACGCGCGGCACCCAATAAACAGCCAGCCCTCAGACTAGCAGTCACTGCGCGGTGTCTCTCACTCTCTCAGCCAATCCAGACGCTGCATTAGCAGCGCCAGGATTGGCTAGAGCACAGATGCCCCTCGCCCATTAGGAGACCCGGGGGCCGGGGGGGCTGCTGCATGAAGCAAGCAACCCTCGGTCCCTCGCTCTGCTAAAGGGAAGGCAGCGGCTAGGAGTGCGCCTGTTCGGGCTGGTCGTAAAAATGACCATGCCCAAAACCGAACATGCGCACTATTGCTGCGCTCACAGTAACAACAACTGCTTGTTGTCTGTGTCAGTCACCACCAAGTGGGCGTGGCCAGGTCAGGTGCCGGCCCGGAACAGCCGCGCGGCGCGCCACGCGACTCGAGTTATTTCAACACAACACAATCAGATAAGATTAAGTAGAAGTGCGAGAACGAATGATGAATGGGCCATGGGGGCATGTGGCATTAGTGGCAGGCGGGGCAACGCCCCAGCGCCCAAATGGACGCACCGCCCCTGATTGGCACTATGAATTATATTGGTTTTCTTTTTCCTCCCAGCCCGCACTCAGCCACACTGCAGGACGGCTCTCCCCGCTCTCACACCAGGCGGGTTGGGATCCGTCCCGCCTCTGAGGCGGCGGTAACTGAGGGGCTGAGAACCACAGCCGCGCTTGCCCGGCACATGCCCCACCGGACCCAGAGAGGCTAGATGCAGCGGGCACGCCCGCGTCCTCTCCAGACCCCCTGCACACCCCCCCGCAGGCGCTGCACGCACCTCCTTACCCCCAGGCCGTGAGATAGGCCTCAGGATCATCAACCTCGCAGGTATCCGCACTCTCTCTCGCCCATCACATAATTTTCCGGCCGCCGCCTTGCCCTCCGACCGACAGCTGCCATTTTAGGGGAATTCAGAATTCCTGTTAAAGGCGAAGGGCGTTCCTTGCTCCGTCCCCCAAAGCCGCAGTTCTCAGGGGCCGCCACGGGGCCAGCAGCGGGGGAGGCCCCAGGGGCCAGCGATCCTAAGGCGAGGGGACTACAGCAGGTATTTGCATGATGGAGTGAGTGCCCCTTCAGAACTGCCTGTGAAACTTCGCAGTTTTAGAGCATGTCTTAAATAATGTGTTGCAAAACGGCAACACTTGTCACGTTTTAAGCAGAGGCCCGCACCCGAAGGGGGCTAAGGGGCCTGCGTGTCATTTTTTTTTTTTTTTTTCACATTTATATAGCGCGAACTCGACCAGAAGGTATTGGAGCGCTTTACATGAGCACTGGTTACGTTACACAAGGACACATTCAGGCACGGGGAGATTAAGTGATTTGCCCAGAATCACAGGATGTGGACGCGACCCCGAGGCTCGAACCTTGGTTTCCAGCACCAAAGACGGCAGTCTAGCCGACGGACCACATCCTAGAGACATCCAGCCGCTGCCGCCGCCCCCCCCCCAAGCTCCTCCCTTTCCCGGCGCACAACCCTCCTTACTCCACCTAGATATACCTGTTTGTGTCAACAGGAGAGCAAAGGAAAACAGTCTGGATCGTGGGACACTTATTTGTTCGGAGGACGCAGAAGTGGTGGTCCCGGGAAGGGGGGAGGAGCCAGACTCAACAGACCCCGCAGAACAAAGATAAGATGGAAGGGAGTGGAAGGGAGGGGGGGTGGGGGGATGCGCTGGGAGCAACTGGGGGAGGCGCTGGAGACATTTCACAGGGAGCCTCCTGAGGAGCCTGACATTTTGGCAATTCATCTAGGTGGCAATGACCTAGAAGAATGGGCTAGAACGGGGCGCGTCCGACAGGATCTGACCAGGGCTTCCAGACTGCTGGGCAGCGCCAGCTTGATTTGGTCAGGGACTGTGCCCGACAGAGATGGAGGGGGGCACGGTCTACCAATGCTCTGGAAAAATACAGAAAGAAGCTCAAGGGGTCGACCACCAAATATTTATTATTTATTTATTTATTTATGCGTTTTTATATAGCGCGGACTTTACCCGAGGGTGTCAGAGCGCTTCACAATAGGAACAGTAACATTACATGAGGAGAAGGATACCAGTGAGCATAACACAAAAGCAAGCATTACATTGCATGAGAAAAAGTGACAATTGTGCAGATAACAAACAAACCAGATACAAAAAGAGGTATACGTTCCAAGAGGAAAAAGTGACAGGTGTGCATGATACATGGGGTACAAAATACACATAGAGGTATAATACTGCAGAAGTGGCAGTCATTCATAACACACTCGGAAGGCACTTCTATAGGCTTGGCGTACAGAGTTTCCTATAGTGGAAGAACTTCCTTGAGGTAGTAGAGAGGGTGTGAATTCAACAGGGGGTACAAGGGGTACAAAATACATAATACATGGGGTGCAAAATACAAATAGAGGTATAATACTGCAGTAAGTGGCAGTCACTCGTAACACACTGGGAAGGCACTTCTATAGGCTTGGAGTACAGAATTTCCTATAGTGGAAGAACTTCCTTGTGGTAGTAGAGAGGGCGTGAATTCAACAGGGGACTTGAAATGAAGGGAACACGCACATAAACTCCAACACAACACGCAAAGGTGAGGAATGAACAGGAAAAAGTACAAATTTACACTGACGAGCGAACTTCCTAGAGGGGCCTGAGAACGAAAGTATTAGTTCTGGAAGTGTCTTTGGAAGAGAAGAGACTTGAGGTCAGCTTTGAAGATCCGGGTAGAGGAGGTGGCACGGAGCAATGGGGGAAGCGAGGGCAAACGGATGAAAAACCATTAGGCATGGCCTAGTAAACTGGAGGCAGCGGAAATATTTCAGTAAGGATGGCGTGCACTTGTCTGAAGCGGGCACAGACGTGTTCTGGGCAACCTTAAAAGCGGCGGGATGACAATGAAGAACGGACGGCTTCGGGGGAGCTGCCCGAGGACATAAGCCCACAAGCAGCATGGCGGTAAAGGATGTAATATGAGAGCCTATGGAGGTTTGAAAGTCCACACCAAACCACGACGGGGTGGCAGACCAGGTATTTACCTTGAGATGCCTCGCGGCAGGGTAAGGCAGTCAGTGAGGGGGGACACAAAGCACGACACTAGCAGCCCAGGCCCCCGGTGGGCAGACCACACCGAGTGTTCTGTCCGGGTTTTTGGAAAGCAATAACTGCCTTCATCCATCTCAAACTGGTTTCAGGCCCCAACAAGGCACAGAAACCGCTCTGTTAGCGGTGGTTGAGGGTACTAGGAAAATCCTAGACAACGGGGGCTGCGCTGCCATCGTGCTTTTAGATCTGAGCGCAGCCTTCGATACGGTTAATCACCAGCTGCTTATTCAGAGGCTTAGAGATATAGGAGTGACTGATCTGGCCCTTGAATGGATTTCTTCCTTTCTGGATGATCGATCTTTTCAAGTGTTTCATGAAGACTGTATCTCTGACCCTCTGCCCCTCCGATGTGGGGTCCCTGAGGGATCCTCCATGTCTCCCACTCTTTTTAACGTATATATGAGCTCCTTGGCAGGTGTTGTGGAGCCTTTCGGCATTCAAATTATCACATATGCCGATGATACGCAGCTGATTGTCTCTTTTAATCAGCTCAACACCATCGTCCCGGACTGGGCAATGTGTCTTCGGGAGATCGCAGTATGGATGGAGGGTTCATTCCTGAAGCTCAATGGATCTAAAACGGAGCTTATGTTCCTGGGTAAACCTTCTATACCCAACATAATATCCTCCTGGCCGAGTTGTTTCGGTCCTCCCCTTCCCCCAAAGATTATATCAAGAGTTTGGGAGTCTGGTTAGACCGTAACCTTGATCTGGGGGAACAAGCAAGGAAAGGTCGCTGGCAGCTGTTTTGGGCTGATGAGGATGATACGGAAAATCATTCCCTCCTCCCTATTCCTGCAAGGAAAGTGGTAGTCCAGTCCCTTATACTTTCTAGGCTCGACTATGCCAACGCCCTATACTTAGGTACATCTTGCTCCACGATTAAGAAACTACAAATTGTTCAAAACTGTGCGGCACGACAACTCTTGAATATCCCCAGCCGACAGTCAGCAGGGGCTGCACTGGCCGCCCTTCACTGGCTGCCTATCCAGCAGAGAGTGCAGTTTAAGGCTCTCTGTATCACACATAAGGTTTTGCTAGGCTCTGGCCCACCTATCACACGTTCTCTCATGTCCTTTTATCATCCTGAGAGAACCCTGCGATCATGTAATAAACAGTTGGCTGTTGTTCCTAGAATTAGGAAGGCCCGCACAGGGGGTCGCCTTTTTTCATATAATGCTGCTAGGCTTTGGAACTCTCTCCCCCTTGCCATTCGGTGTGAAACTAACCATCTGGCTTTTCGGAAACGCATAAAAACCTTCCTGTTTCCATGACTGAGATGTAGACCATGAATTCAGCCTCTAGCGCTGGGATGCCTTTGGTAACCATGCGCTCTATAAATGTTTTACAATTACAATTACAATTACAATAAACGAAGGTAGCGAGTTGGGCCTAAAGAGATTGTGGAATTACCCCCCCCCCCCGCCTCCCTCCCCACACACACACACAGAAGGGAAAACTCCACCTCAAAGACTACAGCTGACAACAGCAAGCATCCAGTGATTTATGACGATTTATGACTGTAATGCAAGGCAGCAATATTACTGGATGATTGATTTATGGCATGACTTATGACCTGTTGACAAGCCAGCAGTACTTCTGTCGGTTTGTGATTTATGACCTAATCTGTGATTTATGGTGCCAAAAGAGTGACATGTGTCTCATGACAAACAATCAAGCCAGATGATTTATGACCACAATAAAGTTGAGAGGTCAAATATTGTGCAGCCTTGAGTAATAAAGCTGCGGCCATTTACTCCCAAAACAATTTAATCGTTTATTGCAATATTAAGAATGGAAGTTTATAATTATTTCCTCGGGGGGGCCGCAGTGCACCGCTTGCCATGGCTTGTTATTGGAGCTGCACCTGTCTGTGACTTCTCTGCTGAAATGTCTGCTGTGCCCTTCCCAGCAGCAGCCACGCCCCAAGATCTCCACCTCTCACCACGACACCGATTGTTCAAGCATCGGGGAAGAGGAACCATTTTTTGTTTTCTTTTCTCCGTCGTCTACAAAAGGAAGCAAGGTGTATAGAGGGCGGGGCAGGAGAAACAAAGGCGCCGTCCGCGCGCAGTGACGGGCAGTGTGCACTCTGTAGCGCAGAGAAGGGCACGGATCCAGCTGCCTCAGACAGGGCTTGTCGGGCAGCGTCACCAGCAGCAGCAGCACAAGCAGGGGATGCTGGGAGCCCTTGTTTCTCGTTCACTTTAAACCCCCTCGCATCACTTGTGAACCATTAGTGACAACTGACTTCCCTCGGTCGGACGTCGTGCAGCGGTGGCAAGTCACCAGATATTTGTAAGTATCTTAGACGTATACGTGTGTGCTGGGGCAGGCTCTGTGGGCGAGTGTGTGCACACGTGTGCGTGTGTTACCACTAGAGGAGGGCGAGCCAACAAATGAACAGGGAGAGCCGAGCCCAGGGTCTGGCTCGGCTCTTGGAGCTTGTGCGCGATCCGAGCCCTGAAGACGTTTGCTATGCACGTCATACAACAAACATCACATTAAATATCAGTCTGTTCAGCATTCAAAAAAGTGTATTTCTTTAACATGTACAACCTTCACCTTTAATACGTCACATTATATCACAGTTTTTAAATCTGAATTTAGAACCACTGCTGCCCCAGCCCCCACCATGGCGACACTGCCATTACACGTGGTCACTTTCATTTTCTAGTCATGGTGAAGTTAAGTGATTTGCCCAGAATCACAGGTTGTTGAGGTGGCGCCGCGATTCGAACCTGGTTCCCAGGTCCAAAGTCATCCTGAGTCTAGTGAGGGAAGCGGCAGTCGCCACATGAAATCTCCTCTCGTTATGGGCTCGACAATCCAAAGGGACCTCGAGATGAGACACAGTCAGGGGCGAGGCTCGAGCCTGGCACGAGTTTTCAGTCGCTCGCCCGCCTCTAGTTACAACTTATGTTGGTAGGAGGTTCTGCCTAGTTTTCATGACAAAAAAAACCTCGCCTTGGAAGAAAGTTTCACTTTAAAGATAGAATAGCAGATAAGAAAGCGGAGAATGGTGAGTGACCCCTTTGCCTTGTTCAGGTCAGTCTAGCATACACCATCAGAGACAACCATTAGTTTTCGATTTACTTATGTGTGACGTTTCCGTATTATCAGCAGGTGCGTGGCTTTCAGGGGTGTTTAGGGTGTTACACCCCCTTAATAAATGTATTTTATGATAAATGGTTGGGTACAGGTGCTTTCAGTGGGGTATGGTGAGTTGTCCCTCGTATTTCACCAGGAATGTTTACACAGGCAGACAAATATGCACACAGTCTCTTCCTCTCTCTGTTTGGAAAGACTTTGAAAATGTTGGTTATTTCACAAAATAATGGGCTTTCTCTCACTTAGTGCCACTCTCAAGCCGCATTCTTCTCCCGTACGCCCCTCTGGTGCGCCCTGCTTGTCGCATAATGTATATTAACATTATGCTCCTATTTATCAAAAGAGGGGGACTCTAGGAGCTATTCTAAAAGGTCCTGTGACCCGTGCTCCCGAAATTAAACTTATACCAAAGGGAGTCACCGTTCCTGAGTGGAGATGGAGAGGAGGGAAGTAGGGGGTACTCTGTTGTGTGCTACTCTGCTTGTGGGAGGCAGGGTGTCCTCATCTTGATGCCCTCACACACCCCGAAGGATGTCATGCTTCATCATTGGGCTTTGCTCCTCGTCGGGCCGGCGCTGCAATGCCTTACGGGTCCTCGAAGGGTCTCTTTCGGAGATCTTTTGATGAAGCCGTATGGGTGCGTGGGTGTAAGTGGCAGTGAAGCTCCTAGAAAGTGTATTAAAAATGGCTGGAGGGAGAGTGATTAATTTTAATAAAGTGATCCCTCTGTCATTATTAAAACAAAGTGTATGGAGCTGCTTTAAGGGTATTATGTCCCTTGGTAGCTGGGTGATTATGATGTCCCTAGTGGGCATATGCTATGGTCAACATGTCTGCGCTTCAGGGGTCTCAGGGGAGATCCAGGGCGCTCGTCAGGATCGAATAAGAAATTTATATCTACAGTGGCCCGAAAATTTCGGGCTCCCGGATAAATGAAAGGAGTAGAGATTCCCTTAGTAGGTAGGGTAAGATCCCATGAGATCAGGGAGGGTCACTTGAGAGGGTTCTCTCGGTGCATCTGGGCTGTGTCACCTGTGTGCCTCTCGCTGTCTCGACCGGCGGAGACAGCGAGAGGCACACAGGTGACACAGCCCAGATGCACTGAGAGAACCCTCTCAAGTGACCCTCCCTGATCTCATGGGATCTTACCCTACCTACTAAGGGAATCTCTACTCCTTTCATTTATCCGGGAGCACCGAAATTTTCGGGCCACTGTAGATATAAATTTCTTATTCGGTCCTGACGAAGCGCCCTGGATCTCCCCCTGAGACCACTGAAGCGCGAAACATGTTGACCATAACATATGCCCACTAGGGACATATAATCACCCAGCTACCAAGGGACATAATACCCTTAAAGCAGCTCCATACACTTTGTTTTAATAATGACAGAGGGATCACTTTATTAAAAATTAATCACTCTCCCTCCAGCCATTTTTTAATACACTTTCTAGGACTTCACTGCCACTTACACCCACGCACCCATACAGCTTCATCAAAAGATCTCCGAAAAAGAGACCCTTCGGACGACCCGTAAGGCATTGCAGCGCCGGCCCGACGAGGAGCAAAAGCCCAATGATGAAGCATGACATCCTTCGGGGTGTGTGAGGGCATCAAGATGAGGACACCCTGCCTCCCACAAGCAGAATAGCACACGACAAGAGTACCCCCTACTTCCCTCCTCTCCATCTCCACTCAGGAACGGTGACTCCCTTTGGTATAATATTAACATTATGCGCCAGCACGATTGTTGGGAAATCTGAAGCTCCCTCTCCCCCCCCAAATCTTACGGACTAAGGGAAAAGCAAACAAACAGACGGACTTGGTGGGCAGTGTACTCCAAGTCCCATACCGCCAATCGCCAGGAGGCGTGCCTTGGGGCGGATCCACCGCCAGCAGCGCTACAAAGTGCCCCGCCGCATCCCGCTAGGCGGGCCGCGCCGGGACAAAGCCCGGGCCCGTCCGCGCCCGGAGGAGGCTGGGCTGGGCCCCCCCTCTTGGATCTGCTTTCTGGGCCCCCTCCCTTCCAGTTCCACCTTACTTCACCCTTGGGGCTGCTGTACAGGGAAACAGTGAACGGCAAGCTAGGTCCCTGACGTGCCCTGAACGGTCTCCATCCGGACTTGAGCTAACAGACCGCTCCGCTATAAGGTAAGCCCTACTGGGGCACCACCATCACTTCTACCAGCGTGGTTCTTGGTCAGCCATGGGTAGACTGTGGGGGAGGGGGCAGAGGATTTAAGAGGTCCCCGATGCTCTACCCTTTCAACTAGGAACGTCTGGGTGCATTTTCAACATCTGGACTTAATCCTCCTACTTCTGGTTCCCCTTTTCCCTCAATTGAACTTTCATCAAGGGCGTTTAGCCTAAGCCAAGGCCAAGCAAAGGACATTTATTCTCAGGGATCCGTATAATTAGCGTAGCACTGTTCTGCCTCACAACCACACGCCCTACATAGCTGGGAATCATGGGGAAACGCAAGACAGCTGCTGTAATCCATGCAGCACCAGCTATTACGACCATGGACTGCTTCCTACAGCGAGCGGCGGGGGTCCTTGATAAGGAAATTGAACTGGTGGCTCGTCAGCTCTCACGCTCACCGGCGAACCAACCACACCCCCTTGTCTCCGAATGTGGGTCACAGTGCACCCCGGAGTTGGTAGAGCTGGTAGTCCCTTCCTCATTCCCCCGACCACCAAGACCAAGGATCAAGCAACTCCAGGAGAGAGGAATTTCATGTCGCCGAGGGGTGGACCGGCAGGGCACAGCCAATCTTGGTGCCCGCACCAGGTCGTGGCGCACCTGCCCAAAATCAAGCACCTCAAGTAGACGTGCAGGAGGGGGGGCGCCGAGGAGGGATCGGATCTGGGGCCAAGCATAAGTGTTCCACCCCAGGGGCCAGGGCGAAACGCCTTAGAGTGGATACCCCGATCCCCATCACTCAGGGAGCAGTTCCCGTCTCGAAAGACGAACTGGCAGCCATGCTGGAAGCTTGTGTGGGTTCCCTTCTTGACGGCTTGGACTCTAAATTAGAACCAATCAAGCAACGATTGTCCTTCATCGAGAGGGAATTCCCCAACCTGTCTCAATCTATCAAGACCTCCAATTTCACAGCCAGCACTAGCGATGTAGTTGCACTAACCAGTAACGAACACAGTGGCCCAAGTCTCCCTGCCTCAGTAACTGCTACAGGAGAGGCCCACAAGGCATGTACTACGCATCTCAGGAGCATCATCCCCCTGTCCACCCCCCCTCCTCGCACTGGCCCGTATCTATCCTCCACAAACGGAACACAGGCGAGGGCATGCCCCCCAGGATCTACTTAGGTCGGAGGCTACTCACCGGAGTGAGTTGACCTCTAGTATGAGGTTGGTAGGCGGGGAAGCTTTGATCTCTGCTACCGGGGTACCGGGTACACAGCCCCAGGGACCAAACATCATCCATCTACCACCTGAAGCAACTCCATATGTCGTGGTCCTGGGCAATGTGCCAGTGTTAAAGCTGGGCGTTACTGAGGGTTTTTACCAGTTAAAGAACATAGTCCTTCACTGGCTTAATATCAATACACCCTTGGGTTTTAGAGTGGAGAGGCACATCATCATGGTCCGGAGGGTGGCCTGGATAGGAGGATCAAAAAAGAGTAGCGGCAGCGATTGCGTAATCATCAACTTTAACCGGCCACACCTGGCAGAGAGAATTCTTCATGCAGCTAGCCGTTGCAATAGCAAGGGTCCGGTTACCTCCATTATGGCCCTCCCCTTGGGCTATTTTTATACACCTTTATCCATGGGCCCATATTCCAGGAAACCAGTTAGTCCGGCTCTGTTCGAGTGGCCTCATGTATCCTCACCGGTACCACTTTTTAACACATTTGCGCCGCTGGGGCAACTTGACAACTGCGATTGACTTGAAGAGCCAGTATTTAAGACCCCCAAGGCCCTTTCTTTACAACCTGATTCCATGCATCAGCCGGCACAACGAAACTCTAGCAGTCATGACCAGGACACTAACTCTTGTAATCTCATCTCCTGGAATATAGCCGGCCTGGCCAGCATGTTTACAGATCCGAAATGGCAGTGCATTATCCAAAAGTATGGTAAACAATCAAGGTTCACACAGGAGACTTGGACCTGTCGGCGACTCGTAGGTGTTGAGAGGCCTCTTCAGAAAATGAAGAGGATGCGGGCATACGTCCTTCAAGGCTTGTAAACTCAATGACAGCCTACAGTATACGTACCACTCAGCCAAAGGGTTGTAGGGATGAATAGTGTATAATACACAAGACTTACGGACTGGGAGTAGTTCACCTCTAGTGGGTCATGCTGGACTACCGCTCATGAACTAGTGCGGGGAAGGAAAAATCTTCCCTTCTTGAGGTATATAACCCTCACACACTCTAGTAGTGTCATGCTTCATCATCGGGTTCACCCCGTACTACCTGAACATGGTCAGGGTGGGCGCGACCGTCATCCTTGCAGGGAGCACTTAAGGATAGCAGGGTGACCAGGGGGCTAACTAGAGATTAACAATCCCCTCACCTTCTCCTAGGTATCCCTTTGAATATAGTGGAGAAGGCGGGACAAAGCTAAACTAAGGTAAGGTTGTAATGCTGGACTTCTATGGTCCTATGACCCTATTAGTTTGTTGGACTGACATGTTTCAGCCCTATTCTAAGGCCTAACAAGGTCCCGGGCTTTCATCATGGTATCAAATAAATACCTCCCTGGTAAATTGAGTTACAAAAATAACTTGCAGAGTAATGTCATGCACTATTGTATGGACAGTGTTAATACTTGATCATCTGTTGTGTCACCCACAACTGATGGGTGTCATGTACCTAAGGAGCGAGGGTGGGGCTCCCTTTAGTCACACATTCATCAAGGGTTACCCCGGCTATTTGCCTAGACCTGCCCTCGTCCGCTCCCGGCTTTTGGTACCAAAGAGTATTAACACTCAAATGGGTGCAGATTATCCCAGGCTCCTTACTTGAGTCCCTCTTGGTGAAGTGTCAGAACGAGATTCAGATTTGTCGGGACGCGGAGGCAGAGCCGGACGAGTCCATCATCCGCGCCTTCGAATCTATCTCCCGTTCTGTCGCTGAGCTATTAACGGTCTCTGCACCCAAAGTCCAACAGGAAAGGGCACCTAGATGGTTTAACCCAGAATGCTTGCTGCTAGGAGGCTCAGAATAGCGTTGCATGCCACCCCAAGGAAGCAATATAAGATAGCCCTCAGTAAGCGTAAGGAGGCTGTGAAGGAGGAAGCTTGGGGTAAGCTTATGGAAGCTACAACCATTAAGTGTAGCGCCACGTTTTGGAGCATTATTAACAGCCCTTTTTTGGGAGTAGAGGCCGCAAATGTCCTAGACGCACATATTACAGAGAATGACTGGGTCAGCCATTATGAGGGCATGTTCAAGGGTGCTTCGGCCCAGTTTTCACTACCTGAGGGGGGAACCGAAAAAACAGCTCGATCTGTAACGGAGGAAGAAGTGAGGCGAGGCATTGCTGGCATGACGCGTAATAACGCCCTGGGACCTGACAGAATTCCTCCCGATCTTTATCTGTCGGATGTGGAGTTCTGGGTACCATTGCTTACCTCTGTAATTAATGCAGCCGCGAGGTCTGGCCCTACTGCCTCTTGGGCTACCTCCATAATCGTCCCGGTTTTTAAAAAGGGGAACAGGGACAGCACTCATTGCTACAGGCCTATATCCCTGTTGGACTCCGTGGTCAAAGTGGTCGGGCGGATCCTGCTGGGCAGGTTATCATCTTGGGCTCTTGACAATAACATCCTGTCGGATGCCCAATACGGTTTCTGCTCTGGCCGCTCCACGATTGACCAATGTCTAAATCTCTTTATGATATTGAATAAGTACACGGTAGCCCGCTCTGGTACCATCTTTCTGGCCTCTATTGACCTGTCTTCCGCATTCGATTGCGTGAACAGAGGCAAACTGTGGCAGATCCTTCTTTCTCTAGGGGTGGACAGGGATGTAGTCTCCTTCCTACATGACCTCCATCGAGACACTAAGGCGGCCATGCATTATTCGGCCTGCCTGAATGTCATGGGCGGAGTCTGTCAGGGTTGTATTTTGGCCCCGTTTTTATTCAACCTCTACATTAACAACCTGGAAAAAACCCTCTTGGAGACCAAGGCGGACTTCCCTCAGGCAGGACGGCGGGGTCTCCCGGTCTTGCTATATGCAGATGACGCCGTCCTGATGGCCAGGACTGAACAGGGTTTGCAAACGCTTATAACCTCCTTCGCGCAATTTATGAGGGACATGGATCTGATGATCAATAACTCAAAGTCATATATTATGCAAGTAGGGGCATGGCCCAGTAGGCCATACACTCTCAGGGTAGGGCTTACCCGAATACCTAAGTCGAGTGTGTTCTCCTATTTGGGGGTACTCTTAGATGAAAAAATTAACTGGGGGTTCCAACTCACCCGCAAGAGAAATGACCTCATCAGGCAGACTGCAGCCATTTTTTATTTCGCAGCTAGACTGTGGAAAAAACCGGTGGGGGCCTTTCTAAAGCTCTACAGGGCCAAGTGTATCTCAAAGGCCCTTTATGGCAGTGAAATCTGGGGGTATACCGACACAGACGATCTCCAAATTGCAGAAAACAAATTCCTGAGCTGTCTTTTATCCGTTCCTCAGGGTACTCCCTCTTTCACTGCTCATGAAGTGCTAGGCATGCCCTACATCTCTGATCTGATAGCATTTCGCCCGGTGCCTCTCTGGGTAAAACTCTGGGCTGGGAAGGGGACCTCCCTAAATAAAGCAATTCTAAAAGATTGTCTGGCTCTTGATCATGCATCCAGGGTACCATGGCTCAAATATTTAGAAAGGAGCCTCACGAGTCTGGGAAGAGGAGATCTTTTCTTCAACCCCGATGCGACGTATAAGAAAGATCTAGCCCCATCAGACGGCCTTCCTTGCACGCCAGACCATGGCAAGGGAGGAGAAGGAGCTTTTGAAGCCCAGCATACGTCGCTTCATCATGTTAAGGACCACCCTGCTGGTGGAGCCGTACTTGCTGGGGTTCACAAACTCATACGACTGTTTTCTCCTGACCAGGTTCCGGTTTGATCTTCTCCATCTTCTTCTTGCCCGTCCCAGGGGTCAGAATAAAGGGCAAACTCTTGCGTTCTGCGGCTGCGATGGTACATCTCTGCAGGACATGGTTAATTTCATGATGTTTTGCCCATTTTATGATACACCTAGAAAATCCTTTTTAATTCCTATTTTGAAACAGGCCAATTTTAGACAAGTACGGCCCGCTTTTATATTTCTTCAAATGTTGATGGGTAACACTGTTTTTTATGTGCTTAACTTTTTAAAATCAGCGATCAGGCTTAGGGCGAGTTGTGACTAACCCGCCTGACCCTTGTCACTATTCCCGGCACTATGCACTTTACCTTGCTCCACTAGCCTGTTTAACGAGTTAACTTGATCAGGTGCAAGGTTTTAATTGTACCATCTAGAGTGTTTTGTACAGCAGGTATTTTATGTGGTTTGATGGTAATCTGGTAATCTATATATTTTTAAGTGTTCATATATTTTTAAACTGTATATAATATGTTAAAACCGGATACGTTACCACTCTGGATTGTACGTATTATCATATTTTATCTTGTGTTTGTCTTGTGCTTTTATGGTTTTATCACATGAAACTGAATAAAGTTATTTGAATTGAATAAGCTACCCCTGGTTTTTAGGGTGCCTATGCGTGACATCTCAGTGTCCTAGAAGCAACCTTCCGTGTGACAGTTCCTCGTGAGTAGAATTAAGAAGTTATGTCCATGCACTGCGATGAATTCCAAAAATGGCCTCCTTTTGCGAAATGAACTTTCTTGAAAAAGCCCTAAACATTGGCTAAGCCTGAAGGGCTGTCGCAAGCTCTCTGACCTGCTTCCCTCTCTACCAAGATTATTTCTTAAGCTTTTATAGCGCCAAAGTAAGCATTGTGCAACACCTTTATGGCAATTTAGTTTTTTAACGTTGTATGACATATGCAGCCCCGGATACAACACCATTCAGTGTGCGGTATTGATTGGCGCTGCATGCACAAACTCACCACAGAGACGCAGTCTTAGGGGTTAGGACAAGGGGTACAGGTGGATAGATGATGTGAAGAGACACTGGATATGAACCAAATACTCACTAAATGTTAGTTTGGGTGGAAGGCAGCCCCACGCTCATGGTAAATTTGCTAAAATGTGCTAAGTGTGAGCTTTACTGGCCTTGAAAGGAGCAGTCCTGCTTTACAATCCTGTGTCTCTTACTTGACCACATTGTTTGACCTTGGGCAAATCATGTTTGCTCAATGCACCTTCTCTGGCTTAGTTCAGGCAGCAAATGCTTTTGGGGGGGCTCCTGTCGGTTTGGGATCGCTGCTGTGCTGGTTTAGGTCCATTCCTCTGCTGGTTTATGGCTTGGGGTTAATACAGACTCTCTAGCTCGCCCTAGACTTTTGTATGATAGCCTGATGCATTCTGTGCACACCTGAAATAAATGATTAGTTGCTGAAAGGTTTAGCACTAGAGACAGTGTCTGTACTGAACTGGAGTGAGGTGGTTGCCCTATTTATGCCCAGTCTCCTGCGTTCGACCTCTTTCCTGCAGGTACACATATTCCACCTCTGTGTCTGCATTTGTAAATGTAAATGTGTTGCTAAAGCAGCATTGTGCTGATACATTCTAGCTGCAGCTTTCCAACTTATTACCATTTTACAAAACGCTGGCCGCTCCCACCTGTTCTTCGCAGCTCTTGTTCACAGTCTCAGGGCTCGGACTGCACAGCCTGCTGAAGGCTTCCCTGCTCGGCTATCTGTCGAAGGGCTGAAACGTCTCTGGATGTACGACCTGCTCGGAAGAAGTTCAGCTCCATTCTCTGGGCTTCACAAGCTGCCTCTGTCGTCCGGCAACGAAAACATTGTGCATCCCACACTAGCTCTTTAGATGATGCAAGACAGACACCTCAAATGCTGGACAATCTTGCAAAAACCAGAATGTCTGGCCAACCCTAAATCGAATGTAAATACGCACTGTGTATTCAGTAATGGAACAGAACTGTTTATCTCTGTTTCAGTAATGGAAAGGGAGGTGCACTCTGAGTTGCTCGTGCTAGCCTCTGCCCTCATCAAAATTCAAAAGCAACACTTCCGGGGCTCAGCTAACAATGGTACAGCAGGCCCAGTGGCACTATGGTGCAGGGTTCCTATAAGCCCACTAACTGCAAATATGGCGATCTTTTACTGCTCAATCAGGTAGTGTGGCCCCAGGTCTGCTCTTTGAGATAGCTTCCTTTGGGACAGTTTTAGCTGTCTTGCCGGACCACTGTTTTTCCAAAAATATTTGTTCATGGAATACATAGAAGGGCTTTTGGTGAGGGGGCTTCATTCATTGGTCTATTTAATTATCATTCACATTGCGCCCCTCTCCACCACAGCACCGAGCAAGGGGCAGAGGGTCCGCCCACTTTCCCCATTGGATCCCTTTAGTTTGAGGGCGGGCACAAAGCCTGTGCGCAGTAATCACATCCGCTTAAAAATAGTTCCTTACTCTTCAGTGACAAAGCAGGTTCAAAATTTGTTCCTTTTAATTATTATTTTACCTTTTTAAGTACTGGTTATTTATGTAGTCTGCGCAGAGTGTGTACTTCGATGGTTCTCCTCAGTCTCCCGTGTGAAGTCGGAGTCATAAAGTCATAGCTGCCAAGGTTTCAGATTGCTATGTGTGACATTTTCATAATTTCAGTGTAATTATGAGTGACATTTCAATGACTATGAGTGACACTTTCTCACGAGCGAAATCAAGCAATGAAGATGAGAGACACATATAAATATCAGAAATTAAACCCATTTGAGCAACAAGAAACTCCAGGAACATCTTAAAACTGCTGCAAAGCACCAGAAATGTTCTCTCTGTCCATGTGGGACCCGGCCCAACAGGAAGGATGTGTGAGGCCCCAACATGAACAAGTTACACAAAGAGATATCGCAGCTGCCTAAGTGTCACACTCTCAGCTGATTCGCGCGCAGACAGGCTGCCGAGCACCATTTTGCATTATCCAGTCACAGGCTGAGGCCGGCGCAGTAATCTCCCATACAACATAGCGGACAGCTTATTATTGTCAGAAACCTGTTTTAAATTACCCTCGGCGTTTTTGAGAAATAAACCGCAAACGTAAAGGAGGAGACAGAAACACACACCTGGTCACAGCTCTAACCACGGCCGTCAGCCAGTTGCCCATTAGCTATTCTCATTCTTTTAGCACTAAAGTCACAAGGACAGTGACATTGCAGACTATACTGTCTTTTTTTGAACATGCTGTAGATTACAGGCTATTCATTAAGACATCACATGCCATTAACTGCAGACTACATATGTACACATTTGTAAAAGGTGGAGGGAGAGGGATGAGACGGAAAAAGAGAAACAGGAGGTGGGAGAAGAGAGAGAGGGAAGGAGGGAGACAATGGGAGTAGGAAGAGGGGGTGAGAGGGGAGGAGGTAGACAAAAGGAGGAGAGAGTTGAGAGAGTGAAAGAGATAGGAAAAAGAAGGGGTATAGGTGAGATTGGAGGAGAGAGAGATGGACAAAAAGCTGAAATGGAAGTGGAAACGCAAATGTGAGGCACTTGACATGGCTATTGCAGAAAGTAAATATAGCCAGAGGTGCGCTGGCCAGCTTGGTTGATTTACAGATAAGATCTCGGTTATGGGATGGAAAACTAATGTGCTCTGCTGTGAATTACTGTACTGATGCCTGGAAGCTGGGCGAGCACCCTGCACCTTCCGATAAGTAGTGTCAGTGGGCCCCCAAATGTGGGTCATGCAACAAGTGTTCCATCTTTGCTGAAGGGACCATGTCTTTATGGGCCCCACAGGTTCAGCTGTGCATGCTAAACTAAATGGTTCTGAACATTGAGGGTGCCATGGAGTGGTGAGCAGAAATGGTTCAGGTGCAACAAGTAATCCTTTATATGTTTGCTTTGTGCTCTACATTTAAAGAGACAGTTGGCAGTGAGTTTCAGACTCCTCCGTGCCGGTGGAAATTGCTCTCGCACTGAGCTCATTCCCAGCTTCTGACAGAAAGATCCAGGGTTACCAGATCACAGAATGTTGATTCTTTCGGAAAGCAGGCTGCATGCATTAAAAAAAATCCTTCGCAGCCCTGTGGGGTGACGGGGTAGTAGCAGGGTGACAGGTGAGCGATGTGCAGGCACCAGTGGGCACGTCGCCCTTGGTAGACACTCACCCTCAGACTGCACCCCGTGTCTCTGTTTCTCCGATTATTATATTTTTGAGCGTGAGGCGGAGGGGCCGGGAGGCTTCCAGGCTGAGAGTTCTAGGCCTGTGAGAGGCAGCCCTGGGACCAGAGTGCAGCCTGATCGGCTCTGTGCCTGCAGAGCAAAACTGGGGGGCGACTCACGGGAGGGGTGCTCGGGGACAGGTCAGAAGGTACAGCTCACTGAGTCATGGGAATGAAGGTTAGTAATTAGGGAAAGTCTTCAGGGAGGAAGACAGCGAGCAGGTACAGGTCAGCTCACTGAGCCTCCCCTGGGCATGGCAGTTTTAGTGATTAGGGAAAGTCTTCAGGGAGAATCCAGCTGGGCCGGTATGAATGCACGTGTGACATTTTCAGCTGTGGAGCAGAGTAAAATTAGATTATTTATATAATAAAGGGTGTCGATCGACATTAGATCATGCAGCCACGCCACGACACTAAAGAACTTATGAGCTTCAGTAAGTTCTGTACATGACTGGCACCCACTGACTGCAGGCAGCTGCCGATCGCGCGCTGCCCGAAGGAATTTTTTAATCTCACACACAGTGTTCTGGCTGCATTTCACCACTTTCTCACTTAATTCTCTGCCAGTAATTCTTGCGGCGACTCTGCTCTGCGTGGTAGGCTCAGGCGGCAGGAGGCCTCGAGCCACCATGCAATTACCGTTTGCCGCCTACCTACTCAGTCCTCCGGGCCAGGCCTGTCGGGTCCAGTGACAGTTCTGACACTGCTGCTGCAACGGTCCCTCCAGTATGGCCCTCTTTGCAATTTTAAATCAACGCGGGCGGCTGGGGCTCAAATATTTACTGCAGCTCTGACTGAGATCCAGTGGCTGGAACTGAAAACATGAGTCTGCTCTCCATCCAGTGACAGAAGTCTGTCCTGAGCGACCGCTGCAAACGGTCACTGGCTCCGTCACGTGATGCCCGGCAATGATTGAATGCCATGCGGGTGATTTTTGACGGCCCGGGACGAGCAGAACTTAAAGCAGTTCTGCGAGCACCATGTTTGCGGAGTCTGTGAGAGGACTGTGGGGCCTCTGAATGACGCGTGTGAGTCCCGCGTTGAGGTGACGATCACGATGGACTGTACCGCATACCCCCCCACCCCCACAGATGAGATGAGAGAGAGAGCTCAGCCCTCCTGAGTCCTGGCAAAACGAAAACACCACCAATGACCACGGGCACACCGGCGCCGCGCACCGTAATCACACCAGATCAAAAGTGACGCTGAACCTTTCCGCTGTCTGTCACTTGAGCGCTTCCTTTGGCGGAGTTTATTCTTGGCTCCGTCACAAAAAAATGATAATAAAATGCACGGCACAACTGAAATGGTTGTTATAAAAAAATTATCACTTTAGTGAAAGTTTTTTAAAATGAAAGGTTGTAATGCAAACACATCTCAACTACGTTTAAGTGACAGCATTTTTTTTTCTTTCTCAATTTGTGCCATGTGTTTGCATAAAAATAGTATTCATAATAAATTGCGCCTGCTTGCCGCGGCCGGCTCTGTCAGTGCATGCTCCGGTTTGCTTTGGGGTCAATGGCACCTTTGCTTCGTGCCCCTTCTTGTTTGTTTTTACCCCATTTTTGCACCTGTTGATGTTAAAATCAATGCCCATCTCGCCCCCACTGTACCCCGTTCCGCCCTCCCCTAACTTGAAAGTTTTTAGTTTTTATTTGTACCTTTACATGCTTCACTTGATGAAAAATGTGCATTTCTGCTCATCAGCTTCCACGTCCCCAAATTGTATCAATGATCATGTCAATGATATAGTTCGGCCGCGAGGGGACGGGTCTTGTGTTAACCCTCGCGCCTGATATCTGCTGTGGCCAGCAGGTCTCGAGTTGCAATCCTGGAAGGAAAAGCATATCCCTCCATCATTCGCAGGTTGGCAAGTCGAGGGACATTTGATTCGGTAATAGTAGCACGTGTGGTTTATAGCGCTTAGAAATTGCAGAAACTGAAGTGCTCCCAAAAGCATTATCTTTTTGTTCTGCTGAGCTTGCTTCCAGACTTCCTGTTTATTATCCCAGGGTGGTGAACAACAGGCGTTGCCATCACCTAACCCATATGAGCTCATGTTATCAGCATCAAAAGAATGACAGGCTGAGTCATCTAGGACCAGGGCGTGGCCTAAATCGGATTTACTGGGATAGCGCGCTGGACGGAAAGAACACTTGGTGTTTGTTGTGGGAGGGTCCAGGGCCGGCTTTAGGGCAGTGCGACTGGTGCAACCGCACTGGGCGCTGACCTGTGATGGGGGGGCGCTGTGACCTCAGGGTGGCGCTGTGCTTAGCAAAATCTTATGATAGGAGAGATGAGGGGCGCTTTTGCAGGTGGTAGTGAGAGAATCCGAGGAGGCAGTTATGGGATGTGGGGGCGCCAAAAGTGATTGCAGCACCAGGCGCCACCAGTGCTAAAGCCGGCCCTGGGAGGGTCGTTATGTGTGATGGCAGGTGGTGTGAGGAAGGAGGGGTAGGAGGTGTGAGGAAGATGGGAGGAGGGCAGGGGGTTGATGGGTGCTAACAATTACGCTGAGGTACTTTAAGGGCTGATTACAAAGTATTTAACGGGACCCGATTGAGAGTGGGAGGACGAGCTGCTGTTTGCCTGTCATTAAGTCGGGCAGCTCCCTTGCTGGGCCCCTCAGAATATTTAGGGCCCTGGGCCCATGCCCAATGCCGGCCCTGTCTACGACACAACTGGAACGTCTGGATTCAGGGTGGCAAAAGACATCGGTTGGGCGCACATTCCCCTCTGGCAGCGCACTGCTGTATTATAGGGGTACACAACGTTTTGGGTTAGGTTTTTTAATGAATAGTTGAGATCTTGGGGTGGCGCTTGGGCGGTGGCTGAACAGCGCTCCCCACCCACGTGGGGTTACCTAGCACAATCGTCTCCAATACAGGGCAGTCTCTGGCGATGTCAATCAAACACCACACGTCTATGTTTTGACCAAAAATGATTCAGCGAGTCGAGAGGGTGAGCTGGGATTAGACCCCCAGGTACAAGCTAAGATGGCCGCAAGATCACATCGGAAGCGCATAGATCACCTCGCTGCTGCCAAGCAGTAAAATGAGCACCCTTTCAAACACCAGTCTAGCTAGGCGCTGCTCGGCCTCCGTAGACATCTCCAGGATGGACAGTCATACTGGCGCCAGGGGCAGGCAGGAAGGGTGATGCCCCCTGGTCGCCCAGACAGTCAGGTGCCGGGAAAGTGAGGCTGCAGGTGACGCGTAAGGCACTCTTACTGCCATCGGGGCTGGGGAAAGTCCAGGGCACGAGTCCTAAAAAAAGAAGTGGGGGGACTAACCTAGTTAATCAGTAAGCAAGTGACATCAGAGCGCGTGACATCACGGCGCGTGAGGCGCGTGACATCACAGCGTGTGACATCACAGGAAGTGACATCAGATCTTAAGCCCTCACATATATGTTTAGCAGGTGTATCATGAGTACATTTGAGCACATTTCGAGGATACTTGCAAACCCTCCTGATTTAGGCAGAAGATTCACACTTGTATGCTACACATAAAACAATGTTGCCTTTTGTCAGCGTAAAGCTTCCTCTAGCCATAGTGCTTTAAAAGAAAAAATTGTGATATTTAAATTATTACAACGCCTCCTCAGGGGTAGCAAGCTCTATATAAATGCTATTTATTTTGTGCAAATACTGGGAAAGATCAACAGATCTGATGTTCTTACAGTGCATGCATATCTCCTAAACAGAGCCTGGACAAAGTGAAAAGCGGCCTCTCTTAAGTATGTGTGAAGTGCTAACAAGATGTGAGCCTTTGTTTCCCCTCTGCTGCATTTGCTTCTAGGTGTGAAGCTCCTGACTGCTGCCCGCCAGGAGACTCAAATAAAAGGAGGCCGATGACCCCTCTGATTCGGCCTTTGTTATGGGCCCAGCAGGAGTCAGAAATAAGAGAGCCCCATCCCGTCCCCGCCTGCACGTTGTTGCGATCGAAAGCAGACAATGTGCAGGCTCTGCTGAAAGTGTCCCGGTGTTTGGAAATTACACTGGGACGAATTCAGCATCTTTTTCAGTGGGGCCCAACTTCTTGGCAGGGTGGACGGTGTCCACCCTGTGAAAAAAGTGGGTGGACGCTGTCCACCCGCGTGTACCCCTGACTCGTGCCCTGGGAAAGTTAACCATATTTCAGGTCAGGAATAAGAATGTGGGGCCTCTGAGAGGTAAGGAGGGCAGAGTCAGCCACTTGCCGGTCCGGGCAGGCTGGTGGCAGAGTCAGACACACGTCAGTTCGGGCAGGCTGGGGGCAGAGTCAGCCATATGTCAGTCCGGGCAGGCTGGTCCTAAGTCAATAACTGCTGACAAATTCACGTTTTCTTCCAAGAAGTTTGACACTCAAGACGATGGCATCGGCACACAGGGCAAGCGAAACCACAACTACTTCCTTCTCGGCCGTTGTCCCGAATCGCTATCAACGGTCCAAACCCTCATCGTTCTACCCCACGTAATACATTCTAAACCTCGTAGGACGGAACAATGACAGAGATATGGTTGATCACACACACAACCTAGATCCTAGCCACTGGCGTAGCAAGGGGGGGGCGGAGGGGGCGGTACGCCCCGGGCGGCACGAGATTTGGGGGCGGCAGGTAAATTTATCGCCAGCACCCCCCTGCTCTTAGGCGCTCGGCGGCGGCAAAGGCAGGGACCGCCACGGGCGGCAGAGTGCTCAGCTACGCCACTGATCCTAGCACAACACCCCCCCCATCTAAATTAAAGATATCCTTACAGTATAATGAACAAAACACAACTTAACTCGCAATACCAAATGCGTAATGAAACGACCACAAGGTTTTCTTCCACTAAAAATGAACAGAATAAAATAACAAAGTAATACAGAATGGATCTATCGTTTGTTCGTTCTTCAATAAATTAAACAAAAATGTAATAGCACAAAACTCTTATACAAATGGACGGCAGATAATCCTACTACTACTCACACACAAAATCCTCAAGGTGTTTAGATTTCACACACTCTCTGCCGAATTTAGAATCCCTTTGTTGAAGTACATAATTATCACCTCCCAATGCTATATCAGGTGACGATGGAATGTCCACACAACTTTTCTGATGCACTGTCCACTCTTTGTCAGAAACAGGGACACACTTACTCCCACCTCCAAGGTGCCTAGGGACTTCATCCAAACACTGTTGCCCAGTAGTGCTAGGACTACTATTACCAAGATCATCCACCCAATCATCATATGATCTACGACTCTGACTTCCCTTTGAGATGACGTTATTAGTCTCACCCTTGAACAACGCCAACCTTTTCGCATTCCATTCCTTTCCATCACTTAGTAAGGCTGAGTTGCACAATATTTTTACAACCTTCAAAGGTCCTGAGAATTTACTCTCTCCCTTGCAAACCAAACGTCCTTTTTTCACTTTTACAAATTCCCCTACTTTAAGTTCCACTTTTTTTACCCCATGAGTGGAATCATAGGTTTGTTTGTATTTATACTGTCCCAGTTCCTTGCATTTGGGAGACCAATCCACCTTCCTGATGTTTCGTAACCAACCCATGTTGTCCTTGGTGCGAGGTGACCTACCCCTCATCAACTCGAATGGGGTGTACCCCGTGGAAGCACACTTTGCCACTCTAAAGGCTCCTACAGTCTTTCTCACCTCATCCTCCCAGTCCATACCATTACTATTAGATAATTCAATAGCTCCTTTAATGACCCTGTTGAAACGCTCAACATTACCATTTCCCCCTGGGTGATATAAAGATGTAGTCTTGTGTGTTACTCCTGTTTGTCTTACAAATCTTTTGAATGCATCAGACACAAAATGACTCCCATTATCTGAAACTATCATTTTGGGTAGTCCTTGTCGACAAAACACCTCCTTAAGAAATTCTACAACAGTTTCAGAACTTGCTTTGGGCAACACCTTAAACTCTGGCTACATAGAAAAGTGGTCCTCCAAAACCAATATTAACTTATACACTCCCTCACAATTCCGCACAGGACCAAATATATCTACGCAACTCTTTCCCATGGCATATCTGCCACTACAGTGGGGTGTAAAGGTGGTTTGAATGTCACAATGGATTTATCTGAATTAATGCAACTCACGCACTCCTTACCACTTTTTCAATCTCTTTATCTACACCAGGCCACCAATACAATTGTTTGACACAACTTTTAGTTTTCACAATGCCGAGATGCCCTTCATGACACAATTTTATCACTTCTTCCCTCAAAGACACGGGAGGAACTAGTTTACCTCCTTTCAGCAAAAAATCCTGTTCCACGGAAAATTCTACTCTCACTTCCCAAAAAGGAATCCAATCCTTTTGTAAACACTGTTTTTCTGGCCACCCACTTATGAAAATTTCTTTGATGTCAATTAAGCATTTATCTTGTGAAAGTGAGGATACCCACTCTTCTTGACAAATGCTCTGTAATTCCTCCTCAGCAACTAAGGTTACACAAAAATCGTCCCAATCGTTACCATCCTCACCAATGTTAGGAAGAGGTAATTGACTTAAAAAATCACCAGTTCTGTTGCGTGCGCCAGGAACATACTCCACCTCATACACGAAGTCCAATAACTGCATGGATAACCTACTAATTCTGGGAGAGATATTGCTTAACCCTTGAGACGGGAGCACTTTGGTTAGCAGCTTATGATCACTCCTCACTGTTACTTTGGTGCCCCAAATAAACTGCCTGTAGTGCTTGAGCCCCCAGACACACGCCAAAGTTTCTCTTTCGATCACGGAGTACTTCTCCGTAGGTGTGAGAGCCCGTGATGCGAATGCCAACACCCGTTCACATCCATCCTCCTGTAATTGTGATAGGACTGCCCTAGACCTCTTCCTCTAGCATCTGTTGTGACATAGCTTTTACACAGAGGGTCGAACCCCCGGAGAGCAGGAGCTGAACAAATGCCCTTCTTGATACCTTAAAAGCTGGATTGACACGACTAAGACGTCTTGAGTGAAGATCGTCGCCAAAATTCTTAAGTCAATAACTGCTGACAAATTCACGTTTTCTTCCAAGACGTTTATTGACACTCAAGACGATGGCATCAGCACACAGGGCAGGCGAAACCACAACTACGTCCTTCTCGGCCATTGTCCTGAATCGCTATCAACTGTCCAAACCCTCATCGTTCTACCCCACGTAATACATTCTAAACCTCGTGGGATGGAACGATGACAGAGAGATGGTAGATCACAAACACAACCTAGATCCTAACACAACAGCTGGGGGCAGAGTAAGCCATCTTGTAGGAAAGTGGGTTTCTGTTGCAGTAAACCCCCCACTTTTTGCCAGACTTCTGATGCACTTTCACTTGATGTGCCCTGGGTCCCTGCCAATCAGGTTCCCAGGGCCTGTCTTCTTTCCCCAAAACTAACCCAATTGGCATCTCTGGCCACAGGTCAGCCCCTGGTAAATGGTACCACAGGTACCCAGGGCACTGTGACCAGGGAAGACCTCTAAGGGCTGCAGCACTTATTGTGCCACCCTTAGAGGCCCTGTACTCTTACACACACACTGCCTTTGCAGGCTGCGTGTTTGGTGCAGAACAAAGTGAAGAGTCGACATGGCATACACCTGTGTGTGCCATGCCTACAACTCACTGCCCTGGCATAGATCAGTCACCCCTCTAGCTGGGTGCACTATACCAGTGGTGAGGCTACAGGTGCATGAGCCGTGTACCCCTACAGTGTCTAAGTCCATCCTTAGACATTGTAAGTGCAGTGCTGCCATTACGAGTATATGGTGCTGGGAGTTTGTCATTACGAAATCCACAGCACCATAATGGCTACACTGAAAACTGAGAAGTTTGATATCAAACTTCTCAGCACATTAAACCCACACTGATACCAGTGTGGGATTTGATGAAAATGCACACAGAGGGCATCTTAGAGATGCCCCCTGAAAACTAACCTACCACTAGTGTCCAGGCTGAGTGGCTGCTTTCAGCTGCCACCACCAGACATGTTTCTGGACTCCTGGGTCGAGAGCCTGCTGCTCTCTGGGGCCTGAACTCAATGCACATCCTGGGACGAGGTGCCAAGCCTCCTCCCCAGGATGGGCAGGGTTCACTGAAGGGGAAGCTTCAAAGGCTTGCTGCCTTTGTGAGCTTCCCAGGCCACTTGCTGCTTTTAGCAACTGGTCCCCACTGGTTCTGACCCCCACTTTGGGCGGGAGAACCGGCGGGAAAAACAAGTGAGGAAGAGAGGTGTGCCCACCTCTGCCAACTCCACCCCTCAGGTGGGGGAGGCGAGGTGAAGCACAACTCTCAGTCCCCGCCATCTTGCAGATGGGGAGACTCAGCCAACCAGGGTTAGCTCATGCCCCCCTTCCATTGAAGGGTGGCATAATAGGAGGTGTACCCACTCCTAGGAAGGGACCCATTGGTCCCTGCCTTTACCTACCTGTAACGCCCCTAAATCTAGTATTTAGGAAACCCCTGAACATTGCTTCCTCAGACAAGAACCTGCAAGAAGAAGAAGAAGGACCGAACAGCCGTGCAACAGCCAACAAGAGGAAGGACGCCCACTGACTTGGCCCCAGCCCTTCCGGCCTGTCTCCCCCTCGAACCTGCTCCTGCAAAATCCCTGTGTGTCCTGCAGCCAGCAACTTCGAAAGCCCCGGAGGACCTGCCAGCCTTCAACTACAAAGACTCTGTCTCCTGTGAACACCGGATTTGTTCATCTGCAACCTCTGGCTCCGGCCGGACACCGTGGATCCGCCCCACTCTGCACCCGCCGACCACGGCCCGAGCTCGAGTGGGCAAGCACCACGAGGTGGTCACCCCGGCGATCCTGACCCGAGATCCGGCGACCCCTGACCTGCCTCAAGCCTCCAGCCAACGCCTGCAGCCTAAATCCAGAAGGTCCCCCCAACCGCGACCAGGAGCTGGTAAGAAGATCCGACCCCAAAAGGCACCCTGCTTCCGACGCCCACGGCCTTGTGTGGCCCAAACCAACGGTGCCTAACCAACCCCTAACTTCTCAACTTACCTCTTGAAGTGGTGGTCGCACTCCAGAAGACCTTCGGTCCTCGAGCCTGCAGTGCCTTTGCAAACCGGAGGTTCCTCCATTGAAAGCAACAGGGCGCCCGACGCCGAAACAGCACCCTGCACCCGGCCGCCTAGTGCCGCTGAGGGTGCACCTTGTGCTACTTTGTTTCCTATTTGCCCTGAGCTAAAGTCCAGGAGCTTTGCTCCCACAACCCAGTGGCCTGCTTGACAGCAGCCACCCACCGGAGGCCCCCTATCCCCTATTGGATAACATTGGGCCTCAGCACTCTGCACCCGGCCGCCCTAGTGCCGCTGAGGGTGTAACGAGAGTGCATCCTTGACCCTGGGGGAACCCTTGTTCTAACCCCAGAAGCCAGGGCCGGACTGGGAGCCGTAACTGGCCCTGGCAAACTGCTCGGCCGGCACCCTGGGGGTGCGACCGAGCTGTTTCCTAGTGCCGGTTTCGGACGATTTTGTTACTGGGGGCCGATATTTCCGGCTCCCGGTAACAAAAACGGCCCCGCAAGGGCCCAAAACCGGCCCTCAACCTCGCGGCCCACCGGGGAAACGCCCGGTGCCCGCTACGGCCTGTCCGGCCCTGCCAGAAGCTCAACTCCAAAGACCGATTACTTACCTGGTAACCGTTAACTTCATTTCTCTCTATAGGAACCTATTGACTGCTTTTCTCTGAAAAATTTTATGTGTGGAGTTTATTTGTATCGAAACCTGAAAAATAACAATTGTGCAAAATTAATTTTACTTACCTTTTCTCTAGGAAATGTCTCAGTGTGATATCTAGGCATATCACACTGAGTAGAAAAAGTAATCTAAAAAGTAATCTCAAAAGTAACGTAAAAGTAACTGTTAGAAATGGGATTCTTGGTAGGCTAGGGCGCGTGCCAAAGCCAGGCAAAAACCACCACTCTAGTCAGGATAAGGGAGTTACACTTCTAAAATAACCCCTGCTCACCCCCTTGGTAGCTTGGCACGAGCAGCCAGGCCTATCTTACAGGCAGTGTGTAAAGCATTTGCACATAACCAACAGTAATACAGTGTACGCACTACAAAAGGACACCACACCAGTTTAGAAAAATATCCAATATTTTTATATAATTAAAACAAGACCAAAACGATAAATAATCCACAATCCTATACTTAAAAGTTCACAGTTCAAAAATACGCTGATTAAAAGGGGTTCCTTGTGTGGATAGCCCCGTCCGGGCTACCACAGCGTCGTGAACACACAAACCAAAACAGTTCTGGCTGGCTGCGGCGTCCGCAGGCCCGCTACGGTGTCGGGAAGACCCGCAAACAGTACCTTTCAGAGATGCAGGGCGATGGGGCCCTTGAAGTCACTCGCGTTACAGGTCGATCTCCTCTCGGTTGGGATCAGGAGCGCTGGCGTCGGGCAGGCACCACGTGCTGCGGTTCGGAGTGCAGCGGTGCGGTGGCGGGTGCCCCCAGGTCGCGGTGCAAGCAGCGGCTCGGTGGCAGTGTCAGATGACGTCGTCGGTGAGACCAGGGTCGCAGTGCGAGATGAGGGCGGTGCTCGTCACGGTGCAAGCAGCGGTGTCGTGGTTGCTGAAGCGCTGTCGTCGGCTGACGAACTGGAGTCGATGGCGCCGGCGTCGGTAGGCCAAGGCTGCGGTGCGGAATGAGGGTGGTGCGTCGTGTGACTTACGAGCGGTGCCCTCGAACCACGGTGCAAGCAGCGGCGTCGATTTCGGCAGGAAGTGGCGGTGTCAGGCAGGCTAAGGCGTCCTCGTAAAGCAAGGCGGTGCGGAGTCCGGTACCCACAGGTCGCGGTGCGAGCAGCGGCTCGGTGGCGGCGTCAACAGGCGTCGGTGAGACCAGGGTCGCGGTGCGGCGTTGCGGCGGTGCCAAAGCTTCGGTGTGAAGCGAGGTCGTGCGGAGTGCGGTGCCCACAGGTCGCGGTGCAAGCAGCGGCTCGGTGGCGGCGTCCACAGGCGTCATCGGTGAGACCAGGGGTGCGGCGTTGCGACGGTGCCCTCTGCGTTGCCTTCCGGACACAGAGTCGGCAGTGGCGTCGTAGACGTCGTCGAGTTGGTGATCTTCGGGTTGCAGCACAAAACACACAGTCCCCAGTGCTGCGGGTCGAAGAACTTGAAGTCTTTGCTGTTCCTGAGACTTCGTGAACAGGGGGCAAGCTCTACCTCAAGCCCGCCCTTGGAGAGACTCACAAATTTAGGTTGCAGAAAGTCCAGTCCAGGCCTTTCACTACCCAAGACAAAAGCAGCCACTGCAGGTCAGCCCAGCAAAGCACCCAGCAAAGCAGTCGTTCCTTTTCGCAGCTTCTCTGGCTCTTCTTCTTGGCAGTCTTCTTGTCCAGGTGAGTTCTAAAATTCAGGGGTCTGGGACCCAGAGAGGGCCTGTGCCCGGTCAGGACCAGTTCTGCCTTCTCTGGTGTGAATTCCTGGTAGGAGGTGGAGACGGCATTTGTCAGAGGCAGAGCAGGCCCTTTGAGGTGCAAGGAAATCTCCTCCCCCTTCCCCGATCGTAACCCATGTCTCTTCAGCCCTTTCCTGACCTACCTAGACCATCTGGCGCCCCTCCTGCTCCCCCAGCCTTCTGTCATCCAAAACCCAGACAGGCAATCCACATTCCAGCAGAGGCACACGGGATGACTGAGCAAGAAAATACCCACTTTCCAAAAGTGGTATTTTCAACACAGAATGTAAAAATCACCTTCACTAAAAGAGGCATCTGTAGATTCTGAGTTCAGGCATACGAAACGTCATTTTCTTACCGAATTCTCTGGGCCAGTTATGTTCATAAGATGTTATGAACAAACCTCCCATTCTGTCCTATGGGGAACTGGTAGCCTTGCAATAGTGAAAACGAAATTGGCTGTAATTCACTATTAGGACATGCCACACACACCGGGCATGTCCTACCTTTCACATTCATTGCACCCTGCCCACAGGGGTACCCTGGGCCTACCTGAGGGTGCCTAACATGTAAGAAAAGGGAAGGTTAGGGACCGGCCAGTGTGTGCACTGGCCAGAGTCGACATGGCAGTTACAAACTGCGCGCAGACTCTGCAATGGCAGGTCTGAGTTACCGCTTTCAGGGCTACTCACGTGGGTGGCACAAGCAGTGCTGCAGGCCCCCGGGTAGCATTTGATTCACCGGCCCTGGCACACGCAGTGCACTTTACTAGGAGCTAACAGGTAAATCAAATATCCAATCATGGAAACACCAATCCATAACACAATTTACCATAGGAGCACCTGCGCTTTACCACTGATCAGCAGTGCGAAAAGCGCGCAGAACCGTTACACCAGCAAAACAGAGTCAAAACCGGGAGGTCAGAAAGCAAAAACTCAGGAGAAACACGCCAAGTCTAACACACGTCCCCTCCAGCTGAAAGTAGCGAGAACTACCCATTTACCTGCGGGTTCTCTTCACTAAGGCGGAAGAACCTGGACAGGCCATCTGCATTGGCGTGCTCTGTGCCAGGGCGGTGTTCCACCGTAAAGTCCATTCCCTGTAGGGAGATGGACCACCTCAGCAGTTTTGGATTCTCCCCCTCATCTGCATTAACCATCTGAGGGGCCTGTGGTTGAGTCTGAACTCGAAGTGAGTCCCAAACAGGTATGGTCTCAGCTTCTTCAGTGCCCAGACCACAGCGAAAGCTTCCTTTCTATGGCACTCCACCTCTGCTCCCTGGGGAGTAGTCTCCTGCTAAGGAAGACTACCGGTTGGTCTAGGTCCTCTTCGCTCAGTTGTGAGAGCACCGCTCCCACTCCATGCTCTGACGCGTCGGTCTGCACGACAAATTCCTTGGAGTAGTCGGGGCCTTGAGCACGGGGCCGTGCACATGGCGGCCTTCAGGGTATCAAACGCCCTCTGGCAAGACTCAGTCCAGATCACCTTTCTGGTTGCTTCTGGAAGTCAACTCAGTTAAGGGGCCACAATGGTGCCATATCCCTTAACAAACCTCCGGTAGTACCCGGTGAGTCCTAAGAAGGCCCTCACCTCTGTCTGGGTCTTGGGTGGCTCCCAAGCCAGGATGGTGTAGATCTTGGGCTGTAGGGGCGCCACCTGGCCGCTCCCACCTGGTGTCCTGGCACACCACCTACCCCTGCCCGATCTGGCACTTACTGGCCTTAATCGTGAGGCCTGCCGTCTGCAGCCCCCTCAACACTTCCTGAGGTGTTGCAGATGTTCGTCCCAACTGGAACTGAACACTGCAATGTCGTCCAGGTACGCGGCGCTGAATTCCTCCAGCCCGGCCAACACCTGGTTGACCAACCTCTGAAAGGTGGCAGGGGCATTCTTTAATCCGAAGGGCATCACCCGGAACTGGTAATGCCCGTCCCAGGGTTGAGAATGCTGATCTCTCTTTGGCCCCCTCGGTTAGAGCCGATCTGCCAGTACCCGGACGTTAAATCGAATGTACTCAGGAATCTGGCTGCTCCCTAACCGGTCGATGAGCTCATCAGCTCGGGGATGGGGTGTGCGGCCAGTCCGCATGATGGCATTGAGCCCCGATAGTCCACACAGAACCGCAGTTCTGGGCGGCCCGAGTGCCGTTGCTTTGGGACCAAGACCACGGGGCTGGCCCATGGGCATGCTGGACGACTCAACCACCCCCAATGCCAACATCTTCGAGACCTCCTCTTTGATGCTGGCCTGGCCCGGTCAGCCAACCGGTAAATCTTGTGTTTCACCGGGGGCTGTCACCGGTATCCACGCTATGGGTACACCAGTGAGTAACACCTGGGGTCAAGGAGAACATTGAGGCAAACTGCCCCGACAACTGGCGACACTCGCTCTGCTGCTCAGCGGTCAGGGCCGGGGAGAGGGTCACACCATCCACCGACCCATCCCCCTCTTGGGCAGACAGGAGGTCCGGGAGAGGCTCACTCTCCGCTTCCTCCCCGTGCGTCCGTCGCCAAGAGCATGCTCACTCGGACCTCTCGAAGTGGGGTTTGAGGCGGTTCACGTGGAGGACCCGCAACAGGTTCCGAGAGCCTGCAAATCCACCAGGTAGGTGACCTCCACATTTGCGCTCCACCACCTCAAAGGGGCCCCGTCCACTTGTCCTGTAAGGCACAAGGTTCCACAGGGGCCATGACCCACACTTTCTGTCCAGGTTGAAACTCGACCAGAGTGGCATTCTGGTCATAACACTTCCTCATTTCTTCCTGGCTCGCCTCGAGGTTCGCCTGAGCGAGTTTCCTGAAGCGGGCAGTTTGGTTGCGGGAAGGCCAGCATGTAGCTGAACACATCCTGGGGTCTTCCTGGGATGCGGCCTCCCAGCCTTCCCTTACCAAGCTTAGAGGTCCCATGCGAGGTGACTCGTACAGAAGCTCGAAGGGACTGAACCCGAGAGACTTCTGGGGTGCCTCCTGCACGCAAAGAGAAGGCACGGTAAGAGGATGTCCCACTTACGCCTCATGGGTTCAGTGAGACCCTTGATCATGCCTTTTAAGGTCTGGTTGAACCTTTCCACCAGACCGTTGCCTTCGGGGTGGTAAGGAGTGGTGAACTTGTACGTAACACCACACTCCTTCCACAGGGATGTCATATACTTCGATATGAAATTGGTCCCCCTGTCAGAAACCACGTCTCTGGGGAACCCCACGCCTGGAAAAGATCCCCATCAACGCCCGGCCCACCACTGGCGCCGTCGTTGTCCTGAGAGGGATTGCCTCCGGGTACCGGGTGGCATGGTCCACCAAGACCAGGATGTACCTGTTGCCCATGGCTGTCTTGGGATCCAGTGGCCCCACGATGTCCAACCCTACCCTTTCAAAGGGTGTCCCCACCACGGGGAATGGTTGGATAGGAGCTTTGACCTTCCTCCCACTCTTGCCACTTGCCTGGCAAGTTTGGCAAGACCGACAATGCACATCCGACTGCCTTCGCATTCGAGGCCAGAAGAAGTGGGTGACAAGCCGGTCAAAGGTCTTGTCCTGCCCCAAATGTCCTGCCAAAGGCACGTCGTGAGCCAGACCCAGTAGGAAGGTCCGGAAGCGCTGGGGTACCACCAGCACACGGACTGACCCAGGTTCCGCTATCTTAGGCTCGCTGTACAGGAGATCATTCTCCCAATATATCCAATGTGACCCGGCTGATCACCAGTCGCCTGGGCTGCGGCCTGCTGCCGCAGACCCTCCAGAGAAGGGCACTCTTTCTGCTCCTGGCAGAACTCCTCCCTGGTGGGACCCCCTTCTTGCTGCCAATGGGTCAGCTCAGAGATGTCCCCCAGTTCGGCTACCTGTTCCCCTGTGAGGCACCGGGCGTTCCTCTCGAGGTCCGCCTCCCTGGGCCGTGGGAACTTCAGGGCCGGTTTCCACGCCCTTGCCCTTCCTCTTGGCAGGGACCTGGGCCACTGTTTCAGGCTCCGGGTCCTTCTGATCACCCTCTCTGGCCGCCATCGACCGAGTGGACAAGCATGCCCACTCTGGCAACCCCAGCATCTCCAAGTGGGACCTGAGCTCAACATCCTTCCATAAGGACTGCTCCAGGTTGTTACCGAGCAGACAATCGACAGGCATGGAAGGGCTCTACAACTACCCTTAAAGGACCTGAGACCCCCCCCCACTCGAAGGGAACCTGCGCCACCAGACACTGGCGCTCGGAATTGTCGACTGCAATCACTTAGTGGAATGTCCCGGGGACTACCTGCGTCTCAGGGACCAGGTGACACCAAACTGAGGTCACACTGGCTCCAGTATCCCTGAGAGCCTCTACCCTGGTCTCCTGGGACCATCTCACTGTCCCCTAGTGAGACGAGGGTCATTTCTGCAGGGTCCCCACTCTCCTGTTGGGACTCCTCCTCCTCCTCCCCCTCCCCCAGCGTTACGCTAGCCAACACTTTGGACGGTCCACCGGTGGGTGGCTGTGTCCCCTTTGGGCACCGGGGTCTCCCCTTATGTGCCCCACCTGGTCACAGGCAAAACACTTGCGGGGCCGGTCTCGGCAGGCTTTCCTGTCGAGACCCCTTGCTTCTTATCTCCGGGGGATGGGAACCTTTACCTGTGTGTTATTTTGGGGCCCTTTCGAGAACTCCTGTGTTTTACCCTTGTCCCCCCACTTTTCTGCTGGGGACCCTGCCCACCTTTGACTGAGTCCCCCAAACGCTTTCTTGTGGACCCTGGTACTCACCCAGTGGTCCACATCCATAAGCAAGCTTCCTGGGGTCAGTTAGCTTACTATCAACTAGGTGCTGGCGCAGATCTGCAAAACATAGACTAGACAAGTGCTCCCACGCAATCAAATTGTAAAGCCCCGAAAATCTGTCACATTACTGCCCTTCACCCAGCCATCCAACGACCGACAAAACCCATCACACACATTCCAGCCACGTGTTGGCATCAGATTTCTTCCAGGACCTAAACTGATCCTGGTACTTTTCAGGAGTGAGACCATACCCTAGTGAGAAGGGCTCCCTTCATATCAGCATAGGTGAGGTTAGGCCCCTTACCCAAAGCTGTCAAAGTATCCTTGACTTCCTCTGGAAACAGAGACCACACAATCCTGCTCCCCAATTCTCCTCAGGGACCCCATTCATGTGTATCGCTGCCTCATAACCCTGAAACCACCTCTGTATGTCATCCCCCTTCTTGAACTCTCTGCCCACATTCTTAGGGATGTATACGATTCGGTCTGTCTGCCTTGACGAGTTGCTGCCACTATCCGAGCCGGGCTACTCTTCAGCTCCAGCTCTTTAAGACATCGTTCATGTTCCAATAGCATTCTCTTCTCTCCTCCATGGCCAATCTAATCTTTTCTAGCTCCGTGGCTGCTCTCCTGCTTCCCGCCTGTCCTCCAGCTCCTCTGGGGACAGGCCACTGCTGCCTGGTCGGGAAGGGTTCCCCCCTCCCAAAGCACATCCACCCTAGGACTAGGCTCCCCGCCTCTCCACTAAGGTCACCAGATTGCCCACTTGCGTCTCTGGCTGCTACCCAGGCCCTCAGCGCCTTTTGTAGCTCGTCCTTCCTAGTGAGGCCTCTGATTTGGACTTTTAGGTATTTGCAAACAGACTTCAATTCTCTCACAGTGTAGAGCTCCAACCTATCCTCCTCAGAGGCAATGTCCATGGATGCAACGGATGATGCTATTGATTCCGGCATGGTGAAGTAGAAAGTTCACCTGGCAAGATCACAAAAATCGTCCAAAAAGAAAACTGGTTAGTATGTGGTACGTAATGGTCTGCGATATGGTAGTAGTGCACACCAATCACTGTAAGTCAAGTGCAAACGCAAGTCCTATCCCCACCGCTGACAACCAATGTTAGAAATGGGATTCTTGGTAGAGCTAGGCGCGCGGGCCAAAGCCAGGCAAAAACCACCACTCTAGTCAGGATAAGGGAGTTACACTTCTAAAATAACCCCTGCTCACCCCCTTGGTAGCTTGGCACGAGCAGCCAGGCCTATCTTAGAGGCAGTGTGTAAAGCATTTGCACATAACCAACAGTAATACAGTGTACGCACTACAAAAGGACACCACACCAGTTTAGAAAAATATCCAATATTTTTATATAATTAAAACAAGACCAAAACGATAAAAAATCCACAATCCTATACTGTAAAAGTTCACAGTTCAAAAATACGCTGATTAAAGGGGTTCCTTGTGTGGATAGCCCTGTCCAGGCTACCACGGCGTCGTGAACACACAAATCCAAAACAGTTCTGGCTGGCCGCGGCGTGCCGAGGCCCGCTACGGTGTCGGGAAGACCCGCAAACAGTACCTTTCAGAGATGCAGGGCGATGGGGCCTTGAAGTCACACGCGTTACAGGTCGATCTCCTCTCGGTTGGGATCAGGAGCGCTGGCGTCGGCAGGCGCCACGTGCTGCGATGCGAAGTGCAGCGGTGCGGTGCCCCCAGGTCGCGGTGCGAGCAGCGGCTCGGTGGCGGCGTCAGATGACGTCGTCGGTGAGACCAGGGTCACGGTGCGAGATGAGGGCGGTGCTCGTCACGGTGCTAGAAGGTTACGGTGCAAGCAGCGGCGTCGTGGTTGCTGAAGCGCTGTCGTCGGCTGACGAACTGGAGTCGATGGCGCCGGCGTCGGTAGGCCAAGGCTGCGGTGCGGAATGAGGGCGGTGCGTCGTGTGACTTACGAGCGGTGCCCTTGAACCACGGCGCAAGCAGCGGCGTCGATTTCGGCAGGAAGTGGCGGCATCAGGCAGGCCAAGGCGTCCTTGTAAAGCAAGGCGGTGTGGAGTGCGGTGCCCACAGGTTGCGGTGCGAGCAGCGGTTGGTGGCGGCATCAACAGGCGTCGTCGTTGAGACCAGGGTCGCGGTGCGGCGTTGCGGCGGTGCTCTCTGCGGTGCCAAAGCTTCGGCGTGAAGCGAGGCGGTGTGGAGTGCGGTGCCCACAGGTCGCGGTGCAAGCAGCGGCTCAGTGGCGGCGTCCACAGGCGTCGTCGGTGAGACCAGGGTTGCGGTACGGCGTTGCGGCGGTGCCCTCTGCGTTGCCTGCCAGACACGGAGTCGGCAGTGGCGTCGTAGATGTCGTCGAGTTGGTGTTCTTCGGGTTGCAGCACAAAACACACAGTCCCCAGTGCTGCGGGTCGAAGAACTTGAAGTCTTTGCTGTTCCTGAGACTTTGTGAACAGGGGGCAAGCTCTACCTCAAGCCCTTGGAGAGACTCACAAATTTAGGTTGCAGAAAGTCCAGTCCAGGCCTTTCACTACCCAAGACAAAAGCAGCCACTGCAGGTCAGCCCAGCAAAGCACCCAGCAAAGCACTCAGCAAAGCAGTCGTTCCTTTTCGCAGCTTCTCCGGCTCTTCTTCTTGGCAGTCTTCTTGTCCAGATGAGTTCTAAAATTCAGGGGTCTGGGACCCAGCATTTATGTCCAAAAATCCTTTGATCTCTTAGGCAGAGAGGGCTTGTGCCCGGTCAGGACCAGTTCTGGTTTCTCTGGTGTGAATTCCTGGCAGGAGGTGGAGACGGCATTTGTCAGAGGCAGAGCAGGCCCTTTGAGGTGCAAGGAAATCTCCTGCCCCTTCCCCCATCGTAACCCAGGTCTCTTCAGCCCTTTCCTGACCTACCTAGACCATCTGGCGCCCCTCCTGCTCCCCCAGCCTTCTGTCATCCAAAACCCAGACAGGCAATCCACATTCCAGCAGAGGCACACGGGATTACTGAGCAAGAAAATACCCACTTTCCAAAAGTGGTATTTTCAAACACAGAATGTAAAAATCACCTTCACTAAAGAGGCATCTTTAGATTCTGAGTTCAGGCATACGAAACTTCATTTTCTTACCGAATTCCTGGGCCAGTTATGTTCATAAGATGTTATGAACAAACCTCCCATTCTGTCCTATGGGGAACTGGTAGCCTTGCAATAGTGAAAAACAGAAATTGGCTGTAATTCACTATTGGGACATGCCACACACACACCGGGGCATGTCCTACCCTTCACATACATTGCACCCTGCCCACAGGGGTACCTTGGGCCTACCTGAAGGGTGCCTCACATGTAAGAAAAGGGAAGGTTAGGGACCGGCCAGTGTGTGCACTGGCCAAGTCGGCATGGCAGTTACAAACTGCGTGCAGACTCTGCAATGGCAGGTCTGAGTTACCGTTTTCAGGGCTACTCACGGGGGTGGCACAACCAGTGCTGCAGGCCCCGGGTAGCATTTGATTCACCGGCCCTGGCACACGCAGTGCTTTTACTAGGGGCTAACAGGTAAATCAAATATCCAGTCATGGAAACACCAATCCATAACACAATTTACCATAGGAGCACCTGCGCTTTACCACTGATCAGCAGTGCGAAAAGCGCGCAGAACCGTTACACCAGCAAAACAGAGTCAAAACCGGGAGGTCAGAAAGCAAAAACTCAGGGGAAACACGCCAAAAGATGCCAAGTCTAACAGTAACTTACCTGTAATTTTCATTGCAAAGTCGATACAAAGTATATGTACAACGTTTCACAGTATTGCATTACCGGTAATTCAAACTGTAACCATTTCAAAGTACATTTACAACTGCATTTCAAACTGTATATTTACTGCAAAGTATTTATCAACTTACCTGTGCCAGGCTTGCTTGGTTCTAGAAAATAAAATAACTAAAAGAATATTTTTATACTAAAACAATTGGTCTGAAGTTCAGTCTTTGAGTGTGTGAATTCATTTGCTGACTGAGTGTGTACAACAAATGCTTAACACTGTCCTCTGATACTGTCTTACTGCTCGACCACACTACCACAAATAGAGAGTGAGGTGCTATCTAACTTTACCTCTGCCTACCTTTGGGGATCCACTGGACTCTGTGCACACTATACCTCACTTTGGTATAGTATATACAGAGCCAGCTTCCTACACATCTGTCAGTCTGGGCAGGATGGTGCCTCTGGGAGGCCACAGGGGCAGAGTCGGTCACATGTCAGTGCAGGTAGGCTGGTGCCTTTGAAAGGACACAGGGCAGAGTCGGTCATGTCAAACTGGGCAGGCTGGTGTCTCTGAAAGGACACTAGAGCTGAGGCAGTCACGTCAATCCAGGCAGGCTGGTGTTTAGAGATGGTTGAGCCAACAAATGAACAGGGACAGAGCCAAGCCAAGGGTGCCATGTGACATGCGGTAGAGGCGCGGATCTGTGCCTCTGAATGGGAGGCTTTGGGGAAAAAAAGGGGGTCACCTCCAGTCCACTACATTTTTGCAGTGTCCTGGTACTTTTCAATATCTTCATGAGTCCTCCTCACCAGTAAGCGGTATTTTTCTGTCTCGCCTGTGCTTGCAAGAGATATTGTGTTTTATATGAGGTTTGCAGCCCACCTACTACTTACCATTCGTTGGCTGTCACTCCAATTTGCTGCTTCACAATTGGCCATCATGTGCTGGCTTTACTTCCTCTTCTTTTGTTTGGAGCATGGACCAAGTACTGTTTGCTTTATCTCGATTAGGGTCCTTCTGCTGCTGCTGCTGTTGTGAGTGAGGTACTATTTGGTTTTTTTCCCCTTCTCACTCATGTTGCTTTTTCCCTCCCACCCTCCTACCGTCCCTGTTGCTTCCTAACTCTCCCACCTCCACCCTCCCGCTGTCCAAGTTGCTTTTTGACCCTCCACCCTCCCACTGTCTGTGTTGCTTGACCCTCCCACCATCCCACTGTCAATGTTGCTTGAACCTCCCACTGTCGGTGTTGCTGTTTTCCTCCCACACTCTGGATGACAGTTTTGTTCATCACAGTGCAACACCACAGATTAACTACTAGCCTGACGATACACGGAGAGAGCACAACAACAAAAAAACGCATGTGGAAGAGGTGCAGTTGAAGTAGAATTACTAATGAATTATTTTTATTAAAAAACACATGCCACCAAAAAAAGGCAATCACAGAGTCGAATTGAAAGGGCCTTTGTTATATGGTTACCCCGGCCCGAGCATGCCAACAAAAGCACGTTCCCTTTTTTTGCAGTTTTATATAGCGCGAACTCGACCTGAAGGTATTGGAGCACTTTTCATGAGCATATGTTACATTGCACATTCATTTTTTGGTAGGCACAGGCAGATTAAGTAAATTGCCCAGAATCAAAGGATGTTGAGCCGATGCCGGGACTTGAACCTGGTTCCCCAGTTCCACGTTCGACAGATAGTGGAAACCAATGCTATTGGTCTATTTGAGCATTGTCCATAATAGTGCAATGACACGCGTGGTTAATGTGGCAGTGCTTGGAAAGTGCATTAAAACATGTAAAATGGCCACTGTTGTGTAAGCTGATTGTTCACACAGATAGGAGACACCAGTCCATTGGTCTAGTGTAGCACTGTCCATGGTAGTGCAATAAGGTGCATGGTTAAAGTGGCAGTGAGTGAAAGTGCAATAAAGCTTGCATAATGGACACTGTTATGACTCTTAGTTCAATCATAAAGTACACTCAGGTTACACTAAAGCAGTTATTCGATACATTGAAATGACACATGAAGTTAAAGTGCTGGTGCTTGGAGTGTGCAGCAAAACTTACGTAAGTGCCGCTGCTATAGCTCTTGGACCAAAAGAGTGCGATCAAGTGACACCACAGTGTTCGTTCATTTGCCCGCAGCGAGACGTTGCTTTACAACACTTTCTCCAGCTCAGACTGTGGGACAAACGTTGCAATCTTAAAGATTCCGTTTTTGTTGCCTCTTTCTCAATTTTTCGATCGACTATGGTATTCCATTGGGCTTTTGAGGTTCATCTTGATTTTTACTCGAGGCGGTTGTAGGCATGAATGCCCTCCTCAGAGTCGTTGTACACCCGACTTTAAGAGGTTTCTCAGCAATGGTGATAAACTGTACCAGGCAGACTATTGCCTGGGCACTCAAGCCTTGCAGACAGAAAAGAAGGGTGTGACGACATGTCCTTATTTCATGAGTGTTAAATATGTTACGTAGGATCTTTCTGCATTCAAATTGCAAGGCAGGGCATATGCACAATATGTGTAAGAGAGTTTCTCTTGGCCCCAGGCGCAGCCTGCATTGCATCGAGCTAGGTTTTGGGGCCATGCTGGGAGTGCGTCACTTGTTGGTGATAGACTGAGCCTCAGCGCTAAAAACCTAGATTTATGGAAGTGTTTATTTGTTTCAAACAGGTAGCTCTGCGGAATCAGTGATTTGTATACATTTATACATGACACGAGTGCCTACGCTTTTTAAAGCGTTCCTTGTCGTTCACCCACGACAGTAATTTTATTGGTTTTTGCATTGCAAATTTAAAAGCATTGCGGGGTATGTTTGCTTCCTAGAGATGATGTGCGTTCAGCATCTCTAAAGCCTCACTTCTGGCATGCACCCAACAAGGCTTTTTGCAGCCATCTTGAATCTCTTTCCAGATAAATGATCTCAGTGTGTCCAGCGCACCCTCTCTAAGGGATGACATATACTTAAGAAGGATGCCTTGCTGGACTAGCCCTTGCTCTTGTTGTCCGAACTCTAAGAGAATCTGTGAAGGTGAGGTATACTACAGTCAGTGGAATATGAGGTGTAAAACCTTGCACTGAGAGTTGTTCAAAAATAAGTTTAGCTTTCCTGGGAAGGCTACTGCCCCATAAGCTAACATTGGGATCAGTTTTGCTTTAATTGCTGCTAAAATTGGTTCCTAGGTTGGTGGGGTATTTGATTATGTATTTTTGTGCAAAGCGGTGGTAAGTAAAGCCAGGCAACGTTTTAGTGCATTTAGGAGCAGTCTGGGGAAATGGCGATCATGGAGCCAGATCCCTACGTATTTGTAGCCGGAACATTTTTCCACCAAGTTGCCTCCCAAATAACATTTTCCCTCCTTATAAACGCCTTCAAAGATTGTTATTTAGGTTTTTTCAAGATTCACTGTCATATGGTTTTTTGTACAGTAGAGGGCCAGCGCAACAAGTTTTGTAAACCAGTTGGGGTTACGTTCATGAGAACAATATCATCTGCATATTGTAATGACATCAGCTATTGTTGCCTCAGTTTTAAGGGATGTGAGTGCGCCTTGTCCAAAGTTTTGCTAAGGTCAGAAATAAAGAGGTTGAACAAGAGTGGAGCGAGTACACACCCTTGTTTAAGACCTCGCCCAGTTTTCATTCGCGAGGATAAGCCCTGGTTCATGCCAAGGCTCACCTTTGCCCAGGTTTCAGAATATAAGAGCTGTACCGCTCGCAGAGCTTTTGTCTGGATGTTCCATGATGCCAGTTTCTGCCACAGCTAATTTCTATCCACACGTTGAATGTTTTTTCAGAAATCAATGAAGCATGTGTAGAACAGTTGCTTTTTCTGAGTATATTTCTCTATCAGCATGGAAAGAGCCACAAGATTGCCAGTCGTACTTGACTTGGGCCGAAAGCCTGTTTGATTTGGTGAAATTAACCCTGCTTGTTCTGCCCAGCATTCCAGTTTTTGTAACAAGATGACAGCAAAAATCTTTGAGTCAGTGTCTAATAAACGATCATTCAATAGCTGTCTGAGTAAGGGCCTTTTTTAGGTTGAGCCCTGAGCCAGCGCGCAAGCGCTGCTCTGGGGTTATTAGGTTGAGCCCTGAGCCAGCGCGCAATCGCTGCTCTGGGGTCATTAGGTTGAGCCCTGAGCCAGCGTGCAAGCGCTGCTCTGGGGTTAATCTGTGGTAGTTGACTATGTGAGGGAAGCCCCGCCCACCCACCCCACCCACTTTTTCATTGGCTTGTGGCTTTGTCCTTTCTAAATGCTGCCTTCCGATTGGCTTATAGGCTGCTAGTCCCTCCTTATGACGGCCATGTCTCCTTCCATGGCTACTGGCCCCTTTACTCGTGTTTCCTGAGCACTATTTTGTTCCCGTGCCCCCCCCCTCCCACTGTCCGTGCTTTCTCCCCCCCCCCCACTCCCGTTATTCGTGCCTTAATCGCACCCCTGGCACTTCCGTTTGCAATGCAATAGGTCTCGCGTAAATGCGAGTCCTATTGCATTGCAAGTGCTTGTTTGTTTACCTGCCCCACAACTAGGTAGGAGGGTGCCTCGAGGGCGGGTCCAGCGCCACTTCCGGCATCCTATTGGCCAAAGCATACGAGTCAGGTGCTCAAGGACACGCCTCCTGCCCCGGAATGTGCCATCAGGCGGCCGTTTTGGACTTGCTAAACCGGTATCTCAGTGTAATTGGAGCAATCCGACACCCGTTGTACCTATACAGAATGCTGAAAATAATTCTAGACTCGCTCGAAAAACTTTTTGAGTAATAGGTAATTGCTCCTATTGCATTATCTTTGTAAATATTTTGAAACATTCTTTTTATGAAACTAATTAAACAAGATATTACAAGAATCCTATTGAAATAAAAGAAAATGCATTTTCTTCCGTTTGCTTTACCTGACAATGCAATTAGCTTTCCATTAACTTCCAACCCTGCCCTTCAAAGATGGCCACTGTAGTGTCGCAGCTGTGATGTGAACAGCGGCGACAGTGAGGGCGCCCCATGTATGTATTCCCAATAGGGGAATATCCCAATTCACCCCTATCGTGACCGGGCTGTGTGGTATGGTTCCGGTCACGTGATGGCACAGTAATAAAAACGCCTACCGCGGATGCGACGTCACGAGACGCGCGTACGCGGTGGCAGTATCAAGCACATCTACTGTCTCCGTGTGATTATTTAAATTAGGCCCTGCCGCAGAGATTTAGAGTGCCAGCTCAACTGTGCAGAGGTCGCTGCGCACAACATCACACTGGCGATGAGGGCGGGCGTGTTCCCGTCGCGATACTACACAGGGGCGGCCGCGCGTGGTTGGAAGAGGCCCTGCGGTGCTCGTGCCCCTACGTCTGGCTGCCGCCGCCCGAAGAGCAGTGGAATCTGTGGAGCGAGCAGGTTAGGTGCATCGCCAATGCCGGGGGCGAGAGCTGTGCTCCACGCGCTGCGGGAGAATTGAACTTCACCGTGTCCCCGCAGGCGCTGACCGTGCGCTCCAGGCCCGCGCGGCTGGGCGAGTCGCGCGCAGGCGCATTACCCCCGCTTTACAAGGGAAGGTTTTTGACTGCCGCGCTACCGCGCTCCCACACGCGGTATTAACCCTGTGGCCCCTGGATGCCTGAGAGTGCAGAGAGGGGAATTCATCCGCTGTGCTACCGCGCTCCAACACGTTGTGCTACTCCTGTGGCCCCTGGATGCCTAAGAGTGCTGCAGGGAGGCAGCCAACCACAAACTGACATTGGCAGCAGTAATATCACCCCCATATGAGTTCAGCCAATTCCTGTCAGCCTACAAGTGCTGTGGGGGTGTGATTGGCCTGCACACAGTGACAACAGTTGGGCCAGCAGCAGGATTCTGGGCTTTATCTACGTCTTCTCCAGGGAAGGAACACATTGTGAGGTGCAGTGTCACGTCACCGCAGTGGGCTGCCCTAGGGAAGGCTCATCATGTCCACCATCCCCCCAATTGAGCCATTTGTAGTAGAGGGGTCTCCCTCTGCCCAGGCGTCCAGATGGAAAGAATGGGTAGAACGCCTCATCATATTCTTTGAGGCCACGAAAGTGCACAAAGACCAGAAGAGGGCCATGTTACTCCACCTAGGAGGGAAGGACATTCACCGCATCACGAAGACTCTGGTAGAGGCGACACCCAAGACTCACATGACCCTCATCAACGCGCTCAACGGCCATTTTGAACCGATGGCCAACCAGGAATACGAGCGCTTCATCTTTCGTCAAGCTAGGCAGCTACCGGAAGAATCACTCGACACATTCCACGGCAGGCTCAAGCTCCTGGCATCCACGTGTGGATTTAGAGATGAGACGGAAGAGATTAGAGGGCAAATTATCCAAGGGTGTGCCTCGGCGAAGCTTCGCGAAAGAATACTGGAAGAGTCGGGCAAGCCATTAGCGGACATTTTAACTCTGGGACGCACGAAAGAGCTGTCAAAGGCCAGGGCAGCGCACATGGAGGCGGCGCTGCAGTCACCCGTCAAAGCGGAACCGGTAAATGTGGTCACAACAAAGCCAGCGGACCGTCGCAGCAAAAAGCCGTTCACCAGTGGCCCACAAGGGGGTCAACGATACTGCGGGTACTGTGGTGGTCCACCTCACAAAGCAGCTGATTGTCCAGCGAAGGGCAAGAAATGCACAGGTTTCGGCCGATTCAACCATTTCGAAAAGGTATGTCGTTCCAAGCAATACCGAAAGCCCAAGCAAGCAGTTAATACGGTACCCGAAGGAGGTGGTGAGTCGAGTGACATGGACGATGATGAAGAGGAGGAAAAGGCAGTTCACAAGGTGCACATGATTGGAGCCGCGTTGAACAGGAGCAGGCGTCTGCCCCAATGCCGTATTCAGGTGGGAGCACAGGAGGTCACAGCCGTCGTGGACCACGGAGCCACCATTAATATAATGGCAGCCGCTCTCTACAGATCCATGCACCTGGCACCCATTCTACAGCCCACCAAAATCACGGTCTTCGCGTACGGACAAGACCAGCCGCTGGAAATGAAAGGAAAATTTAAGACTACCGTCACCCATGAAGACAAATTAGTCAGCACCATGGTGTACGTCACCAAGGATGGACAAGGCATGCTCCTGGGATGCCGAGCGGCTGAAGACCTGGGCATCGTATCATTTGCATTCGGAATCAATCAATCAATCAATCAATCAATCATGTCACTTATAAAGCGCACTACATACCCGCGAGGGTCTCAAGGCGCTGGGGGAAGAGGGGGGTGGTGCTGCTACTGATCGAAGAGCCAGGTCTTGAGGAGTCTTCTGAAGGCCAGTAGGTCTTGGGTCTGTCGGAGGTTGGTGGGGAGGGTGTTCCAGGTCTTGGCGGCGAGGTGGGAGAAGGATCTGCCGCCAGCGGTCGTTTTCTGGATGCGGGGGACTGTGGCGAGGGCGAGGCTGGTCGAGCGGAGCTGGCGGGTGGGGGTGTAGAAGCTGAGTCGTCTGTTGAGGTAGGCTGGTCCGGAGTTGTGGAGTGCTTTGTGTGCGTGGGTGAGGAGCTTGAAGGTTATCCTCTTGTTGGACAGGGAGCCAGTGCAGGTCTCTCAGGTGGGGTGTGATGTGGCTGGGTCGGGGGATGTCGAGGATAAGACGTGCAGAGGCGTTCTGGATGCGTTGCAGCCGTCTCAGGAGCTTAGCCGTCGTTCCTGCGTAGAGGCGTTTCCGTAGTCCAGCCTGCTGGTGACGAGGGCCTGGGTGACTGTTTTTCTTGTTTTGGTGGGGATCCACTTGAAGATCCTGCGGAGCATTCGGAGGATGTTGAAGCAGGATGAGGAAACGGCGTTGACCTGCTTAGTCATGGAGAGGGTGGGGTCGAGGATGACCCCTAGGTTGCGTACGTGGTCGGTGGGTGGCGGGGCTGTTCCCAGTGATGTTGGCCACCAGGAGTCGTCCCAGGCTGAAGGGTTGGAACCAAGGATGAGGACCTCCGTCTTGTCCGAGTTCAGCTTCAGGCGGCTGGTCCTCATCCATTCGGCGACGGCCTTCATTCCTTCGTGGAGGTGGGCTTTGGCGGTGTGAGGGTCTTTGGTGAGGGAGAGGATCAGCTGGGTGTCGTCGGCGTAGGAGATGATGTTGAGGTTGTGCTGTCGGGCGACGTGGGCGAGGGGTGCCATGTAGATGTTGAACAGCGTTGGGCTGAGGGAGGAGCCTTGGGGTACGCCGCAGATGATCTTGGTGGCCTTGGATCGGAAGGGGGCGAGGCGGACGCTTTGTGTTCTGCCGGAAAGGAAGGATGTGGTCCAGTCCAGGGCCTTCTCTTGGATCCCGGCGTCGTGAAGGCGTGTTCGTAGTGTGTGGTGGCAGACCGTGTCGAAGGCGGCTGATAGGTCCAGGAGGATGAGGGCTGCTGTTTCTCCGTTGTCTAGCAGGGTCCTGATGTCATCGGTGGCGGCGATGAGGGCGGTTTCGGTGCTGTGGTTGCTGCGGAAGCCGGACTGGGAAGGGTCCAGGATGTTGTTCTCCTCGAGGTAGCGGGTCAGTTGTTTGTTGACGATTTTCTCGGTGACCTTCGCGGGGAACGGGAGCAGAGAGATGGGTCGGAAGTTCTTGAGGTCCTTGGGGTCTGCCTTGGGTTTCTTGAGTAAGGCGGTGATCTCGGCGTGCTTCCAGCTTTCCGGGAAGGTTGCTGTCTCGAAGGAGATGTTGATTATTTTCCGGAGATGGGGCGCGATGGCTGTACTGGCTTTGTTGAAGATGTGGTGAGGGCACGGGTCTAGCGGTGAACCGGAGTGGATGGTGTTCATGATCTCGCTGGTGTCCTCGTCGTTGATGTTGGTCCAGGAGAGCAGGCGGTTGGTGGTTGTGGGGGCAGTGGTCTCGGTGGTTGCCGGGGCGGTCGTGGTGTTGAAGCTATCGTGGATGTCGGCGATTTTGCGGTGGAAGAAGGTGGCCAGTGAGTCGCACAGGTCTCGCGAAGGCTGGATGTCGTTGGTGTTGGAGCTGGGGTTGGAGAGTTCCTTCACGATGTTGAAGAGCTCTTTGCTGTTGTGTGCGTTGTTGTCTAGGCGGTCTTTGAGTGAGGCCCTTTTGGCGGATCTGATGAGGTGATGGTGACTGCGGGTGGCGCTCTTGTGGGCGGCGTAGCTGTCCGCTGTCCGTTCGTGGAGCCAGATCTTCTCCAGTTTTCGGCATGTTCGTTTGGAGGCCTGGAGGTCTTCGGTGAACCAGGTGGCTTTCTTGCTGGTGTGGCTGTTGGGCGGATTCTTGAGCGGGCGAGGGTGTTGGCGCAGTCGTCGATCCACTGTCTGAGGTTGCGGGCGGCGGTGTCGGGGTCGGAGGGTTCGGCGGGTGGGCTCAGGGCGAGGGTTGTGGTTAGCTGGTCTTCCGTGACTCTGCTCCAGCAGCGGCGAGGCATTTGTTCGGTGCAGTGGTGCGTGGTGGGCTTCCTGTAGGTGAAGTGGATGCAGTGGTGGTCAGTCCAGTGGGGTTCGGAGGTGTGGTTGAAGGAGACGTGTGGGCTTGCGGAAAAGATGGAGTCTAGCGTGTGGCCGGCGGCGTGGGTGGGTGTAGTCACGAGCTGTCTGAGTCCGAGGGTGGCGAGGTTGTCGATCAGGGTGGTGGAGTTGGTGTCCTTGTTGTTCTCGAGGTGGAAGTTCAGGTCCCCGAGGAGGATGTAGTCCGTGGAGGCGATGGCGTGTGTGCTGACGAAGTCAGCGATGGAATCGCTGAACTGTGGTCGGGGTCCGGGGGGTCTGTAGATGAGGGTTCCTCTGAGGGTGGTGTTGGGATCGGTGTGGATCTGGAAGTGCATGTGTTCGGCGGTGCTGAGGGTGTCGTCGGTGTTGGTTGAGACTCTGAGGGTGTTCCTGTGGACGATGGCGATGCCTCCTCCGACTCCGTTGGTGCGGTCCCTGCGGGTGATCTTGTATCCGTCCGGGATGGCAATGGCGATGTCGGGGGCTGAAGCGGGATTCAGCCAGGTCTCCGTCAGGAATGCGACGTCTGGGGAGGTTGAGTCGAGAAGGTCCCAGAGTTCGATGGCGTGTTTGCGGGCGGAGCGGGTGTTGAGGAGGATGCATCTGAGGTAGTTGGGTTCTTTCCTGGGCGGTGGTTTGGCGGGGCGGGTGCTGGCGAAGCTGCAGTTTCGGCAGGTGAAGGGCCCTTGGGTGCGCTTCGGGGTGGCCTGGTAGCAGGCGTGATCTTTTCCGGGGTTGAGTGCGTGGAGGGTGCTGGCGTCATATCGGCGTCTGTTGATGTGGCGGGCGCGGGGGATGCCCGGACCAGGGGGTCTGGCGCTGGGCGCGGTCACGGCGCGGACGGGCGCAGACGGGCTTGCCTTAGGCGCGCCTTCGGCGCGCCAGCGGCGCGCCCGCTGCGCATGTCCGCTGCGCGGCCGCCCAGCGGCCGCCATAAATGGGGAGGTGGGAGGGAGGAGCAGCGAATGGGCAGTGAGGGGGCGGGGCCGCAGGGCCGCAGCGGCGGGAAACAGGCACAGAAGGGAAAACGAGCACAATCAGGGCATCAAGGGGGCACAGAAAGGAAAAAAAGCGAGCACAATCAGGGGCAGCAAGGGGGCACAGAAAGGGAAAAAGCGAGCACAATCAGGGGCAGCAAGGGGGCACAGAAAGGAAAAACGAGCACAATCAGGGGCAGCAAGGGGGCACAGAAAGGAAAAAACGAGCACAATCAGGGGCAGCAAGGGGGGCACAGAAAGGAAAAACGAGCACAATCAGGGGCAGCAAGGGGGGCACAGAAAGGAAAAGCAGAGCACAATCAGGGGCAGCAAGGGGGCACAGAAAGGAAAAACGAGCACAATCAGGGGCAGCAGCGGGGCACAGAAAGGAAAAGCGAGCACAATCAGGGGCAGCAAGGGGGGCACAGAAAGGAAAAACGAGCACAATCAGGGGCAGCAGCAGGGCACACAGACGGAGCTGTGTGGTGGGGAGGCGACCTACCAGTCAAGGTCAGGGGTCGCTCTCTTCACCACGCAGCGGCCGCCATAAATGGGGAGGTGGGAGGGAGGAGCAGGGAATGGGGCAGCGAATGGGCAGTGAGGGGCGGGGCCGCAGGGCGCAGCGGCGGGAAACAGGCACAGAAGGGAAAACGAGCACAATCAGGGCATCAAGGGGGCACAGAAAGGAAAAAAAAACGAGCACAATCAGGGGCAGCAAGGGGGCACAGAAAGGAAAAAGCAGAGCACAATCAGGGGCAGCAAGGGGGCACAGAAAGGAAAAACGAGCACAATCAGGGGCAGCAAGGGGGCACAGAAAGGAAAAAACGAGCACAATCAGGGGCAGCAAGGGGGGGCACAGAAAGGAAAAACGAGGCACAATCAGGGGCAGCAAGGGGGCACAGAAAGGAAAAACGAGCACAATCAGGGGCAGCAAGGGGGCACAGAAAGGAAAAACGAGCACAATCAGGGGCAGCAAGGGGGCACAGAAAGGAAAAACGAGCACAATCAGGGGCAGCAAGGGGGGCACAGAAAGGAAAAACGAGCACAATCAGGGGCAGCAGCAGGGCACACAGACGGAGCTGTGTGGTGGGGGAGCGACCTACCAGTCAAGGTCCACCAGGAGTCAATCCAGCACATACTCAAGGAGTTTGCATCGGTCTTCGAAGGCATTGGAAAGTACAGAGGGAAGGAAATCCACCTTCATATTGACAACACAGTACAACCCGTGGCTCTGCGACACCGGCGTGTGGCTTTTCATCTACGCCCGTTGGTGGAGCAGGAGCTGCTCAAGCTGGAGCAGGCGGGCATCATTGAGAAGGTGTCGGGTCCCACACCCTAGGTTTCCCCAATTGTTGTTGCCCGGAAACCAAAGCAACCCGGAGCCGTCAGGATATGTGTCGACATGAGATTGCCGAATGCAGCCATAAAAAGAGAGCGACACATCACCCCGACGATTGATGACTTGATCGGAGAAATGGCAGGGGCGTGTTGGTTCTCGAAACTCGACCTACGGTCAGGATACCACCAACTAGTCCTTGATCAGGCATCCAGGAACATTACGACATTCTCCACTCATGTAGGACTTCGCAGGTACACTCGGTTGAGTTTTGGAATATCCAGCGCTGCAGAGGTGTTCCAGAATGTCATCCACGAGCTGATCATGGACATCCCTGGAGTCATCAACGTGAGTGACGACATTATGGTACATGCCAAGTCCATCCCGGAGCACCACTCCCGCCTGGTGCAAGTCCTCCAGAGAATAAAAGATGCTGGACTAACCCTGCACCGAGAAAAATGTGAGTTTCTCAAGACCAAGCTGCAGTTCTTCGGGTACACCTTCTCGGCTGAGGGGGTGAATCCTGACCCCGACAAGGTCCAAGACATCAAAAATGCACCGGCCCCCGTCAACGTCACGGAAGTCTGCAGCTTTCTGGGCATGGTGAACTACTGCGGGCGTTTCATCAGGGACCTCACGACCCTCACCCAGCCCCTGAGGGAGCTCACCAAGGACTCAGTCCCGAGGGTGTGGGAAGAACCACAAGCCAAGGCCTTCCAGGACATTAAAGATGCTCTGTCGGCTGCCACTACTCTAGCGTTCTTTGACCCACAAAAGCTCACGATGGTTGCAGTGGACGCAGGCCCAAAGGGACTGGGCGCAGTGCTAATGCAACGCCGCACGTCGGAAGAAGACTGGGCCCCGGTGGCATTCGCCAGCCGCTTGCTCACGGACACCGAGCAGCGGTACTCCCAGATTGAAAAGGAGGCTATTACGATCCACTGGGGGTGTCGCCATTTTCATCTTTATGTCTACGGTAAGCCGTTTGTGGTGGCCACGGACCACAAGCCTCTTCTGCCCCTGTTCTCCGGCACCTCTTCGAAGCCTCCGCCGAGAATAGAGAAATGGATACTGCAATTGAAGAACTACAATTGTCGCATTGAATATCAGCCAGGGAGCCGTAATCCTGCGGATTATCTATCCAGACACCCAAGAAGTGCTACGGCCCAAGAGGAGGAAGATGCCGCCGACACAGAGGAGTATGTCAAATGCGTCACGGAACGGTCATGCCCCATTCCCCTCTCGATGGGTGACCTGAAGAGTGAAACTGACAAGGATGAGTGCCTGCAAAGAATCAAGAAGGCGATGGAGCACGGCAACTGGCATAAAGCTCGAGACGAATGGAAGATACTCACTGCGGAGGCCCGCAGAATACTGGAGAGCTTACATCATGTTCGGGAAGAGCTGGCGGAAGACACCACAGGCTGTCTCATGCGAGGACACCGGCTGGTAATTCCTTCCTCATTGACTGAAAGGGTCATTCAACTGGCACACAGTGGACATCAAGGAATGGTTAAAACCAAGTCGAGACTACGAACCAAAGTGTGGTTTCCCTTAATGGATGAGCTTGTGGAGGCCGCCGTCCGGGAGTGCCAGTGGTGTCAGGTAACCGGCGGAAGCCCCAAACCTGCTCCGGTGGTCACAGAGCCAAGGCCCGCTGGTCCATGGCTGAGCGTCAGCCTCGACTTCGGGAGTCTGCCGGACGGAAGACACACCTTCGTGGCTATAGACGACTATTCCAAGTATCCCGAAATTGAGATCGTGAATACACTAAGTGCCGCTCAGATAATCCCGAAGCTGGAGAAGGTGATGGCGACGCATGGCATTGTTAAAGAACTCAAGACTGACAATGGGCCGCCTTTTCAAAGTCAGGAGGTAGCCACCTACCTCGCCTCGCTGGGCATCAAACATCGGCGGATTACCCCTCGCTGGCCACAAGCCAACGGGGAGGTGGAGCGGTTTATGCGTACCTTAAACAAGGTCATCCGCATCGCACATGAACGACACCAGCCCCTGGAACTGGCTCTGTTCACGTTCCTGAGAAATTACCGACAAACCCCTCACACCACGACAGGACTGGCTCCCGGACATCTGTCAATGGGCCGAGTGATCACGGACTCGATTCCACATCATCCCAGATGGTGTCCCGAAAACCCTGATGGTCGCAAGATAGATGACCAGAGGCGTAGGGCGCATGAGAAAGTCAGTCAGCGCCGCGGGGCTCAACAAGTGCAGCTGCAAAGAGGAGACAAGGTGCTGCTCAAGAACCGCATGACCAAAAGCAAGTTCCATCTTCCCTATGAAAGGCGCCCCTGGACTGTCATCAGAGTACGAGGCACAAGAATCATTGCTCGGAGGGGTGGGGAAGTTGTAACAAGGAACATTTCCCACTTTAAGAAGTGTCATTTTGCAGAGGCCAGTGCGTCCAGCCAGGGTGCGGAGAGCCAGCCCCTGGTCCCTGTGAATGACCCTGTTTTCCATAGAAATGTGGAAGAAGCGGAGGGTGCATCATCACCAACACCGGGAGGCGATCCCCGTCTGTCCATGGACACTGACACTGTGGTGCTAGGGCATGAAGAAATGCCAGAGAGCTCCGAAGAATCCTTGCCCCCGACATCGAGCGAGGAGACTGGAGTCGAGTCCAGTGGGCGGGGAAGTTCCCAGTATCAGCTCCGACGCAACCCTGAGCCGAACCAGAAGCTGAGAGACTATTTTATGTAAGATTGTTCCTTTTATATTATTGATTTTGGTTATTTCGGTGTTGCGGTTATGCCACCGGGGATGAAGAGTTGCGGTAAAGTTTCATGGACTACTGTTGAACTATGTTTTCTGTTTTTGGGAGGAATGTAGTGTCGCAGCTGTGATGTGAACAGCGGCGACAGTGAGGGCGCCCCATGTATGTATTCCCAATAGGGGAATATCCCGATACACCCCTATCGTGACCGGGCCGTGTGGTATGGTCCCGGTCACGTGATGGCACAGTAATAAAAACGCCTACCGCGGATGCGACGTCACGAGACGCGCTACGCGGTGGCAGTATCAAGCACATCTACTGTCTCCGTGTGATTATTTAAATTAGGCCCTGCCGCAGAGATTTAGAGTGCCAGCTCACCTGTGCAGAGGTCGCTGTGCACAACATCACAGCCACCTTCGTGGCATTTATCTCCAGGAAGTAGGCGCGGCTGGTAGCCGGTGTAACTCCAGAGCTCAGCGCACGATCCCTCCGCGATGCAGACAGCCTGTCCTTACTGTGCCGTCTCTCTAGCGCCTAGTGCAGACCACCCGGCGCTGCATAGGGTCTGCAGCTGGATTGTTCCTACCAAGCGCCCCGGATAAAAGGCGGAGCGGGCGCCTGTGACGATCACCCCGAACAAGGACCTCTGCAGCAGGCGCACCAGCAACTGTGGGTTTCAGAGGACTTTTGGGTAGCGCCTCGGTCCAGTGGGGGTGCGGGGGGTGCGGACCGCACCGGGTGACACCATCACATGGGGTGACACCTTTCCCAAATGAGACTATTTACAATGTTGAACGTATAATTAGATGATGGAAGGCGCAATACGGGTGTTTTATGTAACTCCTAATAAAGTTTTTGTTGCGAAACCGGAGTGCCAATAGTTAACAGTCCGCTAAGATGTAGAGATGCAGGTCATATGACCCTGACGTTCACGTATTGACGTAGGAGAAAATTTGAGGAGGCATTTAAGGCGCCAACATAGCGAGATGGCGTTTAATTGCACGAAAGGCAGAAACTGAAGTTTTGAGACACCGCTGGTTCCCTGCATGAGGTAGGTTCTGGATGAGGAACGCGGTCATGGGGGAAGACTTTTTTATAGATCCTAAAAGGGAAAGTGAAGTAGTGTGGGTGGTTAGTCTGAGTACGGGGCTAGAATAGAGGAAGGTAGTAATCGAGCCTCTTCAATTGTGAAGCAAATACAATAGAGGAAGCAAGGATGTTTCGGCTTTTCCACAATGATATCTAATATGGCCAGTCGGACTACGGGGCTAAAATAGAGAAAGTTAGTAAACCAAGCCTTTGTAATTCTGAACGAAGATAACATAGGCAGTGAGGATGTCTTTCTCGACTTTTTCTTGAAAAGGTAATATTCTGGCTTTTACCTTGTAGCTGAATGAAAGGGCCTTAATACAAGAAGGACCCATTGAAAAACGGGCACAAAAATAAGTAAGTCACCCTTCATTTTATTACGCGTTCGTGCTAATAGAAACGAAAGTTTGTCAGATTACACCATTATGTTTTATCCAATTGGTTTAGATTTTACTACGGCCATTCCGCCTCGGTGCAGGAAGGGAAACCAGTCAGGTGGCAAACTGCAAACCTAATTAGTTGACTGAAGGTGGGTGCAAGTGAATATAACATTGAGGCTACAACTATTAGAATTAATAAGCCACGATTGAGTACATTGCCTTATATGTGCTACTTTCTAATTGATACAGGTAGCGACCAGTCCAGGGCAACTTGCAACTGATTTAAGATTCCCTACAGTTATACCTGTAGCTCATTCCCCCATTACAAAAAGGGTGTAAAAGTAAGTAGGCCGGTATTATCATTATTATTTATATAAATAGAGCCGGTTGAGAACTATAGGCATGCATCCCGTTATTTGGCACTGGCGGACTCGGAGGAGGTCCATCATGGGGTAAGTCGTGAGGGGGTGACACCATGAGTTACCGCACTGGGTGACACCAACCCTAGTGACGCCGCTGCCTCGGTCCGCACACCTGTGAGTGGCACCTGATTGGCACGTTCGCCCTCAGTCACCCGCTCAGCTCACTGAGCCATCCTTGGCTGTGAAAGTCTTGGCCTCGGATTGCACACGCTGATCTCCGCAGCAGAAGCACGAACCCCCAGAGCTGTATTATATTGCAGGTTTCCGGATCTATGTATCGGGCATATTGTTCATTGAGCTGTCTCACTGGGAACCTCACGCTCTGCAGAAGCTGCACTAACACACTGAGCTATCCCGCGTGCATTGCACCAAGTGGCTAGGTATCTGGGGAGGGAGCGTGGACCAGTTGAGCTGCCTTACTGAGACTGGAACCTCTACACTGCTGTTCACATGCTCGCTCTGCAGCAAGTGCATGACTCCTCTGAGCTGTCTCACTCGAATAGGGAGGGACCCGAGCCCTGACTGTAGCATCTGTATCTCTGCACAGAGGTCTTTAAAATATTGAGCTGTTTCACTAGGGTTGGAACCGCCGCCCTGCTTCATGCACACGAGCTCCGCGGAAGCTGAAGCATTAACCCGCCGAGCTATCTTACCTGGACCCTCTGCTGCACGTGCACACAAACCTCAGAGGGTGCATCCGAGCTGTCTTCATTGGTTTGCAACCTTTCATGGTAGTTGCACCGATATCTCTGCAAGGGGTGCATTAACCCCCCGAGCTGCGTGCCAGGGAGGTGCCCGGAGTCGCCATGTGAAGCCTGTCCTTGGCTGCAGTGTTTTCCTCATGCACAACATGGGGTTTTCTGCTGCTTCGCCTGGTGTGTGCTCCCCTTCTAGGACTTGTGCAGCCCACTGACAGGTGCCTGGCTCGTGTTACTGATCGTAGCCTCAAGTCTCACTCACTGGAACCTAGTATCACTCACTGGAAGCGCATCTCACTCACTGGAAGCGCATCTCACTCACTGGAAGTGAGTCTCACTCATCGGAAGAGTCTCACGCTGGAGCATAGTCTCACTCACTGGATAACACTCCTTCACTGGAAGCGCATCTCAGTCACTGGAAGCGCATCTTAGTCACTGGAAGCGCATCTTAGTCACTGGAAGCGAGTCTCAGTCACTGGAAGCGTGTCTCAGTCACTGGAAGCGAGTCTCAGTCACTGGAAGCGAGTCTCAGTCACTGGAAGCGAGTCTCACTCATTGGAAGCGAGTCTCAGTCACTGGAAGCGAGTCTCAGTCACTGGAAGCGAGTCTCAGTCACTGGAAGCGTGTCTCAGTCACTGGAAGCGAGTCTCAGTCACTGGAAGCGAGTCTCAGTCACTGGAAGCGAGTCTCACTCATTGGAAGCGAGTCTCAGTCACTGGAAGCTGAGTCTCAGTCACTGGAAGCGAGTCTCAGTCACTGGAAGCGAGTCTCAGTCACTGGAAGCGAGTCTCAGTCACTGGAAGCGAGTCTCACTCATTGGAAGCGAGTCTCAGTCACTGGAAGCGAGTCTCAGTCACTGGAAGCGAGTCTCACTCATTGGAAGCGAGTCTCAGTCACTGGAAGCGAGTCTCAGTCACTGGAAGCGAGTCTCAGTCACTGGAAGCGAGTCTCACTCATTGGAAGCGAGTCTCAGTCACTGGAAGCGAGTCTCAGTCACTGGAAGCGAGTCTCAGTCACTGGAAGCGAGTCTCAGTCACTGGAAGCGAGTCTCAGTCACTGGAAGCGAGTCTCAGTCACTGGAAGCGAGTCTCAGTCACTGGAAGCGAGTCTCAGTCATTGGAAGCGAGTCTCAGTCACTGGAAGCGAGTCTCAGTCACTGGAAGCGAGTCTCAGTCACTGGAAGCGAGTCTCACTAATTGGAAGAGTCTCACGCTGGACCCCACTCCTTCACTGGAAGCGCGTCTCACTCTTTTGGGAACCGCCGGAAGCACTGTGTTTGAGTTCACTGGGTGCTAGTTTCGTTTGGGTGTGTCACAGGTCGCCTTTTATACAGAAATTGGAGACCAGTTTTCATGCAGGGATTGCAAAATCCCACGTGTTATACAATGTATTATTACAAAAGTACAGACACCCCATTCTACCACACTTCTAATAATAAACTTCCCTGCCAGGCAGACACTGCCCCAGTACCATGCACCCATGAATCAATTATTGTACCATTAACCGTGTCCAACCATACAACTATTGTGCCACCAGCTAACACCCAGTGTTTCAGGTGCATTCGCATTGTCCCTCTTGCAAATATACACAGATGCCAAGTTGTGTTTCTTCGGGCTTTTATGTGCATATGTTCAATTTGCAGAAAAGTAGCAAGCTTAATTGCATTCCAGTTGTAGTTGCTTGTTCCTTATTTATTTGTTTTGTAGTATCTGAAATTGCGAACAAACTCAAAGACACCAGATAGCTTGGCAAATCAATAAATACGAACAACAATGATTGCGGTATACTACGAATTTACTATTCATTTTTTTTTTTTTTTTTTACATGGTTATCGATTTTGGCCCCTAAGTACACAAGACATTACCAAAATTACAGAAAGTAATGGACTGAGACGCTGAGGGATGTGTAAGATCTTTCCACAGTTTCTGAGACTACTCCTAGAATCTTCAAACTAAAATGGAGCGGTTCTAGTAGTGTTAGATGGCAAAGTTCAGAAGTAATTCACAGAAGATAGACAGTTGAGAAACCGTGACGCTGCAAAAGAATCAAAGCAATCAAATGGCATTGTTGCTGGGATTGAAAGGTGATTAATGGAAACAGTTGGAATTAGAGTCAGTAGTAATTTACAATCAAATTATTTTTGAGAGGGAGTGTACCTGGGACATGAAATTGGCCTTGGTGCAGTTACGTTTTACAATATCTATCTGATTTCTCCTAGTTTTCATTCTGTCTTGGGCTATTTTCTTCCACGACATTTCATCCTCCCATCTCTCCCCCATTGTATCTTTACAACCACACCTTCCTTTAAATTCGGTGCCTGTATCCTCACTTGTTGTTCACTATTTACACCCATACTTTGTTGAGACCAGCACAAATTACACACTATTTACACCCATACTTTGTTGAGACCAGCACAAATTACACTCTACAGGGAGTGGGGTGCTACAATTCACGTGTGCAGTTGTGTTATGATTATCCACTGCAGAAATGGTGCAGGGTGCATCCTTTTTTGGAAGCAAAAATTACACTCTACAAGTAGTGGCGTGCTGCAGTGCACATGTACAGTTGTGCATGATTATCCAGTGCAGAAAGGGTGCTTCCTTTGTTGAGACCAGCACAAATTACACTCTACAAGTAGTGGCGTGCTGCAGTGCATGTGTACAGTTGTGCATGATTATCCAGTGCAGAAAGGGTGCAGGGTGCCTCCTGTGAGAAGTTGGCCTGGCATATGCTGTCCACTAATTATAGTGGGCACCTTGCACCAGTCCAAATCGACTCTTATGGTAGGTAGGTTAAAGACAACCTTTATTGAAAGCTATCCTAGTGGTAGCTATGGAGAGCAGCCTTCAGGCTAAGTCTTGAAGGAATGTAAAGCAGCTTGTTTTACCAGTCTATAATCTCTTGAGTGACCAAATGAAAGAGCACCACACCAGGTATATATTCAAAATATATGTATTTATTACTAAACACACCCCTCTAGTCTCTTTATGAGGCTAGAGTTCGAAGTACATAAGTTATAAGATCTTAATTCACAGTAATAGCACAAATACATGTTTGGGCCCTAGGGGCGTATCAAACCATATACCAATAAAGTGGTATGCGAACCACGACTGAACTAGACACTAGGCCTAGAGCCTCTAGAAGTGCTTGGACCACAAGGAACCACCCAAGGTAGTGACACAGGGGACCCACGGGAGACGCGTGCAGTGTAAATACACAACCGCGATACGCCGTTAACTTCTATGGAGAAAGTCGGGATCGGGAAAATAGAGGAAAGGGACACTTAGAAGAGGACTAGGACAAAACCCTTTGAGATCTAGGACTTTGAAGAGTCTCTACCCACGGGAGCACCGGAGTACTGTGTTACCTCACCCAGGAAGCCGGGTGCATAGGTGCCTTTCGGGGTCGGGTTTCGTCGTCGATTCGAATGGCGATCTGCTGCAAAGTGCTGCTGGCGGCCAAGGGAAAAGTGTCCGGGTGGATCCAAGAGTGGATCGGAGTTCTGGTGAACCTGAAAGCAGAGGGGACAGAGTCTGGGTCACTAGCCAGTGACCAGGAAGGCGATGGACAGATGCCCACCGATGTCGAGTGCTTCAGGTGCGTTGACAGTCATCTTGACTCTTCAGCCACGAGGTCCGGGAGGCGTTGTCGGCGACCAGGAGCAGGATTCGGGCTGGTGCTCGATGTCTGTCGAGTGCTGAGGTGTCGGCGACCGGATTGGACCCAACAAGCCTTGGCAACGGCAAGTCTCGAGTAAGATGTAGATCGTCGATGGTGCAGACCAGCAAGGTCTGTGGAACTCACCCAGCGAGGGTAAGTGAGGGCAGGCCTGGAGCAACCAGGATGCCAAGTAAGGAAAAGATTGGCCTTCGTTAAGGGCTACTAGCCAACGGGCTAGCGACCGCGAAGGAGCCTCGTGACGCCGCACGTGGAGCTGGCTTGCAGGACACTCGTGGAGTGGGGGCCAGTGATCTTCGGTGCAGGTGGTGCTGGAGGCTAGGGCTACTCGGAGCCCAAAGCACGACTTCTTGGGAGACCCAGAAGATGGTGCACTTGCAAATGTGCTCGGTGTCCAGGGTCACGGTCTCAAGTCACCCACGATAGCCACGGGCCTCAGCTTTGCTGGGGACTCAGGGTAGCCTCGGGGAAGTCTGAGAATCCACCTCTGGTGATGCGATGACTTCGAGCGTCCGACGGGAGCTTCAGTAATGCGAACCGGACAGATGCTTCTTTGGTGCCTGCCAAGCAGGGGAGTCACTCCTTGACCCCAAGGGAGATTCTTCAGTCCTCTAATCTTGTCGTAGAGCGTCGAAGGTCCAGGATTCAGTGTCAGAGTTTCGTCCAGGTATAATCTACTCTTGCTGTGGCAAGGGTTCCCCATTTTAACCAGTAAAACAGGGAGGGACTAACTCTATGACCCCACCTATGGGAGGGTCAAGGGAGGGGTGGCTACACCCACTTCCCTTTGTCCAGTTTCGCGCCAGAGCAGGGGCAGGTAGCCCCTGAGCTGGTTTGAACTGGCATATGCACAGAGGAGCCTTTTGCTCCCCCAGTGCAGGACTTCAAAGCACTCTAAGAGTGCACCCACCCAGCCCCAATACACATTATCCTGTCTGGGGAGGTGGTCACACCTCCCTGCAACAGGAAACCTATTGTCCAGGCCTCCCTTGCCGGAGTTTTGTCCAGCAGCAGGAGGCCAGACTTGTGTCTGTGGCAGCAGCATCCATTTTGTGATGCCAGGGCTTCAGAAAGAAGTTACCAGGTAAGCCAGAGTTAACATGTCTTTCCCTCTAGAAGGGTGGAATGCTACCCCCGCCACCAGTATTGGCGGGGGGGTAGTATTCCAAGATGTTTGACACCAAACACGACATGTTTAGGTGCAGCCATTCCAAAGTTAGCATTTTACCGTGAGGATATAATGCGCTTAAGAGTATATGGTCAGGCTGCACTACAAACAGCATCAGAGATGGTCTCCGAACGCTGCAGAGGGGCCCTGATCATGCAGGGGCACCCTCTCACATAGGAACCATGCACTCTGCCTTTAGGATTGATAAGGCCTGCCTTAGGAGTGACTTATAGGTTTATATGTGTGTATGTATTTAGTGATATAGGTAACCTATATCACAGTATGGGGTGCATGCACCACCTTACCCAGGCTGCAGTAGCAGACCTGTGGTGTCAGTTTGGATGGCCTTCCAGGGTGGCATAATACATGCTGCAGCCCCTGGCAGGCCTCTGAGGTACCTATGCCCTTGGTACATAGTATACCATATACTAGGGACTTATAAGGGCACTCCAGATTCCAATCAGAGATGTGCCTAAGGCACATGGAAACCTTTTACAGAGAAAGCAGATAGACTGGGGCCCTGAATAGCAGGATCCCAGTCCAACTAAGTCATAAACCAGCAAAACACCATAAAAAAAGTGGGGGCAACCATATAGTCAGATTCCACCTTCCTACATAACCCCCCAAACGAAAGGAGATAAGGCTAACCTTGGCCAGTTGAGCCTATATTGACTAAGTGGCCATATAAGGAAACACCTGCACTAGCATGGTTGCCCCCTATGTTATGGTCCACTAAGCAATCCCTCACCCTAAGGGTATGAGAGGGTCTCCACCATGGGGAATCACTACCTCTGGTGTGCTTAGGTAAAGTACAAGGCTGGTGAGGTGTCTGAGTAGGGAAGTGAGGCCCTAGGAATGTTGGCCTCAGCTTCCTCAGATCACTGGTCACCATGTATGCCTGTCTTTCCATGACTGAGTTGCACTTTGCTCTAAGGGTCAACCTTTGGCTGCCTACAGCTGGGGGTTGGGTCCCTTTGGATGGACTACTGGAGGGACAGGGCAGGTTTGGAACCTTCAGGTCCCAGGTTTGCCCTTGCCTACCAGAGTCCTTCTGGGGAGGTCCCTACATAAAGGCATGGGGGATCCCTCAGTGTGTAGAGGAGTTTTCACCTGGCTAGGGCTACTAGACTGGGTGCCCCTAATCTGCTGATGGGGGTTCCTCTGGACAGGGGGCCCTGGGGGTCCACTGACCTCCCTGACCTCTGCAGCCCTGGGCTGGCTGAGGCAGGGTAGAGAGGGGCAGGTTACCTGCTCCAGACTGGGTACCACCTTGGAAGGGTCCTCTGCCATCAGGGGTGTGGCCAGGCCAGGCCTGACTACCTCTGGGGCAGTTCCTTCACTAGGGGTAGGGTCAGTTCCCTGAGGAGGCTGACCCTTACCTACTGTCTGGAGGGAAGAAGACTTTTCTTCAACCCTTGTGCTCTCTTTTGGGGGAGAGTGGGCCTTTCTTTCAGGCTCCATCTTTCCAAATTCTTGGGCTGGGGCTGTGGTCATCACAGCCCCACTAACCTTTACAGGGACGCCCAGCATCCTGAGATGGGTTTGGTGTTCAACTTCAGCCCAGGCTGAAATTTCCAGATCATTGCCCATCAGGCAATCTACAGGTAGGGTTGGGGACACTGCCACTCTTTTGGGCCTGTGACCCCTCCCAGCTGAGATTGACTATGGCCATGGGGTGATCTGTTCTGACACCATCAATGTTGGTCACCTGGTACTTAAACTCAGGTAAAAGCTGGTGAGGGGGGACTAGTTTCCCTGCCACCATGGTGACACTAGCCCCTGTGTCCCTAAATGCCACAGCTTTCTGACCATTAATTATTGGCTCCAATCTGTACCTGCCCAATGCTATGGGACCCATGGTAAAGGTGGCAAATCCTATACCACCATCAGAGTCAGAGGAGTCTGTTGAGGGGTCCCTGTCTAAACTAGGGCCCACCTCTGTTCCTCTTGCAAAAGCACCTAACTTTTTGGGTGCACTACTCCCAACTGGAGGATTACTACTGGTAGTACCAGGAGGGGTGGTAGTAGTTGTGGGAGGAACATTTTCTTTATTGCCAATCCTGGGGCAACTGGGATCAGTTTTCCAGTGCCCAGGTTTTTTACAGACATGGCAATATGGTTTCTTTTCAGGAGAGGAAGGAGTTTGGGACCCACCCCCAGAAGAGGAATTTTGGGGCCCTGAAGGGGACTTATCCTTAGATTTATCCCCACCTTTCTCTTGGGACTTAGTAGAATCTTTCTTCTGGTCACCACCCTGATTTCTAGTTTTTACTCTGGTTCTGACCCATTTGTCTGCCTTCTTTCCCAATTCTTGGGGAGAGGTCAGATCAGAGTCCACCAGATACTGGTGCAAAAGCTGGTTTTGACAATTATTAAGGATCTGCTCCCTCATAATCAAATTGTACAATCCTAAAAAGTCATGCACTTTGTTGCCATGTATCCAACCTTCCAGAGCCTTTGTAGCACAATTTACAAAATCAACCCAGTCTTGAGTCTGAGCTTTTTGGGTGTCTCTGAACTTCAAGCTATACTGTTCAGTGGTTAGGCCAAACCCATCTATCAGAGCACTCTTCAAGACTGTGTAATTGTCAGCATCCTCTTCTCTTACAGTGAGGAGCTTGTCTCTACCTTTGTCTGCAAAGGAGAGCCACAAGATTGCTGCCCACTGCCTCTGGGGGACCTTCTGAACTTTACAGGCCCTCTCCAGTGCAGTTATCCATTTGTGGATGTCATCCCCACTCTGGTAGGGAGGGACAATCTTGTTTAGGTTTCTATGGTCATAAGACCTTTCCCTATCTCTAGGGATATTGCTGCCACCATGGGACTCTAGTCCCAACTTTCTTCTCTCTCTAAGGAGATCTAGGGATTCTCTATCTAAAGCTAATTGCTTTTTTCTGAGTTCCAGCTGAGTTTCCTCATACTGGACTAGCCTCTTTCTTCTCTCATGAGAGGATTCTCTCCTATGAGATGAGACAGAGCTCCCTATAGAGGTGCCAGAGTGGTTAGACTCCTGAGAAGGAGACCTAGACCTTCTGGGCACACTCTTAATCCTTCCTGGGGGACAAAGAGGGCATCATTTTGATCATCCTCATCATCATCCACAGGAGGGATTGGGTTTTCCAGGTCAGGGTCATTGTCACCCTCCTGGCCAGTTTCAGAGGGGGGCTGGGGTACTGGTACCCCTAGCGTCCTCCTCTTCTTCTGCCCCACCCTCAGCTCCTACCCCTTCAGTCCCTACAGGCTTACTAAGGTCATAAGCCACCAACAACTCCTTGAGGTGTTGGGTGGTGGGGCTTTGGCCTGTCCTTATTTTTCTCAAGTTACATAAAGCTCTCAATTCCAAGAATGGGAGTGTATCATACTTGGAGGGTGGAAGCTCAATGGCTTCCTGCAAGGATTCTTTGGATCCTCCCTTAAAGACATTACTAGTGTGGTGTGGTGTATGCACTACCTACTCTAGTGTGGCCTACTAAACTCTCTTGAGTTGTAGAAAGGGTTGTGCTATCCCTTAACACACAACTCGTAAGTTCAGTAGAACTTACTGTTATTCTAAGCTTAAATTATATGTACCTTAGGTACCTTTAGTGGTTTTCAGTTGATCAATTCAATTGAGATTATCTGGTAAAACAATAGCAAGCTGGAATCCCACACGCTGCACACCAATGTGAGAAGTTGGCCTGGCATATGCTGTCCACTAATTATAGTGGGCACCTTGCACCAGTCCAAATCGACTCTTATGGTAGGTAGGTTAAAGACAACCTTTATTGAAAGCTATCCTAGTGGTAGCTATGGAGAGCAGCCTTCAGGCTAAGTCTTGAAGGAATGTAAAGCAGCTTGTTTTACCAGTCTATAATCTCTTGAGTGACCAAATGAAAGAGCACCACACCAGGTATATATTCAAAATATATGTATTTATTACTAAGCACACCCCTCTAGTCTCTTTATGAGGCTAGAGTTCGAAGTACATAAGTTATAAGATCTTAATTCACAGTAATAGCACAAATACACGTTTGGGCCCTAGGGGCGTACCAAACCATATACCAATAAAGTGGTATGCGAACCACGACTGAACTAGACACTAGGCCTAGAGCCTCTAGAAGTGCTTGGACCACAAGGAACCACCCAAGGTAGTGACACAGGGGACCCACGGGAGACGCGTGCAGTGTAAATACACAACCGCGATACGCCGTTAACTTCTATGGAGAAAGTCGGGATCGGGAAAATAGAGGAAAGGGACACTTAGAAGAGGACTAGGACAAAACCCTTTGAGATCTAGGACTTTGAAGAGTCTCTACCCACGGGAGCACCGGAGTACTCGTGTCACCTCACCCAGGGAAGCCGGGTGCATAGGTGCCTTTCGGGGTCGGGTTTCGTCGTCGATTCGAATGGCGATCTGCTGCAAAGTGCTGCTGGCGGCCAAGGGAAAAGTGTCCGGGTGGATCCAAGAGTGGATCGGAGTTCTGGTGAACCTGAAAGCAGAGGGGACAGAGTCTGGGTCACTAGCCAGTGACCAGGAAGGCGATGGACAGATACCCACCGATGTTGAGTGCTTCAGGTGCGTTGTCGGTCGTCTTGACTCTTCAGCCACGAGGTCCGGGAGGCGTTGTCGGCAACCAGGAGCAGGATTCGGGCTGGTGCTCGATGTCTGTCGAGTGCTGAGGTGTCGGCGACCGGATTGGACCCAACAAGCCTTGGCAACGGCAAGTCTCGAGTAAGATGTAGATCGTCGATGGTGCAGACCAGCAAGGTCTGTGGAACTCACCCAGCGAGGGTAAGTGAGGGCAGGCCTGGAGCAACCAGGATGCCAAGTAAGGAAAAGATTGGCCTTCGTTAAGGGCTACTAGCCAACGGGCTAGCGACCGCGAAGGAGCCTCGTGACGCCGCACGTCGAGCTGGCTTGCAGGACACTCGTGGAGTGGGGGCCAGTGATCTTCGGTGCAGGTGGTGCTGGAGGCTAGAGCTACTCGGAGCCCAAAGCACGACTTCTTGGGAGACCCAGAAGATGGTGCACTTGCAAATGTGCTCGGTGTCCAGGGGTCACGGTCTCAAGTCACCCACGATAGCCACGGGCCTCAGCTTTGCTGGGGACTCAGGGTAGCCTCGGGAAGTCTGAGAATCCACCTCTGGTGATGCGATGACTTCGGCGTCCGACGGGAGCTTCAGTAATGCGAACCGGACAGATGCTTCTTTGGTGCCTGCCAAGCAGGAGTCACTCCTTGACCCCAAGGAGATTCTTCAGTCCTCTAATCTTGTCGTAGAGCGTCGAAGGTCCAGGATTCAGTGTCAGAGTTTCGTCCAGGTATAATCTACTCTTGCTGTGGCAAGGGTTCCCCATTTTAACCAGTAAAACAGGGAGGGACTAACTCTATGACCCCACCTATGGGAGGGTCAAGGGAGGGGTGGCTACACCCACTTCCCTTTGTCCAGTTTCGCGCCAGAGCAGGGGCAGGTAGCCCCTGAGCTGGTTTGAACTGGCATATGCACAGAGGAGCCTTTTGCTCCCCCAGTGCAGGACTTCAAAGCACTCTAAGAGTGCACCCACCCAGCCCCAATACACATTATCCTGTCTGGGGAGGTGGTCACACCTCCCTGCAACAGGAAACCTATTGTCCAGGCCTCCCCTGCCGGAGTTTCGTCCAGCAGCAGGAGGCCAGACTTGTGTCTGTGGCAGCAGCATCCATTTTGTGATGCCAGGGCTTCAGAAAGAAGTTACCAGGTAAGCCAGAGTTAACATGTCTTTCCCTCTAGAAGGGTGGAATGCTACCCCCGCCGCCAGGATTGGCGGGGGGTAGTATTCCAAGATGTTTGACACCAAACACGACATGTTTAGGTGCAGCCATTCCAAAGTTAGCATTTTACCGCGAGGATATAATGCGCTTAAGAGTATATGGTCAGGCTGCACTACAAACAGCATCAGAGATGGTCTCCGAACGCTGCAGAGGGCCCTGCTCATGCAGGGGCACCCTCTCACATAGGAACCATGCACTCTGCCTTTAGGATTGATAAGGCCTGCCTTAGGAGTGACTTATAGGTTTATATGTGTGTATGTATTTAGTGATATAGGTAACCTATATCACAGTAAGGAGTGCATGCACCACCTTACCCAGGCTGCAGTAGCAGACCTGTGGTGTCAGTTTGGATGGCCTTCCAGGGGTGGCATAATACATGCTGCAGCCCCTGGCAGGCCTCTGAGGTACCTATGCCCTTGGTACATAGTATACCATATACTAGGGACTTATAAGGGCACTCCAGATTCCAATCAGAGATGTGCCTAAGGCACATGGAAACCTTTTACAGAGAAAGCAGATAGACTGGGGCCCTGAATAGCAGGATCCCAGTCCAACTAAGTCATAAACCAGCAAAACACCATAAAAAAAGTGGGGGCAACCATATAGTCAGATTCCACCTTCCTACACATCCTTTTTTGGGACCGGCACAAATTACACTCTATAGCCCCACCATGCCCCTCTGCACGTATGTACAACATTCACATCCTATGTCCTGAATTAGCCTGTTAATTTTTTAGGTCGAGCATTCGAGACCTCTTGTATATACTTTAGTATATACTTATATGTGTATGTACTTTGTGGACTCTGGAGATCAGCCCTAGGACTTGTCTGCTTCCGCTTAGGAACTTTTTTTTTCTGTTCAACTGCCTCTATTTAACTGTCTTGATAGAAAACGACCAGTAGAGGTCAGTAAAATACCAGAATTGCTTTCTGCTTGTTCAACTGCCTCTATTCAACTTTCTTGATAGAAAACGACCAGCAGAGGTCAGTAAAATACCAGAATCACTTTAGCATTCTCTAGATTCAAGTCCATAGAAATTGTCTTCCACGAGCACCCGTAGACAATATATTTTTTCCAAATCTTGTATTTTCAGTGATATGACCACCGAAGGCCCTGATCAGGGCCGGACTGGCCGTAGTGGGCACCGGGCGTTTCTCTGGTAGGCCGCCAGGTTGGGGCCGGGAATATCGGCCCCCTGTAACAAAAACGGCCGAAACCGGCCCTAGCAAACAGCTCGGCTGCACCCCTCCTCCCCCCAGGGGGGCCGGCCGAGCAGTTTGCCAAGGCCGGCTTCGGTTCCCAGTCCAGCCCTGGCCCTGATTTTATATTAAAAACAGAGCTTTGGACTATACCATTTCCAGCTGAAAGGCAATATTTATCTCCATGTGTTCCCATACCTGGCATGTCACGCAGTTTGGTGCTTACTTTCCCTCCATGTTAAACAACAGTAGATGTTTCAGCACCCAGTCTAATGTGCTGCATAGCTAAATAAATATAAGGTCCCAAAGGCGAGACCGATTGCATTGCAAATGCTTGTTCTAGATAGCGTGGAGAATAGGCCCACGCCAAACTTCTGGTATGAAGTTTCCTTGGAGGCAGAAATTGCACAGCTAGAGAAGATGTTTCCTCCAGAACCCCAGATCGTACTTGTGAATCTACGCTGGAAGTCCCATTGGGCCCGCCGCCCAATTTCCTCTGATTTTCTTTATTTGTGGTTCAATAGTGGTTTGAGAAAGGAAAATAGTTGCAGGGTTGCTCTTGTCAACTGTTTGCAATGGTGTTAATTTACCAGAGTAATACAGGGATCCAATGTGGGTTAGCCAGGCTTGTTGCGGGACATGATTACCAGCTGAAAAAGTGTGGCCATGCTCTAGCTGGCTAATCAGGGCCCACAAACGTTTGTTGTTCTTTGATTTGCAGGCTTGTAAGACTTTGATCCAGTCGTGCTCGCAATTTGTGTGCTTTGCCTCCCAAATTGCTTTTTTGGACTCTTTCATTAGCTTTATAAATAAGAGCAGATGAGATCCGGATGCTTGTGCATATTACTTTGCCTTCATTGCTTTTAATGCACGTTTATGGCATTCAAGTGTGCTGCTATACCACTAATTTTTGGCCAAACGTTGGTTGGTCAGCCGTTGTCAATTATTTGCTCCCATAAAGCTTTTGAGTTCTTCTTGTAAATTTTCCCAGGTAGCTAGTGGACTCAGCGGATCCCATCTCTTTTGCGGGTCAGTCTGTTTCCAGCGTTCATATTTTTCCTGAGCAAGCTCCGACTATCTTACGCATCTGCTAGTTGAATCGAGGTCCTGAAGAGCTATGTTATTCCTCTGGGCAACATATTCGTTTTCCTTTAGTATCTCCACCATCAGGGATTGTGGTCTCTTTCGGGACGATCTTCCACTATGAATGTTGTGATCTTTTTGAACGCGTAAAGGGAGATGAACACATAATCCAGCACAGGCTCCGCTGACTTGGTTTTACGTGTTGGCACCATTGGGTGGTCTGTAGAAAACCTCCCGTTTAGTTCCTTGAGGCTCATGGCTTCGATCGTGGACAGCAGCTGGTGATCAAAATGGGCTGACTTTGCGTATTTTGGAGCCTGCTCTGGTATGCCATGGCTTACGCTTCCTTGCTACTCTTGTTGTGTTTTGCCAACTTTAGGTTGATGTTGCCAGCCAATATCCATTCGGCGCTTGGATGACGACTATTTACCCCATCTCTCCATGTCCTCTGACTATGTCTTGGGCACCTGAACTGCTGGTGCTTCTGCTGTGTTTTCACTACTTGGGAGTCTTCATTACCAAGGATGGGCAAAGGGCGTACAATTCTAACCTTCAGCTCCAGCTTGATGGTCTCTACAGGCATTACGTTTTAGTCTTCCCTCCCACTACCCCTGCTGGGTCGCTCGGCCATCTTTAAGATGGTTTCCCTGCCCAGACTTCTCTATCAGGTCCAAAACTATCTGTTACCGGTGGTCGAGACCTCGTTTGCTAAGGTTAACGCTTTGATCCGCGACTTGCTATGGAAGGGGGGGAAGTCCCTCGGACTTTCCTTGATAAATGCTGCCGACATACCTTTGAGGCAGGTATAGCGACTCCCAACATCCTCCTCTATTATAGGGCCGCAAACCTTCTAATTGTGAATGACTGTTGGTTTGAGAAGTTTGAGGATCCGGCCTATGCAACGGAGGGGTGGATCATGGGTTGTAGCAGCCTCCCCCATTCGCTTTATGGGGGAAATATCTCACCTACCTTACCATCCGCTACAAAAGTAGTGCTGAAGACACGGCAAAGTCCATGGGGTGGGCTAGTAGGCTTACCTTAGAGACTCCGCTGTGGGCAGGGACTCGGCTTCCTCAAGTTATGGCCGTCGGGGTTCTCGGCCTGGGACACCATAGGGATCTTCTTGCTGGGTGACGTGCTCCATAATGGGTCCCTGAAGTGCTTTCAGGACTTTCAGGCAGAGTTTCAGCAGCACTGCACTCAGTTTTTCCGGTACCTTCCACTCCGGCATGCGTTGGGTCCCTTCCGACAATCGGTCGCAGCCATACTTGAATTCTCCCCCTTGGAGCTAAGGTCCTACTCACTAATATCAAGGAACAAAAATTATTCTCCATTTATCAGACTCTACTACGTAACCAACCTGATCCAACGGTGGGCGTGGGGGCATCGTGAGAGCTGGACATGGGGCCGCTGGAGGACAAGGCGTAGATTGAGGCGGTGGCCGCCCCCAGAGAGGCGGTGACAGCTTCACAGTTCCGCTTGATTCAACTCAGACTATTACACAGCACTTATTACACTAGATCACGTCTATTTAGTATGGGTTAATGGCAACAGTGACCCCAATGGCAATTTGATGTACACATTTTGGCACTGTCCCGCTCTTTCGCTTTATTGGAATGGAGTGCTATGAGCCCTGGAGTTGGTACTATGTAGGCCAATCCCTAGACACCCGAAATTGATCCTCCTACATCTCACGGATGACTTGGAGGGGACTAGGTACCTGAGGACACTACTCTGGCTGTGCCTGATGATTGTTAAGCAAGACATCGCACAAGCTTGGAAGAGTGCGGAGGCCCCACCTTTTAGTAAATGGGCCACGGGAACGAATCACTGCAAGGGTTTGGGGCACCCCATATATCTGGCTAGAGGCTGCCCCCAAAAACATCAAAAGATCTGAAAGGATTGGTCCGAATATAGGGGGATCATGCTGGAACCTTGCCTGGCTCGACCATGCTCCTTGGATGGAGACACACAGTTGTGTGGGACTGATTGGCATGGTGGATGGGGTGACGGGGTCTCAGGGACTGTGTGGTCGGGTCTTCCTGCATATTTTGATTTCCAATGTCATGTTTTCTTTACTTTTCTTGTATATTGTCATGATTGTTCCTGATTTATAATCTTGGTCTGTACCAAATGTGGGAGATTTGTGGTTAAAATCAATAAAAAGTTTAAAAAAAAATACCTGTATAAATGGAGTTAGCATATGTAGAGGGATGCTAATCCTTGTTGAACACTGCAATTTGCCTGCATTTGCTGTGCCTAGGTTGTGTTTCACACGACACATTCCTTTGGTATTTTACAAAGTATACGACAACTTTCAAAGCTAACAAATGCTTTGCTGGATTTGTTCCATGCTAATTTCCCAATCTAATACATTTTGTAGGGTTCATGTGGAATGACAAATCTCTCTGAAAGTGCACCGAGAGGCAGTCAATACAAAACGGTTTCTAGCAGCACCAGATGAATAGTCAACAGATGCGGTGTTTAAAGCGAGTGGAGAGAGACAAGACACATATGGCCAGGTACTACCTACACCCCCTCCTCCCATAACTGGACCCCGATTAAATGACATGAGAAGGGTTTGGATGTGGGGGTCGTAAACCCCCGGCCGTATTTATTAACAAAATGAAAACATTATTAATATATACAAGATTTACAAATTACGCAGAAAATTATGCATTACACTGATTACAATTGATAAGTACATATGTCGGTTGGCTAACCTTAACATGACTCTAATACAAAGGTTTTCCTATCCGAATCTAAGATATCTTTAATAATCATCACAGCATTTTACTTTTCTGCGTATCCTATTTGGGCCTCACGGCAAGGTCACTAACTGGTGTCAGATCCTTATCAACTTTTAACCACGCCCTCCAGCCGGAGTGCGCATGCGCAGAGGGCCCGTTTACCGTGAGGGTACTCCCCCCGGTTACCCCCGTACGCTCTGTATCTTATCTCCATAAAGGGGCCCTTGCAGTTCTGCGCCATTTACTGGCGACCTTGTGCACGTGCGGGGTGGCCAACCAGCCTAGGGAAAGCGTGACTCCCCCTCCCCGCACCCATCCAGCCAACCGGCTGTAAACTGCCCCTGGAGTTCTAGGAGAGACCACTTGTCCCTCCCACTTGGGCGACCCCATTCAAGAATGGCGCCGCCCTCTAAGGACCTTAAATTTACTGCTCACCAATCATGACCTTACCGCCTGACCTAGGAATAGCACTAAAATACGACGATTGAAGACCTGTAAACTGAAAAACGTTGGTGGGAAAACACAAGTTTGATACACATACCACGAAATACTTATACCCGCTTGTTGTCAGTACATTCGCTTTAGGGGACGGTGGCTGGGCAAATTAAAGTTACAGCCTCCTAGCGAGGCTGGTGTGGTGGGCTGGGGAGCGGGGAGCAAAGAGACCTACTCCCGCGCTCGCCAGCCTTTTAAAGGTTTCTATGCCAGGCCGGTTCCAACCGGCCTTGCGCTATCCTCTCGCGTGACCCGGAAGTGATACCAATCACTTCCGGGGCACGCCCCCCGACACGGGACAATGAATAGTGAGGCTCGCCCGTCGCGTCACCAACGTGCGCGACAGGCTTGCCTCTGTAGTCTCCGGAGGGGGCCGGCACGACCGCCATACTTTTGGCGTGGCCGATGCCGGCCCCGCCGTTCCCTATGGCCAGGTACTACCTACACCCCCTCCTCCCATAACTGGACCCCGATTAAATGACATGAGAAGGGTTTGGATGTGGGGGTCGTAAACCCCCGGCCGTATTTATTAACAAAATGAAAACATTATTAATATATACAAGATTTACAAATTACGCAGAAAATTATGCATTACACTGATTACAATTGATAAGTACATATGTCGGTTGGCTAACCTTAACATGACTCTAATACAAAGGTTTTCCTATCCGAATCTAACATATCTTTAATAATCATCACAGCATTTTACTTTTCTGCGTATCCTATTTGGGCCTACGGCAAGGTCACTAACTGGTGTCAGATCCTTATCAACTTTTTAACCACGCCCTCCAGCCGGAGTGCGCATGCGCAGAGGGCCCGTTTACCGTGAGGGTACTCCCCCCCGGTTACCCCCGTACGCTCTGTATCTTATCTCCATAAAGGGGCCCTTGCAGTTTTGCGCCGTTTACTGGCGACCTTGTGCACGTGCGGGGTGGCCAACCAGCCTAGGGAAAGCGTGACTCCCCCTCCCCGCACCCATCCAGCCAACCGGCTGTAAACTGCCCCTGGAGTTCTAGGAGAGACCACTTGTCCCTCCCACTTGGGCGACCCCATTCAAGAATGGCGCCGCCCTCTGAGGACCTTAAATTTACTGCTCACCAATCATGACCTTACCGCCACAGGCCAGCATAGTTGACCGACTATCTGGCCCCCCTGCGCTCACTAGGAGGTCATACCCTGCCCCCGGAGATCGAACCATGCCAGGACATTTTCTAGGAAAGCCTCATTGCCTACTCTTGACAGATGGACCCCGTCCTTTACAAAGCAAGACTCACCCCTGATACACCCGTGGGCGATTGTCTGTAGACGAGGAGCCCTGAAAAGCCTCTCTATTTTGTTATTTATTCTCCTTACAGAGTGATTCAGTGCTCTTACCGACTCCCCCCTCCATTGGAATCTTGGAATCATTTGTGACCATACAATGGTACACCCCGGGAATGTCTTTGCTAACCAACTCACTTCTGATATTATTGCTTCCACTAGCCCCCTTCTACCGAGGCTTGCCAGATCATTTCCCCCTAGGTGTAAGATAATAATACTGGGACGGGGACCACCCTTCTCTAATAGCCCCAATGTGAAACCCCTAAACTGGCTCAAGCATAGGCCCCTTTCCCATGAAATGATACCCTAAAACCTGCTCGCTCTACCCTAGTCTTGTAGCTCCCTGTAAGGAAAAAATTAGACAGACGCTTCACATACGAGTGACCAATGATCCATGCGACCTGTGATCCCTGATTTGTTGATGACGTTCTTTGTGTTGTTTGTTGCTGTTGCGGCGTTCGCAGTTTCCCCCCTGCGTGACAGGTTTGAGAAACTGTAGATGAAACAGAGAAGACATATGCATCAGCTCCTGGTAATTATCCTGCTCATAACATATGTAACCGCACATAGCGCTTGTAACAACTGGAGGACCACCTCCCAATCCTTTGGACGCTGTTGCTAGGTAAACCCCTAGCTGCTGCTTCCGTGGCCGCCCCTATCCTAAAAGAGTGCGTCCCAAAACAGCTTGGGTTAAGCCCCGCCCTCTGTATTGCCATATCCAGGACCCTCTTAAACTGAAACCGTGTAAGTGGAATACCATCAGCATGCACCAGGAGGGGCCCCCCTTTGCTAACAGGTCTAGATTGTAGGAAAGCCTCCACCTGTGACAGGGGGCAACACGGATTGCCCTGTGCCCGATGGAGTACTACCCCATCCCCTCGTGCCTCTTGGTCCGTCTTGGACTTCCTGATTGATATTGTTAGAATGTCCCCCCGCACCTTCACGTCATCAAACTGCAATCCGCCCTGCACATCTGTTTTGTTTTGGGCCACCAATTCCCCAATTCTAAAAGCACCATAAAAGGCCAATGAGAAAGCGGCGGTGAACAACAGAACTTCCTCTGATGTGGTGCAAATCAGGGGAGGGTCCTTAGTAAAGACGTTAGCAGCTCCACCCCGATTGGCCGTCTTGTATCTGGGGTAGACCCTTGGAGGCGCTGCCAACCCTTCAGTGCTTTCCTGACTATAAAGCTGTTGGTAGGATTGCCTTTGTCCCTAGTTTGGGCAAAAAGGAGATTGCCGCCACATGCCGTTTAGCCGCTGCCGCTGAGCGCCCCTCCCCCTTCAAAAACCTAGGTAATGAAGGAGTGCCCCTGCGTTGTACCAGTTTTCAGCCCACTCCCTTCCTAAAAGGAACAATATGCCCCAAACGCCCCTTCATATGCTTTCCTGGTCCTGGGTGCTAGGCTAGCTGCCACGAGGTCCGGTAGTTGGGGGCACCAATTTGCCAAAGTAGTTCTGGGAAAGGGGTGGCATACTCCGCCGCCGCCGGGAGGTGAGCCCTGAAAACCTGCATTTTAAAGCGAGAAAGTGCATCAGCCGCATGATTTAATACCCCTGGCACATGTTTAGCTCTAAATTGAATATTTAGCTTCATGCATAACAGTACAATCTCCTTCAGCAGCCGGAGAATCATCCGACACCGTGCCGCTTGTTGGTTGATGCATTCGACCACTGTCATGTTATCTGACCAGAACACCACTGATTGATTACGCAGTTGTTCTGGCCATACTGTTAATGCCACCCAGATGGGGAACAATTCTAGAAAACCTATGTTGCCCGTCAAACCTGTCTCTGCCCACCATGCTGGCCACCGTTGCGCCACCCACTCGGTACCGAGTATGGCGCCAAATCCCTCACTCCCCGCGGCGTCAGTCATTAAACCTAACTCCGCGGAAGTAGTGGGCGGACCGGGCCACACTACCCTGCCATTGAAGTCCTGCAGGAATGCCAACCAAATGCGCATGTCCTGCCTGACCTCGGCTGACAGCCTGGTGTGGTGGTGTCTTTCCTTGAGCCCCGCCATCGCCTGTGAGATGGATCGGGAAAATGGCCTTGCCATAGGAATGATCCTTAGTGCAAAATTCAACTGCCCTACTGTCTGTTGTAACTGGTGCAATGTTACCCTCTCCCTAACCAGGCACTGCTGCAGTGTGGACCTGAACTTGATGATCTTGTCCGCGGGCAACCTGAAACACCCCTGTATGGAATCTAACTCAATCCCTAGGAACTCTATTGTTGTATTAGGTCCCACTGTCTTTCCTAAGGCCAAGGGGACCCCAAAAGCATGCATGAGTGCGCAAAATTTCTGCAGCGCCCACGCACACTCCCGCGATCCCGGTGACCCCAAGATAAGAAAATCATCCAGGTAATGCATTACCCACTGGTGCCCTGTCACCTGCCTAAAAACCCACTCCAGAAATGAACTGAATTTTTCAAAATATGCGCAGGAGACAGAGCAACCCATGGGCATACACATGTCCATGTAGAATTTCCCTGAAAATTGAAAACCAAGTAGATGAAAATCAGACGGGTGGACTGGTAATAGACGAAAGCGGACTCTATGTCTGATTTTGCCAAAGGGCTCCAGGGCCCAAGCCCCTGAGCATCTCCACCGCTTCATCAAAAGAAGCATATCTCACACTGCAAAACTCCTCATCAATTGCTTCATTCAATGAACTTCCCTGGGTGCTGATAGGTTGTGTATGAGTCTGAATTCCCCCTTTCTTTCTTGGGGACCACGCCCAAAGGAGAGCAGACAAAATTCTCTACCGGGATAGAATCGTATGGGCCAGCTACCCTGCCCAGTCGCAGCTCTTTTTCAATTTTCATTGCTGCCACGCTAGGTTTGGCTCGCACTGAGAGTTGATTTTTGCATTCTGATGCCCCCACATAGTCAGGTGCCGGTATCCTAAAACTGTACCTGAAACCATCTAGCAGCATTTTTGCGGTGATGTGACAAGGATATTTGTTTAGCCAGGGTGTCAATGCCGTTACATCAATAGGTGACCGTGCCTTTAGTTGTCCATGAGCCTCATTCCTGTTTCTTCCCTCCCTTATCCTTTGGTTTCTTGAAGCACTTGGACTCGGGGTGAGACGGGTTCGCGCAGATGGAACACGCATGCTTAAACCTGCACGTGCCTTGCGGTCTAGTGCAAGTCCGTCTATTGAAATCCCAGCATGTCCCTTTGCGCCCTCCCGGTGTTTGTATGGCTGGGGGACCTGTGTTTGGCTGTGACCGAAAGGACTGAAAGGCCTGAAAGGACTGGTTCCTGGACCTGTCCTGGAACCCACCGCCCATTTGGTCTAACCATGCAATCGTGTCTAGGCGGTCCCATGATAGGGATGTGTCAGACGCTTTAGTTCTCCTGAAGCTCTTATCATATTCTTTCCATCCCTCACCCCCGTATTTATCATGCGCAAGAACAATCCTGTTTTGGTAACATGCCATCTCAGCCTGCATATTAGGGAAACGCTCAGCCATGACTGCCATGAAAATGGAAAAACCTCTAATCCAATTCAACAAGTTTTCTTCGACCCTGTACTTCATTAGTTCGTTTGCCCATTCCCTCGGGAGCATCCAGTCTTTGTTCTTCCTTACCTCTTCCCTCTCTTTTTCGCAAATAAGCAAAGAGAACATGTTTATGTAAGACCCCGACCAAATCCTGTCCTTTACGTCCTGTGTTACATGCCTCCCCAAATTCTCCCGATCCGTGCGGGACTCACCCACATTCAACATTGGCAGTGTCATCAGCTTACCTCCTCCAGCGGACCCGGCTGACCCTGACGGTTTCTCTTTCGTCATGCTGCTCCCGGTACTTCCCTGCTGTGTTCAAGTGGCTTGGCCCCCCCGGCTGGAATGAGAGGGGACAGCGCACCCTGACCCTCGCCTGTTTTGTCCACTGGTGTCCCATGAAACTGGGCCACTATTCGCCTTGCCTCTACCAGCGGATCCCCGCCCTTATCCCCAACCGTTGATGACAGGATCCCCACTTTTCCCAACCACGGAAGTATTGCAGCTAAATGTGACACTACATCCTGCGGAGTGCCTTCCCCACCCGTACCGGGCAACACCGGCAATTGCGGGCTATCCCCTGATGGCCCAGGCCCTTCTCCGGGCTGGGGGACTGGGACCGGAGGAATAGGGGGCTGGGGAGCTGGCCCCGGGACAGGCGCTGGGACTGGCACTGGGGCAACTGGCGGAACAGGTACCTGTTCTGCGGGTGGTACCTCCTCTGTAGGCAAAACAGGGGCCGGTGACAATGGTAACCTTGGTTCCCTCCGCCCCCCCTTGTTAGTCCTTACCCTTTTGGGGAGGGGAGGAAAAGCCGACCTCGGGGGCACCATGCTGCGCCTGGCTCTTTCTTCTCTCTCCTCCGCCCCCCCTTGTGCGTCTACTCGTTCGGTGAGATTCGCAAGGCCCTGCCCCAACTCTTCTACCTTCTTGAGCATTGCCTCCATAAAGTTCTCCATGCGGGAGGGCTTGCCCCCCCTCTTCGCCTTCCCGGCCATATAAACAGTCAAGTATATGACCCCTTATCAATCACTGTGATCGTGCTGACCGCGGCTGGAAGTTAATGCCCGAAGCCCTATATACCACAAGGCCCAATGAAAAACCCCCCTTGTGTAATTACCCAAGCGCCTGTATTGGCAACACCCTCCTGTTACCAACAGCTTTTATATTAGGCCAGTGAAAACAGACTAGAACACCAGCTGCACCCCCCCTAAGCCCTTGTACGAGCTTACAAAACCCTCAATACGGCGAAATGGGGCAGCATACAGCCCTGGGCACCTGCACGCGTTAGACACAGAACCCCGGCAAAGCCACAGCTGTCTATGTCTTCCTAAACAGGCCCACAGTCACAGATTTACAAACCGGAAGGGTGCGCGCCCTCACTGGTTGAGCGCCACCACGACCGGGTACCTGCCGTCCTCTGCCGCCGATATCACCGCCGTTCCGGGCACACGATCGTTTTCTGCCCCACCGCGGCGCTCTGCGCCCTCGCACGCCTCTGTTGCTGCCGCTCGGAGCAGGGGAAAGGCCGACGTCGCTCATCGATGTGTTCCGGCTCGCCGCTCGGAGCAGGGGAAAGGCCGACGTCGCTCCGCGATGTGTTCCGGCTCGCCGAGTCGATTCTCCTGCAGAGGGGAAAAACAAATTAAAGTTACAGCCTCCTAGCGAGGCTGGTGTGGTGGGCTGGGGAGCGGGGAGCAAAGAGGCCTACTCCCGCGCTCGCCAGCCTTTTAAAGGTTTCTATGCCAGGCCGGTTCCAACCGGCCTGGCGCTATCCTCTCGCGTGACCCGGAAGTGATACCAATCACTTCCGGGGCACGCCCCCCGACACGGGACCAATGAATAGTGAGGCTCGCCCGTCGCGTCACCAACGTGTGCGACAGGCTTGCCTCTGTGGTCTCCGGAGGGGGCCGGCACGACCGCCATACTTTTGGCGTGGCCAATGCCGGCCCCGCCGTTCCCAATTTACAGTACTCTCACCATTTAGTAGACTCCCCGTAATAGGGCCCAATACCTTATTTACAACCACCAAACTTGTTAAGGCATCAGATGGCACTGATCAGATTTCATGAAACTGGCAGTTTAACCAATCACAACGCCATGAATTGCCCTGCACTTCAACCCACATCACAAACCTTAGGCGTCACTTCATAGGAATGCCGCTTCGGTGCATTCATGAAAAAACACACAAAAAGAATATATCCAGGACAATCAAACCACTTCCGTCTTGGGGATGAGATCACCTATTTAATGGGCCGGCTACAATGACGATTGCGTTGTTTAGATTAATAGCAGCCGAAGGATCAAATGCTGCAGTCATTCAGTCAGCGTATCTGCACTGTGCAGGAAACACGTTTTTTTTTTTTTTTAACTCAACTGCTATTGAGCATTTTACCCCCTTGATGGTACATTATGGGTCAATCCCAGACCAGTGGGTCACTACCCTTGTGGTAGCTGTGCGGCATGCAACTACACTAGCACAACCAAGAAGGTGGACATAAAAACCAACAGACCGTGGGTACTTAAGAACTTCAGCAATTGTAACAGTGAGAATGTCATCTATCTCATCACATGCCCCTGCAACTTGATGCATGTGGGCATGACAACTAGAAAGATTAAGATTCGTATTAACGAACACAGGAGCACCATCAGGTGCAAAAAGACAAACACCAAGCTGACGCGCCACTATCTGGAACTCAACCACAGAGATGTTGATCTGAAGTGGGTAGTTCTTGAGGTCATTAAGGGAACGAACCCAAACATCCAGGGAATACTTCACACCAGAGAGCAACGTTGGGTGTATCGACTTCGGTCATGGGACACTGGATTGAATGATGACATCCCATGGCTCCACACTGGACAATAATGAAACGAGGGACACATGTATACACATGTATACAAGCACAGCTAAACACTGACCCTCCTCTCACCATCTTCTGCTGCATAAAAGCCTTTGGTTTTTTCAATTTAAACCGCATGTTCTTGCCCCTATATGAGGCACAGTGCATATTTATTAAACATTGAACAGGTTTTTCCCCCCACTTTCTTGTTCGGATCAACTACAGGGAGTGACCTGGGATCTTGTGTTCCACGGGAACGAATCACTGCAAGGGTTTGGAGCGCCCCATATATCTGGCTAGAGGCTGCCCCCAAAAACATCAAAAGATCTGGAAGGATTGGGCCGAATATAGGGGGATCATGCTGGAACCTTGCCTGGCTCGACCATGCTCCTTGGATGGAGACACACAGTTGTGTGGGACTGATTGGCATGGTGGATGGGGTGACGGGGTCTCTGGGACTGTGTGGTCGGGTCTTCCTGCATATTTTGATTTCCAATGTCATGTTTTCTTTACTTTTCTTGTATAATGTCATGATTGTTCCTGATTTATAATCTTGGTCTGTACCAAATGTGGGAGATTTGTGGTTAAAATCAATAAAAAGTAAAAAAAAAATACCTGTATAAATGGAGTTAGCATATGTAGAGGGATGCTAATCCTTGTCGAACACTGCAATTTGCCTGCATTTGCTGTGCCTAGGTTGCGTTTCACACAACACATTCCTTTGGTACTTTACAAAGTATACGACAACTTTCAAAGCTATCAAATGCTTTGCTGGATTTGTTCCATGCTAATTGCCCAATCTAATACATTTTGTAGGGTTCATGTGGAATGACAAATCTCTCTGAAATACAATACAAAACGGTTTCAAGCAGCACCAGATGAATAGATGAAACAAGTTTTTTGTTTTTTTTTATCTCAACTGCTATTGAGCATTTTACACCCTTGATGGTACATTGTTTACAGGGCGAACCTTCTACAGGCCCCCAAAAAATGCGGCTAGATTCTTCGACAAAGCCGCATTCTCCTGACACTCTCGTATTCTTGCGCGCTTCCAAGAACAGCAGCATTTCAGCCATGTTGTTGAGTTCATAGAAAACACAATGACAGTTTTTATACCAAGAAGGGAAATAAGTACTTTAAAAGGGAATGAAATGCCTGCACATCACAATGCCACGGCACCACGTAAAAATACAGAATTATCGCATTGCTCCGCTCCTGTCACGAAACATCTGGCAAGCAGTGCTTAATTTGAGCCGGTGGGGGCACAGGTACTCATTTTTGTAGACGGCGCTTATCTTCATCTTCAAACATGTACAGAGATGAAGGTACAGAGAAACACGCAAGGGCGATGCAGGAAGAGAAAGACGGGGAAAAAACCTTGACAAAGAAGTAAAGTTGGGCCCCGTACAAGTGAGATAAAGGGGCACGGAGTGCCTGATAGTGGGTTAAAGAGGCAGGACGTTCAAAGCTACCCAGCCTTGGTATGCTGAGCGCCGGCATTCAAGAGCGCTTAAACAGAACGATGGGCTCCGCTACATGGACTTCAGGGTCGCCACCGGTTGCGACCGTTGCCACTTTATTTGCGACCCCTGACTTCCCTCGCTGTTTTCAGAGCGCAGTTACATTTTTAGGCACCCATTTTAAGTCCACACATTCTGTTAAGGTTACGCATTAATAATGGAAATATCAGCTGCTTCCGGCTCCAGACTTCCATTGGTCACACAGTGACGGCGTCACAGCAGGGCACGTCCAGCATGCACCTGTCTCCTGCGCAAGCGCGCGCCTGGGCGCGGCAGGTGTGCCCGCATCGGAGCATCTTCATCTCGCGCACTGTAGTGAGCTCGGAGCGCGCTGAGTCCAGTGCGACTGACTGGCTGGCGAGCTTGCTGCAGGTTCCGTGAGACATTGAGTGCAGCCCCAGCACAGCAGGTGAGCCCAGGGTCCATCTTAATTCGGCTGTGGATCTCTTGTGAAGGCAGCCTGAGGCAGGGCGGTGTTTCTGCACCTCAGCCTGAGGCAGGGCGGTGTTTCTGCACCTGATGCTGTTGTTTTTAGGGGCACGAGAGGGAGCGCAAAACGAAACCTACTACTGGGTTATTTCTGTTTGCTGGAGTCGGGAACAAGGCCACCTGGGAGGCGCTCAGGGATGCCAGATGTAATAGGACCCGGACCCCCCAGGATGATCCCCCGCCCTGCCCCCAAGTGGTCCAGCCCACAATCAATGCTACTACTTCAAGAGAGTGGGTATAACTCGGCCATGTTTAATTTCCAACCAATCATAAACATGACAAAACATTTACATCTTATACATTTATGGTCTTAATATTTCACTTTTAATATCGACATTTATCCTCCAATATCATCAGCACCAGTTATGGAAATTTACTTTGTTCCAGCACCAAGGGGCCCTCAGGCTCGCCTCCTCTGAACTGAGAACCACGCAAGGCGCAACCCACCTGCGTCCTTGAGCGGTGGGCCCCAGCCCTCTGGTCCTTGTCCGCCATTTTCGGGGCCCACCCCTCTACCACCAGGCTGCCAAGGAGGCTCGTAGGGAATCCCCAGGGGCCGCTGCCCCATGCCCTAGTTCGTGACCTGGCGCCCTTGCCTCCCCAGCCGGTGACCCCATTCTCCCTGCGGAGAGCTTACCGTCTCTCCCCTCAGTGCTGGCCTAGGGAGTACGTAATGAGGACTCCCGTTACCCTGCAAGTCAATGTTCTGTGGTCTCCTTTCCGCCACTACTCTCTCCTCCGAACCTCCCCTCAAACCACTACTCATAGGGACGGGTGGGTGGGAGATTCAGAGAAGCCGGTAGTCCTGTGGTCCGGCGCAGGAAAAAGAGAGGCAAAGCTGGGTGGCCCAGAAGCCTAAATAGGCTTATTGCCACCACCCCTTCCTACGCCGGAAACACGTCACCGGGGACCCGGAAGTACCTCCTGGGGCCGGTCGCCAATCGGGCTACCCCGGCCGATGAGTGGGGGCGTGGCGAGGATCCGGGAGGCCGGGCCCTAATGGCGCGCTCTCCAAATCTCGCGCTTTTCCATAGGACCCGGACCCCCAGGATGATCCCCCGCCCTGCCCCCAAGTGGTCCAGCCCACAATCAATGCTACTACTTCAAGAGAGTGGGTATAACTCGGCCATGTTTAATTTCCAACCAATCATAAACATGACAAAACATTTACATCTTATACATTTATGGTCTTAATATTTCACTTTTAATATCGACATTTATCCTCCAATATCATCAGCACCAGTTATGGAAATTTACTTTGTTCCAGCACCAAGGGGCCCTCAGGCTCGCCTCCTCTGAACTGAGAACCACGCAAGGCGCAACCCACCTGCGTCCTTGAGCGGTGGGCCCCAGCCCTCTGGTCCTTGTCCGCCATTTTCGGGGCCCACCCCTCTACCACCAGGCTGCCAAGGAGGCTCGTAGGGAATCCCCAGGGGCCGCTGCCCCATGCCCTAGTTCGTGACCTGGCGCCCTTGCCTCCCCAGCCGGTGACCCCATTCTCCCTGCGGAGAGCTTACCGTCTCTCCCCTCAGTGCTGGCCTAGGGAGTACGTAATGAGGACTCCCGTTACCCTGCAAGTCAATGTTCTGTGGTCTCCTTTCCGCCACTAGGGTGACCAGGGCCCACAGGTCCTTCACCCTCCCCACCACAAAACAAGTTCTGCACAAAAGACCATATTCCTTTGATCCATATGTCCGATCCAATGTCTGACAAGTGTACACCATCCTGGTGAAACATTATGTCTCCTGAGATCATCCGGTGTGGTATATGACACAAGTGGCCCGGCCCTGAGCACAGCTTGGCCAATTCCCTATTGAGTCGCCTCACTGATACATTTAAGGCTCGTGATCTTACTCCATCGCCCCATGTCCGGCGTGGTATCATACATGACCAGGCTATCCGCGCCCGGGGAAGGCCCGCCCTAGCCATGCACACTCCGTCAATATGGCTTCCTGACCGTCAAGCGTCCTCGATCAACCATGTCGTTGCCGCCCAAATGTAAAATAATTAAATCCGGGGACTGCTGTCCCTCGTGTGCTCTTGTCTCTTCAACCAGCTGCCGCAGCTGCCGGATCCGCAAGCCCCCGACCCTCGCCATAGGAACGACATCCCTTTCAGACCTGGTGGTTTCGACACTCGCTGCTGTTGTAACCGGACCGTGGCGCGCCGTACGAACGAGTGCCCCAACACCCATACCACCTTCGCGGGCATACTAATTGTCGGGAAAGAAATGGAAAAGTCAAAATGTGCCTGTCAACAAATCTGTGTATCCACTTACAGTAGTTCAGGCCGCACGTATCGCTTAAAACACTCTGATGACCAGCGCCCCACCCTCTTTACTGCTTCTGCTGGCAAGCCGGCGCCCGCCGCTAAAGTCGCCGCACCGATTCTAAACGAGTGTGACGAATAGCCCGCCGGAATCACCCCCAGACTAGCCAATGTCTGCCTAAAAACTGCCTTGAATTGATATTGGGACAGGCAATCCCCTTGCTCATGTATGAACAGAGCCTGCCCCTTCCCTACGGGGCGGATCGCTAAGTAAGCTTCCATCAAAGCGACCGGGCAGATAATTATCCCAGGAGCCGGACTAAGGCGAATCGTGGACCCCTTCCCTAAGGGGTCGGTCTTTGACTTCCGAAGGGTCACTACCAGACTACCCTGGACTAATTTGGAGTCGCGCAGCTGCAGCCCCCTAACTGATCGGACTTGGAGGTCCCTACCAGTTCCCCTAGCCGAAAGGCCCCGTAAAGGCCAGGGAGAAAGCGGCCCCAAATAGGGTGCTCTCATATGATGAGCGGCATACCGCGTGCAGGGACCCAATCATGTCGCCCAGCATCTTCACGTCTAGGGGCCTTCTGCAGTCCCTTTGACCCCTTCCAACCGGGCCCATCCTGCCAGGGCTTTCTTGACTACAAAGGCTGCACTTGGGTCGCGCTCCCCGCTAACTTGGCAAAGAATCCTACCGCGGTCACGTGCGCCCTAGCATAAGAGACTGGCCTGCCCTGATCCCTCAATGTTTGTAGGAAACCGCATATCGCTCCAGCAGCAAATAGGCCCCTTATCCCTGCGCGCTGGACAAACATCCTGTATGACTTGAAATGTTGTTGGTAAGTTCTCCTAGTGCGTTTACTCAGTGAGGCACCTACCAGCCCCGCTAAAGCGGGGCACCAATCCTCCACAGTGATGTCGGGAACACTGTCATCTGATCCTCTGCCCGTCGGTGATACCTCCGGAATTCCTGCAACTTGGAGCGAGACAAAGCGTCAGCAGCCTGATTCTCTACACCTGGAATATGTGCCGCTTTAAACAGTAGGTTCAGCCTCAAGCATGCCAGCACTAAATGTTTCAATAACCTCAGTATATGTTTACACGTAGCCCCTTGCCTATTGATTGCCTCCACTACACCCATGTTGTCTGACCAGAATACCACAGATTTGTTCTCAAAGAACCTGGCCCACACAGTTACTGCCACCACGATTGGGAACAACTCCAAAAAGGCTATGTTCTTAGTTAAACCGCTCTCATGCCATGCCGCAGGCCAATCGCCCCTGCACCAGCGAGATCCTAAAATTGCTCCAAAACCCACGCTCCCTGCTGAGTCCGTGAGCAAGCCCAAGTCCGTACTGGACACTGGCGGAGCAGGCCATACCACCTTACCATTGAATTCGCTTAAGAAACTGCGCCATACTCTCAGGTCTTTGCTCACCTCTGCCTGCAGGCGCACATGATGGTGTTTTTGAGTCAACCCCACCATTGCCCGTGCTATCGACCTTGAGAAGGGCCGCCCCATCGGGATGATCCGAAGGGCGAAGTTCAACTGACCCACTAACACCTGGAGTTGGTGTAAGGTTACTTTAGCTCCTGCCAGTGCTGAATCGATTGCCTGGGAGAAGGCCCTCACTTTGTCCATTGGTAACCTGCATTCCCCCGCCACTGTGTCTATCTCAATTCCCAAAAAAGACATGCATGTTGCAGGACCTACCGTCTTCCCAGGTGCCAATGGCACTCGGAATTCTTCAAACATGGCGACTAGCTGTCCCAACGCCTGAGCACATTCCCCTGATGCTGCAGGGCCCATGACCATAAAATCGTCCAAATAATGTACAATGTCCCTACGCCCCGTCCTGAAGGTAAACAGCCACTGCAGCATGGAGCTAAACGTCTCAAAGTATCTGCATGACACCGCGCAGCCCATTGGCATACACCTGTCATAGTAGAACTGGTGATTGAGCTGAAAGCCTAGCAAGTGATAATCGTCAGGGTGAACCGGCAAGAGCCGGAAAGCGGACTCAATGTCCGTTTTTGCCATGAAGGCGTGCCGCCCTAAGTCGCGCAGCCTCTGGAGTGCCATATCAAAGGAAGAGTAAGTCACTGAGCACAAGGATGGATCTATGGCATCATTCACTGAGGCGCCCTTTGGCGCTGACAAGTTGTGAATCATCCTATACTGGCCTGGCTCTTTCTTAGGAACCACCCCCAGTGGTGAACAAACATAACCCGGCAACGGGGGGCAGGAAAGGGCCCGCCACCCGTCCCAGTGCCCGTTCCTTCTCAACCTTTTGTGCCACTACTGTGGGTTGCATGCGTGCTGACAACAGATTATTGCAATGATCCACCGGAGGTACCCCTGCGCTGGAATGCGGAAGCCCGTGGAAAACCCCTGATACAAGGTCTTGGCTGCCAACCTATCCGGGTACTGATTCAGCCAAAAATCAGCCTCCCTACGTCCACTGGCGTGGGTAAACTATTGTTGCGCTGGCATGTGCTCCCTACCCCTATCTTTGGATTTTTTAATACACTTGAACTCAGGGTGAGAGGGGTGACCGCAAAATGCGCAAGCGTGCTTGAACTTACATTGCCCTGTAGGCCAAGTACACGTTTTCTTGTTAAATGCCCAGCACGTCCCTTTTTTCTCCCCAGGCCCCCTGAGAGGTCCGAAAGGGCTGCCTCATGTGTTGTGCTTTATTATTTACGTTTTCTAGCCACACATTTACCTCCGTCTGATCCCACCCCATGTCAGGGTCCTCGACTTTCGCCCATCTGAAGTCCCTGTCATAATCTAACCATGCCATGCCGCCATACACTGTGTGGGCCTTCAGAATCTTGTTAGCATAGTATATCAAAGGTATTGCCAGCTCAGGTTTCTTTTCTAACATCACCGTTGTAAAAACCTGAAAACCGAACATCCAATTAGTAATAGATTCTTCCACCCTCGGTCTCCTGTCTTTGAAAGAACCCTCCTTCCCCTCTTTCTCTTTAGCTTCCACCTCCCTTCTTTTTGGCCTGATTAAGGCGAAAATATCCACAAATTCTCCCTTCCAAATCTTTTCCTTTGTGTCAAGAAGGACATGTGTCGCGATTTTTCCGGGCTTAGATAAGACTGTATCTTGGCCCCCAACTGTTTTAGACCCCTTGTCTGAGTCTTTGCTTGTGCTCCCAGCTGCCTTACCTGTTGCGGTCACTGTGTGTTCTGGTTGAGCAGGGGCCGCTTGACCCACCGCCAGAAGGGGAGCGCTTATATTTTTGTCCTGTATTTTTTCCAAGAGAGCCACTTGTTTACTAATTTCGCTGAGTGCACTCTCTGTAGCCGCTGGTGGTGCCCACGGTGCCAATGCCGCCCCCCAGTCTTGCTCCTCCCCGCCGGTGTTGCCAGCTGTGCTAACAGGGTAGCCATTGAAGACAGTATACTAGCTGTGGCGTCCTGAGCCCCTCCCGCAGGTACCTCGGGTATGGGGGGTACTATGACTACTGCCTCCACCGGCGCTACCGGGGTGGGGACATGTGGTGCGGGCACTAACGCTTTCAACGCCCCCCTAATCTCCGCTAATATCGCTCCCACATCGTTCCCTGGTTCTGGCTGTGGTGCTGGTTGCGGGGCTTCATTAAGAAATGGTTGTGGCGCTGGAGACATTGGCCATGCGGGTACATCTGGTACTGGCTGAGGGGCCTCATTAGGTAATGGTTGTGGGGGCGCCGGAGATATCGGCAATGTGGGTACATCCGGTACTGGCTGCCGGGGCACCCGGGGTCTTGGGCGCACTGGTTCTGGCTGCGGGGGAACTATGGGGGCATCAGGCACCCGAGGCCGCCCTTTAGGTACCCCGCTCCCCTGGCCCTTCTTCCCTTTCTCACCCTTCCCACTCCCCCTTTTCCTTTGCTCGGCTGACTCCTGGGCCTCTTTTCCAAGGGAGGGAATGCAGTTTTGGGAGGGACACCGGTTCTGCGAGGGCGGTCACCTAACCCCGGCACCGGTGCCTGTTCTTCATCTGACTCTGGGGCCTGACCCCTTGATCCTCCTCGCCCTCCTCTCTATCCCTGCTGAGCTTTGCCAATACTAGCTTCAGCAATTGTGCTAGGTCGGGGTCCTTGTCCTTCCTTTTTGGTTGCGCCCCTTTGCTGGCATTCTGCGACCTGCTTTGCCCCGATCCCTGCACCCGCTGGCTTGCCTAATACTGCTGGCACTCTTATTGGTCCCTACTCGTACTGGGCACGCTAGCTTGCTCCCCCTACCGCTCTGCCCAACTCCCGGATCGCTCCGCTTTTCTGGGTTGCCCCCCCGCTAGGGCTTCCGGATCAGGTAGGAAGGCGCTGCTGCCTGCCCGCACTCACACGATGCGCACCGGAATGTCGGGGGAACCCCTGGCAGCCGTGGATGGTCGATGGTGCTTCACTCTGCCCGAGTGGTCGGAACCCTTGCCCCCGGCCTCCGACGGCTGCCCAAGGCCCCCCGAGACCCCGACACCTTACCTCCTGATCCGCAAGCCCGATCGCCCGATCGCCAAGTCCCCGACTCCGTGAGCGCTTGAGCGCGCCGATCTCGCCTCCTCTCCGTCCGATGCCCGCTAATCCCTTCGACGGCGGGTCCCCCGGTCTCCACAAGAAAGGCCGATCCACGTGGTCCCGAGGCGAAGATTCAGAGAAGCCGGTAGTCCTGTGGTCCGGCGCAGGAAAAAGAGAGGCAAAGCTGGGTGGCCCAGAAGCCTAAATAGGCCTATTGCCACCACCCCTTCCTACGCCGGAAACACGTCACCGGGGACCCGGAAGTACCTCCTGGGGCCGGTCGCCAATCGGGCTACCCCGGCCGATGAGTGGGGGCGTGGCGAGGATCCGGGAGGCCGGGCCCTAATGGCGCGCTCTCCAAATCTCACGCTTTTCCACAAGCATTTGCAATGCAAATTGGTCTCGCATTTGCTTGCGTTAGAACTATTGGCGTTGTAAAAGATAATGTATTTTACTCATGTGTTAAAAGCGTATGTATGTGGTGTGTATTGGAATTATGTGGGTTGGATTGGAATTGTTAGTTGTGGAATAGTGTGGCGTGGAGTGGATTTGTGTAGTGGAATTATGTGGCATGGTGTGCAGTGGAATTATGTGGATAGTAAATATGTTATATTGAGTATACTGGAATTATGTTGAGTGGGATTGTGTGTTATGGAGTGTAATTATGTGGAATGGTATCTTGTTGTGGAATCGTGTTTAATTATGTGGTGTGCTGTTGAATTTTGTCGCATGATGTGGAATTTTGTGGTGTGGATTGGATGTATGTGGTGTGTTGTATGTGTGTTGTCGAGTTAAATTATGTGGTTTGGTGTTGAATTATGTTGTGTCGAATGGAAATGTGTGGAGTTGAATTGTGTGGCGTGGAACTGTGTGGATAGCTTTGCCTTTTTGGTGATGTAAAAAACAAATAGGTAGGAGCTAAGCTCAAGATCTGTGTCTTTGGATATTATAAAAAAAAAAAGACAAGTGAGTGGGAAAAGGGATACCAAACACTGGCCAAAAGATATCACACTGTCCATTATAACGGGGACACCTGGCAACTCTGCCGCAAGTGTAGGATAGATATGTTCCAGCATCGTCTCACCTCTCCCCACAATGTCACCTGTAACGACAGATCGGCATGCTCTCATAAGTGTTCATTTGCCTTTTACTGCTGTATGCTTACATATTTCTCTTACTGCAACGCATGTGTTTGTGTTTCTAAAAGAGAAAAGAAAGAGGAGGCTCAAAAGAGGGAGTCAGACAACAGGGTTTCTAACAGACACCAGTAAAAAGACACCAGTAATTTACCCTTGTAATTACCGGTGCCCAGTGCATTCGCGCCCGCCTGTACACCTTCTAGCTTGGAAACCAGTACCGCGTGAGGGAGAAGAGAAATGAAACCGGAGGAGCACGAAGGTGGCAGGTGGAAGAAGAGATGCTGAACCTGGGCACGGTAGCAGCAGGGAAGGCATTAAAAAACAAGCATTTGCAATGCAATAGGTCTCGGATTTACGCAAGTTTGAGCTATTTACATTGCAAATAATGCCTTTTATTTTTGTTTTCGTTTTTAAAACATAAATAAAAGGCATTGTGATTTACAATGCCAATAGCTTAAACTTGCGTAAATGCGAGACCTATTGCATTGCATATTGAAGCAAAGTGAACCTGGTTTTAGTGGTTGGAATTAAATAGTTTCAATTATTATCCATGAAGAGAAATGGGTTCGACCTGTTTTTCATTTCATTTGCGTTTACGCAAATATTGTGTAGATTTGAAGTGATATGGAATAGTATGTCCTTTAATTTAAATAAAAAGCACTGCATTACCAATGTATAGTATACCAGTTTAAATGTAGTGATTAGCTGCTGGAGGTAAACACTGTAAGAGGCGCGATTGCACCAGAAGATCTGGGCCACGAGTTCAGTAAACGGACATGAGATAAATGATCATACAGGTAATCCTAATGTGAATCAGTGACATAGTCAGTTGTCATCCTGAAAATCTGCCACCGTGGAGTACATGAGGTACAAAGAACGCCCCTAGTAAGGAGTCAAAGTGGAAAAATCCACATAGATATGGTATTGTGTGAGCCTCACGGCGAGGATGCAGAGCCTGTGCATTAATAAAGATGAGATGTTGGTATAAAGAAAGATTTCTGCATTTCCCTCGAGTACAACCATGCGAGGTTTGAGTGTCCTGTGAGTGATCAGGTAACCCACCAGATCCTTCGGTATAATTAGGACCAGATTTGTGAGGATGGATTGTACAGTAGGGTGACCATGCGGGGTTGCAGTGAAAAGATACAGATACAAATAAAAGGAGACAGCGGACAAGAGCCTGCGTGGCCATGGAGTTCAGAGAGGGCACAGAGAGAGAGGGAGCTCGTTGAAATTAAAGCGCGGGACAGAGAGGAGGGCACATGGGCCCGACTGGCCAGGATGTGTTCATGTGGCACTTGTTTTTTGCTCTTAACTTTGAAAAAGTCACCCTTGCAAACGGCGGGGAAAAAACATTTTATGAATCGGGACTTGAGAGTGTGGATAGAGGTGTAGAGATGAATGAACAAGGTGCTTCAGGAAGGAAAGGTGGTGAGTGTGAGAGGGTGCGTGAGAATCAAGCAATGCTGGGGGAAGAGCGAGACACTGAGAGAGAGAGGGAGAAGAAAATTAAGAAAGAGGCGGTATACTAGAATAAGATGCAAAAGAAGGAAGTGAGATGACGCAGATATGTTAAGTAGTGGAATGAAAACAAAGAAGAGTCATAATGACTCGAGGCGGGTGGTTGGAGGGAGAGAGGAAGACATAGGAAGAAGACAAAAAGGTGGAGAGGGAAAGGAGAGAGGAATAGGGGAGTCGAGCGAGCGAGAGGGGGGAGCAGATGGAGAAACCCATCGTTAGATACCCGGGAGAGAGAACGGGAGCGAGCGCTTACGGGCTCCTTGGGAGACTAGCATAGAGATACAGGGAGGGGCTGTGGGCTGTCACGCGTCATTGGGCAGATTATGTGCCGAAAAAGTGTTTTTCGCTGTGCCAGTCAGTCACTGCATCGGGTCCATCTGGACAGTTCTCTCCCTGTACCTGCGCCCCCTCCCAACACTTTAGCACGCTCTTGCTGTTTTGCCTTTTAGTCCCTCGTTCTGGGTGCATTTCTATCTCAATTTCGTTCTCCCTGCTCGGAGTTCACGCGCACACGCACATCATCGGACAGCTGAGCCCTGCCAGTGCCATGGAGATCCACTGGCGCAGATAGGGCCGAGCCCGCGGGTAGCACCGGCAGCGGCTTCACCGCGGCCCGTTCTTGTGAAGTGATCTGTGCTTCTATCCTGAGAAAATATGTGAAATAGAGACAACTGGATACAAGTCATGACAGATAAACAAATAAAATACAAATGATGAGCGGCAAGCGTAATATAACAGGAAAAACGAGCAATGATAATAAAGGAAGTAAAAAACTGACGAAGGTAGGAATAATTGAATTAACTAATTAGGCATTTACAAGCGCAGACACTGAAAAGATGAACAATCAAGGAAAACACGTACAAATACAACAAGCACGGAATCGAAACCTGTGGTGCACGCGCACCACAGAGGAGCGGGGGGGCGAGGGAGCCTGTTGACTGTGCCGCGCGCTGATGCGCGTCCTAGACACAGACGGGAATGGGCGGAGCAAAGGCGGGACATGCGCCCGCCTTTGCCCAATTGCGTGCCGTTTTAAAAAAAAAAAAGCACGCTACAGCCAATGTGGGCTTCCGAAAGCAAAACCACACGCACGAGCGTGTGGTTAGCTTTCTGAAGCCCATACAAAAGGTCTCGCGCTGCGCGAGCAGTGCTACGCACTGCAACGCTAGGCCAGAGACCTAAAAATTAAATACTTCATCATTACCAGGGAGACTGGATTTATACAATTCAGCTGCTGCAACTCTTTACGCATAATTATGGATTTGCCGCACTTGCCAAATATTCCTGCATCTGCTATATTTAGTTAGATTTTTATTAACAAAAATACTTTCTAACCCAAACAGCTCAATCTTTATTAGAAACACTGTCACATGCGTAGCTATGCAGTAGTAGAACCATTGCAAAGGTCACTGGTCACCTTTAATTTGCTGATTGCTTTATTGAGGTGTTAACTGCCACTAGTGAGTTGAAACCTTTGCTCAGGCTGTATTTACATGTTGAAACAAATGGTCGAAATAATTAGTGATCTCACAACAGGTGCTGCATTATGCCAGATAATTTGCCTCTTCTTGCCACATAATCTAGTCAAGCCCGCCACATATTGTGTTCCTCTTCTGCTGCATAATTTGAGTGGCCCGCTGAGCACCCTAGTGTGGGGGTGGTGGGGGTCGTTGTAATGCCTAGCTTCAGCTCAACATCTGTGTATCTGTGTCGTCATACCTGCATCTAATTAGACGAAGGGAAATCTTGTCTTTTCATGTAAAGCTGTCAGCTTTATCTGTGTATGTTTGTAGGTGTGTAAGTATGCATGTTTGTGGATGTATAAGGATGCATGTGTGTAAGTATGCATGTTTGTAGACGTGGAAGTATGCATGTTGGTAGATGTGTGGTTGAGTGTGTTACGATGTGGCCGCATGTTCAGGTATCACATCTTTCGTTGAATTTGTGTGACTCTGTGGTTATGTAAATCGGTATCTGTGTTTGCGAGACATGCGTTTGTATGTCTGCCTGAGGAGACTATGAGTGCACTGCATGTCTGCTTGTAAATCGGTGTGTACCTGTACATTTGCTCAGAGTCTTAGAAACCTCAACGTGAATTGATGGAGTTTAGGAAAACGCTGAAAGTGACTCTCTCCTGATTAGATTTACCAGCCTACTTTAATCTGCAGTGCTTGGAAGCTCGTTTTGAGCCTTCTGCACTACATATGCTTTGGGCTAATTGTGATATATGGACCAAGACTGTCCAGTGCACGAGTTCAGGCCTGTTTGTAACACTGTACACTTGTATGTGAAAGAATGCTCTCGGCGAGACTGCTTGTGTGAATGCTTCAGTGCATAGTTGACTTCCACTACAGTTTAATGTGTGTACACACGTACTTATACTGTTTGCTGAACGCAAATTCTGAGTTGAGTACTTTCCGAGACTACCTTCTGTACATTTGTTAATGCAAAGAGAATAAGGATCGGGTTAGGAAATTCCCACAGCTGTGCCATTCATTGTCTTTGTCTAATATGCATGTATGATGTTAAGTGCAGGGACACCCTACGTTGCAGTGAGTAGCGCTATAAAACAAATTAAATGTGAGCGGAAGCTAAGGAGAGATGAGGCGCCCCGATGGAGTCTGGAAGAGATGGCATCCGTGGGGAATGAAGTAATTTGTGTGGGGGGGCTACAAAGACTGTCGCACTGGACACCACCAATGCTAAAGCCAGCCCTGAGGCAAGCTGACACCACCTCAGTCCATCAGTAGCGCTGCAAGTAGTCTAAAGGCCCTAATGTAAGCAATTATGAGCCCTCTATCCACAGTTTAATAGAAAAATGCAGCCATAATTGGGGTCCAGGAGGCCCTCAGTGCCCCGATGCCACTATCCCAGCTGTATACTGCGGATAGCAACATCCCAGCATCCCCAACCTCCCGCTCACTCTCCACCCATATTTTTCATTGGCTTGTGTCATTGTCCACTGTAAACTGTGGCCTTTCATTGGTCAATAGGCTTAGTAGTCCTTCCTTGGTACCGCCTTGTCTTATTTTGTAACCTCCCATGAGGACACCCCCTGTTACGTGTGTTTTTACTCAGTAGGCTTTAATTACAGCCTCCGAGCACTATTTTCTCAAATAGCTTTGTCCTGCTTGCTATTGCAGGCAGGACACACTCTCTCCTAACTCTTGATAGCATTGGCTCGGAACGCATTTGCAAGCGTGTAAGCCATTGTAAATGACAATGCCTTTTATTTATCTGTTTTAAAAACAACACATAAATAAAAGGCATTGTCATTTACAATGCCACTAGCTCAAACTCTGGTAAATGCGAGACCTACTGCATTGCAAATGCTTGTTTTATCCCCGGCCAATGCAGTCCAGTCCTCAGTCATTTGCGCAGAGACACGGGGTTTTTTTGACTTCCGCAATTTTCGCTGCTGTACACTTCCCTCGCCTCTCAATGCCTCAAAGGCACACTCGCGAGCCTGGTAAACGCTTCGACAAGACCACTTCCACGGAAAGAAAAAAATGCTAAACGGAAGGACATGGTCGGGGGTTCAAGCACTGCATACAATGGCCGGCCGACGTTCACGACTGTCCCAGGAAATGTGCCTCACTCTACGAGAGTCCGTGCGTGTCACTCCGATGATAGGTACGTGCTGTACTATCAGTGTTGCCAGAACCCCTTTCTTGGGCTTACGTCTCAAACATCTGCCTGCCATAGACTTGTCTGCCTGAGGCCCCGACAGTGCCTACATTCTCAAGCAGTTTGTGCGTGTGGAAAACTCCTCCGTCTACACTCCAGGTAACCGAAGTGACAGTTGGAAAGGGGGGGTGTAACATGAATAGAAAATTAGTGAGAGGGTGCCATCATTTTCCCGCCTGGTGGCACAATAGAGGGTGTGTGCGCCAAACACCCAATCCCTTCCCTCCGATGTGTCACTTATAGCGTCACACCTCCTCCGAACTAAAGAAACGTTTTTGGGCGGGGTATTCAAAGCGCTTCCCTCTCTCAGCGCGGGCAGCTTTATTTCTCTAGAGCCAATTGTGTAGGTTTAAGGGGCGAAGAAAGGGTCACTGGTGTCGTGTCGCGGTCCAAGGGCGCAGGTAAGGGTCAACATACATCTAATTATTTTGAGCTCTTAATTGTGATGTGCACTAGTCGTGTTTCTGAAGTGATACAAGGATTGAGTTAAGGGGTTCGGGGACTGGTAGTCTTGCAATGCGTGCATTTGCATCGAACACTGTGAAAATGTGATGGATTCTGACCTCATTCTGTTTACCACAAAGCGCTTAGATATTCGAGACTTCTAAGCGCTAGAAACGTTGATGATTAGTCGGTGTGACATCTCCCTCTCCGCTTAATATACTGCAAGGCACATGAAAGGCACATCCAAGGTGCGAACAGCGTCTTAAATTATTATGCTTCCAGGCAGCATGTAGATTAAATTCCCCAAAAGAGCCTTCGCATGGAAGAATATTGCGCCTCTTAACGCACGCAGTCCTACACCACTGGGCACCCTGAGATCACACATGGAAAACATCATAACATGAGACATAGGGGGCAATTGTTTGGATGAGTTATTAACGTATCGTAGAGTTTATAATTACATGCCCCGTATCGGAACGTGTATGTTGAGCGGAATGCTTGCTCTGAGACCGAACTTGTTTTGAAGGAAGGGCAAAAGTAGGAGAACCCCAAAAGACTGATAGCCGAAAAAGGGGTAATAACATAGACTGGTTAAGACATGAAGTTTAGCAAGCGTCATCTAGCGCTAAGAGCTGCCGGTTCAATATTCAGTGTAACGCGCCCCTACTACCCACCCCCCAGCGCGCGCGAGCACACACACTCAAACACACCACCACAATCAAACCGAAGTTATAAAGATTTTTAAATAGTATTTCATTTTCAGATAAAATCCGACGTAAGGAAAATGCAAAAACAGTAATGTTGTATGTTGTACCAATGTGGTAGGTAATCTTAATGGAACAGCACCTTAGGTGATGTTCCAGAATAGAATAAGTAAGGTGTAAAACTAGGTGTGGAATGTTGCAGGGCATAGCTGAGAAGGCTGTCATCGCGTTTTCTTCGCTTTGTTCTGTCTTCATGTGGACCTGTTTTCGTATGGAATAAAACAAGGATATTTCTTGTCTGGTGTGTTCTCATCTCCACTACATTGTATCTTTAAATGTTGGCGCTAGAGATGTTCCGCCCCTTTTCCTCGGATTGTCGGGTCGCGATATTAAAGTGTAGCGCTCTCTCCTAGAGTCCTATCCTGGGCTGACCGCTTGTTAACTGGACAAATGGATTAGAGATAGCAGAGCACGAACTGCTAGCCTCTTCACAATTTAACCACCTCCTTCTTCTGGACTCAGTAAAAATAAGAGAAAGTGGACCAAAAAAGCGGGTAACGCGAGCGGGCGATCCGTGTGCACAAGCGCAGCCTTTCAGTCCACGCGCTGCGGAAGCGTGGCGGCGATTTGTAAACGATGGGGACTACAATGCAGGGTGAAATGCGGCGGCAAACCTATTTTGTGTTATTTCCTCTATGATTACTGAACCCTAAATTTTAATCATCTTCTTCTAAAGCCTACAAACTTCAGTGGCTACAGTAAAACTAAGAGAAAACGCTTTTGGGTGATGTTATAGAAGCATACAGCGTTTAAAAATCAGTACAGGGAAACCAGGTTCGTGTCTCGGTGTCCGCTCACCATCATGTGATTCTGGGCCAAATCACTTAATCCCCCCATGCCTTAAAAACATAAAGGTGTCCTTGTGTATTATAACTGATGCTCATGAAAAGCGCTCCAATACCTTCGGGTCAAGTTCGCGATACATAAAAATGCAACAAAAACAAGTACGGAATCGAAACCTGTGGTGCGCGCGCACCACAGAGGAGCCGAACGGGCGGGAATCGAAACCAGTGATGCGCGCGCACCACAGAGGGGGCGAGGGAGCCTGCCGTCTGTGCCGCGCGCTAATGCGCGTCCTAGACACGGACGGGAATGGGCGGAGCAAAGGCGGGACATGCGCCCGCCTTTGCCCAATTGCGTGCCGTTATTTAGAAAAAAAACACGCTACAGCCAATGTGGGCTTCTGAAAGCAAAACCACACGCACGAGCGTGTGGGCAGCTTTCAGAAGCCCATACAAGAGGTCTCGGGCTGCACGAGCAGGGCTGCGCACTGCAACGCTAGGCCCGCGCACTGCAACGCTAGGCCCGAGACCTAAAGAACACAGGGTAAAAAACAGAAGTAGGCGGAAAACCGTCATTTTACAGCTCCATTCTTACATATCTCTCTTTGTGCAGCGCGTGTGTTTGGGAGGCAGACAGCAGGGTGTCTATCAATAAAGACACCAGTAATCTCCCCTTGTAATTCCCGGTGCCCAGTACATTCAGCACCCGAGAAACGGAAACTAGAGGAGCACGAATGGGGCAGGTGGAAGAATAAATGCTGAACCTGGGCACGGCAACAGCAGGGACGGCAGTAAAAAAAACATACGGAAAAACAGAGGCAGGCTGAAACCCGTATCCCACAGAATTTCATGCAGCGGCTGCTCATCGGTTCCCTTCTGGGGCTCCTCCCTCTTCATGCACAATTGGCTCATCATGGAGAGCTCTTTCTTTGCACTGCCCCGTCTCGGAGAGCAGCTGTTTATCCAGACAGAAATAGCCGCAACTCGCAAGCCGAGCTGAGCTTAGTTTGTGAGATGAAGGCTCAGCACGCACCATTTAAAAAAAACAAACAGCAACGTAGGAAACAAGCATTTTTAAGTAAAAGCACTACTTCATGCTTTAACTTCAAAGTTACCTCAAAGTATCATACAACCAAACTGTCTGCCCAGCGATGAACCCTTTCTGAGTGCAATCTGTGGATGCAGGTGGCTCCTAGGAGGCTGCAGCTCTTGTAACATGGTGGGAGGGTGAGGGATAGTACGGGAGCACAAAGAGGAATGGGAAGGGCTGTAAGGCCTCATGCCTTCTTACAAACAAGACTTCAACAAGTCCAATTCCCCTTAAAAGGAAGCCCAAAACCAAACAAATATCCTACCCAGAAAAGCCCAAGTGACGGTGGACATCGAAAAGTGCAAAAGGCTACAATAATATAAGCAACAGAGCGGGAGGCATGCCATAGGAGGCAGCACTAACACAACTGTAGCAGTAAGAGGAGGTGGGAGGGAGGAATGCTATATTTACATGTAAGCAGCTATGGCGTCGAAGCTGAACACAGGCAAACAGTAATAGAGCAGTAAACCAAGAAAAAAATAGTCCCCCAAAGAACAGATGAAGCACCATACAGGAATGAGACAGTACTTAGTCCCTGCTCCATGGGAGGAACGGAAGAGAAAAGGAGGGACAAAAAGGAAGGACTAACCACTAGCAAGCAAGGATTTTTAAAGTACACTGAAACAAACAAATCAAAAGCAAGGGGATGGCTTTATTCCCACAAGAGAAGCATACTAAAGTATACAAGAGGTCGTACGCTTACGCACAACCTAAAAAGTAAAGCCTTTTCATGGCGCTGGTGGGCTTGAATTCTACCTCAAGTTTGTTGCATGCTAGTTGCTTCCATTTCAAAGAACTTGTTTGGGTCACAGGGGACATAAATAAAATGTAATTGCTTTGGTTGAAGTTTTATCACTGATTCAAGTCTTGTTATCGATTTAATATTTGAATTATTTTGCTATGCAATAATTGCCATAATGCAAAGAAATGTTGTGGGAAGGCGTTATGCATTACATTTCTTGCTGGCTTGCAGAACTTTTACACTTTTTAGCTCACTCAATCAAATGGGAATTTACCAGTTTATCCTTGGAGTAGCTGGACGTGGGTGAGCCACTGAAAGCTCAAGCTAGGCTTGAGCCTGAAGCCTAGTTGTGGTTCAACTTGAGGTCCTGTAGGAACCTTGAGTCCATAACGAGCCAAGCTTTCATGTGATGTCTGCCTGCCACCCTCCCTCTACCCAGGATGTGGCATTAGGGCCAGAGCCACCGACTTTGGAACTTAGAAACCACATCTCCCTGTGTCTATAAACAATTAATATGACCATGTGTAAAGTTGCTGGTGCTCATGCAAAGCGCTCCAACACCTTCAGGTCTAATTAGTGCTATATAGACAAGCATTTGCAATGCAATCTGTCTCGCCTTGGGGACCTTATAAGTATTTAGCCATGAAGCACTTTATCCTGGGTGGTGCAACATCTACTGTTCTTTAACATGGAAGTTTTGACACTAGTAGGCACATTATCGCACTGCTTTTAGGCCGCCAGAGGCAGCTGTAGTACGCAAATCCTTGTCCAAATGAGGTGCTGCTAATATAAAGAAGCATCCCGTTAGCATCACAAGTTGTTGAAACAAAATATACACAAAACACTACAAACCAAAATTGCCGCCCCCAACAATAGAAAAAACATGATGAAAATGCCGGTAGTCCTCAAATCTCACTGAATCAAAACTGCATATCAAAATATCCAAAAAGGATTACCAGTGTAACATAAAAATATGAAATTCTAATAGTTACCCCCGACACCAGGATACACATTCGGGGCACATACACGATACAGGAAACGTAAAAAGAAACGTGTTCATGTTTCAATCATTTGTTAAATACTAAAGCCATCGGCATAGAATGAAGACCATAGTCACAACTTCTGACATGAAAGACCGCCGGTGGTGGCCATGTTAAAAGTGCAGAATATCTCACAAAAGAAGGTTCAATGCTAAACAGATTATCACTAAAGGAAGTGCTTTGATGCATGTATAATCAAATTTGAAAACATATTAATACAAATGTTACGTGGCGAACAAGAATATTACTTAATAAAAGTTATCTTACAAACTTGCAGTAAAAACACAGAAATATCCGTGTTAAGGGCAATTTTCCTTCAGAGACCCACTTTCATAAAAGAGAAACGTACAAGGCAGGTGTGCATTTATTGTAATGCACAATCCACTTTTAAAAGAGAAAAGCAGCACTTCACACTTTGTTTACATACAGAAGACTTTTACAGCATAACCAACATCTGTGAATGTGAGGCAGACAGCGAAGCAGTTGAGGCAGAGAAAGAAAAGGGTGAGGGGTGTGAATCAGAGAGCCAGAGGAGGGGCGAGGCAGTGAAAAGTAATGAGAAGCAGAGAGCAAAAAAAGGCATGCATGTAACCATATGAAAACACGGTGAAAAAAAGTCCCCAAGCAGAAAGTAAAAAGCAGAAGCAGAGAAGTCCTGGGGCAATGCCCTAAAGCCTACAAAGTACGTACAACAGATCTTCCAGACAGCGCAAGCGCTGTCTAGGCTCGACCTAAAAACTGCAGAAAAATGAACACAGGTAAAATCAAAGCCTTAAGATAAGGAGAGACAAATAGATACCCATTTACTGGCTGATTTGTACAGAGTGAAATCACCTGGATAAATTGCAGCTTCCCCGCATAAATTGTGTGATCTTGTGATCGACCTGGCTTTTCAACGAAGCACCGCGAACATCCAAGAGCTGTGTCTCCTCCTTCCCCTCCCCCCCCCTCCAGCGCCTTGAGACCCTTCGGGTGAGTAGCTGCGCTTTAAAAAACCCATGATTGATTGATTGACCTTAGGCAAATATTTTATTTCACAAAAACTTCTTTTTTTTCATTATCGTGAATGAGAGCACTTTAAATATGTGAGTTCAGAATACCAGCTGTACAAAAACCTATTGTGTTTGATTTAATAGATTATAATGTTGCTCTATAATATTCTATATAACATTTGCATATGGCCATGTCTGAACTGGGGTGGTGGAGTGAGCTAAAGAATGATGATGGATTAAACCCAGATCAGTTGACTGGGGGTGAGTGTTTGATTGGCTCAAACGCTCCGTCCATCATCCCCTTTTGTATCGCTTTGGTCGCCCTAAGTTGGCAGGGTATGCCCAGACGTGGGTCCCTTGCTCACTTTGCCACTGGATTCAAGCTAGCCTGGCTGATGACGGCTGAATAGCCAGAAACCGGTCCCAGGATGCTTGTTTCCGGTCCAGGGAAGACATGGCTTGGCAGTTCGGGCTGGACTGTTCCCATGAGGCACAGGGTCAGACTGATTTGCATATGGCCATGTCTGAACTGGGGTGGCGGAGTGAGCTAAAGAATGATGATGGATTAAACCCAGATCAGTTGACTGGGGGTGAGTGTTTGATTGGCTCAAACGTTCCGTCCATCATCCCCTTTGGTATCGCTATAATATTCTGGGACATGTAAGGGTTTAACTGGCTTGCCTCTTAGTTCACTGGTGGTTCGTGTTTAAAAACTATCACTTAATAACAACTTCTCAGTGCAGTGCTATAATGTGACATATGAATGTCAAAGCTTTCACATGTTAAATAAATACACTTTTTGAATTCTGAGGAGACTTTATCATATTTTACGTGATGTTTGTTGTATGATTTACATAGAAAACATTTTCAGGGCTCGGCTCGTGTGTGGGCTCTAAGAGCCAAGCCAGACCCTTGGCTCATCTCTGGCTTAATTCTCCTTGTTAATTTGTTGGCCTTCCCGCCTGTAGGAGCAGCTCTGCTTGGTACATGGGTTGGCGTTCAGTTCGGTTTTTTCAACCATCGTCTGCGGGATTCTCACAAACAAGTGCCATTGCAGTACCACTCAGTTTGGCTGCGTGCACGAAGCTGTTTTCCCTCTTGCACTGTATGTGCTGCCAGTCTGGCGTCAGTGCCCCTCAAGAATGTGAAAGATGTGCACCCTTGCACATTGTATGAATTAAAAATGGTCAGATATGGCCAAAATGTTTCTGCAACATGTATTCATACTTTGTTCTATAGAACTCCTGTGAAGTAACGGCGAGTCGGGGGAACTTTGACAAATGCTTAATCCTGAAAATACAGATGGAAAGGAGCTCAGCCTTCACTCAGGTATGGGGCGGTTCTGTGCTAAACCTGCCCTTTCCACTTGTGAAAGAGTTTTACCTCACACAGTACCCATTCGCATATTTTCTAGACGCAAATCACATGAAGAGAAATACTAGTTTTGTTTTAATTTTGTGGATTTGCAGTGGGTGGGAGGGATTGTGGTATTAGTGTTTGTTCCTGCTTGACTAGGTATATTCTTTGGCTGTTGGTATAGTATCTAGGAGTCACTTTGAAAGTCATTGTTTTTAGAGAGGTGTTCTCGAGGCAGATTAAGCTCGACTGCGCACACTTTAGAAAGGGGTTGCTGAATATTTACGTTTTCGGAACACTGCAGTTTCGGTGGATGGGCGAGACTGCAGTTTCTGTTGCTCAGGTGGGGGAACCTCTGGGCAGGTCCTATTCTTTGTGTGTCTCATTGCTGCTACAGGTGTACTACACTACAGCCAGAAGCAACCTCTTGTGCTTCATTGTGCTTATGTTGTGGGTGCTCCAGGTTGGAGACGGGCCCGGTGCTACACGCACTGAAAAGCATCACCTCACACAAGGTCACTAAAACAGGCCCTGTTCTCCTTCTTCAAGCCCTGATTGTTCCATTCACTCTCTCACTAGGTTCATAGAAGCAGTACCTGGCCACATTCAGCCCTTCAGCGGCAGCAGGATCTCACCGGCAGCAGGGGCTCCCAGGCGGCACACATCAGTTTTCTCAGGGGCCGCGTAGCACATTGCTCGGAGGGTCATGGCAGCAGTGGAGACTTCTGTTGTGTGACCTCTTCCAGGTGGTGGCCTGAGATTGAGGCTCGCTCCAGCACTCTGGTGGTGACTTGAATCACAGTGGCTCGCTCCAGCACTCTGGTGGTGACTTGAATCACAGTGGCTCGCTCCAGCACTCTGGTGGTGACTTGATTCACAGCGGCTCGCTCCAGCACTCGGGTGGTGACTTGAATCACAGCGGCTCGCTCCAGCACTCTGGTGGTGACTTGATTCACAGCGGCTCGCTCCAGCACTCTGGTGGTGACTTGATCACAGCGGCTCGCTCCAGCACTCTGGTGGTGACTTGATTCACAGCGGCTCGTTCCAGCACTCTGGTGGTGACTTGAATCACAGCGGCTCGCTCCAGCACTCTGGTGGTGACTTGAATCACAGCGGCTCGCTCCAGCACTCTGGTGGTGACTTGATTCACAGCGGCTCGCTCCAGCACTCTGTTGGTGACTTGATTCACAGCATGTCTCACACCAACACTCCAGTGAGTACTTGCAGGTTCTTCATGGAGTCGACAGCCACACACCCTCAGATGCTGATTCTTTGGGGCAGCGGATGCAGGGGAGCTATCTACGGCACAGGGTGCTCTAGGTGACAACCTCGATTCTTCACAAGTCGCTCCCAAGGCACTTATCGGGGCCACATAATCTTTAGGACTGGTGCCGACCCAACGGCACACTTGGGAGGCAAAGAGACAGCCATCAGGTGCTTACCGGACTTTAGTCGGGCCTACTGCATGCGCGCACCACTCCAGGTGCCTGGTGTCTAGGATGGGGATAAATGAAGATTGCAGTGTCCGAGCTGGCGGTACCCCAAGTTATTCAGCACACTTGCTCTGCCCCAGGGTCAATTACACCAGTCCCTTCCATGATCCGCTCCGCATGCAGGGTTGGTGCTTCCTTCCCTCACTCACAGATAGGATATCTTGGTTCCAAGGAGAGTTCGGTAGTTCCTCCACCAGCTCGGACTCCAGGAGATGTTCCCTAGTCTCCGGGGAGTTGGCTGTCAGCGCGACACCAACATTTACTGCATAGTATTCCCTAAGTTCTCTGCACAGTACACTCTTCTCGATATAAGAGGCCACAACAACGAACAGCGATGGGTCTTGAGCTCCCATTTTTATACCACTTTCACCAATGGAGGATGCGCATTTCCTGACTGCTTCCTTGGAACCAGTTTGTGTCAGTTCCTCTTTCATGTGTCCTGGCCAGGCCACACTCCAGCCCTGCCTCTGTCTGCAAGGATGCTCTGCCTAGCAGGACAGTCTCCACGTGGAGTACCCACCACAGAAACACAAAGAGGTGAGAGCAGGCTGCACCCAGCTATTTACAACCTCTCCTCACAGATATCAGGAAGAGAGATAAGATGCTCATTGTTGCCCTTCAAAGGGCTCCTTTTCCCTAACAACAGATACTGCAGGCCTCGCCCTGTACGTCATGCCATCTACCTGCTGGCAACTGCATGCAGAAGGCCTGATTTATAGTTTGGAAGACCGGTTATTCAGTCAGAAACATGAAATATCCTGTCTGCCTTATTACAGGTGCATTAACCTACGGCACTTGTAATAAGGTGGAAGGGATATCCGTCACGTTTGCGACAGAGTAACCTGTCTGCCAAATTCTAAATCGGGCCTAGAGTCATTTACAGACCAATGTATCAGGAAGTGCGTTGGCATTTATGAGGAAAGCCTGTCTTCTTTTTCCTCACTGTAATGGTTGGAGGCCACCCTCACATCTAGGAGATGCCAGCAATACACATATGCCGTCTGGAGAAAGCATCCTCTCCTCCATCTTGTACTCTGGTCTAGGAGGTGAGAAGTGCGCCTGAATGCATAGTTGGGAGAGCAGTGCCCCTGAGTGCAGAGTTGGATGAGCAGTGCCCCTGAGTGTAGAGATTGGTGAGCAGTGCCCCTGAGTGTAGAGATTGGTGAGCAGTGCCCCTGAGTGTAGAGATTGGTGAGCAGTGCCCCTGAGTGTAGAGATTGGTGAGCAGTGCACCTGAGTGTAGAGATTGGTGAGCAGTGCACCTGAGTGTAGAGATTGGTGAGCAGTGCACCTGAGTGTAGAGATTGGTGAGCAGTGCACCTGAGTGTAGAGATTGGTGAGCAGTGCCCCTGAGTGTAGAGATTGGTGAGCAGTGCACCTGAGTGTAGAGATTGGTGAGCAGTGCACCTGAGTGTAGAAATTGGTGAGCAGTGCACCTGAGTGTAGAAATTGGTGAGCAGTGCACCTGAGTGTAGAGATTGGTGAGCAGTGCACCTGAGTGTAGAGATTGGTGAGCAGTGCCCCTGAGTATAGAGATTGGTGAGCAGTGCACCTGAGTGTAGAGATTGGTGAGCAGTGCACCTGAGTGCAGAGTCGGTGAGCAGTGTGCCTGAGCGCAGAGACGACTGAGCAGGTGAACAGGGTGCCTGAGAGCAGAGTCGGATGAGCAGTGGGTCTGTGGGCAGAGTCGGGTAAGCAGTGTGTCTGAGTGCAAAATCAAGTGAGCAATAAGCCTGATTGCAGAATCGGTGAGCAGTATTCCTGAGTGCTGAGACGGGTGAGCGGTGTGCCTTAGTGCAGAGACAGGTGAGCAGTGTGCCTAAGTGTAGAGACGGGTGAGCAGTGAGCATGAGTGCAGATATGCGTGAGCAGTGCGCCAGAGTGTTGAATTGGCTTAGCAGTGTGCCTGAGTGCAGAATGGGTGAGCAGTTGCCTGAGTGCAGAGAGGGGTGAGCAGTGTGCCTGAGTGCAGAGAGGAGTCTGCAGTGTGATTGAGTGCAGTCAGCTGAGCAGTGTGCCTGAGAGCAGAGTCGGGTGAGCAGTGTGTCTGATCAAAGTCGAGTGAGCAGTGAGTCTGTGGGCAGAGTCGGGTGAGCAGTGTGTCCGAGTTCAAAATCGGGTGAGCAGTGTACCAGAGTGCAGATTTGGGCGAACAGTGCACCTGGATGCCAGTCGAGTGAGCACTGAGTGTAGAGACGGGTGAGCAGTGCGTTTGAATGCAGAGATGGGTGAGCAGTGCGCCTGAGTTCAAAGTCGGTGAGCAGTGCGCCTGAGTTGAGTGAGCAGTGTGCATGAGTTTAGAGATGGGTGAGCAGTGCGCATGAGTGCATAGATGGGTGAGCAGTGCGCTTGAGTTCAGAGACGGGTCAGCAGTGTGCTTGAGTGCAATCAGCTGAGCAGTGTGCCTGAGAGCAGAATCGGATGAGCAGGGTTGGGTGAGCAGTGTGTCTGTGGTCAAAGTCGAGTTAGCAGTGAGTCTGAGTTCAAAATCGGGTGAGCAGTGTACCAGAGTTCATATTCGGGTGAGCAGTGCACCTGAATGCAGAGTCGGGTGAGCAGTGCACCTGAATGCAGAGTCGGGTGAGCACTGCACCTGAATGCAGAGTCGGGTGAGCAGTGCACCTGAATACAGAGTTGGGTGAGCAGTGCACCTGAATGCAGATTCGGGTGAGCAGTGCACCTGAATGCAGATTCGGGTGAGCAGTGCACCTGAATGCAGAGTCGGGTGAGCAGTGCACCTGAATGCAGAGTCGGGTGAGCAGTGCACCTGAATACAGAGTCGGGTGAGCAGTGCACCTGAATGCAGATTCGGGTGAGCAGTGCACCTGAATGCAGAGTCGGGTGAGCAGTGCACCTGAATGCAGAGTCGGGTGAGCAGTGCACCTGAATGCAGAGTCGGGTGAGCAGTGCGCCTGAGTGAAGAGTCGTCTACCTGGAGGAGTCACCCTTTCCTCGGCCAGTGAAGAAGCACTCTACAGAGCTCAGTCTCCAAACCTTAACAGTTATGAAGGTGGGAGTCAGGTTTCCAACCCCTGTACACCTCTAAATGACTTCCCTGCTGCTCGTTACAGTGCCACACAATTCAACGGTACCACAATGCTTCCTAGGGTGCCAGCAGACATCTAGCACCTACCTTCTATCAGTGACTAGAAAGTACAAGGCTGCAGCTTCCCAGCTCTGTGGGTGTAGGGCATAGAAACAGATATTTGGGGCAATCACAACTTGCACTAAATCAGGTGTTAGTGGGAGGGGGGACATTAATCTAGTAAAGTGGCTTTGTGGGTAGGCCAACACAGATTTGAGTAAGGAGGTCTCACAACATGAATATGATAGACATGACTCCAGTGGAATGCAACGTCAGGGGAGTTTGACTTGGATGTGACACCGAACCTTTGATGGCACATGACACTGATGGAACATGACACTAAGGATTTTGTTGTAGAGAGGATACTAAGGGTTTTCTGTTAACATGACACCAGACATTTCAGCAGGAACATAAATACAGGAATCTTGGTGGGAACCAACAGGGGGAATGTTGGGAATGGGAGCTCTTCCATAATGAATTGAGAGAAGAGAGCGTGAAACCAGGAAAGACAGTGTCCAGGAAACGCCTTCACAAGACCATGTCATGCAATTAATGGGTGTGTTAATCAAAAAATGAATCATGAGGGTCGAGAATTGAGTTTGCAGGGATTCAGTTCACATTTGCTCCCAGTTCCTAGAAGGAAACTGTGGCTCTTGTAGATACTTGGAGGAAACGCCCAGATTCATTCTTTGTGATGATGCTTAACAAGGAGGAAATCAAGTTCACCAAAAAAAATGTGTCCATCAGTAAAGTTAAAAGAATGAATCGTGGAATCTCTGACAAGCACGTGTTTAAAAAAGGATGAATGTGTCTCTGCCATCAGGCATCTTGCCAAGTACACTCAAGAGGGTGTCGGTGATTCTTCCAATAAAGGAACTAACCACACACCCAGCCACACCTTCAAATTACAGACCGCTCTCTGACATACCTTGTGTAGTGAAGCTGCAAGGAACAGCAGTAGTCGAGGAGCTGTAGTCGGTATAGAAGGCAGCAGTGTTCTATAGCATCCTGGGTTATAGAACTTGGGTATGTAGCACTCAATGTATTTTATACCTGTAACTATGTGCAAAGGTGCAGCATTCTTAAATCCAACGTCTGATTAAATGACAACTTCTGGTAGAGTTTAGTCATCAGTTCACTTTGCTAATCATTCAGACACTCCTGGGCCCTGAGTCGCTAGTTGCATTACCTTCTTTAGGTTAGGTTCATCTGCCTCTCTAAGCCAGGCAGACCTGACAGCACCACAGGTGCATGATAACCCATGGCTGCCAGTGATGTTATTACTAAAATAACATCACTGACAGCCATGGGGTATCATGTCCCTTTGTTAAAGAAAGACACTCTGACAACACAGAAAATGTAATGTGATAAATGGTTCTTAGCACTCTCACCATATCCTTACGTTTAAACAAACATTGCTAAGCCAATAGCCCTGGCCTTGGCATGCTGGTGCAGTGGTTACGTTTTGTTTACACTTTTATTGCAAGCAAATGCCACAAACAAAAGAAAACAGGTTGGCACCTAAATGTGGCCACCATATGCTTACAACAAAAAAATTATAATTGAAAAAAAATCACTGATGTGGCTGTTTTACTGGTGATTTAAAAAAATCAAGGCTTTCAGTTGTGTCAGTTGCATTTTAGTATTATTGTTTGCAAAGACGGCAAGAAGAAATCATCATCAAACCAAGCATTGGACCTGCAGATGGCAACAATGTCACTTTAAATCTTTATAAATGCAACTTTAGCAAGCATTGGTAAATGGATTACGTTTCACCTATGTGATTAATAATAAGCTGGTTTTTGTAGTAAGTTGTAGCTTGCTCAGTAGTAGTTGTACAATATACGTTACAGAAAGTCTGTTAAATTGTTATGCCTTGTTGAAGTACAAAAAGGCAATATATTGTGCTGTTACTAGTGGTATAGTAAGGGTAAGTATTAGCAAAATGTTAAAAAATGTAATGAAAGAGGGAAATAATAGAATTAATTGATGTAATAGCAATATTATGTGTTTAGAAGAGTTCTGACAACTTTTGAGCCCAGTGCCACTGCACCTGCTGCACTAGTCAAATCATACCACTAGTGCCTGCAAGATAACTGCACTTGTGGCTGCCTGTTTAGTACTAAAGTTTAGCAATATTCTGCATTTAGTGAGGTCCCTCGAGCTTTTGGCCCCGGTGCCATTGCACCTGCTGCACCATTCAAATTAAGCCCATTTTAACTGCAAGATAACTGCAATTGTGTCTGTCTGTATAGTAGTAAAATATAGCAATATTAGGTGTTTCAAGGATGTCATGACAAATTTTAGGCCCGGTGCCAGTACACCTACTGCACCATTCAAATCATGTCCTTTTTAACTGCAAGGTTACTGCCTTGTGACTGCCTGTTTAGTAGTAACATATAGCACTATTATGTGGTTAGAGGAGTTTTAATAACTTTTGGGCCCGGTGCTATTGCACCTGCTGCACCATTCAAATAATGACCCTGTTGTCTGCAAGGTAACTGCACTTGTGGTTGCCTGTTTAGTAGTAAAATAGAACATAGCTCTTGTATATTAAGTTTATTTTTAACGTGCAATGTTTATAACAACATTTAGAATTTATCATAATGACCAAATAGATGAAGTTGAAAAAATAAATCCGATAATGCCTACAAAGTGCAAAGAAAGGTACCGAGGCATTAATAGAAATGCCATAAACGTTCTAAGGCTAAAGTATCTGCTTTATACAACTAAGTAATAAAAAGAAAGCATTCCAGCATACTGTTAGAAGCTGTCTGCCTTTTCCGTGGGAAGAGATCTCATCTTGACGGTGAATGGGGCTTAAACAGTGTGAAGAGCTTTAGTAGAAGTATCGTAAATGTGTGCAACCAGGGGAAGTTAACAAAAAAACTTCTACACAAAAGCAAAGGGAACACAGTAATACAGCCATGGGAACTTATAAGAGCCTCCTTTTAAGAAATATTAAATACAAGAGATTTCACAAGCACAGCACAAGCGCTGTGCAGGCGAAACCTAAAAGGAGACCGGAAATAAATCACCATCAACCTGGGCATCTAAAGTGTAAACAAAATAATAGCCGTGCTTGAAAGATAATACACAAAAATAATATTAAAATACCATTGAAAGCTTTGTCACAGAAGCAAAAGGAACTGCTTGTAAGCTCATGTGAACAGTGTGCACAATCTTTGTGTGGTCACTCAGAGTGATGGGAGCCAATGGGTGAAGTGGGTGGACCCATTGCCCCATGTTGTGTGCTGTGGTGGGTGAAAACAAATTGAAAATAATTCATCAGACCATTGAATTAAGCGTAATGACCAAAAGCCCCTGAATGTATGCATATTATGTATTATTTCTTTTTAGAAAATAATCGGCCAGACCTAAAAACAAGAAAAACACATAAAAACAGTACGCGTAATGATAATGATCGGAGGGATTATTGTATGAATTTAGGTGCAGTTTAATATTTTGATACATTATTGAATAGTTTCAAAGCCCTCGAGAAGTGCCACAAATTGCAGACTATTGTTTGCAAAACATGTATTGGCAATTAATTATTTATTGGAAATAAGGCTATTCTGATACTTTATTATAAAATATATAAAATAAAGAATTTTGAAATCCACACATCACTTGTCGAATTAACAGTGCACATTGTGCCCTCTGAACTCATGAACACCCCTAAGAGCACAGCAATGCACAGCAGAAGTGACACATTGTTGGGAGGAGGTGAAGTAACTAGCATCACTAGTGCACCTTGCCGCTGAGTCCATCTTGGTTATTGATCCCTATGTGAACACTGGGGTGCTTTATCTGTACAATTACAAGAATGGTTGCCCTTCCCGAGGACAGGGATCCTGAGACCCCGCTGGAACTACTCATGTAGCTCCGACCCAAATCTCAGAAGCCACGAATCTCAGAAGGATTTAAGGCAGTGCTCGAAGTGCATTTAAAAAAAGTATGGGAACTATGATGCTGTGCGCAAGTGGGGTGAGTGAGCGTGGGGGCGGAATCAAAGGCGTGGCTAACAAACAAAATATTCTGTAACTTGTTTCTGTCTTTCACTTTCAGGTAACTACACATAAAATAAGGCACAGATTAAGTGAAAAATAAATGCAAGTTAAGTTAAACAGTAGGAAATGCATTATCGTACATTATGAAACCTTTATCAGTTAATGCATTGCGGAGGTCTGTGTCTGTAACCAGAGAGCCTCAGAATTGAATCCTGGTTGATGCAGAGTAGAATAGTGACATGCGTATGATTAGTGCTACGAGGTCCCAGTCTGTGACAGAAAGCACTGTGAATATGCTATTCATTATTTTAAAATTGCATTACACACAGTATAAGATAGACTTATGCAAAATGTGCGAAAAGCTTTAAGAAAAAGTGCTTCCAAAATATATGTTTTACGAATACCCAGGATGTACATAGTTCAATTGTTTTGTAACTGTCCATTAAAATCACACACTTCACAGCTCAGCTGGTAACTCCCTTGCAATAAAACTGTCATCCAGGAAGCTTCAAGTGATTACATCTATTAAAATAAATACCGGCTTCCAAGCACCCTTTACATTTGCAGATTAACCAGTTGTGCACATTTACATTTCTATCAGGCAAGCAGGCACCCTGGCAAGAAGGCTTGTTTAGCTGTCTGCTCCTCCTCCGTTTCAAAGCACAGGAGACCCCTGCCTTACACTTCTGCTGATGCACTTCAGCTTTCAGAATTAACTGTCCCGGGACGGTTCTCTTTTCTCAAAAAGTAGGGGAACTGTTATACTTAACTTAGAAAAGTATGGGCAAGTCGTGCCCCTTCGATCCCACCCACTTTGAGCCCTGAATTAAGGACATATTCCTTGCCTCTGCCTATTTGTACTTATGGGAATGGGCACAGACTTGCCCTGCCCTCATGTGGGACTCATAAAAATGTCTCATCACCTGGTCATGAAGGAAGGAATGAAGTCCCTTTACATGTGAACAAGGACCAGTCACTGCTTCTCTCCTCTGACTTTCATCCAGCAGCGTGAAATGACGTGAACTGTCCCCTGCCACAATTATATATAATTATACGTTCCAGAATATCTGTGTACATATTTACATTGCCATGATCCCCACAGGCACCCAGACAATGAACATTTATATCCTTTCTCATGTCCATCGAGGCTCAGGCCTACCTCCCGCCCCCACAGACAGATTTCCAGTCCCGTGGAGATCACAGGACCACCGGTGGGATGGAGTGCACTGAAGTCACTGTATCCGTCTACGTATGCAGGGGTCCTGCTGGTGCTCAGCACCGGCAGCTCTAAAAAGCAAGTGCGGAGATGGGTCACCATAGGGCTCTTCATTTTTGCCCTCACCCTCTGGGTGGAAAGAAGAATCTTATCTCTGCAGCAGTTCACTGCTTTTGATGCAACTTCTTTTTTGCTGTTCTATATAACCCGAACTCGACCCCAAGGTATTGGAGCACTTTCCATGAGCACCAGTTACATTACACAGACACGTTCATATTATTTTTGGTAGTCATGGGGAGATTAAGTGATTTACCCAGAATCACAGGATGATGAGTTGACGCAGCGACTCGAACCTGCTTCCCTTAGCTCCAAAGTCAGCAGCTCCGAACATTACATCACAAGCACTGAAGCATTTTCAATATACAGGGAAGCCATAGTTGTTGCTTATGTATCTTAGGCAACTAAGAACAGTTGATAACGCCACTAGTCCTGGCTTGTTGTAGGTGTAATGTTATATGTTGTATTATATATCTGGATGCAATGACAGAATCAGCAAAATACCAGTAGGGCGGCACACTGTGCTAAGTACAGGTTTTAGCTTAAGTGTTTTTAAGCCTCTCCGTTAATTACGTCGGCCACGCCCCTTTGAGAGACCTCCCAGTTTTTCATCCCACTCAAAGTCCTGAGCCTGTGTCTCATGCCTACATTTGCAGTTCACACAATTTAGATGTGCATTTCATTTGTTACAACAATAACTGCTGGGAAATCACAGGAACTTCCCCCTGCGTTCCTGGTGCATCGTAACTAAGGTGACTTCCATGCTTGATCTAAGCACTAGCTTCTAAGCACTATGAAGAAGCTTCCCTTAGAAATCGGAGGAAGTGTTCCCACCATTATTGGGCACTCATTGTTTGACAAATAGGAACAGCTGTGTCTGTCAGACTCAGGCATATAAATGCCGACAGCCTCAGGGGGAGCTCCTCCGTTGGAGCAGAGGAGCGTCGCCCCACTCAAATGCCCCCCAAAGCCCCAGAGATGTAAAATAAAATGGTAATTTATTAGTATTTTATTTTTCATCATCCCATCCTGAACCGAGTGTCTGGACAGGGCGGGGCCTGCTGAGTGGCAGCAGTGGTGGCTGCCTGTGCACCTAAGTTTAAATGCGCATGTCTCTTCCGCCTGCCGCCGTGTGACGGCCAGCCAGACATGCGCACTTTAAACCTCTCAACCCAGCTGCCTTAAGAAAGCTGGGTTGAGAGCAAGTGCAGGCCTCCAATGCACTGCAGAGTGCAGAGAGAGGCCGCTCCCAACAATCGGGGCACTGCTGTCATGCTGCATGTGAGCAGCGCCAGGATTGGGCAAGGGAGTTTGCTGGTGCTCGCTCTGCAGTCAACGGTCCCACGGAAGAAGAGGTCCGAGGTCTGGGGCGAGGAGGACGTGTAAGGTAAGTGGTTTTGGTTTTATTTTTAAATTTTATTTTCGTGCGCACCCATTTCCTCGCCCCCCCTCGTAGATGCCAGCCGCCACTGGACAGCCTATATTTGAATGAAAATGAATGGAAACTAATTTGTAAGGAAGTGTCCCGGCTCTACGCTGAGTTAGAAAGAGAAAAAGAAACCTGTTTACACCTCTCGGAACAAAAGAGTCTTCAGGTGAACTTTAAAGGCCAGTTCCTTGGGGATTGCCCGAAGCTGTTTGGGTAAAAAGTTCTGCAGGCTGCACACCAAAAAGGAGAAGGATCTGAGCCCTACTTTGAATTTATGCATCCTAGGAATGCATAAGAGATTTTGATTAGAAAAGTGGAGTGCCATATGGGGGACATATATATATATATATTTTTTTTTTTACTTTATCCTGAATGTATGAGGGATCTTTTTAATAAAAAGCTCTATAGGGAATCGTTAGCGCTTCATACTTTATTTTCTGCTTAATGGTTAGCTCATGCAGCTGCTTCAAGACCTGCCGAATGGATTCTTGTTTAGCGATGCTTAATACAACACGAGCCGCCGATTTCTGTACCCATTGTAGCCTTTTTGTCAGCTCCAGTGGAGCGCCTAAATAAAGGGCATTGGCATAATCCAGTCTTGATGTAATCAGGGCGTGCACAGTGTCTTTCCACAAGGAGATATTTCATGGTCTCTTTATTCAAGATTGAAAAAGAAAGAAACAAATGGCTGCAATAGTCTGCACTTGTGGTTTGAAAGACAGGGCTGCGGCAAGTTGAACCCCTACATTTTTAGCTACTGGTGTAGAAAGAGGGGCTTCACCTACCTCAGTAGGCCATAGATTCCAGGTGTCTAAAGGGGAGGAGTACCCAAAGGCTAGGATTTCAGGTTCATCAGAATTCAGCTTTAGACAACTGCTGTGCATCCAGCTTGCTAAGTCGAGAGACATCCCGATGGTTGCTGGCCATGGTCTCATCTAGATGTTGAAATGCAAGCATCCGCAGTGTATCAACAGCCTAAGACACAATGTTGAAGCTTCAGAATTATTAATTGGGGCCATCGGAACCAAATAGATATTGAACAAAGCAGGGCTGAGTGCCGACCCCTGCAGGACCCTACATCTCATTTCTTTATAACGTGAAGTATAGGCAGATAGAAAAACAGCTTGATGCATGTCAGAGAGGTAAGATTCTACCAATTCCAAGCTTTATCCACTATACCTGCCTTATCCAGTTTCTGCAGTATGATGTCATGATAGACCACATCAAAAAGCGGCGGACAAGTCAAGTAGGATGACTACCCGATTTTTTTCCAAGATCAAGATTACATCTGATAAATTTTGTAACCTCCAGAAAAGCTGACTCTGTGCTGAAACTCAAGCAAAAGCCAGATTGAATTGGGTGAAGAATATTGTTCCTTTCAATATGTCAGGTAATTTGACAGCTTCCCAATGTGTCCAGTATTTAACCCCATGCAGGAAGTAAAGAAATTAGTGTATAGTTGCTGAACTTTGAGGGATTCTCATTAGTTTTATTCAAATGTGCTAGCACCAATGCCTTTTTCCAGGCATTCTGCTAAAAACCACAGACCCTACATAAAACATCGCAGGTGCCATTCAGGAGGCCGTACTTGTAGGCTTTGAGTGGTATTAAGCCTAATCTCAGGTGCATTAGATGAGACTTTACTGTAAAGTTTATAGGAAGTGACTAGTACACAACAAGAGTTACTGGTTGATATAAAACAATTTTTCGGTCAGTGTGCCTCTTGGTGTTAATGGAATCTAGGTCCTCATGGGCTGATAAGAGCCTTGCTTGCTTCTTCAGTAATTTTGACAGACTTTTCTGGGGCACAGCAGTCTTCAAAAGTTCTCTAGCAACCAGATGGTCTGTGGCTAACTGGATAAGCTTGTAGGTGTCAGATTTCGGATCCTCTGTAGTGTCCCACAAGAGTTGTTTAGCAAACCCTGCTCAGCTATTGCAAGCTTGGACCACTCTAAAAGTGCATAACAAAAAGTGCATCGTTTTGTCGAACCAGGTTAAACTCCAAACGGATCTGTGCTTTTACAGAATATGCCGATAACTTAAATAAACGCCTACAGCATTGGCATTGAACCCGGTCAAGACAGCTTGTGAAGCGATTTAAATTAAAAAAATCTCCATAGGCCAGTGCGGGTATTAATTTGCTTTCAATTACTTTTCAGATTGCTGTCGGGTCCGGGCCAGAGAGATTTCAAAGTAGGAGCTGGAAAGCAAAAGTCAGGGGCTTGGCTGATGTTGCCAGAGCCTTGATATGCGGGGTCGTAAGGCCGCATTCATTAATCCAAACTCCTAGGTACTTGATGCTAGGTGTTCTTACAATCTTCTGGGCATTTATATAGCAAGCTCCTGTTTTGTTTTTCTTGGTGTTGGAGGTTAAGTTCTAATTTTCGGTGTGTTGATACTGAGTTTATTTATCTCACAGTACTTGGCCAGAGATGTTAAGGCCCTTTGAAGACCAATTGCAGTTTGATCCACAAGTATTGTATCATCAGCGTATTGTAGCATATCCACCCTCTTCCCTTGGAGTTTCGGTGGAAAGCAGTTCGCTCTGCTGAGGTGGTCATTCAGATCCACAAGGTACAAATTAAAGAGAAAAGGCGCCAACATGCAGCCTTGCTTAAGGTCCCAGTTGGTATAAATCCTCGATGAGTAGGCCCATTTGCTGGCCATTCTTACTTTGACCCATGTATTGGTATGGAGATTCCTGATTGCACCCAGAAGACATGGTGGAATCCCCATGCATCCAGTTTGGCCCACAGCCGGAAACTTATGTACTTTGTCGAAGGCTGTTGCAAAATCAATAAATGCACTGTAGAGCTGCCAAGCCACCCTTTTTTGTTGCATTATTGATTGGGATCGACATTCATGATAGATTTTTTTTAATTTTTTTTAAATTGTATTTATCCAACAAACAGCCAAATAGACAATACATCAGACAGCGAATTGTCTGCTATGGTGATGATTCATGTGGCAGAATATATAGCAGTCGCTAATCATTAACCAAACAAAAACAACATGGGAGCATTGCAATCAAATAGTACAGTATAAATCACATCGAACATATTATATCACAGCAGAAGAAATAATATCACTAGCATGGTATGGTTAATTACATTGTGTGCACCACCCGGACTACCACTAGCAGGTTATTTGTCCAGACAAACCCAGCTGGGTATAGTGTCCCCAGTGATTTTTCTCAGTTCACCCCGGTGCGTCATCCAGAGGGTGAAGTTGTAAGTAATCCTTGAGTGGCTGCCATATGTCCCGGGGCCTTGAGATCTCAGGCAATAGTGTGGCATAATCGTCGCTCGTTGTGTTGCAATAGAGAAGATCCCGAAGCCACTCTTTTATTGTTGGTGGGTGTGGTCTACCCCAATTCAAGGAGATTTGACGTTTTGCCAACAGAAGGGCTATTGCTGTGAACCTCCTAATGCACCTTTTAATGGGCTTAACATATCCCAACAATGCCATCAGTGGTGTAGGATGCAAGGTTTGTTCGACCATGAGTGACATGTGGCGGAACACCTCCCCCCAGTATGTCTGAATAACTATACAGTTCCAGGCCAGATGTACAAAGTCAGCTTCCAATGCTGCGCACTTGGCGCATGCACTAGAGGTCCTAGGGTTCATCCTGGATACTAACTTCGGGGTAATGTATATTCTGTGGAGGTATTTGTAATGTAACAGTTTGTGTTTGTAGTTGGTCGAGATATACCGCGTCTGTGAACAGCAGTATGTCCAGGTTGCATCCGGCAGTGGTTCCCCTAGGTCTCGTTCCCAGGCCGGCCTAGCTTTAAGGCCCACTGCAGGCTTTAGGGTTTGTGATAAGTGATATAGGCGGGAGACCAGGTGGGTGCAGTCTGTAGAGTTAATGACCAGTGTGAGAGGAGGGAAATCTTTTGGTTCTGTACCTGTGTCAGGAAAGACGCTCATCAGGGCAATCCTCACCCTATGGAGGAGAAAGCTATCCATATATGTACCGACCCCCTGGTCGTCAATTCAGCAATTGTGCGTGGGCGGGAATCCTTGAGTAAGTCCCCAACAGTCCGTAGTCTATATTTGTCTAGCGTTTTTTTAGTAAGGGTTTCAGTGGTAGGAGGCAATCATGGGTTGTCAACTAAAGGTATATGTGGGGAGTATAAGAAGTCACATTGTAAGTAGCGTCATAACTTAGTCCACGCCCAGCAAGCAGTTGCCATCGTTTCTATCTCAGTGGGGTGACGTGGAAGGCCTAGGGGCAGAATCGTTGGAAGTGAGTTTGGATGTATCTGGGATCGCTCGGTCTGAGGTATTGTATGCGAGCATCCGGGTGGTACCAAAAGTATGAAAAGTGCGTCTGTGCTACTAGATAGTATAGATACACGTCGGGGACTTCAAAACCCCCTCTCTCAAATGGCATTGTCAGAGTGGTCAGACTTATGCGAGGTTGTTTGCCCGCCCAAATAAGGCACGTCAGCAGGGAACGCAAGTTATTAACAAGCATTGGCATAGCCAATAGGTCTCGCCTTTGGGACATTATAAGTGTTTAGCCATGCAACAGTTGGTGTTGCACCAAGGATATTGTGCTGCATAACTAAACACTTATAAGGTCCCAAAGGCGAGACCTATTGGCTATGCCAATGCTTTTTTTTTTCTTAAAGGACAAGCAGTGCTATCAGGCTCCGGCTGCCACTTAGTCCACCGCAGGGTAGAAGAGGGATAGAAGAGGGGTAGAGGAGTTGAAGAGGGGTAGAGGGATAGAAGAGGGGTAGAGGGATAGAAGAAGGGTAATAGAGGGGTAGAAAAGGGGTAGTAGAGGGGTAGAAAAGGGGTAGTAGAGGGGTAAAAGAGGGGTAGAAGAGGGGTAGAAGAGGGGTAGAAGAAGGGTAGTAGAGGGGTAGAAGAGGGGTAGTAGAGGGGTAGAAGAGGGGTAGAAGAGGGGTAGTAGAGGGGTAGGGTAGAGGGGTAGGGTAGAAGAGGGGTAGTAGAGGGGTTCAAGAGGGGTAGTAGAGGGGTAGTAGAGGGGTACAAGAGGGGTAGTAGAGGGGTAGTAGAGGGGTAGGGTAGAGGGGTAGGGTAGAAGAGGGGTAGTAGATGGGTAGAGGGGTAGACGAGGGGTAGAGGGATAGAAGAGGGGTAGAAGGGTAGAAGAGGGGTAGAGGGGTAGAAGAGGGGTAGAGGGGTAGAAGAGGGGTAGAAGAGGGATTGAGGATTCAAAAACAATCAACTGGAATGAAATATTATAGGTCAAAGAGTGCCAAACGAACACTTTGACAAATTAGGAAACTACTGATTTTTGTGAGGAATTGAATCATGAGGTACAAAAGCCAATTCATGTTTTATGTGTTGGAAAAACGCATTCCAATCGCCTATACAGTTTTAGCTAACTCAAGACACTGCATTCAAGTGCTATTTTTAAACAATTGATATGTTTTAACTCTGTCTACAGTGGGTAGAGCCCGAAATTAATTGTTGTGCAAGAAATTTTGAACTACTCTCGGAGGCTGAAATAGCAATCAGGAATCTGCAGAGAAATAATCAAGGGGTTAAAATCAATGTGGAATAAACTGACACGTAGTCGTCAGCGGGGAAGCTGCGATAATTACGTCTGCTCGAGCTAGATAGAGCGACATGCAAATATACAAGGAAATGATTCGCAGCAAGCAGACACCAAGGGACAAAGTGATGTAATATGTAGGGCACTGACTGACTGCTGTGTGGGAGTAAAAGCTAAAGTCACTGTTAGTAGGTAATCAATGGGTTAAAAGACAAAAAAAGAATTAACTGACCTAGAGATAAAAAAAAAATTTAAACAAAATTAGCGGGGCAATGTCCGTACTTCCAGGTTTGCCCCAGAAGAATGGTGGTGTATAATCATGAGCCCGGCAGGAGCGGTTAATTCCCGGGGAATGCAATACACATCTGTATCCAAGGGTGGTTTGAGCGTCTAGGAGTTAAGCGATGTCTATGGGGTCACAGCCCCAATACTTATACCAGTTCGGTTCTGTTTTCTGCCCTGGCACAGGGCTTGGGGACCCAGTTTAAACCAGTTCTGGGGGCACTTAACAAGTGCACAACAGTCCCCATTGACAGTGTAGGTCCTGGCCCCAGACACCACAGGGGGGCTGAGCCAGCATTGTGCCAGGCAGGCACAGATCTATTCGGGGTCAGGGGCTACTCCTCCCACTACTCCAAATGCAGTTCAGGCCCATTCAGCTTAGCACGGACTCACCCAGCCCCTCTGGAGCCACTGCACCTCCCCAGCCCCTGTCACTCCAGAGCCAGACATGCAATACACATCAGACAGGCACAAAGACACATAGCACACAGAAATGCCCACTTCTAAAAGTGCCATTTCTAAAATAGTGATAATAAATCTGCGCACACCATTACGCAGCATTTGTTACCACTATTCCAAACATAACAAACTTGATCCCGCTACTCCTCTCAGATCAGGAATTACCACCGAAACACTTACAGGGAATCCCCAATGCATTCCTATGAGAGGTCAGCCTCACAGTAGTGAGAAACCAAAATGGCTGTTTGTCACTACCAGGACATGCCCCACAGTTAAGGCACATGTCCTACCTTTTACCTACAGCGCACCCTGCCCATAGGGCTAGCTAGGGCCCACCTTAGGGGTGACTGATATGTAGTAAAAGGGGAGTCACAGACGTGGCACCCACTTTACGTGCCACGTCACAGCGGCAGTAAACTGCGCGTGCAGTCCCTGCAATGGAAGAGACCTGAGACAGGTTTGAAAGGCTACTTTGGTGGGTGGCGCAAGCAGCGCTGCCAGCCCACCAGCAGCATTTAATTTACAGGCCCTGGTTATCTGAGATACCACTTTACAATGGACTGATATGTAAATTAAATACGCCAAACAGGTGTAGACCAATCTTACCACGTTTTACCATAGAGCGCACATGCACTTTACACTGGACAGCAGTGATAAAGTGCCCAGAATCCTAAAACCACCAACACCAGGTCAGAAAAAATACTAAGAGGAAGGCAGAAAGTTCAGGGATGACCCTGCAAAAAGGGCCAAGTCCAACAGGGAGCATAAGGCATTTTCTATAGCAGTCTCCTTTACCTAGCAAGATACTTTTCTTCTCTTCGCTGATTATCGACGGCCTTTGCAGAGTCTTCTGATGTGGCACATGTCCGCGGCCCCCAGCATCCTCCTCCATTATAACTGGCCCCTGAAATAATATCAACATGAGTATTAGCGATGGTTGTGGTGCCAACAATGTATTTACTGAATATAAGCTTTAGAGTGAGATGGCTTAACGTCTACCGATTTTTCATACAGAATGGTTTTCAATATGCAAAGTTTTAGTCCCTGGTGATATTAGTACCAGAACGTCATTGAAGAGAAAAATACAAACAAATGCAGAGGACATGGAGGAAAATTAAACCTTCCTGTCAGTCTCCCACAAAAATGCACCATTCCTCCATTTGCAGTGCAATTATTTAACATTTTTAAATGTCATAAATGCATTAAGCTGTGGCATATTCAATCTGTGATCTGGTCTAAAAGATTTAGATGACAAACTGAATAAGGTTCTATGGGCTCCATCAGCATGGAAACACTTGCCAAGCTGCCCTGGTCAATACAAGAATCGGAACTTTAACCCCTTCGATGCTCATGACGGAACCCAGCCGTCATGAGCCACGGGTGGCCTGTGCGCATGACGGCTGGGTTCCATCATGACCACGTCCGCGATTGGAATGTCCAGCACCGGGCTGGAATTCCTGCCGCAGGCAAGGTGCTAAGTTAAAATTATTTTGGGTTCCGAGGTGAGCACAAAGTCCAACGGCAAAAAAACAGAACGACAGTCATTGCCTGTCAGGAAGTAGTTATACAAGCCCCCTTTAGCTGAAGGGTCTCTTCCCATCACAAACGTGTATTAGTAATCATGTCATCCTTTCAACTAATTCAAATCTGTATCCATAAGTGTGCTCTTTTATCCATTAAACCATCACTTAAGTCACTAAATTTTCATTAAAATATGCAAAAATATTTATTAAAAATGTCAGTTTGTTAACAATATACTGTATCAATTCCTCGGATACAGGTGGGGTTTTTCATTAAAAGCATAGCTGTTTGTTGCACAACATCTGGGTACTTGTGCATTTGAAATCCCAACCCGCCCCCCATTCCACTTCAGTCCTATGGAGGTCCGCTGTCGGGGAGCTCGGTTTTCAAGTCTTTCCTGAAAGCCAGAGGGTTAGGATTTAGTCTTGTGAGGTATGGTATAGAGTTGCACAGCTCCACAGATAGACATGAGAAAGCCTGTTTTTGTTTAATTTTCATAGCTTTTGGAATTTCACAAATTAGATCTCTTATTTCCATGACCACCCAACAGTCTGAGTTTATTGTTCAGACAGGGCTGCAGAGTGGTGAGGATTGCTTTATGTATATTATACACACAATATTGAAATAAACTCTTGCTTTGAGTTGTAACCAGTGAAGGAGCTTTAATGGAGATGTGATCAATTTTCTTTGCTCCTGTAGCTAACTGGGCCATAGCGTGTAGGATGCTTGGAGGAGGAGTGGTGATATATTTTGGAAGGTCTATTAGAAAGGCATTTTTAGCAACACAAAAGATGGACGTTTGCTGAACATTTTCAAACATTCACCCCCCAGTCACAGATCTGGGTTAAATACATTGTTTTTTTGCTCACCGTGCCACTCCAGTTTGGACCCAGCCATATGCAAATCAGTCTTGACCCTGCTCCCCATGGGAATAGTCCAGCCCGAACTACAAGGCCAGGTCCTCCCTGGACCGGAAAACAACCATCCTGGGAGCAGTTTCGGGGTATCACCCCTCATGCGCCAGGCTAACTTGAATCCAGCGGCAAAGTGAGCAAGGGACCCACGTCTGGGCATACCCATTCCACTTAGGGCGACAGTAGCAACACAAAAAGAGGATGGACGGAATGCTGAACATTGTCAAGCGTTCACCTCCAGTCACAGATCTGGGTTAAATCCATCAGTTTTTTGCTCACCGCGCCACTCCAGTTTGGGCCCAGCCACATTTGGGTCCAGTGCTCACTGTGCCACTGGATGCAAGCTAGCCTGGCGGATAAGAGTGTAGATCACTAAACTGTGTGGGACTCGAATGGTCCTGATAAAAGCTGGATGACCTGATTGCCATACCATAACCAGCTGAAACATGTTGACCTGGGGCGGGTAAGCTAATAAGCTCTCCCGACACATCCCATTCCTGTTTCTATCGGTGCCACGGGTGCTCTATTAATTTTTTTTCTAAAAAGACAAGCAAACTTAAGCATTTTTAACCGCCTTCCTCACAGTCCCCTAGACTGAAATTACAGGTAACAACATAGTGGTCCTCCCGCAAAAGGGGTTGAGCCACCAGGCACCATCAAAACGTACGGGGTGAGGACTCTTTGATAAAGCATCTCAGATATGTTATAATATGGGAAGACACACAAAGGGACAGACAATGAACGATCATTGACACGACCAACTGAGCACTATAGAGAGAAATACACACATTGCATAACTAAACTGTATAGGAAGATACTGGAAACATGACAAGCATGGTCCGATATTTGCATATAATACAGGAGATTCTGTAATCCCTGTAAAAACATCAGTCTCTAATTTCTTTATAAATAGGAGGGAGACCCAGTGTCCGAGTACAAAAAAAAAAAAATCTGAACTTGACTATTATAAGTTATTACAGTCAAGTTCCGATGTCACAATGCCTGCTGCCAGAACCAGCAGTCGAAGTGAAAGGCAGGTTGGGTCACGGAGCATAACTGAAGCAGCCATTTAAATCAACAAAAACGTAACTTTATTTTTTAGCTTACAATAACAAGCGGAGAGAACATGTTTATTTTTTCCACTCCTTAGACAGAGAAAAGCTATAATCTTTCTGCAGGTCTCTACACATTCCGAGCTAGTGCAGCTTTTTTTTTAAATTGACTTCTATCTAATGGTTTCTAATATCTCTTTGCAACAAATAACTAACAGGTGTTTGATGTGTTTAATTTTGACCTAGAGGTTTGATTTTCATTCTTCATGTTAGCAAACATACTCACTCTTTCATGTGATAGAGCTACACACCAATGTTTTAAGTGGTTTGTGGGAAAGGTGGTGTGACCATGTATCATATGGGATAAAGTGCCCCTGGCATACATGATAAGGATATTGTAAGTCACCTCTGAGTTCCATTACCTTATAAAGGAATTCAGCATTTGGCCTTGTTCCCCTATATGGTTAAACAACTCCTCGGTGACTTGCAATATCCTTATAATATACGGCAGGGGGTACTTTATCCCTTATATAATTAAACTACACGAGACAGACATCTGTACAAAACAGACGCACATATAGACACAAACACTGAATAGCATAAGTAAAACAAAAGAAAAACCATGCATAAAAGGTCTCAGACACTGAATGATGCATGTACGATATGGGGCATGCACAGAATGAAACTAACATAATGATGTCACATGCATACACAGGAATAACATTAAGTGACATCAAATACAGACAGGGCAAGGGAATAGAGTGAGGGAGCACTAACTGAAGACTATCCAAACGAGGAGACAGTATAGGGACAAACATATAATACCCTGTTTATTGTATTTGTCGTGTCCATATATCATTTGCCTTCTTGTGTGTTTTTGTCTCTGTTTTTATTGACTGCCGGGCATCGGACCACATTCTGTCCCTATATGTGTCTTCAGTTTGTCTCTAGTCATTTCGTGTAAGCACTTGTCTTTGCCCTGCGTAGGCGAGACCTAAAAAAGGACGTGGTTAAGGCAATTGGAATATTTAAGAATAAATATAACAGCCGTGGCAGTACTACCTTTTTAATTATGGCGATCCTGCCAGCTATAGAGAGAGGGAGTTTAATCCATCTGTCGATCTGTCCCGTAAGGCGGTCAATTGCCGGCCCGTAGTTAAGGCGGATGACCTCTGCCGCATCATTATGTAAATAAATGCCCAAATACTTGGGGGGGATCGGTACACCATCTCAGTGGAAACTCTATGTCAGCCTGGGTAGTGGCGGGGGTTAGTGGAAAAATTTCTGACTTTCCCCAATTATGGCTAATCCAGAGTGAACCCCAAAGCGTACCACCTCTCTCAACAGTGGGGGAAGGTTCTCCGCTGGCCGTCGGATGAACAGCATGATGTCATCTGCGTAGAAGGAGGCAGCAATGGGCCAGTATGGAGTTGTAAACCCCGATGGAGGTGACGCTCCTGGATATGCCGGGCAAGTGGGTCCATTGCGACAATAAATAATAGTGGGGACAGCGGACATCCCTGCCTTGTGACACGCGTGAGCGGAAATTGTGTTGTGATTGTCCCGTTTACCCGGAGTCGGGCCACTGGGTGGGAGTATAATAGGCAGATTAGGTTTAAATATCCGGTGGGTAACCCCAATTTTTGCATTACTGCATATAAAAAGGACCACTCTAATGAATCAAATGCCTTTTCGGCATCGAGCAGAACCACTGCTGCTGGAAGCGACGGTTCCATCTGATTTATTACTGAAAATACTGTCCGTAAATTAAGTGTTGTGGATCTGCCGGGGACAAACCCCGCTTGAAAAGGACATAACGTAGTGTCAACTAGTAATGCAAGGCGGGTGGCTAAAATTTTAGCGAGGATTTTATAATCATGGTTGAGTAGTGACAACGGTCTGTAGGACTGGCACTGATTAGGAGGCTTGCCGGGTTTTAGCAATAAGGTCACTGTGGCCTCCCGCATTGTCGGGGAGAGGGATCCACACTCTAGAGCTTCAGAGTAGACCTCAATAAGGCGAGGCGCGAGTACATCTTGGTAGGCTTTATAGAAGTTTCCGGTAAGACCGTCGGACCCAGGGGCCCGCCCACTGGCTAAATCTTTTATCGCCTGCTTGATCTCTTTAGCATCAATTGGTGCTGCAAGGAACTCACGTTGTCCATCCTCCAGCCAAACCATGGCAATTTCCTGCAGATAGTCTCTAAGAGCCTGCCCTCCAGGAGGACCTCGAGTTTCATACAAACGTGTGTAATAGGTTAGCAAGGCAGCGGATATATCAGCATTCAAAGTCAGTGATGCCCCCGTGTCTGTGTCTATTTGTGTAATGTATGCCGATTGATATTGTGGGCGGAGGAGCCGGGCAAGTGTCCTTCCGGGCCTCTCTCCCTCCCCATACACACGGGCCTTGGCATACTTACCAAGATATTTGACCTCTCTGGCGGCTGCGTCAGTGAATTCAACCATTAGTGCAGAGCGAGCACAGAAGTCCACAGACGACGGATCTGCGAGCGCCACTTTGTCCGTCTCTTTAAGTTTCTGTTCGATCTTATCAAGCTCATTCCGAATTGAGCGAAGCACACCAGCATGTTTGGAGATGCTTACCCCGTGGATAACCGCTTTAAATGCGTCCCAGAGCGTCAGCTGCGACTCCACCGTGCCGTCATTTAGGTCGAAGTATTCCTGTATGGCATCCCTCACTTCATTACGGAACACCGGATCTAAGAGAGCAGAGGCGGGGAATCGCCATAATGGGCGCTGTTTGGGCAGCATGGAATAGTCGAGCTCGAGGAGGACCAGGGAATGGTCCGATATTGTGCGGGGTAAATACTCGATGTTGCGGACAGCCAGCATTAATTGTGGTGTGAGGTACCAGTGATCTATACGGGACCAGGAATTGTGCGGGGCTGAACAAAAGGAATAATTACGGATTCCTGGGTGGTGTGAGTGCCAAGGGTCAGACAACAGTGAGTGCTGCAGAAGATTTAAAAGGCCTTGAGTGGAAGGCGGTTTTGTGATGCGTCCCGGGCCAGTAGTGTCAGTGGCGGGATCAAGCGTGAGCTTGAAGTCGCCCCCCATCAATATAACGTCCACACTTGTGTTATCAATTGCTGTAGTTATTGCAGGAAAAAAGTCAGTGGAGTCTGTGTTTGGGGCATATACATTTATGAGCAATATACTATTACCCCCCAGCATTCCCTGCACTAAGACATATCTGCTGTCAGGATCGTCAATTACGTCGACAGCCCGGAAAGGAAGAGAGCGGTGCAGTAAAATGCATACGCCTCGTGAATATGAGCTATAACAAGAAAAAAATCGGTTCTCGCCCCAATCGGATGCAAACTTGTGCGTAGTGTGAGGTGCATAGTGAGTCTCCTGTAAGAAGGCGATTTGTATGGAGTGTCTGGCCAAATATGCCAATACCTGTCTACTTTTTTTAGGATTGCTTAATCCTTGTATATTCCATGAGAGACATCTAAGGTGGAGTCCGGAATTGTTGTCCCTGCTAGCTGTCATAGAATCATCCGTGGGATCAATATGTGTAACCAAGGGTCAGTAATATACATACTCTGCACTGTGAATAATAGCAATGCTCCATTCAAACCAACATAACAGCAAATACAACTAAAACAAAACAAAAAAACCACCCCCCCGCCACCCCCACCCCCATCGGATACACACAAACAAGGCACCCAGTGAATCCCATCATAGGAAGAAACACTGAGGACATAGGGTAAATAGGGAGGGAGAAGGAAGGGGAAAAGATTAGGAATCATGCTGCGGGGGGTGGCAACACTCCAATGGAACCTCGGATTGTAGGATATCTTATATCAGGGATGTCCGTCAGTCCATTATCCATTGCACTATTACGGTTCAGTCACATCAGTGCGAAGAGACAAAAGAGTCACCAGTAGCTAGATCTATATACGATAGTACCTTGAGTCGCGTCAGGTATTTGCATATATGTCCAAAACGGATAACAATATTCGACATCTGATATATACATAGTCTATCGAGCTGCAGAGTGATAGAGAGTCAAGGACCAGGGCTATAATCATCAGCTTGCCGTTGCGCTGCCGGAGGTGGTTGGTGCTTTTTCCAAAATTGTTCAGCTTCCGCTGGGGAATCGAAAATATAGGCTTTGCCACCAAGTTGGATGCGGAGCCTGGCTGGGTAGAGCATGGCATATCTGACATTTGCCTTTTGGAGGACACGTTTTACATTTGCGTACTTACGTCGTGCTTCCTGCACTAGAGGCGTAAAGTCGGGAAAGAGGGATATGGTGGAACCCTGGTAGTTAAGTGCACCACGCTCTCTGGCCAGGCGAAGAGCTACGTTACGGTAGTTGTAATTAAGGATCTTGGCGACTATGACTCTCGGAGGTGCCCCGGGAACTGGGGGAGGGCCAAGAGTCTGATGGGCTCGTTCCACCGCGAATGATGTGGAGAACACCTCCCTTCCGAACAGCTCCACCAAGACAGTTTCAACAAACTTAGCCATGGGGCCAGTATTCGTCGACTCCGCAATTCCAGAGACGCGGATATTGCTTCTGCGGGAGCGCGCCTCCAAATCCTCTGCTTTGGTAGCAAGTTGTTTAAGGAGTGATTCGGTGCGCTCCAGGCGTTTCTGGATGGAGGGTTGTGCATCCTCCAGGTCGGAAATACGTTGTTCTGTACCGCATATTCTTGTGTCTTGTGCCTCCAAACGGCCATTTATATCATCCAATCGGCTATTTAGTGTGTCCAGGCGGGTATCGATGGATTGAAAACCCGCCCGGAGCTCAGCCATTATGGCGGTTGCTCCCTCAAGCTGACTATTCTTCTCCACTGCAGCATTTTCCGCCTCATCCCTCCTAGGGGTCTTGCCCGCCTCAAAGTTGAGCTGGCGCTGTTTGGAGTCACTGCTGCCCATTGTAGGATCACACACCGAGGAGCGCCCCCACTGTGCAGTACCCCGGTATAACTGAGGGCAACTCGAGTCAGGGCCGTGGATATGTGGGAGGTACTGGTCCCGCGGCCTCAGGAGGGGATGGGCGCCTTTCGGGCTAGGACGGCTGACCAGGTGTTTCAGGGTGCTGCTTCGCGGTGGAGGCGGGCGGCTATGTGGCGCTATATGCAGAGGATGGTTGGCCCAAGTTGGAGGGTGAGTTGGGGCCCAACCGATGTCAGCGTTGGTAGGAAAAATATAAGTAATTGCAGCTGGGTTCGGGAGCCCCGCTACTGCAGCACTCTATGCAGCGTAGGTATAGCTTGCTCGCGTGCACAGCATTATGTGGCCCAGCAGGGTAGCGTAGTTAATAACGAAGAGAGAGAACTCCGTCCCTCACTTCAAACTTCAGCCGATCGCATTAATTGCAGCCCAGCATGACGGTACCTTATGGGAATGTGTCTCCCAGTCATCTGGTGGTTGCAGGCTCGGTCCTCACTCAACTGCGGTGTTGATCGGAGTCGGCCGCTGCGCGCGCGTGCCGGGCCCCGCCCTCAGGCTCACCCGAGTCCCCTGTCGACTCGAGACCTCCGAGAGCCGCGTCAGGCCCAGGCATGCCGCGCCTCTGATTTCTGCATTCCCGTCAGCCCGGCAGGATATCAGCGGCTCATTCTGCTCACCGGCGCTCCACAAGCTGGCGTCGCCGCAGCAGGGCTGAAATTGCCGTGGTGTTACGCGGTGTGGCAGACTTCTTCGTTCGAGAGCTCCGGAGCTCCTGAGTCAGGCGGCCATGTTGGTTGCCGGCTCGGCCACGCCCCCCCGACATTCATGGTAGATTGATCTCCGTACCTTGCCCCCTCTGAATTCCAGTCTGTGTTTTGCCCAAGCCTTCAATTCCCTGTGGAGGATTTTCGTGTAACATTTCCCCTCCACATCCAAAAGGGCAATGAGTCTGATGTTTTCAGGCTTATCCGTTCACCCTTCTTATGTGTTGGGCCTAGGGGGAATCCTCGGCAACTCTCGGGCACCAGTGCATTCTGTAAGCAGCAGTTAAACAGTGGCGTCAAACAGGTGGTCCTTTTAGCAATTGATACCTTAAAAATGCTAGCAGGAAGACCATTGGAATCAGGAGCCCCAGCCGTGCAGATTGATGCGAAGGCCTCCCGGGACATTCCGTGCGTGATCTGTTGAAAGACCACCTGAAGGGCTGAGCATTCCATCCGAGTTTGACAGCTTAACAGCCTCCTGGACTGCGGATTGATCAACGTATAACATAGATACGATTGCCATCCAGTTAGCTATATGGATGTTACACAGCTCCTCTTGTTTTTGATCCTCACTTGCCTTATTGACCATAATCCAGAATTTTTTTAGAATCCCTTGCTTTTATTAATATTAGACTGCTAGCCTTTGGGAATCCAAGTCATGCTGTCTATTCACATAAAGGCATCGCCTGTAGTTCTTGCGCACTGATTTGATCTTTTCTCTTCATGCCATATTCGTTGGATTCTTGCTCGCAGCCCTTATGCATCTATTAAGCTCTCTCTAAGTGATATTAGTTCATTGCTATTCGTCAGGCCGAGGTGTGTTTGTAGAAATACAAGGTTTTATTCTTTGCTAAAACCACTAACAATATCCACTCTATAGCTAAGTGACCTTTCTCCATTGAAGGAATCGTAGGAGACTCTGTAACTCCTTCTAAGGTAGTCACCTCCCCATCGTTTGTTGGGAGCAGCCAATCACCAGCGTTCTGTCCTACCTGCCGCCATCTTTGTTTGTGTCATTGTAACCTTCAGCCAGTGTTCGCACACAGGATCCTGGTGGTTCACCTGACTGCAAGCTCCACGTCTCACCTCAGCGCCACAGTGACGTAAAGGATGTCTCAACCGAGCTGGTTAATGAATTCCAGAAGCTGGGTCTCCTCTTATGCCGCCATGAGAGGGCTCTGGATAGTTCTTTTAGTCGAGAACTATCTTGTATTTTTACATGAAAGAAGGTTCTTCCAGGAACCTTGTGAACAGATCCTGGCTTCTCTCCCTTCCAGTTCTAAACGACGGATACTCTCTGCTTTCAGGCAGCCCAACATTCCAGGATGACGTCACAGGCGCTGTCCCCTGCTCTGGCTGGTGTTAGGATGTTAAGTAGATGAAAGCACAGGCCATATCCAACCCTCTATGCAGCTTCATACACTCTGGCACAGAACAGACGATCATTTAAATCACCTAAAACTCACAGGCTGAAGTAAAACCGAGGCATATATCATATGTGACGTAATCTCACCTGCCAAGTAGTCTTCAAATACAGGAGTCCTGCCTGCCCGGCCTCTCGGGGGTCACAATTATTTCTGATGTTGTCCGCATGGCCTGAACTTTGAAGAGGAGGATAGGTTTAGGCAACCAATCCACAGTGCCCTACTTACCTTTGACCCCTCTTCTTTAGTCTCCGGCACTTATGACAGCTGCCGCATGGTGGCACTGTTTGTGTAATTTAAACATGAGCAGAATAACAGTTGTTTATTAATTCAATGTACATTAAAAACAAGTAATGTCTGCCACCCAAGTCATTCTTATAGTTTTGGGGGCCTCGAATCGTGCGAACTGTTACACTTGTAACAGTGTTCTGGGTAATAGTTATGTAGGTACTGTCATTGGTTGCGCTGTCAGTGGCAATTGGTGGTGCAAGCTGCGGTGGCCTTCCGACGTGGGCCCTGGCACTAATATTTGTTTTCAAATTAAGCACTGTCGCTGGCAGCCATGCAGACAGTCTCTCTTTTTACGGGCCTACAGGGTGACGTCACTTCATATAACTCCAAGGCATGCGTCCCTTGCCCTCTCTTGCCCACACATGCCCGCTCTTGCTCCCTTTACTCCTTGACTACTGGCATTTTCTGGACTTAAAAGCCTTTCTCATGAACCCCAAGGCTCCCCCAGGGTCTGTGGAGCGGCAAAATCAGTGCTCGTTCGGTAGCTTCTGCCAGCTTTGCAGCAGCAACTGGTTTATCACTGAATGGAAATGGAAACCGCAAGCTGCATGAAGTTACCGCCACAATGTATATATTATATAGTGTTTGCCACCACATTAGTATCCATTTCTTAGCGCTGCATGTGCCAGATATGATTACTTCCTACTCAGTGCCACTCATGGTATCTAGGGGTTACCATTGGCCCCAGCACCACAAGAAGTGTTGGATTTGCATGGCTGTGTTTGCCTGCCCCTTCACTTCAGTCACAAGTTCTCCGGTATGTGAAAAATAAGTCTTAACTTCCTTGTTATTGTTGGTTTTGCATTACATGAAGAAGAACCCTGGGTTACTCTGAAGTACTTTGGATTGTGCATTCACTTCTTGGGTTTTGTAATAAAAGCATCCATGAGTGTATTAACTCCTCAACAGTGTGTGTTGGGTCCCACCTGCTGGTCAATTGGTGCACTGCACGATAATAAAAAAACGATGTGTAAAACGATCAGGAAAATCTCATAGACAATGCAATATACATTATTTATGCGCTAAACGACGATTCATTTTAGTGGTGTGAGCTATTTGGGAATATTGTCAACTTGGTATCAACCGCTATAACCCCCCAGCATTAAAAATAATAATGACTATTATGACGTTTAAAAATCCCATGTGTTACTGCACAGGTAGAATTCTCTGTGAATAATTTATAACATGAATATAGGGATATATTTTCCAATAAACTGCATTGAACTCATGCACGATCCATGTAACTGATGGTAGTGGGTGTTAAAATATGTTTAGAGGATATTGCATCCATTCTGCATTTTTATTACTTTTCTCTGCTGACTCACACAGACTTGTAATCAGGGGCGGCTCCTCCACTTGGGCGGAGGAGCGTCGCCACACTGCTTTCTCGCAGTGCGAGAAGCAGAAACATAAAATGGTATAAATTCCATTTTATGTTTCTGCTTCTCGCACTGCGAGAAAGCAGAAGGGTATGCCTGGTTAGGGGCATCGGGGAGGAGTGGCTAGCTTAATGTTATGGGCGCTGACTGTTTGGTCGGCCCCAGGGCCGACCAAACCAGTCATGAGCACTCTCCCGTTTTCTCCATGTAGGCTGCATGCAGCCTGCATGGAGAAAACGGCCTCCCCATAGAAGCCTGTACGGACGGCGTCCCAGCCAATCACAACACTGCCATTGCAGCGTTGTGATTGGCTTAGGGGAGGAGAGGGAGGCTGCCTGCTTCTGGTTCCTTTGAGCAGAGAGAGAAGGAGAGCGACGCGATGCAAGACCGGAGGCGAAGGTAAGTTTTCATTTTTATTTTTATTAAATTAACCCCCCCCCCCCCCCTCCCTGTGTGACCCTCCCACCCGCGAGTCATGCCGGCCACGACTGCCGTCCCCCCCACACACACGGCGGGATCACAGGGGAGATGGAGTTTCATTTACCAACTCAGCAACTTTGGAAAACAAGCATTTGCAATGCAATAGGTCTCGCATATATGCAAGTTTAAGGTATTGGCATTGTAAATGACAATGCCTTTCATTTATGTTTTAAAACCAAAACATAAATAAAAGGCATTGTCATTTAGAATGCCGATATCCCAAACCCGCGTAAATGCGAGACCTATTGCATTGCAAATGCTTGTTGACAGCTGTGATGAATCTAGCAGCTTTAGAGTTCTTTAAATTGTATTGTAATTGCATTTATATAGTGCTTACTACCGTGGCGTTGAAGCGCTTGTCATCACACCTTCTTGAGTAGCCCATCAGGGGCTCCTAAAATATGCGCACATGTATTGATCTGTTCCTAAGACATATGGTGCATAGTGTACATGAGACCTTAGTATCTAGTTTCTGTCCTACGCTATGAAAGAGGTTTTGGGGTAAAGGGGCGGGGAGCATTGCTTCATTAATGGCTTCGAAAATGTACTTTCCGGTGAAGTCTCTAGACCAGAAACTGTGTTTTGTATCTTCTAACACACAGCACATGGCGTTGGCAAGTGGCGGACCCTTTTGCAGCAAATAAACAAAAAGCCAAGTCTCTGTGAAGTGCTCCCCTCCTAGCACCAGTGGTGGCTGCGTTATGTATCACTTTCATGGCTGGCAGGCTTTCCCCAGCGCTAATAGTCCTTCATCCCAGTGGGAATGATAGCACTCGATGGATTCTTTATTGTGCTATGCTGATTTGTCATATGCACAATTATAGCGCTGTTCAGTGCTTGCACAAACATTTGGTCTTTGGCACATATGTAATATAATGACAGCACCCATAGCGGAGGCTCGCCTACTGAGCAATGATATACACTTATTAATATTTTAGACATGTACTGCCTCTCCTAAAGTAAACTGAGCTACAAAATGAATTGTTCAGGGAACGGTGTAATCATGGAGTTTGTGAAATTGAGTAATAACTGAGCCTGGAAATGATTCCTCTCATTTCCTCCTGCCAGGGAGCACACATTCATTATTGCTGTTTGTTGTTGCTCAAGACGCTCTCAGGCGGCCGGCCGGCCGGCCGGCCACGCGATGCCCATCGGAAAATGATGTGCGTATCATCGCCAGCAGGGCACGAGTCGGGGGTCCACGCGGGTGGACGGCGTCCCCCCACTTCTTTCACAGGGTGGATGCCGTCCACCCTGCCAAGAAGTTGGGCCCCACTAAAAAAGATGCTGAATTCGTCCCGGTGTAATTTCCAAACACCGGGACACATTCAGCAGCGCCTGCACGTTGTTGTCTGCTTTCGATCACAACAACGTGCAGGCGGGGCCGGGGCTCTCTTATTTCTGACTCCTGCTGGGATACTCAGCCATAACAAAGGCCGAGTCTCAGGGGTCATCAAGCCTCCTTTTGTTGGAGTCTCTGGCTGGCAGCAGTCAGGAGCCTCACACCTGATGCAAATGCAGCAGAGGAGAAACAAAGGCTCACACCTTGTTAGCACTTCACACATACTTTAAAGAGGCAGCTTTTCACTTTGTTCAGGCTCTGTTTAGGAGATTTGCATGCACTGTTAGAAGTCAGATGTGTTGATCTTTCCCAGTATTTGCACAAAATAAATTGCATTTATATACGCTTATTACCCTTGAGGAGGCGTTGTAATGATTTAAATATCACTATTTCTTTTAAAGCACTATGGCTATAGAAAGCTTAACGCTGACAAAAGGTAACATTGGGCCATATTAGCAAGAAACTGCGATAAACATCGCAGAGCGCGCTTAGCGCGAAAATAATTATCGCCTGCTATCGCTGGTATATATCGCCACGCTAACGCTGTATTAGCAACAGTTAGCACCATGGCGATATATAATCCAGCGATAGCGGGAGAAATTAGCCAACATCGCTACAAAACCAGCGATGTTGCATGGGAGACGGGGAAACCTTGCTGATACGACCCTGTGGTCGTATCAGCAGAATCCACCCCCATGTTAAGTATGCACAAGTCAGGTTTTGGGCAGGTGTTAAAAATCCAGCGATGACCCCGGTTAGCGCGACTTTAACGTCGCTAACCGGGGCCAGGGCCTCATTGCTAATAGGCGATAGGCCTGTTAGCGGCTGTTTTCCTGGTCTTGTGGTCGGAACGCCTACTTTGCATGTCATTAGCGATAAATATCGCTGACATGCAAAGTGGCACCCAACACGCTCGCCTTCGTGGAAAGCTGTCGCTAACAACTGTTAGCGACAGCTTGCTGATAGGGCGATAATAATATCGCTGCTTTAGCGGCAAAAAGTGCCGCTAAAGCGGCGATATTGCCCTTGCTAATATGCCCCATTGTTTTATATGTAGCCTACAAAAGTGTGAATCTTCTGCCTAAATCAGGAGGGTTTGCAAGTATACTCGAAATGTGCTCAAATGTACTCATGATACACCTGCTAAGCATATATGTGAGGGCTTAAGATCTGATATCACTTCTTGTGATGCCAGTTCCTGTGATGTCACGCGCCGTGATGTCACGCGCCGCGATGCCACGCGCTGCGATGCCACTTGCAAACAGATTAACTAGGTTAGTCCCCCCACTTCTTTTTTTAGGACTTGTGCCCTGATCGCCAGGTTCATAAGTGGCAGTCCACGAGACTCCAGATACACATCAAGCCACAAGACCATCTTCGTTTGTTTCTCTCTTTCCAGTCTCCGATAATGAAGTCTTACAGAACATGATATTTATCCGTTATGAGTTTCCACTCGATAGCGGAGCACACAGCCTGATGCTGGCGGAACTCACGCACGCATTGCTGCAAAGTGAAACCCCGGGGGCGCTGCTCCACGATTGGAGGCAGAGATGACGTTTATGGCCTGGAAGTGGGTGAGGAACAGAAATCAATCCCAGCTGCATGGTACGGCTTGGTGTGTCGTGCGGTAATCAGCTTAAAGAAGCATTTGAAATTGAGCTGCTTTTTCCCGCTAGAGGAGCCATTAAAGCAACTAGTTTATAGCCATGGAGAATGCCTATATATTCACAGCTGACTTCGTTTCTTACTTACGATGACTTTCAACTGGCGCCGTGAGAGGAGGTAGCGCCTGTGCTTTTCCATCACTGGTGTAGTATCTGCTCCGCTGCAAGGTGTCTACTGCAGTCACAGTGGCTGGCGGCCGCTGCAACGTAAACCCGCACCGCGCGGGCGGCCGGGCCAGGCTGCAGCCTGCAGGTGCGACCTGCACACTCTGAGTGCTGGGGAGCACCTCCGAGCCGAGCACAGTGCACCGTGAGTGCTGGCTGTGCTGCCTACCCAGCAGGCTCCTCCATTCTCCCCCTGCAGCCGCTGATCTATAACCTGAAGCTCCCTATTAATGCGGCATAGCTGCCAAGGTTTCAGACTGCTATGTGTGACATTTTCATAATTTCAGTGTTATTATGAGTGACATTTCAATGACTAAGAGTGACACTTTCTCACGAGCAAAATCAAGCAATCAAGATGAGGGACACATAAATATCAGAAATTACACCCATTTAAGCAACGAGAAACTCCAAGAACATCTTAAAACTGCTGCAAAGCACCAGAAATGTTCTCTCTGTTCATGTGGGACCTGGCCCAACAGGAAGGATGTGTGAGGCCCCAACATGAACAAGTTACACAAAGAGATATCGCAGCTGCCTAAGTGTCACACTCTCAGCTGATTCGCGCGCAGACAGGCTGCCGAGCACCATTTTGCATTATCCAGTCACAGGCTGAGGCCGGCGCAGTAATCTCCCATACAACATAGCAGACAGCTTATGATTGTCAGAAACCTGTTTTAAATTACCCCCAGCGGTTTTGAGAAATAAACCGCAAACGTAAAGGAGGAGACAGAAACACACACCTGGTCACAGCCCTAACCACGGCCGTCAGCCAGTTGCCCATTAGCTATTCTCATTCTTTTAGCACTAAAGTCACAAGGACAGTGACATTGCAGACTATACTCTTCTGCTTTGAACATGCTGTAGATTACAGGCTGTTCATTAAGACATCACATGCCATTAACTGCAGACTACATATGTATACATTTGTAAAAGGTGGAGGGAGAGGGATGAGACGGAAAAAGAGAAACAGGAGGAGGAGGAAGAGAGAGAGGGAAGGAGGGAGACAATGGGAGTAGGAAGAGGGGGTGAGAGGGGAGGAGGTAGACAAAAGGAGGAGAGAGTTGAGAGAGTGAAAGAGATAGAAAAAAGAAGGGGTATAGGTGAGATTGGAGGAGAGAGAGATGGACAAAAAGCTGAAATGGAAGTGGAAACGCAAATGTGAGGCACTTGACATGGCTATTGCAGAAAGTAAATATAGTCAGAGGTGCGCTGGCCAGCTTGGTTGATTTACAGATAAGATCTCGGTTATGGGATGGAAAACTAATGTGCTCTGCTGTGAATTACTGTACTGATGCCTGGAAGCTGGGCGAGCACCCTGCACCTTCCGATAAGTAGTGTCAGTTGGCCCCCAAATGTGGGTCATGCAACAAGTGTTCCATCTTTGCTGAAGGGACCCTGTCTTTATGGGCCCCACAGGTTCAGCTGTGCATGCTAAACTAAATGGTTGTGAACATTGAGGTTGCCTGGGAGTGGTGAGCAGAAATGGTTCAGGTGCAACAAGTAATCCTTTATATGTTTGCTTTGTGCTCTACATTTAAAGAGACAGTGGGCAGTGAGTTTCAGACTCCTCTCCTCCGAGCCGGTGGAAATTGCTCTCGCACTGAGCTCATTCCCATCTTCTGAAACACGGGTACTCGTAGTGCGGCCCGCGGGCCGCCAGCGGCCCGGCAAGCCTTCCTTGGCGGCCCGCGGACCTTGCAGACATCGTACCTGTGTTTTTTTTTTTTTTTTTTAAGAGTGTCAGCAAACACCGCCGGTTGCAGCAGCGCGGACTCCGAGAGACTCTGCTCTATGAGGGCCGGGCGATTCCAGCGATAGTCAGAGTGGAGATGCAGGGGCGCTAAGAAGAGGTGAAATACAACAAAGCCTCATTAACAAGTAAATGGTCTTTTAAAGACCTGTGAAGTACTCAGGTGCGGCTGTGTGTGTGCCCGGGAAGCTGTCTCAGCCCGGGCTGCCACACACACGGGGTGAGGTGACAGAGGGTGACAGAGGACAGCAGGGTGTGAGAGCCGGCTGAGGTGACAGAGGACAGCAGGGTGTGAGAGCCGGCTGAGGTGATGGAGGGCAGCAGGGATTGAGAGCCGGGTGAGGGGACGGAGGGCAGCAGGGAGTGAGAGCTGGGTGAGGTGTGCATTAAGAGCCTGTGATGTGATGTTTCCCGCCAGCCTGTAGTCAGAGGGTTGAGCCAAGGCCAGGGAGCTCAGGCCTGGTCTCCGCTCTCGCAGCACAGCGCACAAATGCTCGCCGCCAGGTTGGCGCTATATATAATTGATGCATGCATACCTACACGGACGGGTGACTGGTGCCAAAGGGGGGCTTTGATCTGACAGCTCGGGGGTGAGAGTCAGAATTAAAGCCAGTGACAGATGTGACCCCAGGCCCAGTGGTGGGACACAAACCCCGCGAAGCAGCAAATTCAGAGAGAAAACGAGCTGGCTTTTACATTACACAGGGAGAGGGCGGAGAGGGGGAGGCGGGCTGTCTCTGGGCTGGTGACGGGGACGTGTAGACACAGTACGTGTGCACTGCCCAAGGCACAGAGACAGAAACAGACAGAGACAGATAGACAGAGACAGGGACAGACTGACAGATAGAGACAGAGACAGATAGAGGCAGAGACAGATAGAGGCAGAGACATATAGAGAAAGAGACAGATAGAGGCAGAGACAGATAGAGGCAGAGACAGATAGAGGCAGAGACAGATAGAGGCAGAGCTAGATAGAGGCAGAGACAGGGACAGACTGACAGAGGCAGAGACAGATAGAGGCAGAGACAGACAGTGATAGAGACAGAGAGAGAGACAGAGAGTGAGACAGAGACAGATAGAGGCAGGGACAGATAGAGACAGAGACAGATAGAGGCAGAGACAGACAGAGGCAGATAGAGGCAGAGACAGACAGAGATAGAGACAGAGACAGACAGAGACGGGGACAGACAGAGACAGAAAGAGGCAGAGACAGGGACAGGGGCAGACAGATAGAGACAGAGAGACGGAGAGGGAGACGGAGGGAGACAGGGACAGACAGAGACAGGGACAGACAGAGACAAGGACAGGGACAGACAGATAGAGGCAGAGAGACAGAGAGATGGAGAGGGAGACGGAGAGGGAGACAGAGGGAGAGGGAGGGAGACAGAGGGAGGGAGACAGAGGGAGGGAGACAGAGGGAGGAAGACAGAGGGAGGGAGACAGAGAGAGGGAGGGAGAGGGAGAGAGACAGAGGGAGAGAGACAGAGGGAGGGAGACAGAGAGGGAGACAGAGAGGGAGACAGAGAGAGGGAGACAGAGAGGGAGACAGAGAGAGGGAGACAGAGAGAGGGAGACAGAGAGAGGGAGACGGAGGGAGACAGAGGGAGAGAGACAGAGGGAGGGAGACAGAGAGAGGGAGACAGAGAGAGGGAGACAGAGAGAGGGAGACAGAGGGAGGGAGTCAGGGGGAGACAGAGGGAGGGAGAGGGAGACAGACAGAGGGAGACAGAGGGAGGGAGACAGAGGGAGGGAGATAGAGGGAGAGAGACAGAGGGAGAGAGACAGAGAGGGAGACAGAGGGAGGGAGACAGAGAGAGAGGGAGACAGAGGGAGGGAGACAGAGGGAGGGAGACAGAGGGCGACAGACAGAGGGAGACAGACAGAGGGAGACGGACAGAGGGAGGAGGGCGACAGACAGAGGGAGACAGAGGGAGGGAGACAGGGAGGGAGGCAGACAGAAGGAGACAGACAGACAGAGGGAGAGAGAGGGAGGGAGAGAGAGAGAGGGAGGGAGACAGAGCGAGAGAGAGGGAGACAGACAGAGTGAGTGAGAGAGGGAGACAGAGAGAGAGAGAGGGAGGGAGAGGGAGGGAGAGAGAGGGAGAGAGAGAGAGAGATAGAGAGAGGGAAGGAGAGATGGAGAGAGGGAGGGAGAGATGGAGAGAGGGAGGGAGGGAGACAGAGAGAGAGAGAGAGAGAGATGTGTGTATGCCGGGTCTGGTGGCTCAGTGGACGAAGGCGTCCGCTGCAGGGGCCTGTGTTCAACCTCATGGTCACAGTTTTCTTTTTTGCTCTAGCCCCGCCCTCTCCCCCACTGACCCCGCCCCCACCGGTGCTGCCCTCGGCCACAAACCACACTGTAAATTTGGCCCCCGAGAGAAAGTTTGTGAGTACCCATGTTCTGAAAGATCCAGGGTTACCAGACCACAGAATGTCGATTATTTCGGACAGCAGGCTGCATGCATTTAAAAAAAATCCTTCACAGCCCTGTGGGGGTGACGGGGTAGTAGCAGGGTGACAGGTGAGCGATGTGCAGGCACCAGTGGGCACGCCTTGGCAGACACTCACCCTCGACTGCACCCCGAGTCTCTGTTTCTCCGATTATTATATTTTTGAGCGTGAGGCGGAGGGGCCGGGAGGCTTCCAGGCTGAAAGCTTCTGGCAGTTCTAGGCCTGTGAGAGGCAGCCCCGGGACCAGAGTGTAGCCTGATCGGCTCTGTGCCTGCGGAGCAAAACTGGAGGGGATCACGGGAGGGGTGCTCGGGGACGGGTCAGAAGGTACAGGTCAGCTCACTGAGACATGGAATGAAGGTTATTAATTAGGGAAAGTCTTCAGGGAGGAAGACAGCAAGCAGGTACAGATCAGCTCACTGAGCCTCCCCCTGGGCATGGCAGTTTTAGTGATTAGGGAAAGTCTTCAGGGGAGAATCCAGCTGGGCCGGTATGAATACACGTGTGACATTTTCAGCCGTGGAGCAGAGTAAAATTAGATTATTTATATAGTAAAGGGTGTTGATCGACATTATCGCCATAACATCAACGCATTTCATATTTCACTCCTACGTTTGTGATCGAAAGAGGCCCACTCCACCTTTCATCCCAATGAGGCAGACAAAAGTACACTTTCAAATATGGTAAATATATGCAAAATAAATTAACAATAGTGGATCATGCAGCCATGCCAGGACACTACAGAACTTCTGAGCTTCACTGAGTTCTGTACACGACTGGCACCCACTGACTGCAGACAGATGCCGATCGCGCGCTGCCTGAAGGAATTATTTAATCACACTCAGTAGGGTGGCTGCATTTCACCACTTTCTCATTTAATTCTCTGCCAGTAACTCTTGCAGCGGCGCTGCTCTGCGCGGTAGGCTCAGGCGGCAGGCCTCGAGCCACCATGGCAATTACTGTTTTCCGCCTGCCTCCTCAGTCATCTGAGCCTGGCCTGTCGGGTCTAGTGACAGTCCTGGTCACTGCTGCTCCAACGGTCACTCAGTATGGCTCTCTTTGCAATTTTAAATCACCGCGGGCGGCGCAGCTGGGGCTCAAATATTTACTGCAGCTCCGACTGAGAAGCTGAGCGGAGCCACGCTGCGGCCGGCGGTGCCCGCAGACAGCGCTGCTGCGCCATGACGTTTTGACGCAAAGTAGCCCAGCCCCTCCCTCAAGTTAACTCGCAGCAGGACATGACGTCCCGTCTTCACTGCACACAAGTCAGTGTTTCACTTTCTGCTACTAATAACTCAGCCAGCGGAGCGAGCCCCAAGCATGATATGGGAGCAGTGAGCGCTGCCAGATACCACTCCATTTTAACAGTTTTAGGCAGCGCTAACGGCTTAAGTGAGCTGTGGCGCTAAATGCGTGACAATACATTTCAGTGCGGTGATGCGGAGCACCGCACTGAAATGCGTTAGTCTAACGCAGTGGTTCCCAAACTGTGCGCCGCAGCACCCCGGTGCGCCTTTACAACTAGCCAGGGGCGCCGTGCACGTCTTTGGAACGTGGGAAAGGTATTTCTGCTGAAGAAGAATTTTGTAATGTGCAGAGTTTAAAACCTAAGAATCTTTTGTGGCCCCGAGTAACCCCTAAAATATTCCCAGAAATGCATACTCACAGAGAAGCACCAGGGACGGTGTGCCTCAGAAACGAATGCAGTGGAAGGTGTGACGTTTTTGACAGGCCCTTGCTGTCTTTTTCCTTCTATTCTCAGGCAGTTGGTCGGCATTTGTGACCGAGGTGGTGTCTCATTATTAGCAAAGCCAAAGCTCTGTCTAACCTTCTTCCCGTGGTAGTAACAAATTCTGTGTTGCACTGAGCGTGCCATGAAGTAAGAGAAGGCTGCTTGCAGACACATTGAAGCTGGAAGTCCCTTGCTGAAGCCATTGCCCGAACCATGCACAACATGGCAGAGGAAAGAGAACCGTAAGCTCCTGTAAGTGGCCTCTGTTTTCTTACACGCATGGCTACCACCTACAGGGCACTCACTGACACTTTGAGGGTTGTAGGGAGGAAGTTGGGTGGTCTTGGGTCACAGTGATGTGTTCCAAGTTGCCACGCTTCCAAAGAGTCTTTTCTTAACCATGTCTCTACTCTACTCCTTTTTTGTTAAGAATATTAAGGACAATAATCATAAATATTACTGGAGTCATAACTTGTTTTTGTATAGTAGCGCTTCTGTAATTTATAAGCACTGACAATAACAGGAGGGTACAGCTTCCAAATCATTTTACTTACCTTGGGGATGCAATGCTGACCAGCAGTGAGCATGCTTTTGTGAGCTGTATGTGTGGCAAACGCAATAGCTCTGGGTAATTAAGGTTTTAAATTTGGGGATTTCATAAGGGCTCCACATAAATAGTGCAGGCACTTAATTAATGTCTTATAGTGCTGTCCAAGCTTCTGACGCTGTACAATACATGTCAAATCTGCTATGAATGTGAAAGGCTGCAGTAGCTTCCCTGCTCATCCACTCATTGACCTCTCGGCTGGCACTGTTAACATTGAGCGTCTTTCCGGTACTTCTCTATAGGTAGCTCAGAACCTCCAGGTGCAGGTTTCAGGCAGGAGAGCTACACCTCAGGACAAGAACTTACAACCTACAGGCGCAGGTCGCAAACAGCAAACCTATACGGACCAATTAAAGTTTTTTATTAATGACTGCTATATTTTTCTTTTGTTACACAATTGGTTATAACTCCTTTATCGGCTTCATCACAATTAATGTCAGGGAGAAAAATGTGAGTACTCGCGAGGTCGGGTTTACATCCCCCTTCCCGAAAAAAAGTGACATGATGGGGAGCCGCGGCCAACGTCCAATTAGGTCAAGGGAGCCGCAGGTCGAAAAAGTTTGGGAACCACTGGTCTAACGCGTGATGAGTGATACTTGGCAGGACTGAATGCCCGGTGTCATACTTCGGATTTGCCCCATTGCGCGTTTGCGTATTAGCGCGCCACTTTTACTACAAATCATTTCAGTCGCTAGGCGCTCTACGTATCGTGTGGGCTTTTACCGCATGCGCGCTCGCATCAATACAGCCGCGTCTCTCCCAGATTGTCAATTTTAAATAAATACATGTTAAATAAAAATGCACATAATTAAATGCTGCCCGCGGCAAAAAAAGATGAAAGGAAGGCGCTCCACCGCTTTACTTAAAGCGTGCGGCGCTGTCAAAGTAAAATCAAGGTTGGAAAGTGACAGGCGCGGAGAGGCCGGGAAGAGGAAGGAACCAATGGGGAGGGAGGTTAACTGTCCGGACAAAGGTTGTGTCCACAGCCACCGTGCCGCACCGCTGCTCGCTCCCGCAGCAATACTCCATGGGAGTGGCCTTCTCCGTAAAGGTGGGACATGCACCCGCCAGTAGCCATTTGCAGGCTACCATTTTTAATTGACACAGCCACAAGCCAATCCAAAGCCTGGGAGGAGTCAGACTCCACAAAGTAGAGATAACAGATCGCCTATAGCGCAAGCGCTGTTTAGGCTCGACCTAAAAATGGCCTCATTCCCAATTAGCGTTGCGTGTTGTGCGGACCAGTGGTGGGTTAAAGTGAGCTACCTGCTCAAGTGGTGGGGGTCGCGGCCTGAAAAGAGGGGGGAGGAGGTTGTCCCGCTCTTTTCAAGGGGCCAGATTCTTTCAAGCGAGCAGCGGTCTTGTGTGAAAAACAACTGCTGCTATACTTAAGTCCTAACCTCCTCACCCCTGACGGCATGGGGAAGTGTACTCCTCAGCTGTTAGTACAGAAAGGCTTCTGCCGTCATGAGAAATTCTGATAAAAAAATAAGACGCAGGCCGAGTCCTTCTATCCTACTAGCTGCATGACATCACCGGAGTGCTTGGGTCCTCGTGTGAACCCCTTTTACAGCATTCATAAATCAAAGGTGCCAATGATGTGCTCTGCGTGCTTTGATTCCAGCCCCGCCACGCAAGTTGTCCACTGTGTGCTTCGCAAGCAGTTTTACGCCCCGCGGCCCCACCACATTGAAATGAGGCTCAGTGTTAGACACTCGTCTAAGTTGTGAAAACTACCGGTCATTTACTGCTGTGAGTCGTCTTCATTTTATTCTAAAATTGTTTACTGTCTCCTCGAAAAACGTTGTCCCCTGATGGGTTTGGATGGCACGGTTTAAATGCACCGTTTTTTTGCTCCTAGCTTCCTCCAGACACTTGTCACAGTTCATTAGCCTCAACCTGTGTTCACTCGTCATTGTTGTGGTGTGTGCCAGTACAGATAGAGCACTTTCAGGAAATATGCCCTCAGTGCCGGGGTCAGACAAAAACAAGCACAGCGGCTGACAGGCTGCAAGACATCGCCAAATTAAAGAATCAAAGCGACAACGTGCAACGCTAGTTTACTAATCACAATTGTAATATTTGCTGAAAGCCTGCAGTACATTTTAGGCGTCTTGAATTGTAGAATGTCACGGTTTTCTCTACCCAGTAAATAAAAACATAGTAAAGAAAATCAAACGTGAAGACGAGCAGACGGTGGCTCTATTGTGTTGGCCATTGTCACTCGTATTTCATAAGGAATGGCGGTCAGAGGCAAAATGCATGCCGACTGGTGATACTCGCCTCACGAGTTTTCTATCGCCCTGACCTACCCGCATGCTGGCGCAGGACCTTTGCTATGAATTAACCCCAGAGCGTGTGCCTTTTGATGAACTGGACATATGAAATTTGCATTACAAGTTGTCATCAGGCTCCTCTCTGAGGAAGGGACACTTTTTAAGTGCATTGTCGTACTGCGTTCTATCCCCTGTAGTGATGCGTTCTCATTTCTAGAATCATCTACTGACCTATTGCTTAATTGCGCTCAGTGTCTGCTGGCAGGATGCTTGGAGGGGGATGGGTGGGTGGATGAGTGAATGGGAGAGTCTCTAGAAGGATGGATGGATGAATGCATGAACAGATGAATGCAGAGGATGATGGCAACATGGATGAATTAACCCCTTCGCTGCTAGGACTTTTCCCCCCCTGTGCTAAGCCTTTTTTTGGCTATTTGGGGTAGTGCGCGCTTAGGCCCCTGTAACTTTTTGACCACATAAGGTATCCACGCCAAATTTGCGTCCTTTTCTTCCAACATCATGGGGATTCTAAAGGTACCCAGGGTTTGTGGATTCCCTTGGAGGGGACCCAGAAATTTGCCAAAATACAGCTACATTTTGGGGTTTTTGGGAAAAATGGGAAAAAGTGCTGCAAATGAAAGCGTCTGTTTTTTTCCCTGCAAATGGTATCAAAAAAGGGTTTGTGGGGCTGAAATCACAATTTTTCCAGCTTTTAGGGAATGACAGACTTTTGTCAGAAAACCAAAATTTTTTACACAGTTTTGGCATTTTTCTGGGACATAGCCTATTTTTGCAATTTTTTGTGCATTCAACCTCCTTCCAGTTAATGGTAGAAATGGGTATGAAAGCAATAATGGATCCTGGAAAGCTATACATTTTAGAAAAGTAGACACAATTCTGAATTCAGGAAGGGGTCATTTGTGTAGATCCTTCAAGGTTTCTTTATAGAAACTAACAGTTAAATATAGGAAAAATTGAAAATTAGTTCAAAAAAACAGCCATTTGTGTCAACGTTTTCACCTGTAACTTCTTCTAATTATGACAGCTCTTTGAAAGCAATATACCGTTACATCCGCTGGACCTTACTGGTTGTGGGGATATATAGGACTTGTAGGTTCACCAAGAACCCGATGAACCCAGATCCAAAAACTGAGCAGCGACTTGCAATGGTTTTTTATTATGTACCGGGTATATAGCAATTATTCTGGGAAAATGTATACATGGAAAAATCGGTATGAAAGACACCTATGTATTTCTGAAATGGGAACAAAATATAGAGTTTAGAAACAGTAGATATTTGCACATTTCTGAAATTGGGAATACTCATACTAGCATGAGAATTATCGGTCATTTTTCAAAATGACTTCTTTTACACATTGTCTTTCATTTGGAAGGCAGAAATGCATCGAAAGTCAATAGGTAATAACAGTTGCTTTACAAATCTGAATTACCCTAAGTCTCCCGATAAAAATGGTACCTCACTTGTGTGGGTAGGCATAGTGCCCATGACAGGAAATGGCTCAAAACGCAACGTGAACACACCACATTTTCACAATGAAAAATTACCCTTTTTTTGCAAAGTGCCTAGCTGTAGTTTTTGAACCCTAGCTCTGCCGGCACCTAGGGTAACCTAGCAAACCTATACATTTTTGAAAACTAGACACCCAGGGGAATCCAGGATGGGGTGACTTGACTGGCTCTCACCAGGTTCTGTTACCCAGAATCCCTTGCAAACCTAAAACATGGTCAAAAAACCCACATTTTCCTCCCATTTCTGTGGTGGAAAGTTCTGGAATCTGCGTGGATCCACAAATTACAATGCACCGCGCGTTCCCCAAAGTCTTCCGAGAAAAATGGTACCTCACTTGTGTGGGTAGGCCTAGTGCCCGCGACAGGAAACGGCAAAAAACGCAATGTGGACACACCACAATTTCACAGTGAAAAATGACCCTTTTTTGCAAAGTGCCTAGCTGTAGTTTTTGAACCCTAGCTCTGCCGGCACCTAGGGTAACCTAGCAAACCTATACCTTTTTGAAAACTAGACACCCAGGGGAATCCAGGATGGGGTGACTTGACTGCCTCTCACCAGGTTCTGTTACCCAGAATCCCTTGCAAACCTAAAATATTGTCAAAAAAACCACATTTTCCTCACATTTCTGTGGTGGAAAGTTCTGGAATCTGCGTGGATCCACAAATTTACACCCACCCCGCGTTCCCCAAAGTCTTCCGAGAAAAATGGTACCTCACTTGTGTGGGTAGGCCTAGTGTCCGCGACAGGAAACGGCGCAAAACGCAACATGGACACACCACATTTTCACAGTGAAAAATGACCCTTTTTTGGAAAAGTGCCTAGCTGTAGTTTTTGAACCCTAGCTCTGCCGGCACCTAGGGAAACCTAGCAAACCTATACATTTTTGAAAACTAGACACCCAGGGGAATCCAGGATGGGGTGACTTGACTGGCTCTCACCAGGTTCTTGTACCCAGAATCCCTTGCAAACCTAAAACTGTGTCCAAAAAAACCACATTTCCCTCACATTTCTGTGGTGGAAAGTTTGGGAATCTGCATGGATCCACAAAAGTCAATGCATCCCACGTTCCCCAAAGTCTTCCGAGAAAAATGGTACCTCACTTGTGTGGGTGGGTCAAGTACCCGCGACAGGCAAGGGCCCAAAACCTATTGAGGCAACATCAAAATTACCTATCACAAACCAACCTGGTTTTGCAAGGGGGGTCCCATGAGTTTTTGGCCCCGGGCTCGGCGGCCATCTAGGGAAACCTACCAAACCCACACATTTCTGAAAACTAGATACCCGGGGGAGTCCAGCGAGGTATGGCTTGCGTGGGTCCCCCAACATTTTCCTACCCAGAATCCCCTGCAAACCTCAACTTTAGCTGAAAAAATCACTTTTTTCTCAAATTTCTCTGTGGGAAAGTTCTGGAATCTGTGTGGATCCACAAATTTCCTACCACCCAGCGTTCCCACAGGTCTCCCGATAAAAATGGTACCTCACTCGCGTGGGTGGGTCAAGTAACCGCGACAGGCAAGGTCCAAAACCTATTGATGCGACATCAAAATTACCTATCACAAACCAACCTGTTTTTGCAAGGGGGGGTCCCATGAGTTTTTGGCCCCGGGCTCGCCGGCCATCTAGGGAAACCTACCAAACCCACACATTTCTGAAAACTAGACACCCGGGGCATTCCAGCGAGGTATGGCTTGCGTGGGTCCCCCAACGTTTTCCTACCCAAAATCCCCTGCAAACCTCATATTTTGCTGAAAAAAATCACTTTTTTCGCAAATTTCTGTGCGGGAAAGTTCTGGAATCTGCGTGGATCCACAAATTTCCTACCACCCAGCGTTCCCCCAGGTCTCCCGATAAAAATGGTACCTCACTTGTGTGGGTAGGCATAATGGCTGCAACAGGAAATGGCCCAAATTGTACTGTGGAGACTTCAAAATTACCTATAACAAAACTACCTGGTTTTGAGGGGGGGACCTGGGGTTTTGGCCCCAGGCTCGCCGCCATCTAAGGAAACATACCAAACCCACACATTTCTGAAAACTAGACACCCTGGGGAGTTCAATGAGGTATGGCTTGCGTGGATCCCCCAACGTTTCCCTACCCAGAATCCCCTGTAAACCTCAAATTTTGCTGAAAAAAACCACATTTTCCACATATTGTTGTGTGGAATCACTGTGCCGGCACAAATGTCCTACCCCACAGCGTTCTCCTTAGTGTCCCGAGTAAAATGATACCTCACTTGTATGGGTGGGGCAAGGGCCTGTGACTGGGAAGAGCCCAAAACATAGGGAATAAAGGTATAGCACCAAGAATTCTAAGCGCTACATTTGTTTAAAAATAAGTTTTTAGCCAATTCTGCATTGGACACCCACACAAGTGAGGTATCATTTTACACGGGACACTAAGGAGAACGCTGTGGGGTAGGACATTTGTGGTGGCACGGTGATTCCACACAAAAATATGTGGAAAATGTGCTTTTTTTCAGCTAAATTTGAGGTTTGCAGGGGATTTTGGGTAGGGAAACGTTGGGGGATCCACGCAAGCCATACCTCATTGGACTCCCGAGGGTGTCTAGTTTTCAGAAATGTGTGGGTCTGGTAGGTTTCCCTAGATGGCGGCCGAGCCCGGGGCCAAAAAACCAGGTGCCCCCCCCCAAACCAGGTAGTTTTGTTATAGGTAATTTTGAAGTCTCCACAGTACGATTTGGGCCATTTCCTGTTGCAGCCACTATGCCTACCCACACAAGTGAGGTACCATTTTTATCGGGAGACCTAGGGGAACGCTGGGTGGTAGGAAATTTGTGTCAGCCCGGTGATCCTACAAATTTCCCACACAGCAATGTGAGAACAAATTGATATTTTCATCAAAATGTGAGGTTTGCAGGGGATTCTGGGTAGGGAAATGTTGGGGGACCCACGCAAGCCATACCTTGCTGGACTCCCCCGGGTGTCTAGTTTTCAGAAATGTGTGGGTTTGGTAGGTTTCCCTCGATGGCCACCGAGCCCGGGGCCAAAAACTCATGGGACCCCCCTTGCAAAACCAGGTTGTTTTGTGATAGGTAATTTTGATGTCGCCTCAATAGGTTTTGGGCCCTTGCCTGTCGCGGGTACTTGACCCACCAACGCGAGTGAGGTATCATTTTTATCAGGAGACCTGGTGGAACGCTGGGTGGTAGGAAATTTGTGGATCCACGCAGATTCCAGAACTTTCCCACACAGAAATTTGAGAAAAAAGTGATATTTTTAGCTAAATTTGAGGTTTGCAGGGAATTATGGGTAGGGAAATGTTGGGGGACCCACGCAACCAATACCTTGCTGGACTCCCCTGGGTGTCTAGTGTTCAGAAATGTGTGGGTTTGGTAGGTTTCCCTAGATAACCGCCGACCCCGGGGCCAAAAACTCATGGGACCCCCCTTGCAAAACCAGGTTGTTTTGTGATAGGTAATTTTGATGTCGCCTCAATAGGTTTTGGGCGCTTGCCTGTCGCGGGTACTTGACCCACCCACACAAGTGAGGTACCATTTTTCTCGGAAGGCTTTGGGGAATGCGGGGTGGGTGGAATTTTGTGGATCCACTCAGATTCCAGAACTTTCCACCACAGAAATGTGAGGAAAATGTGTTTGTTTGACAAATTTTTAGGTTTGCAAGGGATTCTGGGTAACAGAACCTGGTGAGAGCCAGACAAGTCACCCCATCCTGGATTCCCCTGGGTGTCTAGTTTTCAAAAATGTATAGGTTTGCTAGGTTTCCCTAGGTGCCGGCAGAGTTAGGGTTCAAAATCTACAGCTAGGCACTTTGCAAAAAAAGGGTCAGTTTTCACTGTGAAAATGTGGTGTCCACGTTGCGTTGTGGGCCGTTTCCTGTCGCGGGCACTAGGCCTACCCACACAAGTGAGGTACCATTTTTCTCGGAAGACTTTGGGGAATGCGGGTGGTGAGTGGAATTTTGTGGATCCACGCAGATTCCAGAACTTTCCACCACAGAAATGTGAGGAAAATGTGGTTTTTTTGTCAATTGTTTGTTTGCAAGGGATTCTGGGTAACAGAACCTGGTGAGAGCCAGTCCAGTCACCCCATCCTGGATTCCCCTGGGTGTCTAGTTTTACAAAATGTATAGGTTTGCTAGGTTTCCCTAGGTGCCGGCAGAGCTAGGGTTCAAAAACTACAGCTAGGCACTTTGCAAAAATAGGGTAATTTTTCACTGTTACGTTTTGCGCCGTTTCCGGTCGCGGGCACTAGGCCTACCCACACAAGTGAGGTACCATTTTTCTCGGAAGACTTTGGGGAACGCGGGGTGGGTGGAATTTTGTGGATCCACGCAGATTCCAGAACTTTCCACCACAGAAATGTGAGGAAAATGTGTTTTTTGACAATTTTTTAGGTTTGCAAGGGATACTGGGTAACAGAACCTGGTGAGAGCCAGTCAAGTCACCCCATCCTGGATTCCCCTTCGTGTCTAGTTTTCAAAAATGTACAGGTTTGCTAGGTTTCCCTACGTGCCAGCTGCGCTAGGGCCCAAAATCCACATGTAGGCACATTGCTAAAAAAAAGTCGGTGCCTAGTGGGCTTTCTGCCGCCTTGGGGGGGAATCGGGGGAGGGGGGTTCGCCCCGATATGCCCCCAAGGGGGGCAGAAAGACTGTGGCTATTTTTTTGTGGGGGTGGGGCATTGGTATGCCCATTTTGGGCAGCCCCCACGCATAAAAAATGCCAGGGTAATTGCTGGCGCCTAGTGGGCTTTCTGCCCCCCCAGGGGGCAGATCAGGGGCCACTGCCCCCATCTGCCCTCCGGGTGGCAGAAAGACTGGAATTTCTCTGGGGGGGTTATTGTCATGCCCATTTTGGGCAGCCCCTACCCCTACACGAATAAAAAAAAAAAATCCCTGGCGTCAAGTGGGTTTTCTGCCCCCCATGGGGGGCAGAAAGGCTGTAATGGTGGCGGGGGGTGGGAGCATCGGCGTGTCCGTTTCGGGCAGCCCCCACCCTAAAAACAAATGCGCAAAAAAAATCCCTGGCGTTTAGTGGGCTTTCTGCCCCCGCGGGGGGGCAGAAAGCTGTAATGGTGGCAGGGGGTGGGGGCATTGGCGTGCCCATTTTGGGCAGCCCCCACCCTCATTGAAATTGCAAAAAAAAATCCCTGGCGTCCAGTGGGCTTTCTGCCCCCCCGGGGGGGCAGAAAGGCTGTAATGGTGGCGGGGGTGGGGGCATTGGGGTGCCCGTTTCGGGCAGCCCCCACCCTAAAAACAAATGCGCCCAAAAAAATCCCTGGCATTTAGTGGGCTTTCTGCGCCCCCGGGGGGCAGATTTCGGGCTACTGCCCCCATCTGACCCCCAGGGGGGACAGAAAGGCTGTAATGGTGGCAGGAGGGGTGGGGGCATTGGCGTGCCCGTTTTGGGCAGCCCCCACCCTCATTGAAATTGCACCAAAAAAATCCCTGGCGTCCAGTGGGCTTTCTGCCCCCCTGGGGGGGCAGAAAGACTCAATATGGCCAAATTTTTTTGGGGGGAGCAATGGCCCTTGCCCTCCCTGGTGTCTAGTGGTGGATCCCTGCTTGGGGATCGCCCTCCTGGGGCGATCCCCAAGCAGGGATCCACTGGGGAGGGGTACCATTGGAAAGGGGAGATTCTCCCCTTTCCAATGATACCTCTCCCGTGTTTCTACATGCTCAGGGGCTGAGATAGCCCCTGAGCACGTAGAAAGTGAAACTGAAATGAGCCTAAAGGCTCATTTCAGTTTCGGTTTCAGTGAAATGACGTCAGCGCGACATGCGCGCTGATCGTCATTTCACTGAAACGAGGAGCCTCGGGAGCTGGGAAGCTCTTCCCCAGCTCCCGAGGCTACAGGGAGAAATAGAAATCCCTCTGGTGCCTGCACCAGAGGGATTTCCGGGGCCATGTGTCATGACGGCCAGGAGCTGTCGTGCGCACACGAGCACCGTTGCGCACGACGGCTCCCGGCCGTCGTGCGCATGGAAGGGGTTAATGGGGGGATGATTGTGTGAATGATGTATGGGCTGAACGTCCTTATGTCTGCTGGACTCGCTTCCTACGTAAAATTAATCCCCAGTTTATACGCCTCACCACTTTGAGATGTCACCAGCCGCCACTGCTTGTAATAATATCCCGTTTATAAGTATATGGCAGCCTGCAGCGCCTGTATACAAGCCCGACTTTAATTTCCTCAATACAGGCGACGCGTGAAGTCTCTTGTAACCTGTAATTAAGAAATAACGAAGCTACTCAACTGTAATAATTAATTCCAGGAAAATATTTTTCGTGTTTGTCGTTGCTTCCGATTACACTTATCGGAAATCTCTCGCACAAGGATGACACGCGTTAACATGTTTTATTCTTGTTTTACCAGTCTGTCATTAGGAGTTAGTTAGGGTAAGGTTTGTATCTTAAGAAAACCACCTCATATTTAACCGTTTTTGTGTGTTCTTTTTTCTGCTAATCCAACTACAGCGCCTCGTGCAAACGCTCTATGTAACTGAGCCGGATGGAACCCCCCTCCCCCCTTTCGGCGCAGGGCTTGTGAACTCGCTGTGTGGGTGCTGGTCAGCCAGCAGCGGCCACTCAAGACTTATTACTTCAGACTAGGGTGACCAACTGGCATGGGTGCAAATTCAGGACGGTAGCTGTAAAAATTCAGGACAAAGGGTCAAAATTAAGGACAAAAATTCAGGACAGAAGTCAAAATTCAGGACAAAACTGCGGGACAAAAGGTATATTTTACAGACACATCAGAGGAAGTCGCGCGACAGTATATAAGTAAGTAAATAGACAACCACTCAAGTACAAGTCAAAATAAGTTTATATTAGGTTGAGACAATCGTGCACTTCACGGTTTTTCGGTATGCGCGCAGCTTTGGGCAACTGTGCAGGTCTTTTTGTGGTATTTCATATGATAATAATCTATTCATATGGTTACTGCACTGGGTTGTCCAGTTTGATATTTTGTTTACAACTCATGGTTCTGAGCAGGCATGTTTGGTGAGAGAAGTGGTCAGGAAGATCTGCTCGGATAGACTTTGTTACTAGCATCTCATATCTGAGTGCCATTGTGAGATGTAAAGCGGCACGCATAGGTGAACTAAAGGGAGGATTGCTGTGATGAACCCACTATAGGGAACGCATTATGGGTGTTTCAGCAAGTGGAACTTAAAATATGGAATCTGACTTTGCTTATGGGGGCTTCTCAGAGGGTTGCACTAGCTGACGGAAGTCACAAAAGTGCTTTTCCCTGCAGCTTTCTTAAAGAAGGCACTGTCGATACACTATTACATAGTTTATTTTTGACGCCTTGCCTATTGCTACAAACACAATATACATCTCAAGTACAGCTCATGGCACTATGTGGCTCTCCATAAAAACTTACACCTAAAACAAAACATTCAAACATTTACAATTATTAGTGTAACATTCAATTAGCAGTTGGGTGTCACTCAAAATGTTATATGCATGATGTATAGATCCCACACATAGGCACACAGAAAATACAGAATAGTAACACATGGGCAAGGGAGTAGCCAGAAAATTTAAATTCCTCCCACTTTGAACTAAAGCTCTTATGGCACCAAGAAAGGAAAGTAAGTCATCACAGCCCTCCCCAGAAGAGCTCTCTTGTAAAGGATCTAGCCATTCATCCTTCCAACAAACCCCTGATATCCACCATTTCAAACTTACATTCTGTCATGTATTAATTCTTTCATTCATCAGTCTTTCACAATTCATTCTGTCCTTCCATCTGTGTGCACATCCATATCCAAACCTTTTCTACCATTTGCGAACCTATCCATCATCTATCCTTCCATCCATCATTTCACTCATCCATCCCTCCATCCACCCTTTCACCCAATCCATCCTTTCACTCATCCATCCACTCTTTCACCCATCCATCCATTCACTCATCCATCCAACCCTTTACCCTTCCACCCAAGCCATCCTTTCACTCACCCATCCATCTATTCACTCATCCATCCAACCATTTACCCTTTCACCCATCCAGCCCTCCTTTCACTTACTCATCCTTCCACCCAGTCACTCATCCGTCCACCCATTCAACTTTTCACTCATCCATTCCATCCATCCTTTCTTCCAGCTTTCCACTTTCCCTTTCACTCATGTATGCATTCTTTCACTCATCAATCAAATCAGGGGAATTGTAAGCACACTATTTACCCGTGAGGGTCTCAAGGCGCTGGGGGCAAGGGGGGGGGGGGTAAGCAACTCCGTTCAGTCGAAGAGCCAGGTCTTGAGTGTCTTCCTGAAGATGGTCAGGGAGGGGGCGCGTCTCATGTCGATCGGGAGCTCGTTCCAGGTTTTGGCCGCGATGTAGGAGAAGGCTCTTCCACTTGTTCTGGCTCTGCGGATGCATGGGGTTTCGGCAAGGTCGGCGGATCGTAGGTTTCTCTTGGGTAGGTGGAAGGAGATTCTTTCGCTGAGGAATTGGGGTCCGGTGTTGTGTAGGCATTTGTAGGCGTGAGTATCTTGAAAGTAACTCTTCTCAACGGGGAGCCAGTGGAGGTTCCGGAGGTGTTGGGTGATGTGTTCGTGTCGAGGGATGCGTAGTACGAGTCTGGCTGCGGTGTTCTGTGTGGTCTGGATGTTGCGGAGCAGAGACTTGATGATCCCGGCATAGAGGGAGTTTCCGTAGTTGAGTCTGCTGGTTATGAGTGCGTGGGTGACGGGCTTTCTTGATTCGGGGGGGATCCATTTGAAGGTCTTTCGGAGGATGCGGAGGGTGTTGAAGCAGCTGGAGGCGACGGCGTTGACCTGTCGGGTCATGGAGAGGGAGGAGTCAAGTACAATGCCGAGGTTCTGGGCTTGGTCAGGGGGGTGGGAGGGCTGCCAAGGGCGGTGGGCCCCCAGGTGTTGTCCCAAGCCGAGGGGGAGGGTCCGAGGACATCTGTCTTCTCCGAGTTGAGCTTCAGGCAGCTGCTGCTCATCCAGGATGCAACATCCTTCATTCCTTCCTGGAAGTTGAGTCTGGTGGTGATGGGGTCCTTGGTGAGGGAGAGGATGAGCTGGGTGTCGTCGGATTTAAGATACTATGCTGAGTCCGTGCTGTCTAACGATGGCGGCGAGGGGGGCCATGTAGATGTTGAAGAGCATGGGGCTGAGCGATGATCCTTGGGGTACTCCGCAGTTTATTTCCGTGGCTTCGGAGAGGAAGGGTGGTAGTCTTATTCTCTGGGTTCTGCCGGTAAGGAACGAGCGGACCCAGTCGAGGGCGGTTCCCTGTATGCCGGCATCGTGGAGTCTGGCGGTGAGTGTGCGGTGGGAGACGGTGTTAAATGATGCCGATAGGAAGAGTAGGGTCGAGGAGGGTGTTCTTGGTCGAGGAGGGTGCAGATGTCGTCCGTGGCGGCGAGTAGAGCGTTCTCGGTGCTGTGGTTGCTTCGGAATCCGGATTGGGAGGGGTCGAGGATGGAGTTTTTTTCGATGAATTTTGTTAGTTGTGCGTTGACGGTCTTTTCAGTGACTTTGGCCGCGAAAGGGAGGAGGGAGATGGGACGGTAGTTCTTGAGGTCCATGGGATCTGCTGATGGCTTCTTGAGCAAGGGTCTGACTTCTGTGCGTTTCCAGTCGTTTGGAAAGATGCCTGTCTCAAAGGTGGCGTTGATGGCGTGTCGTAGTTCTGGAGCGATGGCGGCTCTGTGGAAGATGTGAGGCGGGCAGGGGTTCGTGGGGGCCCCTGAGTAGATGCCTTTCATGATTGATGTGGTGTCTTCGGTGGTGACTGGGGTCCAGGAGGAGATGATGGGCTGGATAGAGTTGCTGGAGAGGGGGGTGGTGTCAGCGTCGGGTGCCTGGTCATTGAAGTTGTCGTAGAGACTTTTGATTTTCAGATGGAAATATGATCCGAGTTTGTTGCAGAGGCTCTGGAAAGGGGTGATGTCCTTGGTTTCACTGGCGGGCTTGGTGAATTCTTGGATGATGCTGAAGAGTTCCTTGGAGTTGCTGGAGCTTGCGCGTATCTTGTTTTGCATGAAGGCTCTTTTGGTGGATCTGATGCGTTGGTGGTATTCCGTCATGGCGTTCTTGTAGGTGGTGCGGTCTTTTGACGTTTTGCTGTTTCTCCATTTCTTCTCGAGACGTCTGCAGGTGCATCTGGACTCTTGGAGGTCGGCGGTGAACCAGGCGGCCTTCCTAGGGCGCTGTCCGTCTGGGTTGCGTAGGGGTGCGAGCTTGTCTGCGCAGTTGGAGATCCATCTGTGGAGTTCTTTGGCTGCGAGGTTGGTGTCGGTCGAAGTGGTGGGGGCGTCGTGGTTGAGGGTGGAGTTGAGCTGCTCCTCAGTGACTTTGCTCCAGTTCCTTCGTGGAGGGCGTGGTGCGGGTTTGGGCGGCGTGGGCTTGTCGACGTGGAAGTGTACGCAGTGGCGGTCCGTCCATGGGGGTTGCGTGGTGTGGCTGAAATGGATGTTATTACCTCCTGCGAAGATGGGGTCGAGGGTGTGTAATGCCTTGTGGGTAGGCACGGTGACAAGCTGTTTCAGTCTGATGTTGGCAAGGTTGTCCAGGAGGGTGGTGGAGTTGGGGGTCGCTGGGGTTGTCGAGGTGGAAGTTTAGGTCTCCGACGAGTATGTAGTCCATGGAGGAGATGGCGTGGGGTGCGATGAGGTCGGCGATGACGGTGGCGAATGAAGCGCGGGGACCAGGGGGGTCTGTAGACGAGGGTGCCACGAAGTGTGGTTCTAGGGCTGGTCTGGATCTGGAACTGAAGGTGTTCGGTGGTGGAGAAGGAGTTGCTTGTGGTAGAGGTGGAGAGTCGGAGGTAGCTCTTGTGTGCGATGGCGAGTCCTCCTCCTAGGCGGTTGGGGCGGTCCTTCCTCTGGATCTTGTATCCGTCAGGGATAGTGGTGGCGATGTCGGAGGAGACATTGGTCCAGGTTTCTGTAAAGAAGGTGACGTCTGGTGAGAGGGTGTCGAGGAGGTCCCAGATCTCTACCGCGTGTCTGTGCAGGGAGCGCACGTTGAGGAGTATGCAGTTTAGGGCTCCAGAGTTGTTGGCGTTCGTCGTGGGTGCGGAGTCCATCATTGCATGGTCGGAGGCGAAGGTCTGACGTCAGTAGCGGCAGGAGACCTGGCCGTGGGTGGTGTTCGGAGCGGACAGCTGGCAGTTGTTCCTCCCTGGGTTGAGTGCGAGGAGGGCAGCAGGCTCGTAGTGGTGCGTGGTCGGAGATCCAGGGGTTCAGGCGCTGGGCGCGGTCGGGTCGCGGACGGGCGCAGACGGGCTTGCCTTCGGCATGCCAGCGACGTGACCGCGCAGCGGCTGCCATTAAATAGGGAAGGGGGAGGGACGTGCAGCTGGGAGGCGGGAGCGGGAACCGGCAGGGGGAGGGGCAGCAGCAGCGGGGAGGAAAAACGGAGGAAAAACAGAGTAAAACAAGAAAAAAACAAGGCACAATAATCACAATAAGGAAACCAGAAGCAGGCACAGTCCCATTCACAAGTACAACCAGTAAAAAAACAGAAGCAGCAGGAGGACGGGCACAATGATGGACCTGGGCAGCAGCTGCCTCGAACACCTACCAGGAGGAGGTGAGACGAGGTCAGCGGCGGCGTCAGAGACAGCGGAGCTGCTGGGGAGAGAGCAGGTCTCAGACCAGAGGTCCATCCATCTTTACATTCTTCTTTTCACTCATCCATGCACCCATTCGCCCATCCATTCTGCCAATCATACATCCATGCTTTCACTCATCCATCCATCCTCCCTTTCTTTCTCCATTCCCCTTTCACTTGGCCACCCATCCTTCTATCCACCCTTCACCCATCCACCCACTCATCCATTTGCTCATCCACTCATGAATCCATCCATTGACCCTATCACTCATCCATCCATCCTTTCTCTCATCAGTCCATCCTTTCTCTCATCAGCCCACCCTTTCACTCATCTATCGATCCCTTTGTCCATCTACCCTCCCTTTCACTCACTCGTCCATCCTTACATCCACCCTTTCACTCATCCATCCATCCATTCATTCACCCTTTCACTTATCAGTTCATCAATCCACCCATAATTTCTCTCATCCATCCACCCATTCACTCGCCCATCATCCACCCATTCACTCGCCCATCATCCACCCTTTCACTCATCCATCCATCCTTTTACTGATCCATCCACCCTTTTACCCATACATCCATCTATTTACCCTCATCCATCCTTCCACTCACGCATCCATCCATCCTTTCTCTCATTATCCATCCATTCACCCTTTCACTCATCCATTCATCCTTTCACTAATCCATCCAGCCATTTACCCATTTCTTAACTTATTCACTAACCCACCTTTTCACATTAATTATGAGCTGAGCCTTTGTCTACTGAGTTGCAGACAGATCAATCAATCAATCAATAAATCAGGGGGTTTATATACTCACCCGTGAGGGTCTCAAGGCGCACAGAAGATGCCCATAAAGAACTTCACCCTCGCTGTAGTTCCTAAAGCAAGGGGTGGGGTGGGGTGGGGGAGGGTTCACTATGCCACTGCACATAGGCAATCTGAAAACTTGGAAGTCATGCATGATGCACAGTGCCAGGACGTGAGGTGACTGTGACATGGTGTTGTTTCCATGGCTTTAAGTGGGATGAAAAAACTGGGGGTCTCTCCAAGGGGCGTGTCGGATGTAATTAAGGGTGTGGCTTAAAACACCTAAGCTAAAATTATGTGCTGAGCATAATGTGCCGCCCGACTGGTATTTTGCTGTTTTTATCATTGCATCCAGTAACATTAGACCTACAACAAGCCATGACTAATGGCTTTGTCACTGGATGTTAGTTGCATAAAATAAATAAAAAAACAGCAACTATGGCTTCGTTGTATATAATATTAAAAATGCTTCAGCTCTGAAATGATGAGACTGTGTAAGAACTATAACCTCTTCTTTTTAACTTCTTTCGCCAGCTTCTTTTCATGAACTGGCACATAGCAGCATGGGCGTTGTTGTACATTTGTTTTGTACATTTCTTCCATCTAACCCTAACAGAATGCCCTGCCCTAGACCGCGGCAGGAGGAGGCCACACACGTGCACAATCTTCATAATCGCCCGTTGTAGGTGGCTGCTGGTGTGTAGAGCCACTGAAAGCTCAAACCAGGCTCGATCCTGAAGCCTGGCTCTAGCTCAGCTGGAGGTCTTGTTGGAACCTGAATGCAGCATGGGACCTCAAATAAACATTGGCTTTCAGATCTGAGATGCCATGCGGGAACGTAGGGGGTAACTTATCGCAGAGTAGTTTAGGGCCAGTCTGGTAGATGCAGCTTGGTGTACATTTACTTCCCTCTAAATAACTTGCTATGATGCAATTTCACTTCAGAACATCTTTGCAAGGTGGAAACTTCTCAGCAAATGTTTGTAAATATCTGCAAAGTCGAGTTTTCAAGAGTTCAGCTACTTTGCAAGGCATCCCCACACTCAAATGCCCACTCCCTAGTCATTTGAGAAGACTTGCTCACACCAATATTACATAATGCTGGTTGGACAGTGCATGTGAGTAAATCTGGTTGCGAGTTCAGTTTATGAAAACAGAAGATTACTTTCTACTCCTAAAACAATCCATCTGCTGACATTAGTAGAAGTTAATTGAGCTAATGGCTTTTTGGTGTGGGCGTACCTTGATTTGTAATTGGTTTGGGAAGTCTGAAAACCTATTTTATGGTTATTATATTTTTCAATATCTTCCTATGAATTAAGTGCATCTACTTTCAATCCGCCCCCTTGTGTGTTTACAAATCACTCCACCGGTAGGGGGTGCTCTACACTCTTATGAACAGAGCTCCTTCTGAACTTTGATTTTGTGGAAAGATTTTGAATTGAATTCAGCTTTGGTAAAATGTTAGTAACTTCTTTGACTAAGATTTGCATTAATAGATAATTGCGTGCGCCAGCCTCGTTGGTTGGAGTGGCAAAGATGCATTTGCCTATTTTCACACGGGTTGATCAAGAGGGAGAGGCTGGGAGTAGCATGCGGGGCCTCATTTACTAACGCTTTCCTTGGTCTCCTCCAGTTCAACGTGACAGGACACAAAAGGCGGCCACCACATGCTGTACCCGCTCAAACTGGCCCAGTGTCATCCTGTATGTGATCATCAGCCACATACAGACTGATAATGGGCGGGGCGGGGCGGTTCTTGTGCTCCGAGGATGAGTGCGATGCGGCCCCATCATGGCGCTGAGGCCTCTCGCAGGGGAACAGCTCTGCTCCCTGCAAGGCCCAAAATTACGGACAAAAGGCATCCGTAAAAGGGATCCTCACGGACAACGGACGTGAGTCCAAATTACGGACGGTCCATGAAATTTATGGAAGGTTGGTCACCCTACTTCAGACTTCATAGCAATTAAACATGGCTTCTTTGCTTCAGCGCTGTGTTGCTTGTAAACTAGCTGTGGCACGGCCCTTTCCCGGTTTCCCAGCGCTGTATGTACATTTGATGCGTCTATAGTTGTCCCGCCGATCTAAGTAGGAATTTGCTTTGCAACAAAGGTGCTCTATTAATGCACAGAGGCAAACCAGTCCTGTATGATAGTTAAGCACCTCGAGGAGACTGCAAATACTGGGACATTGCACAGCATTGTATCGGGTCGCACAGTATGACTTGTTTCACCAGGGATTGGGAGAGCGTCGTGCACTCGCTTTGTGCACGTCATTAGTTTAACACGTGGTGCGTAGACCAGGATGAATCAGGTGACAACATCTCGGAGGGGGGGTGGGAGGGGGGAATCAAGGTGTATCAAAACACTGGCAGCTTGGCCTTGTGTGGCCCAGTGAGCAGATGCCACTGTCACGTAGAAGCATGCTACATATGTGTTTCTTGTGCGTACTTACTATATTCCCAATAAGTACATCAAACTTCAAAGAAAAAGAGGCATTGGACGAAAGAAGAAACAAGACCAATCTTAGTAATGGGGAAGTCCAACCACCACCCTGAAATGTGTTTTATGCTCATAAATGTGACCTACATGCACAAAAAGAGGTGACAATTCCACATCCTGACTCAGGAAGTGTTGTCATTTGTACTTACCATGTTGCAAAATCCGCCACTATAGTCGAAGTTACACTTGGATAAATTGAGGGTTGAGGCCCAGAAAGTGTGCATTAGAGGAGGATGGCCATGCAAAATGGATGAAAGAAGCACACACTCGTTGGAATGTGGGCAGCCACCGACATTTGGTATGGCGTTTCCCACCCTGGAACTGCTTGAGAATGTACTCCTGCATGGGGAAGGCATTAGCCTCTCTCCGGGTTGGGCAAAGGAAATTGCCCCCATTTCCCATGGGAGCACAAGCGAAAGCAAAAGTAAAATGGAATGTGTGAATGCATGTTTTCTCCAGGCGAGTATATTATCCGCTCTGTGAACAATCCACACAGTGGCTTTGGAGCAGCAGGAGTCCTCATTAAAATCAAAAACTTTTCTAGATTTCCATGCATAATCTGGGGGATGACAACCTCAACACCAAGCATATACGCAAATCTTGGTTCCTAGATCTGTGACTTCTAACTTCGTTACATCTCTGTAAAATATTGTAGAGAACAGAGACAAGACACAACCAAAGGCATTATTTGTGGCGAAAACACTGCTTCCCTGGGTATTACTATTGTTGTACTGTAATTATGTACAGTGGGCTTCTATTATTATAGTTCTTTTTTGTCATCCCTGTAAAAACAGATAATGCTAAGACTGGTGTTCCCTCATTGGCCTTGCCAGTGCTTGATTCTGCATCTGTTACTATACTCGCTTGGCTGTAACAACCCCTGGTGATATAAACTCCGGTACATGCTGAACAGCTTCACTTGTTCAAGCCCAGCAATGATGAACATGTTCCCTGGCTGAACCCAATGCGAGAAGCATCTGCTTCTGGGAGAAATGTCACTTCCATCAGCACTGGCTCTGCAGGACCACCCCTACTAGAAGTGGAGGGTAATTCATTGCAGTGCTAGTTTGACTTTGGCACCCTAAGGTGAGCTTGATACTAATGGCCTTTTCCACCCACAGGGAGGGCTCGCTTTCTGAACCATCCCTCTTTGCCTAATATGATGCTGCGCTTCACTTTAGGAGCTTCCAGTGGCTTTTGTTTAGGTCAAGCCAAGGGAGCACTTGCCCTGTCTCTTGAGACATGTTGTATACACTTTGTGTGCTTACAGCCCGCCCATCGCTTTTTATGTGTGACTTTGATTGTCCTTCAAAAAAGCTTGATTGTTAGTGGTTAAACTTTCCTCTTTGTCCCTCCTTGTTGTCATTTGTTTCCTCATACGGAGCTGCACCCAACTAATGTTACCTTTACACTTTGTTTGTTTTTCTTTCTTTCCTGCTCGCCTTTGTCAAAGCTTGCCTTTTTTTGTGTTCCTCGTGCTTTTTTAAAAGTCAGTGTGTTTATCTTTCATTTTGTTTGTCGAAGTGAGTTTTCGTGGCACCCTAGAGGAATCGTGAATCTCATTATTATACATATTTATTTACGTTGAGCGTGTTTCCGAAGCATTTTAGAAAGTCAGTGTGTTTCTCTTTCGTTTTGTCCGTCGAGGTTTTGTGGCACCCTAAAGGCATCGTTCATGTTGGCAAAGTGTAACTAAACTATTTCTCATTGTCAAGGGAGCCGGTGGGCTTTGGAAAGCTATTTGCTTATTTGCTTGAAAAGTACAAGCGCAATGCATTTTAAGCAAATAAAAAAATATGTTTCAAAAGTGCATAGATATTTTCTTTTGACCACTAGCGTATGTGGACGTTGGAAAACAGTTTTTCTTTCTTTGTAAGGGATAAGCATGATGGCTACAGCACTCCATGAGAGTGTTAGTGTTAACCAGCAGTCTCCTTTGTATGCTTCTCTCCTCCCCCTCTGCTGTATGTTGCTCTGAAGCACCATGGTCTTCTCTGTACCTCTCGCTTCCACATAAACCCACCTCATTTCCCTGTCTTTTTATTGTTCCTTTCCCTCAAAGCAGACCAGCGGGGTAACACTTGTGCATCGCAGTGTACATGTGGTCTCCCATGCCAAAGTTGGTATAAGAGTGCGTGGAGACACAATGGGGCTGTGTGCGAGGAGAACTATGTGCACAGCCCCAATGCCAGTGCACACATACGAGTTGTGTACAGAAGCTGAGAAGCGTGTAGATAAGCAGACAATGTTGCATACGCCATGAAGCATGGATGCATGCGTGAAATTGTGTCTGCAGGAATAAAGGGGTGTTTGATGGACAAATTGTGCACACATGCAGCCACTTGCATAAGCAGCAAAAATGTGCATTAAGGAACTGCGGCAAAGGTGACAAGCAGAGAAAGGTGCACTGCGCAGAAGTCGGTGCACACTTACTTCCACTCTTCTGTGCGTGTTATTGTTTTATCATTGCATATTCGGGTGATATGTAAGAGTTGCTGTGGTTGTTTTTATTCCTCAGTAGGTTGCCAATTCTGTTTTTACTATTTTTCTTAGACGACATGTTTTTTGTTTTAGCTTCTATAAATAAATGTTTTTTTTTGTTTTCAGTCCTCAAAAATCTCGAGACCGCTCACATATACTATGTTGCAGACACGTTTCAAAGCAGCCCTTTGCCTTGAAACTGTAACCACTGCCCCCCAAAAGCTTAAAACAGCACCTCCATCTTCAAATCCAAACTTGTTGGTTCTGCTGTCAGTATATTTGTCATTTCGTCCTGCTGTGAACCCAGCATTGCATCTAAGAAATCAGTACCCTGTTTAAACGCCATCAGTTTTCTGCATTTCAGTGCCACCTAGTGGCACTGAAAAGAAAAACTGCAGCAACGTGGATGCTACATCGGTTTTTACAGGCATTGAAGCAAGCTAAACACAAGCACTGGCAATGCCCATTCATCTCGCTTGTATGTAAAAGTGAGACCACTGACATTGCAAATGCTTATCTACACATTCTGAGCCTCTGCACTTTTTTTAACCTGACTTACCTTAAACTGATTCAATTATATTTTTGGAGCAAATTATTAACTGCTTTTTTATGTGATTTACTTCACGCTAGGGCCCAATTTGTCATTTTTTCACGTAACGCAACACAGCAAGACAATTGCTGTGCTGCATAAAAGGGGGAGGGCAGGAATGCACCTTATTTACGTAGTGCATTACTGTCCTCTCCTTGCACTGGCACACTCAGCGCAGCCTAGCGCCAACGCAGGCAGCGTTGTGTCATGGTGCAAGGGTGCCTGCGTTGCAGGCAGGATTGTTTTTGTGCAGAAAGGGGCACACACCTCCATAAAAACAATCCTTAGGGCAATTTTCTCTTTTTAAGTGTGCTGCAGAATACAGCACACTTAGAAAGAGGAAACAATGAGGAGAAATAAAGATATTTCTCCTCAATGTGCCTCTGGTGGGAAGGTGTACAATTCTGATACATTCCCAGGTCTACCAGTGTTGGTTAATGTGGCAATGCGTCAGAATACATGGGTGGATGCGTGGGAAGACCCATGCTCCACCCATGTAATGCCTCCACCACGCAGTGTAATGCAAGGCAGTGACTTGCGCTGCCTTGCATTACACCAGATTTACCAGGCCACGCAGGGATATGAAGGGTGGCCCTGCGTGGCTTGAGTTAAGTGGGTTTTAAGAAGGATGATGACATGACCACGTATTATAAGGAATAAATTACTCTCTGGTGTACATTTATGGATATTGCAAGCCACCTTGGATTTCCATGACCATATTAAAGAACTCAGCCTACGTACATTTATATGGTCACAAAACTCCTCAGTGACTTGCAATTTTCTTATATTGTAGAGGAGGTTGTATTTTATCCCGTATTTATGGCAGCCAGCAATCAGCTTATTTTTTATTTATTTTAATTGTATTTTTAAATCCTATATAGTTGGACCTAGATCCCAAAGGGTTTCAGCGTGCTTTACATAGGTCAGCAATAAAAACCTTAGCAGTGACATTGAATTAACGAGTAGAATGGCATGCCGCAAAACAGTAGCGCTCAGGAGCGAGCACGCTCAAACATGTTTATACCTGACTTTTGGAGAATACAGAGCAAGTCAACATATGTTACTTATTTATGAGGAACAACATTTCTTAAGGTGGGGGATGCTGTTGAAAGAGAAGGATATTTCGTTATTTTTCGAAGGAATCATGGGAGGGATTGGTGCTGATAGCAGGTGAAAGGGCATTCCATATTTTGGGGGAGGTACCTGATAAGGCTTGCTTCAGAGTATAAAAGTATGTCTCTAATTAGTTATTACAGACCACTTGTGAGGTCTCTGGTCACCTGTAATAAAGACATGACAGAGCTGCTCAACTGTAATTAGTTTTTACAGTTGACTTCTGAGATCACAATGCCTGCTGCAAAGCGCCAGCAGCCAGGGTGAAAGGTGAGTCATGCACAGTTTAAACAAGGAGAGCAGGAACTAGCTTTTCCTTTTTAGGTCTCGCCTAGCGTTAGAGCGCGCATGCGCTCCTCGCTCTGCGAGGCGTCTTGTATTCGATAAGATTTCTTAAGGGGACTTGAAGCGCCGCCCATCATTTTGATTGGCTGGCGTCATCATTTATGCTAAACGCTGGCCTCCGATTGAAAATGAGGCTACTTGGTTAACGCCCTGTCTCCTTTTGGCCCTGCCCATCCGGACTGGATCGTTTACTTGCGGCGTTACACGGTCTCCTTGAATTAGTCGGTGGGCACTTTTTTTCTCATTCGGTCAATGGCAACAGCTTGTTATTAGTTGTATGTTCATGCTGAGCGCGGGCACCGCGCTCCGTTTATTTATTTATTTTTACTTTAATTCGGAGCGCAGCGCCCGCTTTAGGGACACCGCTCTCCGTTTATTTATTTATTTCTACTTTAATTCGGAGCGCAGCGCCCGCTTTAGAGACACCGCGCTCCGTTTATTTATTTATTTTTACTTTAATTCGGAGCGCGGCGCCCGCTTTAGAGACACCGCGCTCCGTTTATTTATTTATTCTTACTTTAATTCAGAGCGCGGCGCCCGCTTTAGGGACATCGCGCTCCGTTTATTTATTTTATCTTGTAATAATGTGGCGCAGCGTCGCAAACAGACCTTGGCACCCTGGACTGAGCCAGTTGTTGTTTTTATTTTCAATGACCTTCTCTGGCATCGTGTATCCCCCTCTGTCTCCTCACTCCCTCTCCGCACCCCCCCACCCACACACACAATTGTCAGTCCACAACTTCCGCCCGAAGGCTGGTGTCCTATTACTGCTCTCGGTCCCCTTAGGCCCCACCTTAGAATTCCTCACCGTGAGCGGGGGCTGCCCTGGGATTATAAGCCCCACGACCCCCTAGCGCCCCCCATTCGTCACCAAAAGGTGGAACTTCCGTGGTCTTATATTCCCTGCCCCGTAGCCCCAGCATTCCTCCCAGAGAGCGGTGGGTGTCCTGGCATTTGAGATTTAAAGCTGTGCAGCGCGGACACAAAGCGTTCAATAGGCAGGACAGAACCGAGTCCTGTTTTCAGTTTTTGCTCCTTCCGGGACAGGAGTCTGAAGGTGAAAATAAGCTCTCCTCGCCCCCCCCCCCCTCCACTCTTCGTCTGTGGTGAGGATGGGAACTGAGTAGCCCCCTCTTCATTCCTCACGACCCGCCCCCAAATGAGAATAAGAGGCAGTCAGCCTTGGACCCTTGCTGCGGGCCCCAGAGTGCTGGCCAGGGGGTCGGGGGTGGGAGCAAGGGGCAGCTTCAGTGTTAAACCCCCTTCAGCCCCATGAGTTTGCCTCCCAGGGGGAGACGAGGAGGGGGTTGGGGGAGTCTGTGCTGTCTTGTCTTCCCTTCTCTACCGCCAGTCCCCCTTCCCCTCGCCTCTCCCAGGCTCCACCTCGTCAGGTACGACCCTGCAGCGACAACTGCTCCCCCTTCCCTTTTCCTGCACTTCCAGGCAGCACTAAAAATACACCGCCCCTGGGCGCATTTTTAGCCTCCTCCTCCACCCACGGAGTGCTTTCCAGTCCTCTATGGCTATGGACCGTGTTTCGAGCCACAGACTACGATCCTGACCTCTGCGTTCTGTAAACCCAGCCCTCGGATCCTGCTGCCCCCCTTCCTTTCCCACCCCCGGCCAAGGACTCCAAAAACTACAACTGTGCTCCCCCTACAGCTCCAGGCATCCAAAGAGGGGCCCTGGCGTCGCGCCTCCTCCCTTGAAAAGTTGACGAAAGCCGTTTTATTATTGGTCTCCCAGGCAGCGCCATGAATACATCTCTCGCGGTCCAAGGTTGGTGCGAACCATCATTTTAAACTTATTTTTCTTTCACGTTGTTGAGCGTTTGAGCCGTTACCTACTCCATTTGCTGTCTGTCAGATAAGTTGTCCTTAAACACCCCAGACTAACAATAACACTATTTTTAAATCAACTTCTCCTGCTCTGAGGCTCTGTAAATAACAGTTTAATGATACTCTCTTTACCGACCTCAGAAAGGGGGGTTGCCTTGCCAGGTTTCAGACTCTGCTGCTCTGCCGTTCAGATGTGTGAGGTGAGTGTTAAGTCACTGAGCCATCTCAAATCCCCCTCTCCCCCCCAACATTACCAGAGTGCAAAGAAATAGAAAGGCTGGGCTAGAAGAACCTACCTGGGATCTGGGAAACATTGGATCTCTGTAATACAATGTACTTGCTTTGTTCACCTTTAGTGTTGTGTGCTTTAACTAGCAGCTGAACTACTATTACAGAGATCTGAAGTTCTGCTAGACTTGCATTTCTGATGTATGCTGTAAAATTACAAATCGCAGATTGCAAAGAAGACAGAACTTAAAGTTCCATCATGAGTGCCCATAAAACGGCCAGGCACCCCCCTCTCTTCTAGGAATTAGCAAAGTCGCGCTTTAGCTGTAAACTTAGTAAACTAAAGTGCGGGTGCAGCGAATGCTTAAAAAGTAAAGAAATAGAAAAACATTTTTTTTTCTATTTCTTTACTTTTTAAGCAATTGCAGCATCTGCGCTTTAGCTTCCGATGTTTACAGCTAAAGTGCGAATGGCACAAATGTCTCGCATTTGCCAAAGTTTGAGGTATTGGCATTGTAAATAACAATGCCTTTTAATTTTTTTCAAAACACATAAATAAAAGGCATTGTTATTTACAATGCCAATACCTCAAACTCTGGCAAATGCGAGACCTATTGCATTGCAAATGCTTGATCTGATATCTGTTTCTAAAAAGAAAAAGTGATCAGCAGAAGGGAGATATGTATGGCAACATGTTTTTATCCATGCTTTAGGTCACTCCAGGAAAGATAGAATCTCTCTCCATGTTTTTATACACTTTCATCTACAGCATACTTTACACTGACTTACATTAAACTGATTCTTATATCTTTTCATTTAAAAAGTAACTGCTTTTGGTGTGTTCAATTTTGAGGTACACATTTTGCTTTCAGTTTTCTTGTCTGCAAGGAACACGAAAGAGCAAAACACCAAGGATTTAAGCAGTTTGTAAGAAGGGTGATGGTATGACTATGAATTATAAGCAATAAAGTTACCCCTGCCATACATTATAAGGATATTGCAAGTCTCCTGAGAGTTCCACAACCTTATAAAGGAACTCAGCCTTTGGCCTCATTTCTCTTTAAAGTCACAGAATTCTTCTTTGATGTGCAAAATGGTTTTAATATATGTCAGGTTGCGCTTTATCCCATGTATATCATCTGTCTTAACAACATGTGTTAGAGAGTTACGTGCTCGCTGGTGACAGCTGGTGTGATCTGGAGTTCATGTGTATGAGTCTTGGACTGAGTGTTTCCTCCTTCCTCTCTACTCCGGCCTACCCTCTCCATCTGATTGGCACTCTGATCTCTACCAATGGGCGCTATAGAGAAAAAGGATAGAATTTAAGGTCTTTGTTCTGTGGATGATGACAGATGCTGGGGGTTCAATCGATCTTCCATGCAGTCGAAACTTCACCCATTTGCAAAAATGGAGAACCATGTCCCAAATTTCTTTTCTCATTTCCTTGGATTGGTCTGAATATTGCCAGCTGATGTCACCAGACCTCTTTTCTCTTACACCACCTCATCATTAACAAGTAAGTAGGGGTACAACATGCCCAGATGGTGCCGGATATGGATATAATTTGGAGGTACATGGTGGTGGAACTAGGAACACAGTTCATAAAAGGTTACATTATTGACAAGTCACACCATCAGCCCTGTCACATTGTGCCCATATATAAATCTGTTAGCATCAAACTGCTACAGCATTGTAGGACGCTGGTTCTCCATAAAGGGCCAGATGTACGACGCGCAAAATAGCGCCTCGCAAATTGCGAGTCTTTTGCGACTCGCAATTTGCGAGGCACTATTTTATGCATGTACAACAGTGTTATCACACTGTTTTGCGATTCCCAATGGGCTCGCAAATTGCAAGGCTCATTAATATTAATGAGCCTCTCGCAATTTGCGAGCCCATTGGGAATGCCAGCCCTCCCAGGGATGGTGGCCTGCTGGGCTCTGCAGACCACCATGTCTGGGACTGCTTTTTAATAAAGCAGCTTTTTAAAAAAAAATGTAGCCCATTTTCCTTAAAGGAAAACGGGATGCATTTAAAAAAATGTAAAAAATGAAACGTTTTCGTTTCATTTTTTAAGGGCGGCAGTGGTCCCTGGGACCACTGCCTGCCCTTAAAAAATATTTTCCCCTGCAGTTGCAAAGGGGAAGGGGTCCCCTTGCGACCCCTTACCTTTTGCGACCTCATTACCACCCTCTTGAAGTGGGTGGTAATTTGCAAGTGTTTTGCGACCGCAATTGCGGTCGCAAAACAGTTGTACATGGGGTTGCGCTCGCTATTAGGAAGGGAACGCCCCTTCCTAAACCTAAACCCGTTTGCGCATGCAAAAACCGTCGTACATCTGGCCCATAGTGCACTAAATCAAGTACACTATGCAGAGAGTATAATGAGACCCAAATTGGTTTACAGAGGCAAGAGTAGATATTACTAACGCCCTATTTGTAGTAGTGTGTGCGAGCAGTTAGGCTTATCAGAGGGTAGTGCTAAGCTTTTGTTGTACACACAGAGGCAATAAATTTGACACAGACTCAACAATAAATCCGAGACCAATTTATGAAAATAACACCTATTTTTATGTAATTTTTCAGAGCAAGAACTTCGTTCGACAGTAAGTACTTTTTAAGTTATGACTTTTTAAAGTTCACAAAATTAATCACTTTGGTGCGCAATAACGCACCATTGAAGTCAATGGGGAAAAAGACAAAGATGCATGTAAAATCGTACAGTCAACTTTCAAAGTTCACCTCTTGGATTTCGGTAGTTAGTAAGGCCAGGTCCAATGTTCCACCAGCTGATTCTCTGGAGCGTCCCAGATTCAGCTGGTAGCAGGGTACTGAGGTCGTTGGTAGCTGGTGCGATACGAAGAAGAAGCTCACCTGAAACACACTGCACAAAGGGTCCTACTCGAAGGAGCAGGTCGCAAGGGCCTCAGGACCACGAGACCACAGCTGGATCATCGTTACCAAGGACGGTTGGGCCAGGTGCAGAGCAGATAGGTCAGCCAAGCAGAGCGCATCAAGATGTCCTCGAGGTCAGGGTCAGGCAGCTTGGAAAGGTGATTTCGGGACAGCTGGGCCACACATGAAGTGGATCTCTGGGGTTTCGGCGTCCCTCGAAGGGTGCTTGCTTCCTGGGCAATTGGATTCCGGAATGGGCTCTTCGTCTTGCTGTGTGTTTAGGAGGTCCAGTAACCCGGGTATTGGTGTGGGACGGCTCCGGTAGATCCTGGTGTCTCCAAACTTGGTGGGGAGACAGATCTGATAGTCCGGAGCTGAAGTACCCCTTTTGGTTTGAGTGCTGCATAGGAGTTGCCGGGGAGCTGCAACTCAACAAACCGGACTTCGCGGGTTCAGTGCCTGGGGACTGCAGGGGAGTGGTACCTCTACTTCAGGGGAGTTCTTTGGTGATTTGTAGAAGGCTGGAAGAGCTCCGGGGTTCTTGGAGGCCTCACAATTATAGGACGAGACAGCACACCACGACTGTAGTTCTACAGCAGGCCTTCAGTCCACGGATCTGCAACTCATCTTTGTCGTTTTCTTCTTTGTGTCCGTCAAATCTGAGTTTAGGGTCCAGGGATGCCACCTAAATACGAAATTTAGGGGCTTTAAAAGGGGGGACAGGTAGTGGCCAATGGCCCCTGCGTGTTCTGATTGTACATGGCATAGGTCAGGCCTGTTGATCTTAAACCCTCCCGTATTACCCAGGAATCTAGACTGACATTTACCTGTATCTAGAGGCCAAACCAACCAACCCTGCTGATTTGGGTCTGATGTATTGTATGATCCATTGTGGAGCACGGCATCTAGCTTATCCTCACTGTGTTTTGTGTATTGATGCCAATGTTCAAAACGTACAAATGTGGGAATGCGAGGTGTGTTCAAATCGTTCGCCTTAGCAAAACCAAGAAAGGAAGTCTGTTGCACTGTTTTATTCAGGAAAATCATTTGATGTGATATGAGGCATGCTCTGAATAAGGCCTCTTGTCCCAGAACCTGCCAATCTCTAGATCTCCATATAGACTTTGTGTCTATTGTGTCTGTTCAAAGGTCGAAACCCTGTATAGACAGTTGGGAAATAAAGGAAGCAAAGTAAATCAGCTTGGTGTTTGTGAGCATATTTTTCTTCGCAGGTGTAGGTGCAAGCCTACAGTAATATGAGGCTGGGTCAGATGTGTCAAAACCTTAAAAATATGCAAACTTTGGTGCAAATGTTTTTGAACTACCTTTCGGTGGTGTTGGGCAGTGTTCCCATTGGGTATAATTGTAAACAGAACGTGGGGTACTAGCTTTGTGTAAAAAATGGTAACCATAATGTTGATAACAGAACTTGTCGCCAAAGTTAGATGTACCATCATACAATTCATCATTAGAAAATGCAGCTGATTGCTCCAAATCTGAAAGCAAATTATGCACAGTTTCAATTTACTAATCATCAGAGAAAGTACTAGAGGTGATGATATCATTTAAAGAAATTTTAAACAAATATGGAATTTGCAAAATTACACATCATACGATACCCTGTCCCATACAATTTCTTCAGGACCTGAAACCGCTGTAATGTTCACCAGGGACAAGTATTTTAGTTCACGGTGTGATGATGCATGTGGTTTAAGAACCAAGGGGCTGATTACGATGGCGCATCGTAGCGGTGTTTGGGACCGTCTGCCATGCGTGCGGCGGTCCCGCCTACGCGATTAGGATGGGACCGCCACCGCTGAGGTCTGATTCCGCACCCTTAACATTGCGGCAGTGGCTGCCAACAGCAGCACCGCCGCAATGCCGAAATGAGCATGTTGTGCATTGCACTGCACTACGTGGCAGGCACTACACTGTGTCTGCCACGTGGTGCAGTGAAATGCAGGGGGTACCATGGGTACCCCCCCAGTGCACCCACACCTCCCCCTCAACACAGGGGGGGCCCGCAACGGGCCCCTGAAACCAATCCCCGCCAGCCTTTCAATGGCGGTTCAACCGCCACGGAAAGGCTGGCTTCCGCATGTATCGTAATTCGGCGGGCAGAGCCTGCTTGGCTCCGCCACCATTGTGAGCATGCTGACCGCTCCGTCAGGCAATCGTAACGATTGCCTGTGGCAGACGGGCATTGCCTCCGCCGCGGTCGCGGTCTGGATCCCACCGCCATCGTAATATGGCGGTCGGAGAATCGCGGTCCGACGGCCGGCGGACCTCACCGCCGGCGCGGCGGTGGCGATCGTTCCACCATCGTAATCAGCCCCCAAGTTCACGTGTTGGACTGCAGAGCGTTCTGGGAGATAGTGTCCATTCAGAAGTTGAAAAAAGACAGTTACCACACCGATCCAAAGTACCAGGAAAAGTAAGCCAATTGTAATCCATAGATGTATCCAGGGAACAATGAAGTAAGTCTTTTTCAGCCAAAGATATAAAGCATACACTCGAAGCTTGAAAGGAAGAGGCAGTGTCGGCAGCTCAGGTTCACTAGGATCTGATGAAAAATCGTCATAATGCACGAAGTAGCCAGACGCCGTCTGGTCTTTTCTTGGCAGCTCCGCAGGTTTAAAGAGCGGGTAGATGACTCCATCTGTGGCATATTGGCATAGACGTCGTCAATTTTTCGAATTGAAATTTCTGTACTTGTTGACTGTACAGTTGTAGTTGTTTCAATAGGGAGAAGCATCATCTAATTTTCGTTGACAGCCTCTCTTTGGAAATTGGAGTTTTCAGTGGTTATTAAAGCTTCCATCTGAACGTCCTGTACGGTAGCGAGAGAAGTGCAGCAGCTACCCTGGAGCCCACATGGCCTACTGTTGAGAATTGGCCGCATAGTGTGGTTGGATCAGATCAATTGAGACAAACCTTTTGTTTCGACGGCCAGCAAAAGGCGAAAGAAGGACAGTTCTGGTTCCTTCGACAGCTAGGACAGGTACAGACGCTCTGTAAGATGGCCCAAATTCTTTCTGTCCGCTATTTTCTCTCTGACCAGGTCCCCAATCTCCGGGACCCAGGCAGGTCTTGCTGTTACCATTTTCACTTCCCCAGTGGGGGTGCGTTTTACTTGGACATTGCTTTGCAAAGCTCTGTATTGTTTTAGGTCCTGTAAAACATCCAAACGATCATTGAGGTCAAATGGTGTTTCAGCCACCACTGTGCTGACACTATCGAGGTCAGGTACCCACATTCTTACCCCAAACAGGAGCTCATAAGGTGTACAACCCCCCCCAGAGATTTTCTTGGCATGTTGCTAAGTGCCCTCTGGACCCCATATAGATGATTGGACCAACTACCACCCGAGCCTAATACCCTTGCTGTTAAGTACTGCTTTAAGTCACGGTTTTTCCTCTCCGCCACGGAATTTCCCTCAGGATGATAGGGGGAGGAGTACTGCAAGGCAACACCCAAACTTCCTATGGCTTCTATGTAAGCCCGAGAGGCAAACGCCGCGCCTCGGTCGGAATGTAGTGTGCCAATTGCTTATGTCCCAATAAAAACTCGCAAATCCCTTATACCAGTTTGAGCGTCACCCGAGCGCTGGGGCCAAACCCACAGGAATCTAGAGCATGACTCTACTGCCACCAAGGTGTACTTGTAAGCCCCGTCAGACTGTTAGGGGCCGCAGTGATCCAAATAGACACATGCACGTGGTTTGTCTGAGATCAATGAAGGTGTTTGTGGTGGACGTGCTGGCTGATGTCGCTTTTAAGGACAAAGTCCTTGGTCTGTTTTGTAAGACCTGACCACCAATAGCGCTGTTTTAGTAGTGAAACTGTAGCAGTAATCCCTGCATGAGCTGAACCCAGACCCTCATGTGCAGCTAGTATTAATCCCAATCTGCAATTAGTGTTTGGTATTACTCTATCCCCCACTCCTGGAATTTGAGCATACGGAATGTGTTGTGCATCTAACTTGTAGGAGTACTTGAGTGGAAAATCTTTCGACAGGGCTGGGCTGTTGCACGCGGCATTAACAGCTATCATAGCTGCTCCGTCTATTCTTGTGGTAGAGCGTGTTATTGCAGCAACGGCAGCAGTACGAACTGTCGCCTTGGCGGCTTCATCCGCCATTTAAATTCTCTTCAACGTGAATGCCAACACGTTGATGACTCAATGTATGAATAACACAAGCTGGTGGCAGGCCTTCTTTCATCTTCACCACTTGTTCCCAGAGCATCTTGTGCTTTACTGTGCAACCTTTGGAATTCCTAAATCAATTTTGACCCCAATAATGTAATGTTTGTTAGAGACCGTGTGTGTGTTTTTCCAGGAAGAAACTTTCCGTCGTGCATGCGCCCTTTTACAATTGCGCATGCCATGAAATATTGCTGTTTCATTCCTATAGCCGGCTGGGCAGATCAATCGGTATAAATGCTACATTCATATCGATCTAGAGGCATTATTTTATTCAGTAGAGGATATTCTGGTTTATACTGCAGGAATGCTAGTGTTTGTAATGTAGAATCAAATCTGTAATCTACATCTGTTGCAGTGAGAGTTAGCCCAATGAATCCATCATGGATGTAGTGCTTTGGCATTCTGAATACTTGCCTTTGTAACGACCTCCAAGGTTGTATTTTTTCAGTGGGTGCAAAACACATTTCAGCGTTTGTGTACAATTGTGATCTGTATGCTATGGGTACTGTATCACCCTCATTGAAAGTGATATAGGTGTACCCGGTTGGTCCAGTGACTATGCGGATCTCCAAGTTAGTTGTGTTGACACGTGTGTGTAAATGTCTTGAAGCTAGCATGTCAGCTTGTACAGAACATAAAATATCAGTATGTTCCTGTGTCCAATGGTGCACTGAAAAATCAGGTCTAATTAAGTCGTAGAAAGTTTCACCCTTTCTGCATAATCCAAAATGTATGTCCTGCCAAAATTCAAAAATCCTAAAATGAATTGTAGTCTTTTCAGAGTTGTAGGAGACTGGAGTAGTGCACATTTTCCTAAAAAATGTGTCGCCAGGCTTTTGTCTTCACTTGACAACTCGTACCCTAGAAATAGGACATTGAGGTGGGCAATTTTTGATTTTCTGATATTGAATTTGTAACCCAGATTAGCAAACCCAAGGATTATGTGGTTCACTCTGGCCAAGTGTTCCATTATTTAATCGTCCGTCAGATAGATATAATCTACATAGGACAATGCCTCCTTGTCAAAGTTTTGAAGCAACTCTGTTGCCCTGGCTGAAAACAACCCTGGGCTGTTCTTATACTCCTGGGGTAATCGACAAAATTGGCGTTGAGAGCCTTGCGCGAAAATGCGGTCAAATATCTGCTTCCAGGCGCTATGTTTTGGTCAATTAATCCATTTGAGATATCTAGTGTTGGTTTGTATTTTTTCCGCACAATGTTATTCATTAGTGCAGCACTGTGCTCATTCTGTACTACAAATGTGCATGTGGATGCATTTAAATGTCTGTAATCCAAGACTAGACAATATAAATTATCGGGTTTCATTACCGGAAATAAAGGATTATTCATAGGTGAGGTGCAATTCTCTATTACACCCTGGTACTCAAGTTGATCTAGGATCTCCCTGACTTGTTTCTTTGCTTCATGTTTAGTAGGGTATTGTCTCTGTGGTAAAGGAATTGATTTTAATGGGAATTCGTAATGAGGTGACTCATCATCCCACCCAACATGATTGCAGTAAAGTGCAGGAGCTAATGCTAAGGCCCACTCCTGCGCGTATGAATTTTTAACTGATTCTGGTACGAGGTCAGAGAAAGCAAGTAAAATAACTTCTTCTCCCACTAGGCAATCCATTACGAACTCAGGTGGCCAATCCTTTCAGCCAAACGAATATCGTAACCACAGGTCAGCTTCTCCCAAAAGAGACCCCTCACTTTCCTGGGTATGTCCCAATCCATTTGGAGCGTTATTTCGTATAAAAGATGTGGGACACTTACCCTTGTATCAGGTGCTTCCACCGTGATATGCTCACTCAGCGCTACTATCCCCAAAAAGTCCACCAGGTTCTGGCGAGCTATGGTGGCTTCTGCCACGCTGTCCAGCATCGTCACTGCCCATTCCCCTTTCAGAAGCAGAGTCCTCAGTAGCCTGGGCATTTCACATTTTAATCCTGGCTACCTTTTTCCTTTTAAATTGAGGTTTTGAAGTATTTTGTTTGTCTTCCTGTTCAATTATGTAATCCGAAGTGCGATGTGTCTTCTTTTTTGGCTTGACTCGCTCTTCCGATCTGTGCTCTGACCGCCTGTCTCTCTCCGAATGTTTTTCGGATTAATCCTGGAAGGAACGAGAGGAACGTGTATCAGTATCCTGATACCTACCAGGTTTTCTAATATTGTCACGGTTGCGCAAATTATATCTCCGCTCAGTGTGTTACTGTTCAAGAGACCCACCCCGTGACTGTGTTTTGTTTTGTTTTGTTTGTTTTTTGTTTACTGTCCCATTTCTTCTTTGAAGAATCAGGTGCTTGCTTAGAGTGATCTCTTTCAGAACTACTCTTAACTATTGGTTTCCCAGGTTGGGCTCCCAGATTATCTCTGCCTAGAGAGGCACATGTTTCTTCGATATTCTTAGGTAATTCACGGTCCTGCTGTTCGGGAGTGAATTCCCTCAGGCGTTGGCGTGCAGCCACTGCTGCTGCCTTCCCTTTTATGTTACTCAACATAATGGTAGATACCTGGGCAAAATTACCCATCAGTTTAATTCCCAGATCTAAGGCAGGCTCTGCCCCGTACTCATTTAGGGTGTCTACACCCTCTAAGTGACCACTTCCTGTGGGAAGGGGCACTACCCTGACCCTAGCTGGCTAATTCCCTCACAAAGCAAAATGGAGGGAAATGAAAAGTGGGCTCCACATCACCTGCCCCACCTTAGGGGTGGTTCTGTCTGAATGGGGACCCACCTCCTAATTTTTGTGCTTGTCCTCCCACCAAATGTAGAGCAGAAAAGGGGGGTTGGCATTCTCCACTAGTCAAGCTGCCTGGGTCGCATTTCAAAGGTGGCATTGGCTTTGAAGCTTCCCGCCTCGGAAAACCATCTGGTCCTGGGAGAGCTGCGTGCCTGACGCAAGCGTGCCACAGACAACCGAAGAAGAGGCCACCGAGAAGGAAGAGGCGGTGGTGGCCGGCCGAGTGCAGCCTAAAGGTACCGGAGGAGGGAGGTCCCAAAATCAAGGCGATCAGCTACTACCCGTATAACGGCGAGGCCATGTTGAGTAGTGTCCAGACGGTCCGCGGCTGGAGCCCGGGCTCCCCCGCGCCCCGTCCTCTCCTGCGCTTCCCCCGATACCTGATGTTAGGTTTGCCGAGTGCGAGCGGCCAGGGAACTACAGTTATGGCCGGCTCCCGCACTGACGCAGGCGCAGAAGGCAACAGCGGGCTTAAGTTAAGACCCGACCGCACCCGAGCAGTGATGCTTCGCGTTCTTGCTCCAGGTCGGATTAGTCCTTCCGGGTTCCTCTCGGCACTTTCGGGTCGTCGCGGCTCCTCCCGGGTTCACCTTGCCTGTTCGGCGTTCTGCATCTTGGTGTCCCGGCTCCTGTTCCTGCTCTCAAGCTGAATCCTGTATAATCGCGGCCGGCTCCGATCCTCTGAAGAGTCTTCTTGGCTTTCTAGCCCCCGGGGTAGGCTCCAAGTATTCCCCTGAATGATGTCCTGTTTTTGGTGGCACGCTTAGCACAAAGTACCAGTTGCTTGACTGTGCCTACTACACAGCACTTGTTTGCTGTTTTCTGTTTTTTCTAAATACTGCCCTCATACTTATTTCTTTGGAGCTCCAGGTTCATGGAGGTCTGATTTTTCCTTTGTTATTTCATACTATTTCCTGAAGATAGACAGGAATAGTTCTATACCCTGCTGCTAAGGAGTATACATTTATGGGGCATATCAGAGAACCATAAAGTAGTTGATTCTTGCTTTTAAGGTGGGTTTCATTGATGCATTCTTTTGATGCCTTTCCAACAAGAGTACCTAACACTGCCTAAAATATGCTTCTCTGTTTTTTCCTTCTATCCAGATATCTGCACACTCTTACTTACTCAATCCACCCATATACACGGAAGAAGGGAGTTTTCCAGGTAGATACTAATTATACTAAGGGAATAGTGGTATTGGTAGGGACATAACTCTGTGTATACTTACCTCTTCTCTTGTTCTCTCTTTTCCACAGAGACTTTATTGTTTGATGTCCTCTGTCCCAGGCTGGGACACGACGTGGAACCTTTGCATTTTCCTCCTTGTTTTCTCTCCCTTCTTCCCCGGGTTACTGTGAGTACTTTGACTAAGTTGGGTACAATAGATGATCAGGGGAAGTTGAGGACCTTTACACCATTTGCATGACGTTCCTTCAGAAACGTGAGTAAACCTGATACCTATCCTATCCAGAGGGCCGCCCCAACTGAGAGACAAGGGCAGATGCTGGCCCTAGCTGAGACATAAACCCCGGAGCGTTTCTGGAGTAACCAAAGGTAGAGCCTTAACATTGACATATACTGTACGCCTCGAAGACCGGCACCAGACCACAGTGCCTAAATAACGTCACTGTTTCTCTCACTGGCTGGGGTCCTGAACATTCCCCAAGATTGAAGGGCATCCAACCCAATAGAAAGATGTCAGGGAACAAAGGTGCGCGTGCAACGCACCAAACAAAACTAGATAAATTTGCCCATGCCAAATCAGACCCCCAGGGAGCACCAAACGAAGAACAACTAACTCTCTTCCCTGGTCCTGATGACACACCTACGCGACAGGACATAATGACGGCAGTCCAGGGGGTGCGCACGGCGTTGGAAGGGAAAATAGACACAGTGGCATCAGAAGTCACCCTGATGCATGCAGATCTCCGAAACCTTGGCTCTCGCATCAATCTGCTGAAGATTCTATAGTCACCTTGCAGACCTCTAACAAAACATTGGAAAAGCAGCTCAACACTTTGCTAACCACTACGGCTGCACTGGAAGCAAGAGTAGAGGATTTTGAGGGGCGATCCTGGAGAAATAATGTCAGAATTCTAGGGGTGCCAGAGCGGGCAGAAGGCCCGGCAATGTATCTCTTCGTTGAAGACCTTATAACAAAACAGCTACAGTTGCGTAATCTCTCTGCCTTATTCTCAGTAGAACAAGCACATCGAGTCCCAGGAGGTCCACAAAGACCTGGGCTCCCAACCCGCCCAATAGTGGCGCGAATTTTCATTTATAGAGACATTATACTACAGACAGCTCGCACTGGTCCGCATATCAAATTTGATAAATGATTCAATAGCCTTTTTTCCGGACTTTACAATTAAAGTACAGAAGCTACGACGCTCGTTTATAGAAGTTAAAAAGGCCCTAAGGGAAAGAGAAATGAAATATGCAATGATATTTCCAGCCAAACTCCGAGTGGCGGCAGAGGGCAAGACTTGGTTGTTGAAGACCCCTGATGATGCATGGGCCTGGCTGGATGGCTGGCGCAAAGTAGAGAACAAAAGAAAACAGACCAACCATCGGAGAAATGATAAAGACCCCACAAGTAAAGAACTACACCGGAACCTGAGGGTCAACATGTCGGAAAAAAACTCCTCCAAGACTGTAGCTACCTAAACACTCTAGCGCTGTTGCAACTAAGATCGGAACCATTACGGCCCAACTATACGAGTCCGCAGACCTAGAAAATGCTCTGGGTCTCGCTGATCTGCCTACATGCGGTACAAATGACTGATTGACTTGAGAGGGGGAGGAGGGTGGCCGCCCCAGGTTGGGTCACATTTTCCCCCCATAATGGGTTTTTGGGAACTGGGTACACAGGCGCTCTGCACAGTTGGGGGGGGGGGCAGTTCTGAGTCCACAATGCAGGGAGGCAAGGAGGGGGTTGGGGGAGGTGGGCACTTCAATGTTTTATCGTTTTAAAAGTGTTTGATGTTATGGTTAGCAGAATTGGCAGAGAGCATGATACGGCACGGCTGCCCAAGCACCTTATATTAAGGGTGGGGTAGCCCGAAACGCATTAGGCCGTCTTTGAAGTGATTTTATGTCTGCTGCTGGCCTCACTGCAGTTTTCATTAAAGAAGTGAAACCTACCTGGGAGTGCGTCCTATTTCGAGGGCAACCTTGGATATCATACATAAGGCTAAAAAAAGAGCACAGAAGACCACAAGGGAGGAACTATTGAAGGATAAAGTAAAGAGTAGAACCCAAGACAATACCAGTGTGTGACACATTACAACATATAGTGAAGGCAACAGAAGGGTTTATAATGCTATACGCAATCATTGGCATGTTCTCACACTAGATATTGACATCAAGAAAAGTTTACCATCAAAACCAATGATGGTATATAAAAAAGCACCCGCATTAAAATCCCTATTGAGTCCAAGTGACACTGTGCATTATGAATTACACAACACAGGGGATGAAGGAATTAGATCTACTGCACTTCCTAGGGGTACAATAAAATGCAACAACTGCATTTGTTGTAAATATGTAGATGATAAAAGAAAATGTTTCTCTGATGGTAGGGGAAATAAGTACGAGATTGTTTCATTCAGAAATTGCAATACAAGTAGCTGTATATACTTAATGACTTGTATATGTGGGAAAATGTATATGGATGGTGGGGTTGCGCACCGGTAACACTCCAGCTTTACCTCCCGCATCGCACGGTCCAGGAGGACCGCAACAACCAGTTTCCCCTGCGGCCCTTGCCCGCCCACCGCGTCACCATCTAGCGCCTGGAGGCGCTTAAAGCTGATCCAGGGCTCCCGCAGCGCGGGACGCGCCCGGGCTAAGCCCGGGCCAAGGGCGGGCCCGTCCGTGCCCGTCAGAGGCCGAAGGAGGTTGGGCTGGGCCCACTCTCTTGGTCCGATGACTGAATTGGCTATCTTTGAATAGACTCTGGACACACGGTAACAACTGTTTAAGCTATACGTGCCTTTACTGTATGAGCACACTGTTGTTAGAACTATATCCGGAGGTGTGTAATTAATATAATGGGGAAAAGAAAGGCCATTGCAGGTGATATTAAAAAGGGAACGAAGTAAAAGTGCCTAAAAATCAAACGCTATTGAGCTATCTGACAGGGGCAATGGGGGCATTAGAGAAGCAAATAACTATGGTGGAGCAGTCATTAGCAAATGGAGTGCCAATTGTATTAGCAAGTCCAAAAAATAGGATTATACAAGGTGATGAAACTCAGGTGGTATCATCCCATAATGACTGCATCCCTGTGGCAGCAACCAAAACAATATTAAGTGATCCAGATTCTTCTTTTACTCAACCCCCGCAAAAGAGGAAAAAGAAGACAAGTAATAAACTGGAAAATAAAATAGGCGAGTGGGAGGCAATATTAAAAATAGACGAGTCAAATAAGGTTACTACAGATAAACCTGGGAAAAGAGTGTTTGGGGGAAAAAAGGCTGTAGTAAGAAAAACCCAAGAGCAAGGTTCGAAGGCTAAAACCAAAACTCAGAAAGGGGAGTTGGCCATGCTGATAGACTTAATACAAAATTTAGAACTTTTTCTGAGGGGTTCTTTTTCGAGCATAGCGGAAAGGTTGAGCCAGGTGGAGGCTTTTATTCTAAAAACTGTGGGTGGGAGGAAGGAAGATAACCAAACCAAGATAGAACAAAGATCAAACGGTAACGCCGAAGTAATTAGCTCTTCAGACGCTTCTGAATCATCAGAGCAATTAAGTGACCAATTAGCTACAATTCAGCGGAGGAAACCGAATGCACTTAAGATTAAACCGCCACGCCCTGTATGTATGTTTAAAATCAATAACCCTCCACACAATCCTCCTTCCCTGCAAAATGAGTTAACCGTGGCACCAAAGGGAGGTTCTATTCTCCCTAAACAGCATAATGTACTTCCCCGGGATCAAGTTAATAGGCCGCTTGACGGAAAGATTATCCACTTTGATCCCCCCACCTTAGATCTGCCTCCAGCCTGTTCACCGTATACAGTAGTATTAGCGAATGTGCCCAGGTTGGGGACACAGGAGGTGGAGACAAGGGAAACGTTAAGAAATAAATCACTGCACTGGTTGGGCTCGAGAGCAGGGCCTACAGTACAACTCTTCAGGGAATTTAAAATGGCTCGTAGGGTGAGTTGGGTAGGCAAGGATAGGAAAAGCCTACAAGGAGATTGTGTGGTCTTGACGTTCTGTACCCCCCAGTTTGTGGAAGAGATTTTGACAGTGGGGAGGATTATCAACACGGCAGGGGGAGGCATTACTATTTTACCACTTAGCTTCTTTTATCAGCCTTATCTCCTCTCAGTGAGAAGTCGCCCTAGCACAATTACTGGTTATCGTAAACAAGCAATACATACTGAGGATAACACACAGTCTGTATGTAGCATACCGGTGGAAAATCGCTTTGCGATCCTCCCATCCTTGGAGGAAATTGATTGACTGGGCCGTCCAGTAACACCGATATTCTTTAACTCTCAGATCTTTGGGAGGAATAAACAGGAACCTGATAAACAGGGGCAAGCTGAATTGAGTCTTGAAGAACTATGTTCAATTAATGTCGGAAAAATAACTGAAAAAAGCGAAGCTAAATTAAATAGTGCCTTTATATCTAGTGCTCCGATTACTAATAGTCAAGGTGTAGATTGTGAACCTGAAAAGGTCAGTGTGTCTCCTAGCTTAGCCAGAACATTGTGTAGGGTTCCATTAATGAATGATGGTATAAGTGAAATTCTTTTTGGAATATAGCGGGCCTAGCCTCCAAGTTGATGAATCATCTTTTCCTTGATTTTATAAGGACATCTTTTGTCTGCAAGAGACATGGTCCTTAAAGGAATTGCATATAGAAGGTTATAAAACATACCACACACCTGCTATTCCATCAACCCAGGGGAGGCCCAAGGGAGGTTTATCGATATATTTCAAACACGCTATCAATAAGGGAAATTTTGTTTACCGCCTCAGAACCTAACTATCAAATTATTACATTGAAACTGGATAAGGGTAACTCAACGACCTTAGTGAACTTTTATAATAATGCTGCTAAGGAACAAGTGGTGGACATATTGAGGCAGCTAAGATATACATTGCAGAAAATTCAGAATTCAAATTTGGAGAATACGATGTTTGTTTGGGGTGGGGACTTTAATACTACTTTATGTTCACTTAACAATGAAGTAATATGTGGTTTAGTGGATGAGGAAGACAGGAATCTCTTCCACTTTCCACATAGTGCATTGGGAAACGCACTAAATGAGATCCTTTTTTTGTTAGATTTAGGCTTTGTTAACGTTTTGAGGATACCCCCATCCCGTTTACACAGACTTTTAATGGTAGAGGTTTTAGTTCCATTATTTATTTTATTTTATTCTCGAATTGTTTTTTGTGCTGTGTGAGAGGTTTTAAAGTACACAAGCTATCCATCAGCGATCATTTCCCCTTGAGCTTGAAAATATTTTTCAAAATGACAATGCAAAATTTCAATAATGAAAGGGTGCTGATGGCCCCAAAATTACTTATGGATAAAATGAATGGCTATTCCTTAAAGTGGGAAAAGGCTGATCCTGAAAAAATAACAAACCTGGTGGTTTTGAAAACGCTAGATTCTATAATGAATTGTTTAAACGAAAATACAAATCAGGAGGAGGTCCTCAGCGGTTTTGCTCATATTACTGAAGCAATAAAAAACTCCCTGAAAATTGAGATAAAACATGGGTCTAGGGGGAAAAAGGGGTGGTTCGACTCAGACTGTACTAAGGCACACTCGGATTTAAAAAGAGCACTGCATAAGAAGGAAAGGGATATAGGCGAAATAAAGCAGTGTAGGAAGGCATATACCCATGCAGTAAAATTACGGAAAAGAAAAATGAAAGAAAAATCCTGGGTAGACTTGCTTAATGCAAGCCTTAATAAAGACAGTAGCGCTTTTTGGCGTGTGATAAGATCCCCATTCCTGTGTGCAGAAGCAACCCCCTCAATTGAAATAGCTATCGACGAAAGACAGTGGGTGAACCACTTCACAACCATCTTCCGCCTTAAAGGGGATTGCGATGGAGACCAAGAGTGTACCCTTAGATTAAATCCAGATCCAATAGATTATCCAATAGAAGTCCTTTTTATTTTAAAAGAAGTTCAATCAGCTTTACAAGCTAGCAAGGGCAGCAAGGCCCCAGGGCCTGATGGAGTCCCAGTAGACATTTATAAATATAACATCGAACTCTGGGCTCCATTATTGACATGTGTCCTAAATGCTGTTAGTGCAAAAGGGATAATTGAAACTTGGACTGAATCGACCATGGTACCAATCTATAAGAAAGGGGACAGACAGGATCCAGCATGCTACCGACCCATTTCTTTATTAGATTCATTGGGGAAGGTAGCAGGCAGAATAATTCTCAACCGCCTACAACAATGGGCGGAGGATAAAAATATTTTATCAGACCTTCAGTTTGGATTCAGGGAGGGTTTGAGCACCATTGACCAGGGCCTAACTCTATCCATTGTAATAGAGAAATATACAAAAGCAAAGAAGGGGAAAATATACTTGGCGTTTGTTGATCTCTCCACCACTTTTGATTGTGTATCTCATAAGAAACTATGGAGAATTTTAGAATCAATAGGCGTCGAGGTCCCAATAATTCACTTTTTAAAAGCACTCTACTCGGACGCTAAAGCCCGAGTCCGCTATGGATCTAATGGTGAGTGCACGGAGCTTTTTGCGGTGGAGAGAGGGGTCAGACAGGGCTGTGTCCTGGCACCCTTTCTCTTCACACTATACATCAATGGATTAGAAAAAGTGATGTTGGAAGGGTGCCAGGATTTACCGCAGCTGGAAAAACGACCGATTCCCGTGTTATTATACGCGGATGACGCCGTTATAATGGCTAGGACCCCACTAGCTCTGCAAAGAGCACTTAACTCCTATAATGGTTTTATGGAAAATCTGGATCTTAAAATTAATGTTACTAAAACCTATGTGATGAATTGTGGAAAGGGAGGCAAAAAGCAGAAAGATATTTTTTTAAATAATAAGAAACTGATGACAACCCCCACCTACCCCTATTTAGGAATTTTATTTGACGACAAAGGCTCATGGCGTCAAGCCATTATTACTAGAAAGCTTTTGTTTATGAGAACTACAACAGCACTTGTAAAGTTTGCACAAAAACTGGGAAAGAGGCCCCCAAATGAATTAATAAAAATATACAAAGCGAAGTGTATAACCTCAGCCACATATGGGGCAGGGATATGGGGCTACTGTGAGGTCTCCGAAATACAGAAAGTGGAGAATGCCTTTTTAAGGTACCTTTTAGCAGTCCCGAAAACAACATCCACATTTATCTGCCACACGGAACTTGATTTGCCATATATCTCAGATATTATAAAGGTGCAACCGGTCATGCTGTGGCATAGGATCTGGACCTCAGAAAAATCCTCCTTTAACCAGTCTGTACTACAGGACAGCCTAAATTTGGAACATACTCTTGAGATAAGATGGTTAAGATATATTAAGGAATTTATGGATGACATAGGAGAACCAGAATTTTATCAAAAACCCAAGACAATGAGCAAGATTTCCAAAAGTGATTTTAAAAAACAATGTATGCATCACTTGGAAGTAATTAGACTCACGAGTGAGGCAGTAAAAACAACTGTCCATTTGAATCAACAGATATGTATTTCTCCTTCCATCCAGCCGTATTTGCTTTTTAGTCCACGCGGTTATGATAGATTTGTACTTACACGTTTCAGGCTGAGTGTATTTCACCGCTTGGTTAGTTTTCCTTTGATTAATGACTGGTCACCAAATTTATTGAACTGTCCCTGTGATGGGGCCTCTCCCCAATCGACTATACATGTCGTACTTTTCTGCAAATTTTATCTGGTATTAAGGAAACGGTGGATCAAACCAATATTAAAATATTAAAATTATGGGGATTACGGCAGTGTCGTCCAGCGTTTATTGCTCTCCAGTATTTAGACAATGAGATAGTTACTAATAATATTGTATCATTTCTGAAGAGCACGATTAATCACAGAAAACGAAATGAGGCTGGACTTTGTTAGGAAACCACTTGAGAGATTTATATTCTCTATTTTAATAAATGATTGATTATATAAAAGTTTGTTGTAATGAAATATGAAATTAATTGGTTAGGATATTTAAATGAAACGGAAGATAAATTTGTTGCTGCTTGACTTTTTTAGCCTAAATGAATTTTGGATAAAGTTTTAACATTTTAAATGTATAATGCAATATGGTGGATGTTATTAACTATGGTTATTTTTTTTAATTGTTTGTATTAATATGCATGTAAGCTTTTATGATTTTTCTGTATCAAAAATCGAATAAAGCTTTTTTTGATTGATTGGTTTGATTGTATATGGATCTACAGTAAGAAAACTAAAAATTAGATGGATGGAACATCTAAGGGCAATTAAAAACTGTGATGTAAAATATCCTATGGCAGTATATTTCCATGATGAACATAAACTAACTGAATTAGGCAGAATACGCTTTATTGGAATAGCACGTCTCCCTAGATAGAAGAGGGGGAGACTTAAAGAAAAAAATAAGAAGTAGAGAAACGTTCTGGATAAATAAGTTGCGAACATTCCAATGTGGTTTAAATATGGGTAGGGAACTACATATATTAATGTAAATAGTGACTAGTTCATAGTACAATAAAAGATGGAAAACCAACTAAGGGTGGAGATTAAATAGGATCTGGATACCGGTTAACTAAACCATATAAAGCAATTGAAAATATAACATACTAATGAGAAAGGTATTGTAATATAAGGAGATGCAAGTTCAAGGAGGTATGTAGGGTTCAATTCCCCTGTAATTTCTTGCCATTTTTTCACATCGTGCAATGATTATTATATTTTTTGAAAATAATAGCCTAACCTTTTTGTGTTCGAATACGGATTTTGGAATCAGTTTTCAGTTTACCTAGTTTCTTCTCTGTATAAAATACTCAGACTTAGCTTAATAATATGAGGTAAATAAACATGAGCAAGATACCAACAATACGTGTAGCTTGAAGGAAAGGAGACCCACTCATCGTCAAAACATGGTAAACAGTGAAGGGTTTGAATCCCCCAATATATTCAACGATTTCTGATTTTGTAATTTTCAATTTCCATTTTTGTACTTGTGAGGCTACATAATATAAGGCAAATAAAAATGAGCAAGATACAACAATGCGTGTAGCACGAAGGAAAGGAGACCCACTCACTGTCAAAACATAATAATAAGTGAAGGGCTTAAATCCCCTGATATATTTATCGATTGCTTATTCTGTAATTTTCAATATTTATTTTTGTACTGACTTAAAATTTCTAAATATCAAATCTGGTTTTCGATTACATCACGACATATAATTAAGAAGTGAACTCTTAAGTTAAGCGCTAGTCAACCATCAGAAATAACGAGAAAAAGACATTCGTTTTTTAAGAAAATCTTTTTTAACACGCGCAAAACACAGGTGATTCTAATTAACTGAAGGGCGGAGAATAAATAGAAGGCTCAGCCCCCCCACCCCCTTCGTTCAAGACTTCCTGACCGGTCGATCATGCGGACGGGCGAGTGAATCACTGCGGTAAGAGACTGCGAGTTGCTGAGAGAAAATATAGTGTGCGTGAATAGATTAAGTGGGGACTCTGGCACAAAGTGAGCTCTTTACTATCAAATATATTTCAGAGTGTGTTTAAGTTTAACAATTTATGAGTAAGAGAAGTAAATTAATAAAATTGGGTCTCTCTAACGCACTCTCACCCTCATGAGAAGAATTGTGCGGCGATGCGAAAGAAACACAGCAGTTAGAGACTGCGGGATGCTGAGATAAACTAAAGTGTCATTTTCAGGTTATTTAAAATGCGGGCGAATTGATTTAGTGGGGACTCTGGGACAAAGTGAGTTCACCATTGAGTATATTTCAGAATGACATTGCATTTAACAAATTATCAGTCAAAGAAGTGATTGCATAAATTGGATATCTCTACCGTTTTCTCACTCTTGTGAGAAGAATACTATTGAAGAAAGAGTATTGCACTAACAGTCTAAATAAAAATATATAAAGATAATTCATAAATAATTAAATAAGTAAAATGATATGGACTGTCCAAATTTAGAAAATAGATAACTAGAACTGGGACATAAGAAACACATATGTATTATTTTTCAGTATCCCGTATCAAGGGGAATGAAAATAAGAACTGGACAAAAGGGAATAGATATCGATGAAATTACAGATGCTTCCAATTGGAATACAACCAGACGAGAAGAGTACAATAGATCAACATAAAGTACTATTGGAAACCATTTAATAACTACGGTACAGTTAAAGTAAGTCTACAAAATTATGTAACAATATAAGATTCCACAAGAATTAATTGGGAGCATGTGGTTAATGTTCATGTTCTGAACATCCATTTATTTCATTTGCCTTTGTACCACAATCACTGAAGTGTGCTGTCAAAAAGTTTTGGAGGATACAATATATACAGAATTTAGCCTTCTCTAATACGAAAGAAACAGAAATTTTAAGGTAAATGATTTTCAGATACATTGTTTTAAGGTATAATGAAATTAATGAGGTCACCATTGTTCTAGCGTCCAGACCAATATGGTTGAAAATTAATTGTGGACTAAATGAGTATAAGTGATAGACAAAATTGGAATGTAAAAATGTAATGAACTAATAGATTTAAAACAAGAAATTTTAAAGTGTTTAATAGAACAAAATGCTACTAGAATTTTTGGGGGATGCACAAGGAGGTGCCAATCGTCTATGAACATTTGTAATAGAGTGAGAAATACAAACTGTACCAGGATATGCTATGAAATATGTTGGTTGTGAGTCTGTTTAGCTCTTATGTTTGTGTTAAATAAAGGAACTGATGTATATTTCTTTTTTGTGACAGGCCTGAAAAAGTTTGTGCGCGAAACACGTGTTGGCTGGCTGTAGACAATATTGCTGTATATTTTTGAAACGTCAAGGAAACAAGAATAAAGAATATCAAAGAAAATCAATGAAAACGTTTAATGTTGGTAGACACTCAGTAAAAAGTTTGGAGATATATAGGTAGATATATAGATAGATAGATAGATAGATACATAGATAGATACATATATAGATAGATAGATAGATAGATAGATAGATACATAGATAGATAGATACATATAATACATATATATATATATATATATATATATATATATATATATATATATGTGAGAAATTGGAGGGAAATCTAAAACCAAAGCAACCCAATACTTTCCGTTTAGTCTGATATTGCAATGTCCTTTTTTTGGGTAGTGCGCAGACACACACTCAGAGATAAGTCTAGCTTTGCCCTAATGCATACCTTCACCAAGGCGGTCATGTGATACAACTCTGTGGCTTCAGGTCTATATCGACACTCTTCGACACATAAGTGCTTCAGACAAAACACCTACAACTATTCATTCAAGAACTGTTAGACCTCATACTCTTCAGGTAGTGTTTACCTAAAGTTTTTGATTTTTCCTCCTGGGTTCTGCTGACTCTCTTGTAGTGGCCTTAGGGCTTTGGGCACTTTCTAACTGTAAATGCAGTGTGAAAGTGTGCACGCCTTTCCTATCCACATTAGGAAGTGGTGCTTACCCGATGTTTTTAAACATGTCACTTGCATGATATTGCAGGCCAATGTGCGTGCTTGCACCTTTGATGTTTTTAAACATGTGTCCAGCCTGCCATTGCAGGTCTGTGTGTGCGCAATAGCATTTATGCTCAGGCTGGCCTTTCGAAATCAATGCCAATACTGAGAGGATCTTTCACTACCACGTCTTAAGGGGTGAAGCAAGTGGTAGGTGAAAGGCAGGGCAGGTACACGTGTGTACCCTGCCCAGGTAGTGAAGAATAATGCCCATGTGTGTTTTCACTACCTATGAGGTTTGATCTTCTCATAGGTCAACATAGGGAAATAGGTGAAATGACTTCAGGCTGCAATAGTAGATTGCAGTGGAGCAACCTCATCATGTTTCCTGTCAATGGATTCACAATGACAAGCCCTCTCCTGTGGTTAAAGTGGTTTTGTCATTAGAAGCTTAGAAATGCCACTTCTAGAAAGTGGGCATTTCTCTGCTCTAAAACTCTTGGTGCGCCTTTTAGCTTCACTGCTGTCCATGCTGGGGGAGCACATCTGTGAATTCCCCAGCGACAGCTTTAAAACTTGGGCATGCAACTGGAACAACAGACCTCTGCCATTTGAGGGCCTAGCTGGATAGATTGGAGGGAGAGGTTGTGACATTTGGTCTTTGGGAGCCGGATCATGGCCCCACTAAAGAGTATGATCTGCATTCCACAGCCTCAAGGCAGACAGGACTGAAATTTAGGGGAGACATCTGTGGTTCAAAGGGAAACCCTCTGAACCACCCCCAACTTCAAAGGCACACTACAGTATAACTACTGGTGCCATATTTCAGCAGGGCAGAAATACACTTGTGGAGACATGGGACCGGGGAACCTGGAACTGCGTGATGCACACTGCCAGAGGAATCTGTTGTGCTCAAGGAGGATTACTGCCATTGAAAGGGACCATGCGCCCTTCCTGAATAGTGGCTGGCCTGGGCTGATATCTGGGGATGTGTGTCACCCTGAAGTGTGATCTCCAAGGGCTTGTTGGCTTGCCCCCTGTTCTTGGATGCCTCAGGGACATCAAAGATCTCCTACGAGTGATCCACACCATCTACTTGTGATACCTGAGGAGGTATGCACTATTAAGTGCCCACATAGTCTACTGGATCCAAACTGGTAGCGCAGAACTAAGAATTGTGCCTGGAGACAGGATTGCCTTGTGCTGAGCCCCCAAAGTCTTGCCCGCATCTAAGGCATGTGGTCCCTGCATCGTGGGGACCTCGACACGCATTCGCATCTTGTCAGTGGTGAGTGGATTCACCGGTTGTGGGATGCACCGTGGCCTGTTACGTCGATCGTGCCACATCTATCTCATGCAACATGCCGACTGCATGCTCATTGCGTGCGGTGTCCGAATCACAGGTTGCGACCTTCGGAGGTGGGGGTGTAACTGTAGTAGTGCTTCAATCTACCACGAGCAGCACTGCTAAACTTAAGCCTGTGTGTGGGATCAGAATTGCCTGGTGCAACCAGTATCAACGTGCACCAGCCATTGCGCTTCCTTTCCAGGGAGGTACTGAGAGTGCGACTCTTCATTGTGGGAAGCCGGAATTGTCTGGTGCGACTCGTTTCACTGTGCACCAGATGTTGTGCCCAGATGGCCTGGGTACTACTCTGATTGACGTGTACCTTACAGGGTACCTCTGTCTTCCGACAGGCTCCCCTGCTTCCTTCCCCATTCATCGATTGTTCTCTTTTTGGTCCTCAGTGTGGCGAACCAACTGCCCTCTCTTCATCAGGCCCCCAACGACATCGTGTTGCCAGCTAGAATTGCCAGGCTTGGGCCTGGGTAGTAAGAATGACTGACTGGGCGGAAAGAACGCTTCCTTCAGCGATCGGAAGCTGGTCAAGAGACTGAGTGACTCCCCCTGTGCTTAGCAGAACTGGGCTGGTGCCAGAAGGCCCTTGTGGAGCCCTTTTTGAGTGACCGACTATTGTCCTCAGTCCACTTATGCTCTGCATCCAGTAGGTGAACTTCCCCGGTGGCTGCTATTTGATGACTGCCTCCTAATTGTTCCTGTTACCCTCACCTGCTTCCCAGGGACCCTGACTAAGTGTGACTTCGGTCGCGTGCGGCCTAGTATCCTAGGGGGAGGACTGGTTACCTCTAATCTGTGGGCATAGGGTATTCGGGGAGAATTGGAGTGTGGAGGGAGGCATGGGTCACGGGGTTTACAGTGCGCTGTCAATTTACCTGCTGGGTATCAGTTACATCGCATTACGGTGCTGTGTGCATGTGTGCGAACGCGTTCCATATGGACCTGCCTGATATCTGTTGCACCGCGTATCAGTGCTGAGTGTATGTGTGTGTGTGTGTATGTGTGGGAGTGACAGTCTACGAACCGACTGTGATTAACTACACTGGCCGGCGGTGTTGCCTTACACATTGATTTCTTGCCAGAATAACACTACATTTGACATTGATTTTACCCTTGCGGCCTCAGCCCGCGGTGCTGCTAGAAAGTGTTATAATTCTTTTTATGTACATATTCCTGATATCATTGTGACCTGAGGTGCACCCTATAACTGTGTGATATTGAATTATAAGAATTACCATTGTGCGCCTAGGGTTGACAACGTGTTGCACCGCATAAGGGTGCTGGGAGGAGGGGTGGGTAGAATAGGATCGGTCCCAAGTGTGCATACTGTCGGTGTCATTTCAACACGGTTGGGCCTAGTACTGATAGTAATATTTCCACGTGGGATTTATGCACAGAAATACATGATGGTCATGTTGTACTGATTACTGTGTGTGTTGAACACAAACGTTATTTACATACATCACGTGTGAAGTCTCCTTTGTGATGCTCAGTGTATTTATTGTGAGTGCTGTGCCAATGCTTTACTCATTGCCTCTGTGATAAGCCTGACTGCTCAGTGCCAAGCTACCCAAGGGTGAGCGCAGGTTACACAGTGAGTGTAATCACCCACCCCATGGGAGTGGTAGGTTCTGCCCGGCTAGGGCCTCGCCTCAGCCAACCAGAAAATGGCAGTTCCAACAAGAACCTTCTTGCTCGAGAACCTTCCAGGCCCTTCGCTGTTATGTTTTGTTATGTGCATTTATAAAGCGCACTAAAATGCATGAGGGTATCCTCAAGCTGAGCAGGTTGTGTGTGCCTAGCCTTGTCTATGGTTGGTTGGGTGATTAAAAAGCCAGGTCTTCAGCTTCCTGCGTAAGAGAGGAGGAGGCTCTGATGTGGAGTGGGAGGCCGTTCCATGCTTTAGGAACAATATAAGAGAACGCCTGTCCACCTGATCTGGTTCTGTGTATGCAGGGGATGTATGCGAGTATGAGTCCTACAAAGCGGAGGGTTCTGGGTGGTTGGTGGAAGAAGATGATACTGTTCGGGTAAGTGGGGCCTAAGTTGTGTAGTAACATGAATGTGTGTGTGAGGAGTTTGAAATTAGCGCATTTGTGTATCGGTAGCCAGTAGAGCTCCCTGAGGTGTGTTGTGAGGTAGCTGTAGGATGCTGAGGATGAGTCTGGCTTCCGAGTTCTGGCTGGTTTGTATTCTTCTAGTGATACCGGCATTGAGGGTGTTCCCGTAGTCCAACTTGCTGGTGACTAGACATATGTTGGCTGTTTAAAGTAATTGGCTGGAAACTCAAAGATTTGTGTCAATCACATTTGAATTTTTCATAAAATGCCCTGAGGAAGGGCATGAAATATTTTATTTCTGCCATCTTGGAATTTGCCGGTTGACCCAAACTCAAACGTTTTGTGCCGTTGAAAACCAAATTGCAGGGAAAGGGGAGACAGGATGACCAGTTCTAGGCCACAGCAAGAGGTAGCCACGTACCCAGAGGTGCGAGAAAATTGTTTAAAAAAAAGATAATAATAAAATGAATTTAGTAGATGGTAAAGTTGTGAATTTTCCAACAATTGAGATCAAGCTGCCACCATGTCGCTTTCAGTAACAATTGCAATTTATCTAGATTTGTGAGTTTCAGTGAAAGCGCAAATGTAAAAGAGTGGCGGGGTTAAAGGCCTCTGGCCTGGTAGAATGCACAGGGTCTATTTGCATGCAGTTATTGGTATGCATAAGGGCTTGGGCCTAGGTTGTGACCTTCTGACATGTGCAGTGGGGGTTTGATGCACATGGCCGTAAGTGAAAGGCCATATGCTACAGGGACAAGATGCATGGCAGTTAGATGCAGGGTTTGGCCTGCATCTAACTGCTAATGTTTCTTTAAAAGAAACACTTAAGAAATTTCCTGAAAAAAACCAGATAAAATAATGTTATTGCTCACACAGTGCAAAGTCTGTTACATTCAAATGGGAAAAACCTAGGAAATTGACTGAAAAAGCACAGTTAGAGAGACATGGTTGCAAATCAAAATCTAAAACCCCTGTTATATAAACTATAAGTTAAGTTTTCGGAATTTCTATAGTGTCCAGTCTGCTATTAGAATGGCCTGGTCACTGAACACTACCACACTAAGCAATTTGACAATCCATTGCCTTTCCATCTGGTTCTGAGCTTATACTCGCAGATTCGGCTGGTGCTGATACATTACACACATTGTGCCGTGATCCTGTTCCCGATTTGGTGTCTGTGTATGATGCAGTGAGCTTTGGCTGTTTAATTTAGGTATTTTAGGGCTAGGCCCAGTGGGATCTGCTGTTTATGCTTTTTGTAGGTCAGTAGACCACCCCATTACCTGGCAGGTGAGGAGGAGAGTGTATCTGCGTGTGTGTATGTGTGTGTGTGTGTTGTTGGAGGTATGTTGTTAGTTCTGTCTAATGTGCTCTGTTGGATGTTAGTGCAGCAGTGTATCACAGTACACATGCTGTTGTGAGCATGGTGAAAGCCAACTATATGCCATATCTGGGTTCCGTTGGATGTTTGTTCTGTTTAATGTGTTATGTTGATGGTTTGTGTGTTTTAGTTTAGTAGTTAGTACTGTTGTAACCCACGTGATAGTCTTCTATGTTGCACAATAATAAGTCAAGGTTATCATCAATACATTGTCAGTATCAACACAGCTGTAGATTATAGATATTGTATTATTAACATAATTTAGTTTTTTTCCATATAGTATGACTTGTCATGTGGTTGCTTCCAAATCTTTGTGAGTGGGTTTGGGAGATCAACAACTATATGTATGCTTTCAGAATTTACATTGTAAATGAGCATTGTATCTGTTGGTACTTGTATAGTGGCTGACTGCGGCCCACTACAACACTGTACCTTGAGGGGTGTAAGAGATGATTTAAAACCATGTATATCGAGCAGGGAGGGCGGGAGAAGGTGGTATTTCTTGTCTTGGATACAGGTTGCTATTAGCAGCAAGGAGGCTCCATATTTTTTGTGGGTGAAAAACTGAATCAAATAACCTCTTTTCAGTGCCTGATTGTCACTAACACATTCATCTTTACCACCAGAACTTCCTTAGCACCTGCTAACACTGCATTTATTTCTGTTTGCTTTTTAAGGTCATTCTGAGGTTCTGCTTGGATTCTTCAGGTCTGGCAGCATGAAGGCAAGTCCATTAAAGCGACTTCGGTACATCCATTGCACTCCCCTGCTCTTCATGTGTGGCATCTTCACAGTTTCTGTGTTCATGAATGCAAAAATAGGTGTGCCAAGGACTGTTTTGCATCATATTACTCCCAGTGCCAGCCCCATCTTGGAATATACTGCGCGTTCTACAAGTCAGATGTCGTCTCCCACGCGGCACCCACTCATACCGCCATATCCCTATAACTACAAGTTCATACTCAATCAACCAGACAAGTGCAAGAGGGAAGCACCTTTCCTGATTATTATGATCATTGTGGAAAGCAAAGATATTGCCGCTAGGCATGCCATTCGAAGCACTTGGGGTAACGAAAGCAGCATCCCTGGCTTGTCCATTGCAAGGATCTTCCTGACTGGGATATCTCCCACAATGACCAATGATACCCAGAACATGCTCCAGGAAGAGAGTGTGACTTTCAAAGACATTATTCAACAGGACTTCCTGGACACCTACAATAACCTGACCCTAAAAACCATGATGGGGATGGAGTGGGTGACCAAATACTGTCCTCGAGCCAGCTACGTCATGAAAATAGACAGCGACATGTTCTTCAATGTGGACTTTTTAGTCCATAAACTTCTGAGGCCTGAGCTACCATTAAGGACCAACTATATGTCTGGTTATATTGTTTCTAACACAGGGCCACTCCGGAGCAAAGCATACAAATGGTATGTCCCGAAAGAGGTCTATCCAAAGGACAAGTATCCTCCATATTGCGCTGGACCAGGATACGTTTTTTCCGGAGACGTGGCCAAGAAGGTCTATGATGTGGCTCAAACCATCCAACTAATCAACATGGAGGACTCTTTCATCGGAATATGCATGGATGAGCTGAAAATTAATCTCACAAAGCCCCCCAGCGATGTGTTTAATGGGCACAAAATAGAGTACAACAGATGTCAGTTCTCTTCTCTCATTACTGTGCATCACTACAGCCCTCAGCGACTCCTGGAAATATGGCCAGACTTCCAATCCAGGAATGACTCAGAGTGTATAGCAAAAAAAACAAGGTGAACTGGAGCTAGGCCTAGTGACCTCTGTGCATCCAAGGGTTTATGCTGATGTTAATCTGAGGGTGTGTATCCTAAGATACTCAGGATCGTCCTGTATCCAGCAAACATAATGTTTTTCGGGGAAGGAAGCTGGACAGGAGGTTACTCAATCCTGTGATACCAAATAAATCTGTGAGCCTCAATATGCACTGAAAGGAGGGGAATCATGACAGATATATGCCTACTACTTGGGTCCTGCAGCTACCATTATTTTATCTTAAGCTATCACTGACCATTTCCAAGCTGTATACTTTTTAATTTTCTGATATGTTCTCTCAAGTGCAATACAGAATATCCAAAGTCATTCTGTTGTACCTTCATACAGCAAATGGGACTTTCATGCAGTGCTTGTTTGTCACTTATCTTGAAGACTGTCAAGGCTCCTGGAAAGTATTGCTTATGTTCCATAGACTCTGCTTTTACTCCAAAATGAAGTTTGAATCTTTCACTCGTGTACTTGTTTACTGTTCTGCACTGTTAGGCTTCGTTTTGTTAAAGTTTACCTTAAATTGTTCACTTATCCTTAACTTCAGATTCTGATAAAGTTTGTTTTCTCTAAATGTTTATTAGATATAAAATTGGCAATCTGTAAATCAGTTTCTTGAAATAAGTAAGAATCATGTAAATGAAATGCGCTTTATTCTAATTTTATATGTGCAGCAATTCAGTAAGGCCATTTGTGGTTATTATGTAAGTCCAAATAAGGCAAAAGAAAACTCCAAATTCATGGTTTAAAAGTCTAAGATGGTCATAGATTGCCTTATGTTTAAATCCAGGTGTGGAGATTTAGAATTATTTATGAAAGGGCAGACAGTTCTTTATGTCCCCAACCCCCTCCCTGCAAACCATGTGCACATATTGGGCTCTTACAGTACATCACCTAACTACTGCATTATATATTTTTCTGTTGTGGAAGTCATTTTGTTCCCAAGATGTAGACATGGTATTTCATGACTTCCTCTCTAAAAAGTTAAATGAAGTGCTGTGCATATGGAAGATTGTATGGTTCATGATGAACCATTAAGAAATGATTATTAAGTTTAAAATGTATAATAATTTGGATGGAAGAACAGTTAGCTCAGAAGAGATAAGTCAAGTTTCACTAGTGAATTATCGATTAATACTCGAAAATTATCAGTCGTAAATGCTGAGCACCCATATTTTGGAAAATAATGACACTGTATGTATCATGTAGAACACTGGGTTAATTGATTGGTTTTAACAACTGATGTGAAGTTACTTGTTTTCTGTACTTTTATAATATTTGTTAAAAATATTGTTTATATGTTATCAGACTTTTCACTGCAGGACTTATTAGATCGATTCATGTCTTTTTAGTATATGTTTCTAACTTATTCTTGTTCTAAGGCGAATTGTGTTTACATTCTGTGGAATCCAAAGTGCTGTATTACAATGTTATATATTTATTGAGAAAGGGAAGCTAATTTAGATGTTATTTTGAGAAAACAAATTGTTCTGACTACAAAGTTTTTCACTATTTAAATGTCATTGCACTCTGTAATTTAAATAGAAAGTACAAAATAACACTGTATTTTATAGAGCCTATCAATTTATTTTTATTTTCTTTAGTGAATTTGTATTAGTAACCAGATTTACTCACCCATACATTAACACCCACATGAGTAAATCTCCTCATCCCGAGAGTTATGGGAGTCAAATTGCAGTGAATTATGATAATGGTAGTCATAACACAAACAAACTCGTAGCTGCATGGTATTCACAACCCTTTTTCCGGTACTTTCTCAATATGAAAACGCTCAATGATCTCCTCAATGACAAGAATATTTTCAGTGTGGAAAAGTGGAGGAATCACTCCGAAAATTGGTGGAGGGAAATGGGTTTCTCAGCAGAGAAAAATATTTTTCTATCGGCCATAAAAAATGTCATTCACACCAAATCCACTGATGTCTTAAATGTATGCATTCACAGTGTACATTTCCTAGCATGTGTTTACACAATTGTGAACACAAGCGAATATGCAAGAGTTGCCGATCCCAGAAGTGAAGTACCTATACAATTCATTAAGTTGTTCAATTGTAAATGTATCAAATGCAGGTGTAACCTCCCATTTTTGAGGACAAAGGAGGAACCTGTAAGTGTGAGATAAAGGGAAAGGGGGGGTGGTTGATGAAAGAGGCATGAGGTGGAATCAAGACTACACAACCTTGGTATTCGGCAATCCTGACATTCGTCAGCTCCCGCTGGAGGACTGTGAAAGAAACTTTGGGCTCCAGCACTTGTTCTTTTCCAAACTAGGTAGTGAGTATGGGGGAGGGAGAGGCTATGACTAAGATGAATGACTAGAATAATGAATGAAAACGATTACAGAGTTTATTCCGGAGCAAGAAACCTTGCGTGTGGAAAAGGCTACCCTGAAAACCTTTGGATCTCAAAGGTCAACCAATAACGCATGGGGTGAAGGGCCCTGTGAGAAATCAGTCCAGAGGTAATGTAATCAGTGTGCTTCGGATCATAAATTTGCACACTTCATAGCAGGAAGGGCCCGTGACTTTCAGTGTAATAGTCAATTGTAGAATACACCAAGGGAAGTACAACAATCATTTGGGGCAAAAATAATAAAGTCAATGTTGGTTGAAGAATGCCCAGGTGGCAAAATGTATCATTTTGTGACATGTAGGCATACTGGTCGGTTTGAGAAGGTGCTGGGAGTGAGCACTTAGAAGGAGGCCATTACAATGACAGAGAAGGCCTTTCTGACCCAACGAGCAGGGTCTGGGCTGTAGTGGCAATGAGGCAGAAGCAGTTTTGATGCTGCACTTGTTTGGTAATGCTCAAGAAAGGCAATCTGTGAATTGGTGATAAGCACTTGCTGCATTAGAGATTTTGATGAGCATCTTATGACTGTAAGAGGGCTGAGAGATGCACCACCACCTCTTTCCTAGAGCATTCTTGCCCAACACCTAAAGAAGAGGCAGCCAAAAATGCTTCTTGCTTTCATGCAACTGACAGGCTAGGAGGCCGCATGCCACACATACAGTGTCACTGACAATACCAAGGGCCTGATTACGATCTTGGCTTCAATTAATACTGCACTGGAAAGGGATTGGAAATAAACATAAGCAAGACCAAATGTATGTCCTTGAAACCTCATAGGTCCTTTAAGAAAAACACCCATCTTGGTAAGGAAAATCTTGAAATGGACTCTCATTTTAATTATCATGGTATTACTATAGACTCTAGGGTGTTGTGGAACACACAAATAAATCACACAAGAATGATTCCTACACATGGTGCAAGGGTGGTCTATGGTAAATATCATAAGTCTACAATAAAAGCTGTTACTCCGCCTCTAGAGATATACAAGTATAAAGCCCAGGCTGCAGCATTGTATGGGGCTGAGCTGTGGGGCATAGAACATTTGAGGCAGCTTTCCATTGATGAAAATAAATTCACGAGGGGGCTATTAGGTCTACCAGTGGCTACACCATTAACGCCCCTTTTCCATGACCTTAATGTAAAACGGATAGAGCAAATTGCGAACTTGAGACCACTGCTCTTCTGGGTGAGGTTGTTGATGATACAGAAGTTGGATCACTTTAGAGAAGTCCTTGGAGAAATAATAGCTTTAGATGAACTGCTAACTCTCCCCTGACTGCGTTATGTGAAAGCATGGTTTGTTAAGCTTGGTTTAAGTGATTATTGGGACGAGCCACAGACACTGTCCCAGAACTCCAAGAAACAGTTGAAGCAGATATATTGGGAGTACCAGCTGAACATACTGCATAGTAACCCAAGATTAGGCAGATTAACCACGCAGTTTTTGGAATTTAAGCCTTGTCCAGGGTTCGACGAGTTGTTGGACGCTGTTTATCCTCCCCTGCCAAGAACAGTATATTTGAAGTTTCGTTATGGTTTCCTTCAAATTAAAACCTATACAGTAATATGGAATACGGATAATGGGCTGAATACGGAATCTCTCCGTACTTTATGCCCTTTAGCAAATGTAGAAAGTATTGCACATATTTTGTTCTTTTGCACATTTTATGACAAGATTAGGTAAAAGTGGATTTGCCCTCTCTGTCAGAAGTTGGGATATAGAAAGCACCAGGAAGCTCTGGGAGTTTTGAGGTATAAAACGCTGCCTTGTGTTGTTTTTAGGTTGAGCAGGTATTTATTAGCAGTTGCAATTGCACGGAAAAAAATTGGTCTTAAGTTTTAACACTTTTGCTCTTTTTAAATAATGGATTAATTGCTTATCTGAATCTGTTTTTATTTTTTTCCCATTGTTTTAAATTTTAGAAATGTATTTTAATGTAACTCTTATGGTTAATGACCGAAATAAAGTTTGAAAAAGTATCGGTTGTTACTATGAAGGCCCAGCAGCTCTCCTTTTTGGGAACTGCCACTTATTCTTCCTCATCAGACATGTCCTGAAAGCATGAGAGGGGAAACCACAGAAAAGAGAAAGAAAAACCATCACCAAGGGAGAGAGAAGGAACCTGCAAGAGTGAGACGAAGGGGCAGGCAGTGTCTGGCAGTGCTTTAAAGAGACTGGAGGTGGATTCAGGGCCAAGCAGCCTTGGTATTCAGTATTATGACATTCAGTAGCGGCAGCTAGACTACTGGACAGCGGTTTGGGCATCAGCACTTTCTATTTTACAAATTAATTTTAGGAGTTCAAAACATTTCCTATTATAGTCTGAAAAAGTATCTGCTCTGATTATACATGATGTTTGCTGTATCATTTACCTTTTCCATAGTTCAGCTCGCAATTTGGCCAGGCCAGACAACTGACTCAGCTGTGCTCGGTTCTCTCCATGAATTTGCTGACTTACTCACCTCTACATCAGGCCATGGCCAGTCACCATGAGACTAACAGATGGTGATTTTATTGGAGGACCAGGAACTTAGATTCTATGTCAGGACTGGAGGCGAGGATTATGCTGTACTTTCTTTTATTTCCAGCAGTTTCAACTTTAACCATAAAAAACTAACATTCCCATAATGCATGCTGTTTGGTCATCCACAATCCAACAATAGGCAGTCCACATGGTCCACAAGGGTGTTTGCTTCCTGTATGACTCCCTCTTTCTTTTCCTGCTTCCAGCAGATAAGTACCTTTTTTCTCTCGCGCTTGTAAAATGCCGGGAAACTAAGGGTTTTGTTTAATTTGAATGCGCTCCCTGGTATGGGGATTACGCTGTTGTGAATTGTGATACTTTGTGCTTTTGTGCTCGTCGTTTTAGCTTGTCGGGCCGCAAGAGTGCTTTCGCGCACTCCGCTCGCGGCCCGTCGCTTAACGGGCAGTGTGGTGTGCTCGTCGGAGCCTAGAGGGCGTGTATCCGCGTCTTGTTGATCCGAGCCGCGCTGTCGGACAGGATCAACGAGAGCTGGACGCGGTGCCCACATCGCCATTTTGCTGCCTGTTGCCTGGAAGCCGTTACGCCCGCAACTCGCGGGTCTGTACAAAATAATCCACTGCCTCATTGACGCCAGCTTGCCGGTCCGTATTGTTTTCACCGTGCCTGCTGGTGCGAGTACCCTCGAGGGAAGGAGGCGGTTTGGGGGCGGGCCCAGGCATCTGTTGGACACCCGGTGAATTGAAGGGTGAGTCGCCCCTTATAGCAGAAAATCATTCCGACTCGCTCCAATAGGAGCACAAAGGCAGTGACTCCAGTCACGAAAAAATTCCAGCCTCAGGCTGTATTAACCCCTGCGGCCCCAGCCACCGAGAACCCAGTTTACACTGCATTGATTCCTCTAGAGCCGGAAAGCGCATACTGGGCAGTAGCCAGAGCGAAACACCTCCTGCTGGATGTTCGCCTTTACCTATCCTGTGTTACCTCTTTCTAGCGCATATTGCGCCCAGTTTGACAAGTTTCTCTGTGACTGACAGCCAACTGCTAATTGCCCGCAGTCATCATCATGGAGGAGGATTATACAGAGGAGGAGTCTCTGCAGGTTTTCCCCCTTGACGATGAATTTTGTGACCGGTGGACGCGTCCATTCACCAGGCTGTGACAGCAGCCATGGGCCCTTTCGAGCACCGCATTATGCAATTCGCTTACGCTTGCCAGGCGGAGCAGCCACAGCGCGCCCAGAAACGTAAAGGGGCCTCAAGCATGGACGTGGGGGCTTTCGAACGTCTGAAAAGAGCGTTCTTAGCCAGGTCTGATGCAGGGTGTCAAGAAGCCATCCCGGTAACCCCAGAGGACCCCAGTCTAAACGACGATGTGGAAGACTCTTTGGGAGAATCCGCAGATGAGGCAGGTTCCTCCAGACACTGGCATCCCATAGGGTCGCCCTCCTCGGGTACGCCCAAAGGCTCTGAGGAGCTCTCGTACATGTTAGTCCCGGAAGATCTAGTGCATCCCTGGTCCGCAGAGTGGTCACCCTCCCCCAAAGTCTCAGCGTTCGTGGCAAGTCGCCTCCGTAAGCCCCTTGAGAAGGAAGTGTGAGCCTGCCTCAGAGCGGAATGCCCCCGCACCACCCTACCGGGCAAGGTGGCTTTAACTCCTGAGGTTGACCCAAGAATGGCCACGTTCCTGCAGAAATATATAAGAGACCCCAAAAAGGGGATAGACAGGTCATGGAAATCCTGTCAGGATAAACTTGGATATAGCGGGGCCCATCACCAAGATTTTAGAGTTGGCAGAATAAGCCAAGCTGTCTGGCACCCCTCTTACCCCGGAAAGGGTTTCTAACTGGGCGCAACGCGCAATAGTTTTCCTAGGGATCGCCAATTGGGCCCTTTCTACCGAGAGGAGACGCTCTTTTCTCCTGAAGGTTGATCCCAAACTGGGGGATTTGGCTTCCTCTTAAGCAGGCACTGTGGCACAAGGCGGGCTCTTTGGGGACCCGTTTATCAAAGAACTGACGAAGTTTGTCGCAACATTCACGTCCTTGGATAAATCACAGGCTTCCATTAAAAAGGTTTTCCACCCCAAAATTTTTGTTGGGCCCGGCCGTGGCAGAGGGCGCTCGGCTGCCCGGTTTTATACCCAAGGCCCTCAAAGAGAAGGCAAAAAGGCCCAAGAGCAAGGCAGACAGGAGTTCTTCCAGTCAAGAAGAGGCTACAGAGGCCGCGGTGGCAGAGGAGCATCCAGAGGCCAACCTCTGGCCACACTAGGTGAGCCTTTCCCCTTTTCCCCATCTAAAGATGGGTGGCAGGTTGGCGCTTTTCGAACGCAATTGGAAATCTATCACCTCAGACGCGTGTGTGTTGCAAACCATTCGGGGGTATCAAATAGAGTTCTTCGGCTCTTCCGTTCAAGAAGTTTGCCCCCGCCTGCTGGTTTTTGCACAGGATCAGATCAATCTCATAGAACGGGAAGTGATGGATCTGCTGCAAAAAGGAGCTGTAGTACCAACTCAGCTCCATCCAAGAGGTTTCCTTAGCAACATCTTTCTCGTGGACAAAACGGACGGCGATAAACTTGAGGGAGTTCAACCAATGGTTGGTTTATCGCCACTTCAAGATGGAGGGCATCCATCTGCTGAGGGACCTCCTCCAACCAGACGATTGGATGGCCCGGTTAGATCTGAAGGACGCGTACTTGGCGGTTCTTATTTTCCCTCCGCACCGTTGGTTTCTACAGTTCCTATGGAAAGATCAGATGTACGAGTTCGCATCCCTCCCCTTCGGCCTTTCTTCGGCCCCCTGGTGTTTGACCAAGGTTCTCAAGCCGGTGGTGGAGACATTAAGAGCGAAATGCGCTCGTCTTATCGTGTATTTGGACGATATTCTGCTCTTAGAGCAGTGCCCGCACCGTCTTTTTCAGCTGTTGCAGGAGACAGTAGACCTTCTCCAGAACCTGGGGTTCGTGATCAATGCCAAAAAGTCACTTTTGATGCCTTCCAAGCAGGTGACCTTCCGGGGTTCGTCATAGACTCTGCATCTCATACCCTGAGTCTCACAGTGAAGAAGATGACAAAGATTTGCAGGGAACTCAGGAGGATGTTATCCCGCTCCTCAAATTTTTGAGGCAGATAGCTCGCTTGGTAGGCCTCCTAGCGTCCTCAATTCAGGTAATCTTCCCAGGACTGTTACATTACAGGGCTTTGCAACGCCTGAAAGCCTCTCATCTTCGCAGAGGACTGCAATATTCCGACCAGGTCCCTATTACAGAAGAAGTCCGCTTGGAGATGAGATGGTAGCTGGAGCATATGGAAGCCTGGAACGGCAGGGCCATCTTTGGTTGCGATCCCGACTTGGTAATAGAGTCCGATGCCAGCAAGTCGGGGTGGGGTGCTCGATGCGGCGACTCCTTTACAGGAGGAAAGTGGTCAGCCGAGGAAAGCCATCTCCACATCAACTGCTTGGAGCTGATGGCAGGTTCCTTCGCAATCCAGTGTTACACAAAGGACAAGGTTTCTTGCAATGTCCTCCTGAAGATGGACAACGTCTCGGCTGTTCGCTACATCAATCACCTCGGAGGGACGAAGTCCAAGGCCCTAGCGGACCTTGCCAAAGACCTTTGGACGTTTTGTCTCTCCCACAACATCTTGGTAACGGCGGAGTATCTGCCGAGAGCTTCCAATGTAGTAGCAGATTGGTGCTCCAGGAGTTGGTCAGACCTGAGCTTGTAGCAACTACATCCACAATCATTTCAGAGGCTGCATCGCCTGTGGGGCCCATTCTCAATAGACCTCTTTGCGTCTCACCTGGACCATCAGCTTCCTCGGTTCTACAGCTGGAAACCAGACCCTCTCGCAACAGCGACGGACGCTATTCTCCAGGATTGGTCCACGGAGGCGGGGTACGCCTTTCCCCCGTTTGCGATGATAATGAGGCTCACAACACAGATTTGCAGACAAAAGGGGAAAGTGGTATTGATAACCCCATATTGGAGGTCTCGAGTGTGGTTTCCAGTTCTTCTAGAACTTTCCTGGGATTCTCCAATCCTTATACCCTGAGATCCATTCATTCTGAGGGATCCCCAAGGCAACCCTCACCCCCCTGGTCCAGCAAGGGAGAATGCTTTTAGTGGCCTTGCGGATTTCAGGCATCGCTAGAGACTCTCAGGCCTATCGAACGAGGCTCAAAGACTACTGGGAGCAGCTTGGGCAGACAGCACAAATAAACGCTATAGATCCGCATGGACCAGATGGGTTAGTTGGTGCGTTCGGAACGACCAGGATCCCATGGGGTGCGAGGTGGTAACCATTATGAACTTCTTGGCGTCGTTAGCGTCGCAAGGCCTAGCATACCGCTCCATCAATTCTTATAGATCAGCGATATCAGCAGGTCACCTGCCAGTCCAAGGGACTCCAGTTGGGGAACATCAAATGATTTGTAAATTGATGCGGGGAGTTCGGCTCACGCTTCCTCCGGAATCCAGGTATTCGTCGCTATGGGACGTTAATAAGGTTCTACACCTTTTTCAATCTTGGCAACCCAACAAATACTTGTCTCGTAAGGAACTGTCAGCTAAGCTGGCGATGCTCTTGTGTCTGGTGTCATGCCGACGAGTGTCCGATGTGAGGGCCCTGGACATATGGGGAAGGGTTTTTACACCTGAGGGGGTCACCTTCCATATTGTTCGAAGAACTAAATCAGATTCCAGAATAGTGTCTTACCCAGCTTTTGATAAATCCCCAAAGTTGTGCGTAGTCTGCTGCCTCAAGGAGTATGAGAGCATGACGGAAGAGACACGTCCACCGGGGGAACGACAGTTGTTGATCTCTCTGAGGAAGCCTTTCAAGGCGGTTTCACCACCAACTATAGCCCGTTGGATTAGATGGGTGATGCAAGAGGTGGGTATAGACGTCTCACGGTTTGGCGCCCACTCAGTAAGGGGGGCGATGGCTTCGAAAGCTTTCTCCCTAGTGGCCAGGTTAGAAGATATTATAAACGCTGCAGATTGGTCCTCAGACTCCATGTTCAAGAGGTTATACTTCAAACCAATCTTAGACATGGCGTCGGTGGTGGATAATCCTCGCCACCGGTCCTGACATAGAATGAAAAATTCGATAGTAATCATGAAGGAAAGTTTCAATTCTATTAAGGACGCGGAGGCAAGGATTATTCCCACCCGAGGCTCCAAGAGACCTGCTCCCAACCCGGATTCATTAGGTCAGCTGGCCACAGGAGTGAGGCTCCGTAACAGGGTATAAGTATGTGTTTTATTAAGATATACGTTTATGATTGTATACAATATGAAGCATTACATGTGATGTATTTGTTTCCATGAGGGTCCATATCGTATCTGGTTGGTGGTTTGCTTTGAGATGCTTACCTGCACTTGTCTTGAGAATGGAGTCATTGGTTTTGTTTTCCATCTTCTTTCAGGGCCTGACCGTTCCAAGGCAGACTGACAAGGCTCGAGGATGACTGGGTCGCAGTCAAGAAAGAGGGAGTCATACAGGAAGCATACACCCTTGTGGACCATGTGGACTGCCTATTGGTGGATTGTGATGACATAACAGCGTGCATTATGGGAATGTTAGTTTTTTATGGTTAAAGTTGAAACTGCTGGAAAGGAAATAAAAGGAAGTACAGCATAATCCTCGCCTCCGCGTCCTTAATAGAATTGAAACTTTCTTTCATGATTACTAGGAAATTTTTCATTATGCTACTCATTTCTTTACTGCAAATCAACAGCAGCCAGTAAGCGAACAGTAAAACAGAACTACTTTACCCATCAACATGAGAATGGGACATCATAATATCCTCCAATCATGAGGCAATACTCTTTTCAAATAAGGCTGACACCATCTTCCACCCTCTTTCTTTGCTGTTGCCTCAGTCAGTTAACTACTACTTTATGGTTCTTGTCTTGTGATGAATATTGTTCGATCCATTGTTTCGTTAAAATGCTTTGATCTCAGTTATCTGGGCAGTTTTATCATAAACCGGCCGCCGCCTAGTGTATATGTTTTTTTCTTGGTGATTTGTTAACTCTGTGTGGTGCCACCTGTCGCACACTTACTTTCAAGAAATTTGATTTTGCTACACTGAAAAAGCGAGCTCTGCGCTGCCTCTCTGGAGCGAGAGACAAGGGCCCGGGACGAGCACACATCTGAGGGGACTTTGCGCGTGCAATCCCCTTTCTATACGCATGATGCCTGCACGTGTGCGCTTGAGCCTGTAAAGACACCTGCGCGTGTGCTCACAGGACTGCAGAGCAGCAGGCATACAGACACTGCCAGTTCAGACCGAAGTTGAGCAAGAGGAGCAGGCAGATCAGGATCTAGGGCTGTAACATTTATTGATAAGGATTTTTTTTCCTAGGGGTAGGACTTTTCCTTCCACTTCAGAACTGATAAAGCACTTCCTTTGGGCTCTACTTGCTGTGTTGGAGTCTTGTGGATTGCCCTCCCCCACCCCCCAATTTTATTAGTTGTCTCTAAGTTATGGGGAACCCCCAACCTTTTGACTCTGATGAGTAGTATAATTACTATGATGGAGATGCTACCAATGGCTATTTGGGAGAGGCTATTGTTGAAGCACTGGACAAGTTGGTTCAGCAGACCATTGATGGAGCACTGGCATTGGCCTTAAAGCCCATTACACAACAAATGAAGGTGTTCAGGCATAAGGGTGAAGGCTCTGTAAGCTCCACAGATCCTTCCAAGAATACTGCAGGTCCCCCAGGCAAAGAAACTATGGCCTCATACTGAGGCACTGCAGAAGCTCTCAAAGGCATATTTGCAGAATCACGAATACAGCACTTCGTAGCTGTTACTGGTTGACTGGGGTGCGAGCCCTGGTTAAGCAGCAACCACAACTCTTGTCAGGGTGAGGCACAAGCCAACCCTAAAGTAACCTGTGCGTAACCACCTCGTAGCTTGGCACAAAGACGTCAGGCTTAACTTAGAGGCCAGACTGTTAAGTATTTATTAAGTACAAACACAGCAAAACAAAAGTAAATACAACACCACAAAAATCCCACACCAATTTCGAAAAATAGAGAACAGTTTTATAAATTATTTGACACCAAAATGATAAAAATCCAATCAGTATAACCAGAGTTATGATTTTTGAAGATTTTAGTAAAATAGCACCAAAAAGCATAAAGCTCCAACTAGGATATCTAGTCGCTCTGGACCGCTTTCAGGTTGTCACACTTTCAGGATTACCGCAATGGAGTGCAGGTTAGCTACAATCACCAGATTAGACCTGCTGAAGTTTACCTTCTCAAGTCGGCGCCAAGAGTGCAGTGGAGGAGGCTGCGAGGAGCAAGGAAGAGTGTCGCTGGAGGCTGCCGGAGTAGTGCGTAGAGCAGGTCAGCCATCACAGATGGGTGTTGCTGGAACCTTGCGTTTGCAGACACTCGCTAGCAGTCGAGGCTGTAGCGTGAAGAGGCAGCTGCCGAAGTTTCACGTTGAATCGCTGTGTGAGAGGCAAGGTCTTGGTGCGAACGGGCCTGTTCGTGTTCGCAAAGAGCCTAAAAGCTTGAATACAGCTCTCTGACCACACCAAAGGTCTAGGACCTGGGAGACACCACTAGGGGCCAGAAACTTATTTCAACTGCATCCAGGGACTGGTGCTGGATGTCGGAGATCAGGAGCCCAGCAGAATAGGCTTGGAGTCACTCTGGTGTCCTGGGTTCAAGGGTGAAGTTGCAGGTCTGGTTCTCTTTTCACCCAAGCAAGAGGGCAGCAGGCCATCACAGCAAGGCAACAGTTCCTTCAGAGCAGCAGTCCAGCAGAGTGGCAGTCCTTTCAGCAGCACAGCAGTCCTTCGTCCTGGCAGAATAGCCACAGTGTAGTGAAGAGTTGGAATCTGAGGTCCAGTATTTATACACAGTTGTGCCTTTGAAGAGGAGAAAAGCATCTAGAGGCATGCTGTTGAAGTGCACAGGTGTCCTGCCTCCCTAGCCCTGGCTCCAGTCTAACTTCAGGGGGTATGCAGCCCTTCATGTGGAGGCAGGGCACAGCCTATTCAAGTGTAAGTGGGCCTGTGCCCAGCTCCTCCCTCCCATCCTGCCAATGATGGCCAATCCAGGTACACCAGAGCCCCCTATTGTGTGTGTGCTGTCTAGGAGGAATACACAAAGCACAACTGTCAACTACACCAAGTCATGTGACCCAGAAACAGGCTGCAGGTACCAAATGGCTAATGCAGGAAAACGCCAACTTTCTAAAAGTAGTATTTTCAAAATTGTATAAAATCCTACTTCACCATAAGTTAGGATTTTTCATTACAAATTAAAAGACACCAAACATGAACTGGTTACTTGTTCCCATTTGGAAATTACAGATTATTAAATGTAATAAGGTAACTCCAATGTCATCCTATGGGAGAGGTAGGCCTTGCAGTAAAGAAAAATGAATTTAAGAGTTTTTCACTACCAGGACAAGCAAAACTTAAAAGTACATGTCAACTTTTTAAATACACTGCACCCTGCCCTATGCGCTGTCCAGGGCCTACCCTCGAGGTGGCATACATGTATTAAAAAGGAAAATTTGGGCCTGGCAAAAAGTTTATTTTGACAGGTCGACATGGCAGTTCAAAACCGCAGACACATGCTCTGCAATGGCGGGCCTGAGACATGTTTACACGCTACGCAAGTGGGTGGCACCACCAGTGCTGCAGGCCTACTATTGCAAAGTAGCATATAATTTACAGGCCCTGGATACATGCAGTGCCAGCTTACTAGGCACAAGTAAATTAAATATGCCAATTGGGTAAAGGCCAATTCTACCATGCTTTAAGGAGAAAGCACATTAGCACTGGTTAGCAGTGGTAAATTGCACAGAGTCCTAAGGCCAGCAAAATCGAATTCAGCAGAAAATAGGAGGATGAAGGCAAAAAGTCTGGGGATATCCCTGCAGAAAGGGCCAAGTTCAACAGTAGCCTACAGTACCGACTGACCGCCAACCTGGACACACCACCACAGTCACCGATATGGACTCAGACAGTGGCACACAGTCTGATCCTTCGCCTGGCCATTCTGCAAGGTCCAGAAGAAAGTGAAAATCAGTCAGTGGTCTGTGATATCAACATGATCCCAATTGGGACTTCTGTTTTTTGACCCCGAAGAAATAATCCATCCTTGCTTGTCAGAATAGGTGCCCGTGCCGGAAGTAGCGGACAATGTGCAGGCGAGACTTTATAAATACTCTGAAGAGATCGGAAACCGCCTTAGGACAGAGTGCAATCGAATCCGGCCTGAGCAGGGAAAGTGGCGGAAATGAAAGATGTGGACCCCAACATGTTCTGATATGTGCAAAAAATTTCCAAAGACCTCAAAAAAAGAATTGACAACACATGGAAAGCGTGCCAAGATAAATTTCTTGATTTATCCAGACCCTTGACCAAGATCCTTGAATTATCTTATGAAGCTAAGGAGTCCGATGATGGTGGTCTGGCATGATTGATCCAGCCTCGCTGATTGGCTGAGTGCAGACAGCTGCGTGCCAACTTGGCAATGCTAACAGCGCCCTTTAGCGGCCCATTCTTTAAAGATCTAGGAAATTCGTTTCCACATTCACTGTCCTAGAAAAGGCCAAGTTTTTATTAAAGAAAGTATTTCCGTCAGGCCTTTTTTGGCAGGCCAGGCGTTTCAGGAGCCATTCACCAGGGTGGTCTTATGTACCTTCAATGAGGATATGCCTCCGGCAGATTGGGCTGTTGGCATGACGGTGCAAGAGACCAAAACTTTTACCCTTCACGTTCCAGAAGTGGCCGAGGCCAGTACAACAGAGGTGGTTATAGGGGAGCGTCTACAGGAGAAAGCTCCACCACAGGATATTCAGTTAATGCTGATTCCATTGTTGCAGGTTATTCGGGGGGGGGGTAATCATGAGAGAGTGTCGTGTAGTTCCTATAAAACCTATACAGGATCTGCGCGTTTGGACAACATACACTGCATGATTGGTGTCAGACTGATTCTAGATACCCCCACCGGGTATGTTGGCCTGTGTACCAGCTAGCTCACAGTGCCACTAGAAACCCCTCTTACCAAGGAGAGAATAGTTCTTGGCAACTATCGAACATGACAACCCTGATCCCTGAGGACTGTGGAAACAGTGTACTACTTTTCGCTCAGTCACTCTTGCTCACTTAGTCTCAGAGAGATACACAGAATAAACAGTGGGGACGTTTTCAATAAGTGTTTATTGAACAGTCGTTATTCTAGTGTAAAATAGGTGTGCTGAAACAATCATTAGACAGTAACAGATATAGATGATTAGAAGCACTAGGAAAGTAAAAGGATGGTAGAGTTCTACCATTTTGCTATGACCATGAATGCAGGTAAGTACATAAAATACATGATAATAAAATGCGTACTCCTACGATGCAATCCTAACTAGATGTACCTAAATGTACCTAGCATGTGTGTAGGTGTTAAGCCAAGAATCCCTCTAGGATAGAGTCAACCCCCATTACCTGAAGTGAGAAACTGTGGGACCCTGTCCTGGTTTCGGGTTGGACACCCCGAAAGGGATGTCAGACCACTGCGAGCTGGAGTATCTGCATGCAGGGGCTTCAGCGTCTCGCGTCAGTGTGTCGGCATGGAAGTCCTGATCTCCTCTCTCTATCTCAGCAAGATGTGATGTTTATATTCCCGAAGGTATCCCCAGGGGTCCTACCTTGCTGTGCCACTGTCAGACTTAGGATGACGTCGTGAATGAACCTTGTACATAGTTATTATGCAGGAGATGGTAGTCCTGCTGAGATTCCAAGAATCCAAGGATCCTCATGCATGTATGAGGCTATTGTTCAGGAAAAACCCCACGTTCTGTGTGCAATACTGTAACTAGGTAAAGGATCAGTCCTAGCAGCCCGTTATGTATGTAATGTAGGGATGAATATAGGTAGAAAGTTGGGATGTTACCCGAGCCTATATTGGGGTACCTATATGGAATATAACAAGATGAGTAGGGGTTGGAGACGGTAAAGGGTATCGGGCTCGAATTTTACAGCTCACTGTGTCAAGTCTCAAAACCCAGTCAACTGATTTTTCCCTACAGCAGCATACTTTCATAGATGCCGAAACTAGAGAATTGCTCATCAAAGAAGCTGTTTGTATCTCAGAGTCCACCCCAGAGAGTTTGTAAGCAACATATTTCTGGTGCAGAAGAAAGGTGAGGGATGCAGATTGGTTTTGAATTTGAAAGAGTTCTATTCTTGGATTTTATACAGGCATTTCAAGATGAGGGGGGCATCCATCTTTTGCAAGACCTTGTACGGCCTCTAGATTGGATGGGCCGTCTGGACCTCAAAGATGCATATCTCTTGGAGCCATTTTCCCCCGCTCAGACATTTTCTTTTGTTTCAGTGGGGCCCACATTGGTACAAGTTTCAGGCACTGCTATTCGGCCTCTCATCAGCCCGTGGTGTTACAGGAAGCTGATGAAACCGGTAGTGAAAGCCCTCTGTGCGAGAGGGATGCACTTTGATGACCTCATAATTCTGAGACAGGATCAAGCTAGGGTGATGTTTCACCTGTCGTGGAAGATACAGTTGCATCAGGATCTGGAATTCATAGTGAATGCCAAGAAGATGATCTTTGTGCTGACTCAGTTGATACTTTTGTAAGGAGTTGAGGTCAGCGTTGATTTTTCAGAATATATCATTGAGCCGAGTGGCTAGGATTGTTGGGCTCTCAGCTTCATCGATTCAAGCCATACTACCGGGCCCGTTACATTACAGAGCCCTGCAATGCCTCAAAACCCAAAACCTTTGCAGGGGCCTGACATATTCGGACCAAATTCCCCTATGTCTGGAGGCAGGAACAGAATTTGAATTGTGGTTACAACATATGGTGGTGTTGAATGGCAGTGCCCTTTGCGGCATGCAGCCGGCTGAGATAAGAGAATCCGATGCGAGCAGATGGGCTAGGGAGGCCGGTGTGGCCAGATATCCACTGAGTACAGACAGTCAGATCAGGAGCTATTGTTACACATCAACTGCCTGGAACTGTTGGTGAGCTTGTTTGCCATTCTGGCCTTATCTCCGCAGAAGGTGAGTTGTTGTATATTCACTGTTCAGTCACTATTAGCACAATCAAGGAACACACCTTGAGTCTTGCATAAATTCACATGTAGTGTCTACAAATGCTCTTGTGTGTATTGACCAGGTTTTCAAAGGTAGAATCACATTTGGGATTCTGGTGATGGTATTGGTTCTTTTGTAAAATCTCATATAATTTATTTATTACACATATTCTACATGTTTTTCTAGCCCTGAGGAAGACTAGGCGAGACAGCCTTACATCACACTTGTTGGCAAGATGCTTCTATGAATTAAAGGAAATAAAAGAACAGTCCTTGAATACTCCGTGCAAGACCTGACATGTGTTCCTCGACCATGCTCACAGTGATTAACTAGTGACTTTTAGGATTTTCTCCTGTACTCAAAGGGTGTTTGGGTGGCTGCCCTTCCTACTAGTTGAGCACACTGAGGTCATTTGATACTTATGAAGTAAGAATTGTTCGATACTGTTGTGCCGACATTGACTCTGGCCACCTGAAACTTGAGTCGTATATTGTTGAGGATGGACAATGTTTCTGGCATGCGATATATCAACAAACTCAGAGGCACGAGGTCTCGGATGCTAGCCGAGATAGCGAAGGAATTCTGGCAGTACTGCCTTCCACATCACATCTCTGTGGTGGAAGAAAACATTCCTGGAAGGCGGGATGTGATAGCAGAATGCAACTCCACATATCTTCTAGAAAACAACGATTGGAGGCTCTATCCTGAAATATTTCACTGGTTGAACCACCTGTGTGGCCCTTGCAAAGTGGACCTTTTAGCCTCCAGACTCAACTTTCAACTGGAGACGTTTTTCAGTTGGAGGCTCAAACCATTAGCATTTGCCACAGATGCATTTCTGCAGAATTGGTTTGAGGAACTGCAATATGCATTTTCAAGATGATACCCAGGATGACAGGCCGGTAGCAAGACAAGCACACGACTGATTCTGGTGACTCCCCTGTGAAGAGTGCAGTCTTGGTTTCCGTTACTTCTGTAAATGTCATACGATTCTCCGCTGATACTGTCTCTCTGGTCATACCTGCTACAAGATCTATTATTGCATCCACTTCCTCTGGTGAAAACAGGGAACCTGTCTCTCATAGCATTGCGGATTTCAGGACTCGCTGCCAAATGTCTGGACTTTCGCGACAAGCTCTCTCTATATCAGACAGGCGTGGGCGGACAGCACTTGTAATCAATATGCTTTGGCCTAGGGAAGATAGGTTCACTGGTGTGATGCACAGTGTGTGGATCCCGTGGAAGCCGGACTGTCTTTTGCCCTAATTTTATTGTCTGAGCTAGAGGCCAGTAGTTTAGCTTGTATGACAGTAAATAATCTCTGTTCTACCATATCATCGGGACATAGACTGGTGGATGGCAGACTGCTAGAAGAGCACCCCAGGGTCTGTAAGATCATGAGAGGCATTTGATTTTATAACCTTCCCTTGCCTCAATATTCCAGCTTATGGGATGTGAGTGTAGTCTTGCAATGTTTGGAGCAACAGCCAGATAATGAGGGACTAACAAGGAAACAATTGTCAGCTAAGTTGACCATGCTAGTGTGTTTAATTTCATGTAGATGTATGTCCGACGTCAAAGCTCTGATTTAACAGGTATAGTGTTTTAACCGGATGGGGTGACTTTTCATATTTGCAAGCATACTACATGTAATTCCAGATTGATTTCATATCCAGCATTTCCGGATAAGAAGAAATTGGGTGTAGTTCAATGCCTAAAGGTTTAAGAAAATGAGACTAGACTGCTGCGTCAAGAGAGCAGGGGTCAGGTGTTGATTTTCTTGCACATACATTTTAAGCCAGTTACTTCTGCCACTTTGGATAGGTTGGTCCGTTGGTAGAAGTTGGTATTGATGATTCTCAGTTTGGAGCACACTGTAATGGCTTCACAGGCTTTCGTACTGGGTTCTGCATTGGAGGACATCATGAAAGCAGCAGATTGGGACGCAGAATCTACTTTCAAGAATTTCTATTACAACTAATGTTTAATGTGGCTTTTGTTGTAGTGGGACAGCTTTAAACAAGCATATTCTGAGCCTCCAGTCCTTGGTTTTGTTTTAGAATAACAAATGTTCTCGCTAATAAGTCAAGAATTTTCAATTCTTTTAAGGACACGGAGGCAAGTATTAACCAACCCATATTGATTGAGTGCATGCATGTTATGCTGATACTATGTTTTGCTTGTATACAGTTTTCGTCATGCCCGCCCAGCCTTCTGTAGTGATGTACATATCTTACAAGTTTGAATCACTGTTACATCTGTTCTTTATTCTTCCCGGGGCAGAGCACAAACAGTAGGTTAGCTCTCAAGACATTGTGATGAAGTTCTTTGTTAGTAGCATCTGATATCCAGAAGCTGATTAAGAAGTCAACATAAGCTGGTCGGAGTGTGTTCTAGATGGATTGTACAACACTGTTGGGTTGAGACTGTAGCTGTCCAGTTGAAGTTGTGTTGGAGAACTGTTATTATTACAAACAGGCTTCCGAGTGCACAGAAAGAGGCTGGAAGATTGTGTCTTTCTAATGATTGGTGGATATTATGATGACTCATTCTCATGTTTATGGGAAATGTAGTTTTGTTTTACTTTTCACTTATTGGCTGCTGTTGGGTTGCAATAAAGCAATGAGTAACATAATCCTCGCCTAGGTGTCCTTAATAAAATTGAAAATCCTTGACGCGTCAGCAAAAAACTTTTTAATTGATTGCGACGTACTGGCTACATTCATTATATATGTCACTGTGGGGAGGGCTGGGCAGTGAGACTTCTGTGCAATGGAGTAGTGACTCGAAGCAGAGCATGCTGGGAACCCGGGTACGTACCATTTTGTGGTTTTGAGCAGCTGACAGGTCCCTGCCACTGCTGATGGACACACTCTTACTTCAGTGTGAAGTGCTGTTATAATCAGCAGTTTTCAGAAGAAAAGAAATGTTTGTTGGGGGAAATTTGAATTACCAAACGAAGAGAAGGTATTTGGGAATGGAGGGCCAGATGTACAAAGATTAGGAATTGCGATTGTTTGCAAATCGCAATTAGGAAATAGCTATTCCTAATGTATGAAACTCATTGAGTTTCATTTAGTGATTCGTAGTGGGTCCAAATAGGCCTACCTCATGAATATTAATAAAGTAGGTCGCAATTTGTGACCCACTACAATTTGCTGCCATCACAGTGATGGTGGCCTGCTGGGGTCAGCAGACCAGCATTTCTGTGACTGCTTTTTTTTTTTTTTTTAAATGCAACACGTTTTCTATAAATGAAAACTGGATGTGTTTAAAAAAAATGAAATGTTTAAGTTTCATTTATTAAGAATAGGCAGTGGTCCCTTGGAATACTGCCTGCTCTTAAAACATATTTTTTCAACCATTCTCAAAGGGTAAGAGGCCCTTCTAGTTTGTGAATGGGTTACCACCAACTTTGAGCTGGGGGTAAAGCACAAATGTTTTGCGACCACATTTTGGTCGCAAAGCATTCTTACATACCAATGCGATTCTGCATTTGGAAGAGACGCTCTAAACACGCCACTTCCAAATACCGATTCGCAAACCCAAATTGTGATTCAGTAGCAGGGTACCAAATCGCAATTTGAGGTTTGTACATTTGGAAATGCCTTTATGCAGTTACAGATGGCCCGATTCTTCAAATTGCGCCGTTTGCAACCTCAAAAAGGCTTTGTACATCTAGCACTAATGTGTATGTTTAAAGAAAATATAATGTTTGTGGACAAAATTGGTGTTGTTCCCAAATATATTTAAAGGCAGGAGATGAGCGGAAATTCATGCTAAGCTGGAGGATTCATTTTCTAAGTTATGTTTTTGGTACCAAAGTGGTTTTTTATTGCTTTCACTTCATTAATCATGTATAGGAACTAAATCATCTCTGTTGGCAATACTTTATTTTTTTAGAGTTTTATATAGCGTGAACTATACCCGAAACATCGGGTATCAGAGCGCTTTACATGAGCACCAGTTTCGTTACAGAAGGACACATTCATTCTTGTTAGGCTCAGGGAGATTAAGTGATTTGCCCAGAATCACAGGATGTTGAGCGTCGTTGCCGAGACTTGAACCCGGTTCCCCAGCTTCGAGGTCAACGGCTCTAGCCGTAAGGCTACATCCTCCCCCCTCTTTTATGACATTATCAGTACTGCTGACTGAGGCCTGAGCCTCTAAGAATGGATAAACTGATACTTCTGAACCTTCGAGGACTCCTCTGTAACCTGTGTGCTAGATGTGCTGTAAGAGCCTGTCAAAGCTGTCCAAACTTCTCAAGCACACTGTACTTGCAAGAAACATCAGAGCTGGCTGGACTACCCGCTCTTGGGCAGTGCATTTTGAGTCTTCAAACCTGCGTTTTGGCACACACCCGACCTACACACAAACATATCTAACAAACCAGAATACATTTCTCTTTAAAAACAAATTATGACAATTGCAAATTGAGCTGCCAATCCTTGTAATTTTCTTTGTACAAAAACCTGGACATATGTGTGCAACATAAAGTGTTAGATTTAAAAATAATTCATACCATATCATTTTAATGGGACAGTGTGCATACTTTCTAGGAGGCAGGTGTTCGGGCTTAATGCATATAATAGAGTAAAATATGATTTTTATTTGCCCAAGGAAAAGGTGCTTTTGGCTTTAAATTACTGAAACCCGAAGACCTAGTTTAAACACAAAAGATGCCTAAATAAGCAAAAAGGACAAAAACTGAAAAACACTTCTTTTTATATGAATGTGCATAACATTATAAACACACTTCTTTTGAGATGGATGTACATATGTGATCAGTCAAAATGCCCTCTCTCACAGTGCAAAAGAACCAATAGCTGAAGTGGGCTAACCAACTGCCCAGGTTGTAGGCTGCCTACAAGCATGAGGCCACGTCATGCTTCTAGGCAGCATGCACTGCAGCAGGCAGCTTGAAAGCTGACTCACTCCAGGTTCAGTCATTAGTCACTTGAGTATGGCTAGTGCCTCCTGTCCCTGGGTAGGTAAGCAGGGATTCCACAGGGAAGCACCAGGAGGGCGGCAACAAACAGATGTACAAACATTGGGAATACCAATTTCCTAATTGCGATTAATTCCAAATCGCAATTAGGAAATCTGTATTCCTAGTATATGGAACTCTTTTGAGTTTCATTAGCAATTCCTAGTGGGCCGCAAATATACCTACCTCATGCATATTAATGAAGTAGATTGCAATTTGTGACCCGTTAGGAATCTCAGCCATCACAGGGAAGGTGGAATGCAGTGGTCAACAGACCACAGGGTCTATGACTGAACAATGAAACTTTGCAGTTTCATTTTTTAACATTCTCAAAGGGGAAGGGGTCCCTAAGGGACCCCTTCTCATTTGCAAATGGGTTTCCACCAGTTTTATGCTGGGGGTAAAGTATTACTGTTTTGCAACCTTACTGCTCTACAACCTAAACTACCTTCTGTGAAACTTTAAACCTGGGATATCCAGCGTAGTTTCAGGAAGGGCAGATCAACTCCTGATTTTCAAGATTAGAACATAAAATCAGAGCAGACTAAACTGAAACCACTTACATATTCAGCAGTTATGTTGAAATCGGGACATGGATCCATCACTACTGGACTTAAAGTTGTTACACTACAAATCACAAAAATGTGATACTCCTTGCACTGTCCCTGCATCACTGCATGGATGGTAGACCACTTGGGAACCTGGTGGGATGAGAGCTCTTATTGAGGTGTCTGACACGTGACTCGAGGCTGTTTATTCTTCTACCTGCTGTAGTAGTTTGTGTGTCTTCAGGGAGGCTCAGGTAAACTGATTACTCCTGCTTCGCTGTGCTCCATTTCATGGCGTGACAAACGGCCATAGGTGTGTGTCACAGTTCGGTGGGGACTTGGTGGTGAGTTTTGCAGCAATCCTGCTGGATGCAGAGAGCTATGGATTGTCAATCAATCAATCAGGGTTGGAAAAGCGTAACTACTCACCCGTTAGGGTCTCAAGGCACTAGGGGGTGAGCGAGGGAGCGGCTCTGTTGAGTGCTGGGGTCATCCGAAGAGCCAGGTCTGAAGGTCCTTCCTGAACTGGGGCAATGTGGGAGATTGTCGGAGATGGAGGGGGAGGGTATTCCAGGCTTTGGCTGCGAGGTAGGAGAAGGACTTTCCTCCCGTTCTGATCTTGTTGATACGTGGGACGGTGGCCAGAGAGAACTGGGCTGATCGGAGGTGTCTTTTGGGTGCATGGAAGGAGAGGCGGCTGTTCAGGTATGCGGGTCTGGTGTTGTGAAGTGCCTTGTATGCGTGGGTGAGGGTTTTTAAGGTTATTTTTCTTTCAACTGGAAGCCAGTGGAGATCACAGAGGTGTTGGGTGATGTGACTGTGACGCGGGTGTCGAGGATCAGTCTGGCTGCGGCGTTCTGGACAGTCTGGAGTTTACGAAGGAGTTTCTTGTTGATTCCGGCGTAGAGAGCGTTGCCGTAGTAAAGTCTGCTGCTGATGAGTGCGTGCGGTGCAGTTTTTCTAGATTCGGTTGGGATCCATCTGAAATTCTTTCAAACCATGAGGAAGGTTGTAGCAGGTAGAGGCTGCGGCGTTGATCTGTCGGTTCATTGTGAGCGATGAGTCTAGTATGATGCCTAGGTTTCGTGCACGGTCTGTCGGGGTCGAAGGATTTCTGAGGGTGGAGGGCCACCAGGAGTCATCCCATGCGGCAGGGGTGGAGCTGAGGATGAGGACTTCTGTCGATGGTAGAGGCGGCTCTGTGGAAGATGTGGTGTGGGCAGGGGTCTGAGGGTGCTCCAGAGTGGATGCTTTTCATGGTCTTCAAGGTGTTTTCTGTTGTGAGCGGGATCCATTTGGGCAGGGTCTGTTGGGTGGCGTCGCATGGTGGGGGAGCTGGACCTGTGAGGTGCTCTTGGTTGTCGAAGTTGTCGTAGATTATCTTAATCTTATGGTAGATGAAGGTGCTGAGTCTGTTGCAGCGGTCTTGGGAGGGTGGAACGTCTGTTGTTTAGCTGCAGGGTTTGGTGAATTCCTTGATGATGGAGAAGAGCTCTTTGGTGTTGTGTGTGTGGTGAGGATTATGTCTTGGAGGGATTTCTTCCTTGTGGATTTGATGAGTTGGTGGTGTGCAGTGGTGGCTGCTTTGTAGGCGGTGCCTGTTTCCCTGGTTTTGATGTTCCTCCATGTCTTTTCTAGTCGTCTGCAGGAACGTGTGGATTCTTGGAGTGCAGGGGTGAACCAGCTTGCTTTCTTGATGTGTCTTCCGGTGGCTTTCTTGAGGAGGGCCAGTGTGTCAGCGCAGTTCGTGATCCAGCGGTGGAGGTTGTGTGCTGCGGGGTTTGCATCTGATGTAGTCGGTGGTGGGGTGCTGACAAGGGCAGAGGTGAGCTGGTCTTCAGTGACTTTGTTCCAGCTTCTTTTGGGAGGTGGTGGGCGTGCTTGTGTACAGTGGTTTTTTTGAAGGAGAAGTGGATGCAGTGGTGATTTGTCCAGTGGAGTTCCGTGGTGTGTCTGTAGGAGACTCTCTTTCCTCCGGTGAAGACAGAGTCGAGTGTGTGTCCAGCTGTGCGTGTGGGGGCAGTGACTAGTTGTTTCAGTCCTATGTTGGCGAGATTCTCTAGGAGGGAGGCGGTGTTTGTCGTCGTGGTTATCCAGGTGGAAGTTTAGGTCTCCAAGTATGACATAGTCTGTGGATGCGAGGGCGTGAGGTGCGATAAGGTCGGTGATGGCATTGGTTAAGGGAGTGCGGAGACCGAGCAGCCTGTAGATGAGGGTTCTGCTGAGTCGCTTTGGGGTTGGTCTGGATCTGGAAGTGAAGGTGCTCCATGAGGGCTGTTGTGTCGTCCGGGACGGTGGTCAGGCGGAGGATGCTTTTGTAAACGACGCCGATGCCTCATCCTCGACGGATACGCAAGATCTTGTATCCGTCGGGAATGGCGGTGGCGATTTTGGGTGCAGAGTTGGCGATGGTTCAGGTTTCAGTGAGTAAGTAGATGTTGAGGAGGTTCCATATTTCTATGGCGTGCTTGTGTAGGGAACGTACGTTGAGGAGGATACAGTTACGTGGTTTGTGAGTGGTGATGTCAGGTAGGCTAGGAAATGCTACTGAGGTACAGAGGTGGGTGAAGGTGCGGCAGCAGTGTAGACAGGAGAGAGAGCCATGGGTGTTCGTCGGCATCGAGAGCTGGCAGTTGTTCCGTCCGAGGTTGAGATCGTGGAGGGTGCTGGAGGTGTAGCGGAGGCGGGTCAGAGGAAAAGGGTCCCTGGCGCTGGTCGTGTTGCATACGGGAGCAAACAGGCTTGCCTTTGGCACACCAGCGGCACGCCCCTGCGCGCGTCCGCAGCCATTAAGTAGGGATCGGGGGAGGGCAGGTCAGCTGGGAGGCGGGAGCGGGAATGTAGGTGGCTGGCTTAGTATATGGTGAACACTTATTTAAGTGGCGCACCTTGCACTTATCCAGACAACTCTTATGGTTATTTTAGTGGTCTTAGACAACCTTAGAAAGCTCTCTAAGGTGTGGCTATGGAGAGCAGCCTTCAGACTTAGTCCAGAAGGAGTGTGAAGCAGCTTCTTTTACCAGTCCTAATCATATAGTGTAGGTTAAGTGAAAAAGAACCACACAGTGTAGTTATAAAAATATGTATTTATTATAAACACTCACTAACACATTGTAATATCTCCTCCCTGGAGATATAATCACAATACACACAATTCTTCAGTAATAGAACACGTAAGTAGCACAAATACACAGTGGTCTCTAGGGGGAGTCCAAACCTTATACTAATGAAGTAGAAAGCGAACCATGACCTAAGTCGACACTGGACACAAAAGACTTAGAAGAGCCGGGGACCCAAGGAACCACCCATGGTAAGTACCCAGGAACCCCACAGAGGCCGTGTACAGAGTGGAAACATGACTGCGTGCTCAATACAAATCAATGGGGAAGTCATGGTTGCAGTTTTCAAGACAAAGGACCCTTCCCAGAAGAACCTGAAGAAACCCTGTGGAAGATGGAACTTTGGAGAGTCACCCAAGCCCATGGATACCCCGGGAACCAGGATACCTATGCCAGGGAAGCCGGATGCATAGGTGCAAAGTGACGTCGGGAACCGCTGTAGACCACAATAGAGGACTTCAGTAAAGATGCCGCTGGCGAAGATGATGAGAGTTCGGAGGAACCCAAGGGTGGATTCAGGAAGAGAGGTACTTGCAAGCAGAGGGGACAGAGTCTATGCCACTCAGGAGTGACAAGGAGACACGGAAGACGAATGCCCACCAATGTCGGAATATGCAGGAGAGTGACCTTAGCGCTGCAGCTGTGCGACCAGGCGATGCTGTGGAAGACCAGGAGCCATTCACAAGCTGTCCCACATTGGATGTCAAGAGCCAGGGGGTAGGTGTCCAGCGGGAGCACCAACAAGTCTAGGCAGCGGCAACAAGCATGGCAGAAGAAAAAGGTGGAGTGTTGGGACCAGCAAGGTCCAAGGGACTCACCAAGGGTAGGTAAGTCAGAGTAGGCCCGAGCAAACAGAGAGCCCACTGGAACCAGAGAAGACCCTCAAGAGGACCCACAGGCCGAAGGCACAGGAGTCGCAAGAGGACCTCGAGAAGCTCACCAATGATGCAGGCCCACGGTGCAGAGGATGTGGTGAGGACAAAGATCTTGGTAGCAAGAGATGCTGGAGGCTGGTGCTTCTTGGAGCCCGAAGACCTCTGGAAAAGACAGTCAACAAGCCTTGGCAATGGCAAGTTGACTAATTGCACAGGGGTACTGCTCCAGCGGTTCCGACGAGGGATACTGACTTCAAACTTGGTGAGAGGACAGGGCAGGCCTCGAGGGAGTTGCAGAACCACCACCTGTGTTGCTGTGCCTTTCGGAGTCCGTGGGAGCTCAGGATCAGCAGACCGGTCAGCTTAGTTGCGGTGCCTGCAGATGCAGGGAAGTGACTCCTTCACTTCAAGGGATATTGCTTCTGGTGTCTTTGTGGGGACCTGTCTATGTTCTGGGATGGAGTGTTCCTTGTGAGTATTCCCTGCGTGGAATACGGAATGTGGGGAGGTTGGCAGTTGCTGCCTGGGAGCTGGAGAGTGAAGACTAAATAAATGAAGTACCTACCGTTGCCCTCGTTGTACTTCCTTTCAGTCTTGGAAGCCCACAGGCCTGGAGAAGAACATGTATGTAGCACAGGCACAGATGACGCAGAAGACTGGCAGGACGACAAGACCAGGAGCAGCAGGAGTCTTCCAGATGCAGTCTTGGTTCCCAAAGTGAAGTCCAACGTAGTCCAAAGTGCCCAGACGGTTGAAGATGAAGTGGTTTTGGATGTGAATCTTGTCCCACGATGAATCTGAAGAGCCACCCACAGGTAACCCCTTAAGTACCCTAAGGAAAGGGTTGGGACAATTCATGGGGTCCCTCCCAGAGGAGGGGCTGGACAGTGGGGAGGATAATCCCATTTCCTTTGTTCTGTTTCACGACAGAGTGGGTGCCAACGGCTCCCTGAACTGGTTCCAACTGGAGTATGCAAGGAGGGCACCAAATGTGCTCTACAAAGCAGTCTAGTGGCACGGGCAAGCGCCCCCACCCTAACCCAATACACTAAGTCCTGTCCGGGAGGGTGTCACACCTCCCTGTGACTGGAAACCTATTGTTTTACCTTCCCGTGCTAGAGCTTGGCTCAGCAACAGTAGGGCAGAATCGTGTCTGTGGTCGGCAGCAGCCATAGCTTGCTGTCAGACTCTGGAAGACTGGTACCGGGATAAGGGAGGGCTTCCTGGAGGAGCCCCCACAGTGCATGGAATCATACCTCCAACACCGGAGTATGATTCCAACATGTTTGATACCAAACATGCCAGGGTTCGTTACAGCCAGTTTATAGTTAGCTATTGCCCGTCATTGCTGCACATCACTCAGGGGTTGCTGGACTTCACCCCCCAGCATGCCCTGCGGCCTCCACGCCGCCAACGTCGTTGCCGGCGCCAGGAGGCGCTTCTTAAGCAGCTCGGGAGCCTGTCATTGCCGCACATCACTCGGGGGTTGCTGGACTTCACCCCCCAGCCTGCCCTGCGGCCTCCACGCCGCCAATGTCGTCGCTAGCGCCAGGAGGCCTTCTTAAGCAGCTCAAGGCTCCCACAGCGCGGGAGCCCGTCATTGCTGCACATCACTCAGGGGTTGCTGGACTTCAACCCCCAGCCTGCCCTGCGGCCTCCACGCCGCCAATGTCACCGCCAGTGCCAGGAGGCGCTTCTTAAGCAGCTCAGGGCTCTCGCAGCGTGGGAGACCGTCATTGCCACACATCACTCGGGGTTGCTGGACTTCACCACCCAGCCTGCCCTGCGGCCTCCACACCACCAACATCGTCGCCAGCGCCAGGAGGCGCTTCTTAAGCAGCTCAGGGCTCCCGCAGCTCAGGGCTCCCACAGCGCGGGACGCGCCCGGGCAAAGCCCAGGCCAAGGTTTGGCCTATCTGCGCCTGTCAGAGCCAGGAAGAGGCAGGTCAGGGCCAAACCTTTTGGTTTTTGTGACAGTGGTTGGCGTGCAGTCCTTGGTTTCCTGTCTACCACCCTGAAGAACCTATAGACAATAAGGTACGGTTAAAATTGCGCAGATTCTGCAGCTGACTACTTGTTCCTAATCTAAGCGCTGCTCCTTCCTCTTGTCTTCTTGAACTGATTGGAAAATGCTTCACGTATAACCCTTGGGGAACCGGTGGAGGGCACGAGTACTTCGGGGGATATTGCGATTCACTGCTGCCAACGAGCAAAGTGGCTTTATACTAGAAGTTTTTGTACATTCTGTTTACCACTTTTATTGTACTAAGGGGCCCCTCCCAAGTGCGCCCGTTCTAAAAAGAGAGGCACGGGTGCTGTCTGCCATGAGTCGATGGATAGGATTCAGTCTCTTCTCACTGAATGTCATGAGATAGCCAGTTCAGTAACTTCTCTGTCTTCCGCTCAATCTGCAAATTCCACTTCCTTTGACACTAATCCTGGAACCTTGCAGGAACCCTGTCCAATGTCTCCCTCAGTAAAAAATCTGGCCATACAAATCCCTTCGATGTTCAAGATCTCACAAAAAGGGAAGAGGCCCAGAAGTAGTCCCTCTGGCAGTATGTCCCAAACAAAACCATCGCCATCTCCTAGTGACATGCAGGACCACAGTGAGGAGGTGTATGTCAGTAAGGGCCAATAGAGAAACGGTGGGTGGGATGGCTGACCAAGGAGATGGAATCAATGCATCGGGTGGCTTACTCCAGGCTCTACTCCAGGCTCTAAAAACCGCTATTGAGTCGCTGAGAGGTGAGGTAGCTGCTATAAGGAAGGAGGTCAAAGATCTAGCAGGAAGGGTGAAGATTGACAAGCCTTATGCCTGTGAGACCCTGAATTCTCGACTACAGTCTGTAAGCGCCCACAACTTGCAGGCCCTGGGCCCATAGGGGTGGAAAGAGGCAGGCCTACACACCCTGATACAAATATGACTCACTATGGCCCCCCGCCTAGATCTATCCTAAAACGCCCTACTCGCCAGAAAAAATGGCCTTGTAAGCAATGTGCATCTTATTAGGCAGATGGCCTCCCAACGAATACCCCAGGAAGGGGGTGGTAGGGGTGGTAGTGGAGAGCATAACCCCATCACTAGAAAAGCGATCTACTATGTTTGGGTCCAGGGGGGTCACTAGGGCAGGGTAAAATAGTGGACGGAATCTATATGAGATCCCACCAGCAGGACAACAATCATGTAATATACTTAACTGAAGTACCCAGACTGCCAAAGGATGGTTATGAAGACTGGTACTCACTCAAAAATAAGGTTATCCACTGGTTCAGAGACATCCGGCACTGCTACTCAATCATAAGAGATGATATCAAAAATGTTAAACGAGTAACAGTCCCGGGGTCATTAAAGGATGTGGTTATAGTCTTGTTTTTCTGTTTGGCCCCTGTCGATGGTCTAATTTCAATTGATTCCTGTACCATCCCCATTGTTAACACCTCCATTATAATTAGGTACAGACCGCGGACAGGAATGGATAATGAGTCAGCAAGGATTCCAGGATCTACACTGAGTAGGGGGCCTCGAACCAAAACCTGTGGCCCAGGTGCACAGGTATGACTGCAGAGAGGAGGATTTCTGCCCCCAGACGGATGTGTAATCCCCCGGTCAAAATTGGGATGGGTCTGTAGCACAAGCTCCGGTAGGGATGGGGGGGCATGTCAACATCGAGGGAAGGAGTGTGTATTTGAATGTGGATGTAGGAGGGGAGGGGGTTAGTGGTCTCCCCATTACTGAGTTAGGGGAAGTATCCGTTGAGAGCAACACCAACTATTTCCCTACAAATCCCTATTCAAGACACTTAAGAATTTTGGTCTGGAATGTGGCAGGGATTTCAAAACTCTTGGTAGATCCTGATTGGGGCACCTTTGTGGACTCACACAATGTAATACTCTTTCAAGAAACGTGGAGTCTGCATACCCCATATAGGAGCGGGTTTTCAACCTAAGGCGTAAATGCTACCAGGAAAGAGAAAGGGAGGCCATCTGGAGGCCTGGCTATTTGGGTCAGAAATGCTCTTGGCCTAAAAGTAAATACGGTCCATATAGATTCCCCCGATATATTAGCTATAGACCTGAAAACATGTAGCGTTCTGAAAATCAGGATCTATAATGTCTATAACAGAGTTGTACGGGGCTCCGAAGATACTAACACTATCAAAATTTAGACCATGTACTATCTGAAACCGCTGATAGTGCCCCAGCCCTGGTAGCAGGGGATCTAAATTGTACCTTTGAACCCCTAGCCATGATCCCAAGAGATTTGACCAAGGAGTGGGATAGTGTCTGACAGGTCCCACAGCTAGATCTCCCCCCAGTTAGGTGGACAAAGAGGTAGTCAGGTGTTGGCCCTCTCATTACAACATGATTTGAGAGCCACAAATGGGAGAACTAAATCAGATAAAAAAGGGGAGCTAACCTTTAACAGACCTGGCTATGCCAGCAGGATTGACTACTGCTTGGTTGCACTTAGACTCTGGCCACTAGTTCATGATATGGCAGTGGTCAATCACTTAGATAGAGACCATAATGCTTTGACTCTGTCTCTAACGAATCTGGGTCATAACACTACTGAATTAGGTAGCCGGGGAAAGAAGGATTTGGGAGAACTGTCCATCACAAATAATATGAGAACGATTATATGGGACTGGGTGGAGGAACATCCTGAGGCTTTGGTACTAGCAAAATGCATAGTGTGCCAGAATGTGGTAGAGATGTCAAAACTCCCAAACCATTTGATAATCGAGAAGCTGACCATCAGGCACAAAACTATATTTAATGATATTAGGGATCTATTGACCAAACCATGTAGGGAGCAGAAACCGGAGTATAGTCGGATCCAGACTAAACAAGAACCCCAAGCAGCCTGGTACGACCAGGACTGTAGGAAAGCTAAGGCCGACCTTGTATGGGCAGCAAAATCCAACGCCCACCTAGATCTAGTGGCATGTAGAAAAAGCTACAGGACAGCTCTAGACTTAGCCAAGAAGAGATAGGAAGACTCACTTTGGTCCTCCCTCCAAAAGGCATCATCAATCAAGGATTCAAAAACCTTTTGGAAACAAGCAGCTTGCTGGCTAAATGGCAGGAAGCCGAAACTGGAGTTTACAGTTCAGCCTGAGGAATGGGTGACCCATTTTGGGGGGCTATATGCACTAGGCAGTGTTGAGGTGGAGGCTCTATCTGGAGAGAGAGGGGAAAACCAGAATGATGCTGTGGAGGACCTGGTGTTCCCCATGGAAGGAACAAGGGTGGCAATCTAGTCTAGCATCGCAGCCAGAGCCCCCCGCCCCGATCGAATCCCAAACGATTTGTATAAAGAGGATATAATCCTCTGGGTTTCCTACATCAATATGATTTCAAATGCCATTACAGCAGGCATGAATATTCCCCCGTCTTGGAGCATAGCGGAGATAATCCCTATTTGGGCGATAGAGCCAACCTGGCCAGCTATAGGCCTATAAGCCTAATCCACTCATTGCAGAAATATTTCTGCAAGCGGGTTTTGCGACGAGTCCAGGTTTGGAACTCAGAGCACCACATACTAAGCGACTTCCAAGCAGGTTTCCGTGCTAATATAAGCACATTGGACCAGGTCTTCCGATTCTTGTGTATCTACTGGAGGGAGGTCAGCATTAAAGGGGGTAAACTATATGTTGCTTTTGTGGACCTACGCACTGCATTCGACCTGGTACAGAGAGCTAAGTTGTGGAGAGTACTGGCAGAGATGGGTATACCTCACAACTTATTAGAAATCTTAATTCGGCTGCACTCTTCACATACAGCACAAATCAGGTGGGGGGAAAATAATCAACTCACTGAGCAATTCCCAGTCGAATGCGGAGTGCGACAAGGGTGTCTTCTAGCGCCCACGCTATTCTCCCTTTTTGTAAATGGGGTGATTAATTATCTAGATAGGGATGAATGTGACGCACCAAAGGTGGGGGAGAGAAGAGCACCAGCCTTACTCTTTGTGGATGACACCCTATTAATTTCTAAATCCCCCCATGGTTTGCAACAATTGCTGAATCATTTTATGGAGTTCTGCAATGAGTATGGCCTGGTACTAAACGAGGCTAAAACAAAATATGTGATTTTCTCGAAGGGGAATTCTAAGTCACCAAGTAGGCAAATGTATGTAGGAAACAAGTTTTTGCCTTCGATTATCTGGGTATCCACCTAACCGCAAAGCTAAATTGGGCGCCCCACATCGAAAAGGCTCAAATATTATTAGTACATCAAACCTCCCACCTAAGTAAAATCCACAAAAAACAGTGTCCAGGAAAGTGGCCCCAGCATTAGAAATCTATAACACAAAAATATTGGGGGGAGCCCTATATGGTGCCGAATTGTGGGGTACTGGAAACATAAACGCTCTCATTGTTCCCAGGTTAACTCTATCCTGTGGTTTAGCACCCTAAAAAATCTACTGAAGACTCTTGGGATGGAGGAATATTGGTACACTCCCGAAAGACTGTGCCTCATCCCAAAATGCAGGGTCAAAGAGATATACTGGGATTCTATTATGGTGAAGGAGATGGCCAAACCGGTGGGCACACTGACCCAGGATTTTATCAGTTTTAAATTCGCTCCATTTTATGAGGAAACAATTGATGAAATTGTACCACCGCTGGCACGAAAAATATTTAGACAATTTTGTTTTAAAACCCTACCCACCAAATTGTTTTGTAAAAAGTGGAGTAACAAGGCCACCACAGATGATCAGTGTCCCGCATTTAAGGCTTGTCCAGAATCAACAACCCACTTGCTATTTTTCTGCCCCCAATATAGAGCCCTGCGGGCAAGTGGATTGTGCCACTGTGTAAACTGATTGGACCTGGACACTACCTAGAGGTTATGAGAATTTTAGCTACCGACACTCGTAGGGGTGTTAGTTTTAGTCTGACCAGATTTTGGCATGCATTATGGATCAAACATTTTAAATGTATTATATAGTTTTTTTAATCTCTGCATATCAAATCATGGGCCACCTTATGGAAAATGTTTTTTAACCCTGCATTGTTTTAATCATTGCTGTATATTGTATCTTGTAAATCGTCTCTTTTATTGCTTGTATTGTTTTTATATTGTATGGCACTTCATACTTTATATGATCCCTGTGATCGAAAATAAAGTTTTTTGATGAAGATGATGAGTTAGCTATTGCGTAATGACGCATGGCCACTATATGTATCATAATGGCTGACGCACTTACAACGCCTGGAAAATGGACTCTGAGGTTTGTAGGGGTGTCCTGCTCATGCAGGGGCACCTTCTCGCTTATAACCGAGCACCCTGCCTTCAGGATTGAAACGCCTGCCTTAGGGGTGACTTATATGTTTTAAGTGTAGTGACCTCAGATATAAGAAAACATATATCTGTCATAAGTAGTGCTAGCACCAGCTTACACAGGCTGCAATGGCAGGCCTGTAGTCACAATGTGAGTGGCCTCCCATGGATGGCATTATACATGCTTCAGCCCACGGGGAACCCCTGGTGTACCTATGCCCTGGGTACCTTAGTACTATATACTAGGGACTTACAAGGGTACACCAGTAGCCAATCTGGGGGGTACCTAAGTACTCACCATGGTCCAATTTAGGTAGGAAGCACAGAGACTGGGGTCCTGATTAGCAGGATCCCAGTCAGACTAGTCAGAAAACAAAATGACAGCAGCAAAAAGTGGGGGTAACCATGAAAGCAGATCCTACTTTCCTACAGGGAAAGACATACTGGAGGGGGAGGGTCCACGGGGGCAGCAGCGGCGGGTGGAAAATGAGGGAAACACGAAGGCCATCGTTGGAACTATTTTCATTATTTCCCCATAATGAATAATCAGAATATGCGTTTTGCACCATGTTTTCTACTTGGGCAAACATTTTAACATTATTTCTTAACATTTTTTAATGATAGGGTGATTTTTAATTTTATTTTTTAGGTATTTGATGTAGCACTAACTGAGCCCTGCAAAGCAACTAACTTGTGTGGATTTCACTTACAACCAAATTGCACCGTGTGTGTTTCTGCCTTTTCCACTTTTCTTGAACTCATCCATGTTTTAGAGGGCTCTGTGTGTACTTTTGCAGCACATTCTATAATATGCAACGAGAAAACACATTTTTCCACCCATTCAGTGTGAAGGGGGACATCCCTCATTTGCATGAGGGCGTGCCAATGCAAATAAGGGCATAACTTTGCTGGTGTGCCATTTTACAGATGACGGTGCACAGGCATAAAAGTAACAGTGCCCTAAACTTTAAAGAATGTCCTTTAGCCAGTTGCAGGAAAGGTCCCAGGAACCCCTCAGGAGGTGCTGTATTGGTCTATGGTGGGTGGTTCTAACAGTTAAAACGACTAAGGATGAACAAGTAGGATTAGTGGGAAGAAGCTTTCGAAACCTACTTTATAAACAGGAGCAATCAGGCCATTGGAACCTGAGTCCATGACAAGCCGAACTTTGATATGGCTTCTGCTTGCCACTATCGCTCAAAGATTTGGAGTAAAAAGGACAGACAAATAGATACTCATTTAGTGGCTGATTTTGTACAAAGTGAAACCACAAAATCAGGATTAAACACAGCTTTCTTTTAAATGTGATCTTAAGCAAACATTTTATTTGACCAATCCTCCTATTTCTTCAATATCGTATATGAAAGCACCTTCAAATACGTGAGTACAGCATACCAGCTGTACAAAAACCTATTGTGTTTGATTTAATAGACTATAATGTTGCTCTATCTATAACAATCTGGCCCACATACAGGGTTCATACGACAACTGTCTTGTACCTTAGTTCACTAATGGCACTGTCGCGAGAGTGGAGCACGAATAGTTCTAACTTCATTTTTACACTATCACTTTTAATACGTACTTTATAGTACCACCAGTAACAGCACAGTATATTGCCTTTCTCAATAAATAAGTTATAACACATTAACGGAGTTTCAGTAACTTATATTGCACAACTGCTCACCAAGCTACAACTTACAACAAAAAACAGGTGATTATTAATCACATAGGCGAAACTTATTGAATTTACCACTGCTTGTTTATTTTAGGCACCTGGAAGATGGGCTGATTGCCTGATCTGAGAGAGCGCTGGGGCACAGGTTTGATAAGGCGATTTCTAGTGAAGCCTTTGCGCCTGATGCAAGCCGCTTTCAACTGAGATATTTGCTTCACCAGAAGCATTTGGAGCTGTCTCCTGGCCTCAGTCACGTGGTCGCACTTTCTAAGCCACCTTGCTACTCTGACCTCAACGTTTTGTATAAGTTCCTGCTTGTCATATCAAAGCTTAGAAGGAAGCAGCAGCCATTTTGGGTTCACTGAACCACGCTGTGACTACTTGTTTACGCAGGGACTCGGGAGGATACAAGGATTCTGCTTAACAAGCGCAAACTACAGAAGCAACAGGCAGAGATGGCATGTATCTGTTCATCGATCCAACATCCCAGCAGTACTCCTTGCCCAGCAGGGTACGTGCTGGACCAAGAGATGTGGTTTTGTTTCCTGCCAGCGCCCTGGGTCCTGCTCCATTGATAGGACTCGGTTTTGTTCCTGGATGATGTTCTTAATGAGCCGTCAGTACTGCCGTACTGGTGGTGAGACCATGTCCTTCTGATGATTTGACTTCAGTCTTAGGCTGTTGGTTCAGACCCCGGAGACTTTGGCCCCACACTCAGATCAAACTGAGTTTGTACTCCAAGCTAGGACTCAGTTAACTAAAACTATCTGTTGCACAGAAATGTAAAGCTATTCGCTAAAATCATCCAGCTATTGGACACTGCCAGGAAGGACCAACATGTCGATCAGCTGCAAGTAACTCAAGCGCTCCGGAGAGCCAATGACTGGTCATTTCATTTGTGTTCTAAAGAGAAGCATAAACATTATGCAGACCACCGGCTGCATCAAAATTAACAATGCTATCCATAATGTCCTCCTGTGGACCAACAACTGTTTCGAGGATCTGCAGTTTTATCTTTGTTCGGCTAAATAGGCAGCCCACTATGCTTAGTAGAACCAGACCACCACTGCTGCGTTTCTGTCTCCCAAAAGAATGGTTCTGTCTCATGCAACTGTAGAACCAGGGCTGACCGTCCTTGGAGAACATGGGAATGTCCCGGTGTGTTTGGGGACACTTAAGTGGTGCAATGTTTATCTCACCCGGTAATTCTAGTAAGCCTGGATCTAGTGATAGTAGATGTCTTTAATATCACAACTGCGGAGGAGTGTGTCACAGGTATTGGTAGGTTAAACTCTATAGCTCCCCTGTCAGTACATTATTGAATGTGTTGTTGTCATCAATAGGTGATACTCTGGATGGGGGAGGCGCCATCTAGGTAGGTGAATATCGTCTGATGGAGGAAAAGGATGGTGAAGAAATAGCCATTGTTGGAGTGCAAGAATGTTGAGGTGTACAACAAGACCACAAGTGGTCAGATGAGAAGTCAGATGGATGAGTGAGGAGATGAGAACTCTTGCACCAACTCCAACAGGGAGAACATGACCTTCTGGGAGGGCTAGTGGCATGTTGTTACATCTGTGATGAGAGCTTACTGGAGACTGCAAGCGTTCAGAAGATGGTGAGCTCTTCACGCAGTCAGGCAGCATGTTCCTGGATGCCATGCTCAGTGTGTGGTTATGCGTCCTCGCTACCTAGCCCGCATTGGATTTTCCACACATGTTGTCACCTGGAGGGAGGGGGGGCTCAAGCTGTGTGGAGTCTTGCATGAGAAGGAAGGTAGTGGTAATGCAGAGTTGAGCTCTGCATAAGGATGTCAAACTTTGGCTTCTTCTTTGTGTACCAAACCAATGCCATGAGTTTCAGAAAAGGGGCGTGAACAAGCCTTATAAACAGCCCTTTCCAAGAAGGTGGTCTGTCCAGAGTATTCTAGCTGAGGTTCCCAATCCAATTATCTTGTGATGTCACTTCCTGTTTGAATCATATATAAGGAGAAATTTACAGGTGATGAATGCATCATAATGTATTTGTTTCCTTAATTTTCATTGTGTCCTTTGCCGCTTTGCTATTACTTTTGTCCCTGAGTTTTGCTTGCTTCCAGAAGGAACTTTAGCTGAATCTACTTCTGGATATCATTGCATGGCTTCTTCCTCACTCCTAATGTTGGGGGGATTGGTGCCCTGCTAATAACTTCTCTTTTAATCTTCAACTCTGATCAAAAGCAACAAGATTGTCAAGCGGGAGTTTGCCCTTTGTGTATTTTCATCCTTCCAGGGCCCTCTTAAGGAGACACTTGAAACCTTTCACGTTTACTAATGAGCGCTGGGCGGCACCATGGGTACTGGATGGAGTTGCCCTTTTCTCAGGCAATAAAGAAAGTGGCACAACAGACCTTATTCATGTCCAGTCCTTGACACATGGTTTCTCAGTGGCAGAAAGCACCAACCTTGTACCCAGTGGGAGCGATGCATTCTTCCTCCTTCGCCACACCCACTACTGACCAAACACAATATGACAAGTGAGACAAATAGAGGAAGTGGGAAAGGGGACACCGCATATCACTCTCAGCCAGGTCCTCTTCTGTGCTCAGCCAGCTGTAGATTGGAATGGATAACTAAAGGCCAACAGGAAGAAGAGAAGCAGAACCTCCGGCATCTAACTACAGTAGTGAAATGATACACCTTTAAAATATATCTTCTAAAATATCTCTCTGTAACCAACTCTCTGTTCAGAACATAAATCAGATTGTTCCTAAAACTGAAATATAAACAACTATGTCACCAATGTAATGCGGAATCAACTTTCTTCCTGTTGGTAATATATTTTCTTCTGAATTCCGATATATGCGCCTTCTGTAATAGTTGGTTCCAGTGCTTAATTTCAAAATTTCTAAAAGAATAAGTGCCGGTGCCCAAAGCTCCGCTCCGGAGGTGCTATTAAAATTGACCTGCTGAATACCAAGGCTGCTTATTGTTGAATTTACCTCAGGCCTCTTTAATCCACTACCATACACTGTTGCCCCTTTATCTCACTCTTACTGGTCCCTGCTTTCTCCCTTTGTGTGTTTTTATATGTTTTGTCCGTGGTCCATATCTGATGAGGAAAAGTAAACGTCAGTCCCCATAAATTTGTGCTATTGGGCCCCATCGGCTCAAATTAAGCACTGGTAGTTATGTCCTGAAAACTGATACAACTGCTAAATAAATAAAATCTTTTTTAGGTCGAGCCTAGACAGCGCATGCGCTGTCTGGAAGACCTGCTGTAATCCGTATCGGGAGTCTAATCACATCTGCTGGTTCCCATTGGTTAACTCCTCCGTTGCTCAAATGTCCTAGCTCCTAACTGGTTCTCCCAGCCCATACGTCAGTTCCCTTGAAGGCTGAGGAGCACCGGCGGAGTACAGTTTCACTACACTTTTAGGGTTTACCTGTTATTTAGCAGAACTCTTTTTTCTGCTACCTTTCCCTACAATATAAGCCCAGCTCGTGTCTTCGGTGCCCCTGCTTTCATTAATAGCTTGTCACTGTTTACTTCCAGCTGGCGTCAGAGACCCATCCCAGGTTCGGAGTCAGGGTCCCGGGTGAGCTACTTCACTTTCGGCCGTTTTCGTCGACTGTGCAGAAGTTCACTCTCTTGCGGTACCGGGAATGTTCGGGGGGGTTTCTGTCAGTGGCTGTGCGATGGGACATGCGGCCTGGGAGTGGCGGCTCCTCATTCCTGGGTTATTTTGAGTACTGATAATCTTGTTGGCTCTGCCGCCAGAGCATTCCCGGGTGCAAAAGGGTTGTGCTTGCACCCCAATAGCACACAGGCGCCTCTTCCACCTCCCATACCACCTGCGTGGTGTATCTTCTGTGAAGCACATTGTAGGCAATCTCATTTTTTTTTTTTTTTAAAGTAAGGAGTTTTGACATGTGAGGGGCGATAAGGTTGATTACCATTTGTGAATGAAATGGCGCACATTCCGTTTTATTACTTTTGGTGGAAAACGTTTTCAGTTTTTCGTTACTGAAAGCAAAGGAGTCCCCTCCTTTCTATTATGGGGACCAAAGCATGCACATTCCTTTGTTGCTGACCAGTGCTGTGCGCATTCCTTTGTTGCTGACCAGTGGTGTGCGCATTCCTTTGTTGCTGACCAGTGGTGTGCACATTCCTTTGTTGCTGACCAGTGCTGTGCGCATTCCTTTGTTGCTGACCAGTGGTGTGCGCATTCCTTTGTTGCTGACCAGTGGTGTGCACATTCCTTTGTTGCTGACCAGTGGTGTGCGCATTCCTTTGTTGCTGACCAGTGGTGTGCACATTCCTTTGTTGCTGACCAGTGGTGTGCGCATTCCTTTGTTGCTGACCAGTGGTGTGCGCATTCCTTTGTTGCTGACCAGTGGTGTGCACATTCCTTTGTTGCTGACCAGTGGTGTGCACATTCCTTTGTTGCTGACCAGTGGTGTGCGCATTCCTTTGTTGCTGACCAGTGGTGTGCACATTCCTTTGTTGCTGACCAGTGCTGTGCGCATTCCTTTGTTGCTGACCAGTGGTGTGCACATTCCTTTGTTGCTGACCAGTGGTGTGCGCATTCCTTTGTTGCTGACCAGTGGTGTGCACATTCCTTTGTTGCTGACCAGTGCTGTGCGCATTCCTTTGTTGCTGACCAGTGGTGTGCGCATTCCTTTGTTGCTGACCAGTGGTGTGCACATTCCTTTGTTGCTGACCAGTGGTGTGCGCATTCCTTTTCGTTGCTGAATAAACAGTGCAGGTGATTCCGTTTCTCGAATTGCTCATTTGATCGATTTATGTGACAGGACGTGCCTTTTCATTAGTGAATTCAACTGCTTAATGGTCTGTTGCCAACTAAAACAATTCTTATTACATTGTCGGTGATCAAGTACATTGCACGTTTCATTTCATTAATGAAGAAAATGCATTTTTTTTAAATAAATGAACGTGGTCGTTTCATTCCGGTATTGTATAAAACCACTCCGGTTACCTTTTTATTACTGAAAACCGATTGTACGTTTACTTGATGTTGCTGGGGAAGACCGTGCTCGTTTCTATTTTCATACCTCAGACAGTACACGTTTTTTTGCTGAGTATAATTCCACAGTCGTTTATATCACGGATTTAAACCCTGCACTTTACTTACGCTTATGAGATCAAACAATCCACATCATTTCCCTTTGTGGAGTAAAACACAGCACCTTCCATTGCTAAAGAAATTTAATGTCACAATATCGTTTCATGACAGACCTTGCTAAACTGAAAACACCTCTTTTGAAAATATGTACTCAGTAGTTATAATATATCCCACATTATTGTGTTCCGCCCACCCCTCTGTTGCATGGTGTCCCCGAACAGGGCGTGACACTTGAATATCATTTTTTAATTGTCCCCATCGTGACCATAAAATGGGAGCATTAGGCTTCACTGTAGGACTCCCGGTTCGGGATGTAAGGCTGACTCACCCCTCTGCTTAAGGCTTCTCTCCCTCTGCAAACACCTTCCCTTGAACACTTAGCATGTTTCATAACCTTTCAAGCCCGGCCTTCTTGTTCAGCCGAGAATTGTTTCAGTAAACTTATTTGGTGCTGTTAACATGTTATGTTTTGTAAAATTCAACCTACAAAGTTGTTAGTAAATGGACTCTTTAGTGGCGACTGGACAATAAAGACCTTGAGAAAGTTGCTACTTAATAGACTCTTTGGAGTCGACTACATAATAAAGAAATTGGAAAAGTATCAGACATTATGCCAAGGACACTGACTGTACCCATATCCTATGCACAGAAGCCTTTCCCTCTGCCCTCTTGGGCTGTGCCTCCTCTTCTTCTTTTGGGGGTGGTGTACAACATTGGCTTACAGCGCCCTGGTGATTGTGGAGAAACTGGAGTAAAAGGTGTGTGCTTATTTTAAATTCTAGCGTTTAGAAACGGGCGCGTTCAATTTGTATTTGCCAAGGGTTTCCATTCCCTTTTGCCATTAACTCGTAGGTAGCAAAAAAAGTGAGATGTGACTGAACAACAAGCGCAAATTCAGTTTGGCTGTTCTTTTTTCCATTTTGTATCCATGTGTAATGAGGCGCAAAAGTACACCACATACCCCAAAAATTAACATTAGCATCTAAATGACCTAAATAGTTTGTAAAACTGTTGTTTTACATCCTTTTATCCCATTGGTGCCACTAATTTTTTTTAAACAGGAAACTATAGTAGTTATTTATAATCTCCTGTATTTGACACTGCTGGTTGGCTTGGTGTCATGGACATCCATGCTTGGTGTGTTTTTTTTTTGCTATCTATTTCACACACGTATACAGATGCAACATGGCAATCTGATATTTCCGGAGAATCTCCACCTGATAGTGTCACCTAGCACATATGAACGCACTATCTTTTGATTCTTATGTCTGCCAAATTATTATTAGCAGTATACTATACAAGAGCCCACTTTGGATGGCCTCTCCATGTGTTGATGATGTGCTCCTAGTAGCCTATTCCATAAGGGACACCATTCTCACCAACAAGAAGACAGAGAAGAATGTGTTAGCACTGTCTTCATTGAGTTGCTTGCTTCTTCCAAAGGCCAAGGTCATTATTCCACACTAGACAGTACTAATGCCTGCAACACTGGACGAAGTTCTTAGTCAGGTATTTTTTTTCACTTGTAAATAAGAGGATGTGGCCTAACGGCTAGAGCGGTTGACCTCGAAGCTCGGACACTTGGTTCGAGTCTCGGCAGGGACACTCAACATCCTGTGATTCTGGGCAAATCACTCAATCTCCCCGTGCCTAACAAAATGAAAGTGTCAGTCTGTAACGCAACTGGCGCTCATGTAAAGTGCTCTGATACCTTCGTGTCTAGTTTGCGCAATATAAAACTCCCCAATTTTGTTTTTAAAATCTCCCCATGCGGTACCCCCCCACCACCTCCCACAGCACGCCACTCTTTATGTTTATCTGTGGCAGGCTGTGCGCTGCCCTCCCCCTGCCATAACCTCCCACGGCATACCACTGTTTAGCTATGGCGACCAGTAGTACTTTTAATGGGACAGTACCAGCACTTTTCATCAGTAGTGTTATGTTTTGTATTCTTGTCGCACAGTGTTGCAAAGTCATCCTGTGCCCTGGGCACCCCCAACTTTTTGCTGACTGGTACTGGTGGTAACTGACTCTGACTGACCCTGGGCTCTGCCTAACCAGGCCCAGGGCCAGTGCTATGCTGAAAGAGACACATTTAGAATACAGTGAAAACACCTACATACACTAGGGTACACTATGGGTTGGGGTACCCCTGTGATTGGCATGACCTACCCTATAAGACCCTAGTACATAATAGGGCGGGGGGATTGAAACTACCTATCAGTCCCTAGTATATAGTAGGGCATGGCAGTTTAGAGGCCAGCAGCCTTTTCTGCACTTGCATGTGTGCACTGCTGAAGCCTGAGGTCAGTTTAAAAGCAGCCCTGGATTCCATGACTGCTTTTAAAAAGTAAATTGTGCCCAAACTCGACTTTGGTGTTTGGGGCACTTAAAAATGGATACCCAACAATGTTTTGGCATATTAGGAACCCCCAGGGTCTCCCCTAGGTGTCCCAAGGGTGGGGGGTCAGGTATTTATAAGGTGGACCCTTATAAAATGAGTTTTATATGCCCAGGGTTAAGTGAAATTTCACATTTCACTACCCACATTGTGATAAAGTGCTGCCCAAATTTGACTTTGATGCTAGCACAGTGGAGGGAGGATCTGCAATATTTCTACAGATTCAGAACCCCTAAAATCTCCCCTAGGTGGTCCATGGGGTGAGGGTCCTGTAGATATAGGCGAGTACTTATAAAATATGTTTTTGTAAGTCCTGGTGCTGGAAAAATGGCCCAAAGTCATTTTTCCCATTGTAAATCCCATGCCACATAGGGTAACATGGCAAGACGTTATTAACTAATAACTCCTGACAGGAGAATGATAGAACTTCTATTCAAAGACTTCCCAGAATGGTAGTGATAAATCCAACAATATGATATTGTTGAATTTCTCCTAAAATGTACAGACAAGAAGTTATGAGACTTTCTTGTTTGCAGGTCCAGATTCAGCCTTCCAGTGGTCAGTCCTGATTGGTCAGAGTTAAGTGGATTAGCCAGGCTGCCTTGAAGAGGTGATAAAGAGCCCCTGGGGTTAACCAGCTCTGCTGGGAGGGCAGTGTGCTGCTACACAGGAATGCCAGAGCAGGGGGAGGAGTCGTAAACCATGGTCTTCAAAGGAAAGGGGAAGGCCTCAGTGTCAGTTACCACTCTACTCTTTTGACCCCAAGCCAGAGCTAGGATTAAGGAAGGAATGAGCAGATGCAAGGGGGAGAGTCTATGGAAATTAGCCGTCCTAGGGGTGTGTTTAGCCAGCTCTTAACTCTCTGCTGGAAAATCAGCCATTATGAATTTGAAGGATTTGGTGCACTCTGGGACAAAATAATGTCACACTCTACAGGATGTGGTCATAACCTTGGGAGTTACCCTGCCCCCATTGGTCAGGAGTGACCTCCTGCTTGACCCAGAGAACTTGGAATAAGTATCTGAGAGGGGCAGAGTCTCTCAGATCTGCTGCTTGAAACTTAAGAAAGCAAGACGTTGTGCCATGCTGAGAAGTTTGATGTGCACTTTCTAAGGCCTGCCCTCTGAGGATGCACCATCTGGAACTACAGCCCTGGGGACTACCTTGCTGTGAAAAAGAGTAAAGAGTGGACTCCCTGCAAGCTACAGGTTAACAGAGCTCACCTGGATCATCACCACCAAGAATCCTCAACCTGGAAAACTACCAGTGGATTTGTAGGGTTTTGTCCAAGTGGATTGTGGGAACTGAAGTCCTCAACTTTCAAGGACCATCTTGGAGCTTCCAGACCCTTAGAGTGAGTTTGAGACACTTTGGGACCCTTTGGGGAACTTCAGGAAGAAGATCCAGGAATTTGGAGAACTTTGGAGCAACTTTGAAAAAAAGGTCCATAAGGGGACCGACTCAACCTCGTCAGCCAAGCCGCCTGCCTTCAACCGCGAGTCGGCCAAGCCATACAGGTTCGTCCCGCTGAAAGCTCCGTAGGTCCGACTTTCAGAGTTTGACCGGGAGTAGAAGAAATCCGAGGCCGGCGAACCCTCACCGAATCCGGCCTTGTGAAGAGCACCGAGGGACCCCACGAGAAAAAGCTCCAGAAAAGTTCCTAAGTCCGAAGGTAAAAACTGTGACCGGGACCTACCGCGAGGGGTAGCCGCTCAGGGCTCCATCGCGGTCGGCCTGAAACTTTGACTTTGAGCAGGTCTATAGCGACCAGATATCCCAATATGGTGCTATAGGTTTCTAAGTGCTATAAAGTGATACATCTTTAAAAATTCATATCTCCGGTTCCCTACATTGGATTTTTGTCATTTTGGTGTCATTTTAAAGATAACAATATTTCCTATTTTTATAAATTGGTGTTGGATTTTTATTGTGCATTGTGTCTTAATTATTCACTGAATTGGTGTTTTTAAATGCTTTACATACCTATCTTTGAAGTTAAGCCTGCCTGCTCGCATCCAAGCTACCAAGGGTTGAGCATGGGAATAATTTTCTAAGACCCGAGTCCTTTCATGTGTTAGTGGCCTTATTGCCAGTGGCAGATATACATTTGCCCCTACTAATAATCCACTTTCCAACACACAGGCATTTCTCAGAAATCCTATTGCAAAAGGGCAGTAAACTTCGGGCAGTCGGAGCGAAGCTGGAGACCTGTAGAGTTGTGCATTTTCTGCAGTAACAGTCTGTATAAATGTATAAAGTGACTGAACAGGTTCCATGTTCCACTGTCAGGACAGTTTAACAGACAGGAACAACCCAGTATTGCAGGTTCAGGCCTTTTAAAAAAAACATAACTCTGTGTCATAATGTGTGCATCAAGTGTGTTTACTGTGTCCATGGGTAAAAACATGGTCATTTACAACGCCAATAGCTCTAACTCAAGAAAATGCGAGACCTATTGCATGTGCAATGCTTGTTAATAAATTGTAAACTCCTATCCTGACAGCACAAATATCACTTGCTAAACATCAGAACAGTGTAGTACTCACAATTCGTACATGGTATTATAAATGATAAATGACAAAAGAATGCTTAGTTAGTGTTGCTTCAGCAGACAACTGAAATTCAGTCTGTAAATGTTTCAAAACGTCTCTGATGATAATCTATAAACAAACAGATAAATATTTCAAATCGCTAGCAAGCTTAGTTCTAAATTAGTTGCCTAAAACATCAACTTCCAGAATACTTCTCTGTAAATATAGTCGACTTCTACAGCTTGCAAGGGTCCTGCCTGCAGGAACATAGCAGCTCGACTGCCTAGCAAGTATGCCATGTAACATGAGGAAAGTTACACCTAGCAATCCAAGCTGGCTGCCACCATCTGCAAACAACATGAGAGTTCAGGAACTCTGCAGTTCGTGGTGCACGGGTAAGCCGCCATTGCACAAAACGCCCTACTAAAGTGCGCATTCTTCTGCCAGGTGGCGCTAACACTTTGTACAAACCAACGTTTCCTTGACTGCCACAACGTCTGCAGATCTTGAGCACCATGCACCTAGCTTGTTGAAATACACATCTCCAGACCTGCTTCCTGACAGGGCAACCCCCGCACCCCCCTCCTCAAAGGCTGCTGTCCCAGCAGCGGAGGAATACATTTCTTAGGTTGTCTTGCATACAATTCACATGATAGTTGTGGAGCATGAAGATAAGAAGCTGGTTCCCATGAACACTCCTCAGGACTAAAACCCCTTCCAATTGACAAAATATTGCAACTGTTTTCTGACAATTCTTGCATCTAAAATCTTATGCACATCACATTCATTAATAGCATTCAACTGATTGGCCCCAGGCAAGATGTGTCTTTGCAGAACATGGCTTGGCTAGAGATATATGAACTGCTGGGTACATGTTCATAAACTGGGACAATTTCAGTCTTACAGCAACTGGATTCACAATCTTCTTAAAAAGAAACTGAGCCACCAACTTGAGTTGCAACTTAGAAGACTTATTCAAATGTAGATTGTTTTGCGCGTAACCAAACTTTTTCTCCCACAACATATCAGGGATCAGATTTCTCTTATGATCAGGATAGACTTTGTACCTGACTTTAGATTTCTTTAAGCTTTCCTGTGCTTTCCTCTGAATTTCTGTTAGGTCACTTAAGTGTTCAGAAGGAACTGACATACTCAGGGGCGGATCCAAAGGAAATATATGGGAATGATGGTCATATATACAGAAGAATGGTGACATTCCAAGAGATGAGTGCTCAGTATTTTTGTATGTCAGTTATGCCAGCCACAACGCCTACTTCTAAAATCCTTAACAAAATAACCTGAGACAACGTAAACACAAATTCTGTGTATGTCTTACCTCTCTTTCTTCCTGATATACAAGGCATCTGACATTGCCTAACTGCATGTGTTCAGAAACGTCTGTAACTTTATTCTCCTCAAATTCTGATTAAATTACTAACACTTTATTTTTTTCTAAATGGCACTCAGATGGTTGGTGATCTAATTGCATCACTAGATAGATTATTTCATGCATATTTCCTGGGAGGATTAACTACTTGCGCCAGAACGTATTTCAGTTCATTTAGTAAACCTTGATAGGTCTGTGATGTAGGCTCAGGAAAATTTTCATTCATGCCTGCATAATCTTGCGTAATTTCTGGTACTCTGTGTTATAATTGTTACGTGAAATGCCTGAGATTATGCCACTACACCATGTTGCATAATTGAGACCTTGGAAAAAAATATTATTGTGGTAGCACAGCAAGAACACAAACTAAATGAACCGAGAGGATGTTGGCGTCACACTCGAATTTGTGCTTTTTTGTTGTTGCATGGAATGGACACAATGATGCATTTCACACTGAAAAATAGTGCAATCTGCCAAAGGTGGCATTTCACATAGTAACATGTAATTTCAGGGAATTTTTTGGGGCATTTCACGTAATATACACAAAGGATATTGTAGTAATGCATTTACATGTTTGCCATTGTGCTAGCTTGGCTCCATGGTTATAGAATGTTGATGTTTAAACTGCCAGGGACTGTTGGTCATTCCCTGGAAGCTGTGGAGACGAACAGTCAATAAACTCAAGGTTTCTCTACTTACCTTGTCTGATGTGGTCACTTCAGATATTTACCTATATTTTGCCCAGGCTTACAATAATTCACTTTTCTCTTCCAAACACCCTGTCTCTATTATTAAATAATTTAATGTGGTAATATAGCTCAGCAAGTCCTAGTGGCCCTTTTTTAGGTTCAACAACTCATTATCCATAATAAATGTTATTTCCTGTTAAACAACGATTGCATCAGATGTTACGAATGGCTCAACCCACTAAGGAGTAAGACAGAATGGATTTGAAGGTTAATCCTACAATGTCTCTCAATGAATGTTCCCAGAGTTTGAAATCCCGTAAACAATTCTAAGGGAGAGTCCTGCACAGGGAAAGAAGGGTAGACGTAAGGGACACAACACGTCTACAGCTTTCGGTCACAGGAGATACTGCTCAACACGTGTAGAAGTTTTGACTGTGGATCTAGTGAACGTCCAATTCATGGGTGTTCCATAAAATAATGCATTGCACAACACCATTTTAATTACAAATTAGTAACCATGAAAACAACATAAATGTAACACAAGTTTGTAAATTGACTTACCTGTTTTTTCCAATAGGGTAAGCTATGCGGTGCCCCAGAGGCACTTGAAAAGGCCCTGTGACCTTGAAGGAATCAGTAAGTTAGATGTTCTCAGACCACGCAGTAGAACCATCTCACTAGTTCTGACTCAATAGCGACCATAAAGCTGAAGTTCTCACCTGCCTCTTTTGCCTCTGACCTGGATGTGTATGTCTACAGATCCTCTTGTATGGGTGCTTCAGCCATCAAGAGCCAGTCTTCCATATTCTCAAACCTCTCTTGAGAATTTGACAATCCCTGCTTGCTCGTTTTTCTGTTGTATTTTGCTGAACCCATTTATCTTCTGCGTTTCTGACAATACTCTCCACTCTCCAAGATGGACCCCTCTGCTGACCTCCTGAATCCCTACTGTGGAGTTTTGTTCTTCCCGCTCTATCGACGCAGCCCTCCTCTAGCCTGCAGTGAAGAGTATAGAACTTTATATCTGGTGCTATTAATATTAGTCTCTGATATCTTTAATTACTTCATTATAAGTAGGGATCCCTGTTTTATGGTATTGATTTTTTTAACATTCTTGTCTGTATTTATCCATATTAATTTGTTTTAACATTTCTGTCTGTATTTATCCATATTTATTTTTTGGCCTTCTTATTGGTATTTTTCCATATTTCTTTTGTGTTTTGAGAATAAATGGATGCGTAAAATTGTATATTTTGGCATTTATTTAACCGATAAACATGCACTCATACTTCGATGTCTGTCACGTTTCAGCTAATTAAGCAGTCAAATATAACAAAACACTACACCCACAGGTAAATATTAGCATTATATACAAATATTTGTTGACATATGCCTGTATTTAAGGAAATTAAATTATTCTGTTTTTCTAACTCTCCATGATGTCTATCTGCTTAGCTGTTGACCTATAATTCATGAAGAACAGCACGGAGAGTCACTCACAAGAAGCACAATTTTCTGTATTTTTCCGCTTTTAAAAATAAATACAGAGAGTAAACATGTTGTTTTCTGTCTCTATGTATCTGTACAAATCAGTAAAAACAGAAAACTGGGAGCCTAAATTATAAGCAACAGTATGCTAGTGTAGTGCCTGAGGGGTCTCAGAGAGTGTTACACTAGGACCAGTGCTTTTCCTTTACTACCCCTTCTTTCCTGTTGCCCCAAGTCAGGTATCAAGATATATTTATGCTATTAAGAACCAGGAATATAAAATTCTGGGAGACAGGGGGCTATCTGCTAGCTTCAACCATCATAGTTCCTGACAGTTTCCAGGCCATTTAATATAGATCCCACATGCCTCTTTGGAACAAGAGAATTTTAGAGGAGAGATGGAAAAGGCAAAGGCCAAACGAGAAACTGAACTTGATGGTTTATATAATGGAACCTCATTGTCCCTGATGTAGATAGAACTAGTACCTCTTCTACTAAACTTTCTAGTCCTCCAATTCCATTGCCAAGTCAATTAAAACTCACCCACAAGAAAAATATGCAGGTTTCCCGAGCGGCTTTGCACACTTTTTGGTCCAATACCTATTACATTTTTTACATGGGCTGCAGCATTTTTCCACTGACACTGTCAATGCATCCTTTATTCTCTGCTACTTGACTAAGGATGCCTCAATATGGACCACTCCCTTGATCCATGACACAGACCCTATCTTGATCCTTAACAGACCTATTGACTTATTTGTTTGATAAATGCTCATTCATATTTTAACAAAGATAGTTAAACCAACAAGCACATATTGATCTCCTTACCCTAAAACAAGGGTCTCAAGAGTTAGTAACTTGCATCAATCAATCAATCGATCAGGGGTTTGTTAAAGCGCGACTACTCACCCGTAAGGGTCTCAAGGCGCTAGGGGTGGGGGGGGGCAGGTTCCATCCATCAAGGAGGGGGTCTGTCGAAGAGCCAGGTTTTGAGGTTTCTTGCGATGTTGTCTGTCTGAGGTGGAGCGGAAGGGCGTTCCATGCTTTGGCCGCGAGGAAGGAGAAGGAGCGGCCTCCCGATCTGGTCTTTCTGGTGCGGGGGACCACGGCGTAGGAGAGCTCGGCTGATCGTAGGGTCCTTTGGGGTGCGTGGAATTTGCGTCGGCTGTTCAGGTATGCTGGTCCGGTGCCGTGGAGGGCCTTGTGTGCGTGGGTGAGCATCTTGAAGGTGATTCTCGCCTCGACAGGGAGCCAGTGGAGTGTGCGCAGGTGCTGGGAGATGTGGCAGTGTTTTGGCAGGTTGAGGACCAGTCTTGCGGCGGCATTCTGGATGTTCTGTAGCTTGCGGGTGAGGTTTTTGTTTATTCCGGCGTAGAGTGCGTTGCCGTAGTCGAGTCTGCTGGTGACCAGGGCGTGAGTGACGGTCTTTCGGTGTTCGAGGGGGATCCATTTGAAGGTCTTACGAAGGAGGCGGAGGGTGTGGAAGCAGGAAGACGAGACAGAGTTGATCTGGCGGTCCATTTTGAGCTCGGAGTCCAGGATGATTCCCAGGTTGCATGCGTGGTCCGTGGGGGTTGGCGGGTTTCCGAGGGCGGGGGGCCACCAGGTGTCGCTCCAGGCGTCAGGGTTTGGGCCCATGATGAGTACTTCTGTTTTGTTGGTGTTTAGTTGTAGGCAGCTGTTTTTCATCCATTTGGCGACGGCTTCCATGCCTTCTCGAAAGTTGCGTCTGGCGGTGTTGGGCTCGTTGGATAGGGAGAGGATGAGCTGGGTGTCGTCTGCGTATGACACGATGTTGAGTCCGTAGGTTCTGACGATGGGGGCGAGTGGAGCCATGTAGACGTTGAAGAGCGTCGGCCTGAGGGAGGAGCCCTGGGGGACTCCGCAGGTGGTAGGTGTGGGGTCCGAGAGGAAAGGGGGGAGTCTGACCCACTGCGTCCTGCCGGAGAGGAAGGAGCGGATCCAGTCGAGGGCCTTGTCCTGGATTCCTGCGTCGTAGAGTCTGCGTATTAGGGTGCGGTGGGAGACTGTGTCGAACGCCGCTGATAGGTCGAGGAGGATGAGGGCTACTGTTTCTCCTTTGTCCAGTAGGGTGCGGATGTCGTCTGTTGCGGCGAGGAGGGCGGTTTCCATACTGTGTTTTTTTCTGAAGCCGGATTGGGAGGAGTCGAGGATGTTGTGTTCTTCAATGAATGTGGCGAGTTGGCTGTTGAAGGCTTTCTCGATGACTTTCGCTGGGAACAGGAGCAGGGAAATGGGTCTGTAGTTTTTGAGGTCGGTGGGGTCCGCTGAGGGTTTCTTTAGGAGGGGGTTGATCTCAGCGTGTTTCCAGTCGTCGGGGAACGAGGTAGTCGCCAGGGAGCGGTTGATGGTGTGGCGGAGCATGGGTGCGATGGTGTCGGCGGCTCTGTTGAAGATGTGGTGGGGGCAGGGGTCCGTGGGGGCCCCTGAGTGGATTGACTTCATTGTCTTCAGTGTGTCTTCGGTGGTGAGGGCTGTCCAGTCGTCAATCGCTGGTTTCCGGGTGTCAGGGGTGGTTGGTGAGGGTTCAGTGTGTTGGTTGTCTTCGTCGAAGTTGTCATAGATGCTCTTGATTTGGTGGTGGAAAAAGGTGCTGAGTTTGTCGCAGAGGTCTTGTGAGGGAGGGATGTCGGTAGACTCGCTAGTGGGTTGGGCGAACTCCTTGATGATGCTGAAGAGTTCCTTGCTGTTGTGCGCGTGGGTGGAGATTCTGTCTTCAATCGCTTTTTTCCTCGTTTCTCTGATGAGTTGATGGTGGGCGTTGGTGGCGGCTCTGAAGTTGTTGTGGGCTTCTGTGGATTTGGTGTTCCTCCAGGTCTTTTCGAGGCGGCGGCATGTGCTTCTGGACTCTCGAAGTTCGGTGGTAAACCATCTGGCTTTCTTGGCGCGGGTATTGTTGTTTTTCTTGAGGGGGGCTATGGTGTTTGTGCTGTCCGAGATCCATCTATGCAGGGTTCGGCCTGCGGTGTTGGGGTCGTCGTTTTCCGCGATGGTTGGGGTGGAGTTGTTGAGTGAGGAGGTGAGCTGGTCGTCAGTGATTTTGGTCCAGTTTCTTCGTGGAAGCAGGTGCTGGTGTCTGTGGATGGTGGGTGTTCTGAAGGTGAAGTGGACGCAACGATGGTCGGTCCATGGGAGTTCGGTGGTGTGGCTGAAGGTGATGGAGTTTCCTGTAGTGAAGAGGGGGTCGAGGGTGTGTCCTGCTGAGTGCGTGGGCTCGGTCACGATCTGGCGCAGTCCAATGTTGTGGAGGTTGTCCAGGAGGGATGTGGTGTTGGGGTCCAGTTGGTTGTCGAGGTGGAAGTTGAGGTCTCCCAGCAGGGTGTAGTTGGTGGATGCGATGGCCTGTGGGGAGATAATGTCCGTGATGGAGTTGGCGAAGGGTCTGCGGGGCCAGGGGGTCGGTTGATGAGGGTTCCTCGGAGGGTGGCGGTGGGGCTGGCCAGTATCTTGAAGTGAAGGTGTTCCATCAGTTCTGTGGGATCGTCAGGGAGTGTGCTCAGGCGGAGGCTGGATTTGTGGACGATGGCGATTCCTCCTCCTGGGCGGGTGGGGCGGTCCTTCCTGGAGATCTTCTATACTTGGGGGATGGCGATGTCCGGTCCCGAGGTGGTGTTGGTCCAGGTTTCGGTGAAGAACACTACGTCCGGGGTGGTGTTGTCGAGGAGGTCCCAGATTTCTGTGGCATGTTTGTGGAGGGATCGGACGTTGAGGAGGATGCATTGCAGGGTCTTCGGTTCGGTTGTGTTCTTGTGGGCGGGTTGTGCTGGATCCGTGTTCTTGGCGGTGCTGCAGGTGTGCCGGCAGCGGTGACACCTGAAGGGTCCGTGGGTGTCGGCTGGTGATGCTAGCTTGCAGTTGTTGTTGCGGCCTGGGTTGAGTGCGTGGAGTGCTGCTGGGTCGTAGCGTTGGCGGAGTGCTGCAGGGTCGTAGCGTTGGCGGGGCGGAGGTCCAGGGTTCCTGGCGCTGGTCGCAGTCGGGTCGCGGACGGGCGCCGACGGGCTTGCCTTTGGCCGCCATTAAGTAGGGGTCGGGGAGGGCTGGACAGCTGGGAGGCGGGAGCGGGGAGGGGAGCTGGATTGAGCCGGTCGCGCTGGGGGGGGAGGGGCCGCGTGGGCAGCAGCGGTGGGGAAAGGTAAAGGGAGGAAATAAGGGATAAAGAAAAAAGGGAAAATAGGCAGAAATAAGGCACAAAAGAGCAGAGATGCAGAAAAGTGCAGAAAGGTGAAAGATAAAAGAGGGTAGAAAAACGAGTGAAAACGAGTGAAAGAGCAGAGCAAGAGGAAGGGAAAATGAGCAGAAATAAGGCACAAAAGAGCAGAGTTGCAGAAAAGTGCAGAAAGGTGAAAGATAAAAAAGGGTAGAAAAACGAGTGAAAGAGCAGAGTGAGAGGAAGGAGACAGAGGTCCACTGGACCACCAGGGATGAGGCGCAGGGAAACCTGCGGGTGGAGGAGGGCCTCGATCACCAACACTCGAGAGTGCAGGGGCAGGGGCAGGCCTCACTTAATGGTGGAGCTGCAAGGGTGGGAGAGCAACTTCACTGACAATGAGTCAGTGGTCTTGCTCGCCTGTCCCCGCAGCGGCTGCCATTAATTAGGGGTCGGGGAGGGCTGGACAGCTGGGAGGCGGGAGCGGGGAGGGGAGCTGGATTGGGCCGGTCGCGCCGGGGGGGGGGAGGGGCCGCAGGGGCAGCAGCGGTGGGGAAAGGTAAAGGGAGGAAATAAGGGATAAAGAAAAAAGGGAAAATAGGCAGAAATAAGGCACAAAAGAGCAGAGATGCAGAAAAGTGCAGAAAGGTGAAAGATAAAAGAGGGTAGAAAAACGAGTGAAAACGAGTGAAAGAGCAGAGCGAGAGGAAGGGAAAATGAGCAGAAATAAGGCACAAAAGAGCAGAGATGCAGAAAAGTGCAGAAAGGTGAAAGATAAAAAGGGTAGAAAAACGAGTGAAAACGAGTGAAAGAGCAGAGTGAGAGGAAGGAGACAGAGGTCCACTGGACCACCAGGGATGAGGCGCAGGGAAACCTTCGGGTGGAGGAGGGCCTCAATCACCAACACTCGAGAGTGCAGGGGCAGGCCTCACTTAATGGTGGAGCTGCAAGGGTGGGAGAGCAATTTCACTGACAATGAGTCAGTGGTCTTGCTCGCCTGTCCCCGCAGCGGCTGCCATTAAGTAGGGGTCGGGGAGGGCTGGACAGCTGGGAGGCGGGAGCAGGGAGGGGAGCTGGATTGGGCCGGTCGCGCTGGGAGGGAGGGGCTGCGGGGGCAGCAGCAGCGGGGAAAGGTAAAGGGAGGAAATAAGGGATAAAGAAAAAAGGGAAAATAGGCAGAAATAAGGCACAAAAGAGCAGAGATGCAGAAAAGTGCAGAAAGGTGAAAGATAAAAGAGGGTAGAAAAACGAGTGAAAACGAGTGAAAGAGCAGAGCGAGAGGAAGGGAAAATGAGCAGAAATAAGGCACAAAAGAGCAGAGATGCAGAAAGGTGAAAGATAAAAAAGGGTAGAAAAACGAGTGAAAGAGCAGAGTGAGAGGAAGGAGACAGAGGTCCACTGGACCACCAGGGATGAGGCGCAGGGAAACCTGCGGGTGGAGGAGGGCCTCGATCCCCAACACTCGAGAGTGCAGGGGCAGGGGCAGGCCTCACTTAATGGAAGAGCTGCGAGGGTGGGAGAGCAATTTCACTGACAACGAGTCAGTGGTCTTGCTCGCCTGTCCCCGCAGCGGCCGCCATTAAGTAGGGGTCGGGGAGGGCTGGACAGCTGGGAGGCGGGAGTGGGGAGGGAAGCTGGATTGGGCCGGTCGCGCTGGGGGAGGGGCCGCGGGGCAGCAGCGGCGGGGAAAGGTAAAGGGAGGAAGTAAGGGATAAAGAAAAAAGGGAAAATGAGCAGAAATAAGGCACAAAAGAGCAGAGATGCAGAAAAGTGCAGAAAGGTGAAAGATAAAAAGGCTAGAAAAACGAGTGAAAACGAGTGAAAGAGCAGAGTGAGAGGAAGGATACAGAGGTCCACTGGACCACCAGGGATGAGGCGCAGGGAAACCTGCGGGTGGAGGAGGGCCTCGATCACCAACACTCGAGAGGGCAGGGGCAGGCCTCACTTAATGGTGGAGCTGCGAGGGTGGGAGAGCAATTTCACTGACAATGAGTCAATTCCAGAGAGACTTGGCTGAGGCTGCATGGATGAGAGGAGATCAAAGATGCAGTATCTTGTATAGTCTATAGACGCACTACATTAAAGACTTGATAGTTCTGGTGTTACAAATAGACCAGTAACAAACCAGTTGAAAGAGACAAAGGGCCTGATTTAGAACTTGGCAGATGGGTTACTCTATCACAACGGTGAAGGAAATCCCATCCGCCGAAATATAAATCTCACAGAACATAATGGGATTTATATTTCGGCGGACAGAATAGCCGCCACTGTTGTGATGGAGTAACCCGTCCGCCAAGTTCTAAATCAGGCCCAAAGACATGTAGAGACACATTGAACAGAGTATGAGTACCGATCTTCTCTGCTATCAACCTCATCCAACAATAATGCATCTGAGGGGCAGATGCAAATTGTTTCTTTATGTGGAAGATGTCAAGACTGCCTATGCTTATATTGTGGTCAATTTGGACACTATGGGGCCGATTCCGATCTCGGCCGGTAGTGCTCCGAATCGGATTCGGATTTACCGGATCCGATTCGGAGCCCTGTTTCCCGACCGAATCGTACGCGGGTCCGGCCGAGCGAGTACGATGCATGCTCCCGCGAAATCGCCGACCGACTCGTACGCGGCTTCAACACGCTCCGACCGACTCGCACGGACACGACTCGCACCGCGCTATGGAGACGTTTCCCGGCCGGGTAAGTACGATGCGCGCCGCAAGCAGTCCGACCGACTCGCGCCGTCCGGCTCGAAAGAGCTGTCGGAGCCGGACTTTGGGGTTCCCCGTCGGACCCCCCTGAACGCGTTGGCGTGCGAGTCGCACACAGGGGGGACCCATGGGTCCCCCCTACCTGTGCATGTACGCCGCGTTGCGCATGGACGCGTACCCACTGTAGGGGGCGCCCTTGTTTGCCTCGCACCCATCGAGTCAATGGGAGCCCGCGTACGCGTCGTATGACCGGCTCCCATTGACTTCAATGGGAGTCTGACCGAATCGAGTCCGATAGCATGCGATTGCATCGTACTCGTCCGGTCGGACTGCTGGGGTCCGATTCGGTCGGAATTCTCTCCGGGTCCGGCTCGGTCGGAGAGATTTCCGGCCAGAATCGGAATCGGCCCCTTTGTGTGCACCTGCGAAAATTACCATGCTCGTCCCTGATAAGCAGGCCTCAGTCAGGTGTAAATATATATTATCCTGAAGAAAATAAGGTACGATTTTTTTCTTGGATATAATACTGTCCTTGCCTACTGAATCCAGGTATGTGTCAGCATTATCTGACCCTGGGGTAACAGGGAACTTCATTGATTGTGCCTTCTTAAGGAAAATAATATTCCTATTCTATAAAACCTGCAGCAGAACCCATTAGAGCAGCTGATGGGAATTTACTTGCATCTGGGGATGGGGTACAGTAGACTGGGCCCCTGAACATTCCAAGCGGTCAACCCTAGCTCTGATCTAATGGCCTGGATCATTGAGGAGCTAGGGAGGGACAATAATGATTTTAAACATTTCCCTTCTTCATTATCTCAAGAACTTTTGCCGCCTAGACAGAGAATTTCTGCTCCATACTGAAGTTGCGGGGGGATCACTGCATTATAGGCCGTCAACAGGGGTCTATGTGACATATCACCATAACTACGATTGAATTTTTTCAGCCCACATACCGACAGTTGGGCTTTTATTTTCTGTACCTCCAAATGCGTACCCCACTTTAAAGAGTTGACAAACCAAATTCCAAGGTATTTGTACTCATTAACAATATCTAATTTGGTTTGTCCCAGATACCAATTAAACTTCATGTTTCTCTTTCCAAAACACAGGACTTTCGTTTTCTCCATGTTTACTGTAAGTCGTTTTGCCGAACAATATGTGCTAAAAACATTTAGCTTCCTTTGTAGACCCATCTCGGTCTGATCTAAAATTACTAGATCATCGGCATACAGCAAACAGGATAGATGCTTCCCATTTACTTTTCGGCTAGCGCTTCTGACAGTCCCCAGTATGGATGGCAGATCTGCTAAAAAAATGGCAAAAAGAAGCGGGCCCAAAACGCAGCCCTGTCTGAGGCCATTGTTAATTGCTATTTCAGGTGTCAAGCCCCCCATCGTGTCTTTAATAACCTGGGCCCAGTTCTGGCTGTGCAACTCCTGAATTACGAGCAGGAGGTCTTCAGGGACCTCATAGTTTTTCAGGGTCTCCCATAGGCACTCCCTATCTACCAAATCAAAAGCCGCACGGAAGTCCACGAAGCAGCAACACAGCTTACCTTGCTGCTCCATGGACTTCCGCGCCACTGCCCACAGGGCGAAGCAGTGGTCAATGGTAGAATGTCCCTCCTTAAATCCTCCCTGTTCTACTGGCACAATCGACTGCTGCTCCACCCATTCCTTCAATCTGCCCAGGATTATTTTGGAGAACACCTTCTCTCCTATATCCAACAGGTTGATCAGTCTGTAGTTCTGTGGATCCTTCCTATCTCCCTTTTTGTGAAGTGGTCTAATAACCGCCCCTCTCCAAGATTTAGGGATATGGCCTGATTCCAATATAGCAGCAAACATATGGGATAAGAATTCTGCCCACCAGTTTATTTGTGTTTTAATTATGATGACGGGTAAATTGTCGGGCCCTGCTTAAAAAGCCCCATTTCAATTTCATACTCCTCTTGGGAATCCCCTTGTATATAAACATTTACGAGAATCAGGTGAGCATTCTTTATTTCAGTAACCAGTTGGGAAATCTTACAAACCAGCAGCCATTTACATGTTGTATTTATTTGCTTCACCTTTCTCGCAATCCTAGTTGAGGTAAGTGTCATGATCCCCCCCGGATGATCGGCCGAATCTTTTCTTTTTACTGGCAGGCTTATGAATTTGAACAAAGCCTTCAACCACCGGGGTATTGTCGCATAGCCAAGCTTCCTGCAAACAAATGATATCAGCACACTGTGCTACGTAATTTAAACTTTCCACTTTTGTTTGCCCTCCAAGCCCATTGATGTTCCAAGAAACCATTTTCAGGCTATGTGACAACCCGGTGCCCTAATCGATATCGCTGAGACAACCTGACCCATCCTGATTCCATGAGTATGTACTTAACTGGCTATTTCCAGGACTCCAGTTCCCCTAGTATTTACTGGGCTCTGTGTTCTCAACTACTATGTTCATGTTTGCTCTTTCCCCACCAGCCCCGGCTAACAATCTCACTTGCCTTCTCCCCAAGCCTGCATGATTTTTCAAAAAGGCACTGCCTCGCTGGTTTACCCCTTCCACCTCTGATATTATCCTTATCCCTTCTTTTAATATCTCCTTTTCGGCTTTTAAAATTGCCTCCTTAACCAGCCCTGAGTAAACTTGAACCTTGGTACATTCATTGCCTTTATTATTGAGGCTAAAACCTACCTGCCTCAGATCTTTTGTCCCAATTTCTTTCAGGCTAGGGCATTTTGCAAAAGAGAATTAGAGTTGGGAACGATTTAACGGTATGATCTTTCTTTGTTTTTTCCTCCCCTTCTCTATTTCGGTGGGTTCAAAATATTGCCACATCCTGGCACTGGAGTCTAATGCTTTTATATCCCGATTTTGACTTCCCGACTTTACCTTCTTTCTAGATTGTATATTTGTTCTGTTTCCCCCCTCTGCTAGTTTCCTTGGGGATTCTTTCCCTCTCTGCATCTTTTCACATATTTTCAATCTTTTACCCTCCCCACAGGCATTTTGAATACATTTTTGTTGGGCCCTTTTCCCTCCCAATTCTGCTAGTGCCAGATTGGATAAACACTCCAGGTTCCTCCTTTCCCATCTACTGTTGGGAGGGGTTCCTATCTCACTTGATTCTCCTCGTGTCTGCTCCACCTTATCCCTTCCTTTTTTTAAGCCCTTCTTTCTTCCCTGTGGCTGAGTATGCTTTCTTGGATCGTACAGAGAATTCTGTTGCCTATACCAAGTGAGCTCTCCCCGTCTCCTAATCAGCATAGTCCATCTGGAGATATACACATCATGCTGGTCATTCGTTTGTGCTACATCCCCTGTACTACCTTCGATTGGGGGATCTGGCACCGGTCTAACCATAGATGGCATATGACCCCTGATCCCCTGAAGCTCTTCTACCATTCTTTTAAGGTGTATTTCATGATTATTTAGCAAGGTATTATTTAACACTGAAACTTCTAACAATCCTTGCAAAGTTTTTTGCAGTATCAGCATTATGTCCAACATTGTGCCCGAGGGTGAAGCGGATATATCTAAGCCCAATGTGCTATTGCGCACCACTTCTTCTATGGACTTAGAACCTTGAGTTCCTGAATGGCCCATACTCTTATCGGACTTAGGCCTTGTAGCCGGGTTCAACAAGTCACTTCGTTCTCCCAAGTCCTTAAGAAGATTCCCCTCAATTTCTACTTCTTCTGCTACTTCTACTTCTTCGACGCCAGACGAAGAAAATATCCGAGGGGATGATGAAAGTCTTGGTTCCAGGGGGGGGGTCAATTCGGCTTAAATCACTTTGGGTGAGCGATAGGTCGCCACGGTCTGGGGGGCAGTATTCGTTAGCCTCCAATACATTTGGCTGCTCTTTATCAGGTCTTGAGCTTGAGCTTTCACAGGCGTTGGTGCCTTTTTAAAATGTTTGCCCACAAAATCCTTTATTGATTTTGACACTAGACCTCCCCCCCTTTGATGCTGACTAGAGATTTTTCAGGTAGGGTGGTCTTCTTTGAATTCCTCTTATGAACCCTTTTTTCATATTCCTCGTGACCGTCCGTATGACCATCCATACCCTCCCCTAGGGACCCGTTTTCATCTGTAGTCTCATTACTCAGCGACGGGGGGTCTTTGCGTGCTTTTCTTATTTTTGTCTTCCTTGGTGCCCTCTTACTAGAAAGACTTCTTCTGTCTTGCGAATTAAAACTACTTTAAATGCGGTAAGGGAGTGAAATGAATTGAGTCCGGAGGGGCAGTCAATTTCCTTACACCCACTCGCCGCCTCTTTCCTCTACTTCTTGTTCTGGTCCCTGGTGTATCTACTAGATTAGAGACTTTTTGAACTCAACAAGATTTTTCATATATGTAATTTAAAAACACTTACCTCTGCTGTGTGCTAAGCTGTCTGGCCGTGATTCCCGGTTGGGACTTAGAAGCGCCTATGTAAATTGTCCCTTTAATCTTCAATCATGGTCCGGGAGCCGGGGGCCGGGGGATCATAGACTGGGGGGCCAGGGCTTTTGGCCCCTCCCCACTGTGGGTGTACAAACTCCTTCAAATTCTTTCAATCCCCCCTCTCGGGGCCCCCAGGTGCGGGCGTGTTCCCGCCACTCACTTCACCGCCGCTGCCAAACCAGTTTTTTCAACTCCCCTCCGCGTCCGCCAAAAACGCGGAGAACAGATGGAATGGCGCAGCCTGCCAGGCGATCGGCGACTCGCGCTCCTGAAGATATGTACAACACAGGGACACCACTTCCCTGATGCCGGTGTGACCTCCTATAGCCTCCTGATCCTGCTCCGATCCTGCTCCAATGAGACGCCAAGCTCCGATGAGCTCCGCAGCACGTTGCACGTTGAACGTAGTTCGATGCACGGCAGCCACACACAGCAGAGGCTTCAGTCTTCACTCAGTCTTCACCCTTACAAAGATTTTGAAATCCAAGGAAAACCCCACACCTGGTTAAAATCTTTTCTTTGCTAAGCTCTTTTACATTAGGGATATTAGAGGAGTGTGGCATCACTGAACTCAAAAAGCATGTCACTGCCTTTACTGGCATAAAGAAGTGTTTGAAAACTACAAATGCGTAGTTTGGAAGGACATACAGAAGCTTGGCAAGTATATTAATTTTGGATAGGGCCACTCCTAAACAGCCAATATGAGCACAGCATTCCAAATCGTTAAACCTCTACATACAAAGGTTAACATTGTGGCCAAATTGTGTCCCCAGGAAGCCTTGTGGTCACCAGAAATGCATATCCCCCAGTATTTATTTTAAAGGGCTTTATTTTAATCTGCAGCCGGCGTGTTTCCTGCCACATCATCTCTCCTCCCCTTATCGGTACTAATATTATTTGTCCCAGTTAACACTTAGGTCGGAAGCTTCTCTATAAAAGTCAATAATTGTCATTAGCCTCTCTCAATACCACTGGAAAAGTAACATGTCACCTGCGTATATGGATACCCGGTCTTCAAGTTCAGTTTCCCACAGAAAGCCCTAGACGAAGCTAATGCACCTAATCCATCCTGCATGCAGTTTCACTGCCACCTCCAAGAGCAATGGTGATACTGGGCATCCGTCTCAATGGGAAAGGGGTCAGGCAGATGTCCATTAACTTGCGCCTGGATCCAGGGTTAGAAATAGAGTAGGTGGACCACTGCAAGGGGGTTGATGCATGCTGGTCCTTGGTCATAGAAGGCCTTGTAGGCGTGTATCAGTATCTTGAATTGGCATATTTTCTTGACGGGGAGTCACTGGAGGTTCCTGAGGTGGAGGGTCATCTGAGTTCATTTGGTGAGGTTGAGGATGAGTCTGGCAGCCGAGTTCTATATCTTCTAAAGTCTCTTCAGGAGTTGAGTGGTGATTCCTGCGTAGAGCGTGTTGCCGTAGTCAAGTCGGCTGGTGACTAGGGCATGGGTGACGGTTTTTCTGGTGTCAAAGGGGAGTCAACTGAAGATCTTTTGGAGTATGCGAAGGGTGTGGAAGCAAGCGGAAGTGACTGCATCGATCTGGCGTTTCATGGTGAGTTTGCTGTCCAGGATGATGCCAAGGTTGCGGGTGTGTTCTGTCAGTGTGGGTCTGAGCTCGGAAGGCCACCAGGTGTCGTTCCATGGAGAGGTGTTATTTCTAAAGATCATCACTTCCATCTTGTCTGTTTTGAGTTTCAGGCAGTTGGTCTTCATTCATTCGGCAACGATCACCATGCAGTTGTGGAAGTTGGACCTGGTGGTGGAGGGGTCTTCTGAGAACAGGATGATGAGCTGAGTGTCGTCTGCGTAGGAAATGATGTTGAGGCTATGGGTTCTGACAATGTTGGGCAGGGGCGTCATGTAGGTGTTAAACTGGGTGGTGCTAAGGGATGAACCTTGTGGGATTCCGCAGATGATGCTCTTGGGTTCCGACATGAAGGGTGGTAGGCAGATTCTCTGGGTTTGTCCTGTGAGGAAGGATGCGATCCATTTGAGGGTGTCTCCCTGGATCGCAATGTGGCGGAGTCTCTTGATAAATGTGTAGTGGGATATGGTGAAAACACTGCTGAGAGGTCGAGGAGTATCAGGACCGCTGTGTCTCCCCAGTCGAGGAGATTTCTGATGTCATCAGTGGCAGCAATCAGGGCGCTCTCTGTGCTGTGTTTGGCGCGGAAGCTGGTCTGGGAGGTGTCCAGCAGGTTGCTGTTCTCCAGATGTTCAGTGAGTTGTCAGTTGATGGCCTTCTCGAGTACTCTGGCGGGGAAGGGGCGGAGCGAGATGGGGCAGTGATTCTTGAGATCGCTGGAGTCGGCGGATGGTTTCTTGAGAAAAGGTCTGACCTCTGCATAAATCCATTGATCGGGGAAGGTGGACGTGGTGATGGAAGTGTTGAGAATGGAGGTGAGTTTGCTGCTGATTTTCTTGCTATCGAGATTGAAGAAGTGGTGGGGGCAGGGGTCCGTGGGTGCTCCACAGTGGATGGAGTTCATGATGGCTGAGGTGCTCGGTGTGGTGAGCTGTTCCCATGCGGTGAGCGGAAGGTTGTGGGTGGTGTCAGTAGGCGTGATGAGGCTGTGGAGGTCTGTGGGTTGTGGTTCAAAGTTACTGTAGATGGTGGATATCTTGTTGTGGAAGTAGTCTGCCAGGGTGTCGCAGAGATCCTGGAAAGGGAGGGAATCATGTTCTCAGTGGCTGATAGGCAGGAGAACTCTCTGACGATGTTGAAGAGTTCCTTGCTGTGGTTGGAGCTGACTTTGATGTGGTCTGCCAGGGCATGTTTTTTCGTGTCTTTTAGGCATTGATGGTATATATGTTGAGGGCTGATTTGAAGGTGTTTCGGTCTGTGAGATATTTACTGGTGCGCTATTGTCTCTCTCTAGATGTTTGCAGTTGCATTTCAAGGCCCTGAGTTCTGGTGTGTACCAGCTGGCTTGTTGGTGGATCTACTGGCCTTGGAGGGCTTGATCGGGCAAATCTGTTGGTGCTTTTGGTGATCCAGCGGGAGAGGTTCTCAATGGCCTGATTAAGGTTGGTCGCAGGGCCGGAATGGGTGGTGTTGAGGGAGTCCGTCCATTGGGTCTCTGTCACCTTGTTCCATCTGCGGTGGGAGGAGTTTGGTGTCTTGGTGGTGGTGCAAGGTGCTCCTGCGATGGTAAAGTGGACGATGGCGTGGTCGGTTCAGGTGAGTTTGGTGATATGGCTGTACTTGACTATGTCGCTGGCAGTGAAGATTGGGTCCAGCGAGTGTCCTGTGGTGCGTGTGGGGTATGTGACCAGTTGGGTGAGGCCGATATTGCTCATGCTTTCCAGGAGGTTGGTGGTGTTAGAGGGTTCGGGGTTGTCGAGGTGGAAGTTGAGGTCACCGAGGAAGATGTAGTGTTTGGAGTCGATGGCGAGTAGGGCGATGAATTCGGGGATGGTGCTGCAGAAGCTGGGGCGTGGGTCATGGGGTTTGTATGCGAGGGTACCTCTGATGGTTGTTCTGCCATCTGTTTGGAATTGGAAGTTGAGGTGGTCCATGATTTGTGTGGTGTCGTCTTGGGTGGTGGTGCAGCGGATGGTTTCTCTGTGGATGATGATGATCCATGTTTGTTGGTGCATCCCGGTCCCGGTGCATCATCTTGTATCTGTTGGGCGTTGCGGTGGCAATGTCGGGGGGTGGCAGAGGGGTTGAGCCAGGTCTCAGTAATGAAGACAACGTTGGGGGTGGTGATGGTGTCCCAGATTTCGGTGGTGTGTTTGCAGAGGGATCAGGCGCTGAGCAGGAGGTAGTGGAGTGGTTCCGAAGTGGTCACGGTCGGTGAGGTGGGTGAAGGGTTCAGTGCGGGTGGGCGGTGCTGAGCTGCAGGCGAAGAAGCAGTGGCGGCAGGTGAAGGGTCCTACCATTGATCGAGGTGATGAGAGGCAGCAGTTGTTGCAATGTTCTGGGTCCAGGGCTCGGAGTTCTGCAGAGGAATATCTGTGGCTGTCTGGAGTGCCTGGGGTGGTCCTGTCATGGACGGGTGCTGACGGCCTTGCCTTTGGCGCGCCGGTGGTGCACCCTCTACGTGGCCGCGCTGCAGCCACCATTAAGTAGGTCCTGGGAGGGGCGCTGGAAGCGGTGGGAAAGCCAGCGGCGAGGCGCCGCTGTTCACAGATAGCAATAGCAATAAAAACAGGTGCAGAGACAAATTGAACCAAAAGTACAGGTCTCAATGCTAACAGGCATGAAATAACTTAACCAAAAGGCCCAAAATAAACATAATGATTGGCACAGAATTAACAGGAAACAGACGGCCAAACAGAGAAGGGCAGCGAGAGCGACAGAAGCCCAGAGCTAAGGCAGTGAGGTGGAGCTGGAACAGGGACCTGCTCAATGGGTTCACACTGCAGCCTCCATTAAGTAGGCTGTGGGAGGGGGGTGTCGCTGGTAGGCGGGAGGTGGGAGCGGCGGGAAAGCGAGCAAAGTTCTTCTCTGCTTTTCTTTATACTCTCCTTGTACTGGTGTGTTCACAAACAAAAGTCACAGTCTAATGATCCCATCCGCACTTGTCCTCACAGTCAGGTGGCCTATTACAATTCAACAATTGTGACAGACTTTCACCACAGTCATTGCGTGGGGCGCCTCAGACGCACCTGATCTAACCTTGTACATCTAGCACAACATAGCCTCTGCGGTGGGAACAGAGGCATCCATTGAGGAGCTATGATCCATAAATTGCAGCCATGCTCAGACATCACATTTGCGAAGGGCTCAACAAACATTTGTCCAGGGACAGAGGAGGTAGTTGAAGGTAGATATTTCCCTTGTAGGATATGCTTCCCATGCATTACACAGGATGGGTACCCTTTTTTTAGGGGGTCTATATATGTGAATACTTTTTAGAGGTTGCAGGATACTTATTTATTTATCAAATAGTAGCTTATATCCTAGTGATTGTCCCCAGAGTTAGAGGCAGGTGGGCACTGCAGACTACTTGATCATGGACATAGCGTCCTACCTGCGTCACAGTTTTTATGCTCTCATGTGCATTGTATGTTTGTTTCCCTCCTTTTTTCCTTTTTTTTGGTCTATTTTTCAAGCCACACGACGTAGGCCCCAAGTGCGGGCACCGTACCCTCACATCCGAGAGATGACAGATCCGGACAGCGCATTGCGGCCCCCGGGGGAAGTGAGGTCGGCAGACCAGTCTTCCCCCGGGGTGTTCGCGCGATAGATAGGACAGGGTGTTAGGTAGTTTAGGGGTGGGCTTAGGGGTGGGGTTTAGGGTAAGGTTTTATAGGGGGCAGGAGAGGAAGTTCTTCCTCTTCCTGTCCCCAGCGCCGTTAGGGAAGGGTTAGGAAAAGTTTTGACCACCCTCCCACCCTACATGTTTTTAGGAGTGGAAAAGGGTATTTGCTTTTAATAGCGTGCCAGTTTAGGACGGGTTGAGGTTTTGTGCTAGCAGGGTTGGGAGGGGTGGGGAGTCTATGACGGGCATACTCACCCTTCCGGGGAGGGGGATACAGGTGCATGATGGGGGTGCGGCATGCAGGAGTGCGATGGCTGGAGATGCTGGAGGAGGTTGAAAGAGAAGTGAATGGTATAAGGGAAGAGGTCGCTGAGTGAATCGGGAATGAGTAACTGGAGTGTGGGAGTGGTTGATGGATGAAAGACATGAGGTTGGGGATTGTTAGATGTTTATTGATGTTATGTTTAAGTATGGTTGTCAACCCTGTCCTAATAAAATGGCCTTTTACGCTAACTGACAGCGTGGAGTGGTTATTGCGCGAATAAATCAGCTCCCCTGCAAGCAGGTGGCCCCTCACCCGATACCTCTGAGCTGTCCTGTGTCTTCTGTAGAGTGCCACCCGGCCTCTCCTATACAGTGTTGCACATGTTACGTCCTGAGGGCCAGACGCCGCCCAAAGGTATAAATAAATGCTGGGGTGACCACTCGAGGCACTCCCACAGAGATCCATCATAGTGTCCGTGTGCCTATTTGCCGGCAATGTAGCATGGCAAGCTGACTGCGAGGAGGCCCCAAGGACACCACATTGGTGACGAGGAGTGGTTCTTTACTCACATCTGCGCTGCTGTGGTGACCCCACCTGCGGCAGTAGGAGTATTGGTGTCGCAACGCGGGCTGCTGCGTGAAGTGGTGAGGCGGCCCTAGGACAAGTGGGTAGTGTGGGGGTGTAGACACAAGTGATCCCTGCTGCCTGTGGTTTCCCACCGTGACGGTGGGTCAGCTGGAGCGCATGTACCGTGATTCGAGGTCCAACCCGCTCACTGGGTGTGAGGCGCCACCTGCAGGCACATGTGGTGTACCTCACTCTGCACAACGAGGATTGCGGCACCTGCCTCAGGCCACATGAGGCAGCGACGGTGCGAGGCACGGTGGAAGGAAGTCCACAGTGTCATAGAGAAGGAAACAGGACCAAAGTAGGAGAAATAAAAGACTTGGACAAAAAAGACAAAAAAGGGGAGAAGAACTCTTTCCTGCCCCTGCAGAGAGAGAAAGTAATGGTGCTGCGCATGGCTGTGGAATATTATTTTATTTTTTATTTTATTTATTTATTTTATTTTTATTTTATTTGAAGAGTTTTATATAGCGCTGGCTAGACCCGGAGGTATCAGAGCGCTTTACAAGAGGATCGTTGCGTTACAAGTTACATCAGTTACAAAAGCATAGTAAGGTACAGTAAACAAAAACAATGTTGCGAGAATTCGTAGGAGGGAGGGGGGGAAGGAGCCATACAGCAAGACGAGGAAGAACTGTGCCCAATGTCCGGCTGGGTAGGTGACGGTCAAGGGGGAAACCAGGGCCAATCTCCTCTATAGCTGTCTAGCAGCTCCACCGGGCATCAGCCATGTTGCTCAGGTCTCAGCGTTCAGGAAAAACAGTTTTGAATAGTTAGATAGGCTACAGTTGCATAGTCAAGTAGCGGAAGAACACGTCCCCACTAGAGGAAAGAGGTAAAAGAAGGGGGGGGAGTATAAAACAAATCGGAGAAGGAGCTGGGGGCTGCCATTTAGGCTGCCGAGGAAACGAAGGCAGAGGCGGCCGCCATTTTAAGGTCAGGCACGTCATGTCCAGGCCTCTGTAGATCCCTGTGTAGGCGTTGAAGCGGTAGTTGGTCTCGGCCATGATGAAGCCCTGCTCGTGGGAGGCAGCAGTTAGCTCGGACCCCCTGGATGCCATTTAGATGCCGAGACATGTGAGGTAAAAGAGGCGGGACTTCCTCTTTCTCTGGAAGACGAGGCCAAATTATCATTATAGTCCCTACAGCACCAGTTGGTACGCACAGCTACTAATCCATGGTACCACCTCTCCCCAGTCAGTGATGTTGCCCCACCTGCGACTCCGCAAGTGCCAATATCTGCCTCTTAAGATCACGGGCGAACAGCTGCCCGGCGTCAGCGCTTCACCGCGTCTCCCTCAGCGCCCCACCGGCAATCTCCACAGTTCAGGAAACCTCCAGATCCAGTGTACCCCACTCAGCAGGGGTATGCGCCTGCCCGATTGTTCTCACCTCGTCCGTCACTGCTGGTGAATCTGTGAGGCACGAGCGAGGGAGAAGGCCACCAAACGCCCAGAATAACGCCAAAGTCAGCCGATGCCCGCACCACACCGCAAGCCCTCTCAACCAGTCAGATGGCTGCACACAATTCGCGCTGCGGCGCTTTTCGGTTCACGGCCTGAGTGAGTATTGTGTCAGAGCAGGCAAAACAGCGTCAGCGGGCCCCTCCGGCTCCCAGATCAGAATCCGCTGTCCGCACACTAACAGTTACCGCGTCTGGAGCCTCCGATGCCACGAGCGGTCAACAGGGTCACAGGCGCAGCACACAGCTCCAGCAGCTTTCACAGTGCCATATTTCTCTCGCACTTACAGCAGCTACATCACACACAGTCTAAAAGCTGCAGCGATCACCTTCTCCGTCAGCCGGACTTCGCTTGCTCGTCGCAGTCTACATCTTGCGCACCTCCCCGTGCGATCGATTGCCCCGGCTCTCTAACAGCCCCTGTGGAGATAGGGGAATTGCTTCCTTTGTCGCCGTATACAATGCAGTCTCCACGGGTCAATGCTGTTATTGGAATCCCATTGGGAAAAACGGCCGCGGCGCCATCTTGTCCCCGCTGCAGTCCAGGCGGCGGATATTTTGGCGAAGCTCGATCAGAGGACACGATCGGAGGAAAGCGAAATAGGTCTCCAGGTGAGCCGCCTGCTTTCCGGTTGCGGAATCTTGGTTAAGGGTGGGAAAACAATGCGGTGGAACGCCGTAAAGGAGGCTGGAGAGAGGAATCGCAACGGAGCATCAGCATGATGGGAGCTGGGGCATCACTCCCTGGGGCATCACCGGCAGAAAGGGATGATTGCAGGGGAGTGAGCATCCCCTATGCGTACATGTAGGCCCAGCAGGCCTAGACACAGCCCAGGATACCAAGCCAGTACCACCTGGATAAATCGCAAGCTTAAAGCATCCAACCTCACGTTCACAAGATGTCGCACTAACAACAGCAACAACAGCAGTAGGTGCTACCTCTACAGCTCCCTGCTTTGCACACCCATTTACCTGTCACAGCCTTGTAACCATTCAGGGAGCTTGCAGACCCATTGGCGGCCACAATGGCGCTTATTGGTCAGGAGATTGAAGCACTACTTTCGAGCCACAAGAGAAACAGTTGGGGTAGTGAAGCAATTGCTGTTAATTCACTTTGGAGAGGTAGAACTGTTTGAACTGTTAAAAAATCTGCCCAATATGGGTAATGATGCTGATTTTGATGCTGCAGTGATGGCTTTGGATAGACACTTTGACCCCCACCTAAAACCAGATTATGAAGGGGGCGGAGCTTGCTCGCGACCAAGATGGCCGCTTGAGCTGAGAGCCCCGTGACACAGTCTCACTATCGTTAAATTATCCGGCAACTACGGGACCTGCTATGCAATAGGAGGTGCGATCTGAACACCGGAGGCCCGCCGGAGGAGAAAGCACTGATTCCGGCTCCGATGCGACATCACCTCACACAGATACGCCGTTCTGACGGCTACCGTGCTGCCAGGCCCTGATCCTCGGGCTACGGTAGAGCTGCAGCGGGGTTGGCCCTGACGCCCGGTCACTGGAGCACCCGGAGCGCGATCGCTGCGCTGTGCGACCGGGAAAGGTACTGTGCTTGCCGCTTTATATCTGGAGTGCGGGCACGTTTCCAGACGGCGCGCGGCTCGGTTGTTGCCGGGGTCGCGGGGTCGGGAACTGCCCGGTGGACCGGTGGGGGCCGAGTGCGAGGCCCTGTGCGGCTGAGCCCCCACTACTATACAGACCCTGTTTGCCCTGGGCGTGCCGACCGCAGCGGTGGAGGGAGTGCGCACAGGGCTGAGACACTCGTAGAGGTGCTCTGGGAGCCTGGGGAAACACTTCGCATTGCGGAGCCGCCATTTTGAGGCCGGGAGCCTCTGGCACATCGAGCGGTGAACAAGACGGATGGCAGCATTCAGGAGAGGAGACAGTTGCGCCCCAGAGCAGGGATGGTGGTGTGTCTAGTGGGGCACACGCGAGTGAGAAACTTGACAGGGTACTCGAGGAGACCCCGGATCCGCGACGTTCCTGCCCATTCACCTCGCCCTTGAGGATACCGCCTATGCCTGTGGACCGGTGGCTTGCTGTTTCTACGCGGCCCCCCCCTGTTGATAGCTGGGGAGTGCTTGGTGCAGAGCGACGCGATTTGGATCTGCCCCTGGGTGCATGGGAAGACGACCGGCGGGGCCGGGGTGTCTGACCGGCGTCCGTTGTTGCACGCTTTGCGAATATTGAAGAGTTGGCCTGGGCGCGGGACAAAGGCGGTGCAACTCGGGTGCGCTGCTCGGTGCTCTGGAGCCTGATCTCACCGACTGGAGCATATTCCCAGGATCGGGAGGCCTGCGATGACCCCCATGAGGTGTCTCCCTGCCTCGTAGTTGGCTGCAGACGCGACTTGGAGGAGGCACTGATACCTGGCGGGCGGCATATATTTTACCGAACCCCGGGGAGGGGGTGTTTTGGCGACTCGCACGGTGGTTGCTATTGGTCGCAAGGATAGGCAGAGTTGACCGAGCGCAGCCGAAGCTTTCATTTGAACAGAAGAGGTCGAAGTCCCGAGACGCTTCTACGGAAGACACTGCCAGGATGCAGGGACCGACGGCTGATGACTTGAATCCTGACATCCGGAGTATGCTGGTGGCCATGGAAAAAAACCTGCAGAGCGGTATTGCATCACTGGGTACTAAGATGGATGCTTTAACATACAGGATGGACAGAATGGCTGAGCGCCTTGACAAACATGCTGAAAGGCTAGACGTGTCGGAACGTAGGATCACGGAGGTGGAGGAAGCGCACACCACCCTTGATACTGATCATAAGCAGCTTGGGAGGGTCCTGCGGGTATTACAAGACAAAACTGAAGATTTGGAGGCACGCTCACGCCGCTGCAACCTTAGAATCACTGGCCTGCCGGAGTCAACACCAACTGGCAACATGGAACAATTCATTGAGAAATTGCTGGTCACCTTGCTCGGGGAAGGAACTTTTTCCGCTATGTTCGTGGTGGAGAGGGCTCACCGCTCCCTGGGACCTCGCCCGCCCCCGGGGGCGGCCCCTAGACCGATCATCGCAAAACTGCTCAATTATCGTGACAGGGACGCTGCGCTGAAACTGGCTAGGGAAAAGCAGCATCTGTCTTATGAGGGTTCCACAATCTCATTGTTTCCAGACTTCACCATCCGGGTGCAGGAGGCGCGTCGGCAGTTCGTACCTATGAAGAAACAGCTCCGTGACCTGGGCGTCGACTACGCCATGCTGTATCCCGCAAGACTCCGGGTCAACAGGCAAGGTCGCTCCCACATCTTCACCGACCCAAAGACCTTGCAGAGGGCTATGAAAGACTGGTCCAAAGAACCTCGGCACAGCCCGGAGCGGCACCTACTCGATGAAGCGGCAGGAGGGCAACTAGACGAACAGGACTAGACGAGGCCCGACTCCTGGAGGAGATAAGTATGATCTTTGTGCAAAGTACTGGGAGTATTGGTATGCAGGTGGGGTTCCTGCGTTCTGCTTGCTACGGATTGGGCTTGTCTTTAGACAATTGGAATCGGAGGATGCTGACCTCGGTTCAGCTAAACCTAGCACTATACTTTGAAGTTGGGGTTGGCCTTGGGGAGGTTGATGTGGGATGGACGGGACTCACGCATGGCGGCACGTGAGTGCATGGGATTCAGTGGGATTGTCCCAGGACTTTGGTGTGATGCAGCCTCGGTGCCCGGACTATTATATTCTGGAACTGTATCAGGTACTGCTGTACCGTGTCTCCTACCGCGGCTGGGGCCTGCGATCCTGTGGGTCATGTAGGCGCATACTAATTCCTTGACTGCGCTCGGGGTAGGCTATACTAAGGTTGGATAGTTCTCCGTGTTGTGCGAGCAGCGACCGCCCACGAGTGAAACACACCAGGGAGGGTAACTTGTTCGGGTGGGGTGGGGGAGGGAAACTGTGGGGTGGTCCAATGGGGAAGTATCGCGACCAAGTTGGGGATGGTCTGACGTGGGAGGGGGGAGGATGGGTTGAGAGTATTGCAATGTTGTTGTTTTTGACTGATGTTTTTTATCAATATGCACAGGGTGTACAAGATAATTGTTTGCTGTACAGATTAGGGTGTAAATTACACTACGACACTTATGATGGCGGGACATAGCAATGATAATGTTACTGCGACACTAGATGCCCTCCGAGCGCTTACGTGTAATGGTAGGGGGCTTAATGATCACAGGAAGCTTCGTAAGGTATTGAACTATCTGCACAGACAAGCTATTGATATAGCTTTATTACAGGAAACGCACCTCCCACCCAATAGCCCACTACTTCGCAGTAGAGCATTGTTAGACAACATACACGCTGCAGGTTTCTCTACTCACGCACGAGGGGTGTTGACCTGGGTTAACCCTAAATCTCAATTTAGACTGGTACCGCTAGATACGGACAAGGACGGCCATTATGTGATTTCTAGATGTCACGGGAAGGGCTTGGACATAGTGATAGTGAACATCTATGGCCCTAACTATGATAGCCCTGAATTTTATAGAGCGCTCGCTACCACTGCCAGGAAATACTCGGAGGAACAACTCCTTTGGGGCGGGGACCTTAATTTGGTAAGAAACCCAAGCATAGATAGATCGGGGGACCCATGAGGCGCCCCTCAGCAGCTGCCAGAGCACTGGAGGGCATTACGGTCGACTTGGATCTCTGCGATGTCTGGCGTACGCGATACCCGAACAAGGGTGGGTACACTCACTACTCGGCATACTATAACTTACATACTCGCATTGACTACTGGTTGGCTTCCTCGCTGCTCATCGCTAATACCAAAGAGTGTTTGGTTCTCCCACGCACACTGTCGGACCACTCTCCCCTCTTGCTCGTTCTTACTACACCCAAGAAGACTATTCCGCCATTCACTTGGAGGTTCCCTCCCTATTCGCTCCTGGATTCGGTGTTTAGGGAGGAATTGGCTGAAGCTATAGAATCTTTTTTTGTTATTAACACGGGGTCGGTGGACAGTTTCCGGGTGGTCTGGGAGGCCTTCAAGGTATATATACGTGGCGTTTCCATGGCCAAGCACTCTGGGGTTCTCCCCTCTATCCGGCGACATCTGTCCGATCTGGAAAAGGAACTGGGGGCTTTAGAAAACCGACAACTAACTGGTACCGACGAAGCACTGCCGCGTAAAATTAAAGAACTGCTGGGGGAATATCAAGATGCGGCCGACAGCGAAATTAAGCACTTAGGCAAATATGCTACAGCTCGGGTCTATGGTGAGGGTGACCGCCCGGGCTCCGTGCTGGCACTAGTATTGAGAAAGAAGCGCAACAAAACACAGGTCACTGAACTTAGATCGGCGGAGGGCGAGATGCTCACTGAGGAGACGGACATAGCAGACAGGTTTAAACAATTCTACGCTGAGCTATATACATCTCGGTCTACCGGTACGGAAGATGAAATCGCTGATTATCTCGCGCATATTAAATTACCATTCCTCACCAATACACATCGGGAGTTCCTTATGAGGCCTATAGAAAAAGACGAAATCCAATTAGCCCTGTCGAGTATGAAAGCCTCAAGTGCCCCAGGAGTTGACGGCCTCACGGTTGCCTTCTATAAGGCATTTATAGATATCTTACTCCCGCACTTGTCCGAGCTCTTCGATGAAATGTGTGTCTCAGGTATTATGCCGCCTACGATGAGAGAGGCGATTATAGTCGCCATTCCCAAACCGGGTAAGCCGCCGGAGGAATGTGGGTCTTACCGCCCACTATCTCTGTTCAATGTTGATACCAAATTATACGCTAAAATTCTGGCTAACCGTTTAGTGCCCCTGGCTCCGATATTAGTCGCACCTGAGCAGGCTGGGTTTGTCCCCGACAGGAACCTCACTTACAACCTTCGCACGGTCTTCGGGGCCATTCAGCATATCAGGCAGAACTCTAAAGCGGTTGCGGTTGCGGTCTTCCTCGATATGGAGAAGGCCTTCGACTCTGTTGAATGGCCCTTCATGCGTAACGTGCTGACTAGAATGGGGCTGGGCCCTGTCTTCCTCCAACTGCTTGGGGTGCTATATAACTCCCCCACCGCTAGAATCAAAATAGGAAATTTAGTGACGGATTCCATAGTCATTACTAGAGGGACGAGACAGGGTTGCCCGCTGTCTCCCATATTATATGCCTTGGTTGCCGAACCCCTGGCATGCGCACTGAGAGAGTACCACAGCCACAGAGGTCTCCAATTCCCGAAATATGAGCTAATAGTGTCCACTTATGCGGACGACACGTTATTATATGTACGCGACCCGGAGAGTAATCTCTCATCCGTCTTAAGGGAAGTGGTGCACTTTGGGGCACTGTCGGGATTACGGGTTAACTGGTCAAAGTCCATAGTTTTCCCGCTCACTCCGGTCACAACGCCCTTTGAACCGGACTACCCGCTACAATGGTCCGCGGAGGCGATACGTTATCTGGGTATCCAGATTCATACTGAGTCGGAGACGATATTTAGGGAAAATTATGAGTACGGCTGTCAGCAGACTTGAAGATGAGGTCGAAACCTGGATTAGGTTACCTCTGTCCCTGCTAGGCAGGATCTCTATCATGAAAATGGTGGTGCTGCCCCAGTTTCTGTTTCTTTTTACAAATATCCCAATTGTTTTGCCTAGCTCTTTTTTCACGAGAGTCACTACATTGCTGATAAAACTGGCCTGGGCGGGCAAACAGGCGAGGGTGAAATGGCAGATACTTACTTTACCATATCACTTGGGGGGGTTGGGCGCGCCAGATCTGAATTTATACTATAGAGCGGCGCAAAGTGCTCAAGCTTACTACTGGATACATGGCTCACCAGAAGTCCCGCATCTCCGCTTAGAAACGATTATTGCGGATCCGCTCCCACTGCCGGCCATGATATTTGAAACTAGGGATCTCAGAACGGGGATACTTGACTCCATCAATGCGACCCGACATGCTTGGCATCACTTACTTCACTTACAAGCAGGAGCTCTCCTGTACTCCCCGGCCATGCCAATTGAATGGACCCGCTGGCTGCCCCCGTGCAGAGACAGAGGGGTGATACGAGCGCTGAATTCATTAAAAATCCTGACTGCAGGAGACCTATTCCACGACGGTGTAGTTAAAAAATGGGAGGAATTTGAGAGCATGGCATCCACCAACACTTTGATGCAGCAGTTTCAGTTTCACAGAACGCGACATGCACTGCATGACATACTGGGAGAGGACCTCCAGGAACCCCGGAGATGATAGAATTGACCTATACCATTAAAGCCACGTCCCCTCGCAAGATTATTTCTAACATATACAAACTGTCAATGTCTCAAAGGGCAAACCATTATACCAAAGCCAGGCTGGCCTGGCAGCAGGATTTGCAACGAGCCATAGACGACCCAATGTGGACTTATTGCTGTGCTAGCACTAGACGTATCTCCTTAAACGGCAGGCATAGGCTGATTCATTTCAAATATTTAAACAGAATGTACTACACCCCAGAGAGGTTACATAGGTATGGGTTGAGGGAAACCCCGGCACTGTACAGACTGCTGACTTCTTACATTTAGCCTGGTTATGCCCGGGGGTGCACAAATTTTGGTTATTAGTCTTCAGCGAACTGGGGAAAATAACAGACTCTATATTAATCCCGGACCCCGCACTGGCCCTTTTGGGATACTCCAAGCAGACGCCCAAGGCTATACGGAGACTGGTAGACATGGGTCTCCTTATGGCAAAGCGCAGGGTAGCGATTAGCTGGTCTAGAGGCCCTACACCTACTATGACACAATGGTCTCATGACATGCTGTACTGTAGGACGCAAACTGAAAACTACAGCGAATTGCTTCCCCCTCGGAGTCGCCCTAAGGACTTCTGGGGGCTTTACACAACATATCTGTCCGCTAATTAAGCTGCTACGGCGGGTCAGGGTGTCACCCCGCTGGATAGCAATGATCCAACTCCGATTAATTAAAATGTTTCTTGTTTGCTATCTCCCGCTTTTGAACTATGGGCTTCCTGTGGTCCTTGGCCCTCTGCCCCCAGTGGCACTCTCGGATGCAGGCGGGAGGGACTGCGTTTCTAGAATTGGAATTGTACATGGGTAATTCTCCATAAGGAGACACTTCTTTGCTGATGTTCTACTGTACGTTTGAAACAATATAAGCTAAGTTCGGATCTTACACTGTGCACCAGGATAGTTCTGTATTAAAAGTTATTATATAACATAAATAAATGGTTGAGACCTTTATGGGGCCACTTGTTATAACTACCCTCCTGGCGCGGCCGGCCCGATGTGGTTGTAGGCGGCTTGCTGTGTACCCCCCACATCCGCCACCAATGTTATATCATGTTTCATCTTGCTTTGCCGGCCCGACTGGGATGTAGGCAATATGCTGTGTATGGAATCAACGGGCACTAATAAAGGTCTTTTTAAAAATAAAAAATAAAAAAATAAATAAAAAGATTATGAACAGTTTAAGCTGCAACACGCCAGACAACCTGAAGACGAAAGCGTCAACATCTTCTATGCACGCCTCAGGAGGCTGGTGAGCACGTGTGCGAACATTGACTAACCCAACAAGATCAAGGCACAGCTAATACAGGGATGTAAATCGGCAGTCCTGCGGTGGCTTATCCTGCGATAACCAGGCATCATGTTGGATGCCATCCTGGTTTTAGCATGGTCGCATGGGCTGGCTAACAGCTGGGCGGATGACATGGAGGTAGCCATGTCGGAGGGTCTGGCCAGCACGAATATGGCTCACACCAGGAAGGTGAAGGAAGAACAGGTGGACGCCATCCTGAGATGCTACGCTCCCCTGTGAACCCCCAACACTCCATGCCATTCCAACAACTGGTGCGGGAGCTGTGGCCTTGAACACCGGATGCCTGATGTCTGCCTTGCCCGTGGGCATGCATGCTCTTGCTGCAGTCGGCTGAATCACTTTGCCAAAGTGTGCTGGAGGGAGAAGAGAGGGTTGAGAACACCCAGCAGGGGGAAGGTGGGTGGGGCCCTGTGGAAGCTGTCCATCGACAAAGGAGAGCAGGAAGACGCAACCCTGTGGAGCAGCCTGTCTGCCCACCCTGTGAGAGAGGAGGATGATGACAACAAGGTTTTTAATGTCTCCTTCACAGTGAAGGAAATCAGAAACACCTGCGGCCCATGTGCGCCGTGGAGATAGGGAACACGCTCATAAAGGCCCTGATAGACACAGGCGCATCAGTCAGCGTAATGGACTCTGCCCAGCTTGAGAAGATAGTGCCGCACCCAGAAATAGTCCCATCTAGAGCAAGAATCTACATGTATTGGGGCACGGAGCCAATGCCACGGGTAGGCCTGGTGGAAGTGGTGGTGGTGTGTGACGGCAAATCTACAAAGGCTTGTTTCCATGTGACTGAGGGAAGCACCGGTACCCTCCTCGGTTGCCACACAGCAGAAGACCTGGGATTGGTGTTCTTCGCCCGACAAGTTCATGAGTCGCAGGCCGCTGATATCTTGCATGACTTTCCCCATCTATTCGAAGGGCTTGGGTGTCTCAAAAACAACATGGTGAAATTACACATCACGAAGCATGAGACCCACAGCCGGTCACCGGGCCCACATCATAGGTTTCACCCATAATAGCCCCCAAACCCAAGCAATGCGGCTCCCCAACAAGGCCATTCAGGGAGAACGACACATAACTCCAACCATGGATGATATTGTGGCAGACCTCAATGGCGCCCAGTGGTTCTCATGCTTGACCTGAATGCTGTTTACCACCAGTAGGAGTTTGTACAGGCCAGTTGCTATATAACGACTTTCTCGACGCACATGTGCCTCAGGAGGTATCTGAGGCTGAATTTTAGAATATCGTCAGCAGTGGAGGCGTTTCAGAACACCATCCAGGAGACCCTCTTTGGCCTGATAGGTGTCATAAACATCAGTGACGATATCTTGATATTCTCTGAGACCCTGGCTCAGGCGATGTTGGAGTGGCTAGCCAACTGTGGCCTCCCCCTACAGAAAAAGAAGTGCTCTTTCTATGAGAATTCTATTGACTTTTTCGACTATGTCTTTTCAAGAGATGGGCTGAGGGTGGACCCCAAGAAAGTGGAGGCGAAATGGAAGGCAGATATTAGATGAAACGCCACAGAGGTGAGGAGCTTCCTGGGGATGGTGACCTACTGTGGCCATTTCATTCAGAATTTGGCCACGCTGTCCGAGCCGTTGAGGTCTCTAACAAAAGCGAACACTGTCTGGGATTGGACGGACGACACTGACGAACAAGTTACTTACCTTCGGTAACGATATATCTGTAAGAAACATAGGTTAGTTATAGATTCCTTACCTTAAAATTACCCCCAGGCATCAGACTGGATCCGGAAAGTTTTTTCGTCAGCAGTACCCCTGCGCGTCGAAAGGTGGCGTCGGTCGGATCCGCATTCGTCGTTGGCGTCGTGGTCGCCGGGATGACGTCGCGGTAGCTACATAGACGCCGCCCTCGCACGCTGACGTCAGTTCTGTACACGTCTTTCCACGCCAGAAGCGCAGAGCCATGCAAGACACTGACCACTGGTGCACAAAACTAGGGCCCTGAAAGGAAGTCATTAACCCTAGAAGTCAGTTCGCAGAACGGGGAGGATGGGTGGGGCGGTAAGGAATCTATAACTAACCTATGTTTCTTACAGATATAGTGTTACCGAAGGTAAGTAACTTGTTCATCTGAAAGAAACAGTTAGTTATAGATTCCTTACCTTAGAATAGATACCCCAGCAATACCAACCCCGGAGGTGGGGTTGCAAACTAAGTTCACACCAGGAAATCCTGGAGAACAGAACGGCCAAAGAAGCCATCTCTCCGGACTTGGCAGTCCAGGCAGTAGTGACTTGTGAACGTGTGCAGCGATGCCCACGTAGCTGCCTGACAGATGTCATTAAGGCGGGCTCCACGTCCCAAAGCAGTGGTAGCTGCCGTCGCCCTGGTGGAATGGGCGCGCAACCCCAGTGGAGGCTCCTTCTTTGCTAAGGAATAACAAGCTTTGATGCACAAAACGACCCTTCTAGAAATGGTCCGTTTGTGCACGGCCCGACCTTTTTTGGCGCCCACGTAGCCAACAAAGAGCTGGTCATCCACCCGGAATTGTTTTGTGCGATCCAAGTTAAAGGAAAGCGCATGCTTTGGAACCAGATGGTGGAGCCTCTTGGAAGGATTCGGAGGCGGAAAGAAGGTGGGCAAAGTGATGGTCTGTCCAATATGGAAAGGAGTAACCACTTTGGGAAGGAAGGACGGACGAGTTCAAAGGACAACCTTGTCCGGATGAACAGTCAGAAAAGGAGGCTTAGAAGAAAGTGCTTGGAGCTCACTCACCCTGCGCGCAGAGGTGATGGCCACCAGAAAAGCAGTTTTTAAGGTCAGAAGCCTGAGAGGACAGTTATGTAGCGGCTCAAAGGGAGCACACATTAGATATGTAAGAACCAAGTTCAAGTTCCACTGGGGCATTACGAAGGGAACAGGAGGAAAAAGATGAGTAATGCCCTTAAGGAAGCGATTTACAACAGGGGACTTGAAAAGAGAAGGCTGATCAGGAAGCCTAAGGAAGGCTGAAATGGCCGAGAGGTAGCCCTTTAGAGTGCCCAGAGCAGATCCCTGCTGGGCCAAAGAAAGGAGGAACAAGAGAACCTCAGAAAGGGGGGCAGAAAGGGGATCCACAGCCTTTGCTGTGCACCATGCCACATATTTGTTCCATCTACAGGCGTATACCGTCCTAGTGGAGGGACGCCTGGCTGCCAAGATAACATCACAGACTTCGGGAGGCAGGTCAAACGACGTCAACTGCCGCCGCTCAATCTCCACGCAAGGAGGTGGAGGCTGGACAGGTTCGGGTGGAGGACCGTCCCCTGCTGCTGCGACAGAAGATCCTCCCGAAGAGGCAGTCTGATCGGAGGATCGATGGCTATGTGTAGCAGCTCGGGATACCAGACTCTTCGTGCCCAATCCGGAGCCACAAGAATGGCTTGGACCTGGTGCGCTTGATCTTCTTCAGCACTCTGGGCATAAGTGGTATAGGCGGAAAGGCGTATAGAAGACCGCAACTCCACTCGTGACGAAAAGCGTCGCCTAGCAAGTGCCGCCTTGGAAATTCCAACGTGCAGAATTGCTGACATTGCGCGTTCTCTTCGGTGGCGAATAGATCTAACCAAGGCTCACTGTCGAAAGAGACCTTGCACCACCTCCGAGTGAAGACGCCATTCGTGATCCATCATGCACCTGCGGCTGAGTTTGTCCGCCCTGGCATTCAGGGAACCTGCCAGGTGTTGAACCACCAGGGATATGCCCTGATGTTCCAGCCATGTCCAGAGGCGGAGGGCCTCTTGACATAGGGTCCACGACCCCACCCCGCCTTGTTTGTTGCAGTACCACATGGCGGTGGTGTTGTCCATGAACACCTACACTACTCTTCCCCGGACAGAGGGAAGGAATGCTTTGAGTGCAAGACGAATCGCCCGAAGCTCCAGAAGGTTGATGTGGAGCCTGGACTCAGCCGGAGACCAGAGGCCTCTGATCTCCGCCTCGCCCATGTGGCCGCCCCATCCCAGAAGTGATGCATCGGTCACCACTTTGAGCTCTGGTTGGGGAAGGGAGAGGGATCTGCCATGGACCCAATCCTGGTTCGTTAGCCACCACTGCAGTTGGTGTGCAGTGCCCTTTGAGATCTGGACGCAATCGGACAGGTTCCCCTGATGTTGTGCCCACTGGAACTTCAGGTCCCACTGCAGAGCCCACATATGCCATCTGGCATGGTCCACCAGCAGGATGCAGGAGGCCATCAGTCGTAGTAGCTTGAGGGTCATCCTGACCGAAACACGGGATAGAGGCTGAAAGATCGGAATCATACCCTGAATATCCCAGACTCGCTGTTCGGGAGGATAGACCCAAAACTGCGTCGTGTCCAGAACCGCTCCGATGAAGAGGAGCTTCTGAGAGGGAGTCAGGTGTGACTTCGGCATGTTGATGGAGAACCCCAGCGAATGCAGGAGGTTGGCTGTAGTCTGGAGGTAGGAGACGACAGCCTGGGGCGAGGCCGCCTTCAACAGCCAGTCATCGAGATAGGGGAAGACTGGAAACCCTGATCTCCGCAGATGAGCTGCGACCACCGCCATCACTTTCGTGAACACCCGAGGGGCGCTGGTAAAGCCAAAGGGGAGCACAGTGAATTGAAAGTGCTCGTGGCCTACCATGAACCGCAGGTAACACCAGTGGGCCGGCAGGACGGAGATGTGAAAATAAGCGTTCTGCAAGTCCAACGCTACCATCCAGTCTCCAGGGTCGAGGGCAGACAGGACCTGAGCGAGCGTCAACATTTTGAACTTCTCCTTCTGGAGGAAGCGGTTGACGTTTCTGAGATCCGAGATAGGACGCAGGCCTTTGTCCTTCTTGGGCACCAGAAAGTAGTGGGAATAACAACCACGACCTACTTCTGGGACAAGAACGCGCTCAATGGCTCCCTTGGCCAAGAGTGCCAAAACTTCCTGTTGGAGAAGGGCCAGATGATCCTCCGACATGCGATGGTACTGAGGTGGCATGGATGGAGGGGCAGTCTCAAAGGGGAGGGAGTAGACCCGTCGGACTATTTGCAAAACCCACCTGTCCGACGTGATGGTGCGCCAGTGGGGGAGGTGATGGCGACTCCTGCCACCTACTGGCGTTTGGTGGCCCTGAAAGGTCAGACTAGGAGGGTTTGGAGGCTGCTGAAGAGGGGGCTGTGGTGGACTGGCCCGCCCGTTGGCCCCCAGAACCACGGCAGTGGTTCCCACGTCCCCGGCCGTGCAGGGGCTGAACAGCTTGCGCTGGCCTGTGGCTCTGGGCGGGACGTGGCAGGGCACCCCTTCCGTAGCCACGAAAGGGGCGAAAAGTCAGACTGCGCAGGGCGGGTGGTGGAGAGGTCCAAGGACCTGGCCGTAGCCCGAGAGTCCTTAAAGCGCTCCAGCGCATTGTCTGCCTTGTCGCCAAATATGCGGCGGCCATCAAAGGGCATGTCCATAAGGGTGGATTGGACATCCCCTGAAAAACCAGTTGGCCTCAACCAGGCGTAGCGTCGAAGGGCTACCGACATGGAAATCGTCCTGCCTAGTGAGTTGGCGGTATCCAGCCCACAGCGGATGGTAAACTTTGCTGCGTCTCTCCCTTCGGCAACTGCACGGGAGAGTACGGCCCGGGCCTCCTCCAGGCACTGGGGCAGCACTTGCGCCACCGTATCCCACACGGAGTGGGTGTAATGGCCCAACAGACATGCAGTGTTTACCGACCGCAGTCCCAAGCTGGAGGAAGAAAACATCTTCTTCCCAAGATGATCCAGCTTTTTGGATTCTCTATCAGGTGGTGCGTTAGGGAATGCGCCTTTAGATGTGGAGGCTTGGACCACCAAGCTCTCAGGGGTGGGGTGTTGGGAGAGGAAAGTGGGGTTGCCCGGGGCCGGGCGGTGGCGTTGGGCAATCATCCTATCCACAGGAGCCCCTGTGTTGGGCCTGGACCAGGTGCCCAAAAGGATGTCAGTAAGGGCTTCATTAAACGGTAGCAGGGGCTCCGAAGAGCTCGCTGCCGGTTGAAGCACCTCTGTAAAGAGGTTAGTCCTGACTGCCACCGTAGGTAGCTCGAGGTTGAGAGCCTCGGCCGCCCTACGCAACACCACGGCCTAAGACGCTCCCTCCTCCGTAGCCACAGTAGGAGGAGACAACATGCCAAGGTCTGGTGAGGTATCCAAACCACTGGCTTCCCCCAGTTCCTCTCTCCAGTCCAGTTTATAGCCCAACTGGTCAGTTAAAGGGTCCCCAGACCCCTCCCAGTCCTCCTCACCCTCCTCTGGCTGCCAATCTGGTCTAAAAGAGCTAGGGTAGAACAAGGGCACAAAAGTACCCGTTGATGCCGGTCCGGCTCCGTGTCTCCATCGGGATGGAGGCCGGGGTCGACGCCCGCTGGGGACCCAACCGGCGTTGGCTGCAGACGTGGTGCCGGTGGATTCGGCGCTGGGGGAGGTGTAACGAGGTCGACCGCTGCCAATACGGATCCAGGCTTGGATCCAAGGGGACCCTGCGGCGCCGGGGCCGAAGTCGCCAATCTTGAAAGCCCAGGGCCCCCAGCCGAGTCCGCAGGGCCCGAAGGCGCGCCGGCGGAGTCGGGCTGCCAAAAGATGGCGTGCATCATTTCGTAAAATTGACGAAGCTGGGCAGGGATTGCTCCGGGTCCCGGAAAGGGAGGTAAACCCGGAGTCGACCCTTCGGGCTCCGCACGCGGAGCCGCTGGAGGGGCACCACCCGCATCCCTCATCGTGTCGGCCGATGGACGGGGAGAAGTCGAAGAGCGACAATGCTTCTTCGACTTCTTCTTGTGCTTCAACTTACCTGACCCCGAGTGCGAAGACTTGGAAGAAGAGTGATGATGATGATGACTCCGCTTAACAGGAGCTTAAAGGAGGCGTTACTGGCTTGCCGTCCCTGATATACAGCAGCCCACTGCAATAGGCCACTCTGATTTCGAGACCGCTCCGCGGCGCGAACATTTCAAACGCCTCCTTTAAGCTGTTACAGACTTTATTAGGTCGACTCTGACCCAGCATCCAACTGCACAGACCGCGGCCGCGGCTGTCTGCATCCTTTACTCTCCTTGTACTTGGCCTGGACTTCTACTCGGCCTTCGCCTGAAACAAACCTCTTCCAAGTCACTCTGACCTGGATCTAGGCAAAATGTATACAGGCATACCATTGTTAATGTCCTGATCCTATATCTTTTGTAAGGATCGAAACGCCGTCGACTTGTTGTACGCCATATACACCTCTTTATTTAATACTTATTATGTGTAATGGTGTCTCCACTATAATTTGTTTGTCCTACCAAAATGTGTCTTATACAAACAATTTACTCTGCCTGAGCCTTTTTGTTTCATGTTGTACGTCCTTCCCACTAAGTTGGATACAGGCTTGTGTCCCACTTTATTTGTTTCTTGCTGAATTTTGTGTATATTTAAGCAACTATATATTAAAAACACCTGTCCGGCTGGACAGCTGTAAAATATAGTACTGATTGGGTGTATATTTATTGTTTGCTCTCATTAATCCTTGTCTAGGGACCACTGTCTTTAGAAATAATCTACTATACAATGTTGCACATGTTACAGCCTAAGGGTAGGGTGTGGCCCGAAGGTATAAATAAATGCAGGGGTGACCGCTTGAGGCACTCCCAGAGAGAACCATCATACAGTGTTCGTGTGCTTATTTGCCGTGCAACGCAGCGTGGCAAGTGTAGGGGTCCCAAGGGCAGCACCACTTCCTCCAGTAGTGACGACTCACTGCTGTCTGCCATTCAACTGCTCCACCCTACCCTAGTCCATCACAGCGCGCTTCCGCTCTGCAACACAGGAGCACGCAGCTGATCTCTCAGCCCTTCGGTGCCATCCTGCTTCTGGGGTTCAGACCCGCACAGGGGGAAAGCTGCCCTCACAGATTATTGTTAACATCTACAGGTCTTGAGGTGCATACAAATTACATCAGTCTTTGCTGCGTCGCTTGCTCAACATGTTGATGAAAGCGTTTTAATAGGATGTGTCAGCTTCATTCGGTTTGATCAGAATTTCAGGTTGTCTCGTGGCACCACAAGCCACGAGGTAGCAATTCTTTTTATGGGACTGCGGCCAAGTTGCAGCCCCATGCTCCTCAAAACGTAGATGGAATTCTTGAAAAATCATGTTGCACCAAATTGTTTAGCAAATTGCAGCCTAATTTACAGATGTCTAAATGTGAAGAATCGTTGAGGTCTCGATTGAAGAAGAAGCACACCCCAACAGTCTGAGATGACTGTATTACCTAATGGCTTTTTCAATATTTATTTTAATAAATGTGCTGAAATGTGCACCAGTTTCTCAAACTTTTCTTGAGGCAGATGCAACATTCCTGGTGTGGCACATCATGAAAGTTCTAGTATATGCCACTTTCACTTTTCAGAACATGTCTTGTTTTGCAAATTTATCTGAAAATTGTGATGGAAAATGTGTTGCTTTGCCCTTTTAAAAAAAATTATTCTGGGAATGGGAAAATTGGGCTCACTAGGTGAAAATCAAGCCGGGGGGGTTGGGGGGGGGGGCGCTGCATCACTTTCGAATAACAACAACCATCGCTGATGCACACGAAGCAGATTTCTTTAAATGTTTGACCCTCAACTGCACCCCCTTAGCCTGCTCCACTCCTGCAACCCTGCTCAATTTGGTGAGCACATGCATTTGTTTTTTCTCATTTAAATCACTGATTTTGAAGTAACATGTGCTAAAAGGAGTTTGTTGGAAACCAGGCCAGTGGTATTGGTGACAAAGGTACATGTCAGGTTGACCCTAGACAAGTTTCTCTTAAACTTGCGAGATTCCAGTTTGGGGGTAGACGCTCCCAATGAAGTGTCTAGTTGTGTTGTTTATCCTATACTTATCTTGTTTATAAACAATAAAGAGGGTAATAGTTGTGTGAAATAAGAAGAAATGGATAGATAGATAATTTAGAAGGAGAATGGAAGTCAAGAGAAGGAAAGAAGAGGTGAGGGAAAGTCTTAGTCCATAGAAGGAAGCGATTCAGACGCTTTCTGACAGAATGTGAGTGTGGAGAATAGAGAGGGGAGAAGGGAGAGGAGTGAGAGAGTCAGACTCCATAGAAGGGAAAAGGGAGTGAGTATTTGAGCCCGGAGGCAGAAGGCAAGTGGTAGAGTGTTAGATGGATGGGACATTTCCAGGAACAAAAAAGTTTAGGTAGGTGGGAGTGAAAGCCCTTAAGGTGCTTGTCCAAAGCTTGGGCAATAATCTTGCCTTTCTCCTACAAAGAGATGGAGATTTCAGCTTCGAATGAAGGAGTACAGGAAATAAGTTTCTGCTGATATGGAATTTAGGAGATCCACATGGGAGAGCAGAGGTCACATAGGCATTCATTCGGAGGGAGGGCTGCAGCAACAAATATATGAGCTCTATTTTCCTTACTCAACCCTCAGGCCCGGCTTCACACTTGGCATCCCTCGCCACAAACTGGAACTTGCCATTCTTTCTCCTAGGTCACACCCCACACTGTTGGAACCTTGGCACTGACATTTTGACAAGAAAAAGACGACTACTAGATATCAATTAGTTGTATTCTTAGTATGGATATTGCGCAAGAGTGCCGTTTATGAGTAACGATTTTATCCTAATATATGTGAAGTACAGTACTACTAATGTACTTACGGTTGTACCGTTGGTGTTATTATTGCAATGGTTTTAAGTAACTGTGCAAATAAATAAATAAATATTTTCTACTAGAATCGCAGTAGTGGTCAACAATAACTGCTTCACTGAAATTTCGAATCACCATTTGCGTAGATTTTGGCAACATTCCATAAATAGGTTTATGGGATAAATGATTTTAAAAGAATGAGAACCATGTTTTCAAAGTAGATGCCTTAGAGGGAGATGATATACACAAGAGAGTGTCTGAAAGAGGCCGATACTCTGATGGAGAGAAGAGGTAATGGAAGAAAGAGGCAACAAACCAGCATGGGAGTGATAAAGAGACATTAAATGATAGTCGGTCAGATGGTCTGCGTGTTGTAATGTGTATTGATATATTGTAATAATTTGCTTCACAGAACTCTGAGCCATGGATTCCAGAGTTTCCTCGTTGCCAGGGACTCCTGGCTCATTTAGGATCTGCGGAGCTTCTTCTTCTATTGCTGAGGTCTGTGTTGTATTAACAATGCGCACCAACCTAACAAGCTAGCACGAGGCTGTCCCAGTGCCCATTGTAATTATTCCACGGTAAACAAACACTCCACCCGACAGGCAGTTCAGGCAATGAGCTTCTTCTAGGAGTGCAAAGAAATTTAAAGAGGATTAGAACATTGGAATGTAGGGAGCTCCATTGAAGACAGTGGAGTGGCTCTGCTCCAATTTTTATCTTCTGTGGGTGGAATGTTCTAACAGCCGTATAGCCCTTCTGTCTCAGGCTATACCAGTTGTTACAGGCCATCACCCTCATTATAAGCCCAAGTCCCACTAACTCAAGTTCAGGGCCTTTAACAAGCGGTATAGCCCTCAGCAGCGGGCTATATAAAAGGATTGTAAAATAATTAATCACCTGCTGGCTGCTGATGATATCTGCATCCCCTATAGCTGCCAAGTTTTCAGTTTGCTTATGTGTGACATTTCCAGGTTTGCAGTGAGCTTATGTGTGGCATTTCAGTGCCTTATGAGTGACATTTTGAGTGACCCTTAATCATGAGTTGAACAGAGCAGTTATGTCTGTAACATGAGTTAATTTCAGAAATTCCCTAATTTTATGCAACATAATAGTAGAGGTAGGAAAGCCAAGCCTGGATTTAGCCAAATATTTGTCTCTGTCTGTGTCTCATTGGAACTTGTTTTAAAATAGAGGCAGCCCAAGCACCCTAGGCACTCTCCATTCTCACCCTAATTCCGTTTTTTGAATAACGGAACCTGTTATACACAGCACAGCTGGGAGACTATATAAAATCTGATTTTCCATTTGAAAATGAACTGAAGAGTAGTCAGTGGGATCTCCAAAGCTGCTTTGTTTTGATAATCTATTTCATTGCTGTCATTGAGGTGCTGAAGCAAACCTGAAATTTGGATGCATTTGTTAAGTCAGGGGAAGCCAGCTATAGTAACTAAACAATAATGTGGCCTGTTTTTCCTTTCGCTTAATGCTCTTTTGTGCTGAATGACATTCCACCATCCAAAAATAACAAGACTATAACAAGACTATAGTAACTAAAAAATAATGTGGCCTGTTTTTCCTTTTGCTCAATGCTCTTTTGTGCTGAATGGCATTGCGCCATCTAAAAATAACAAGACAGGTGGAAAGGACATGCCATGGTACAAACACAAGAGCTTTGAAATGGTGTCCAACCAGGGATGGTTAATCCATTAGGGCTCTGGGGCTGCGCCCCTCTGAAACTTCTACACGTTTGCCTGCCCAGCCTCGACCTGAAGCAGGAGACGGAGGCCAGGCAGTGATTTAACTTTCTGCAATGTGATGCACGGCGTAGGGCTTACCTTTCTAAAACCCTTCATTGCCATTGTAGTCTATGGTGGTATCCAGTGTAGGCCAGTGACGCTGTTAGTGTCACACTTTCGGGCATTGGAGCTTGCATCCCATCATTCACAGGAATAGATCCTACCCTTTCCCAAAGCTTTTTGTTGGACTAGACGCTGTACCAACAGTAGCAGGCACAGACTTCAGTGAGTTTCAGCATAGACGGCCATTTCTGCTTCCGGTAACGAGAGGTAGCTGGTGTGCCGCCGAGTGCCACAGAGCCGAGCCACAGAGAGCTGCAGCGACAGCGAAAAGTGAGCGGAGTGCAGCTGCGGCGAGCTGCGGTAAGGTGTGAGCAGAGCAGAGACATTGAGTGCGGAGCAGACCGCGGACGGCGGTAGAAACTGACCGCGTCAGAGACAGCGCGGACTGCGGCTGGAAACAGCCGGAACAGCTGGGCTGCCCCACAGCGCTTAAAGAGCTGAGCAGAAATAAAGGGTAGGCCCCACAGCGCTTAAAGAGCAGAGCCGAAATAGAGGGAATGCAAGGCGTTTGAGGCGGCAGCAACCTGATCCAAGCCAGAGTGCTTGCAGCAGCACTCTGTAGTGAGGACGCCGAGGACACCGAGCCAAGCGAGCTGAGAGGACAGCAAGCGGTGAGCGGTGCCGCGGGGGTAGGGGAAGCTCGACCACGCCACGTTACCCCGTAGTTCCTCTTTTTCTTTTTCTTTTTTTCTTTCCTCAGTTCTGGGCCCCATAGTTCCTCAGCTCTGGGCCCTGAGTAGTTGTGCCTGAGGACTGTGGTCGATCTGGGACACAGGGACTCTGCTCTTGCTGGCGAGTGAGGCCACTAGTCGCTGGCCGCTGAGAGTTTACAACAGGTGGTCCGCAGAGGCAGCCCGGGCTAGCTCCGGGTGCAGCCTGTGGTCACCAAGTTGGTCCCACTCGCTCTAAGGGTAACCGGGCCACAATTCCGGGTCCCCCCTTTCTTCTTTACCCTTGTCCTCCGACCCGCTGCAACTAGCTCAACTAGTTCCAGCACCAACACCAGCAAACCATCATTCAGACCATCATTCAGCCATCAGATTGGTGCCCAACTGGCACAAATCGGAAAGTTCCCCCTTATGAGAACTTAAAACCATTAAATCAAGGAACAAACTAATATTTGAGATGGATTAACGTACCATTACCACCAACTCTGATAATAGGTAGCATGCGCTCAGGAAAAGAAAGAGCCTCTGGTCCTCCCTTAAGAAGAGCAAGGAAACTGCAGGATTCAAAAGCATCAACAAAAGTAAAAGCAAATACCCTTGGAGGGAACCAATCGCTAATCTCACCAATTGAATGCATGTTTGAAAAGCCTATGAAAATCCCACATAAATTTGATTTTATGAAAGATCCGCTTGGAGCTATGCTGTCAATAGAAACGGCGACAGAAGCAACCAACCTTCAATCTCCGAATAAACCGGTCTATAAGATGAAAGTTGCCTGTCAGGATTTAGGACCACAAAGTTTGATCAAACGTAATCACCTTGGGAAAAAGGAAAGTTAAGGCATGTCGGAGGGGCATATCACAGACCTAGAAATGCTAAGTATAGCGCCAACAATGCAAGGTGAACAAGATGATACTGACACACCAGAAATACCTCAGAAAACCTCCCCCTGGAGGTTAAAGTAGAAATTAAAAAGACAGAAATTGAGTTGGAGATGGAGTCTATGCCTCATTTGCCTGAGGTCATCCAAGTAATTCAAGAATCATCAGCAGCAGGTTCTCAGGAAACACTGTCCGGAGTGTATAGTAGCAGTAAGGCCTCCTTGGAAACAAATTCAGAAATAAGACCGGATATGGAGAACAGCATACTCTTCAATGATCGCTCAGGTGAACTAGAAGACCAACAAGAAAAAAAAGGAGAACTCGGAATAAAAGAGGATAACATACAGCTCTGCAGTACTCCGAGCATCAATTATATCTGTAGTGATAAAAAATGCCCTAGCAAGACAAAAAAAGATAGAGGAAGAGCAATTAAATCCCTTAATGGGCTCTGTTAATACATCACAATGTGATTCTGAATACCTGCAAACTCAAAAGTTTCCATCCTCAGGCAAACAGGACTTGGGGTCAATATGGGACATATTCTATCGAACCTCATCTCTGACACTAGAAGCTTTGACACTTCAATCGAATAAAATGAGCCCCAATAATCAATAAATTGGTAACAATACCGGATGTAATGAACACAATACTTGAAGATGTAAAACTGAGTCTTCAAATCGGAAAACATAATGAACAAGGGGAAAATAGAAAAATAAAGGATATTGGACCAATTAAAAATACAAAACTACAAAGTGATTTTGTCCAATTGACTCCACCGAGTGAAATGGCAAGTATGGATAACCCAATAATGGCAACATGTCAGGACCAACAACAGGAAGGAAGATGCCAAATGGTGCACACAAATCTATTGGCCTGTCTACAGAAGAATCCACTGAAGACCAGGAGGTTAAGGAAGTTATTTCTCCACTCTTTAGTTTGACAAAAAAACATAAGAAAAAACTACGAAAAGCAAGAAACAAGGCAAAACGTAACTCAGTAATTACTATACAATGTCAAGAAGTAGAACCAAATGTGACGGGTGTTGACAGCATAAAACAAGACAATGAAACAATGGGAAATCAGGATAAAGAAACACATGGAGAACAACTCACTATAACTAATGAAAAAAGTAAGAAGTATTTTGCTTTATTCAACAAAGGCAAAAGTGAAAAAAATCTAAAGGAACAAAGTAATGAGGCACGTTATCAAAAGAGTACACCTAGTAAGACAAAAACAAGTGTAGAAAATCCTTATGAACCAGATATAGGCGAGACAAATAAAAATTTGATGGTAAAAGAAGCTGTGTTGCTAGAAAACCATGGATGTTTAGAGAAGACGTCAGCTGATAAAACGGACGCACTGTGGGAAAAGACTGAAAAACAAAAGAGTGTATTGATTCCTGTAAAAGCAAAAGTCCCGTGGAATGATGATGTGGAAAGACATCCTATACCTCCAAAACAAAGAACATTCCAGGTATATCAAAACTCAAATCAAAGCTTAAAACAAATTACGCAACCCCCTCAAAATCAATCAAATATGACCCGAAATGACTTGATGGAGCAAACAAATGTGCATCGGAGTTTATCAAACAAAGATCATCTAACCACTGTATAGGATGAAGTGAGAAATAATTTGTCAACTGTAAAACTCAACTGATTTTCAAACCTGAATACTGTTCCAGAGGCAGACATGATATATTAAATCGAGGAAATATCCTTCACCTTTTTCAAGCTATCCCGTCATTAAAAAAAGTCACAAGTGAAAACATTGAAGCTATTGAATTCCTTCCAAATACAGAAAGTAGCCAAGAAATGACATTGATAACTCTGAACTCTGCCTTTGTAACGGAATTAGTCATTAAATATTGAAAAATCCCATTGGAAAAATGGATAAATCAGTAGCGTCGACAATGAATCAAATTAAAATAGAAAAGCCAATCAGATTAAATGAAAAATGGATTACTATGGCCCTTCATAGGATAAACCCACATTGACAGATTAAACCAAGAAGACCAAAAGAGGAAAAATATAAATATAGTGAATCCCTAAAACTTTGCTCATGGAATATAAATGGGGTACGTAAAAAAATAAAAAATGCTCACCTAAACTCAATGTCAAACAACTATCAGATTATTTTTTTACAGGAAACTTGGTCAATAAACCTCGTAATGCTTGAAGGTTACAAAGGATATTTTGAGCCGGCAATTAAACAAAACAAACATGGATGCCCCAATGGGGGCCTGGAAACATTTATCGCCATAGATTTGAAAGTGGAGCATGAACAAGTGATTAGGAACAACAATACTTTCTTAACAGTAAAGCTACAGTACATGGAAAACAATAAATCAAAATCTTTATTATTAATAAACGTATATATACACCCTACAGTAAGCTCAAGGAGTAATATGAGCACTATCCTTATTAGTTTCTTATTACAGCAAATGATTGAGGACCCATTCACTGAATACATCATATCCGGGGACTTTAACCTAAATCTGCTTGTGCCCTATTTAAGAGACGACATAACCCAGCAACAGGATTATTTATGGGCAATCCCTCAGCAAACAATACCTGCAGTAACTAATACCATCCAAAGCAAATTAGGCTTAAGCTTCGTTAAAGATGTAGAAGCAATGGGATTAAGAATTTTAAATGGGAGGCTTCCACAAGACTCACCTCCTGCATGGACATATCATTCACATAGTCACAAATCAAGAATCGATTATACAATAGCATCCTTGAATATCTTCAACAAAATAACTTCCTTCTATATGGAGAAAGTGTCTGACAGCGATCATAGTCAGCAAATACTTTCTATAAATTTATATTATATAAAACATAAAACATATGCAACTGCACCTGGGCAGACGGGAACAATTAATTATAGGAGACTAATTTGGAAAGAAAACTCCAAAGAAGCCACCAATAAACTGGCTCAAAAATTGGTTAAAGAATGCTTTGAAGAGGAATCTTTATCTGTAACGGAACAATGGGCACATTTCATACAAAAACTAGTTAAAACTTATGTGTTAAAACCCCATTATAAGAAATACCAAAAGACTCAAATTGGAACAAGGAATAAAATCAATTTATCTCACACAACGCGGATCCTGAGAAGAACACGTAACAGCCTTCGGAGACAGATAAAAAAATGCCCAAATGATATGGATTTACGTTCTAACTTAAAAAGTATTAATCATAATCTGCAGAAGTTAATCTGGGACGAAAGAAACCAAGCAAAGCATGATCTCTGAGCTAAAGTGCTGTACGCAAGTAAACAACCGAACTCAAGGGATTTTTGGAAAACGATAAATGGTTTATCACGACCTATTAAAACAGCTGTGTCATCCACATTAAGTGAAAAAGATTGGATTAGATTCTTGACAACACACCTAAACACCAACTGGGAAACTAACCAACTGGAAGGCAGTATGAATGTGATTGATACGTTAAGAAAGGATCAGGATCATGAAATTGAAATAACAAAAAATTAAGTATGCAAACTAATTCGGAAACAAAAAGATGGTGCTCCTGGTCCCAATGGCATTCCATTTGCACTTTATAAGGAAAACCCTGATATATGGGCAGAATATCTCACAAAAGTATTTAAGGAAATTGTCAAGACATCAATAATACCTGAAACATAGAGGGGCTCATTAATATCACCAATATATAAAAAAGGGTATTGGGCACATCCTGGAAATTATCGATTAATTACCTTACAAGACACAGATGCCAAATTATTTGCAGGAGTTCTACTATCAAAACTATCTGTATGGGCAAAGGAGAAACAGATAATACCACTGAATCAAACAGGGTTTATACAAGGATTAGGCACCACAACAAATATATTAGTGCTATCAGTATTAATGGATAAATGCATTGCAAAGAAACAACCACTGTATTTGTGTTTCGTGAACTTTAAATCGGCTTTCGATTGTGTTCAAAGACAACTACTGTGGCAAAAGTTGAAGGATCAAGGTATCCCATTGTCCCTCTTAACATCAATCCAACTCTCTACTCAGACACTTGGGTCAGAGTTCGGATGGGAGATGGTTCTTGTGTAACAAAGAAAATTACAACTTCCACAGGCTTAAAGCAAGGGTGTGTACTGGCCCCATTGCTCTTTAACCTGTTCTTATCAGACCTAACACAAGCGTTGGATGAAGTGAATGCCTATCCTCCAAAATTAGCTAGCACTCAGATATCAAATCTGCAATATGCAGACGACGTTATCCTATTAAGCCAAACAAAGGTCGGGCTGCAACGCCTGATAAATAGGATCTAAAAACAAAAATCTAAGGTCAAAATATAAGCACAAATGGTTCCTCGATAAATCGCAATTAGAACAAGTAAGAACATACAAATACCTGGGAGTACTATTTGATGATAAAGGAACTTTTCACCCCCATGAGGTTGATATGCAAAGGAGAGCAAACACCCTGTTAACTGCACTTAGAATCTTGCAGAAGTCATTAGGAGGGCTGAGTTACCTACCGTTTTTAAAAGTAATATCGGCAAAACTGTTGCCAACATTAACGTATGGTAGCAAAACACTGTCTGGAAAAGATTCTGTAATCATCAATAATGCTGTGACAAAATAATTTAAATATCTTTTTTATCTTCCACACAACGCATCACCTGCACAGATAAGATTGGTATTTGGGTTAACTAACCAGCTAATTGCACGAAAAGGCCAATTTATAAAAGTATGGAAAAGAATAAAAATGGATGATGTAAATCAAATGGCCAAACTGTTATGGCAGGAAATAAACACAAATCGGAAGTCTCAGTCCTGGAAGTACTTATACGCTGCATTAGACAAATATTCTGCTAATTCGATCTGGGATATGCCAATAACTACAGATTAATTTTAAAAAATCTATTAATAAAATAACAAAACATCTATCACTGCTTCTGGATAAAGATTCTTTTGCAAAAAGAAAGCATGCATGGTCATTAATGAATGGGTATACAAAGGTGAAAGCCCAATCATATCTTGAAACTCCATGGTCCCTGAAGCATAAACATATTTTTATAAAAGCTCATTTTGGTGTTTTCCCCCGGCTTATGTCATGTAATGCCTTGGCTTCGATCAGTGGAATTGACGCGCTGTCGGTTATGTAAATTGGGAGAAGAGAACATCATTCATTTGCTGTGTGTGTATGCCCGAAACTTAAAACTGAAAGAAAATCTATACTCAAGCGGCATTTTAACTCACGGGTAATACGGACTTGTAGACAAGCACTGAAAAGATGTCTGTATACAAACGATATAATATTGAACTCAGCTTTTGTAAAGTTTTTATTAATATTAAGAACAGAGTTAGACCAGCAAAATCAAATTGAGATGTAATATAGGATGTATATAATATGTAAATTGTATTATGAAATCAGTATTATTAAGTCTAATATATTTAATAATATGAAAGATTGATTCATCTATTCATGTTTTTATTATTTTTTTAAACTGGACCTTTTATAGCAGTAAGTATTGTTACCATATTGTAAGATTTTAATTAATCAAACAATAAAGAATTAATAATAATACCCTTTCCCATTCATCACAGGTTAGGACTGGATGCAAGCCTGTGTGAATTGGAGTCTTGTCCGTGGAAATAGTAAGTGTTATAATGCTACTCTTGTGTTATGTATATTGTGCTAAGATCCCTGGTCACGCTAACCTCCTCCACTGTGACACTCCAGGCTCTGGCTACAGGTCACTGGCCCCTTTAGAAGTGGAACTGCTGTATTTGTTTGCAGGAAGCTGGCTCTCTATATACTATTCCGAAACAAGGTATAGTGTGCAGAGAGTCCATTGGATCCCCCGAGGCTTTACAGAGGCTAAAGTAGATAATACGAATGCTCTCTTTTGTGGTAGTGTTGCGAGCTGTTAGGCTTATCAGAGGGTAGTGGTAAGCATTTGTTGTACACACAGTGGCAATAAATGAAACACACACTCAATGAATAATGTACCAGACCAATTTATAAAAATAATACTTGGTTATATTTATTTTGTAGAACCACAGAACTTTGTCATAGGTAAATAAATTTTTCAATAGAAATACTTTTCAGTTTCACAAATGGACACAGTGCAATTTTCAGTCTTTGCAATATTAACATATGAGAGGAAGAAAACATTCAGCATACATAGGGATAACATCGACTTACAAAACCAGTCTTCGGAAGTTAAGGTCAGTATTGGGAAGGTTAAGTTCAGCACCAACAGAGTACCACCAGCGGCATAGGGGCGGCCAGGTGCAGGTTGCAAGTTCGAGGCCGGGCGCCCAATGCAAATCAATGGGAATTGGGGGCAATTGGACAGAGGCTGCTTACAGGTGAGTAGCAGCGGTTTGGGGGTCCAGTCTCCAGGGGTTGAAGCAAGTACTGGACGGGGTCAAAAATAGCACCAACACCACACTACCAGCGGCACAGGGGCGGCCGGGTGCAGGGTGCCAGCACAGTGTCAGGTGCCCAATGCAGTACAATGGAGAACGGCCAAATCGAACAAGGGCTGCAGGCTCAGTCCAGGAGACCAGTTGAAGGAAACCTACAGCTGCAGAGGTAAGTTGCGATTCTCGGGATGTAGGGACACAATTTGTCCTCTTCACCAAGGCCCAGGACGGATGGGTGGAGGGGTGTCTTTTGGTGTCAGAAACGTCTTACCGGAGCAGGTCGCGGTTGGAGAGGTCTCCGTGCAGAGACTGCAGGTGACGCAGAGGAGTCCAGGAGAGGTCAGCTCATAGTGGACTCGGGCTCTGGAGTGCTGGAGAATCTTGTTGGAACCAGTGGGCCACTTGGACTCGGGCCAAAGGCTTCGGGTACAGAGGTGGAACCAGGGGCAGGCTTCCCGCTTCTCACACAAAGTACTCACTTTGAAGATGTTTGCTTGATGAACAGGTCCACTGTTCTCAGGAGTCTTGATCTTTATTGAAGACAGTCAGTACTCCCATGGTTCTGGAGGTCACTGGGCTGCAGGACAAGTTGTCTTTTGGTGCAGGATCGCTGAAGGCTGCAGACAGTCCGGTAGGGCTGGCGCCAAGTCAGTTGGTCTCTGCAGTCTCATCTACTGGTGCAACTCTGTAGTATCTGGCTCTTCTTAGGTAGCCAGGAACTGAAGTTCAGGGCCCAGGGGGGGCATCTAAATACTAAATTTATGGGCGTTTAAAGGGAGTGCCAGGTACTAGCCAATGGGCTACTTACCTTAAGGGTGACTACACCCTCTAAATGCTCACCCAACGTGGGGAGTGGGCATATCCCTGATCCTGAGTGGAGGAGTCCCACCATTTTCAAGATGGTGGGCACTGAAAAGTGTACTTCACCTCGCCTCCAGTACCTGAGGGGTGGAGTTGGCAGAGGGGGGGGTTCACACCTCCTATTCTTTCTATGTTTACCTGCCTGTCCTCCCACCAAAAAGGGGGTGAGGACATGAAAGGGGGCTGCTACCTCTAACAGGAGAGGTTGTGTCGCATTACAAAGGCAGCAAGGCCTTTGAAGTTCCCCGCCACAGATGGCTCTTCCTGACCAGGGGGGGGGTGTGAACAACTCCACCCAGGAAAGGCATTGCTCTCGGCCTCAGAGTGCACAGGCACTCTACCCATGAGGTCAGAACACTATCAGGTGGTAGCTGGCTGGCTGGCTCAGGCCAGTCGGTGACCACACTAAGGATTGGTAGGTTTCAAGGGACCCCTCTAAGGGGTCTTTTGTGTGTACTTTTTAATAAATCTGACACTGGCATCAGTGCAGGTTTATTATGTTGAGATGTTTGGTACCAAATATTCCATATTTCAGTGAAGCCATCATGGAGCTGGGGATCTCATAATGACGAGTGTCCAGTGTACTTACTTTGGCTTCCCTGGTCACTTACAATATCCAGGAATCAACAAGGTCATGCAGATATGCCCTCACAGGAGATATAGTGCACCCTGCCTTAGGGCTAGCCTGCTAGAGGGGTGTCTTGCCTATATCTCATGCAGTGTCTATGGGCATTGCACACAGGGATGTGTGCCATGTTGACTCTTCAGTTTTGTCTGCACCAAGACATGCAGACTGCAGTGGCAGTGTGCATGTGCTTAGTGAGGGGTCCCTTAGGGTGTCACAATTTGTGCTGCAGCCCTTAGGGACTCTCTTTAACCACAAGGCCCTTGGTACCAGGCGTACCTTTTACTAGGGACTTATATGTGAACTAAAGTGGTGCCAACTATGGTATAGGTTTTAGGGAAAGAACACTGGTACTGGGAACCTGGTTAGTAGGGACCCAGTACTCTACAGTGAAGGTTGCATCAAAATCCAGGCAAAAAGTGGGGGGTACTGCAACAGAAACCCACTTTCCTACATTGTTCTCCCACGAAATTGATCCAGAAGATGAGCAGGGTTTTTGTTCCCTTCTGAAGTTGATCCAAATATCCAAGTCAAGTGCAAAGGGAGAAATATGTGCTTATAGTAAAGACAGTTACATGCTGTATGGTGTTAACAGTGGCTCTATCTTTTTTTTTTTTTTAATTATTTTTTGGGTTTTCAGAAGACAGTTCACAACAATACACAGTACATGATGAGCAGCATACATATGTCAGCCAATTAACAAACAATAGCCATTAAACCTTTTCACAATGGGGTGATTCATCGCTCTAGGGAAGGAAAGTAGGACTTTGCAATCTAACATTCCAATATTGCAGTCTATGTAACCTGCTAACCTAGGTACGACCAGCTATCATGTTTAGCATGCACCCAGCATGGTCAACTTGATGCAATCCTGATACTACTAATATATTCAGGGGCTTCATCGTTACATCATTCTGTCAATCGTCGTCTGTATTTCCAGCTTGTTTTGCCACTAGATATTGCGTGTATAGACCCCAAAACCTTTTGGGTCTACTCTGGGGGGCAGCAGTTCACTATAAATATCTGATTGAGTATTGCAGTAGAGCATATCCTGTTCACATTCTGTTACAGTGGGTTTTGGACCACGCAACCAACGCGCCGCAATTCTGCGTTTAACCAGTAATAAACCCATAGAGACTAATTTCCTGGCATCTTTCTTAAGATGCTTCACATACCCCAAAAGTGCTAGAAGAAGGTCTGGGGAGAGGGATTGATCTGTGATTGCGTTTAGTGTGAAAAATATTTTCTTCCAAAAATCAGCTACTGTTGGGCACAGCCATGCCACATGTAGAAATCCTGCCTCCGCCTCACCACAGCGTTCACAGCAATCAGTGTCCCTAAGATCATATCGAAATAATCTCTTAGGAGTGTAGTATACCCTGTTTAGATATTTAAAATGGATCAGTCTGTGCCTTCCATTAAGCAAGATCTTTTGTGTAGCTTCACAGCAGGAGCGCCATATATCATCTGTCAGAGCCACCCCTATGTCGGTTTGCCACTCTATCCTAGCCTTGGTGTATTGTGTGTACTGAGAAGCTTGCGACATGGCATAAACTTTCGAGACTAGCTTGACAGGGGATTCTGAATGCAGTAATCGCAAGAAGGCGGGGAGCTCTGGCGGCTCTTGTAGCTCATCTCCGAGCAACGCTCGCAATGCATGGCGGACTCTAAAATAATTAAATTGTGTGAGAAGGGTGAGGTCGTGTGTGCCCTCTGCTACCTCCTCCCACGTACACACCTTGCTTTCCTTGAAGAAGTCTCCCATCATGAGGATCCGTAGGGCTCTCAGCGATCAAAGTGCGCCTCTTTCAGAGCTTATGCGAAGCCAGTGGCACCATTTCACGGGCATAAGTGGGGAATACAATTGAGCGCCGGCCTGTTTTTTAAGCAAGTTATGCCAAGCGTGTACCGTAGAGTAACTGAATCCAGCACGCTGCACCGCCTAATTGGCGCTTGAGACAGACAACGCGGGTCAGGGCTTACAGCTACCTTCTCTATGTGGAGGTGAGGCAGATTATGCGGACCATGGATCCAACTGTGAGCGTGAGCTTTGCGCCACTCTATAATACAACTCCAAATCTGGCACACCCAGTCCCCCCATTGAGTAGGGCATAGTAAGGATATCCAGTTTGACACGCAAATTTCTCCCAGCCCATGCCAGTTTACACATTAAGGCCCACAGTGTTTTGAAGATGTGTAGCGGGATAACCATAGGGATATTAACGAAAAGAAAAAGAAATCTGGGAAGAACTATCATTATCATCAAAGATATACGACCCACCAGTGAAAGAGGGAGACGGATCCACCTTTCTATATCCTCTTCCAGCTTGGCAATTGCTCTACCATAATTTGCCCTAATGACTTGTTCCGCGTCGGAGTGGACCTGTATCCCCAAATATCGCACCGGATCTGTTGACCATTGAAGAGGGAACTCTAAAACAGTCTACTCTGTGATCGGGGTTAGGGGAAAAATTATAGATTTATCCTAATTAATTTTAAGTCCCGAGATGCCGCTCGTATTATTGGTGATAGGTTAGAGTCAGGTTCCCGTATATATAATGGAATATCATCCGCATAAGCAGAGACAATGAGATTGTATTTGGGGAAGCGTATGCCTCTTTGACTATGATACTCACGAAGCGCGCACAACAGGGGTTCCGCCACCACAGTATACAGCAGCGGGGACAAAGGGCACCCCTGTCTCGTGCCACTAAATATCGGGAAGGGGGGGTGACAGCATCTCCTAGGCGCACTCAGGCTGTGGGTGCGTTGTAGAGTACCGAGATCAATTTAAGAAATATTTCACCGACTCCGATGCGCCTCAGTACAGCCAACATGAATTTCCATTCAACCGAGTCAAAGGCTTTTTCAGCATCTAAAAAAACAGCTGCCGCCTTAATGTCCGGTTTGACATGTTGTAGGACCCCAAATACTGTCCGCAGATTATATGATAAAGTGCGATCCGGCACAAAGCCCGCCTGTTGGGGGCCTACCATAATGGGAAGGAGGGGGGCCAATCTGTTGGCCAATATTTTAGCGAATATTTTGGTGTCCACGTTTATCAGCGACAATGGCCTGTAGAATGAGCATTCTTGCGGAGCCTTTCCTGGTTTCAATATGGTGACGACCAAAGCCTTGCGCATGGAGGGCGGCATGAAGCCGGAATCTCCCATTTCTTGGAACAGGATACTCAAGTGCGGGACCAGTAAATCCCTGAAGGCCTTATAAAAGGACACAGTGAGCCCATCCTGACCCGGGGCACTCCCATCACGCATAGAACTAAGTGCCATTCGAATCTCCACGGAGTCTAGGGGCCTCATTACGTACTCTCTGTGACTATCTGGCAACCAGGGTAGTTGAATGTATTCCAAATTGTTCAATATGTCTTTATCATCTGGAGTGACTTTGGAACTGTATAAGTCTTGGTAATATCTGCCGAATCTGTTCACTATGTCTGTCTGCTCTTTTAGTATACTGCCATTCTCTCCCAACAGCTCGGCAACGATTCTAGACTCACACCGTCGGCGAGCTACCGCCGGCAGCACCGAACCCGGCCCGTCACCCTCGCCATAAGTTCTAGCCGATGCGTACTTTCCCATGTGGTTTATCTCTCTGTCTGCTTCCTCATTATATTCTTCCAGTCTTTGTTTCAATTGTTCAGTGATCTGGGGGTCGTTCCTACTCATTGCCTCTCTCTCCAGTGCTTTCAGGTGAACCTCAAGCAGAGCAAGTCTGCTTCTGATTGAGCGAAGCACCCCGGAGTGTTTATTCATAGCGACTCCCCTTATGTAAACCTTGAATGCCTTTCACACCGTGGCAAAGTGCTCAACCGATCCTATATTGGTTTTGAAGAATTCTTTGATGGCTGCAGCTAATTCTGCCCTAAATACCGTATCTAAGAGGGAGTAAGGAGGAAATCTCCACAGCAAAGGGGCAGCTCCACTAGGAGTGACATCAATCTCTAGCAGAATGGGAGAATGGTCCGAAAAAGAGCGAGCTAATACTTTGCAGTCCCGTACCCGGGGTGCTAGCGCCTCCAATATAAGCCAGTAGTCTATTCTAGTGTGTATATCATGAAATGCAGAGTAGTGCGTGAACCCACCTTGCTCAGGGGATCTGGCTTTCCAGATATCTATCAAGTGCAACTGGAGCGCTATATCTCCGATAGACTTGGCGGCTGCAGACGGGCGCCTAGGGGGCCCTTCGAGCGATCAAGCATAGGAATTAACACACAATTAAAATCCCCACCCCAGATTTGTGGCAATGAAGGATTGTCACTCGTGATAGCTAACAATGAGTTGTAGAACTGAGGGTCATCATAGTTAGGGCCATATATATTAACAACTTGGAAATCAATGCCCCTGCCGTGACATCTTGAGATTACATATCTACCAGCGGGGTCCACCCTACGCTCTTCAAGTAAAATGCCGGATTTCGGATTTATCCATGTAAGCACTCCCCTCGAGTGCGAGGTGAATCCAGCTGCCTGAAACAGACCCAGAAGCCTGCGTCTCGTAAGCATAGGTGGCAAGGTGTGTTTCTTGGAGCAGAGCAATATCCACGTCCTGTCTTTTCAAGTATGCCAGTATTTTACGCAACTTTCTATGATCGTTAAGTCCCCTCACGTTCCAGGTTAGAAGCCGAATCCTACTACCATGTCCATGAGTTACCCCTCCATGTGACATTCAAAACTACTACGTGACATGGCCTCTATAGCTACTATTTTAAGTGTGCTGCTGTTATATCTCTCAGCCTGCATGCTCAGGTGAACTGTTAAGAGAAAAAAAGAAACCCTCATCCCACCCACGCCATGCCATCCCCAACTGGGCATTGGCGACCTATTACCCTCCCTTCCAACAAGTATCAGAGAAGTCAGAAAGGAAACAACAATTGTACAACAAAAAACACTAATTAACTTGGTGTTGTTGAGCGTGATACGCATAGGGGCAGATGTTGCCGGCTGACACTCCTACGTGTACTGGCTCCGCGCCACCACTAGCCAATAACTGGGAGACTCCTAAGGAAGGGAGGCCCTCCCAATGAGCCTTGCAAGAATTCCCATAGTTACAGATGTTTCTCGCTCAAGAAGGCACTATCCGGCCATCTCGTTGAATCTGACATGTGTAAATGATGGCCAGTATTATAGACCAACTTCCTGTGGTTTGACAATCAGAGCATTAATGAATAACCCATAGTAGTGAGCCCACCGTTGAAGTCACAAGTCCCAGAACAGCAGACCTATTCAAAATGATATCTCGTATGAATGACCCATCAGAAGAGGCTAGGACTCTGCGCTCTCCTTAGTCATTTTCATCAAGTCCGCCACTTGCGCCTTCAGGCCGCTCGCCCTCCATCTGACCTCTCTTACACTTGCTGAGCATGTCCCAATCTTTGAGGGCTTTTTGGAGAGACTGAGGGTCAGAGAAGATTTTAGCTTTCCCATTCACCATCACCCTCAGCCGCGCTGGATATAGCATCGCATACTCCACGTTTTGCTCCCGTAGCTTGCGTTTCAGCTGCGCGAATTGCCGTCTGGCCTCCTGAACCCTGAGTGTGAAATCCGGAAACAAGGAGAGAGAAGAGCCCTCGTACTGTAGATTACCCAGTTCTCTTGCCTTCTCAGCGCCGTATCCCTGTCTCTATAGTTAAGCAACTTCACTATGATGGGCCTCGGAGGGGCGCCAGGGGGAGGTTTAGGGCCCAGTGAGCGGTGCGCTCGTTCAACGACAAACATGGAGGAGAAGGTGTCACCGCCCAGCAAAGTGGTGAGTAGTTTTTCAATAAAGACCTCCATGGAGCCCGTTGCAGTGGATTCAGGAAGGCCAATAATATGCAGGTTACTGCGCCGAGATCTGGCTTCCAAATCCTCGGCTCTATCTTGCAAAGTGACCAGAATCTTCTCCATCTGCTTCTGTGCGCTATTGGTGTCGGATTGGGCCTCCTCAGTTTCAGTGAACCTGCGTTCAGCCATATCAAGGCGCTCCGCGTGCTTCTCTACCCTCTCCGTCATGCGGTCCATTCTGTAGGACAGGGAATCTATTTTAGCATCGATCGCAGACAAGCCTTTCTGCATTGATGCAAGTATCGCTTTAATGTCTCCAACGGGGTCTTCAGGCAATGTATCAGGCTCCGACGCAGCAGAGTCCGCAGCGTCCTCCCTGTGCCTGGACTTTCGCTGTTCAAAATTTAGCTTCGGTTGAGTCTTGTCCGGCTTCCCCATATTGTCGCGACACAGGGGAGTTGCAGGGTGGCCCAAGATCAGGGCTGCCGCCAGTCACAGCTAATTGAGTGATAAACACTTGCGTTGTCTGAGCAACACCTACATCTCCTGTAGGAAGTCTGACCGGGTCCCCCAATGCACTGTGCAGCATCAGACTCAATGTATAAGTGGACGACTCCGCAGCCTCACCTGGGGCGCATGCCCCCCACAGCGTACCCGAACAGTGTCTCAGCGTCTCTTTGTGGTAGACTCCCAGCACCCAGGGGCCTTGGAATAAGGGCAGGATCAGTCCAGCTGGTGCAACTTCTGAGGGAGGGGCCTCGCGCACATGGGGTATCTGCTCAGCTGTGTTATCCCAGGCAAGCCGCGAGGGCGGTCATTCTCTTCGCGCCACACAGTGTCGTGCATAGGAGCCCAGCGCTGGGTGACCCACCGTAGCAGCACTTCAGCAAAGCGCAGTTGATCCTGCCGCCCGTGGAGTCTTCGCTCTGAATTCTGAATCAGGTGTCGGTCCTGGCCCATCCACAACGCGCCACAGCAGCACCACCGGGCCCCGTGAGGCAGCTTCTGGCCCCTCGCCGCTGTACGGAGCAAACCCAACCAGGCAGGGGGTCGAGCCATCGTTTCGGGCAAAGCCGCTCCAACGCCCAGAGATCGCGCAGCCTGACAGGAGACACCGCCGCCGCAGGCCGCAACGTCGCTCGGTGCGAAGGAGCGAGGCATCAGGTATGTTTTCTGGAGATTAGCCGGTCCGATTGGCTTCGTTTTTCAGCGTTAGGTTCGACGCATGTGTGGTGCCTCTGGCTCCGATCCCCAAGCAAGTTCCAGCTGCGAGTGTAACAAATAATTGTCAGATTGATGCGGCGACTTACGGAGCTCGCTTAATCAGCGGCCATCTTTAGGCCAGGCAAGCTCGCCCCCACTGGCTCTATCTTTAAGCCCTTATCATTAATACCAAAAACATGGATTGATTTACGAAAAATGAATGTTAAAAGAGCTAAGGTAATGCATGCCAGCGATTTAATTCCTCTTTTATTTCACATGTTTTACTTAATCTTGCATTTCCCAAGAGCGTTAGCTATTTCATCATGTTGTGTTTCTTAATTTTTTTGTGCATTTTATTACTCTTGTATAGTACATATTTAGAGTCATGCCAAGTGTTGATGAGGGGCTTTGATTGAGAGCTCTCGCCCAAGGCTGAAGCCGGCAAAGCAAAATGCTGGTCAGTGGCTTGACCTTTCTGCAGAGCACACAGAAGAATAGACATGTATTTCAGTTGCAATTAAAATTCTGTGTAAATGTGTGTGAAGGGGTATGCAGCTGTCAAAATCTTTACATGGCAAAAATAAATGAAAATAAAGTGCTTAAATATGAGTGAGTGCTGTGTATGTTTGGGGGTAGTGAAATGAGGGAGATGCGAGGAAGTACATTCGGGGGAGAGTGAAAAGAATGTGCTGAAGAGCAAAGAGATAAGGTTGAAGATGTGCAGATGGACGAGATGTGCAGAGGAAAAGGGCATATATATTCAACATAAAGCGCATGTAGGAAGCTAGGATCCTTCTAGCATTGTTACCCCCACTTTTTGCTTTGGTGTCAGTGTGTTTGTGACCTAGTCTGACTGGGATCCTGCTAATCAGGACCCAAGTCACTGTACTTTCTCCCCTAAATTGACCATGGTAAGTACTTTGGTACATCCACAATTGGCTACTGGTGTACCCTTGTAAGTCCCTGGTATATGGTACTAAGGTAACCAGGGTATAGGTACACCAGGGGTCTCCCATGGGCTGCAGCATGTATTGTGCCAACCATAGGAGTCCACTCAAACTATGACTACAGGCCTGACATTGTAGCCTGTGTGAGTTGGTACTTGCACCTCTCACGACACATATAAGTTTCCTTATATGTGAGGTCACTATGCTTAAAACCTATAAGTCACCCCTATAGTAGGTTATTCAGTCCTGAGGGCAGGGTGCTTGGTTATAAGTGTTAGGGTGCCCCTGCAGGGATGTGGAATTCCTATAGCCCGACGCCCAGGACATATTGTTTGGGGTCAAGGGCAACAAGTTTTCATGTGCATTTTGTCCTAGGACAAGTAGGCCCAACTCCCTGCAGCACAAACCCTTTGGCTGCCAGTTTGCAGTACCACATTATGGATCAGGGAAGGGCACTGTCTGCAGTTAAGGTAATACTTTTGTCCATATGTCAATGCTGTTCAAACTTGTATTAATGGTTCATTATTTGAAAACCATTATTATTAGGGTGAGCGCTCTAAGTAAATGTTGTAAACTCCGACTACACTACTGACAGTTTTATTTATTTATTTATTTATTTGCAAAGTTTTATAAAGCGCTGGGTAGACCCGGAGGTATCAGAGCGCTTTACATGAGTATCAGCGAGTTACAGGTTACATAGTTACATAGCGAGTTACAGGTTACATAGTTACATAGCCAAGTATAGACATAGGAGAAAAAAACATGAGATTACACAATAATGTGCGTTAATAGCGCTTACACATGTCTTATGGGGAGGGAAAAGGTAGAGGGGGAATGGTGAACAGGGGTAAGGGAAGTGGTTCCAGTATAAAAATGTGTACACACATTTTCAAAATTTAGCAATATGAGGCTATGTATAATGCTCCCAGAATACTCTCTGATTTCATGCAAATATTTGCAGAAGCTTGAAAGCAAGATTGATGATTGTTTGCTTTCAAAATAAAATGTTAAAAAAAATGAAAGCAGAATTTTTTTTTTGCTAAACTACTGTCAAATGCCAGGTACTATTTCTTTGCAACATCATTTAGTAACATGTGTTGATGCATGCTAGCATTTCCCAAAAATATTCATAATGGAAAATCAGTGTAACCAGTTTCAATAAGATTATGAGAAACAAAAATAAACAATCATTGGCAAAGCCAATAGGTCTGAAATTGGTGGTCAGCTTTTTCGTTTTGTCAATGTGTGACTTGTTTTGGCATGGTTTTTGTAAAACCTTATTGGTGTGGGAGCTGCCGGGCCCTCACCATTATAACAAACATTGGCAAAAGCAAAAATGGTTTTTTAGTCTCAAAAAGCCCACACTGCCACAGTAGTTACTGGCACTGAACAAAACTACTTTGTGTGCCGATATGCTCCTTGTGAAAGAGCAGAATGCTGTCACTCGCAGTGAAGCCAGCCGATACAGAGAGAGAGACAGAATTTTAATAAACACAAAAGGTCACGGTCAATGCCAGACCAAAATAGTGGCCCAATTATTATGTTTAAATCTTTTTATTAAATGGTGCAAGAGAATGAGCCACGCAGGGCCCACCGGGTCCGCCAGTAGGTGGATTGAGAATACGAAAACAACTCATACCAAATACATTCCCACCCGCCACCCAAAAGAAAGAAGAGAAAGGAAGAAAATGAAGAAAGGCATAGAAAGAACCACCCCCGCCCTCCCCCGATCCATTACTTCGAAGCAGCGCCACATGGAACGTGTTGTCGTGTATGGGGCTCGGGTAAGCTATGTGGTGGAGTCCAGTGTGGTGAGGTGTAGGAGGCGCAAATATTTCGGGCAGTATAACTCCCTAAATTCTGGAGCTAACAAGGCAAGGAATGGCTGCCAAAGGTCACCGAAGGAAGAGCCCTTCCCAGCCAAGGTAAGAGAAATCTTTTCCATGCCTAGTACGTGCCACAGTCGCTGGTACCACCCCGTGTGTGCGGGGATGCGGGGAGTCTTCCAGTGCATCAATATGTTTTGGATGGCTGTGCCTAGGGTTATGGCTATCTGTTTCCCGCGTCTAGATTTCAAGGGGTAAGTGAGCGGGTTTGGCACCCCCAATAAGACATACGCGGGGAGCCTAGGGAGTTCCGTATCCAGGTATTTATCGACCTCGTCAAGGATGTGCGTCCAGTAAGTCTGGAGATGTTCACAGTCCCATAGAAGGTGAACCAGCGTGCCCCTCTTCCCACACCCTCTCCAGCAGTCAGGACTTTGTGTAGCATCAGCTTGGTGTAGTCGCTCCGGGGTGTAGTACCAATAATATACAAGCTTGGTAAATGTTTCGGTTAGGCCGACGTGAGTTGCTGTGTGGCGCGCTCTGTGGCATGCACCCTCCCATTCCTTAGAGCTAAGGTTCCGTCCCAGGTCCCTCTCCCAACGTGCGCGTCCAGCATGATAGGCATGGGTGTATCTGGACAAGAGCAGTTTGTATAAGTCAGAGATTAACTTCTTGTCCGAGGACCGTGTAATGAGCCACCGTTCATACTGGGTGAGAAGTCTAGTTGCTTGCGCTCGGTTATCAGGATGCATGGCCCAGTGTCGCACTTGTAAGTAGCGCATACGCTCCGATTCAGGAAGGCCATAGTCGGTCCTAAGTTGCGAGAAGGGGATAATATCGCCTTTGTCAAATAGTAGGCCTAAGGCTCGGCAACCAGCTTCTCTCCACAACAGGAAGGTCTGCAAACCCATCCCGGGGCTAAAGTCAGGATTATCGAAAAGGGAGGTGAGCGGGGAAGGGAAGGTCGTTAGGGCGTGTCGTGTGTTGGGCCAGTCCCAGACGTTAAGGGTTGTGCGCGTCACCTGTGAGGCGTATAGATTGGGTGGGCGATGGGGTTTCCGGAGAAAGGGAATTTTCACGAGAGACGTACCGGCTACTGCCCGGTCTTGGAAGAGCCAATGTTTCTCGGATTCGTGGCCCAATTATTAAAGAAAGTCTCAAAAGTGTACCCATGGTATATGTCCTTGCATTAGGTGAAGCTATACAGCTTTTGTGAATTCACGAGAATTTACAGAAGTAGGACAAGAAATAGTACTCCTAGAAAATATTTGTGAACTGCATTTTAGCATGAGCAAATATGCATGTGTAGATTTGCTCATGCGAAAATCTGAGTGTTTGCAAGTTCACTTTCCCTCCAACTACTTTTTTCCCAGCTCTGGAAGAAGGTTTACATCTGCCATTGTCAGGAGTAAATTTCCAACATTTCTCAGTATGGGAAATGATTAGAGAAGAGTTGTTGAAAACCCTTAAAACATACAAGTTAGGTTTGCACAGACTCAAAAGGGCGTTCTAACCCTGGAACTATTGCTTACCACTACCTTCAGCCCCAGTATGTAGATCTGTGGAAACGTGGCAACATAAGGGGATTGCAAGTATTCAAACACTACTATGGTATGAGCCCTGGCATAATCAGAGAGGCTATATCAGAGCTCTTATATAATGAGATTGCTGCCATAATTTGTTGCTGCACTACATGGCACCAAAGGGGCAAGTGGATTTTGTTACAGGACAAGTAGATTTATGAAGCAACCTGCCCCATGGACAAGTAGATATTTTATTAAATTCCACACCCCTGATCCTTGACCCTGGGGGAACTCTTGTTCTAACCCCAGAAGCTCAACTCCAAAGACCGATTATTTACCTGGTAACCGTTAACTTCATTTCTCTCCATAGGAATCCATTGACTGTTTTTCTCTGAAAAATGTTCTAAGTGTGGAGTTGATTTGTATGGAAACCAGAAAAATAACAATTGTTCAAAACTGATTTTACTTACCTTTTCTCTAGGAAATGTCCCAGTGTGATATCTAGGCATATCACACTGAGTAGAAAAAGTAATCTAAAAGTAATCTCAAAAGTAACGTAAAAGTAACTTACCTGTAATTTTTATTGCCAAGCCGTTACAAAGTATATGTACAGCATTTCACAGTATTGCATTACCAGTAATTCAAACTGTAACCGTTTCAAAGTACATTTACAATTGCATTTCAAACTCTATATTTACTGCAAAGTATTTATCAACTTACCTGTGCCAGGCTTGCTTGGTTCTAGAAAATAAAATAACTAAAAGAATATTTTTAAACAAAACCAATTGGTCTGCAGTTCAGTCTTTGAGTGTGTGAAATCATTTGCTGATTGAGTGGGTACAACAAATGCTTAACACTGTCCTCTGATACTGCCTTACTTCTCGACCACACTACCACAAATAGAGAGTAAGGTTCTAACTAACTTTACCTCTGCCTACCTTTGGGGTTCCACTGGACTCTGTGCACACTATACCTCACTTTGATATAGTATATACAGAGCCAGCTTCCTACATTGGTGGATCAGCGGTGGGATATACAACTTTGCATTTGTTGGACTACTTGGTTACCACCTGATCACACGACAGAACTCTTAAATTGTCTTTATAATTCAGATGTTTTTCAAATTGGCATTTTTTTGCAAAATTACTAAAAGTCTTGTTAGGGCCTTGGTTAAGTCCCATTAGAATTTTAGAAAACTAAAAGTCACTGTAGCTAGGGTTAGAGGGGTTAGAAGTTTTTTTTTAACAATGTCTCAAAACAAGAACCCAGTTGTTAGTGAAAATAACCACAATGCCATAGAGGACTTGGTTGAGGAGCTCGACCTCACGCCTTACCTTCACTTGTCTTTCAAGGAGGTAAGGGCCCTATGTAAACTTAAAAACATAGCCATGGGTCCCCATCCCACCAAACAAAAGCTCCAGGAGCTGTTGGCTGGGTATGCAAAGGACCACCCATCTGAAAATGGCGATGACCAGTCAGATGGAGAAGGAGTGGAAGAGGATGCCCAGGTAGATCAACCCCCTCCACTGCTTAGGGAGAAAAGGGCCCCAGTGGCCCTGACTCCAAGAATCAACCTCTCAGTACCTAGATCTCACACAGGTGGATCAGGTACCACTGAGGACATTGAGGAAAGCCTCAATGAGGAGGACATCCTGCTAGCCAGGCTGACCAAAAGATTAGACCTAGAGACCAGACTCCTGGCTCTAGAAAAAGAAAGAGCAGAGATGGGCCTAGGACCCATCAATGGTGGCAGCAATTTACTAAATAAGGATAAAGAGCAATCTTTTGATCCTAAAATCCCCAAAGGGATTGTCCCTAAATATGAAGAGAGTGATGATATCACAAAATGGTTCACAGCCTTTGAGAGGGCTTGTGAAGCCAGAAGAGTGAAGAAAACTCACTGGGGTGCACTCCTTTGGGAACTGTTCTCTGGTAAGTGCAGAGACAGACTTCTGACCCTTAGTGGGGCAGATGCTGGGTCTTATGACCTCATGAAGAGAACTCTGATTGAGGGATTTGGGCTCACAACTGAGGAGTATAGAATTAGATTCAGGGGGGGCTCAAAAAACCCAGAGTCACCCCTGGGTGGAATTTGTAGACTACTCAGTTAAGACACTAGATGGCTGGTTGACTGGAAGCAAAGTGCAAAATTATGATGGTCTTTATAATTTGTTTATGAAAGAACACATACTAAGTAATTGCATTGATGAAAAGTTGCATCAGTATCTGGTAGACCTAGGTCCAATTTGTCCCCATGAATTTGGAAAGAAGGCGGACCATTGGGTCAAGACAAGGGTTAGTAGGCCATCCACTGGGGGTGACCAAAAGAAAGGGGTTACAAAACCTCCCCAGAAGAAAGTTAGTGAGCCTCTAAAAGATAAAAGTAAGGAGTCCCAGGTAGCCCCCCAAAAACCTGACCAGGAGGGAGGGCCCAAAGACACCTCACAATCTAAAACTGGGTACCAAGGTAAGAATTGGGATCCCAACAGGGTATGGTGCAGGGGATTTGGACTCACAACTGAGGAGTATAGAATTAGATTCAGGGGGTCTCAAAAAACCCAGAGTCAGCCCTGGGTGGAATTTGTAGACTACTCAGTTAAGACACTAGATGGCTGGTTGACTGGAAGCAAAGTGCAAAATTATGATGGTCTTTATAATTTGTTTATGAAAGAACACAAACTAAGTAATTGCATTGATGAAAAGTTGCATCAGTATCTGGTAGACCTAGGTCCAATTTGTCCCCAAGAATTGGGAAAGAAGGCGGACCATTGGGTCAAGACAAGGGTTACTAGGACATCCACTGGGGGTGACCAAAAGAAAGGGGTTACAAAACCTCCCCAGAGGAAAGATAGTGAGCCTCTAAAAGATAAAAGTAAGGAGTCCCAGGTAGCCCCCCAAAAACCTGACCAGGAGGGAGGTCCCAAAGACACCTCACAGACTAAAACTGGGTACCAAGGTAAGAATCGGGATCCCAACAGGGTATGGTGTCACAACTGCCAAATGGCAGGACACCACACCAAGGACCCTAGCTGTCCTAAAAAGATTACAGCCCCTAGTGTAGCTCCAGGGGTTGCCAGTGTAGCTTTAGAGGGTGATTCCTCAGATGAGGAAGCCCTCATAGCCTTCAACTGAAAAATGGGCCCAAAAGGTGAGTTGGAGATTCCAGAGGGGAGTAGACACTTCCACCACTTACTGGTAAATGGAATCCCAGCCCTTGCCCTGAGAGATACCCGTGCCAGTCACACTGTGGTGCATGACAAGTTGGTCCTCTCAAACCAGTATGTCCCAGGGGAAATAAAATGAGTAAGGACTGTCCCAGGGGGTGTCACTGATAGGCCTGTGGCCTTAGTGCTCCTAGAAATAGCTGGGTCCCTTAGATGGAGAAAGGTGATAGTTAGTAAAGACCTCCCCCTTGATTGTGATCTTGGGAATGACCACCCAGAGGTTGGTCTGAGCCAAAGAGAGGTACTGGTCCAATGCCAGACCTCACCCAAGAAACCTGGGGGGGGCTCAACCTGCAGTTAGTGCAGCTAAGCCCCAAAAGAAAAGAAGAAACAGTGTAGGAAAGGTGGGCAACTGTTAGCCACAGTTCCAGTGGGCCAGGGAGATTCTATCCCAGTAAGGGAGAGCTCCAGAATTGGCACTGGTGAAGTCCCCCCTAGCCAACAAAAAGCCCTGACTAGTCAGGCAACTGTCCAGCCTGAGTTGGTGGCTCCTCATCTGGCAGAACAGAGGGTGGAAGAAGGGTGTTCACTGCCAAGTGTAGTGACCCCCTACCCTAAAACAGCAGATAGGCAACCAGAACCCAAAGAAGCCTGTAAGGTAGCCCCTTCACTTACCAGTGAGGAGCTAAAGGTGTGGTTCTGGGCACTGACAGCTGTCAGTAGCCACTGCTGGGTGTTAGCCTTCATGGAGGCACTGTCCTTGGCATGGTGGCCTAGCCCCCTGCCAAATAGCAAGTTAGGCCCCTGACCTTATTGGTCATGGTGGGGTTGCTCAAGCTGTGGGTAACCTCTGTGGGTAAGCTGGGCTTTGCCCTAGCTAAGTTAGAATTTGCAGAGATAGGCACCTCTGAACCCAAACTAAAAAGATGGGGTGAAGACACTAAAGAGCTAGGAAAGGAGCATTGGGAATTAGGTCCTGAAACTGTTGAGGTAGGCCAGCTCCCCAAAGGGACTGACCTGGACAGAAGGATGTAAGGCAGAGTAGGCCCTGCAACTTTCAAACCACTTCCTCTACTCTTCCTCGCCTGAAAGACTAGGAAGACTCTCCCAGATTTGTCTGAGTCTCCTGGCCTTTGGGCTTGGGGCTTGGGGCTTTTGTGTAGGAAAGTGGGTTTCTGTTGCAGTAACCCCCCACTTTTTGCCAGACTACTGATGCACTTTGACTTGATGTGCCCTGGGTCCCTGCCAATCAGGTTCCCAGGGCCTGTGTTCCTTCCCCAAAACTAACCCAATTGGCATCTCTGGCCACAGGTCAGCCCCTGGTAAATGGTACCACAGGTACCCAGGGCATGTGACCAGGGAAGACCTCTAAGGGCTGCAGCACTTATTGTGCCACCCTTAGAGGCCCTGTACCTTTACACATACACACACACACTGCCTTTGCAGGCTGCGTGTTTTGGTGCAGAACAAAGTGAAGAGTCGACATGGCACACAGCCGTGTGTGCAATGCCTACAACCCACTGCCCTGGCATAGATCAGTCACCCCTCTAGCTGGGTGCACTATACCAGTGGTGAAGGTACAGGTGCATGAGCCCTGTACCCCTACAGTGTCTAAGTCCATTCGTAGACATTGTAAGTGCAGTGCTGCCATTAAGAGTTTATGGTGCTGGGAGCTTGTCATTACGAACTCCACTGCACCATAATGGCTACACTGAAAACTGGGAAGTTAAACCCACACTGATGCCACGTGGGGTGAGCACCCCTAAAACGCCCCTAAATACAGTATTTAGGGGGCAGCCCTGAACCAAGAAAGCAGATTCCCGCAACCTAAGAAGAAAAAGAACGAAAGAAGATGCCCAGCAGAGGAGACTGCAGAGAACAACTGACTTGGCCCCAGCCCTACCGGCCCATCTGCAGTTTCCAGAGATCCTGCACCAAAAATCGTCTTGTCCTGCAGCCAGCGACCTCCAGAACCCCGGGGAGGACTGACGGCCTTCAACAAAGACTGGATCTCCTGTGAACAGCAGCTCTGTTCAAAAGAAACACCAAACAAAGACTCCGAGCCTGCTGAGCAAAAAGAAACCCGACGCCTGGAACCACCACGGCACCCATCGCCTACAGCCCGAGTTCAAGTGGCCCACCAGTCCCAGCGAGGTCCCCCAGCGCTCCAGAGTTCGAGTCCACTGTGGGTTGACCCCTCCAGGACTCCCCGACGTCGGCTGCAGCCTCTGCATGGAGACCCCCCCCCCCAACCGCGAGTGGCCCGGTAAGGTGAAATCCGACCTCAAAAGACACCCCTGCATCCAGCCGCCCTGCGCCCTAGAGAAAGGAACCCGAGGTGCACCTACGTCCCCGAGCCCTCCAACTTACCTGCCCAGCTGTTGGTTCCTCCCGGAAGACTTCCTGGACCGAGCCTGCAGCTAAAAACCAAAACCGAAAATCCCCATTGAAAACAACAGGGCACCCGACGCCAAAACAGCACCCTGCACCCAGCCGCCCCTGCGCCGCTGCGGGTGCACTTTGTGTGCTAAACCGGATCCCCCTTTGCCCTGAGCCTAACACCAGGAGCTTGGCTCCCATAACCTTGTGGCCTGCTCGCCAGCAGCCACCAACCGGAGGCCCCCTATCCCTCATTGGATAACATTGCGCCTCAGTACTCTGCACCCGGCCGCCCTAGTGCCGCAGAGGGTGTAACGAGAGTGCATCCTTGACCCTGGGGGAACTCTTGTTCTAACCCCAGAAGCTCAACTCCAAAGACCGATTACTTACCTGGTAACCGTTAACTTCATTTCTCTCCATAGGAATCCATTGACTGTTTTTCTCTGAAAAATGTTCTAAGTGTGGAGTTGATTTGTATGGAAACCAGAAAAATAACAATTGTGCAAAACTGATTTTACTTATCTTTTCTCTAGGAAATGTCCGAGTGTGATATCTAGGCATATCACACTGAGTAGAAAAAGTAATCTAAAAGTAATCTCAAAAGTAACATAAAAGTAACTTACCTGTAATTTTTATTGCAAAGTCGATACAAAGTATATGTACAGCATTTCACAGTATTGCATTACCAGTAATTCAAACTGTAACCATTTCAAAGTACATTTACAATTGCATTTCAAACTGTATATTTACTGCAAAGTATTTATCAACTTACCTGTGCCAGGCTTGCTTGGTTCTAGAAAATAAAATAACTAAAAGAATATTTTTATACAAAACCAATTGGTCTGAAGTTCAGTCTTTGAGTGTGTGAATTCATTTGCTGACTGAGTGGGTACAACAAATGCTTAACACTGTCCTCTGACACTGCCTTACTGCTCGACCACACTACCACAAATAGAGAGTAAGGTTCTATCTAACTTTACCTCTGCCTACCTTTGGGGTTCCACTGGACTCTGTGCACACTATACCTCACTTTGGTATAGTATATACAGAGCCAGCTTCCTACAATGGTTGTTCATGATTGCAGCTTTTTAAGCCTCATTACTAAATTGTCATTCTTTTTTAACCTCCTTACCTGCCAATCTGTGCAGATCTTCGCCTGGCAGTCATGACTGACAGCATTTAGATTCACTCAAAAAGCAACCTAATTTCAGGTTTTATCCGCTTAAAAAAAAAAAAACAATAGGAAAATAAATGGTTTCTGTCACTATTTATCTGTAAAAATCAGTAAAAATGGAAAACAGGGAGCCTAATCATGAACAAATCTATGACAGGCCCAAGTAGCAGATCAAGATTAGTTAAAATATTTTTTTGCACAGCTCCATCACGGATGTGCAATTCCTATAGCCCGACGCCCGGGACATATTGTTTGGGGTCAAGGGCAACAAGTTTTCATGTGTATTTTGTCCTTGGGACAAGTAGGCCCAAACCCCTACAGCACAAACCCTTTGGCTGCCAGTTTACAGTACCACATTATGGATCAAGGAAGGGCATTGTCTACAGTTAAAGTAACATGTGTTAATGCTGTTCAAACTTGTATTTATGGTTAATTAATGCAAAGCCTTTATTATTAGGGTGAGCACTAAAAGTAAATGTTGTAAGCTCGGCCTGCACTAATGACGGTGGTTCCAGTATAAACGTGTACTCACGTTTTCAAAGTTTAGTAATATGAGGCTATGTATAATGCTCCCAGAATGCTCTCTGATTATATGCAAATATTTGCAGAAGCTTGAAAGCAACAGTGATGATTCTTTGCTTTCAAAATAAAATGTTCACAAAAAAATGCTAGTAGGAAAAAAACATTTTGCTAACCTACTGTAAGATTTTAGGTACCATATCTTTGCAGCATCATTTAGTAACATGTTGATGTATGCTTGTATTTCCCAAAAATATTCATCAGTGTAACCAGTTAAAATACGATCGTGTGAAACAAAAATAAACAAGCAGTGGCAAAGCCAGTAGGTCTGAAATTGGTGGTCAGGCTTTTGGTTTTGTCAATGCGTGACTTATTTAGGCATGGTTTTTGTAAAACCTTATCGGTGTGGGAGCTGCTGGGCCCTCACCATTCTAACAAGCATTGGCAAAAGCAAAAATTGTTTTTGGTCTCAAAAAGCGCACATTGCCACAGACGTTCCGGGCACTGAACAAAACTACTTTGAGTGCCAATATGCTCCTTTTAAAATAGCAGAATACTGTCACTCACAGTGAAGCCAGCTGATAAACCGAGAGAAGGAGAGAGAGAGAGACATAATTTTATTAAACACAAAAGGTCATGGTTAACGCCAGGCCTAATTAGAGGCCCAATTATTAAAGAAAGTCTCAAAAGTGCATCCATGGTATATATCCTTGCATTAAGTACATATATACAGTTTCCGTGAATTTACAGAAGTAGGCCAAGAAATAGTACTCCTAGAAAATATTTGTGAACTGCATGTGTAGATTCGCTCATGTGAAAATCTGAATGTTTCAAGTTCACTTTTCCTCCAACCACTTTTTTCCCAATCCTGGAAGAAGTTTTACGTCTGCCACTGTCAGGAGTAAATGTCCAACCTTTTTCAGGATGGGAAAAGATTAGTAAAGAGTTGGTGAAAACCCTTAAAACATGCAAGTTAGTAGGTTTGCACAGCCTCAAAAGGGCATTCCAACCCTTGAACTATTGCTTACCACTACCTTCAGCCCCAGTATGTAGACCTGCAGAAACGTGGCAACATAAGGGAATTGCTGGTATTCAAACCCTACTATGGTATGAGCTCTGGCATAATTGGAGAGGCTTTATCAGAACTCTTACATAATGAGATTGCTGCCGTAATTTGTCGCCGCATTGCATGGCACAAAAGGGACAAGTGGATTTTGTTACAGGACAAATAGATTTATGAAGCAACCTGCCCCATGGACAAGTAGATATTTTATTAAATTCCACACCCCTGCCCTGCATGAGTAGGACACCCCTACAAACCCCGGAGTCGATTCTCCAGGCTTTGTAAGTGTGGTCAGCCATTTTAATACATATAGTGGACATCAGTCATTATGAGACTTTTATCTATATAGTGGGTGCACCGAACCCGGACATGTATGGTATCAAACACGTTGGAAACATACCCCAATACCGATTCCAGTGCTGGAAGTATGATTCCATGTACTGGGGGGCTCCCTTGGGGTACCCACCCTCCCGTACTCCCAGTAACAGCCTTTCGGGGTCTGACAGCAAGCTAGTGCTGGTACAGACCACAGACATGATTCTGCTCTCCGGCTGCTGAGCCAAGCTCGAGCAGGTAAAGGTAGAAAAATAGGTTTCCTGTCACAGGGAGGTGTTACCACCTCCCAGACAGGACTTAGTGTATTGGGCTGGGGTAGGGGCGCTTACCAACACCACCAGACTGCTTTGAAGGGCATATTTGGTGCCCTCCTTGTATACTCTAGTTTGCGCCAGGTCAGGGAGCCCTTGGCTCCCACTCTGGTGCGAAACAAGACAAAGGACATGGGAGTATCCTCCCCTCTGTCCAGCCCCTCTGGGAGGGACCCCTGAGTTGTTCCAACCCTTCCCTTGGGGTACTTACGGGCTTACCTGTTGGTAGGCCCTTAGATTCGTCGTGGGACAAGACTCAAGCCTGAAACTACGTCGCTCTTCAACCGTCTGGACACTTGGACTTTGACTAGAACCAAGACTGCACCAAGGAAGACTCCTGCTTCACCAGATCTTGCTGTTCAAGTCTTCTTCGTCGTCTGTGTTTGTGCTTCTTCCAGGTTCTTCAATAGACCTGTGGGCATCAAGGACACCCAAAGAAATCTCCCTTGGAGTGAAGGAGTCACTCCCCTGCATCTGCAGGCACCGCAACAAAGATGACCAGTCAGCTGCTACTGTCGTCCTATGGACTTCCCAAGACTCAGCAACACAGGTGGTGGTCCTGAAACTCCCTCTAGGCATGACCTGTCCTCTCTGCAACTTTGAGGCCACTATCCCTCGTCGGAACCGCTGGGACCGAACCCCTCTGCACCTCGTCAACTTGTTATTGCCAAGGCTTGTTGGCGCTGCATCCCAGAGATCTTTGGGATACAAGAAGCTCCAGCATCTCTTCCCTCAAAGATTAGTGTCCTCACCGCATCCTCTGCACCATGTACCTTCATCTTTGGTGAGCTGCTCAAGGTCTTCTTGCGACTCCTGTGCCTTTGGTCTGTGGGTCTTCCTGAGGGTCTTCTACTGCTTCAGTAGGCTCCCCTGCTTGCTTGGGGTCTGCTTTGACTCTCCTGCTGTTGGTGAGTCCCTTGCTGGTCCTGACATTGCTCCTTCTTCGTTCTCCACGCCAGTTGGGGCTACCAAGGCTTGTTAGTGCTCCCGCCGGACACCAACCACCTAGTCACCGACATTCGATGTGGGACTGCTCATACACAGCTTCTGGTCTTCCTCAGCGCCGCCAGGACCTCACAGCTGCAGCAACAAGGTCGTTATTGACCCTCCTGAACCTTCCGACGTCGGTGGGCATTGCTCTTTCGAGCCTTCGGGTTACCTCTGAGTGGCATAGACTCTGTCCCCTCTGCTTTCCAGGTTCTTCACTTCCAAAATCCACTGGACTTCTTCACCTTCTTCTCCAGAGGCATTTTCTTCCAAGTCTTCCATTGTCGTTGTGAGAAGTTGGCCTGGCATATGCTGTCCACTAATTATAGTGGGCACCTTGCACCAGTCCAAATCGACTCTTATGGTAGGTAGGTTAAAGACAACCTTATTGAAAGCTATCCTAGTGGTAGCTGTGGAGAGCAGCCTTCAGGCTAAGTCTTGAAGGAATGTAAAGCAGCTTGTTTTACCAGTCTATAATCTCTTGAGTGACCAAATGAAAGAGCACCACACCAGGTATATATTCAAAATATATGTATTTATTACTAAACACACCCCTCTAGTCTCTTTATGAGGCTAGAGTTCGAAGTACATAGGTTATAAGATCTTAAATCACAGTAATAGCACAATTACACGTTTGGGCCCTAGGGCGTACCAAACCATATACCAATAAAGTGGTATGCGAACCACGACTGAACTAGACACTAGGCCTAGAGCCTCTAGAAGTGCTTGGACCACAAGGAACCACCCAAGGTAGTGACACAGGGGACCCACGGGAGACGCGTGCAGTGTAAATACACAACCGCGATACGCCGTTAACTTCTATGGAGAAAGTCGGGATCGGGAAAATAGAGGAAAGGGACACTTAGAAGAGGACTAGGACAAAACCCTTTGAGATCTAGGACTTTGAAGAGTCTCTACCCACGGGAGCACCGGAGTACTCGTGTTACCTCACCCAGGGAAGCCGGGTGCATAGGTGCCTTTCGGGGTCGGGTTTCGTCGTCGGTTCTTATGGCGATCTGCTGCAAAGTGCTGCTGGCGACCAGGAGAAAAGTGTCCGGGTGGATCCAAGAGTGGATCGGAGTTCTGAAGAACCTGAAAGCAGAGGGGACAGAGTCTGGGTCACTAGCCAGTGACCAGGAGGGCGATGGACAGAGGCCCACCGATGTCGAGTGCTTCAAGTTCGTTGACGGTCGTCTTGACTCTTCAGCCACGAGGTCCGGGAGGCGTTGTCGGCAACCAGGAGCAGGATTCGGGCTGTTGCTCGATGTCTGTCGAGTGCAGAGGTGTCGGCGACCAGATTGGACCCAACAGGCCTTGGCAACGGCAAGTCTCGAGTAAGATGTAGATCGTCGATGATGCAGACCAGCAAGGTCTGGGGAACTCACCCAGCAAGGGTAAGTGAGGGCAGGCCTGGAGCAACCAGACTGCCAAGTAAAGAAAAGATTGGCCTTCGGTAAGGGCTACTAGCCAACGGGCTAGCGACCGCGAAGGAGCCTCGTGACGCCGCACGTGGAGCTGGCTTACAGGACACTCGTGGAGTGGGGGCCAGTGATCTTCGGTGCAGGTGGTGCTGGAGGCTAGGGCTACTCGGAGCCCAAAGCACGACTTCTTGGGAGACCCAGAAGATGGTGCACTTGCAAGTGTGCTCGGTGTCCAGGGGTCACGGTCTCAAGTCACCCACATAGCCACGGGCCTCAGCTTTGCTGGGGACTCAGGGTAGCCTCGGGAAGTCTGAGAATCCACCTCTGGTGATGCGATGACTTCGGCGTCCGACAGGAGCTTCAGTAATGCGAACCGGACAGATGCTTCTTTGGTGCCTGCCAAGCAGGGGAGTCACTCCTTGACCCCAAGGGAGATTCTTCAGTCCTCTAATCTTGTCGTAGAGCGTCGAAGGTCCAGGATTCCGTGTCAGAGTTTCGTCCAGGTATAATCTAATCTTGCTGTGGCAAGGGTTCCCCATTTTAACTAGTAAAACAGGGAGGGACTAACTCTATGACCCCACCTATGGGAGGGTCAAGGGAGGGGTGGCTACACCCACTTCCCTTTGTCCAGTTTCGCGCCAGAGCAGGGGCAGGTAGCCCCTGAGCTGGTTTGAACTGGCATATGCACAGAGGAGCCTTTTGCTCCCCCAGTGCAGGACTTCAAAGCACTCTAAGAGTGCACCCACCCAGCCCCAATACACATTATCCTGTCTGGGGAGGTGGTCACACCTCCCTGCAACAGGAAACCTATTGTCCAGGCCTCCCCTGCCGGAGTTTCGTCCAGCAGCAGGAGGCCAGACTTGTGTCTGTGGCAGCAGCATCCATTTTGTGATGCCAGGGCTTCAGAAAGAAGTTACCGGGTAAGCCAGAGTTAACATGTCTTTCCCTCTAGAAGGGTGGAATGCTACCCCCGCCGCCAGGATTGGCGGGGGGTAGTATTCCAAGATGTTTGACACCAAACATGACATGTTTAGGTGCAGCCATTCCAAAGTTAGCATTTTACCGCGAGGATATAATGCGCTTAAGAGTATATGGTCAGGCTGCACTACAAACAGCATCAGAGATGGTCTCCGAACGCTGCAGAGGGGCCCTGCTCATGCAGGGGCACCCTCTCACATAGGAACCATGCACTCTGCCTTTAGGATTGATAAAGCCTGCCTTAGGAGTGACTTATAGGTTTCTAGGTGTGTATGTATTTCGTGATATAGGTAACCTATATCACAGTAAGGAGTGCATGCACCACCTTACCCAGGCTGCAGTAGCAGACCTGTGGTGTCAGTTTGGATGGCCTTCCAGGGGTGGCATAATACATGCTGCAGCCCCTGGCAGGCCTCTGAGGTACCTATGCCCTTGGTACATAGTATACCATATACTAGGGACTTATAAGGGCACTCCAGATCCCAATCAGAGATGTGCCTAAGGCACATGGAATCCATTTTACAGAGAAAGCAGATATACTGGGGCCCTGAATAGCAGGATCCCAGTCCAACTAAGTCATAAACCAGCAAAACACCATAAAAAAAGTGGGGGCAACCATATAGTCAGATTCCACCTTCCTACATAACCCCCCAAACGAAAGGAGATAAGGCTAACCTTGGCCAGTTGAGCCTATATTGACTAAGTGGCCATATAAGGAAGCACCTGCACTAGCATGGTTGCCCCCTATGTTATGGTCCACTAAGCAATCCCTCACCCTAAGGGTATGAGAGGGTCTCCACCATGGGGAATCACTACCTCTGGTGTGCTTAGGTAAAGTACAAGGCTGGTGAGGTGTCTGAGTAGGGAAGTGAGGCCCTAGGAATGTTGGCCTCAGTTTCCTCAGATCACTGGTCACCATGTATGCCTGTCTTTCCATGACTGAGTTGCACTTTGCTCTAAGGGTCAACCTTTGGCTGCCTACAGCTGGGGGTTGGGTCCCTTTGGATGGAACACTGGAGGGACATGGCAGGTTTGGAACCTTCTGGTCCCAGGTTTGCCCTTGCCTACCAGAGTCCTTCTGGGGGAGGTCCCTACATAAAGGTATGGGGGATCCCTCAGTGTGTAGAGGAATTTTCACCTGGCTAGGGCTACTAGACTGGCTGCCCCTAATCTGCTGATGGGGGCTTCCTCTGGACAGGGGGCCCGGGGGTCCACTGACCTCCCTGACCTCTGCAGCCCTGGGCTGACTGAGGCAGGGTAGAGAGGGGCAGGTTACCTGCTCCAGACTGGGTACCACCGTGGAAGGGTCCTCTGCCATCAGGGGTGTGGCCAGTCCAGGCCTGACTACCTCTGTGGCAGTTCCTTCACTAGGGGTAGGGTCAGTTCCCTGAGGAGGCTGACCCTTACCTACTGTCTGGGGGAAGAAGACTTTTCTTCAACCCTTTTGCTCTCTTTTGGGGGAGAGTGGGCCATTCTTTCAGGCTCCATCTCTCCAAAGTCTTGGGCTGGGGCTGTGGCCATCACAGCCCCACTAACCTTTGCAGGGACGCCCAACATCCTAAGATGGGTTTGGTGTTCAACTTCAGCCCAGGCTGAAATTTCCAAATCATTGCCCATCAGGCAATCTACAGGTAGGGTTGGGGACACTGCCACTCTTTTTGGGCCTGTGACCCCCTCCCAGCTGAGATTGACTATGGCCATGGGGTGATCTGTTCTGACACCATCAATGTTGGTCACCTGGTATTTAAACTCAGGTAAAAGCTGGTGAGGGGGGACTAGTTTCCCTGCCACCATGGTGACACTAGCCCCTGTGTCCCTAAATGCCACAGCTTTCTGACCATTAATCATTGGCTCCAGTCTGTACCTGCCCAATGCTATGGGACCCATGGTAAAGGTGGCAAATCCTATACCACCATCAGAGTCAGAGGAGTCTGTTGAGGGGTCCCTGTCTAAACTAGGGCCCACCTCTGTTCCTCTTGCAAAAGCACCCAACTTTTTGGGTGCACTACTCCCAACTGGAGGATTACTACTGGTAGTACCAGGAGGGGTGGTAGTAGTTGTGGGAGGAACATTTTCTTTATTGCCAATCCTGGGGCAACTGGGATCAGTTTTCCAGTGCCCAGGCTTTTACAGACATGGCAATATGGTTTCTTTTCAGGAGAGGAAGGAGTTTGGGACCCACCCCAGAAGAGGAATTTTGGGGCCCTGTAGGGGACTTATCCTTAGATTTATCCCCACCTTTCTCTTGGGACTTAGTAGAATCTTTCTTCTGGTCACCACCCTGATTTCTAGTTTTTACTCTGGTTCTGACCCATTTGTCTGCCTTCTTTCCCAATTCTTGGGGAGAGGTCAGATCAGAGTCCACCAGATACTGGTGCAAAAGCTGGTTTTGACAATTATTAAGGATCTGCTCCCTCATAATCAAATTGTACAATCCTAAAAAGTCATGCACTTTGTTGCCATGTATCCAACCTTCCAGAGCCTTTGTAGCACAATCTACAAAATCAACCCAGTCTTGAGTCTGAGATTTTTGGGTGTCTCTGAACTTCAACCTATACTGTTCAGTGGTTAGGCCAAACCCATCTATCAGAGCACTCTTCAAGACTGTGTAATTGTCAGCATCCTCTTCTCTTACAGTGAGGAGCTTGTCTCTACCTTTGTCAGCAAAGGAGAGCCACAAGATTGCTGCCCACTGCTCCTGAGGGACCTTCTGTACTTTACAGGCCCTCTCTAAAGCAGTTATCCATTTGTGGATATCATCCCCACTCTGGTAGGGAGGGACAATCTTGCTCAGGTTCCTATGGTCATAGGACCTTTCCCTATCTCTAGGGATATGGCTGCCACCATGGGACTCTAGTCCCAACTTTCTTCTCTCTTTAAGGAGATCTAGGGATTCTCTATCTAAAGCCAATTGCTTCTTCCTGATCTCCAGTTGAGTTTCCTCATACTGGACCAGTCTCTTTCTTCTCTCATGAGAGGATTCCCTCCTGTGAGAAGAAACAGAGCTCCCTATTGAGGTGCCAGAGTGGTTAGACTCCTGAGAAGGAGACCTAGACTTTCTGAGCACACTCATAATCCTTCCTGGGGGGACAAAGGTGTGGTTCTCTAGATCCTCATCTTCATCTTCCCCAGAAGGGATTGGGTTTTCCAGGTCAGGGTCATTGTCACCCTCCTGGTCAGTTTCAGAGGGGGGGCTGGGGGTAGTGGTACCCCTGGCCCCTTCCTCATCTGCTGGCCCACCCTCTGCTCCTACCCCTTCAGTCTCTGAGGAATTACTAAGATCATAAGCCACCAACATCTCTTGGAGGTGTTGGGTGGTGGGACTTTGGCCTGTCCTTAATTTCCTCACGTTACACAAAGCTCTCAGTTCCAAGAATGGGAGTGTGTCATACTTGGAGGGGGAAGCTCAATGGCTTCCTGCAGGGCATCTCTAGATCCTGCTTTTAAAGACATTACTAGTGTGGTGTGGTGTATGCACTACCTACTCTAGTGTGGCCTACTAAACTCTCTTGAGTTGTAGAAAGGGTTGTGCTATCCCTTAACACACAACTCTAAGTTCAGTAGAACTTACTGATATTCTAAGCTTAAATTATATGTACCTTAGGTACCTTTAGTGGTTTTCAGTTGATCAATTCAATTGAGATTATCTGGTAAAACAATAGCAAGCTGGAATCCCACACGCTGCACACCAATGTGAGAAGTTGGCCTGGCATATGCTGTCCACTAATTATAGTGGGCACCTTGCACCAGTCCAAATCGACTCTTATGGTAGGTAGGTTAAAGACAACCTTATTGAAAGCTATCCTAGTGGTAGCTGTGGAGAGCAGCCTTCAGGCTAAGTCTTGAAGGAATGTAAAGCAGCTTGTTTTACCAGTCTATAATCTCTTGAGTGACCAAATGAAAGAGCACCACACCAGGTATATATTCAAAATATATGTATTTATTACTAAACACACCCCTCTAGTCTCTTTATGAGGCTAGAGTTCGAAGTACATAGGTTATAAGATCTTAAATCACAGTAATAGCACAATTACACGTTTGGGCCCTAGGGCGTACCAAACCATATACCAATAAAGTGGTATGCGAACCACGACTGAACTAGACACTAGGCCTAGAGCCTCTAGAAGTGCTTGGACCACAAGGAACCACCCAAGGTAGTGACACAGGGGACCCACGGGAGACGCGTGCAGTGTAAATACACAACCGCGATACGCCGTTAACTTCTATGGAGAAAGTCGGGATCGGGAAAATAGAGGAAAGGGACACTTAGAAGAGGACTAGGACAAAACCCTTTGAGATCTAGGACTTTGAAGAGTCTCTACCCACGGGAGCACCGGAGTACTCGTGTTACCTCACCCAGGGAAGCCGGGTGCATAGGTGCCTTTCGGGGTCGGGTTTCGTCGTCGGTTCTTATGGCGATCTGCTGCAAAGTGCTGCTGGCGACCAGGAGAAAAGTGTCCGGGTGGATCCAAGAGTGGATCGGAGTTCTGAAGAACCTGAAAGCAGAGGGGACAGAGTCTGGGTCACTAGCCAGTGACCAGGAGGGCGATGGACAGAGGCCCACCGATGTCGAGTGCTTCAAGTTCGTTGACGGTCGTCTTGACTCTTCAGCCACGAGGTCCGGGAGGCGTTGTCGGCGACCAGGAGCAGGATTCAGGCTGTTGCTCGATGTCTGTCGAGTGCAGAGGTGTCGGCGACCAGATTGGACCCAACAGGCCTTGGCAACGGCAAGTCTCGAGTAAGATGTAGATCGTCGATGATGCAGACCAGCAAGGTCTGGGGAACTCACCCAGCAAGGGTAAGTGAGGGCAGGCCTGGAGCAACCAGACTGCCAAGTAAAGAAAAGATTGGCCTTCGGTAAGGGCTACTAGCCAACGGGCTAGCGACCGCGAAGGAGCCTCGTGACGCCGCACGTGGAGCTGGCTTACAGGACACTCGTGGAGTGGGGGCCAGTGATCTTCGGTGCAGGTGGTGCTGGAGGCTAGGGCTACTCGGAGCCCAAAGCACGACTTCTTGGGAGACCCAGAAGATGGTGCACTTGCAAGTGTGCTCGGTGTCCAGGGGTCACGGTCTCAAGTCACCCACGATAGCCACGGGCCTCAGCTTTGCTGGGGACTCAGGGTAGCCTCAGGGAAGTCTGAGAATCCACCTCTGGTGATGCGATGACTTCGGCGTCCGACGGGAGCTTCAGTAATGCGAACCGGACAGATGCTTCTTTGGTGCCTGCCAAGCAGGGAGTCACTCCTTGACCCCAAGGGAGATTCTTCAGTCCTCTAATCTTGTCGTAGAGCGTCGAAGGTCCAGGATTCCGTGTCAGAGTTTCGTCCAGGTATAATCTAATCTTGCTGTGGCAAGGGTTCCCCATTTTAACTAGTAAAACAGGGAGGGACTAACTCTATGACCCCACCTATGGGAGGGTCAAGGGAGGGGTGGCTACACCCACTTCCCTTTGTCCAGTTTCGCGCCAGAGCAGGGGCAGGTAGCCCCTGAGCTGGTTTGAACTGGCATATGCACAGAGGAGCCTTTTGCTCCCCCAGTGCAGGACTTCAAAGCACTCTAAGAGTGCACCCACCCAGCCCAATACACATTATCCTGTCTGGGGAGGTGGTCACACCTCCCTGCAACAGGAAACCTATTGTCCAGGCCTCCCCTGCCGGAGTTTCGTCCATCAGCAGGAGGCCAGACTTGTGTCTGTGGCAGCAGCATCCATTTTGTGATGCCAGGGCTTCAGAAAGAAGTTACCGGGTAAGCCAGAGTTAACATGTCTTTCCCTCTAGAAGGGTGGAATGCTACCCCCGCCGCCAGGATTGGCGGGGGGTAGTATTCCAAGATGTTTGACACCAAACACGACATGTTTAGGTGCAGCCATTCCAAAGTTAGCATTTTACCGCGAGGATATAATGCGCTTAAGAGTATATGGTCAGGCTGCACTACAAACAGCATCAGAGATGGTCTCTGAACGCTGCAGAGGGCCCTGCTCATGCAGGGGCACCCTCTCACATAGGAACCATGCACTCTGCCTTTAGGATTGATAAAGCCTGCCTTAGGAGTGACTTATAGGTTTCTAGGTGTGTATGTATTTCGTGATATAGGTAACCTATATCACAGTAAGGGGTGCATGCACCACCTTACCCAGGCTGCAGTAGCAGACCTGTGGTGTCAGTTTGGATGGCCTTCCAGGGGTGGCATAATACATGCTGCAGCCCCTGGCAGGCCTCTGAGGTACCTATGCCCTTGGTACATAGTATACCATATACTAGGGACTTATAAGGGCACTCCAGATCCCAATCAGAGATGTGCCTAAGGCACATGGAATCCATTTTACAGAGAAAGCAGATAGACTGGGGCCCTGAATAGCAGGATCCCAGTCCAACTAAGTCATAAACCAGCAAAACACCATAAAAAAAGTGGGGGCAACCATATAGTCAGATTCCACCTTCCTACAGTCGTCTGCAGAGGTTTCCGACGTCTCTTCACCCCTATGCACCTGGCTTTCCTGGTGTAGGTAACCTGGTTCCCGGGGCATCCACGGGTGGCTCTCCAACCTTCCGTCCTCCAAGGGTATTCTTCGTGGTCCTCTGGGAAGGGTCCTTCTTCTGCAAAACTGCAACCACAACTTCCCCATTGGCATCTATTGGCAACACTGCTGTATTTCTACTCTGCACGCAGCCTCCTTGGGGTTCCTGGGTACTTACCTGGGGTGGTTCCTCTGGGTCTTCTGGTCCAAGTTCCGTCGCCCGTTGCAGTTCGCATTCCAATATCTTAGTATATGGTTTGGTCTCCCCCTGGTGACCGCTGTATTTTGTGATACTTACCTGATTGCATTCAAAGTATTTTGGTGTATTGAGTTGATATCTCCGGGTAGGAGATATACCAATGTGATAGTGAGTGTTGTGTCATAAACAGAAGTATTTTTGTATACACACTGTGTGATTTCCTTTCATTTAACCTACACTATTGATTAAACTGGTAAAACAAGCTGCTTTACACTCCTTCGAGATAAGCCTGAAGGCTGCTCTCCACAGCTACCACTTTGTGAGCTTTCTATGGTTATCAAAGACCACTAAAACCACCGTAAGGGTTGGCTGGATTAGTGCAAGGTGCATCACTTAAATAAGTGTGCACCATATACTGAGCCAGCCTCCTCCAGCGCACATAACTGAAAGCCAATGCTCCTGCCACAAGCCTCAATAATATGTAATTTACAATCTCACAATTTCAGAATTGAAACATTTCCAATGTTAATTATTTATAACAAATGATTGTTGTTACTCATTTATCTTAAACAGCTAACAGCCATTGACAAAGCCAATAGTACTGGCAGGTTTTAGGTGTGTCAGTTGTTGTATTATATATCTGGTTGAAATAACATCTCAGAGAGAAACCAAAATACCTGTCGGTTGTCACACTATGGGAAACAAATGAAATGTATTTTACATGTTCCCTTTTAGAGAGCCCCCACTCTTTTCATCCCACTTAAAGACCTGTCTGCACATAATTCTATATGATTGATTGCAGCCAGCAGCGGTAAGCTCTTCCTAAAGGTTGGTTAGAGCATTTTCATCCAAAGTCGATGCCGCATGCAGTGCAAGACACTGGACAAGAACACACTTTAAACGGCCTGAAGTTGTCGTGCTCTACAATTTGCACATCACAGTGACTGTTGAACATATTAATGCAGTAAGATATGGGGCAGTTTTTAAAGTGTTTGATATTTCCAGGCTATACATTCCCACTGCTTTATAAACCTTGCTTTCTCACTAATTAATTTGCTTCAAAATGCGCCTTTTCCAATTTCTTTTCAATTTTTTTTCAGGAGGAGGACCCCTTCCCCCCGAACCCCACATTTGTCCATTAAGCTTGCTTACGTTGTTCGCTACATAAAAGCCATACCCACCTTTTACGCCCCACCACTTTCAAATGTTACCAGCTGCCCTTTGTCCAACTGCAGTTAGTTATGAGTAATGGGGACTGCAGAGAGGACAATGATGCATGGATGTGGAAGGAAGGAAGGTTTACAGTTGTCGCAGGGATGCTCAGTTCACAGTTTTAATAAATATCCATTTATATAATTTTCTATTCAATAACACATGGCCCAGTTGGTAGAGTACGGACACAAGCAAAAACTTCCAAAACTAACATAATATTTATACTGGTTGTGTAGCAGAGGTGCAATGGGCCCTAATGCCAGTGAGTACAATGGGCCCCAGACTGTAGCAAAATACAGCAATAATCAGGGTTCAGTCGGTCCCTGATGGACACAACTGTGGTTTGTACAGATAAATGCTAATGTTGCTCATAGCAGTGCAAACATTTTTTTTTCTGTCTGCAGTCGTTCTGACGTGTAAAATGTCAACTAAGCAGAAGTCATAGCTTTAAGATTGTGCTATTTAGTCAAAATCAACTTTTTTGACTCAGGTATGTATGGGAATCTCACACACAATTAACCCAGTATATTTCAGAATTTTAAAAAAAATATATAATAATGACCAGGAAGAAGGCTGTCACGTTAGCCCTGTCTCAGTCAGTGCTGCTGCTCTCTGTGACTGCTAGTGCTGCTAGCAGTGGATGGGTCACCGTGGGAGGCCTGGACCATCACTGGGCTTACAGATGTAAGTTCCCTGGGGGCGTGGCCAAGCCGAGCAGCAAGATGGCCGCACATTGAGGTGGCTCTGCCGGCAGAGCGCATAATCCGTACAAAATCCGAGACCTGGCTGTCTGTCTGCACAATATATCGAGCGGAGCTATACCATTCACCCCCACGCTGTCGTCTACGGGGCTCTGGGCACTGCGATCAGGCGGTGGACCGCGGATCTGAAGGACGCGTGACGCGGCCCACCCGGGTCGGTGGATCGCATTGGAGGCCGGAAGTGGAGAGTGTGCACTGCGATTAGCGGTCGACTTCCTGGCGCCACGGAAACGCTGCCGAGTTGACCGCTGGTGCCGGCGGCACTGATCAGGAGACGGCCGGAGTGAAGGACTGCAGCGGTGGGAGATTCGGCGGAGAATACTGAAAGACAACATGGCGGCCCGCTGACGCCAAACACCCGCTTCACTGGGGAGGACGATCGGAGCCCCTACGAGAGCAGAGCAGCAGTGGTGAGTCCCGCTGGCCGACCCGTCTTCCTCCCGATCCCCCCCCACCCCCGCCGTCATCAACGGTAATATCCCGGGAGACAGAAATGAGCCACAAGAGGGGGCGGCGGCTTGCGGACGGGGGGGGCTGGCGAACCCACGTTGAGACCAGCAGCCTCAGGGCAGGTGTAAGCGGGATAGGGCCCTGTGCATCACGGCCCCAGTGTCCGGGCGTAGAGTCCCCCGGCAATCAGCGTCACGCCCGCCTGGCCTCCGGGGTCTGGCGCCCTCTATATCGGCTGCTGGGGGCGTCTCTGCGCTGGATTCACCCCATGGAACACCACATCGGGGGTCTTCGCAGAGCAGGCCTCGGCGGTGTGTGAGCCCTTGGGGCCTGCGGTGGAGAAGGGCGGACAGTACGACCTCACCGGAGGAGCAGCGTGCGGGGCCCCCTGCGGCGGCCCGCTGCACTGGGCGCCATTTGCCGGGGCTGAGGCCTTGAAAAACACAAAACAGGACAGCGGACGCATGTGAGCTTTCTCCCCCGGCGGAGAGACGGCTCCGGGGCTGGTCGGTGGCAGACTGGTGGGCTCACTCTGTATCACGACGGTTGCAAGGGAAGACACCGTCGTGTGGAGCAACACAATTCACAACCACATAGACTGTACCAGAGCTGTGAGCGGAGAACACCTGTGGGACCGGGCAAGACACTGGCTCTGTAGAGGGGTGCTCACTACACTCTCCGCAGACAGCTGGCCTAAAACGAATCGTGTCCCACCTTTGCGAGGCTCCGTGTTCGGGCTTCCATGGTCGGCTTGGCTGCGGGTAGCAGCTGGTAGATCATTGAACGAGCAACGCTGGAAGTGAGCCCTTCGACGTGAATCCCCATACCACGTGCGTTGTCAGCAGTATAGTAGCACGACGCCCAGCACCGCCTCTCTGGATTTGCTGTCCCCCTGCATAACAATAACTGAACCCGATCATTGGCTTCGCGCGTCCAGGGGCTGCAATACCGGAGGACCTAACTGTAGCCATGGGTAAGACGGACAATAAACAACCCAAAATCAACTTTGAAAAACGATCCACGCGACTTCAGGACCCCGCTATGGCTTCGCTCACTGTGGTCCCCGAGACACAAATGGACTCTGACCCAGACGATGACATCAGAGCCATGATGCGAGAGGTGCGCGGCAGCCTGCGAGCAATTGACACAAAGCTAGACAGCATGGGGGAACGAATGGACAATATGTCCAAAAGGATAGATAAGCACGAGAGCCGGATTGACACACTAGAGCAGAGAGTCTCGGACACAGAGGACCGTCAAGAGACATCGCAGAGAGGTATGCTGCATATGGAAAAGGTCCTGGAGGTAATTAAGGCCCGCAACGAGGACTTAGAAGCGAGATCTAGGAGGAACAACGTCCGCATTACGGGATACCGGAGTCGACCAACATTCAAAATATGGAACGGTACATAGAAGACTTACTCCGGAACCTCTGCGCGGAAGAACTTACCACTATGTTCCTGGTGGAGCGGGCACATCGAACACTGGGCCCCAGGCCAATCCCAGGAGCCCCACCGAGACCAATACTGGCTCGCCTACTTAACTATAGGGACAGGGACACTGTGCTGAAGGCGGCTAGAGAACAAGGAGACATTCAATACCAAGGGAACAAAATAGCGATATATCCAGATTTCACCCAGGCTGTCCAGGCGGCGAGGCGGGAATTCACACCAGCCAAAAAACTGCTCCAACAGGCTGGCACAAAATATGCCATGATGTATCCGGCCAAGTTAAGGGTCCACACCGGAGGGAAGCCCATGTTTTTTACCGACGCCGGTGCCGCCCTGAAGTTTGCGAAACAAGCTGCCAGAAAACATCAACAGTGAGAAGCAGAATCCTCCAGTGCACACGGCAATCAGATGAGTGACAATGACTGATGTTATATAGGGTAGAGAAGATGGCCGGAGGTAACCTTTGTATACTCAACCTTCAGTCAGAACAGCCTATATTCGCTCTGCCACCCTGTCCTACGATGACAGGGCAGATAGCAGGCAACCCCACGCCCCTGTGGGATGATTCCCCGTTACGCTACGTTTTATAAGTTCCCTCACGAAGGGTGTTGTTCAATAAGGGATGCACAACCTAATTGGGGGGTTGGTGTGGGTGGGGGGAGGAGGGGGAATGTTGTGGGGTATTGCCGCCGGTTACGGTTTCACTCAGCAAACAGACGTAAGACTCCTATCCGAAGACATGTACACACAGTAGGAGCTCGTAGATTGCACACACAGAAGACATTGCGGCTGTTCAAGCGGATCCCTGTGGTTAAACGAGGACACTGGGTGGGAAGGACAACACAACATATACTAACTAGGCGTACGCTGATACTAAATGGCTAAACTGTCCTGCCTAACCTGGAACGTGCGGGGACTGAACGATCACCGTAAGACCCGACTAATACAATCCTACTTGACCAGGCATGGGGTGGACATATGCCTCTTACAAGAGACCCATCTCGGTGAGACTGCCAACACCAGACTGTCCATGGCCAGATGGGGGGAGGTCCACACGGCCAGCTACTCCAACTACTCCCGGGGGGTGGCAATCCTAATACACAAGGGGGTGCCCTGGCAGACGCAGCAGTCGATACGGGACCCAGAGGGCAGATACATACTATTGAGGGGAACACTGTTCCACAGGTCACTGATAGTGGTTAACATCTACGGCCCAAATGTGGACGACCCTGCTTTCTTTCGTCATGTATGGCATAAGGTCCAGTCGCTGGGGGACGCTGCCGTCCTCTGGGGCGGTGATTTCAACGTCACGCTAACACCACACATGGATAGGGAGGGGGCATCCCGAACTCATCACCCACGGGCGACAGCGGCCCTAAATAGCATTATACAAGATCATGGCCTAGTGGACTCCTGGCGAACACTACATCCCACGTCACGCGAAGGGACTTGTATCACACACCACCGCCAAGCATGGTCCAGACTTGACTTTTGGCTCCTGACCAAAGACCTACAGTGCTGGACACAAGAAGTCACACACCACGCTCGGACATTTTCAGACCACGCCCCGGTGGCCCTGGCCCTTTCAATCCCAAAGCCATATCAACAGCCCTTTGCGTGGCGTCTTCCCCCGCATGCTCTATTAGACTCAGCCTTTCGTGAGAGCCTCAGAACGCACATTCAAGAATATTTTGAGCATAACACCGGATCGGTGTCAACGGAAAGCACACTGTGGGAGGCATTCAAGGTGGTGGTGCGGGGCTATTGCATAGCTGGCCAATCCGGGATTCTCCGCGATATACGGGGTAGCTTAAGCAGATTAGAGCAGGAACTACACGAGCTAGAAAAACAATATTGCGAGGCACCGTCCCCCCCTATTCTAGCAGACATACGTACACAGCTCACAGCATTTCAGAGTGGAAGCTGAACGCGAAACCAAATTCCTACATAAATACTCTGAGGCGCGCAGATACGGGGAGGGTGACAGACCGGGGAAAACACTTGCAAATCTCCTGCGTAAGCCTAGGGGCTCCCCTTTGTCACAGAGCTGGTCAATGAGGACGGCGAAATGGTACGCTCCCCGCCAGAGATCCTGAACAGAATGCAGAGATTTTACGCACAACTGTACACCTCCACCTCACAACCAGGGGACGACATCCTGCGAGATTACTTTGATTCCATTGAGCTTGTATGGTTCCACAGGGCCCACCGGGAGTATATGGAAATCCCATTCACGGTGGAAGATATCAAACGGACCATAGGTGGTCTCCCTGCGGATAAGGCCCCTGGTGCAGACGGGCTGACGGCTAAATTCTATAAAGAGTACTCCGACCTACTGGCACCGCGACTCCTGGCGGTGTACCAAGAGGCCATGGAGACGGGCAGCTTACCTGCCTCAATGCGCGAGGCCATAATCGTAACAGTGTTAAAACCGGATAAGGACCCCTCGAACTGCGATTCATATCGCCCCTCTCCCTGATTAACCTAGACGCAAAAATCTTTGCTAAACTCCTTGCAATCAGAATGCAACCATTGCTTCCTTTGATCATAAGACCGGACCAGTCCGGTTTTATACCGGGTAGATCCACATCCCACAATCTCCGGACACTGTTTGCCCTAATGCATTACCTCGCACCGCATGTCCCCGCAATTGCAGCGCTCCTAGACGCCACCAAGGCGTTCGATTCCTTGGAGTGGGGTTTCCTGTTCCCGCTGCTCCAGCGAATTGGCCTTAGCCCTATATTCATCCAGCAGATTAAACTACTTTACACCATGCCCACGGCACGTCTGAGGGTGAATGGCCTGATTTCGGAACCCATTGCCATTACGAGGGGCACGAGACAGGGCTGCCCCCTGTCGCCATTACTTTTTGCGATAGCCACGGAACCGCTTGCAGCCCGCATTCGGCAACACCACGCGCACCGCAGCATTGGGTTCACCACTAGAGGACTGACAGTGTCACTCTATGCGGATGACATCACGCTCTACATGACAAACCCTAAAGAAAACCTGGCTCCTATGACGAGAGAACTGATACGATATGGGGAAATCTCTGGGGTACGAATAAACTGGGGCAAGTCTGTCATTGTCCCCCTGACACCTGGAACCCAGTCCATTGAAACCGAGTATCCTATAGAATGGGCGTCCGGACCAACACGCTATCTGGGGATATGGATTAGCAATGACGTAAATGAACTCTGGACGGAGAATTACGGCAGAGTGGTGGACTGGATTACAGAGCGAGTACAACGCTGGAAGACGCTCCCACTATCCCTGATTGGGCGTATTGCAGTGGCCAAAATGATTATACTGCCCAAATTGCTGTACCTCTTCGTAAATGTACCCATCCCCCTAACCTCGGACTTCTTTAAAACACTGCGCTCCCTTATGATTGAATTGGTATGGGCGGGACGACAACCCAGAATATCCTGGGAGGTACTAACCTTACCACAGTCCCAGGGAGGACTGGCTGCCCCTGACTTTGCACTTTACGCCCACAGCGCACAGGCGCAGTTCCTACAATACTGGGTGCACCCTACGCCCTTCCAGCCGCATGTGGTGATTGAACTGGACAGAGCGGCACCTTTACCGCTTGGGACGGCCATATATCAGACTTATAGGAGGCCACGTAATGAGATAGACACGGTTGAGACACTAAGGTGGGCATGGACGGGACTGCGCAAGCGAGCGAAGTTAGAGATATTATATGCTCCCTCTATGCAATTGGCCAGTAACCCACAAGTACCCCCTTTGGGCGACCGCAGGGCACGGGAGCGGGCGGGATCACACCTGATACGGACAGGCAAAGACCTCTTCCCTGAAGACACCTTCCTCACAATACAGCAGATGTGCGGTGCGGCGGCTCCTTCCGCTGCGGACATGCTGCTCTACTACCAATTGCGAGCCTCTTGTAGGAGCAAATATGACACGTTCCCAAACCCACCCCCAACACTGCCAGCATTGGAAAATATACTAGCAACCCATCATGGCCGGAAACTAATCACCCACATATACAGCATAACGCAGCGTGAATCCCCAATCACTACACCGGGGGCCAGGGCGGCATGGGCAGAAGACATGGGGGTGGACATCACAGACGATCAATGGAAACTCATATGCGGTCAGTTGAAAATGCTGTCCCCTAACTACTGCCTCAGACTCATACACTTTAAATACATGCACCGTCTTTACCGCACCCCGATACAGTTACACCGAATGGGCCTTAGGCCTGATGACTGCTGCTGGAGATGTGGGGCCACACGGGCAACTTTCTTACATATAGCATGGCAGTGCCGCCCAGTGGCCAACTTCTGGATTAGCACATTACAAATTATACATGACATAATTGGACAGGAGCTTCCCTGCACACCGCTGGCGGTGTTGCTGGGCGCCATCACGGCTGTTCCCCCAAACAAGAAGAAATTAACGGCCATACTGTTGCTCATGGCTAAGCGCCAGGTGGCGCTCCAGTGGAAGGCGGATCTCCCGCCGACAGTGAAGGGATGGGTCACCAGTGTCACTCAGTGCAGGACCCGGTTGGAGAATTATTGGGAGCTGATGCCAGCGGGGTCCCGGCCCCGGGACATTTGGGGCCCGTTCATTAACTGGCTCAATACAGTGCAAACAGTAGAATTCTAAAGGGATAACTGGGCGATGTGGATACTGTTGCGGTACAGAACAGGGTCTTGTGGGTCTTTTAGCCCTCCAGTAGACTATGTACAAGCCGAAATGGGTCGAATACTGTGGAAACATCAAAAGCGCAGTGTTGTAAAAATATACAATGAAGTGTGTTGCAATACAACTGTTGATACCTTTATCATACCATATCGATGAAGCTGAGTACAGTACCGGTGTTTGTTTATTTTTTATTTTTTTCTTATTGTAACCTATGTTTTACAAATGCCAATAAAATTTTTTTTTTTTTTTAAAGTAACAAAAAAAAACAAAAAAGAAAAAACAGATGTAAGTTCCCTTACTTTGCATATGCAGCTGGGAAAGTTCATCAGAGTCCTGCAGAACTGTGTTTTTCTCTTGGGGAACATCAGGTGTCTCTGCTCTTTATGGCACTGGATGCACGCTGCTCTGTTTCTGTCCAGGCACGACAGAGAAGGACATGATAGTCTGCGCAGAGTATGTCAGGTTCTTAAAGCCTTTCGGTCATCAGTGGCAGCCAGAAGAGAGACTCTGGGGCAGGGATTACCAAACTACTGCCAGAGCCATGTAACTATGAGACCTGTCTCCTTGGCAATGATCTCATGCAGCAGCCAGGTCTCGATATCAGACCCACACAGTTCAAAACCGAGGTTTCCATCAGTGTAAAATACTGAACACACTGTAGTGTTGTGTGTATTAGAGATAGCGGGACCCCTCTGGTCCCTGCGGCTCCATAGCATAGTGACGTAAGGGATTGGGTGTGGTTAAGAAACTTCATGGACATAGTACATTGAGTTAACAGTTACACTCTGAAGAATAAAGACGTATAATACCGAGCTCCATGTGTGGCATTATCATTTACATGTACCCGGGCTGAGGAGGATGCTACAAATGGCGAGGAGGATGGGATTATGTAAACCCCCGCAACCAGAAGCACTGAGAGTGCTCTCCTGGAAAGTTTGCCGTGGTCCAGCAAACTCCTTGTGCGTGCCACGTGTGCCTCAGTCGAAGTGAAAATCGACGGTTGGTGTATGTGCAGTCAAAGCACCTCTCCAGCCAGTGCAAGGTCTGTGAAGAAAGTGAAGACCTAACAGAAAATGTGTTTGTCGTCAGCTAGAAATTTGCTGGTAAAGTCGAGACAAGAGATACTGTGCCACAGCCTAACCCAGGGCCGTAATTCATACAGTAAAGGCAGCGACAGTCAGGTACAGAGAAGCACTAAAGGCAGTGATAGCGGGGTGCAAGGAAGCGCTAAAAGCGGAAAAATTTCTGACGCAGAGACACTCTAAAGGCAGTAGAAACCAAGTACAATGCAAAGAGTTGAGAGTGGTGAAGACCCTGTGCAAGAAAGAAAACCACTACTCAAAGCCAAAGATGAAGACAGCGCCTCACAACCAGAGAGCGGATGCGATGACCCAAATGTTAGCAGATGGCTTGTGCTCAACAAAGGTGTTAGTCCAAGTGGGCAATGGACGCTGCAGGAGAGGGCTCCGCTCTTGACGTCAGAAAGTTCCACAGGTTATGATGCTGCCGCATTCCTGAACCCTCCGCCTCCTTTCAATACCGGCAAAAAGCAGAATATTGGCGACAGATGGACTGCCTGGCTTGAATCCTTCAATGGTTTCATTGATGCGCTGGAAGAAGCAAATAACAAAAAGATCATTAAATATCTAAAGAATTTGGCAGGTGAAAGAGTGAAAGAAGTGATAAAAAAATACCACACGGAGAAAAAGTGACGTACCGTCAAATGAAAGAGGCGTTAAACACCAAGTTCAATCCAATGCCAAATGTCGACGATGAAAGGTACATTTTCAGTCAAGAAAGGTAGAAAGCTGGTGAAACGATAAATGAGTTTGTAGAACTATTTGATTCGCTCATCAAGCATTGCAAGTTCAATGAGTTTAACGATGAAGAGGCCATGCTTCTTAGAGTAATAGATGGTTGTCTCTCTTATTCCTCCGACGAGTGCTGAAAGAGACACTCAACTTGGAGCGAGTACGCATGGCTGCTAGAGCGGACGAAAGAGCTACCAGAAAAGCCGCTAACATGGAGGCAGGTAGGCCCAAAATGAATCAGCGCTGAGTGTAAAAAGTAAGCCGAAACACAAGGCAGAAGGCCACAAAGTAATGTCTCCAAAGCAAAAGAAGTTGTGTTTTCGATGTGGATTTTCCTTTCCACATGAAGGGAAATGTCCCATGATTGGACAGATGCAAATAGGTAGAATAGGTATGCAAAGGCTGTGGGAAAGAGAACCATTTTCTAACGGTTTGTAAAGCCAGGGAAAGATCAAGTGCGTCATGTTGAGAAAACAGAATGGATGCCCGAAAGTTCCAGAGATGTTCCAACCATGCCCAGAAGGCCAAGCGGCAACATCAGTTGAGGCAAGCAGAAACTGAATGACATTGATTGTTGTCAAATTCCTCGTCTAAAAGTTTGTCACCATCATTGTCAAGTGACAGGAAGGAAGATGGTTGTGTGATGTCAATGTCAACCACTGGACAACGTGTGCATGTAGGATTAGCTTCTTACAAGGAAGAATGCCGGTCAAAGCAAGATCGACAAGTGAAAGTGCAAAATTCATTTGGACACTGTCCTTAAATCACACTGAAGGTGAGTGGGTGCTCAGTAACTTTTATCATAGACAGTGGAGCGTCGATAAACATTAGGCCAGCAGAAAAATACAATGAACTGTCTCCAGTGCCCCATTTAACCACGCCGAAAACCAAAGTGTATGCGTAGGCTGCTTCGATGCACTTCAAAGTCAAGGTTAATTTATAGCAACTGTGAAGCATAAAAAGGCGGAAGCACCAGCACCAATTCATGTCCTGCAAGGCACTTCATCGAGTGCATGTTTAGTCAGTTTCAGCACTGCTGCTGACATGGGACTGATTTCTGTAAACTAAAACGTTAATGCCTATCATGAGATAGTGAATCAGTTTACATCCTTGTTTCATGGACTAGGAAGACTTAAGACAATGAAAGTGCAATTGCACATAAATGAGGACATCCATCCTGTTGCTCAATGACATCATCGAATTGCGTTTCATTTACAAGAGGCTGTTGAGAAAGAAACTGAGACACTATTAAAATTAAAGCATGACATAATTGAGCGATCGACTGGTCCGACGCCATGGGTATCACCCATAGTGGTAGTACTGAAGAAGGATAATAGACGAGCCTTGCGCATCTGCGTTGATTGCGCCAAGTTAACAAGGCTATTGAAAAAGAACAACATCCAGGTCCGTATATTGATGACATGATTACGCAGCTGAATGGAGACAAAGTCTTTTCCCGCCTTGATTTGAACAAAGGGTATCACCAACTTGAACTGGAAAACAATTGCAGGTACATTACTACCTTTTCAACTCATGTTGGTTCATTTAGATATAAAAGACTAAGTTTTGAAGTGTCATCAGCTGCATAACTCTTTCAGGATGTCATTCATTGCATAATAAAGCCAGTCACAAATGCTTTCATTTACAGTGATGACATATTGGTTTTTTGGGCTCCACGAAAGGAACATGATAAAGCTCACACACAAGTGTGTTATATACTTGCTGATACAGGTCTTACTTTAAATGCAGCCAAGTGTGCGTTTCATAAAATAAAACTCAAGCTCTTCGGTCATATCTTTTCTGATGGGAGAATGACTCCAGATCCAAATAAATTACAAGCATTGTCACCAACTTCTCCCCCACAAAATGTAAGTATACTGCGATCCTTCCTTGGTATGGTCAGTTACTGTTCAAGGTATATACGTGACTTTGTCACTGTAAGTGCCCCACTGAATGAATTAACAAAACAAAATGTTCCATTTCGATGGTCACATGAATTTTAACAAAGCTTCAAGAAAATCAAACATGCGATTGAAAAGGCCACTAAATAGGCATAGTTTGATCCAAAAGTACAAACGGATACTTGCCCAGCACAATGGACATCCGAATGCACCAAGACACATTGTGGCTTATGTTAGCAGGACTTTGTCACCGACGGAACGTGCTTATTCACAACCTGAAAAAGAAAGCCTTGCTGTGGTGTGGGCTTGTGAGCATTTCCATGTGTTCCTGTATGGAAAACACCTCATGGCTCTCACCGACGAGCAAGCATTACTCACCATTTTTGGCAATCCTAAAATCAAGATGCTCCCTCACATTGAGAGGTGGGAGTTGAAATTGCAGGAGTATGATTATACGATTGCTAGAGTTGCAATGTCTATAAGAAAACACTATGAACAATCATAGCACAGGAAATTCTGAGTAATCCTTTTTTACAAATTAGTTACACGGTCTATATTGTGCGGGTGATACTAGAGAGGGATGTCTGGGGTATTTGATACCAGGGCTCATATCTCCTTTTAACATGTACGTACTTTTTATTGATTGTTATTACTATCTGCTTTTATTTACGCTTCTGTAACCATATGTCAATTTTATCTTCGTAATGTATCTGTGTCAAACTTTTATGGTTCTTGTAACCGAATAAAGTTATTTTTTATTTGATTTGATTTATACGATTGTGCATTGTCGGGAAAAGATCAAAACCCTGCTGACTACTTCTCACATGTACCAATACTGTGTCATGGCATTACTTGTAAAGCGGCTGATGCTTATGTAAACTTCATCATGAAATCCAGTATTTCTGCTGCCATATCGGTGGAACAAATCATTGCTTGCCACAAGCAAAATGAAGACCTATGCGGGCAGAAGCCACTGTGCTAAAAGCACTGTGTTCACAAGAGGAGACCAAGTCATTGTCAGGCAGAAACGGAAAATGCAAGTTTGATGCTCCTTTTGATGCTGACCCACTGAGGGTTGTAACCAGTAAAGGACACATGGTGTAAAGGACACTGCTCATCGTCCTGGAAAGTCCATCACAAGAGATTCTTCTCATTTCAAACATCTGCCTGGTGGTTTATTGACTCCAGATGTTCAGAGTGAGACCATTCCATATGAGAGTCAGGAGAGCCCAAAGACTGCACCTGTGTCTGTGTCACCGGTGCCTGCCATGGATGCCTCTCCTGTGTCTCCTCAACCTCACACAACGATATCTGAAAGATTGATACGAGCACCTTGATGACTCATTGAAGAGTTATGATGTATATCTGTATTTTTCTCTTTACTTTTTATTTAACAAGGGGGGAGATGTTGTGCCATGTGTGTTAGAGATAGCTGGACCCCTCTGGTCCCTGACGGACTCCGTAGGATAGTGACGGAAGTGATTGGGTGTGGTTAAAAACTTCATGACGTAGTGTGTTCAGTTAATGGTTACACTCTGAAGAATATAGACGTGTAATACCAAGCACCGTGTGTGGCGCTATCATTTACATGTCCCCAGGCTGGGAGGACGCTACACAAACAATTAAGCTTAATTACATAGCAATCTTGAGTGCTTGCGGGAAAGCGGTAAAAAGTATGAAAAGCATTAGTGTGACCCGAGATGCTTGCCACTTGGCAGGGCTGATTCTGATGTTCTCAGAAGTGCAGCTATGATGCAATCGCCATGCTATGTGATTGAGCCAAGGCTTTTCATCACCACTTTGAAGACAGAAAGTCCTCTGATAATACATGGTCAAGCTGCAGTCTTGCTCTTTGTACAAAATACCCATCCGCTTATCTACCTGGATGCTGTCAGCAGCAGCTAGGGTAGCCACCCTGCTAAAAAAAAACTTGATATTTGTTTACATTTTCGCTATTCTGGAAGGGCCATGTGCTGGTATGTGAAAAAGAATGTGTGTAAAATTCTCAGTATTACTTTGTAACATGGCTATGATTACTCTGTTTGCTTTTAGTAATCCTTCACTCATAATTTAGACAGTTCTTAAATACTTTCTAAGAAGGTTCTTCATGGGTTTGCTGCTTTAGATTTATATTTCAAGAGAGAAAAATATTGAGTTTCTCTTTTTCCCAAATTTTTAAAGGCACAGACATAAAAAGATAGATGAGGCCTATAAATTTCCACCCATGTGGCAACTCTAGAAAGAGCCCTGTGTTTTATGCCTGTTGAGCTTCATTACCAGACTGTCAGCTGCGCAAAGCGTGGAGCAATGACCATCAATGAGGTGGGGTCTAAAATACAGAACTTCAGCTGGCGCCACCCATTTGTGTTTGATTTTATAAGCACCATATATCACTACGGCACCCCATTTCTTTATTGACATCAGGAGCTGTGAACAGATAAACCCTGCGTAATGATGTCATCATGGCAGAGTGATTTTGGCACATGCACACAATTGCCCTGCCAGTGCCTGCCTGCCAGACCTCTGCTCAAGCTGCTTGGCTGCCTGACTCTTAATCAGACACTGGCCTACTGCAGAGAAATGTGTTTAAAACAAAAGAAACAAAAATGTTAGGAAGGGCCTACAAATCACGGGGCAAATCCCCAAAGCCCTTAAGCACAAGCCACCACTGCTTATGTTTAAAAAGTAAGTTCCCAGCTAAACTACAATGTGGCGTGAATAGGGAAAAGTGAACATATCTCTCTGTATGTAGTTTCTGGATCTATTAGAAAAATGACAAGTGTTAAAACAAGCAGTGGGTAAGCCAATAGGTCTGGCCTTGGCAAGTCGGTGCAATGATTAAGTTTATGTATTGCAAATGCCACAAAAAGAAAAAAGAAGAAAAAAAGAAAACATGCTGGTACCTTAATGCAGCAGTGTTGGAAAGTGGATTATTAGTAGGGGCAAATGTAGATTTGCCACTGGCAATAAGGCCACTAACACAGTATAGGGCTCAGAATAAGTCTTAGAAAATTATTCCTATACTCAACCCTTGGTAGCTTGGCTGCGAGCAGGCAGGCTTAACTTCAAAGAAAGGTATGTAAAGCATTTAAAAACACCAATTCAGTAAATAATTAAGACACAACTCATAATAAAACTCCAACACCAATTTATAAAAATAGGAAATATTTTTATCTTAAAATTGACACCAAAACAACAAACATCCAATGTAGGGAACCCGGCGATATGTTTTTTTAAAGATTTAGCACTATATAGCACATAAAAACCTATAGCGCCTTATCGGGACATCTGGTCGTTATAGACCGGGTCAAAGTGTCAGGCCGACCGCAATGGAGCCCTGGGCGGCTACCCCTCGCTGTAGGTCTCGGTCAAAGTTTTTACCTTCTGACTTAGAAACTTTTCTGGAGCTTTTCTTCCCGGGGTCTCTCGAAGCGCTCAGCCAGTCCGGATTCGGTGAAGGTTCGCCGGATTGCCTTGCAACGAGCTCCCGGTCAAACTTATGGAAGTCCGACCTCCAGAGCAATCCAGCGGAGCAAACCAAAGATCCAGGCCGACACGCGTTTGAAGGCAGGCGGCTTGGCAGTTGCAGTTGCTCCCGGTCACCTTTTCTTCGTTCGGACTTAGAAACTTTTACGGAGCTTTTTCTCGCGGTGTCCCTCAATGCTCTTCACCAGGCCGGATTCGGTGAGGGTTCGCCGGCCTCGGATTTCTTCTACTCCCGGTCAAACTCTGGCAGTAGGACCTACGGAGCTTTTCAGGGGGACAAACCTGGATGGCAGGCCAGCTCGAGGTTGAAGGCAGGTGGCTTGGCTGACCAGGTTGAGTCGGTCCCCTTATGGAGCTTTTTTCCAAAGTTGCTCCAAAGTTCTCCAAACTTCTGGAACTTCTTCCTGAAGTTCCCCAAACGGTCCCAAAGTGTCTCAAACTCACTCCAAGGGTCTGGAAGCTCCAAGATGGTCCTTGAAAGTTGAGGACTTCAGTTCCCACAATCCACTTGGACAAAACCCTTACAAATCCACTGGTAGTTCTCCAGGTTGAGGATTCTTGGTCGTGATGTTCCAGGTGAGCTCTGTTAACCTGTAGCTTGCAGGGAGTCTTTAGTCCTTTTACAGCAAAGTAATCCACAGGCTGTAGTTGCAGATGGTGCAGAAGGTGCAAGCTTCAGAGTGCAGGCCTTTGGAAATGCACATCAAACTTCCAGCATGGCAGTCTTGCTTTCTTAGGTTTCAAGCAGCAGATCTGAGGGGCTATGCCCTTCTCTGATACTTATTCCAACTTCCTGGGTCAAGCAGGAGGTCACTCCTGTCCAATGGGCTGAAGGGGACCACCCAAAGGTCTGACCACTTCCTGCAGAGTGTGGCACTATTTTGACCCAGAGTGCACCAATTCTTCCAAATTCATAATGGCTGATTTTCCAGCTGGGAGAGAAGAGCTGGCTAAACACACCCCTTGGATGGCTAATCTCCATAGTCTACCCCCCTTGCATCTGCTCATTCTTTCCTTAATCCTAGCATCTGGTTGGGGGTCAACAGAGTAAAGTTGTAAATGACACTGGGGTTCTCCCCTTCCCTTGAAGTCCATTGTTTACGACTCCTCCCCCTGCTCTGGCATTCCTGTGCAACAGGACACTGCCCTCCTAGCAGAGCTGTTCAACCCCAGGGGCTCTTTATCACCTCTTCAAAGAAGCTTGGCTAGTCCCCTTAACTCTGACCAATCAGGACAGACTACTGGAAGGCTAAATTTGGACTTATAAACCAGAAAGTCTTATAACTTATTGTATGTACATTTTAGGAGAAATTCAACAATATCATATTGTTGGATTTAGTAATACCATTCTGGAAAGTCTTTGAATAGGACTTCTAGCCTTTTCCTATCAAGAGTTATTAGTTATTAACTTTCTCCCATGTTAGCCTATGTGGCAGGGGGTTTGCAATGGGAAAAATGACTTGGACCAGTTTTCCAGCACCAGGGCTTATATAAACATATTTTATAAGTACTCTGTCTATATCTACAGGACCCTCACCCCTGGTATACCTAGGGGAGACTTCAGGGGTTCTGAATATGCAGACATATTGCAGATCCTCCCTCCACAGTGCTCCTACCACCAAAGTCGATTTTGGGCAGCACTTTATCACAATGTGGGAGTGAAATGTGCAATTTCACTTTACCCAGGGCATATAAAACTCATTTTATCAGAGTTCACCTTATAGATACCTGGCCCCCACCCCTGGGACACCTAGGCGAGACCCTGGGTGTACCTAATACGCCCAAACATTGTAGGTTAATCATTTTTAATTGCCCCAAACACAAAAGTCGAGTTTGGGCACAATTTACTTTTTAAAAGCAGTCCTGCAGCACAGGGCTACTTTTAAACTGACCTCAGGCTCAGCACTGCACGCATGCAAGTGCAGAAAAGGGCTGCTGACCTCCAAACTAACATGCCCTTTTATATACTAAAGGGACTGAGAGGTAGTTTCAATCCCCCTACCCTATTATGTACCAGGGCCCTATGGGGTAGGTCATGCCAATCACAGGGGTAACCCCACACTTAGTGTACCCTAGTGTATGTAGGTATTTTCACTGTATTCTAAGTGTTTTCAGCATAGCACTCGCCCTGGGCCTGGTTAGGCAGAGCCCAGGGTCAGTCAGAGTCAGTTACCCCCAGTACCAGTCAGCAAAAAGTTGGGGGGTGCCAAGGGCACAGGATGACTTTGCAACAAGCATCCACAGGCCAGCAATAGAAAAATTTCATTTAAAGTTTTTAAAAAAAACCATTTCATATACTTCTAATAGCGTAGAACAGGCATTTATTACCAAACAAGTGTACTTAGAACAGGGATAGAAAATGTTTTCAGTTTTATTGCACATCAAAGGAAATCATGGTTTTTATTGGTGCAAAAAAAAGCATAATGACCACATTATCACACAATGACGGCGGGTAGGAGCTCCTTTATGGAAACCCCACTGGCTGCTGTCATGCTCCCATGCCTCTCTAGAGCCATTCGATATGATTGTGATGGAGACTGTTCTTCTGCTAAGTGTGCTGGCGCTTCTTCGTGCTACATAAAACATACATGCCAACACACCTGATTCCATATCTCTCAGTCTCTTGTAGCAGCTTGGTGGGTCAGAATTGAATATGTTCTCCCATCCATGCCAACGCTAACTTTAAGTGGGTCATGATTTTTTTTTAAACTATTTTTTTTTTAACACAAAATGACATTACTTTACCCTTGTGGGCATGTTGGAGCCATGTGCTGAAAGCGCACAGGGCTTAGCTAAAGACTGATATTTGTGAAGTTGTAAAGTTATCACTATTTCGATACATGACCTTTGGCTCCATTTCTGAGGCTCTGACGTCACTGAGAATAGTCTGTGAAGCTATCAACAGGCAGCCTAGCCACAGCAATGTCAGCTCCTTGGAACTGCTGCTCAGGTCTTTAGCATACAGCAGCAAGGTGGTTCAAGAACGGTTGTCCCCACTGTTTGAGAAAAATACAGGCAGCTACCCTGTGATATACTACATCTCAACCATAAATGACGTGGCAATGTGGCATTTCTGTCTGCAGGAGAATTGCCCAGGGACATGTTTGCTTCAGCACTGTGAAACAAGCTTATCAAACGATATACAACTGCTGCACAGCAAGATTATCATTACTTCAAGGAACACACCTTTCTTGTCACAGAAAAGCAAGTTCTTCTTTTCAAGTCATTGGGATAAAATTCGAGAGGCACCACAGTAGGGATTTCATCCCTGTGTCTACCATTGTCAGTCAGACTCATAGTCGCTGAAACTGTCTGAACTGTGAAGTCTTGTGATAATGTATTTTCTTGAATGAAAAAGGTTTAAAGCATCCTTGATAGTTCAGTGTAGTGAATGCTGATGGCCGGAGATCAACCCAAGACGTTTAAAATCGTTGTTGCAGCTGAGATTTATGTAAACGCTATGGCTCGTGACCGAAAATGACGTAATCCTAAGGAAATCGGCCTCTGCCTAAATTGTCAATATATGAAACACAAATGCATTTAAAAGATGCAAATTCCCCGACTGATATACATACTGTCTTCTATACTGCTGTAGAGCAGCGGCCTTCAAGGTTTTTGGCCACATCCTCCCATGTAAAAAGAATCATGCACCACCTGCCCCAACAGAGATACAAACATATTATTCAGAATTCCTTCATAAAATTGACAGCTCTAAACATATTTAACAATTTAAACACTGGCGTTATGTTGGGACATCCCTTTTAAAAATGCAAATAAATGATTACCAACATGCTATAGGCAAATTGGTCTATCTACAGTTTAAAAGTATCCTCAGTGGGATGCTTTCTCAGAAATGGAGGGAAGGGACATTGTGGATTATTTAGAACCCCTGCCCCATTGACACCTACTCCCAGACAGGACATGAGTGACATAAGATGTTCATGATGGCCCATTACAGGGTGCTTACTGTCACTGTTTTCTTCTCTAAACACAGCACTGTTGGGGGGCGTGGCCAAGATGGCAACCGAGTAGGACGTGTCTACTCGTCGCTCCGCTCGATCGCCTGGGCCCCGTCAGCATAGCTGCGAATAGCGGACCTCAAAGGGTGGAAGTCTAGTCGCCCTTCATCCCTGCGACACTTCCGCATCGGTCAGCAGCAGCGGGTCACGAAGAGAGAGCTGCGGGTGGCCAACGAAGCGCAGCAAGATCCTCCGGCGTGCGATCGAGCATGCCGCCGTGGAGGCCGGAAGGAGCTGTATCCCGCGTGAGCCCCGGCGTTGGAGGCGGCCCTTCAGATCGGGAGATCGCAAGAATACTGAGCGGGGGCAGAGCACCACACTACATCGGTGGAAGGCCCCGGGATATCGAGGTGGCACTTGGGGCTTACGGCGATACGTGAGCAAAGCACCTGGGCCTCCGTCCCTTCGGCGGCCCGCAACACGTGGAGGGCGGCCCGGCTCAAGGGACTCGGCGATCCGGAGACCGGTCACAGCAGGAAACGCCGGGGCGCCCGGAGGGTGAGTGGTGATCCCCCCCCCTTTCCCCCTCCGGGGAGAGTTGGAACTGAACATTTGCAGGGAGCCTGACCTCCTCGACTAGAGACTGTGTGCTGCAGCGGGGGCGAGGACTGTGTGTAGCGCGACTGGCCCCTTGGAGTCCGGAGCAGCATGGAGGGCCGCAGCGTTGGTCGCGCAGTGGATTGGCAAGGCTTGCGGAGGACTTTATAGCGTTCTGGAAGGAGGTGGTGTAGCCTTCACCAGAGGAGTAGCTGCGAGGAGGGACCTGAGCTCACAGACAGACATATTTGGGGGTTGTGTGGCGGACCCTGGGGGTAAAAGAAGCCCAGACGGCCACACAAGAGGAGAAGTACGTGCAGCAACGTCTTAGGAGGCCCCCCCACTGACGATGCCCGGAGGAGCTGGGTGAGGAAGGCGGAACACAACGAGACCAATACCGCGGGCTGGCAGCTGCGCAGAGCTGAAGGAGGACGGGGGCGGCATCAGGAGTGGAGGCCTGCGACACCGGGTGAGCAGAACTCGGATCCGGAGGTATAGAAACTCGATACAGACACGCCCGGGCCATCCCATATACCGTCCTATACACCGTCCTCTCGCTGAGGAGTCGGTATACAGTGCTTCCCCCTGACATGGCAACAAATAAATCAAAGAAGGACCGCTCCGTTAAAGACCTCCTTCTTCGGGCCGAAAGATGAATTCCTCTCCATGAAGAAGGAGATTACCCAAGAGCTCCGGGATGTCCAGAAGGATCTGGACTCGGTGGGCGACAGGGTTGACGCACTGGAGACCCACGCTACAACGTGGGATGAGGAGATCAAACAGCTTCTGCAGGAGGTCGTCCCCCTACAGGACCAGCAGTTAGATCTCCAGGCGCAGGCGGAGGACCTCGAAAACCGCTCTCGGCGGAATAACATCAGGATCCGAGCGGTCCCACAGGGGGCAGAGGGATACGCTGAGGATCTCTTTCGACATATACTGGGAGCCCCGCCAGAACAAAAGATCAAGCTCGACAGAACACACCGCGTGGGCCCGCGGAGAGCTGCGACCGCCCCTCCACCGGACATTCTAACGTGCGTACATGACTTTCAACTCAAAGAGAGGATTCTCAGAAAGGCCCGGGACAACTACCCCATTGAATTCCGCTCGGCTAGACCCCTCCTGTACCAGGATCTGGCGACATCCACCTTACAGAAGAGGAGGGACTTCAGGCCGGTCACGACTCACCTACGGGCTAAAGAAATTCCTTACTCCTGGGGTCATCCATTCCGGCTCATCTTCAAGTGGGAAGGCAAGCTGCGCCAAATCCGCTCTCTGAAAGAAGCCATGGACTTGCTAAATCTGTCAGGTGAAGACCCAGGGGCCCCAACGCAGGAGGACACTAAAAGTCATGCACCGGGGGCTGGGGGATGGAGGAGGGTGAGACGGTACCCGCTTCGTCTTCGACCGGATCCTGAGACGATGGCCAAGGAGCGGCAGGCGGTCATCGCCTCCCTGGAAGTGGACTCAGCTTCTGCAGACTGAACCCTGAGTCTCTGGGCAGGCGGGATGAGGGAGGGGACTCTTACGATTCTCCAGGTCCTTCTATAACGGGGCTCAGGTCGGGCGGGGGGGCGGGGTGGTCCTGCTGACATATCATGTCTCACCATGGGGGTAACCTCCCAGGACTATGAAGAAGTTCGTAAGTTCTTGTTTGTTCATATTTGTTATGTTTTGGGGTTTATGGGGTACCTTCCTCCTCTGCTTGTAGGCCTCCAAATCCAGGGTAGATCTCACAGGGACAGGTCTGAATTTCATGGCTCCCATCCTCCCACAATTGAAAGCAGGCTATGCGTGCGACTTGGCTTACAGGGTTTAATCGCTCTTTTGAGACTCATCTCACATGGCTGATGCCCTTAAGGTAATAACGCTAAATGTGAAAGGATTAAATAATCCAATCAAGAGGCGCGCGGTCCTATCTTACTTGGAAAACACAGGTGCCCATATTTGTCTCTTACAAGAGACGCACCTGCTGTCGGGAGACACTCACAGAATGCGCGCGAGGGGGTTCCCCCACCAAATGTTCTCATCCTGATCCTCCAAAACAGCAGGAGTGCCATTTTGGTCTTGGCTAAATTCCAGGGCAGGGTAGGCTCTAAATGGGCCGAGATTAGAGGACGACTCATTGCACACACGTTCACCCTAGGCCAACACTCCTTTACCATCGCTTCCGTGTATGCCCTGAACGACGGACAGGTGGGGTTCCTACGGGAGGTGACTTTAGAGCTATCCACTTCCCCCGATAGATCACTCCTTGTAGGGGGATACCTTAACTTGGCCTTCGACAATACCGTGGATAGGTCGTCTCAACGCTACGGGCAGACAGGGCGCTCACAATGAAGCACTTCCTCCCCTCATTACCTGGCGAATAAACTGAAAATGTCTGGAGGCTCGAGACCTTCTCGGAATGCGGAAAAGTTTCTGCTTGAGCCCCCCTCCTTCAAAAGGGAAAGATCGATGGCTCAATCGTTCTCAGGTAATGCGGTGAGAATATGGAACTCGCTTCCTCCATTGCTCCGTGCCACCACCTCTATCCGGATCTTCAAAGCTGACCTCAAATCTCTTCTCTTCCAAAGACACTTTCAGAACTAATACCTTCATTCTCAGACCCCTCTAGGAAGTTTGTTCATCATTGTAAATTTGTAATATTTTCTTGTACATTCCTCACCCATGCTTGCTGTGTTTGATATTGTGTTCTTGCATTCTATGGTTTTACCCTACCTCTTCTAGTCTCCTGTTTATTTTTGTAACGTTCTATTTTGTAACATTTCTCTCATGTAACGTAACTGGTTCTATTGTACAGCGCTCTGACACCTTCGGGTAAAGTCCGCGCTTTATAAATATGCATTAAATAAATAAATAAAATGAAGGGAAGACAGCTTCTGCGGGAGGCAGACGTATGGAGGTCACACCACCAGGTGTCTAGGGAATACACCTTCTACTCACACTCCCATAAGACATATGCTAGGATTGATTACTTCCTGACCACGGACACCCTGACTCAACAGACGCCACAGGTAGAGATTATCCCATGCCTTCTGTCTGATCACTCGGCAGTGTCCATCTCTCTATCTCTCCCCTGCCACCGGCCACCCGGCTGGTGTGGCGACTTCGGGAGACAATATTACAACGCCCTACAGTTGTACAGCAGATCACTAAGGCTATGGATGATTACTTGACCATTAACGATACACCGGACACCCCTATTTCTATCCTATGGGACGCCCTCAAGGCGGTGGTACAGGGGGAGTTCCTAGCTATTTCGGCGCATGATAACAAGGTCAGGAGGGAGAAGAGGGAGCAACTCTCTGGCGAAGTGACCGAGCTGGAACGAATTCACCAAAGAACGGGGGCGCCCAGGGTCTGGAAACAACTAAAGGCAGTGAGGGCTCAGCTGGCGGGTCTTGACACCGACAGGGCAGAACACGCCGCCCTGAGGCTTCGTCATGCCTTCTACTTGGGGGGTGACAGGTGCAGGAAGCTCCTGGCCAATAGGCTGAGAGCTCAGCGACAGTCCACTAACATTTCCGAGGGGGTAGACCACACTGGACAAGAACACACCACAGACAAAGGTATTGCAGATACGTTCAAGCGTTACTATGCGTCTCAATATGAGGCTCAGACGCTCTCTGTAGACGCTCATGTCCAATATCTGGCGGGTGCGAGAACCGCTAAACTGACCCCAGGTCAGGCGGATGCCCTTGACTCCCCGATTAAACTGGAGGAAGCCATCTCCGCTATATCTAAACTAAAACCGCTTAAATCTCCGGGCCCGGATGGGTTCTCCTCCCTCTTCTACAAAATATTCTGTGCTACCTTGGCCCCGCTGTTGGTGAGGGTGTACAACTCGATTGGGCCGTCTTCTCCGATGCCGCCCATGATGCTGGAGGCCCTGGTCACCGTGATACCTAGGCCAGGGAAGGACAAGCGGTTCTGTGCGTCGTATCGTCCCATTTCCCTCCATAATGTAGACCTTAAAATCTTTACTGGGATCCTAGCGCAGAGACTCTCCCTATACTTGCCAGGGTTGATAGACCCGGATCAGTCAGGCTTTGTTCCGGGACGCCAGTGTTCTGATAACACTAAGCGCCTACTGCATCTGATAGATAAATCCAAATGCTTCCAAGTCGAGCGCATGATTCTCTCAGTGGACGCTGAGAAGGCGTTCGATAGGGTACATTGGCCCTAACTCAAAGCTACTCTGAGCTACTTTGGTCTCCCACAGCGCTTCACAGATTGGGTATTTGGAAGTTACACTGCTCCTACCGCCTCGGTCAGAGTCATTGGCTTGGTATTGCACCCATTTCCCATCCAGCAAGGGACAAGGCAGGGATGCCCGCTCTCGCCACTCCTCTTCGCCCTGTATATGGAGCCAATGGCCCAGCGAGTGCGCGATGACCCCTTAATATCGGGGATAAGCTTTGGAGGGGAAGAGCATAAAATCTGTCTGTACGCTGATGACGTGGTGGGCACCCTGGTGAGACCCCGGGAGTCCCTTTCTGCCCTACTGACATAACTTGAGCGCTTTGCGCTCGCCTCTGGGTTTAAAGTCAACATACACAAGTCACAGGCCCTCAGTCTGTCTCTTGACATAGCCACACTGGAGACGCTTCAACGGTCGCATCACCTCCACTGGGCCTGAGACACCATCCCCTATTTAGGGTTGCAACCATCAGCCAGCATGCAGAACCCCACCGCCCTTAACTACACGGTGCTTTTACGACATGTGCGCGACTGCCTTCGCAGATGGAGACCTCATCCACTGTCCTGGTTGGGCCGTGTGGCTGCGATCAAGATGACAATCTTGCCTAAGATCATATACCTCTTTCAGACCCTCCCACTCGCCCCTCCCCCGGGAGTATTGCCCTCGCTACAGTGAGATTTAGAGCGCTTTGTCTGGCATGACCAGCGGCCACGAATGCATCGGGAACTGAGTTACAAACCCCGACCGAAGGGGGATTAGCAATACCCAACTTGCACGATTACTACTGGGCGGTACAGTCGTGGCCTCTGGTTGAGTGGTCGCGATCGGAGTCTGAGAGAGGCTGGCTGTTCATGGACAGGGATCTAGCCAAACAATCACTGTGGGGAGTCCCCTTCCTTGCCAAGGCCGCTAGGCCCCGTAATTTATACCTTTCTAAGGTTACAAGCACAACCTTATCGGCTTGGGATAAGGTCGCCATCTCAAGAGGACTCACAACATTTCCATCCCCAATCACGCCCATAGTTAATAACCCTGACTTCACTCCAGGACTGGACGAGACCAGATTCGCAGCGTGGACACGGGAGGGCTGCCGTTCTGTGGGACACCTCTTTGACCAGGAGGGGGCCCTCTCCTTCACTGACCTTTGTACACAGCAGGACCTTCCCGAGGCGGAGCGCTACAGGTACCAGTAGATAAGGCATTGGGTCATGCAACCGGGAGTCCGAGAGGGGGCCGGGAGATCCCTTACGCAGTTCGAAAAGTGGTTGCTCACGAGACACACTGACGCGCGACTGACGATTGACCTTTACACGCTCCTTAGATGCAATCCAGGGCCAGACAAATCCCCCGGACAACTCCGATGGGAGGGGGAGCTGGGCAGACCGCTTTCACAGAAGGAGTGGGCTGATATATATTATAGGGCCCGCCGCACAGCGCGCAGTGTAGCAAACATTAAAACTGTGATGAAAATAGCCACGTACTGGTACCTAACTCCCCCTCAACTACACCGAGGAAACCCCACGCGATGCCCCAACTGCTGGAGAGGTTGTGGCTCAGTGGGTACCCTGACGCATCTGCTGTGGGAGTGTCCCCTGATAACAAGCTCCTGGAACCAAGTGCTGGATGATATTGATACTCATTTCCATACCCACCTACCTCGCTTTCCGGCCTACACACTCCTGGGCCTTCCCAACCCCCTCACGTTTCCACTCAGGTCACAGAGAGGCAAACAAATGGCGCTGGCGTTAGGGGCAGCTCAGCAAAACATCCTCTCACATTGGGGCACGGCAAACACACCCACTCATTTGGGGTGGGTACATAGATTATGGGGGATCCTTGGTATGGAGAAAATCTCCCTCTCAATCCATCATCCCGGGGCCTCCTTTCACAATGGCTGAGAGCCATTCTTGACACTGCTGACCACAGAGTTCACAGAACTCACCTGCCTCAAATATTTGAGATTGCTGCGCTTAGCAGACCCTCCACGAGAAGAGACAACCCACGACGCAGTGCCCATATGGGGGTAAGCCCTACAAAGACATGCGCACTGAGCAGGGGGGGGTAAGCTCGAGGGCACTTTATGTTCGAACCTGGGAATATTCGCAGGGAGGAAGAGGGAGGGGTAGGTGCCCATTTGTTTGCTGTTCTGTTTGGTTTGGTTTTTATTGTGGCTAGCCGGCCCATGGGGTACAAAGCGGAAGTACAGAATGCTGTCAATGTTGTGTGCTTTACTTGTGTCAAACTTACTAATAAAGAAATTTAAACATAAACACAGCACTGTTTTCAGCATGATGCTCCCCTTGGCAAGTGTATAGAGCATCCAGATGAGCCCCCCAGTTTAAAGACCTCTGCTCAACACCTGCCTTAATGGGACAACTACATACAGTGTCGGTATGCGCTGAGTAAATGGCAGAGTGAAATAAACAAATGCTGATCAATGTATTGCTAGTATTTAATGATAACAGGCACTGGCCTAGAAGCCATAATTACTGGTGGGGCCAGTGAAATCCCGGCTAGGAGGCAACCGTAGGTCCAGGTGGGAAAAAGGACACTTTGCGGGGTGGGCCTGCAAAAAACCTCCCATGGCATGAGCCCTTCCCCAAAAAACTTATCAAGTAAATGTAATAAACAGATTTAAAAAACAGAAAAAAAGATTATGTAGTATATGTAATGTTTGGAATGTTGGGTTTTTACGTGCATGAAGAAAACGTTAGAAGGAAGGTTCGATTAGCAAAGGCAGTTGAGGTTTGACCTTCCGTCCAGGCAGTCGCTCCATGCCGTGGATGAAGCTTTACGAGAAATAAAGGCACTTTACCTAAACGGATCTTGTAGTAGTGTCCTTTTCCATCTACCACATCTTGGCGACGATTTGGGATTCGGCTTCACCCACCGGCGGGTCCCATGCTTTTTGGCCGGCACCATGATCGAGCGTTTACGGTGAGCAGCGGAGAGGCACAGGAGGGCAAGTGCCGCTGCACATCGTGGGGAGTCGGTGATAGGGGGGAGATCCCTCTTACTCCTATTTTGGAGGTGAGGGGCACAGCTCCCGTGTCAACGGCAGTTTTGGAGTTAGTCTGCTAGCGCTATTAAGCGTGCACGGGCGCATGCACGCACAGCTCTCGTAGTGCCTGCAATTGTTGAGGCCGGAGCGAGTACGCTGGTGTGCATGCTCAGAAGAATCCATTTCAAGACGGCTCAGACGCTGGTTGCGTCTGACGTCTGAGAGCCCAGCGAAGTCTGGTGAAGAATAGGAACAGACGACCAGCAATTACTGAGACAGTGCTACATAGTGGAAGAAGCAGCCTGCCATGAGCACTTTCAAGGTCAGTGCTACAGAGCAGAAGAAGCAGCCTGCCATGAACATTTTCAAGGTCAGTTGCCTGCGGGAGCAGGGCGGAAGGAGGGGCTGGTGATTCGGTGTTGTGGAGAATTTGACTGCAAAAAAGGGGCTACGGGGTGGATCGAGAAGGAGTTTCAGGAAGCTGGGCTTCTAATTGAATTAGTATTCAGCATTTTTCACTTATGTTGACTGTCAATTTTGGTAAAAGTAATGGCAACCCTGCATCAAATCACGCAACCTCCTCCATTTCTCAGTAAACCTGGGAAACCATCTATGGTGTGGCCTGAATGGTTCAGACTATTTGAAAATCATTTGGTGGCTATCGATGCGACAAATTATGCCCCAGCGTGTAAATTTGCTTTGTTGTTTGGAAGCCTTGGTCAAGCAGCGCAACGCATTTTTGACAGTTTACCTCCAATACCTCCTCCCCAGGATCAGGCCAGGGATAGACAGTGGAATGTATATTTGGAAGCAATCGCCAGACTTAAGAAACAGTTTTCGGATACCCCTAATATCATGCTGGAGAGGCATGACTTTTACAAACATAAACAAATGGAGGAAGAAAAGGTGGAGGAATATATATCGGCATTGAGAGTATTGGCAACCACTTGCGGGTTCGGTCCCTTGGCCGATGACTACATTAGGGACCAATTTGTGTTTAATTGTGCTTCCCGCAAAATCAAAGAAAGATTGCTGAGTTGTAAAAATCCTTCTCTGACAGAAGTGATCGACTTAGCATTAAGTATTGAAAGATCTACAATTTCAATGAAGGCAATGCATTTGGAAACGGTTTCCAAAGTTAATTTGGTTTCTCCTCAGGAGGAGAACAATGAAGAAGGGTTATATGCGGTGGGCACAAAGGATAAGTCACAAAGAATGTTGCAAAAAAGGGGCCCCAGTTTTTGTTATAGATGAGGTTCAAAATCTTATCTAAATAATTTTACTGGGTGCCCAGCCTTGGGCAAACGATTTTTAATTTGTAAGACAATTGGGCATTTCCAGAAGGTGTGCAGGGGAAATAAGAAGCTGTTGAAATTGAGCAGTGTGGATGTGGAAATGGACATGTGTGCAGAGTCCTTGAACAATGTAGTGTTAACATTGGACAATTACATGGAGCCTATGGAGGTGAAAGGTCCATTATGTGTGGCTAAGATTGAAAACGTGGAGATGCAAGTGATGGCGGACTCAGGGTCGCCCATAACAATACTTAGAGATTTCACATTTTATTAAAATTTGGGAAAAGATTTTGCTCTACTGAAAACAGATGTAAACCCCAAAGCATTCAGAGAAAAAGATATTAAGATGGTGGGGTATTTTGTAGCCAATATACAAGTGCTTGGCAGAGAGATTGTTACAAAAGTATATGTGGCAGTCAAGTGGAAGAATATAGTTGGGTGGAAAGACCTGACAAGGATGGGACTGTATTTGGTACCGGGTGATGAGGAACCTGTAAGGGTACGTGAGGTATCTGTATGTAATGTAGATGAAACAGAAAAGGATGTTAAGGAGCTGTTAGCTGAGTTTAATTTGGTATTTAGCGAACAAGTAGGTCTAGTGAAGGGAGTGGAACACAGAATCAAGCTGTTGCCGAATGCGCATCCGGTGGCACACAAGTTACGACCTGTTCCAATGAGTGTAAGAGAGGAGTTAAAGGCCACACTGCAGGGGTTGTGTACACAGGGCATTATTCAACCTACTGATTCATCGCATTGGGTGGCACCCATTGTGGTGGCTCGAAAAAAACCAGGAGACATTAGACTGTGTGCGGACCTTCGTGGACTCAATAAAAACATTGTCATGGACTGCCACCCCCTGCCTAGGATTCAGGAGCTTTTAGCGAACATTGGGGGAGCTAAGTGGTTCTCCTTAATAGATGTAAGATCAGCCTATCATCATTTGCCGCTATCATAGGATTCTCAGGAGTTGACGACGTTTGTAACCCCTTTCGGGATGTATACATTCCTGAGACTTCCATTCGGACTGGCTTCAGCGGCCAGTGTATTTCAGAGGCTCCTGGACTCGCTATTTCGTAACACAAGGGGAGTGCAGGCATATTTGGATCATATCTTGATTTTTGTGCAAAGTTTGGAAGAGCATAACAAATTATTGAGGAAGGTGTTATCCATGCTGTGTGAACGAGGGATGACTGTAAGGGCTGACAAATGTAAATTTGCAGTGAGAGAGTTGGAGTATTTGGGACACACCATGTCAGAGGTGGGCATCAAACCTAAGTTCTCTGTGATTAGAGCTATAAAGGAGGAAAAACCACCAAAGGACAGAGATACTCTCCGCTCATTTTTGGGATTAGCAGAATATTATGCTAGATTTGTGGTGAATTACGTGCAAACAGTGGAGCCATTACGTGCACTGCTAAAAAAGGGACAAAAATGTATCTGGTCTGAGGAGCTTAAAGTGGTGTTTGAGAAGGTGAAAGAGCTAATTATATCCGCACAAGCTCTTCATGCTTTTCGGGAGGACTGCACCTCGATTATAACGGTGGATACGAGCATGCATGGTTTAGGGGTGGTGCTCAGCCAAAGGGTGGAAGGAAGAGAGCAAACAGTGTCCTTTGCTTCGAGATCATTGAAGCAGTTCGAATGTGTGAGAAGTTGGCCTGGTATATGCTGTCCACTAATTAAAGTGGGCACCTTGCACCAGTCCAAACGACCCTTATTGATGATTAGGTTAAAGACAACCTTTATAGAAAGCTATCCTAGTGGTAGCTGTGGAGAGCAGCCTTCAGGCTAAGTCTTGAAGGAATGTAAAGCAGCTTGTTTTACCAGTATATAACCTCTTGAATGACCAAATGAAAGGAGAACCACACCAGGTATATATAAAATATATGTATTTATTACTAAACACTCTCTACTAACCTCTTTATGAGATTAGAGAACAAGGCACACAATATTACAGTACTAGAACGACAGTAAATAGCACAATACACAGTGGGCTCCAGGGGAGACCAAACCATATATTAAGAAAGTGGTATAACAACCACGACTTGACTAGACACAGTGCCTAGAGCATGTAGAATCGCTGGGACCCCAAGGAACCACCCAAGGTAGTGACACATGGGACCCACGGAGGACGAGTGCAGTGTGGGAACACAGACGCGAGCTCCGTACAACTCTATGGGAAAGTCGCGGTTGGAATTTTAAAGTTTAAGGACACTTAGGAGAGGACTTCAAGCAAACCCAGCTAAACATAGAAGGTTCTAAGGCCAGCACCCTTGAGAGTACCGAGGTACCCGTGTTACCTATCCCAGAGGAGCCGGGTGCATAGGGGTCAAGTGGTGTCGGAAACCCTCATCGTTTTCAATGGCGTGATGCGAGAAAGAACTGCTGCCGTGGAGAAGAAAAGTGTCCGGTGTGATCCAAGCCTGGATTGGAGATGTGAAGAACTTGAAAGCAGAGGGGACAAAGTCTGGGTCACTTCACGTGACCAGGAGCGGAGCAATCGAATGCCCACCGATGTCGAGTGCTTCAGGTGCAAAGAGGTGAAGCTTGACTCTGCAGCCACGGGGACCAGGAGGCATCGACGAAGTCCAGGGTCCGCAGGCGAGCTGTTCCAGAAAGGATGTCGAGAGCTGAGGGGTCAGTTTCCGGATTGGAGACCAACAAGCCTTGGCAACTGCAACCCACGCGGTCAGAGTAATGATGCTTCTGTGAGAACCAGCAAGGTCCTGGGGACTCCCCAAGCATTGGAGAGTCAGGGCACGTCTGGAGCAACTAGGGAAGCCCACTGAAAGTTAAAGTTGCCTTCTCAGGGACCCACAGGTCAACGGACCAGGGATCGCGAAGGGAGCTCGAGAGGAATCACACAGTACCAGCCCACGGAACACTCGTGGAGTGTAGGCCAGTAATCTTCGGTGGAAACACTGCTCGGGGCTTGGACTACAAGTAGCCCAAAGCACAGCCTCAGGGATCGCCTAAAAGCATATGCTGCTGCAAATGTGCACGGTGTCCAGGGGTTCGGGTTGCACGGTCCCCACGAGGGCTGTGGGTCTCAGGTTTGCTGAGAGCACTAGTCGGCCTCAGGGAAGCTTGGGCACCCACCTCCTGTGTTGCAAAATCTTCGGAGTCCGTCCGGAGATGCGTAGATGCAAACTGGTCAGATGCGTTGAGGTGCCTGCGTTGCAGGGGAGTAACTCCTTTACTCCAAGGGAGATTCTTCAGTCGTCCAGCAAAGCGTAGATCGTCAAAGGTTACTTGGTTTCTGTAGCAGAGTTTAGTCCAGGTAATATCTAAAGTCCTGTAGTCAGGGTTCCTACTTTATACCCAAGGAAGGGGTGGGACAAACTCTGGGGACCCACCTATGGGAGGGTCAGCACAGAGGGGTGGCTACACCCATGTCCTTTGTCCAGTTTCGTGCCAGAGCAGGGGCTGGTAGCCCCTGCAACCGGTTTGAGCTGGACTATGCACAGGGACACCAAATGTGCCCCCAGTGCAGACATCAAAGCACTCTGAGAGTGCACCCACCCAGCCCCAATACACTAAAGCCTGTCTGGGAGGTGGTCACACCTCCCTGTGACAGGAAACCTATTGTCAAGCCTTCCCCTGCCGGAGTTTCGTCCAGCAGCAGGAGGGCAGACTCGTGTCTGTGGCTGGCAGCATCCATTTTGTGATGCCAGGGCTCTGTGAAGCTGGTACCGGGTGTACCGGTGCTGTCATATTTCTCCCTCTAGGAGGGAGGAATTATACCTCCCACACCAGTTACTGGTGTGGAGGTATGATTCCAAGGTGTTTGACACCAAACACGACATAATTCCTTGCAGCTGTTTTAAAGTTAGCATTTACCGCGAGGTTATAATGCACTTAAGAGTATATGGTTGGCTGCATCACAGACAACCCCGGAATAGTTGTTCCGAAGGCTGCAGATGGGCTCTGCTCATGCATGGGCACCCTCCCACATAAAACCCAGCACCCTGCCTTCAGGATTGATAAGGCCTGCCATAGGGGTGATTGATAGGCTTATATGTGCAGTGATTAGGATAGATATAGTGAACCTATATCTAAGGAAGGGGTGCATGTACCACCTTACACAGGCTGCAGTAGCAGACCTGTTGTCTCATTTTGAATGGCCTCTCAGGGGTGGCATAATACATGCTGCAGCCCCTGGGAGGCCTCTGGGGTACCTATGCCCTGGGTACATAGTATACCATATACTAGGGACTTATAAGGGTACCCCAGAATCCAATCTGGAGCGTACCTAAAGTACATGTAATCAATTTAGAGGAGAAAGCAGATAGACTGGGGTCCTGAATAGCAGGATCCCAGTCAGACTAAGTCGAAAACAGTGAAACATCAGCAAAAAGTGGGGGTAACTATAAGAAGCAGATCCTACTCTCCTACACAACCCCCAAACGTCAGGACATTAAACTAACCTTGACCAGTTGAGTCTTCATGTTCTAAGTGGAAATATCTGGAGAGTCCATCTGCATTGGCATGGTTACTCCCAGGTCTATGTTCCACTGTATAGTCCATCCCCTGTAGGGAAATGGACCACCTCAAAAGTTTGGGGTTTTCACCCTTCATCTGTTTTAGCCATAAGAGGGCTTGTGGTCTGTCTGAACAATGAAGTGAGTGCCAAACAAGTATGGCCTCAGCTTCTTCAAGGCCCAAACCACAGCAAAGGCTTCCCTCTCAATGGCTGACCAACGTTTCTCTCTGGGGGTCAACCTTCTGCTAATAAAAGCTACTGGCTGATCCTGACCTTCATCATTCAATTGTGATAACACCGCCCCTACCCCCAACTCAGATGCATCTGTTTGGACAATGAATTGTTTGGAGTAGTCAGGACTTTGCAGAATGGGAGCAGTGCACATGGCCTGCTTCAGGTCATCAAATGCCTTTTGACAGCTAACTGTCCACTGAACTTTCTTTGGCATTCTCTTGGAGGTTAAGTCATTCAAAGGGGTCACTATGGATCCATATCCTTTGACAAACCTCCTATAGTACCCAGTCAGGCCCAAGAAAGCTCTGACCTGAGTCTGGGTGGTTGGAGCAATCCAGTCCATGATGGTCTAGATCAGGGGTCTCCAACCTTTTCTGTAGTGAGAGCTACTTCTGTTCAAGGAAAGTATTCCTGAGCTACTAGTGAACTTTATAAATGTAAAATAGTGACTACACTATGACCACTCTAAGCAGGATTATCAGGAGTTACCACCCAAGTATTCCAGGTGCGGTTACCAGCAGAAATGCCAGGAAAACGTTCATCAATATAAAATGCCTCCACCTGACATATGAAGTAAAGTTCAAATCTTGACATGGCCTACGGCACAAAGTATATAAGTACAGCAGTAGGTCTCCCCAGCTCAGCTTGAATTATCATTCATCAGTTTCTCAAAATGCACATTTTTCAATCAAATACCACTTTCCACTGTGGGCAAACAAACTCAATTTTCCAGAAGAAAACCCACTTTTGAAAACAAAAACTGCCTTTAAATTTTAAAATATCAGTTTTCAGATTTTAGGAACTGCACAGTCCCAAAACATCAGCTTGTCATTTTCATCAAGTACTCCCATGTACAAATGCCTCATAAGGACAGACTTTTTGAATACCCAGGTATTACAGTCTTATGCCATGGATGGTCACCACAGCACCACGGTAGCATGTATTATGAAAGTAATTCCCCCATTATACTAAGGCCACAGTTGTGCCAAGGCTGGAAACCATAAGGACAGGGCAGAGACAATGTATCAGTCGTGACCATTATTATGCCAGGACTAGTTAAATGTAGGCCAGTCATGCTCCCAGTATGTAAATGATGGCTGCCAGTATACCACAACTAGAACAAAAATACCCAAAATAGTCAAGGATGACCATTATTATGTCATTGGCACTATTATGCCAGGAATGGGCACAATTATGTCAGAGATAACACCCTTATGATGGGGGCTAGCATACACATTTGGTGGTCCTTGACGGTAAACAGACATAATATCGAGTTTTTATTTTCGACCTACAAAAATATCGAGTTGTTAATATCGGAGGTACAGAATATCGACATCAAGAATATCGGTGACCAGAATATCGACATGAAGGTAAGAAATATCGTTTTTTTCAATATCGAAGTTATAATATCGTTTGCTAAAATATCGTTGTTAATAATATCGATATTTATATTAGTGTTGTGTATTTTAGTGTGTATGTTAATAGTATGTTATTTAATGTTTTTTGTATAAGTATATCTGTTTTTTAATGTATGTGTGAAATTTTTAGAAGTTATTTATTTTATGTAAAATAATTTTGCGTATTTTAGTTCTGTAGCGGGTTGTGGGTTTATTGGGGAATAGGGTGGGAAGTAATTTAATTATAATAAAGAAATTAATAATTTTTATTAATTAGTATTTATAATTAATTTATTAATTAATTATTAATTGGTTAATAATTTTTATTAATTAATTAATTGATAATTATATTAATTGCGTTATTTTTTTTAGGAGCAGGTTGTGGGTTTATAGGGGAATAGAGTGGGAAGTAATTTAATTATAATAAAGTAATTAATAACTTTCATTTATTAGTATTTATAATTAATTTATTATTAAATAATTATTAATTGGTTCTTAATAATTATTAATTAATTGATTGATAATTATATTAATTGCGTTATTTTTTTATGAGCGCGTTGTGAGTTTATAGAGGAATAGGGTGGGAAATAATTTAATTATAATAAAGTAATTATTAATATTTATTTAATAATATTTATAATTAAATTATAATTAATTAATTATTAATTGGTTATTAAATTTTATTTGATTAATTGATAATTATATTAATAGTGTTATTTTTTAAAGAAGTGGGTTGTAGTTTTATATGGGAATAGGGTGGGAAGTAATAATAATTAAAATAAAGTAATAAATATTTTTTATTTATTGGTATTTATTTTTATTTCTATTTTATAGTGTTGTTTGTGCTAATTTATTTATTAATAATTAATTCTTTGTAAATTATAATTCATTAATTTTTAAATATGTTAATTGTGTCAAATATGCAGGAGTTTTTGTGTGTTTATAGGGGAATATGGTGTGAATTAATTTATTTAAAAATTATTAATAAATACATTTTTATTATAATTAATTTATTTTAAAAATAGTTATTTGTTAGTAAAATGTTGTTTTTAAACTTTTATAAATTAATGTTTGTAGTTATATTTTAGTATTTTTTAATATTAAATACTTTTTCTATGTTTTTGAAATTTTTAATATTTTTATAATTGTTTTTATTTTTGTGTTATCAATAATTTTTATATTGTAGTTGCTATTTAGTTTTTTTTAGTTTTAATTTTAATTTTTGGGAAATATTAATTTTAACCCTATGCTATCTAACACTTTCACCACTGTTGCACTCAGTGGAGTGGGAATAGTAATTTTTACCTCTACGCTATCCAACACTTTCCCTACTGTTGCACTCTCTGGAGTGGGAATAGTAATTTTTACCCCTCCGCTATCCAACACTTTCCCTACTGTTGCACTCACTGGAGTGGGAATAGTAATTTTTACCCCTCCGCTATCCAACACTTTCCCTACTGTTGCACTCACTGGAGTGGGAATAGTAATTTTTACCCCTCCGCTATCCAACACTTTCCTTACTGTTGCACTTTCTGGAGTGGGAATAGTAATTTTTACACCTCCGCAATCCAAAAATGTCCCTACTGTTGCACTCACTGGAGTGGGAATAGTAATTTTTACCCCTCCGCTATCCAACAGTTTCTCTACTGTTGCAATTTTTGGAGTGGGAATAGTAATTTTTCCCCCTACGCTATCCAACACTTTCCCTACTGTTGCATTCTCTGGAGTGGGAATAGTAATTTTTACCCCTCCGCTATCCAATACTTTCCCTACTGTTGCACTGATTGGAGTGGGAATAGTAATTTTTACCCCTCCGCTATCCAATACTTTCCCTACTGTTGCACTCTCTGGAGTGGGAATATTAATTTTTACCCCTCCGCTATCCAATACTTTCCCTACTGTTGCACTTATTGGAGTGGGAATAGTAATTTTTACCCCTCCACTATCCAATACTTTCCCTACTGTTGCACTTTTTGGAGTGGGAATAGTAATTTTTACCTCTCCGCTATCTAATACTTTCCCTACTGTTGCACTCACTGGAGTGGGAATAGTAATTTTTACCCCTACGCTATCCAATACTTTCCCTACTGTTGCACTCTTTGGAGTTGGAATAGTAATTTTATTCCCTCCGCTCTCCAAAATTTTCTCTACTGTTTTAGTTAATGTAGTGTAAAATGTATTTATAAAATATTAAAAATATTTTAATATTTTAATTTATGATATATATATTTAATTTTTATTTTTATGTTATTGGTGTATGTGTATATATATGTATTTATAATTTTTAATATGTTTGTAATAATTTATAGTTTATTTAAATAATTATTTTTAATATTATTAAGTAAATATATATATTATAATTTATATATATGTATGTTTATTTTTTTACATTATATGTATTACTTATAATTTTAAACATTTTCTATTAATTCTAACTATTTTTTTTTTTATTATATGTATTATTTACTTTATTTTACATTATTTTTTAAACATAAAAAAACCCGATATTTTTAACAACGATATTTTTAACAACTATATTTTTGTACTTACCATTATGTAGATAGGACTTCGATATTCTGGACATCGATATTTCGGGTCCGATTTTTGACATCGATATTTTGGTCGTCGATATTCTGCCAGTGATTCGTCCTTGAAACCAGGCATAGCTTTCAGGAAGCAATAGTGTTTATTATGGACGCACATAAATGCTGATGAGCCTCTTCATTTTTGTCTGGTCTGGATCATGCCCTGGTTCTCAGGTCTTGAGCTGATCAGGCACCCAACTGACACATTTTCACTCTGGCTCCTGCAGTCCCAGACTTTGGTGGGTCAGCACTGATTACTGCTCAGGCTACTGCTGCCATACTTCTTTTATGGTCCACTGCTCACACACATGTTGTGACTGATAAAGCAGGGACTACAACATGGTCAATCTCCTTGTGGCTTAGTTATATTGAGATTGGATACAGACTGTAAAGTGGCAGGCCCTATAGGCCGATACAGTGTGTGTTTGAGTGTTTAGTATGAGTTACTAGCATAGGTTTGGCTGGTTGTCACTCCAAGGGTCTTGAGATGAGCAGTGGTGCCTTCTTTAATAGATACCTAGGGCCCCATTAGGATGGCGGGCGGACTTCAGTCCGCCAGCCACCCTAGCGGTGCTGGGACCGGCCGCCAGCGGTGCGGCGGTCCCGCACCACCAATTAGGATGCGACCGCCACCCTGGCGGTCGCATCCCGCATCTTTAACATTGCGGCGGGTGCTGCTGTAAGCAGCACCCGCCGCAATGCCAAAGAGGCATGTTGTGCATTGCCATGCACAACGTGACAGGCACCGTGCGGTGCCTGCCACCTTGAGCATGGCAATGTAGGGGGGTACCTATGCAGCCCCCCACCCCCCCGGGGGCCCGCAACGGGCCCCCAAAGCAATTCCCGCCAGCCCTTCCATGGCGGCACCGCCGCCATGGAAAGGCCAGAACCGCCAGGCATCATAATATGGATGGCAGTGCCTTCCAGGCACCGCCACCATATTATGCCCGAGTTCCGCCTGGCTGGCAATCGTGACGATTGCCAACCGGCGGAAAAGCGGCAGACGGACTTTCCGTCCGCCGCGGTACCCCCCGCCATGGTAATATGGCGGGGGGTAAATGTGGTTGTGATGGCGGACGGATCGCCACCGCCGGCCGGGCGGTGGCGATCCGCCCGCCATCATAATCAACGCCCTACTCTCTGAATTTGATACTGGGCTTGACTTCACCTCTGAGAGCTACTTTGAAGGTACTGGCGAGCTACCAGTAGCTCCCGAGCTACTCGTTGGAGACCCCTGTTGTAGTTGCTATTTAGTTTTTTTTAGTTTTAATTTAAATTTTTGGGAAATATTAATTTTAACCCTATGCTATCTAACACTTTCACCACTGTTGCACTCAGTGGAGTGGGAATAGTAATTTTTACCTCTACGCTATCCAACACTTTCCCTACTGTTGCACTCTCTGGAGTGGGAATAGTAATTTTTACCCCTCCGCTATCCAACACTTTCCCTACTGTTGCACTCACTGGAGTGGGAATAGTAATTTTTACCCCTACGCTATCCAACACTTTCCCTACTGTTGCACTTTCTGGAGTGGGAATAGTAATTTTTACACCTCCGCTATCCAAAAATGTCCCTACTGTTGCACTCACTGGAGTGGGAATAGTAATTTTTACCCCTCCGCTATCCAACAGTTTCTCTACTGTTGCAATTTTTGGAGTGGGAATAGTAATTTTTCCCCCTACGCTATCCAACACTTTCCCTACTGTTGCATTCTCTGGAGTGGGAATAGTAATTTTTACCCCTCCGCTATCCAATACTTTCCCTACTGTTGCACTGATTGGAGTGGGAATAGTAATTTTTACCCCTCCGCTATCCAATACTTTCCCTACTGTTGCACTCTCTGGAGTGGGAATATTAATTTTTACCCCTCCGCTATCCAATACTTTGACTACTGTTGCACTTATTGGAGTGGGAATAGTAATTTTTACCCCTCCACTATCCAATACTTTCCCTACTGTTGCACTCTTTGGAGTGGGAATAGTAATTTTTACCTCTCCGCTATCTAATACTTTCCCTACTGTTGCACTCACTGGAGTGGGAATAGTAATTTTTACCCCTACGCTATCCAATACTTTCCCTACTGTTGCACTCTTTGGAGTTGGAATAGTAATTTTATTCCCTCCGCTCTCCAAAATTTTCTCTACTGTTTTAGTTAATGTAGTGTAAAATGTATTTATAAAATATTAAAAATATTTTAATATTTTAATTTATGATATATATATTTAATTTTTATTTTTATGTTATTGGTGTATGTGTATATATATGTATTTATAATTTTTAATATGTTTGTAATAATTTATAGTTTATTTAAATAATTATTTTTAATATTATTAAGTAAATATATATATTATAATTTATATATATGTATGTTTATTTTTTTACATTATATGTATTACTTATAATTTTAAACATTTTCTATTAATTCTAACTATTTTTTTTTATTATATGTATTATTTACTTTATTTTACATTATTTTTTAAACATAAAAAAACCCGATATTTTTAACAACGATATTTTTAACAACTATGGGGCTCATTACGATGGCGGGCGGAAGCACCACCGCCGTGCTGGCGGATGCAAAAAGCACCAGTTACCGCCGGCACGCAGCAGTCCACACGCCCGTCCAATTACGATGCGAAAAGTAGGCCAAACACCGCCGGCAAGCCAGCAACACCGTCCGCCATCAAAGTGCGCCCGTACACGTAGCGGCGCAGCCTAACTGACACACACCGTCCGACGAAACACGTCCCGCCCGGCGTATAAATTACGATGCCGCAAACAAACGGCTCCCACGGCTAAGAGACACCGCACGTGAAAGAGAGGCGGTAACACGGACGCAGAGCACGGACAACGAAGAAGCGGCACCCCGAGCATGAATCCAGCACTGCAGGCCCTTCCCATGCTTCTGCTGATGCACCACCAAGGACGCAACGTACCGCGGAGACGCAGGTAGGCACACACACAACAAGTGCACGCAAACAGCGCACACAGTGCAAGGGCGGAAAAAGCGGACAACCCCCACCAGTGCGTGTACACTACACATCCACCATTGCATCCACATATGACACACAGGCCAAATCGTAACATCGCGGAACACATGTGTACACACCACCTGGGACTAGGAACCAACCACCCCGTCACGGCCCCAAAGCGCCGATGACGCCGCCACACATGCGCACAACGCAGAGGCCAACCGCAGCGCCATGCATGCGTCGCACACAGACACAGGGACACAACCAAGCAGCACACACATCAGCCCCACCCCGAACGCACATGACACGTGACAGGCCTGCCACAGACATGTCCCCAACGCCCAATTCACGGACAACACCCAACGCCACACAACCGACGCACACATGTCAGTGAAGTCACGCAACAGCAGGACACACCCCAGTGTAACAAACATGGCGTAGCACACAGCGGCGGCAACACCAACTAGGAGAAGCAGGGCCCCTTCGGGAAGAGGAACGCCAGTACCACACTGAAAAACCCATACCACCCTGCACATATGAACAAGACATATAAAACGGAACACCAAAGAGCACGGGGACCGACAACAGGTGGCCCAAGAATAACATTCACACACAAGGCCCAACGCAGAGCGGAAAGGCAGCCTGCCGCCCACACAAGGGAGAGCAGACAGCACTGAATGACCTTCCATTCCAACACCGAAACCACAGCCCTACGACAGAAGCCGGTGAATACAGCCATTGTCCAAGAATAGACCAACACAGGCATGCCGAGGAGACCGACCACAGGGCAGATAGCGCATATCACAGAAGCACACAACGGACGGGGAAGAAAGAAGAAAACACTCCCCCATGTCGGCCACATGCAAGTTAAATGGAAGGAGTCACACATCACTGACCTTGAACTGTCTGAGAAGCATGTGGGAAGAGGGCCCGTGTCCTCCAAACAAGCAAACAGAACACAAGTCCTGTCTCCCTACGACTACACAGAGCTCACAGCAACCTCGGAGCGTGCACATTGCAGACTGCACACACAGCCGGAGCACGCCACCACAACGCACCGCTGCGAAATGGCAACCGCAACACACCTACCCAACTACGCCGAACAGCTCAAGCTGTACAAAACCAACCTGTTCCATACATTGGGATGCGATCTCCTGTCCCTGCTGAACGTAAGTTACCGACTGACTTACCGCATCACATTGTTCAGCTGCGTCATGCCCGTCTTCTACTGTCGGAGGTGTCCCTACCAGCATCCCGTCGAGATATGCCTCTCCAACCCGGCATGTCTGAAGGCGGACCTGCTACCACTACTCCTCCCTCTGGACGCACACGACAGGGCCTGCTCTGCCTATGGGGGCATGGCGTATGTGGCCAACATCGCACCCGCACTGAAATGGGACCACTGTGCCTCCACACGACGGATCATCGAGAACAGCTACATCGAATGTCACCCAGCATGCCCCATCATGGTCCTCCAAGGGACAACTTACGAACAACACCTTGACAGCCACCATCCGCTACATTGGCTGGCAAACATGTACACCACCAATGACATGGAAGCCCTGCTGGACGGCATCGCATACCTGACAACCTGTAAATACGTCGGACCACAACGCAGGTTCCCGAGTGACCTATGATGTCCAACCCCGCACCCATGCTTAGCTTCCGCACGGACTGGCCAGTCACCACCACAACAGCCATACCAAGCGACCGGCAACTGTAACCACACCATCAACGACATCGCCATGACATCGGATATGACCGGGACATGCACACTGTTCCCCATCACATCCAGGAACACCGCATGCATCATGGGAGGCAGTGGCATGGGCTCTGTGTATCGCACCCACATGGACGGAACTGCACGAACAACCAGGACACGACATGGATCCAGCGCACATGGACACACACACCGCTCAGTGGACATGAATAGGTCGCCTGGAGTCTGTGGGTGCTGCACCCCTCCCACCCCCGCCCCGGGAATCCCATACCAGGACCTTTGCATGGACGTCAAGTGCATACAACAACAACACGACCCCAGTGACTGTGACATGTCCAGTAACCACCACAGTGCAACAACAAGTGGCACGCCGCTGCATGCACGCAAGCACATGCCCTGATGTCATCTCACATGCACGCGTGCATGAGGAACAACCGCAGCAAACCTGTCACATGGAACTGAGATGGACTGTGCCCATGATGCCAAGCGGTCTGGTAGGCTACATGTATACCGTCTGTGTCAAAGTCCGCAGCTCCGCAGCTATACGTAAATGTACATTAGCACAGCCTTGGCCAAGCAGATGTCACTCTGAAGCCCACATCCCACATGCAACAGCCAATCACATGTAACCCCACACCCTATCCCATTTGCAATCATGCTCAGTATATCCTCAACATGTATTCCGCTGCCAGTAGTGTCCACTATACTGCATCACAGAGGACAGAAGACTCAATATAATGTTTGAAACCAAAACTGTCTCCGCTGACTCATTTCACAAGTACGAATGAGAGAGGATGAGAGTATGTGAAGTACACGGCAGTCGTGACATGACCATGTAGTCCACTGGTATTGGATGTCAACGCAAATGAGTAGCACAACTGTGGAAGACACACATGTGTCGTGTGAAGTCGTATGGACGCAGTGCTCAGGTGGGTGGGTGTGACGGGTAGATGCGCACATGCCAAGTTGGAGCACGCCGTGTTGGGAGGGGTCATGAACAGTACACCACCGCTTCCCTGGGCATTGTGAGAGGACACCTGTCGGGGGGAGTGAACACGTGTGTGCACAGCAGCCGGGCACACGTACAAAGCGGTACCAGGCGCACCTCAGCCCACCCTCTGTGGACAAGCTGGATCCTGTTGTGCGCCCGCCATGCCCCTTGACAAGGCACACACAGCCCCAGTCGACCAGGTGTAACCCCAACATAGTCAATCCGCACAGGCGATACAGGGCACGGGATGGCAGTGGAGCATGGTGTGTGAGAGGTCTCCTCGCGCTCCTCCTGGTCATATCACGCAGGCAATAGAACCTCAACGTCTAGCATGGCAAAAAGTCAAATGGAAGTGTAGGGGGACGCACCACAGCACGAGCAGCACTGACGTCACGGGAGGTGGCTCGCACCATCCCATCCATTGCCCATCATACCAACCACGCCACATGCCATTGCGACTAAGTGCAAGCGCGTGCGCCACCACCCCTGAGCCCTCCCCAGAGAGGCCAAAGAGTGAATGTGTGGGCCATCAGCCACAGACGGACGCGGCCTGGCCGCAAGGGCAGCCACAGCCACTGGGTGTCGCAGGTGGCGGATCCGGAAGGCGAAGACTGTGATGCATAGTCCATGCAGGCCGGGTCTCCATTTGGGGCACCACGCAGGTGGACGGCGTCCCGCCACACACCATACCCTGAGACAGCCCACTCGTGCAACTGGACCCACACATACACTCCTTGCCCTCTCTGGTGCGAGCTTGGGGCTGCCTGTGCAAGCGCTAGCCTCGCAGGTGAGCATGCATATTGGGGGGCGAGGGGAGGACATGAGGGCTGGGGCGAAGATGACTGTATCACTGTCAGTTAGTACAAGGGATGACCCAGATGTGGAAAGGAAGAGACGTGTCCCGTGTGTACTGCAACTAGTCGCCAATCCAACTACCCCCATGTCCGGAATGTAAGCCCGCACCTAGGCCCGCCCATCCGCCACATCGAACATACCACCAGCACGACAACCTTCCCATTCGAAACACTGACTGGGGGTGGCGACCAGTGAACAATCATGTGTAGCCTACCCACGCGTACATGTGGGCCCTCCATGATCCATGTCACCTGCGGCAAAGACATGACATGCGCAATGAGGGAAGTGAGGAGAGCTGTCCGCCCCACGCACAGAAGGTGCATCAGCTCCACAGACCCAGCAGCGAGTCCAGCAGGGGTCACATGTGCAGGGGCAGCTGTGCCTGGTGTGAAGGCACATGCATATAGACAGCACATCGACCAATGTGTAGTCTGCCCACATCCACAGTCCATCATCATGCGGACATAGGAATTGAACACAGGGCAACACATCTTAGTTGGTGCACCCACCGTGACCAACAATGCGCAATCATCGACGTACCCGCCCTGTGCATGGCCCCCCACCCAACGGAGGCACATCCAGTGCCACCATCCCACACACACAAGCCTTCCACGGAACATGCTGTGTCCAATGGTCAGTACAGAGTCAGCGCCCATCTGGTGGATCCTGAACAGGAGACACATGCACACACATGCCAGCTCCCACTATGTACGTCTGCCACCTGGCACGTGCAATGTAACCTCTCACCTGTGACGTGTGACTGCAAGCACACAGCCGTCTTGGCATGGGGCTGTCAATGTGGACACCTGTCAATGTTTCGGGAGGTGTGATCCGTACAGTGCTGTACATAGGGTGCAGTGCTGACACCTACTACTGTCTCATATCCCCTCGTGCCACAGGTCCCACTTGTTTTGGCCGCTCAGCCTGTGCCCACATCGTCGTCGTCGTGTGCCATACTCATCCAGCCTCGGAAGCAGTTCCATGCTCAGCAGACACTCATGTTGCCGTGGCGTTGCCGCTTGACGAATATGCAGTCAGTCCCCATCAGCACGCCCGCAAGTCATTGGGGCCTAGATCCCCATGTGCATGCACATGGCAGTGGTATGTCTCACTAGCCATTGCCATTGTTGGGAGACCTGTGTAAGTGTATTGTGGCCGTGCCGTCCCAGCTTGACAGCTGGGCTGTGGCTCATGTGCTTGCTCAGTCATGTCAGTGATGTGTATGCGAAATTGCTATGTGTTGTGTTGCTTTGCCATGTGTCCTCTGCAATTTCCCTAGGCGGAGACCGAACATTGACCGCCCATACCAATTGCTGGTGGACATGGACGATACAGAGGTTATTAGGAAGTTTCGGCTGGACAGGCCAACCCTGCATCGACTGTGTGCCATGTTAGAACCCCATCTCCGTCCCCGCAGGGTGTATCCGACTGCTGTCACCCCCACGGCTAAGGTGATGGCCGCCATGCATTTCTTCGCCACTGGGTCATTCCAGCACACAGTGGGCAGTGGAGGAGGGATGTCCCAGCCCATGTTCAGCAAGGTGCTGAGGGATGTACTGGCAGCCATGATGCTGTACCGAAACAGGTACATCCGCTTCCCCAGGGCTCGTGAATTGGCGGCAGTGAAGGGTGCATTCTATGCCCTTGGCAGAATCCCACACGTCGTTGGAGCCATTGACTGCACACATGTTGGCCTTGTTCCACCACAGGCCACTGAGCACCTGTACCGCAACAGGAAGCACACGCACTCCCTGAATGTGCAAGTGGTGTGCCTTGCGGACATGGTGATCACCCACGTGTGTGCAAAGTTCCCAGGCTCGGCCCATGACGCACACATAATGCGCAACAGCATCTTGCCACGACTGATGGCCAATCTGCAACAGGATCGTGGCTGTATTGTCGGTGAGTATGTGGAGTGGTGTAGCGTGCTGGTTGTGCGATGCTGTCCCCTGTCCAGTTGGAATAGCAACGGTTCTCTGTGTCCCTCACACCCAGGTGACTCTGCGTACCCGAATGGGGCATGGCTGCTCAGTCCATTGAGGAATCCTCGCACCCCAGCAGACGATCGATACAATGAGGCACATGGGAGGACCAGACGTGTGGTCGAGCGTACCTTTGGCCTCCTCAAGTCCAGGTTCAGGTGCCTGGACCGCACCGAGGGTGCACTGGCGTACTCCCCACAGAAGGTGTGCCAGATAGTGGTGGCGTGCTGCATGCTGCACAATCTGGCCATTCGGAAGCAGATCCCCCTCATCGTGGATGACGGAGATCAACCAGGGCCCCAGCCCGCAGACCAGGACAGCTCGAGTGAGGAGGACAGCGGAGAGGAGGAAGCTGGGAATGTGCGGCAGCAGCTCATCGCCCGCTACTTCACTTGACGGTGAGTGTCCATGTACGACGGCTGATGTGGCTGTATCTGTGCAGGTGTGTGTGTGCTGTGTCAGGGTGGCCGTTTGTTCACTACGTGCTGTGTGTCAACGCTCCATGGCCAGGGTAGTATGCCACTGTTGGTGACTGTGGCATTGTGCCCTATTGCTCTGTGCGATGTGTGTACATTGCTTGTAGTTGTTGACATGTACTGTGTGATGGGTGTGTGACACACTCATTGAATGTGCTCCTGTTCTGTCTCCCACCCCTAGGTCCCTACAGGCCCTCCGGATTCCATTGCCATGCCACGCATCAGGTGCCTTTCCGCCCAAGGTGGCCGTTGTATTCCGTACAAATAAAACACAGGGCACAAACAGCAGTTAGTGAAAAAGGTGCATTTATTACAAACTGTGACATGTGATTGTGTGTAAGGTGATGACAAAAGTGGTGCGTGCAGTGACAATGAGCTGTCGGTCATGGCTGCGTGATGCTCAGGGTGTACCCACTGGTTCTATGTCCATAGTCCAACACACACATGCCATCCAGATGGCTGTGTGGAGTGGGATCGTAGTCCAAGTCAATGCAGTGGCTGGTCAAGGAAGGCTGGCTGGCTGCCTCACTTGCGTCTGGAGCGTGCGAAGTCCTCCCGGGAGATCTGTTTCCGCTTCGGACGGCCCCTTCCACGTTTGCGAGGGGGTGCCTGCTTGCGACATGCTGGTGGTTGAGGTGTGCTCACTGGCTGTGGACGCAGGGGAACTGGACACTGCTGCTCGACCCTGCGCCCCGGCAGGTGGTGGCGGAGGGGAGCTGCTATCCCTGGCCGTGTCCTCACCGCCACCACCAGCTGGCCCATGAGGTCCACGAGTTGACCTATACGGGCGTCCATGGACCTCAGCACCCCCAGCACCTCCCGCGTGTCTGAAGCAGACCTGACCCATTGTTCTTGGGCCTCCTCATAGGCCCCAAGGACTCTGGCCATTTGAGGCAGGGCATGGCTCCCAGGGAGGCTGGCGTTTCCCTGACCCTGCTCCTCCTACCAGTCCTGCTGCCACCGGCCTGCCCACTAGCCACATTGCTCACCACGGTCCTCGCTGTGGCTCCCAGGGTGGATCCAGTCGGCCGGGCCACCACCTGCGCTGGGGCTGGTGCCAGCGAAGACGTGGTGGTGGTGGCGGCGGTGGTGGTCGGTGCGGCGATGGTGGCGGTTGCGGCAGTGGTAGTGGCCGCAATGACCGTGGGTGTGGCCGCAATGACCGTGGGTGTGGCCACAATGACCGTGGGTGTGGCCGCAACGACAGTGGCAGCAGGGGGCTGGAACTGTTCAGCAGCCCTGGATGATGGGTTGGTGGGTAGGAGGGGTCCTGGGGAGCGGCTGGGCCCTGCCACACCAGATGGGCCTGCTTGGTGGTCCGTGTCCGAAGAGGAGGTGAGATCCTCCACATCTGTGTGTCCTCGTTGGGGGCTTGTGGGCTGGCTGTGCTGGCTGCTGTCTCCATCCCCAGCATCCGGCAGTTCGTCACCTGTGGAGAGAATGAGATTTGTTATTGTGTTGCACCTGGCGAAGTATGTATTTGTCGTCTGACATTGACAGTTCGTGCAATCTCGTACATGGGTTTCCCGGAGGCGTGTGTGTGGCTGTGGCATTTGTAGTTGTGTGTGCTTGGCAATGGGACTGTGTGCTGTGCACATGTGGCATGGGACGGATTGGCCATGCCGATGGGTGTGTTGCTGTGCCCCTACTCATTGTGACTCTGGTGTATGCGGGCTCCTGGCCCATCCTGGGTCTGGTTTGTACTTTGCTTTTGGTGTTCAGATGGGACGCTTAGGAACGCATATGGCAACATGGGGGCCATGCCCCAGATTCGCATTTGGGAGGGAATATGCTTTTGGGGTTCAAATGGAACGCTTAGGAACGCATATGGCAACATGGGGGCCATGCCCCAGATTCGCATTTGGGAGGGAATATGCTTTTGGGGTACATGCTGTGAGCCATGGGTGCCGAACGTGACATGTGTTGTGGCAGCATGACAGTGCATGGTTTGAGGTGTGTGCATGCTTGACATGGCCTGCATATTTGCTGTCTGTTGTGATTACTGGACATGGCATTGGACGCATCGTTATGAGTGAGTGATGGTTGTGTGTGAAAGCCAACGTATTGCAGTTGTCCCATCTCCTTGGTGTGCGTGCTGCCCTGTGCCATGTGCATCACTGCAGTGCTCGTGGGGGGGTGTGGCCCATGTTGTGTGTTGTTGCTCACAGTGTGTCGTGCGCTTCATTGACTTCTGGCACATGGTTGGTCATGGGCATGTATCTTAGCGTGACTGCTGTATGTGTGGCAGCTGTGCGGATGACATGCCTTTCATGAGACTGGGGCTGACGGATGGGATGGATGGTATGTTGTATGTGCATGGTGTGTCTGTGTGTTTGATGGGTTCAGTGGTGTTCGTGTACATTTCTGTTGTTCCGCTCTGTTGCGTCTAGTGTTGTTTGTCTTACATAGGCGTAGTTGTGGGGTGTGTGGTTGACAGGCAGTAGGGGCTACATGGACAGGACTTCAATGGTGTTTCGGTTGTGTGTGATGAGTTGCACAGTGGCTGCCGTGTGGTACTATTTTCAGTGTGGCTTGTGTATGCAGACGTGGCTCCTTGGGTGTTGCTATGTCTGTGATGGGTCATGTGGGGTGTGAGTCTGTTGTTCATGTCCGTGTGCACATTGTTCACTTGTTCGTGACGGTGGGCGGTGCTGCGTTTTCGTCTGCTACGTGACATGTCCCATGTGTTGGTCGTGTACCGGTCCTCATGCCTCCAGTAATCCAGCCCTGTCCAGTTTCCCACCTGCAGGTTGTTCGTGCGTGCACTGTACTGGATGCCACATGGCTCTAAGCGGGGGTGCTCCATGTTGCAGGTCTGTGGGGGTGGGGGGTGTTGTGGGTCGTGGGGGTGGCTGGACACCCACTGACACCGATTGCTGTGGACCGTGATGTCTGCCTTTCGGCTGTCGTTGTGCACTGCGGTGGCTGACACGTGGCTGTGGGGTGTGGGGGATGCTCCTCCTTGCTGTGCTGTGGGACTAGGGGCCTGGTGTGTGTTGTACTTGGGCTGTCCACCGTCCCACCCACTGCACTTTGTGTTCCTGCCACTTACCTGTTACTTGTCGGTTTGTGCAGCTGTGGCGGACACATGGGTGTGGTGGGTGCTCGTTGTGGCGCTTCTGGCATATTTGGGGACCTGTTGGTGGTTACGTGGCTGGCTGAATGTACACATGTCCCCACGCATCTTACAGTTGTTCTGTTTGGGCTGTGTGTGGTGGTGTATGTTGCATGTGTGTGTTGTGTATTGTGTGCTGGACATGGGGGTGTTTGTCCCTGGGAGCTGTGGCATGGTGGTAGTGCATGTGAGTACATAGCGGTGTGCTGGTATACATTAGTTTGTACTTACCAGCCTCCACTCCCCTGCTAATCCGGCGAGGATCTCGGGATGTATGATGACTCGCACCTTCTCCTCCCACGCTTTGAAGGTCTTGAAGAGCGCGGGATTCCCTCCGCCAGTGACGGCAGCCAGCTCTCTGTTTTTGCCCTCCTTCTTCTTGACCAGGCTCTTGACTTCATTCCACCGTTTGTTAATTTCGACTCTGTTCCTGGGCAGGGTCCCGACTGCATTGACCTGGTCTACGATCCGGTTCCACATTCTGTTTCTGGTGGCTAGTGGTGTGTGTTGGACCATGTTCCCATAGATTTGTGGGTGCACCTTGATGATCTCGTCGACCATGACCGTCAGCTCAATGGGCGTGAACTTGGGCATTCTTTGTGGTGCCATGGTGTTTGTGGTGCTGGTGCGGTGTGTGTTGTGTAATGTGCAGGGGGTTTGTGGTGCCGGTGTTTGGTGGTGGTGGTGGTGGTGGTTGTGATGTGTGCGTTTCTGTGGTGTGCTGTTGTCCTTGCTGTGTCACTGTGTCCTCTCCTCTCCTCTCTGGTTTGCAATGTTGCAAGGGGTTGTGGTCTGTGGGAGTGCTGCTTTTGTACTTACCTATGTGGGTGTGTCCTCATGGTCTGTTGTTTTCAGGTGTGTTGTGTCTGGGGTTCTGGCCTTTGTAGTTTTTGTTTGTCCGGGGG